>CM062230.1:26876797-29276797 GCA_031216235.1 Syzygium jambos
TCTTTTTTCCTCGGGCTCTCGTGTTGAGATTGACGCTCGATACCTTCATCGTCAAATCAGCCTTCGCGCATGTTGCTTCAAGATGAATACAGACATATCTTTCCATGTTCTATACCAGTGGATCAACACATTCCATCCTTTTTTCTTTTCCTTAAAACAATAAATTCATGGGAGATGGCTCTTCTGCCACTCATCCTAAGAACCAACCATGCATCAGGAAAGTTAATACTTATGTTTCTCATGGGAACCAAAAGAAACAGTGGAAAAAGGAACACAAAAAGCAAAGTTGATCAGATGGATGCTGGAGTCAATAGACAGTTTGATGTCCCATGATCTCGAATGATGCGGTTGCTGTACAAAAGTGCAGCAAAGATGCCTTTGAAATCCATGATTATATTTTTTGCCCTAGAAAGTGTTCCCTACCCACCCCACCCCGAACCGAATCAGGAATACAAATTTGCTTTGCCTTTTTCCCAAGGGGCCATTTTGGCTTTTGCTTGATGATCACACTGTTCTGGGATGCAAGTCGGGTTTGCATGTGTCTGTCCGTTCGGAGCAAAACCACTTTCAGATCTACGTAGGAAAGAAAAACCTAGGATGCTTCGTGTTTACATATAGATGCTACGGAGTGCGTCGGTTAGGCATCGTATCAGAACCGCCTTATCGAAGTTCTTGGATGCGCTAGCTGCACGTGCTGCCGGCATTGTCTCGTGAAGTAAGAAGCTTTAGACGCTCTAAGATTGGATGAGATTCGAAATCTAACCCACATTGATGTTGGAATTCCCTGAAATTATCTCTGGAACCCTACTCTCCTAGTATCAGAATACCATGGTTTTGGGTTATTTCGGTATTGATCTGGATGTAAAATTGGGTTCGAATGTTAATTGGATCCTACCTAATATATTTTCCGTGCAACGGTGAGTGAAGAAGAGAAGCTACTTGCCGGCGGCGGGGGCAGCGGACGTGGTGATCGTGATGGGTGTCTTTAGGCGGCTATCACATTTTGATCTATCACATTTTCCAAATTTGTTGAGCTATCGCTTGCGTAGCTCTTTGTCTAGTCGGTCGATTGAAGTTACAACTCGGAAGATTGCTGGAACGTAGCTCTCAGCCTTACCGCTATGCCATGTGATATTGTACTCCACATTTACCGCTATACCGTTGATGTCCCATCATCGACTTTCCCTTGGGAACACTTTCTCACCATCTAATTTCAGGATACTCACGCTTTGCACCTTGCGATTTTTAATGACTGTCCCGACCTTTCTCGAATTATTTTCGATACCAAGAGTTTTGCGAAACTCAAGAGGCAAAATGCAAGATTTTCAAACTACAAGTACGCCAATTGCAAGTTATGGGAAAGTTGGAGGATTCAGTTCTGTAATTTACCGTTTTTCATGGCCACCCAATTTCTTTTTTCTTCTTCCCATGCTAGCGAGAAAACTGAAGCAGGACTGATGGTTGCTATATCAAGTCGTTGATGATTGGATTGGCTTCCTACAGTCTTACTTGCATGATCGCGTTTCAATTCATTCCAACTGCGTAATCAGATGATTAATTCAAAAGTGAAGTTGATAAGGTGGAGGTTGGAGTAGATTTAAGAGCTAGAAGGTTTAATGTGCCAAATTATTGGATATCCGATGCATGAATTTTGATTGACCATTTGGTAGATTCAGTGAAGCATGACTAACCCCTTTTCATCAGCTCTGGCGTAGACAGTCTTGTGCCCTGATGCTTAACAAGGTAAGATATCTCACAAGTTATTATTATCCTAATAACAGAAGCCTAAAGTTTGCGGTGTTGAATCCAAAATCCACAACAGAGCTGCGGAAAAATATCAGCGGCAGTGCAGATATGACCGGGGTCGTTTTTGTTGGTAAAAATGCGCGAAAGATATACCGAAACATGAATTTAGTCTATGGTTATTCCTGGCAGCGAATTGTTCAAGGGACATGAGTCCAACTACAACCCGATGAATCCAAAATCAACAAAGAATTGCTCAAGCCAATTGATTCTTGGGCATCTCTACAATTGAACCGAGTTAAATGATTGAACCCTCAGATTGCCCAGATAGAGGTGAAAAGGTAAGAAAACTGTTCTATAAAATGTGACCCCAATTTAACTTCCAACTACAACCCCATGAAGTCTCCTTCTGCAATGTCATTGTTCATCAGGATTGCATTCTTAAATGTACAATGCCACAGCAAAATAGCTCAAAAGTTCGATCACATCTCGAAATACTACAATTCGGTGACTACCCTAAATTACTGCTTCTATGCAGATTGCCCAGCACATTACCAGCTAGAAGAATGCAGGTTTCACATAATTAATCACTATTATCAAGGTAACGAATTAGGTGCCGCAGCTACTCGTCCCTAGTAACAGCATCCACATCTAAATACGCAACTAGCATACAAAGAGGGAAAAAAAGATTGAGCATTTACAATTGGCAGATGAAGAATTTCTTCTGCATTCTCGGTGCAAATCTGATCCTAGCTTCCAGAAGATCTATAGCACGAACGCTGTCACTTCGCTTCGGCAAGCTGATGCCGTATAGAATCAGGATCCGACATTTTGTTGATGCTGCAAATAAGAAGCTTCTCCGTCAATTGCCAATATATGAATTGAAAGCTCAACGACACTTAGTTGAACGATAAGGACTGGAAACTTTTGCACTTGATCAGTTATTAACTAGTTTTGCTCTAAAGGACAATAAGCAAAGCACACCTGAAAAGGCGATCCCCAGTGGAAGCCGCCCTCTCGGAGATCCACTCAGGGACCAGCTCTTTCATCAAATCAAGTTGCTCTTCAACTTCTCCTGTCAAAAAGGCACAAAATGAATCTTAAGAATTTGCGAACCCTGATGGCAACAATACCCCATGAAGTCGCCAAATTGAAAAGAAAAAGAACCTACTTCTGTCAATCATATCAAAGCGGCTTTTTATGATCTGATAAATAAGCTCCTCTCTTGTTATCACGGAGCGCTTGGTAGACCTAAACAAGAAATGCATCATGTTGAACAGTTGAGGCAGGGCAGCAAGAATTTCTCGCCTTCGCTTCGCTCGTGAGATGGCTGGATCTTTATCCTCCATTGCTTTCTTTTCTCTATCTCTTATCTGCAAGAAGCAACAGAATCATCAATCTTTTGTAATTTGCATCGCATACAGATTTTTGTCGTATCTAACACAGATTTTAATCTCATCAAATCAGCAATTTACAAATTACTGCTTTCGATATAAGAATGGTGCATTTGCCACCATGACATGTTCCACTCTATTCAATTTTGGTAGAGTAACACCCAGGAAGTTAATTAGAAGTTTATTAAAGCTGTACCCTTCAATCAAGGCACTGAAATAGCAAAATGGAAGCAATTAGATTCAACTACTAGCTTTATTGGGAGATGCACATAAGAAGAAATAATGTTCTCTCTCCATTACTAACTCAATATCTAACTAATATCATTGACGTATATATCAGGGGAAAGCAAAATAAATAACCTTAAACTGATATGCAGAAGCTAATCGTTAAATCCAAACCACATTGTTAGTAGATATCCCTTTGGGAGAAAGAAAGGATGGGTTTCAACATAAAAAACATTACCCAGCGTCTCACCTTTTGCAGAAGATCCTGAGGAAGAATATCAAATATATCATCATCAGATGGCACTGAGTCATTTTTCCTCGCTTCATTCTCCACCGATGTGTCCTTAACAGGAGTATCAAACTTCAGTGAACGGGTACGAGGTGGACGCCTAACTAACTTATGAGGTGAACTGGCACAATCATCTTCAGGGCTCATGAAACTTCTCTTTGGTGGCTGCAATACAGGTGTTGCAGCCATTAGCCTAGCTGGAGTAGAAGCAAGTTTGGCGGGAGTTGATTCGAAACTTGACATTTTCTGAGGAGAATCATCATTCTTCAACAGGTCAATCACTTTTCTTGGAGTGGCAATATTATTTGAAGGTGGACAAACAACCGGAGCTGCAGAGTCAGCTAAACGTTCTTCACTGCTCGTCTGTGAAGCCAATTCATCTTCAGGTGGTTCGGAAGAATCCGCTTCTTCATCATTAGAAACTTTATCCTGGCGTGGCTCCTGAACTGAAAGAGAAGCATGCCCAAGTGAAACCTCAGACATCATCTGGCTAGTGTTCCCCGATGTATTGCTCTCGACCTTCTGGGAGAAGCGTCTCCGAAATGATCCAGACAGATGAGACGCTACCGCTGGTTGCAATCCTACAGGATCTGCTGTTGATACTCCTGCCGGCAAAGAGGCATTGGACCGCAGTATCTCACTTTGAATTCTATCTTGTCTGTGATTGAAAGGTTCTGGAAGTGGTTCCTCCGGAACTTTATCTCCCTGATTCGAGAAATTGTTGTAACAAACACATAGTGACGATCCCATCAAAATAATGAAAAGAACCAGATGCGGAAAGGGTTAAGAACCTCAAGCTGTAAAAAAAAGACGAGAGCTAATTCCGCAACTGTCATTGGTGTAAATTTCCAGAGTCCAATGTACCATAAGGCTAAGAGACCGGTTAGTATTTCTAATAAAAACATTTGGTTGAATGCTATTAGTACTAGCAACAGGGGGAAACTAACCGTTCTAAAGTGTCGGTTATATGCAACTAATATGCGAACTAAAAGAATGCTTCACAGAACGGATCATCGGTCTATCAAATTAACGTGTGGTACTTAAACTTACAGCAAAGTGCAGTGGATATACGTAAATGACGCCTTACAAAGTACCTCAGGATGGGTGTTAACAAATTCTGAGAGCCGGGCACGGAAGAGCTTTCGTAAATTGATCTTGCTATTGTCCAAGCTCATCTTCCCGTCATTGTGAATCGCGTCAGCATTCAGACTTATGCTGAGATTCGGCTTCATGCAGCTGGTTTGCTCATCAAACGTGAGCACCTTCTTTATCTCAATTGCCTCAGGTAAGATAAACTTCAACTGAGATAGGTGCTTATGAGTGAACCTCCTGAAACAATCAGAAGAGAATCAGGAAAAAACAATTCCATGGCTACTGATTCTCATTAGCCAATAAAGATAAGCATCATCGAGTATCATGGGAGACAATCAAGACTACGATGTCTGATTCAGTTTACTTCAGTTTCTAGTTCGCCATAGCCGAAAAACTAGTAGGGACCCACATTCCGAAAATCCAACTCATCACTTCCATGCTATAATCCCTTCCCCCTTCATAGTTCAAAAAACTAACAAGCTAGGTAATTCGTCAAAGTTTGTGATTCTTTCATTGCGCCTAATGAAATTATGCAACATTCGCACCTTATATAGACAGTAAGGACTGCAAGATGATCGTAATCGAGTTTCATCTAACACATACTACAATCCAGCTTCTGCTTCACCAGCCCAGGAAAAGAAATTCCAATTCCACAGAAATCAAATGCGAAATCGGTTCTTCTCCAAAAACATACCTGTCGGTCAAGCACTCGATTTTGGGGCAGATGTTCGTGAACGTCGTCACCGATCCCTTCAATTTCAATAGCCTGACCGAACTATCCAAGCCATCGAAAAACTGCCCCAACACCTCGTACCTAAAACGAATCAAGAACCCTTTTTTTAGCACAAACCTACAAATCATTCACAACCGAAATTACACGCAGCGAACAGAAACCCCCGACTTACTTTTCGGGCAACTTAGCCGGCCCAGCAGCGGATCTCTTCGGCTTCCGAGCAGTAGCCTCGTCGGAGAAGATCTGCTTCCGCGCCGACCCGGCCTCGCGGCCCGCCGGCGGGGTGTCCCGGCTGGACGACGACGACGACCCGCGGAGGCTCTCGGCGACCCGCCTCACGTCCCTGATCGAGAGCGCGACGCCGCGGTTCCGGGCCCGGCTCGGGAGGCACGACGGCGGCGGCGGCTTCTTCTCCGGGGTCTTGGAGCTCAGGAGGCCGACGACGTCGGCTGTAGCGGCGGCGCCGCCGTCGCGAGCTCGGGCCTTCCGCGAGAAGGAGCTGGAGGGCTTCTTGGATCTGAAGGCTATGGAGGAGGCCGAATCCGAAGACTCCATTTCTGCGGTGAATCGAAGAGGGGAGGAGGAGGAGGAGGCGGACGGAGGATGGTGGCGGATCTGGCGGATGTGTATATGGTGGTGGGGGGGCGGAGGCGACGCTCCGCTAGGGGTTTTTTTTGGCGGGAAGGGTGACGTGGAGGCCGAGGTGGCGGGCGCCACGTCGGATTTCCCGCGAAAGCTGCCCGTTGCGTCCCGCGCTTTTGAGGGGGTCTGTTTGGACACGGGGTTGGTCGTGTCCTTTGAGAACCAGATGGCGAGCGCGTGGTCTCCCGTGCTTTATATTTTCTTTCGAAAAAGGGAAAACAAAAAGGAAAAAAATGAGTTTAAAATAAATATCAAAAAACTCTCTTAATAACTAGTAAGTAGATATATTTGTAGGAATTAGGCATCTTAAACGATTTTGACTTCATGAATGTAGGAGTTCAGTGATATAATTTCATATTTCTCATTGACTCAATGATCGGCACACTGGGCATATTTCGCAAATTTAGTCCATAAATTGGAAGTTAAAGAGGCTCGAAAGTTTCTGGTGAACAATAGATGCCGCACTTTTTCTCTAGTGTCTGTTTCCATGCGTCGGGTGAAGCAGGGAATTTCGGCAAAGCCAAAGGCGAGCTCCCGCTGCTTTTCTCTTTGAACAGGCTTTTGGTTGTAGCGTTGTACTGGAAGAGCTTTGCTTGGGCTCATAGGGATGAGCGGTTCCAGGTTCCGGGTAGGTTCTGCTCGGAACCTGGAACCTACCCTCGGGTATAGGTTCCTCAAAATGAGAAACTGGGAATCTACCCATCAGAACGTGGAACCTGGAACCTACCATGTCATAGGTTTCAGGGTCGATTCCAAAGTCCAACAGGTTCCTTTTTTTTAATTTCATTTTTAGTTAAACAAAACGAAAAATGAATGCAATAATACCGAATAAGAGAGAATATTAAACAAACAAAATTATCAACAGAGGAAACAGAATTGACTGCTATTTGGCAAGGAATTTCATTAGATAAAAGAGAGGAAACACAACAAAAGTCGCTAGACTTGTCACCAAGTTTCAGTCGCTAGACTTGTCACCAAGTTTCAGTCGCTAGACTTGTTAGAGGACATCACAAAATGAAATGGATGCTGCTGCCGTGTAAGAGGACATCACCAACTCCTCTAAATCCTACTTCTATGAATTTAAACATTTGAAATGAAGACATTCGTACTAAAAGAGCTAAGTTTCGGTCATTAGACATAATTGTTGTTCCCCAAGGAGCAAATGCATGGTACTCATTGGAGCTGCTCTTTTCCTGCCAAGCAAACAACATGAGAACATATTAGCCAAGAGCACTTGAACTTTTACTAGTGGTCTTTATGCAGTAAGATATTATCATATCCGAATGAAAGAACCTAAATCAAAGTATCATACCAATTAACTATAGAAATCAACTAACTTTGAGTTGAATTACTACATTTCCACATCATAATACAACTCCAACATCTCATTGCACACAATTGTCACCAAAAACTGTGTTTTACTCTATCTAACCTCAATATTTGCATGAGTTCATATATTTCAGGATATAGCTCGTAAATGCAAGGGAAAAGTTTGTTTGTTAATAGAGAAAAATGGAGGGGGTGGCAAGGGATGGTTGTTACCTCCTTCCCTGATTCATAAAGGGCACTAATGTCCAATAGCAAAACATTGCTATTGGTGCTTGTTTCATAGATCATATAAAAATAGTCATATGAAACTAGATGAGTTAAATCCACTGAGAAATCCGTGTAACTCCATTTAAATTGCTAATAGTACATTAATTTCCAAATCATGTTACTTTCAAAAGTAAGATCACTAATTTCTACTTGCCTAGACTTAAGTCATCCATAAGAATGCAACACACTAGCACGATTAATGTGCACATTCACATAAGGTGCAAAAGTACCCAAGTTTTGGAAGAGAAAAGGAAAAGAAAGAAAAGAAGTGAGCTGGGATGAACACTGGAACCCATGCATCGACATGTGAAGACATGGAATTGGGAGTGCATTAAACAGCTAACCATAACTCAAACGCACTCACACAATAGTACATAGAATGTTCAACTTCTGAATATATATAAACTGCAGCTCTTCACAACATATACTAGCCTCCAAACAAGCAGCAAATCAGTGACAGAATCATCCAGATATCAAAAGGGTGCATCGTAGCAACAATGCAACATCACAAATTAGCATCCTCTATTTCCCAATCTTTTTTTCTCGCATGAAAGATGGGCAAATTCTCCAGATTGCTGAATCATTTTTCCTACCCTTCACAAAATAAACAAAATTTAATAAGAACGACAATTCTCTAGAAAATAAGTATTAGAAAGCCTCACCACATGTATTCATTGATCCATTCCGCTTCAACTTGTAAACTTTATTTACCGACGATAATCTCCTCATTAAGACAATCCATATCTAAAAAAAATAAGAGATTAATAAAATATTCACTTATTAGATATATAAAAGGAATTACAATATATAAAGATATAAACATCACTTACCCATCTCAAATTTTTCTGCATTTTCGATGCATTCTTCAACATCAATCGGCACACGAACGGCTCTCAACCAATCTTGAATGCAAATCAAAGCTTCCACTACTTTGGGAGTCAAAGAACTTCGAAAGCCATCAAGAACACGACCTGATGTACTAAAAGTCGACTCCGAAGCAACAGTAGTTATGGGAATAGATAAAACATCCCGAGCCATCAAAGATAGGATTTTATATTTTGAGCTACTAGTCTTTCACCACATCAAAAGGTCAAGATCAAGAATATTTTCATTTTTTTCTTCAAGATATTGATCAAGCTCAGATTTGTTGTCATTGCACACTTGTTGGTTCGAATGCATAAAGGTTCTTCGCCAAGCTTGGGCATCATACTTCTTGATCCTGTTACCTTCACTACCACCGGCATCGGCATTAGAACCATTACTACTAGCACTCAAACTTTGGGCACCCAAATTTCGATCACTTGAAGCAAAAGAAGATTGGTCATAAAATTCATATAAACGCTCCAATGCTTCCTTCACCTTGTAATGCATCTCATTAACTTTCAATTCATCATCATAAATTTGTCCATATAAGAAATTCACATAACTCATCTTGGCTCTAGGATCCAACACAACCGCAATCAACACCAACATATTCACTTTATCCAAGCTCCCATAGTATTTATCAAATTTCTCTTTCATTTTCATACCCATAGCTTGAAGCTTAGGATCCGAAGCATCCGCCGCATCTTTCAAATATTTATACAAAAGAGCTATCCCTTCAAAATAATCATTTGAGGTAACATATGAACTCCCCGACATTCAATTGGTGGCATCATAGAATATTTTTAGAAATTCTGAAAGAATAATGGCATTTTCCCAATCATCATCTTTAGGAAGATCATGGTTAAGCTCACCAACAAAAGCTGAATCATCTTCTTCCGTCCTTTCAAAAGCTTTTCTAAATTTTATGGCGGTGTCTAACATGAGGTAAGTGAAGTTTCATCTAGTGGCGACATCAAGAATAACTGAACCCTTGTAAGCAATCTTTTCACCCTCAATACAAGATTTAAATGTGTTGGCTCTCATGGGAGAACTCCTCACATACTTAACCACGTTTTATATACGTGCAATAGATTCATGTACCATAGTCAAGCCATCTCTAACAATCAAGTTTAATATACGAGCAATGCACCTCATATGTAAAACACTACCATCTAAGATCAACAACTTTTCTCTTGAAAGTTTTTCCTTCAAATAACCAATTGCAACGTCATTCGAACTAGCATTATCCACGGTGATTGTGGATACCTTCTTTTCTATTCCCCACTCGTTGATGCATTTCTCCACTATTCTCCCAATCTCCCTATCCTTGTGACTAGGCATCAACACAAAATTGATGATTCTTTTATGCAACTTTCAATTTTCATCAATAAAATGTGCAGTGAGACACAAATAATTCAGGTTTTGAATGGAACTCCATGTATCGATCGTGAGTGCGATCCTAGAATTTATCTTACCAAAGTAAGTCTTCAAACAAGTTCTTTCACAAAAATACAGCTTCATACAATCTTTAGCCACTGTAAAACGTGACAAATGTTTAAAGAGTGTTGACACCTAAATTTCGGCGCATCATTTAGTGGTTAATTGCATAGAAAATTAGGGATTAAATTTTAACCCCTGAATAAAAATATTACGAATTGCATAGCATAAAGTTTAGGTTCATATAGATTAACTGCATTTCGTATCGGATCGACGGTGGTAAGCGAGCTTAAAATTCATCATGTAAATCGAGCTCGGGCATCGAACGAGACTCGGCTCACTCGGAAAGCATGGGCCGAAAATCACACGCAAAAGGGCTTGGTTGTCTTAATTTGAGCTAAATTAGCCCATTATGCTTAATTAAAGAAAATCCCAAATTAATTCAGCCCACTTAGAATTAAATTAAAGCCTAAACCTAAGCCCATTAGGATTAGAAAGCCAGGCTAATTGACCTAGGTTTACACTATAAATATATGTTTATGTCTCATAATCAAAGGGGGGCTCTAATAATTTTCAAGAAGATAATCTTTGAGAGCACGAGAGGCCACACGTTGAATACACGACCACAATTGAGAGACATGGCCACTTAGAGAGAGGTTAGAGAGAGGCGCTGAGTGGTGAAGGACAACGGAAGAGGTTCACGGGCAGGGATCTTCTTCTCACGAAATTCACGCCTTCAGACCTTCACCATCACGATCCCTTGAAGCACTTCAGATCCAAGCCTCCACTTTGAGTTTCTCTTATTAATTTCTTTTGATTATCCACCAATTACGAAGAAAATTTGCAGGTGGAGAGGCCGACACATACAATTGAAAAGGGGCAGAATGCTACATTGAGGAAGTTCGAAAAGAAGCCTGAGAGAGAAGAGAGACCTGTCCATAGGCTGAAAGAACCCACACAAAAGAATCTTTTTTTTCTTTTCGCTTGGTAATCGTCGTTTTTTTTTTACTACAGTGAACAGCTTCCCTGCATCGGCAACGGTTAGATCCAGAAATTCAGTCTGAAGAGGCGTTGTGTAGCATCCACACGCTGTTTGAGTCCCTTACTTGTGCAACCACTGTTCCCCGTCACTGTCCTTGCACGGACATATCCTCCAAGCAACGTCACAACACTTGTCCACTGCAGACTAGCGAGTTTCAAGCGGTGCTTGGCAAAGCAGGCGAGCTACAGCGAATTCCCTGCTGTTGCGTCACTCTCGCGGCCGACTCCGTGGTCACAAGCCAGTCCATTGCCGCCGTGTTCGCCGCCGATTGCTCGTCGCCCGTCGTAGGTCATCCATCGCCGTGAGTCCAACAGCCACCGCCGCCCCCGACGCCGCGCCGCCACTCCCGACGCACCGCCGATCACCATCCCGATCCGCAATTCCGATCCGTCGGTGATTCAAATTTGGAAACAAATCTTTGGATTAGGTAAATATCTTATCCTGATTTGGTTTGAATATTTTATTGCTTAATTTGTGCTTATTGATATCTAACTTTGCATATTTAGATAATAGGCAATATTTCAATTAGGATTTATTTCTTTTTTTTTAAATCTTAGATATCTATCACTTGTCAAATTTGGATAGAATTTAGAATCTTCAAAATCTTTTGAACATATCCAATATATTTAAGATATCTAATTTTTCAAGATGTGATCGATTAGGAAAATTTCCTAATCCGCAACCGCACACATGGAAATAAATCTATCTATTCGGCTTTAGATAGAATTATTTCCATAGCGGGTATTTCGAATTTTAGGGTCGATCTTTCAGGCTTCAGATCGAAACTTGATTCGAAAGATTTCGCGGTTATATTTTTTTTACTTGATTTTAATCTCGAATTTTGATTAAAAAAAATACCAAAATATTACTCTAGAATAGGTTAATTTCTTTAGTTTAATATTGCATGTTTAGATAATTGGCATTTTTAATTCCGAATTTCATTAAAAAAATACAAAAAAAATAATATCCCCGTCATTAGAAATAGGTCACGTCGTCGCATGACATATAGTTTGCATGTTAGGTTGCATTAATCGCATGTCAATTTTTGCACGTCATTACATATAGGTTAGCTTTCATTTAAATAAATGAAAATAAAAAATTTCTGCACCTTTGAACTCTAAATCAGGATTTATCAAAATTATCAAATTAAGTATTTTTCTTGAAATTGGTACCGAGAGGGTGTTAGGGAATCTAGCGTAACCAAGTCCCCGAATCTATAATTTCTGGTTCGCAGAAATAAAATAGTACTCCCGCTATTTTATTTAGGTTTCTAATCAACCTACCTTAAATGATTAGTGGCGACTCCCATTGAAAATATTTGCATGCTCATAATTGGACCAAAGTTGCGATTTGGTAGAGTTTGGGAGAACTCGAGCTAGGTTAGTTAATTTAATTAATCTAGTAATCCATTAGCCTAAGATCGTCGATTCGATTTTTTTAGGTCACGACAAAGAGAGGTTGTAACTCGGTGACAAACTCGCGAAATCCAACACGCTCAATCAAGGAAAAGGGTAGTTTATCAACTATGATGAACCGAGCGAGCATTTGCCTACAACGTTCTTGATTAAATGACCATGTCGATAAGATACTACTAGTACTAGAACCTCCTCCTGCCTTGCCAGCCAAGTCTACATTACGCGGTGCAAGAAATTTCTGCCTCTTATCAACATTGCAAGGAAACTTCTTATATGTTTTCAAGTGCTTCCTCATTGCGGAAGTACCATAAGCAACATTATACTTTAACTCAGACCCACAATGAATGCACTTCATCTTATATGTTTTTCCATCCTCATCTTTGATTCTTGCAAAATGATTCTAGCAATCGGACGTACATTTGTTATTAAAAGGAGGACGACGAGAATCAAGTACCTTGTTTGTCGCACTCGTGGTAGGGGATGGCTCTTCTTCATTTTCATCGCCCGACAATTCAAATTCTGTGATCTGAGTCATCTCCTCACATCCCTCAATCTCCATTGACATGTTATCTTGAATCTTGATAGTTGATATGTCAATCAAACAACATTGGCCAAGCAAACAACACAAGAACATATTAGTCGAGAACACTTGAACAATCAATCAAACGACACGAGAACAGAATAAGACAGCACAAAAGAAAATGCAATTTGAATCTCAAGCAGCCATATTCCAAAGTTGCAGCCATAATGGATCTTGAATGCAAAGGATGCGCATTTACACAGGCAAATAATAGGAATTGGGATGCCTATGTGAAAGAAAGACTAGATAGAGCTCCATGCAACGTAGACTAGAGAGTGACATCCCAGAAGTGGAAGCATACGCATTACCTGCTATAGACTCCGACCGTAGTCCTATCTTGCTAACTCTCTCAGCGGAACCTGCAAAAAGAAAGAGAAAAATTAAGTTTGAAGCATACTGGCTTGAAGATAATGAATGTGGTCAGCTAACAAAAAAGTTTTCTAATTGATATCATCTGAACTAACAAGCATTAAAACAAGGAAAAGAAGTGGCATGTTGCAATTCTTGAGAATTCTTTAGAAACAATAAGTCATTGCACGACTACAGACCATAGAAAAAATTTAAAAATGGGTTACTTTTAAGTTTTGACCAACCTACAGCTGCATATAACCAAGAAAAGAAAAATGCGTACACATTTTACCACACGGAATGAAAGGACTTCTCAAGTCATAAGCTTGACTACGAGTGCTTTTATTCTGAAGAGCAGAACAACGAAAACATTTATCATGAACAACACACTTCAGAAAATTATGTAACCCAACACCATCTTCAGAAATCACAAACCAATGTGCATCCTGACAGTCCAGCAAACCCGATCCCTATGTTCTCCATAATCAGCCGGTAATGAAATGAGGAGGCACACAGACATAGACTCAAATCGCGGGAGAATGAATGCGATATAGATGAATCGAAGACTAATGTTGCAATTCAAGTAATGAAATGGGCAACCAAGTGTTTTGGTTCAAAAGTTTTTCCTTAAAAATAAACATAGCTTCATTCAGACATTATTACAAACATATGGTGGTCAGTTCGTACATATGGCACAGAGATAAGCTTGTGTGAGTCTGGTTCAAATATTTGGTAGAGCATGTGGTATGCACGTGGTAAGGAGAAGGAATTTAACATTTGCCGAACTCGGACTTAGATCTAGACCCCAAGAAAATCATTCCAAGACAAATGAAAACTACCACGTCAACCGACCCTAACTCAGCACCCCTATGGATCCCAAGACAAGGAACTGAGCCACGACACCAAACACCCAATAAGTGCATCTCGATCACAGCAGCTGGATTTTCCCCCAATTCAGCACCATGGCACCAAGGACCACCATGATTACCCCCAACTCAGCTTGCTCTCCCCAGAAGCTACTCGAAATGCTCCACACGTGCGAAGCTCGGAGCACTGACTAGCGCTTCCAGACATGCACCAGTCAACCCGCTTCGCCACCAAACACGAGGCAAAAGACTAGAATAGCTTGACCAAACCGAACCGAAAACGAACGACAACCAGCATCCGAGTTGAAATCGAGCTCGGCGCTTGACATTGCGGAAGGGAAAATCGAACAACGCGCATAAATTAGAGAGAACAACGTCGGAAGCGCACCTCGGGCTGATCCAGGGCGATTGTCGGAGGAATCCGCTGGGAAATGCAAGGGACCGCAACCGCGAGACGGAGGGCCGGCGAACGGTGAGGAAATCGTCGCTTCTCGCCGGAGATTTATTCGATTGCGAGAGTGTAGAGAGAGAGTGGCGTGTGTGTGAGAGTGAGTGAGTCTGTGGATGGGTTTGGGGGGTGTGCGTGTGTGGCGAAACGGATGCTTTGGAATTTCAAAGGCGTGATTCAAGAGGAGTAGGAGCATTTGGGAATTACTGAATTAGGGTTTCTTCCGGTTCCAGGTTCCAGCTCCCGATTCCGATCCGGTTCCGGTTCCAGGTTCCGATTACCGGTTCCGGTTCCAGGTTCCAGTTCCGATTCCTAAAAATGGGGAATCAGGAACCGGAACTTCTGTCCATGGAACTTGGAACCGAACCGAATCCACCGGGTCTGGTTCTCCGATTCCCGGTTCTACCCTGAAACCGCGCTCACTCCTATGGGCTCATACGTATGAGCATCATGTCTTGCTTGGTGCTTTTTTAAAGTGGCTTGTCCCACTTGAGGATTCACTGGATAATCGGTGGTCATCTACCGTGCCAACGACCTTTTTGACACCATTAGCATCGATCTCGAGTGACACTGTCCTCCATACGTCAAACGTTCTTCTCCATAAAAGTTGTTGCTGCAGTAGTTTAGGGGATTCCTCCGGGCGTAGGGGTTTTGCCTGGGGAAGTCTTCGTGGGAACTAGCTTGTGGTGTTCACCCTTGAAATTTCTCCCATCATGGGCCAATTGGGTTCCGTCGTCGGCGAATTCGACTTGTTGCCGCGTTGGAGCTAACACGGAGACGAGTTGTGGAACTCGCCGCATGAGTCTCGCGACAATTTCACGGTAAAGTCCAAATTGAGTCGAGATGATTAGTAACGATTGTTGCTATTGTTCTCCATCGCGATACTTAGAGAAAGTAAGAAAGGAAGAAACTAAAATTGATAAAACGGTATTATCAAAAGTGTGAGAAAGTGATACATGACTGAAGATTGAGGAATGACGAAACGTGAGAGGGGAAGAGGGCCACTTGACGGGCGGGCTTTTTTGGGCCTACTATTGGTTTTTGGGCCTAACGAGTGACTGTACAGTTTTCCGGGCCCAAGCCCTGAATTCTAAAATGAGGATAGGCCCATGTGGATAACGGGCTTGGGCCAGGTCCAATCGAGCCACGACCGAAGCACGACGGATCATGTCTAACACGGCCCTCCGTCCCGTGCCCTTTTTCTGCGGGCCAAAATAATGTAAATATTTGGGGGATCATATTAAATAAATCGAAGTTCATGATCGTATTGCACATTGTGCTAAAATTCAACGATTACATTAAATAAATTAAAATTTCAAGAATCATATTACACATTAAATCAAAATTTAGAGACTATTTATATGGTTATCCCTTTTCTGCGAGAGCAAGTGCAAAGATATTCGGCGACCGCCTCGTTTCGAAGGCATTTCTATGCTTCCCTCGTTTTTCTTTTTTTCCCTAGAGTTGAAGTCGACGGAGCAACCGTCTGGAACTGGAATCGGAGGCAAAACTTTTTTTTTTTTTTGGGTCTTTTGTTTTTCTTGCAAAATCTGTCTGTCCGAGGGTTTTGCAAAGGTTTATGTAAAGCTCTGTCGCTGCCCAACCCAGAGCTCGGCCATTGCCAGCGAGATCCTCTGGCTCCACCATGAGAAGAGCTTCCGCATGCTTCCTCTCGCTGTGCAGACGCCAAACCCCCAAACCCATCTCCCCAATCCCTTCCAGGAACTACGTTTTCAATGTCCCCTCCGCTGCTTCTTCAATCCTCAAGCCCTGTTCCCAGTCCCACGGGTTTCTCTTCAAACCCCACGAGTTCTTGGCGCCCACGTCGCGAACTCTCGACACCCTCGTCGAGAAACCCGCTCAAATCCCCTCGAGGCAGAGGAAAATCCAAGAAAGGTCGCGGCTTGAGGAGGCCTTCGAGTCCGCGACCACGCTCGACGAGATGCTCGGCGCGTTCAAGAAGATGGAGTCCTCCTTCGACGACAAGGAGCTCGGCCTGGCCTCTCTCAAGATCGGCCTCAAGCTTGATCAGGAGGGCGAGGACCCCAACAAGATTCTGCATTTCGCGGATAGGGCTTTGAAGGGCTTGGATACAGATGGTAAGCCTAGTTTGCTTGTTGCCATGACGTTGCAGCTGATGGGTTCTGCTAATTACTTGTTGAAGAGGTTTAGTGATGGCTTGGGCTATTTGAATAGATCAAATAGGATGTTGGGTAAGCTAGAGGAAGAGGGGTCTAGCGTGGAGGATATTAGACCCGTGCAGCACGCGGTGCTTCTTGAGTTGGCAAACGTGAAGACGGCGATGGGAAGAAGAGAGGAAGCTATTAGGGATCTTAGGAAGTGTCTGGAGATTAAGGAGACGACTTTTGATGAGGATAGTGTGGAGTTGGGTAAAGCAAATCGCGACGTCGCGGAAGCTTATGTTGCTGTTCTGAACTTCAAAGAGGCTCTGCCATTTGGTTTGAAGGCTCTGGAGATACACAAAAATCATCTGGGTAATAATTCGGTGGAGGTTGCGCGTGATAGGAGACTTCTTGGTGTGATGTATAGCGGGTTGGAGCAGCATGAGAAGGCACTGGAGCAGAATGAGCTTTCGCAGAAGGTTTTGAAGAACTGGGGACTCAGTTCTGATTTGCTCCGTGCCGAGATTGATGCCGCGAATATGCAGATTGCACTGGGAAAGACTGATCAAGCTATTAATACTCTGAGGGATGCTGTCCAAAAGACCGAAAAAGATAGTCAGACTAGGGCTTTGGTGTTTATATCAATGGGGAAAGCACTGTGTGACCAACAGAAGCTTGCAGACGCGAAGAGGTGCTTGGAGATTGCTTGTGGGATTCTTGACAAGAAAGAGGCAGTGTCTCCAATAGAAGTTGCAGAAGCATACTCCGAAATATCTATGCAGTATGAGACCATGAACGAGTTTGAAACGGCAATCTCATTACTAAAGAGAGCTCTCGCTTTACTGGAGAAACTTCCGCAGGAGCAACATTCCGAGGGAAGTGTTTCTGCAAGGATAGGATGGTTGCTGTTGCTGACAGGGAAAGTACAACAGGCAATTCCTTACTTGGAGAGTGCAGCAGAAAGGTTGGAAGGAAGCTTTGGTTCAAAACATTTTGGAGTGGGTTATATTTATAACAATCTGGGAGCTGCATATTTGGAGCTAGATAGACCACAATCTGCTGCACAGATGTTTGCTGTTGCAAAGGACATTATGGATGTCGCGCTTGGTCCACATCATGCAGATTCGATTGAAGCCTGTCAGAACCTTTCAAAAGCATACAGTGCCATGGGAAGGTAATAAAAAACTGCCTAGTTTTTTTGTTTCTTTTCTTAATTTGGTGTTTTACTCGACTTGTCAGTTGGTGAAGTTGCTCCGAAAGCAGTAAGATAAGTCTAGAGAAAAACTTGCGGCATTCACATGAGATTGAATAATGTGGCTGCTTAACTGAAACATTAATTAGTGTGGAGCCTGTGTGATGGTGCATCATACACCCACCATGACTTCTTTTTTTCTGCATTCATTTTTTAATGAAGCAGCCTCCAACATGAGGGTATCTGAAGACCATCCAGAAGGAATGAATCCCTCTCCCTTTCATTTTGCTCGTAGGTCTTTATTGCTGGAGGGCTTTGTTCTGAAATT
Organism: Syzygium jambos; assembly: GCA_031216235.1. NCBI lineage: Eukaryota > Viridiplantae > Streptophyta > Magnoliopsida > Myrtales > Myrtaceae > Syzygium > Syzygium jambos. The sequence goes on from CM062230.1 coordinate 26,895,155, forward strand.
TTATATATATATATATATATATTCACATGCCGCTAGCGCTTGTATGGGATATTGTAGTGTTAGGTTGTACCATGTGGTCATCAGAGAATTACCTACCTGTAACTTCTTGATCAATTCCATCCAGAGTTTATTCTGGACAGTAGATTGTACAAAGTAGTTTTAGATGTCCTGCCAGGATAAAATCTTTCAAAAAAAAAAATGGCCGGCTACCCACAGTTATAGTCCAGGAAAAATGGAGCTAGATTTTTTTCTCATTTTCTTTTCTATTCCTTGTTTCGCTGGAGATCAATTTATGGTTAGAACTGCATCTCAGCTAGCCACTGTTTGAGGGGTTAAAAAATTGTTAATTCCAAACAGCTGGCTCTATCCACATTGCTCTTCTGCAGGTTTAAGAGTATTAGTTGTTTTCAACTTTTTGTCCCTTTTTCCCTTCCTATATCTCGAGTTTAGTTCTTTTATAGAATTATTTTTAGTACTAGCATTTTCTATGATATTTTCTTTAATGTCCTAAATCCCCGCGACTTTCAGACCTATTGCTGTGATGTGGCACCTAGATTATGATAACGTATGCTGTTTGGTCTCATCAATAACTTGGCATTCTTGGCATACTCGGAAGCCTTAAAGTAAATTGAGACATAAAATTTGTAACTTACTTGGAAACAATCGTACAGGGTATAATGCTTTACTTTAAACCCATCCAGAGTGACATTTGGGTGTCTATGGGCATTAAATTTTTGTGTACAATAAGAGATACTGTGATACTTGTTACTTCGAGTGCAAAATTAGTTCTTATTCCGAACCTTATCTCGTGCCTTTCCAGTCCATTTGATACTAACAGTTACTAATAATTTGTTTGTTCTGGGTCACTATTTTGTTTCTTCTCATCTTTTTGTTTTTTTGGGAACATGTTACATGATGTCCCTTGGGTACTTGTTAAGCCTTATTAAATGTACTTTGAAGATTTAAAATTTATTACTAGAAGTGACTTTATTAAGAAGTATATTTTTTTCATTTTCAAGGTGTCTTAGAAATAGTAATTTCCACGTTTAGCTAACTTAACTAGTGTCGTAGGGGCATTTGTTAACCAGACCCTTTTTCTTGTGCTCCTCTGTTTGATAATATTTTTGTATTGTGGTGACATGCACATGGTCGTTGACTTCATTCTCTTTGAGAATTTTCCCCAAATAATCTCATTTGAATTTAGCTGCTATTTAGGTCTTGAGTTGTTTTTTATAGTGAAATCAATTACTCAATTGGGAAAAAAATAAACTTTGTTGAAATTTCTACTCGACCTTGTAGCAAATTGTGTGGGTTGCAAGTAGCCCAAGCCCGCAAGCCTTTCATGATTCTTTAGATCGGAAAATGTAGGGAATGCATTAATTTTTCGGCTTGTTACATCCCAAGCCAACCAAACTGTGAGATAGCAGAACCTTATGGTTCAACAAGTCATATTTTGGCACCTTTTCTAGTAAAAGATGTATCTTACTTGTCAAATAAGAAATTGCTGTATCATGAGTCTATGGAATGGACTTGATCTTTTTTAGATGATACTTTTTTTAATGATACTCTATTATTTCACCCATCTAATGCTAATTTTTACAAGTTCAATAGCTGATCAAGTAATAAATATAGAATACTGGCTCTATTCAATTTTGCTTGAACGACCTATTAGCATCTTTACCTAGCATAATTGTTCTCCAGTATTTTATCTGTTAATATGTGAGATACTTGGTGATTGGTGTATAAAACATGTTTCCTCGGTGATGCAGCTATGCGCTTGCAATTGAGTTTCAACAGCAAGTAGTTGATGCTTGGGAAAACCATGGAGCAAGTGCAGAAGACGAACTCAGAGATGCCCGGAGTCATCTGGAACAATTGAAGAAAAAGGCCCGTGGCGCACTGTCAGATGAGCTTAGCAGAAGGGCCTTGCCCTTGCCCCAGGTTGATTCTTCCAGGTCTCAAACGAACTGATCTACTCAATGACCAGGGTCACCTGGCAATTGCTGCTGCATTCAGCTTATCTTCATCATATAGTGCACGGTTACAGGGCGTCTTGCTCAAACAGCAAGCACTGGGTCTTCGATAGTTCCTTGGCAGAGTTTGTTTCTTGCACAGCTGCCTATGTAATTAGCCGAGGCATGCAGCAAGGCAAGTGGCAAAGTCTTTTAGTTCTTGCCGGGTCTCGAACTCTACAATTTCAAAAGCATTTCTGAATGCTTAAAAGCAAGATCAAGTTTTCTTGAGTTGTTAATCTTTTCTGCCCAACTGCATATTTAATTCGTTAATGAGTATGAAAAATTGAGAAATAGAAGTCACGGGCACAACATTCTTTTTCCAATGTTGGATTGTATGTTACTCTCTCGTTATGATTAAGGTTAAAGATATACTGATACTTGGATCTGCTGGAACATACAAGGCTCGTTTGGAAGACTGGAAACTTCTGTTCTTTAACGCCTCTATTAATGACATGCTGAACAGGTGCTGCTCTTTCCACGGTTGCCCTTGATTGCCCTTTAATCGATTTGCATGTCGTGCTTTTCGCACGCTAGTCATTTTAGCAGTTGTCCTATGGCTACTTGCTAAAGTGAACTTGATAGGCATTGACAACCCATTAAAAAGAAAGTCAGTGCTTGGAACGTTAAAATTTGCCTTATTTGGTCATTCTAACTGGTGCCCCCAGCGCATTCAAATGCTCCATTCGTGTTGGCTATCCACTATAAATTTTGATTCTTTTGCCCTTTTGCTAGTTTTACTTATCGGCTCTAACTGGTGAACTCCTTCAGTAAAGATGTCGACAATAGCTCATGCAACGTTCTGGGGAAGAATGCATGACTGTAATAAGTCCCCATTTCCAGGAGGTCATGCTTTTTTCAGGACGTAAAATAAGAGGGTTCATGAAACTTCCGACGCATATATTTTTCTGTGAAAGAGTGGAAAGAGGTTGAGTTGTCGAATGGTCCCGGACCAGAATGATACTTTCTCAATGGCATCAATGCAACTGGTCGAAGACAAAAAGAAGTCAGCACTCATTTTCATGGATGATGATTCTTAATGTTGTCACTTTATGTTTTACCCATTGCTTGGCTATTGACTGTTTGTTTTCTAGTCTGCCGTACCTTTCTCCTCAAGATGTGAACCGAAAGAAATTCAAAGCAAGCCATTTTTTTCATTCATAATGCATATGAAGTAGATTTATAGCTGTAATTCAGTTCCATCACTTCCAAAAAAAAATATAAAGGAAAAATCCTCGTCCAGCCCCAAAGAGGCCATTCATCTTCATCAAACCGAAATTCACCCGTGCATTCATTGGACTTGATTGACCTATGTAGAGCATTCACTTAGGGTTCGTATGTCTTGCTTCGACACAAGGTGCGATGCACACAAACACTGAAGGAAAAGAGTCATCTTCGAAATATGCTGCTGCATTCTTCCTTCGCATTTTCCTCACGACGGCCTTTATTGATGATAGTCGCCTGGATGGCCAAGAAAAGATTTCTATCTTTCGCGGAGTCTAGTGAGAAAGATCTCCTGATGGGTTGGACGATCAAGTGGTCTTGATCTCTTACATTGATGTCTTCGTCCGCCTTGATTGAACCACGGTGGCACTTCTTCTTGAGGCTGCCAAGTTCCACTTCCAACTTCCTTTGATTGTGCTGAGATTGCACCGGCATCAATCCACTCCTCTCTTGCCTTTCAGATGACACTACTTCATCACTCCTCAGTTCAATTACGACGTAGTCTTCTTCGTCTCCCATGTCGGAATACAATTGCGAACCCTGAGGAGAAGAGCTCGGTGCCATGAGGTGGTCGTTAGGACACTGACCCGTGCCTGAAATGCTCGTCCTGCAGAGCGGACATCTAGAATTGCTCTGGAGCCACATGTCGATACAATCGGAATGGAAAGCATGGCTGCAAGTGGGGAGAACTCTGAGCAGATCCTGTTCCTGGAACTCGTTCAAACAAACCGTGCAGCCGCAGAAGCTTCTCCGCCTTGCTTCTACACTTCGAAATGGAAAAGCTGGGATCTCTCGAATTATTGTACGATCAAGTCCTGCTTGATTACATGTTGTTGGGGAGAGGGCGATGAACGAGTCTTCATCTTCTTCTTGTTGATGCCTTAGGAGAGAGAAGCGTCTTATGAGACGGAGTTGGCGCTGGCTCGGGCAGTATTTGATGACGACGAAGCAGTAGCTGACCAGTAGAAAAGCCGCAGCGGCAATGCTCAGAGCTGCAATGGTTAGAATGTGCAGAAAAGAGGCAGAACTGGGGACTTGTGACTGGTTTTCCTGGGAAGTGATTGAAGGAGCAGGTTGAGATTCAAGGTGGAAAGAGAGCTTGATCAGTACATCTTCCATTTTCAGAAGAGACTCAAAATGCGAAGAAACCTGTATTCAGAAAGGGCCTGACTTCGCAGCACGGTTACTGACTGATCGAGAGAGCGAGAGAGGGAGGGAGAGCGACACAGAGAACTGATGCAATTTTTTTCCAGTTGACAATGCTTAGCCATGGAGGGTGGAACTTGGGGCCATTGGGAAATAAAGGTTGATAACTGTGGAAGTGCTTAAGTTACATAATTGTGGACAAGGCATGCAGAGAGCTTGAAGTTTAAGCATTACTGAATTTCCACCAAAAGTGCGTTCCTGGAATGATTATGCGGTAAGCACATAGGGAGACCACTTGTCCCTGGTCATTCATAGAAATTGAAAATTTCTTCTTTTTATATGGTTTTCCTCATTCCAGTTGTTTATCTGTGTTTCATAATTCTTCCCCTAGTATTTGATGAATGCAGAAGAATAATCATTAAGCAGGAAAAGTGATTTACAGAAAGAATTAGCTTCATCATGTGTAATCAGTAGCACACACCCCTGTAGATTCAGGAAAAGAGAGACTTGTGCTGCTAAAAGAACAGGGAAAATTGAAATGGAAAAAGAAAATAAGCCTTTCAACATCAAAATTAACCCAAACCTAGACTTCATTCTTTTCTTGCACTCACGGGGACTGCGGCCTAGGCGGTTCACTGCATGTGACACTGCGGTTCTTGGACCTTCTCCATGATTCCTGAGTTCGTCTCTTCTTGCTCTGTGCATCACAAAGCTTCCGCGGGAAGCCTACGAGTTGCCAACCGCGAGCCTTGCACTGACTGAGCTCAACCAGTAGCAGCTGCCTGTGGATCACGTATCTTGACCATCTTATAGGAAGTCGATCATCTTCCCCAAGCGTTGTGCATTTACTCGACGAAATGGACCGCAAAATTTGTTGACGATTAATCTTTACTGCAGTAGAATTAGACTACTTTTGCCACCATCCCCATTATCGGCACATCCAACCCCGCTCTTGAAGGATCGAAAGTGTCTGTCGATGACGTTGAAGTATACGTGAATTCAAGGGCCTGCGAGCTGTTTAAGGAACTTCATTTGGCTCCCCGAATTTTGGCCTTTGATTCCATTGTGCCAACCGCATAGACAATAAGGTTGGGATAAAACTTGAGGGTAGATTGACATCTTTGCTTAGCTATACATCCCGTATAATTGCACTTTGCATCCGGTTTACCTGCTGAACTTTCAAATAGTATCTAGATCTAAAAATTTATGGAAGAAATATCGCGAATTTATGTGCCATATTTCAGTGTTGTGAAAATTTCAGGAGTTTCGAATTTAAAAAAGAAATCAAAGTCCGTAATTGCATGATTTAAATTATATAAGAAGTAACGAATAAAAGTCGATCCACACTCACCATCTTTTCCCGTCTTTTTTACAAGTTATGGTGGCGCTTTTTGTTAACTTGGGTGCACCACAAAAGTCAATGTACGGTGTGGGCTCATTATGCATAGAAAATGGAAGTATGATTTCCAGGGCTCATGACATGAGTGGGCAATTCCCGCGGATCCTGTTTTTAATCTCTTTGCTTTTTCTTCGAATTCTGAGTTACTACTTTACGTTGAGTATCTCAAATCTTTGGAGAAGAAATGTGCAGTCCCGGGCCTGAGGCCCGATGCATGAGGCCTTGATTTCGAGGGTCAAGATCTTGGGTCCAAGGCTAAGGTCCCAAGGTCAAGCTCATGGGGTCAGGTCGGGGTGTTGACTAGACCTGTCAAATGGGTGGGTCGGGTTGGGTTTGGGTCGGGTCATAAATGGTCCGACCCAAATTGACCCATTTAACCCGTTTATGACCCATTTATACGCAATGCAATTTTGTTGATCCATACCCGACCCGACCCATACCCAACCCATACCTGATTAGACCCATATTGCTAAAATACTTCCATATTTAATTAAATATAGGAAAATTCATACCCAAACTGAAATGAGAGTGCAGAATAAGTAAGTGCAAAATTGAGTGAGGGTGAGAGAAATGCGTTGAATTTAAATCAGTTGTAAACCCATTTATGACCCATTTGTGACCCATTTACGACCCATTTAACACTATATAAGACTTCTACCCATTTATGACCCATTTACTAAATATAACTAACCCATTTATGACCCATTTACTAATAAATGGGTTAAGAAATGGGTTTATGACCCATTTTGACAGGTCTAGTGTTGACCGTGCGGTTCCTGGGGCATGGGCGCCAGGGTCTCGATATGGGGTTGAGGTCGCGGTTCTGAGGGACGAGTCCAAGGTATGAGTCTTCGGGGGTATGGGGTCGGGACATTGAGGATCCGGTAGGGGCGCTGGGCTGCTGAGGCCCAAGGTCGGACGTCAAGATTACGAGCCCATAAGATGAGATTCCAGGTCCGAATCGCAGGCCCCGAGTATAAGCTTGGAGACTTTAGTCAGTGGCGTCGAGCTCGTACATCGAAATCAATCCTTATCACTTTTAGAGTGTTTTGTGAATAAAAGTCTGAAAACGATATCTGTTTTGTTTTGAGGAGCCGATTGGATTTCGAAAGATCCCGCCGTGCCGATTCATTAATTCATCCGAAAGAAATTTCAATCTCGCTAGACGAAGGAGACCCTTCGAAACATAATTGCTGCCTCGAAAATTGATGGAAAGTAAAGAGATCCGACTCGGATAGAGCGTCACGGTCAAGGCCGGTTGCTGTCACAGTTGTGTAGACTAATCCCAGCATTCCCGTTCAAACCGAAATTAACAACTCTCTCTCTCTCTCTCTCTCTCTCTCTCTCTCTCTCTCTCTCTCTCTTACACACGAACAGGAAGAAGAAAGAAACATGGGTTTGGACCGTCAATCTTGCCGCAGAAGCGACAGCCCTCAGCAGCCTCGAACTGCTTCCCTTTTGCCGCAGCTTCCAAGAAAGAGGGGGCGAGATTGCGAAATCATTATTTTACTCGTCAATAATTGGTGTCAGGTAGCGACTGCTTTGCCCGTCTCATCAATCTAGGGAATAGTCTTCAGAGCACGGTTATAATACGACAATCCAGAGATTTTCTTCGCAGCTTCCTGGGCCATGGAAAGTCCAACCTGCTTACCAAACGGAGTTCCCCTCTTTTATCTTCTCCTCGTGGATTCCATCGTGTATAAGTTTGACAAGTAAAGAGCCCCTGTTGGATCGCCCCACATGGTTTGAAGGGCATTTCAGCTTCATTTGGTTCAAGGGGTTTCCTTTCGTTATTATTAATTTTTTCCGCACTGGCCAAAACTAAGCTATTAGAGGTTGACTAGGGTAAAAGTGCTCGGGGGGACTTTGGTGGCTTCTTCCCGTGCTGGCGAGGGCGCGATACGGGGATGCGAATCGGAGCACCGCACGTATGATCCTTCAATGACATGAGAAACGTGGACTTGACATGCTAATTGTCAAGGATTTTGAGCAACCGATGCGTCGGATCAAGGTTCCGTGCACGTGCTGAAATAACTCGAATGAAGCTATTCAAAAGTTTTTTGAATGCCTGGATTGTCAAAAGAGTCAAAGAAACTATCCGGTCGAAGAGTCCACGCACATACCATAACTTTTGATTGCTGTAGAACTTAAGTACTATCCAAAAGACCTATTTCGACGACTTCCAATGTCCCAACGACCGAAATGCTCTTTTGTTCCGTTTCAACCTCACAAAGTACTTCGTTCCGCTGCATTTCATATCACTCTTTTGTTTTGTCCAATTTCCAATTCATCAATTAGATTCGATAGTCGAGAATCTTGTGTCTTCGTTCATGCTACAAATCGATAAATTCCTGCTTCTGTTGTTGCAACGAAACCTAGGCATTGTGAAATTGAGCCATGCTATTGTCTTCCCCCTATCCTTTGGAGCAAACATTGAGTCGTCGCGAGCTTGTTAGACCTCAAATTTCACATAGAGAGAGAGAGGGCATTTGTGAAACGCAAAGCCTATCAAAGTCATGATTTGAATTCTCCATTTGATTTGGTGGGACTTGGAGCTAATTTTTAGGATGAATCGTGATTGCTTAGATGACAATAATTGATTCACAGCACTAACTAAACTTTGAAGTTTGTGTAGGAATTTTGCCGAACCAGGTTGAATTACATGATGATCCTCTCTTGTCGTGATACGGCTCTATTGGAATTTAGGATTAAAACATAATATATCATTAAAGAATAAAGAGATCGAATGGTCAAATTCCGGATCCGATTGTTCATAATCTTGCACTCAAGAGTCTTGACCTTGCACGAGGAAGACTAGTCAATTTGGAAAACCCTAATTCTTGTCTTTCCATTTTCCGGTGGGCATGCAAACTGGCGGCTACTAATTGATGCACTTCTTAGTGCTCGAGCTAGGCAAAGGTTCACTTGCAATTCTAAACTTAATGTTCCTGCCGCGACGAGGTCTTTTCTGTCGAAGGAGTACAATTAAGCCCTAGCATCGAAAGTTACAGTAATTTCCTGATGAGAATCTTTTTCTCAAACAGATCCAACAGAAGCTACCAGTCATTGCTACAATTGATCCATCCCAACAAAATATCTTTTCCTCAATTGAGTATCTTTACATGTGTGAGATAATTGTTCAAAAAGTCCTAAATCAATTGTACAACAGTCAAGCTTTTCAATTGTGCTGATTTAGTCCTAAACCTTATGATGATTTGCCAATTTAGTCAAAAGCTTTTTTTGTATCAATTTAATCCTAAACCTTTTAAAGATTTGTCAATTTAGTCCTAAACCTATTATTTGAATATTTGGCCGGAAGGACTATATTAGCGAATCGTCGAAAGGTTTAGGACTAAATTAGCAAATAATCAAAAAGTTTTGAACTGAATTGACAAATTGTCAAAAGGTTTATGACTAAATTAGCACAATTAAAAGGTTTATGACTGAATTGATCTCCATGCAATAGGTTTATGACTTTTTGGACAGTTTCCCAGGTCTCTTGTTATAGATTTCGAAAAAGTAGAGGTTGAAATTTGAAAAGATTTAATTGTACTTTTCTAAAGTATTGACAGGATTTAGTTTTTTTCGGGATAAGTGTATTAGAAGTCTTAAAATTTGTCATGAAAATTCGATTAAGCTCTAAATTTTTTAAAAAATTGCAATCAAGTCCTAAAACTTGTCAAAATTGGTACAATCAAGTTATTCCGTTAACTTTGTCAATTTGCCTAACTAAAAATTCTAATATTGCATTTTTTATAAATATTTTCTCTCTCTTCCATTGCATTTTTTTTTATTTTCTCTCCCAAATTTACTTGAATTAGATTAAAAATAAAAAGGGTAAATTCTAAATAGAAAGCCAATTTGAAAAGGAAAAAGAAAAAAAAAAGAGCAGGCCCTCACTGGTGGGGTGCCGCCGCCACCCATCGCTAGAAACGGCCGACGGAGGTCGCTGGGGCCTTGCCAATGACCAGTGACCCTTGTCGGCCTCGGGCGAGGCCTCGCCCAGATCTAGGCTTGGTCATTGGCCGTCGCCCGAGGTGGGCGAGGGTCGTGGGCTCCTCCGATTCATCAATCCAAATAGATCTCTCGATTTCTAAAGGGAGTTGGTCGTCTTCACCAGACAACAAAGATATTCTTCGATGAATTGATCAGTTTCAATCAGAGTTTCATTCGTTGAACAGAGAGAGAGAGAGAGAGTTAGCGACGCTCGTGGTGGTGTCTCGTTTCCTTTGTAGCCGGTGGCCCATCTCTCTCTCTCTCTCTCTCTCTCTCTCTCTCTCTCATTCTAATTTTCCTGGTTCTATCGTGCGTTTTGGACCAAATTCTCAAAGCGTTGTCTTTACCTTGTTTTTTTTTTTTTTGGCAAATGCCACCAAAAACAAAAAGTTATGCACACTAAGACATGTCTGTCTTAAGTCTTTTTCAATGACATCAAAATATCAAACCGGTACCTGAGTGACACATTTACTCTCCGTCAAAATTCTATCAATGAAAACCATTAAAAATATGCTTACATGGATGCTAGAAAGCAGATAGTGTTGACATGACATCTACGTGACCTAAATAAAATAAAAAGATGTTATTTTGACTGAAAAATCATCTAATAGAACCTTAACGGAGATAAATATGTCACATAGGTAAAATTCTGAGGTGTTTTTTATAGTTTAAGGTAAATGTATCACGATGGATTGTGCGGAGTTTTCTGTGACCTTTTTTCTTTGGTTTTTTCTAAGGAGGCGTGTGGGTGTGCGGTTGCTAATGAGTGGCAAGGATGCCACCACTGCAATCGCCCCCAACCCTCTTTCGCACGTTTTTTGTTGCGAAAATTCATTTCTGTTTCCTTCCCGAGAGTTGAACTTTGAAATGTAGTCCTTGACTATTGTTTGGAAGTGCAAGCGTGAAACACTTGTTTCCCAATCTGTCGGAGAAAAGTTTTTGGACATTCGGACTGGTCATCAACTCCGGAACAATCTGCTTGGACTGCGCTTCTCCGAGGGCACCGAAGCAATTTTCTCATCCCATATAGGGGGCAGGGTCGCCGGCCATCGGCGAGGTCCGGTGACCTCCGCCGGCTCTTTCCGGTGACCTCCGCCGGCTCTTTCCGGTAATGGGTGGCGGTGGCACCCCACCGATGAGGATCCTTACCTTTTTCTAATAAAATTTTAAATTCTTTTAAAATCTAATTTAAGTCGGATTTGGAGAAGAAAATAATTAAAAAAAATGCCACGTTGGAGAAAAAATATATAAAAAATGACATTTCTGCATTTTCCCAAAGTAAATTAACAGAGTTAAAAGGAGGACTTGATTTACATCGATTTGATAAGTTTTATAATTTGATTTCACTTTTTGAAAGTTTGAAGGCTCAATTGTACTCTTATAACAAGTTTTAGAATTTCCTATTCACTTATCCCTTATCTTTTAAACACGATTTAAAACTTTTGATGGTCTTTTTATCGTTTAAACATTAAAGGGTTTCGCCCTGTTTCCCGATAAAAATCGAAGAATTATTGCCATAAGTTCAAGCTTTCGAGGACATTGAAGAGTAAAACATTATCAAGAGCAGGAGAAGCTGGACCATTATGTAAATTGACGTTTAATTTTCCATTCCCATGCTTTATTTAGTCACTTTCCGCAATTTAGTAAAAGCCTGTATTGTGCTTTTTACTTTACACGATAGCTGCATTTTAAAATTCTTAAGGAAAAAGCCACCAAAAACTCCAAACTTTCCCCTCTGTGACACATTTACCCCCAACTTTTTTTGTGACACCAAAAACCCCAAATTTTCTTATTTGTGACACATTTACCCCAATATACATTGTCCATGGGCATTTTCGTCTTTTTCGCTTTTTCTTTTTTTTTTAATTTTTTTTCAGATCGGGGAGGGGGGCCTGGCCGGCGTCCAGCGGCCCTCGCCGGCGGCCGCCCGACGTCGGCGAGGGTCGCCCGACGCGAGGGCGAGGCCTCGCCGGCGAGCGAGGGCGAGCCTCGCCGGCGTCGGGCGACCCTCGCCGGCGTCGGGCGGCCGCCGGCGAGGGCCGCCGGACGCCGGCGAGGCCCCCTCACCATCTCTGAAAAAAAATAAAAAGAAAAAGAAAAAGCGGAAAAGACGAAAATGCCCATGGACAATGTACATTGGGGTAAATGTGTCACAAATAAGAAAGTTTGGGGTTTTGGTGTCACAAAAAAAAGTTGGGGTAAATGTGTCACAAAGGGAAAGTTTGGGGTTTTTGGTGGCTTTTTCCCAAATTCTTATTTAATGCACAAAAATCATATTCGTCCTCCTTGGCTCGAGGTCTTCTATCTGTAATAACAAATTGGGCATTCGCTTGCATAAGTAATTCTTAATTAATCTTGAATGCGCTTGTCTTTCGATTTAACTATATACTACTAGAAATTCTTGAAAATTCAACGGATTTGAATCATATATTTCGCCATGCAGTCGAAATGATCTCCGTACTTCTTTGACTGCCTTTCCTGTGCTGTTGTTATCATCGGCCGAAAAAATTTGGCATTTTATAAAGTACGACGAAACTCCAATCACATCCAATTTGAAAGAGAAATTATCGCAAGTAGACCATGCGGACGAATACCATCTCAACCATTTGTTATGTGTATTCCATTATGTATCACATGATCAACGGTCGAGATGTGGTCGATATATACCATCCGTAAATCATACAATATCTTTTCAATCCGAAATTGATGACATTCGTAAAGGACAATTTAGAAACATAATTTCCGGATGTGGTTGGAAGAAATGTTCGCTAAATGAATTTCTTAGGATGTCGGTCACATTGGGCGATTGGTCGAGGGGCGAGTTAACTATCTCAAAATAGAAAGCTTGATTCAAGGAGAGGTACCACTCAAAAAATATATAAACATATTTAGAACCTACATGTTAAAAGCGCGAATGATAAAATTTCTCTTTCCTAGCCCTATTTCTGGCTAGAAATAAAAAAAAAAACCTATTTTTATTCCCCAGACGAGTTTCTAGATAAAAAGTAAGTTTAATAACAACACAAAATTTTTATTCTCAGAATAGAAATTTGCTTGATAAGTCATTCTTAAATTTCTATTTCCAACTGTCGGGGGCGGATGGCCGATGAGCAGCGGCGACTAACGACCGGCGAGAGGTGAGTGGGCAGCAGTAGACGACCAGCGGGGGACGGGTGGCCAGCGGCGGGGGACGGCCGGTGGGTGGCGAGGATGAGCAATAAAAGAAAGTTGTTATTTCTATTTATGTTCCATAAATTGAAATGTATAAAATTTTAACTTCTCATTTCTATTCCAAACATATTTCTATGCTAAAAATTTGTCCTAGAAATAAAAAATAAAATTATTTTACCAAACGAATTTTTGTTCCAAACTTGTTCCCAGGAACAAAAAAATTAGAAAAATAAATATACAAACTAGTTATCATTCATGCCCTAAGACTCCAACAAAAAATTGAACCGAGTCTGGTCAGTTTCCACCTTTTAACCCATGAGCCTATCCATTCTTTTAGGAACCGGCTTTAAATTAGACATGCTAAGCCGATCCGGCCATTTCGTCAATTAAACTTGGACCGTTACTCACATCTTGTTTGGATGTTGTCGTCGGCGAGTTCTCAATGGCAACGGCAATGAGGAAACACTCATTTGGGGGGACATGCAAATGTTCCCGGCGACGGTGGTTGTCGCGGGTGGCGGCGGCACCACCATAACTAGTTTGGCAAGAAGAGAAGATAGCCAAAGTTTGGGTGTTCGTATCGTTTCTTTTTTTTTCTTTTTGGTAGGAATGCTTTTCACCATATAGTAATGATCATCAACATGACATAATTTTAATCCACGACCCACCTTATTCGATGCTTGAACCCGCGAATACAAGCTAATGTTATATGATTATTTATTATCGACTTCGTACATTCCCAAAACATGCTAATAACAACGTCTAGAACTCCTTACTATAATCGACAATATAAAATCAAACATAATGCCTACATTAGCATGGTCGTAAAAGATAACCCACCTCTTATCATCGATGGTATAAACTACTAGCAAGTGTAACTAAAGAACCCTATAAGCAATTCCACCGTCTCATCTTTCCCGCAATTCTTTATCGTTTCTCAATCGTTTCGCCCGTTGTTTTTCCCTAGTTTTTTTTTTGTCCAAAACTTTGGGCACCATTTGATTCCAATAAATTCCAATTTTTCCCCCTTTATTTTTTTTGGGTCTGCGCATCTCCAAGTGTGCGGTTCAATAGTCTCAGCCGCCTATCACCTAAAGCTACTTTCAATTAACCGCGTATCTACAGTTCCAGGCATATATAATAACCAAATCAATGATATCACGAATGAACAAAACAAATCCCTAGAAAGCAATGTAATCCTACCTAAGTGAACAGACACGTGGCGACGTGGCCGCAAGAAAGCCGAGGAAAGGTCAAAGGTCAATAATGGTCAAGTTGGCCTCTCCTTTCCTAGGATTTCTAGTACAAGGAGTCTCGTGGGACGGACCGATTGGCGCAACACGTCAAGATCGTTCTTGATGGCCCAAGAACGGTTGTTCGTCCCGTCGTTATTCCATTTCGATACTATATACTTTCGTCTATTCCCACCAAAAGGGCCCAAAAAAACGAAAGAAAGAAAGAAAGAATATTATATGTTCATCGCTTTCAATTACGTCCCCCGAACGTAGGTAGATGCATGAACTTGAACCCCCTTGTAATTTGCGCACGAGGGCCAAATCGATTGTTTATCATTGCGATTTTATCCGGACATGCGCTTACAATGAATGGAGATCGTGTTTTGGAGTCAGATAAGATTGTTACATTGTTGGGCACGAGCACAGCATCCCTCCCTTTCTCTCGATGGTGGAAAAGGCTTGCCTAATTCGGGCCATTTCCAATGAGTGCGCAAACACTTGTCTGTGCTATGCTAAAGATATGCGCGCTGGATTAGAAAATGATGCGTCAAATTTGACGAGCGGGGGTCGGACATGCGCGCGAAATAACTTGGGGCAGAGTCCGATTGTGATACCATGTTCAAAAGTATCAAAAAAAAAGTTTAAATTGATAGATTGAGGGAGACCATATATGTATAAAGAGCATATAAATCCCGTAGTCGGACAACGTGAGATTTTTTAATGATTTGATCGATTCATCACATTTGTGATATCTTTAGGGCTACAAGAGGTTCGTACCACGATAGCCGCCTTTCATGGTTGCGGTGAGAAATTTGAGATATCATGTTAAACGTCTCGTGCGAGCCCAACGTAGCCATCAATGATGGGAGGAGATTAGAGACATACCCGACGCCCCCCCTTCAAAGTCGAGTGACGTGGGATTATAGCACATATTCGATGCCGAGCGACCTGCTATGCGAGAAAGTAGTTCTAACTAAATGATCCACTATATCTCATTTATTTATTTTGCATCAGATATGGGGTGTTCACAACCTTTGAGCATACAATTAATCTCTATTAGGTAGTCCTCCATCCCACAAATGCTGGGCAACAATTGACGACACGATCCATCAAAACATATCGACACGACCCATCAAAACATATCGATATCTTAGCATCTCAGAACCTCCAAATGTCTCGGTTCCCCCTAGGCTATACGGGTCACGAATCAAAATGTCCGGGAGCACGATTTATACCCAAGATAAGGCACGTTTAAAAGCGTGCAGCAGCTTCGCTCTTTTGTCCGAATCCTTCGCGAGTCCAGCAAGTCGCGAAGATTCATGCCCCATCCCCCAAAAATCGTTCGCATCAGACACCTCATTCGACAAGGACCCGACCTCGACACGACCCCTCGTCACCAATCTCACCGAGGAATCGTTTGCTGGCTGATTGCGCTCCATTTATGGCCGAAATAAATGTATAAACGACCGATGCGGCTGAGGTGGCGCGCGACCGAAACGTCGTAGTTTTAACGGTTTAAGCTCTAAGGAAAAAGGGGCTTGTCTAACGTTACGATTAGGTAGCAATAATTGCCGCGACACATTCATAGAAAAAGCCACAAAAAACGACCAATCTGCTTTTTTCTCCTTCGGGATTAATTTTAGGGAAAAAAAACCACAAAAAAATTCCAAACTATAATTACCGTGACACATTCATCCTGAATTTTTTCTTATGACATAAAAAACCCTAAACTTATACATATGTAATATATTTACCCTCCCCCAAGGTTTCGTTAGATGATTCATCGGTCAAAACGATATCATGTTTTTCACTTAAGCTATGTGAGCGATATGTCAACACCGTTTTGCTTTCCGGAGTTCGTGTAAGTAGATTTTTAACGGTTCTCTTTAACATTAAATTTGACGGAGGGTACATGTGTCACACAAGTACAAGTTTGGGATTTTTGGCGTCATGGAAAAAAAATTAGGGTAAATATGTCAAGTGGGTGGTATAATTTAAGATTTTTGGTGCCTCTGGCCATTTGTTTTATATATAAAATTGAGGGGAAAAAAAAAGAGGCAGAAACAAAATTGACGGATTTTATTTTACAAAGTGGTCACCACTTTGAAAGACTTTCAAAATGCTCGTTAAAAGAGGGGATCTGTACCTGGACCATTCTCATATTTAAATCATTAAAATAAATAAACGTGGCAATAAAGCTTTGCTTAAAGATGCGTTTTGCATAGAAAATGACCCCGGTGTCTCTGTACCAGGTCCTTGTCGTGAACACAAAACCGGAGAAAACATGGTCCATAACCATACAAACATGTACCAGTTCCCATCGTTCAACGACGGGGATTGATCAAATTTTGTCAATGCCCTCTCGCTTCGGACTCCAGTCGAGCTTAGAACTTCCGAAATCACTTTCACACACACGAGCCCCAATCTTTGTTGCTTCTCTATTCCCCCCCCCCCCCCCCCCCGATTGGTCATTTTTTTTTTGTCCTTTTGATGCGCTCTTCGATCGACCAGCATTTCGCGTTCGTAGTACCTGGTGTGATTTTGAATAGAGTGCGATGAGAAAGTGTAGGGCTTCGTCGCATCCGTCGGCGCGTCAACGGAGGAACCCATCGGCTAAGAGGGTTTCGTGCGGGAGGGAGGATCCGCGCCGTTAAAAGATAGTTTTTGGGGAAAGATTCTAGATTCGTTGTGTAAAAACTCCGTCTAGCAACTAAAGTTTACGTGTTGGAATTTTTGGAGTGCACGAGAAAGAATGATTACGAAAGATCGCAGGGAAAAGTGCCGAAATAGTCCCAAATCTATTGCATTGATACCAATTTTATCATAAACATTTCAATTGGATCAATTTAATCCTAAACATTTTTACATTAGATCTAATTCAATCCATCCGGTTAATTTAGATCAGAAATTACAGACTTGGACGCCAGTGGTCCTATGTGGCACGGCCGGCATTGACGTGAACAAATTATATATTTGTTCATATTTTTCAATATCTTTTTTATCTTTTCTTTCTTTCTTTTTTCTTTTTCTTCGCCCTCTTGGCCAGCGACCTCGCAGGCCAATCATTGTTGGCCACAGGCTAGTTTGGGTGAGGGTTGCCGCGCCCTCGCCGGCCACAAGCTAGTATGGGCAAGGGCTGAAACCCTTGCCTGTTGGCCAATGAGGGTGCATAGGCCCACGCTCGTGGCGAGCAAGTCACCGGCCACAGGCTAGTTTGGGCAAGGGTTGCCACGCCCTCGCCGGCCACAAGCTAGTATGGGCAAGGGCCAAAATCCTTGCCTGTTGGCCAACGAGGGTGCATAGGCCCTCGCTCGTGGCGGGCGAGGGCTCAACGCCCTCGCCTGTGGGCGGTGAGGGTTGTCGGCAAGAAACCTTGCACGGCCAACAGTGCAAAGAAAAAGAAAAAAATAAAATAAATCCTAAAGAAATGTTAAAATATTATAAATTCTGTCCACGTCAAGCACCGGTCGCACCACGTAGTATCGCTGGCATCCACGTCAATTATTTCCGGCCTAAATTGATTGAATGGACTGAATCGGTACCAATGTGAAAAGGTTTAGGACTAAATTGATCCCATTGAAAGTTTTATGATCGAATTGGTACCAATGCAATAGATTTGGGACTTCTTTTGGCATTTTTCCCAAAATCGCATGACGTGGATGGGGAACCTCTATTCTCTCTTATTAGATCTCGACCCGTGTCGATTGCTGATGGTCGAGATCTCGCGAATGTGCCGAAAATTCATACTCGACAAGGAGACTAGGATCTCGACCGGATTGCATACACACGTGACTCGTCGATGCTTTGAGGATCAAGTGAGTCCGGAAAGTGCCCGAGGATCCATTTCATCCGTCCCAGAAAGTGCACGAGGACCCATTGAAAATCGAACGTGCGTGAAAATCAAATGTGATCACTTTGTCACTAGTAGTTCTCGATTCTCCATTGCCTCGCGGAAATTTAGAAGAGTCAATACCAACTTTTCAAACGTTGGCCCAAAAAAAGGGAAAAAACGGAGGGAACAAGTTTCCAAAAGGAAGGTTCCCGGCAGGAACGTATTGCTAACTTGCTATATTAAGTACAAGTATAATATTCCAATTGGTCATCCTACATACTTGACCAGCTCCTCCTACAATCAAAGCTCTCAAAAAGATAAAATATAAAATCGATCTCCAATTACAATGGTCTCTCACCATCACACACTCTCTCTATCTACACCGTAAAAAGGGAAAAAATATATATACAAAAAAACCCCTAATTTTTATTTATCACATCGCAAAATTTCTGGGTTTTCTTTAGCGTCCGGCTAATTCCTTCGATTACGAAGGTACTCTGATTTCACGGGTCTAGGTACGAAGCCGCCGGACACCGGAACTCGAACGGGCGATGGCGTTTTCTGCAGATCAGTTCGAATCATGTAAGGCCGCGGAATTAAATAATGGATAATAATAGCTGGTAAGGGCCATCCTAATCCGGACCAGCCATCACGGATTAAATATTTGATGGTGGTTGTGTGCATGAAATTTTCAAGTGCTAAATAGTACACAGTCAACTCGATGCTTTGACACCCCCCAACGCCCCATCCCTCTGTCCAAATGGGGAACCAAATTAGATTACGCAAGGAATACCTCGCGAAATTGCGTTTTGGAGCGTGCAGTGGCAAAAATTGGGGGGGCGGGGGCATCTTGGTCCGCCTTTGAATGTCATATCATACCATAATATAAAATTAAAAAAAAATTAATGGAGATTTAGAATTAAAGGAGGAAATTTGTAAAAGTTTTGATTCATGCGATAAGAGACCGTAAAAGAAAATTTAAAGAGAGAGAGAATAGTCCCCTCTTAAATTACAACTCAAATGGACACCGCGGCATGTTCATTATTTCTAGCATGCTCGAGAACTTTAGCCACGAGCATCGTCACACGCATGAGCAGGCTAGCGGGCGACCCGCCTCGCGCGCCCGGTCCCTCCACTGTTCATCGAGATTACACGACGGGGGCTCCCGGATGCTCTAGCGGCGGGACTTGGGCGAGAGTCAACTTGGGCGGGGAATTTAAAAGTCAAAAGGGCGACGGGGCAAAGGAAGATGCGGATCGCTCGGAGCTCACAGAGAGAGAGGATCGATTACAATATCGGGGGCGCGGACGGCATAATAACATCCATACGGCTAAACTCGGGGCGACCGACTTCTCTCGACCTCGTCCCCTCCCCTGCCCTCGATCCAATTGCCGATCCGTGGCTGTCCCGCCGCGGTTGGAACAGGGCAATCCGAGGGCGTCACGGGGACGGGACGAGCGCTGCCCCAGAACACGCCCAAAAGCTCTCGCCCATAAAAAAAAAAAAAGAGAAGAAGAAAGAGAAATTAAAATGGTAAAGAGGGAGATGTCGATGAGGTCATCAAGAAATGAGGTCGTTTCTAGATGAATACGAGCGAGCACCTTTCGATTTCTGCCGATCGCATTTTTTTTTTTCTTATTTCCTTCTCTCTCTCTCTATCTCTCTCAGAGTGGTCCAACCCCGCCGCCGTGCGTCATTTGACTCACGTGCTCAATGTGTCCCGCTCCTCTCTATTGCTACAACACCCGGACATCCCTCCTTACCCGAAAAACCTCTCCTCTCAATCCCCTGTTTTCCATCGTTTTCTTTTTCGTCTCTCCTTTGTCCCCATCTCTTATCCTCTTATTATCGAATTATCAATCCCCCTTCCCCCTTCGCTCCGTATATATAAACCCCCGCCTAATTCATTACCCCATTTCCAATTTTCCCCCGAGCATCGAATCCCAACCCAGGCTCTCGAGACCACCCTTGGCAGCCGATACAGAGCCCAAGAAAACAGAGCGCATTCCCCCGGCGTGATGCAATCTTCCTTCTTCCAATACCAACCCCACCAGTTCTCGCCCGAGAATTCCTCGAGCTACGGAACGTTCAGCCACGATATGCTCCCCTTCAACTTCAACGACTCCGAAGAGATGCTCCTCCTCGACCTCATCGCCCTGGGGGTGAAGGAGCCCTCGGACTCCCTCTCCTCCAGTGGCTCCAAATTCAAAGAAGAGGAAGTCACTTCCAGCACCTGCAGCACCGACGAGTCGCAGCAGCCGCGGCAAGAGGCCAATGCGAAGCACCAGGAGAAGGAGAAGTCGTACCGAGGGGTGAGGAAGCGGCCGTGGGGGAAGTACGCGGCGGAGATAAGGGACTCGACGAGGCACGGGATCAGGGTCTGGCTCGGGACGTTCGACAGCCCCGAGGCGGCGGCGCTGGCGTACGACCAGGCGGCCTTCTCGATGAGGGGGTCGATGGCGGTGCTGAACTTCCCGGTGGAGAGAGTGAGGGAGTCCCTGCGCGAGATGAAGTACTCCTGCGAGGAAGGGTGCTCGCCGGTGGTGGCGCTCAAGCGGAGGCACTGCATGAGGAGGAAGTCGGCATCGTCGGCCGCGGCGGCGAGGAAGAGGAGGGAGAAGGAGGCGCCCGCCGCGTCCGCCCCGAACCTGGTGGTGTTCGAGGATTTGGGGGCAGAGTACTTGGAGGAATTGCTTAGCACGTCCGAGAGCAATGGCGGTGCTGCCAGCAGTCACTGGTGAATTGTTAAAAGCAGAGGAGCTCCGGCTTCCGCTCCAGCTTCAGGGGATTCTTTGTTTGATTTTTCTTGTTCTTTCATTTCTTCTTTCCTCTCTCTTCTCTGTTTTTATTTTTTCGCTATTTTCTTTTTCTTCGGTTTATTTGGGTTGGGTTTTTGCTAGAATATTGGGGAGCAATGGCAAAAAAAAAAAAACTCTGAAAAAAAAAAATTCAAATCGTTTGTCATGCATAAGCCAGGTGTAATTTAGACTTCCTTTTTCTTTTTTCCCCTGATTTCATCTCGTGAAGCCAAAGCCGGCGGATTATAAAAGTTTCGGAACTATTCACTGTAGATGCAGTATGCTTTTTTTTTTTTTCCCCCGAGCAAAAGGTGGTGCTTTTATCGATCCTCGCTGAAGCTCGACAGTTCCGACGTCCTACTTATGTTAAAACTTCTGAGATCGGTCTCGGGCAAATGTATCGATACGAATAATTCGAATCCATATACCGACGGGGAAAGAAAAAAAAGATTAGGGTCATCGCTTTCACGTCCGGTGCGATATTATGGAACGTGGTATATGACCGCGTCATGCTTAAACTTAATTTAATCGAAAGTCGGTATATTCTACCCAATTGATCTTCCACGATTTCATGTAGTTGCTATATTTGGCGTTTAAGAAAAGCTTCTTTACACAAGTTGACTTGGAGATTATTGGTCTGGTCGCCCATGGTGCGATACCGAAAGAATGATTTATTTTACATCATCATGTCGATACCCCCCCCCCCCCCCAAGTTTGATTTCTCTTGGGTCCTTTGTCTTTGCTAGCTTTCCACTTTGTGCAATCCCGCCAAACCGTATGTGACCTCGTTTCTTATAATAACATGTGCTAGATCTCGTGACGACGAGTAGATCTCGTCGGGCCGCACGATGTCGCGCTTGTCGATTATCGTCGCCGGTGCGATTCCCGATTCATCGGGCTTGCGCGGAAGTTTCGTTAATTCGCGATTCGGACGCGACTGCTGATGAATTTCTGAAGAAGTTGAAGGAAAGGAAGGAAGAAGTCGGAAAGGCGAGCTTGAGAATAGAAGTCATTGCATTGTTCGATGAATGGGCCGCAACTTATGAAAGCTATTTCAATATTGTGCTCATTTGAGGTCATTTTAGGCCACCGAACTCAAGTTTTCCAACGTTTGGGGCTTATGCTTTGGCCCAAATTTTTCGTTTGCTTGATTGATTCCGAAATTTTGCTTTCGATTTAGGGTTAATTGCGTTGGTTTATGGTTTTCTACGGTTGGACCCTATTCATTTAGGATTTTGTTACCAAACGCCTAGATAAAATGAAGATTGCAGGTTTCAATTTATTGTTGTTATGTTGTTGTCGTGTAATGTGTAAACGGTGTCTTGATCATCCAAAAAGTTCCTGATTAAGTATATATGGACACTCGTTTACGAGACCGATCTATTTATCGTGTAGAGATCGTTAGATAGCCGCTGCATCGTTTTGAGAATTTGTAAGAAAAGGCGGGAGTTTCTCTTAGTACTTTGTGTTTGACACATGTTTTGTGATACATTATCCTTAAACTCTCAACAAGTTTAATTAGTGCTTTTCGCTTTGCTCGTCTTTGCACTTTGCACTTTGCACTTTGCACTTGAATAAAGCTATATTTGGTTCACAGTAAATGAATGGTTCTGAAAAACATATTTGTAAAGATGATCTCGATTACAAAAATGAATGAATGAATGAAAAGAAAAATTCATCGTCCACGGAAATATTTAGACAAAAATTATTGTCAATAACGAAAACATTTTTCATTGGATTTCAAGACAAACAAGCAATCATTTTTAGAAAAATATTTTCCAAACCATTTATTTTTCGAGAAACAAGCGGAGCCTAAGCGGCACTTTTGTTTTCTCTCTCTCCATTATTTCATATTGTGAAATTTAGGGATAAGGTTTAATTGGGAGATTTGGGGCTTTTGGGCAAATTTAGGGCACCCATGGGTGGCAATGCAATTTCATGCATTTCGAGATGGAAATTCCTGGTATGAGGCGTGAACCGGTCACGCGACTCGCCCGCGTTCGTCGTTCGGCCAACATTTTGGCTGCCGCTGATTGATTCGGGATCATTTGAAATTGGTTTCGCCAATTTCAGGAAGTATTCCGGAAAAGCCTCTATCTAGTCTAGGGAGACCTTTGAGTAATCGCACCGATTTGAAGGAGGATTTTGCCAAAGAAGATGCTGCAAAGCTCAATGGTTTTCAGATTAGTCATGTTTACCATGTCCTAACCGGGTAAAGGGGATCTAGATGACGGACGGCCATTACAAAAGCTAAAAGAAGAAATCGTTCGCAAATCATGTTCTTTTAAATTCCGACGAAGCATATCTATTCCTTGTGATTTATTAAGACTCCCGTCCGGAATTGCCACAAAACTTGTCTTCTCTTAATATAACCGAAGAGCTAATTTCGATGATAGATATTTCGTTGACGAACCATTTTCAGCGAAACAAAAGAAATTGTTCGTGAATCATGTTTCCCTAAATAATGCTTCGCCGTTGCCCTAGCCCATTTCTATTGGGGGGCCAGGTCAGACTCAAATGCATAATGTACAGTGTGTACAGCTCTGCCAGCCCAAAATCTGTGCTATAAATTCGAAAATCCCTAGAAATATGATGTCAAATCAACATTTTAAGGCGCGGCGATGATTGATGTCAATCAAATTAGTATAAGATTAAGTTTTGATTGTCAATTAGTTGGAATGTGTAATATATGCTTGTACAGCTCGCATGTAACAAGCACAACCAAACGATTTGAGTGCAACCCTCTAGAGTTAGCGCAGTGAGTTAGGGCTTCGCAGTATTTCCAGGTCAAGAGCTGAAGATCTGTACATGCCAAAAGCCTACATTTAATCGATTCATAAAACTTGCAAGGTGTTTTGTGGGTTTCTAGATAGACGCGCCTCCTCATCTCTATCCCTATATCATAAAAAGAAGATGGACGAAACAATTTGGATGTAAAAAAGTTTCGGGGGTACATTCTTTTCAGAGCAGTCATCGTAAACCACGAGAACTAAATGCAATAAACATTATATATATATATAGAGAGAGAGAGGTCTATCTTCCAAAACATTTACTTGAAAGCATATCGAATCCACGTTACTCGTATTTTTTAAATATGAGCTATGGATTGGATCATTAATCTGTCGAAACTGAAATATATAATAAGGGCAATCCTAATGTTAATCTTCCTACGCCATATCCTTTTATTATTTTTTTTGTAAGTTCGAATATTTGTTGAAGCCCTGTGTCATGAACTAGCTACATTTCTATGAAACTATTAAGTAATGATATGAACTATTCGTCTGTTTCACAAAATCAAAATGTAGTCGACTTAGATGTATTTAATATATTAATGTTGTATACCGATCTTAATCACCTAATATTATGCAAATCTATGAGTTCGTCGATCTCTATGGATATCTAAACAAAGCAAGAGTTGACAAAAGAAAATTTATGAAAAACTTCAAAAACCTTCATCGGTTTGATTATCCTAACAATTTGCATCCTCACTTTTCGAAACTTGCAATATGTACCTCTAAACAAAACTCCAAAGCTTAAAAAGCTCATTTGCCCTGTTTTATATAGGAAACCACAAAAAAAAAACCCCCAAAACCGACCGATGTGTTCACAGCCGCTCCACCGCCCATCGACATGCTGCCCGCAGCTGCCGCCGCGGGGACTAGTACCGCGTCAACCACCACCATTCTCCCACTCTCTTGAGCTTTTGCACAGGGCTGGAAAGCTTGTGACTATGGCGAGCTACAGGGCCGCGGCAACGAGCTCAGCCCCCATGTCGAGATCGAGCTGACTTTGATACGAGCTGTCACATGACACAAGATGTAGGTTTTTGAAAGGGAGAAAGCAAATTAATGCATTGGCACAAAAATGAGGATGGTAATTGAAGTTTTCTCGAAAATTTAGTCGCTTAAAGTCGATCCTCCACGTTCATAAAATAGTAATGTTCAATGGACGCAACTTACATACGATCTCCCAGAAGGCGTAAAAGGATGGTATGAACTCTCTTTTGTTCATTTCGTTCTCCTTTTAAATGAAACAACCACGTGATTATAGACTGCACTTAGCCGTGGCCTGGCCTTAATGTCTATCAGTGTACAGGGTTCACGATTGTGAAATCAACAGGTCATATAATTGTTGTTGGATATGACATTTTCTTCTCACTGGTGGCGCCGGTCCACCAGCTATATGGAGGATTTCTACCACTGTGCAAGGCATTTCTCTGGAGCTATAGCTTTCATCATCTAGTATGAATCCACGATTTTTGTTTGGGACTTGGCAAAATATCCCCCAAACACTCGAAGCTTTACACCTTTTTATTGAAAATACTTTGAACTAGAATGATTACCGAAGCGACCCGTAAGAGTTCCAGCGATAAGACACCGGCATGGTGGTTGACACAGAGATTTAGGTTTTGACGTGAACGCCATGGAATACTGGTGCATCAGCCATATCAACCGGATGCCTAAAAAATATCTATTAGTCAGTAAAGATTACTCCATAAGCCATGGTTCCTCAGAAAATGGGGCCGGGTCATCATGTTTCTAACCCATGAAAATGAGGACAAATCGACCCTTTTCTTCTGTAGCCGGCCGGAAACATCACTACCATGTTCTCTCCTCCCCTCTTATCAATATGATGGCCCTTTTCAAGTTTTGACCTGAAAACAGGACGAATCCTTTACGTAGGTCCGGTCCTGTTAGGTCTTCTATGTTTCGCAGACAACATAATACACACTTTTGAGTTGCTTTTCCTAATCTGAATTCCTAAGGGTGAGATTAGGTCACCATGAGATGATGATGTTTGTCCAAGATTTACAACTATATACAGCGGTTTCGTCAATTGATGTTCTCGTTGTAAGTTGCAACATATTATCCGCTGGACTACATGTTTCTGACGAGCTCCTTTGGCCGCAATGGCGAGCGCAGATATCTAGCTTATCAGGGGCGAGATTAAAAACAAATATATGCGATACCTCGTTCCAGGGCATGATACAAGAACTTTATCTGAATATTGATAGATTAAGGAACATACATTTAGGAATTTGTACAGCGTTGTTTGGTGGGGCCTTTTCAAAGGCTCAACTTCCAAAGGGTACAAGATATCTAGAACTCTCTTGACAATGATCCCTGGTAAGTACATAAAAGATCCCATGATGACCTCCAAGAAGGGGCTGAATATCCTAATCTTAATATCCACTAATCAAGTTATGGACCCAAACCATGAGATATTGCCATTTTTAGAGAACTCAGAAGAAATTATGAAATTGCCGAAGAATTCGTTTTTGGCCATGCAGGTTTTACAAGAAAGGATAATATTGGTTATCGTTCCTAATAAGAATATGAACCTTGAATTACCTCGTGAATCATTAATCAGAGAGAGAGGGACAAAAGTGAAGCAAGTGAAAAAACATCCATTTGATACATTGTTTCATCGAGATCTAATCCAAATCACCATGTCCGCCATTTTTGCAGCTTTTGATGTTATTGGAAGGTTCAGCAACTATCCTTGTTGAATTATTTGATCCCACTAGTTGTCATTGGCATTAGGAATGCTACCAGTTCGGGGTGTGCAAAACGGACCTCTCAAAACGAGAACTGCTCGGACCGGACCGGCCGGTTTGGTCCGATTCCCAGGAGTGTCTGTTTGGTTCCCAATTCCTAAAAGTGGAACCGATGTCCGGGCGATCCGGTTCCCGATTCTAAAGAGAACCGGACTGGACCGACTACAAACACCTCTTTTTATTTTTTTTTATTTCTTCAAAAAAATTAGTAAAATGTGAAATAAACGATAAGTACGTGTTTTGATTTGTCTTTTTAATTTGAGGATCATTGCACATGTATCACTTAATTCAACACGAAAATATGACATCAAGTAGTGGAAAAAAAAAAAGAGTGACCGGTTCCATTGGATTGGAACCGAAACTGGACCGAGAACCGATCACCCCCAATACCAGCAAGAAATATATCAAATATTTGGTGTTGGGATAGCCAAAAATCAAAGTTCTATTGTTTGTTCGATTTCGCTTTCATCGGCGAATGCAATGTAAGCATTAGGTTTGGTAATAATTATTGTGCGGAAGAGCACCCTAACTAGATAAGATGAAAGAAGGAAAAACAAGAATAATTCGAAAACTGGGATTTACGTGGTTCGGCAAAAAAATTCCACCTACGTCCACTGGAGAGAGAGAGACGATTTCTTATATAAAGCATATTTGATACAAGGTACAATGCTGAATAAATAGATCCTTAGATCCCACTTCTCTAATCCCAATAGGGAAAGGAATTCCACCCTAAAGATCTTATCAGTAAGGAATTCTACCCTAAACATCTTATCAGTTTAGGAAACTAACTAATAATCTTTAGTGATTATCCCCCAAATATTAGGAACATCATGACATATCCCAATTACATTGAATTAGGATTATTTCTAATGAAATCCCATATAGATAGGTCCCAAAAAGAGGAAATATATCTGGAAACGTGTAACCTACAAGCTCCAAGCCTTCCTAGACTTCCTGATTGACTTTTTCGAGTCTCTAATCGATCGAAACTTCATGGAATTCAAGATAATATCAACAATTATGAAATCCCCTAACATCTCGAAACTAGTCGAAATCCCATCACCACTAGGAGATGGATTGATACACAAAATGAATTTTTATTGGCTGATGGTACGATTCGGTTCAAAATTTTGTTCGTTCTAATTTGATTTTGTGCTTCCCAATCTTCGGGAGATCCTTTACACCAATTATAATATTTTGATATAATCACATATTATGTAATTAATACTATAGTTAATTATTATCATTGATAAGAAAAATTAGATAACAAGCAAAAATTGATGTAATAAATCATGTTGTCTTGGTAATGCATAATTCCTTTTTCAATTGAAGATTATTCATAATATATATATTATATCGATTGCTAATTGGATTAATGAATAGCGCATTTTCATATAATTACTATTTCAATCAGATTTTTTTTATAATTTACTTCAAATCATAATCATAAATAAGTTCTTAAATGGTAGACAAAAGTTTTTATATTAAACTCTAGTATCTCACTATATATATATATATATTACACTCATGATTGACTATAAATTGATAATTACTATGATATAATATTATGTTCATGTAATCACTGTTTGTGTGCTTAACTTTTAATTTTAACCATAAGCAACTTATAAAAAATTAATAATATTTGGAAAAAAACTATAATTCATGATAATTTATATGGGGTATTAAACTCGTGATTGACAATTAAAAATTCAATTACTACATTCCCTGTAATTCTAATTTTAATGGTGCTTTAGGAACTCTAATGCTATTCTTCCCTTTTCATATATGCTATTCATGAAATCAAATAGCTCAACAGACATTACATTATTTAAATCAAACAGAGTAATAGCTGTTGCATTATACTCTTATCCCATTAGTAAAATCAAACGAGCTGTTAGAATTGTCCCTTTGTTTGATCCCTAATTCACCCTTGGTTGTGACATAAGGAAAAGGAATACTTATTTACTGTAAGCAGGTCAATCCTTGACTTCGGTCCTTTCTCTTTCTTCACAGCCAAGCTATGAAAAGTACTAATTTGGGTTCAATGCATTTGTCATTTTCAACAGCAAGAACCATAGCCAACCAAAATGGACGACATAATTGCCCAAAAAAAAATATAAACATTCTAGTACAACAAGCAGAATTCACAAAAGAGCACTATCTTTGCAAGTTCCAGGACCCTCTCTCTCTCTCTCTCTCTCTCTCTCTCTCTCATGAAATTTTAGTGGCGAGTGACCATGAATGATTCAACTTAGCTTTTGCTCATGTGGTCCACTGAGAAGTGGGGTTGAGCAGGACGGGGAAGAGTTTCAAACAAGCAATCCTGCAAAGTGGAAAATCACTGGTCTGTCGTGGTGTCACTACAGTGCGAGTCATTGATTCAAGCTGAAGAAAGAAATGATTGAGAAGCATCTGAGAAAGCTCCACCTTTAAATTGGAGCCCCCAAGATTGGACTTTAATTTAAATTTTACGAAGAAAAAGGCAAGACGAAATGCCTCCCACACAGCTTGGTGGGGGTGCGCAGAAAGTGAAGGAGATATGCGTACATATATTCAAAGATGTCCAAAATATTAGACCACATTCCTGGCACTATTAGACAGCAATCATTTAGTCGTTCATCAAGTCTTAAGTGTACTTAAGTATTTTTTAGTAGAATATTTTTTTGCCTCCAACATACATTTTGTAAACTTTATTGATACAAGTTTCCAAAGGTTTATTAATTCCCTAAAAATCCCATGTAGCGTGGCACATCAATCAATTTCAACTAGAAATTTATATGGAGTTTCCTTTTCTTTTTTCCGTATTTCAATTAGAAATTCACTCTGTTTCGTGGGAGCTAAGTAAATAACAAATCCAATTTTGGATTGCTTCCTTTACCGCTGTGTCATATCACTTGGGAATTTCTTTTCCTATAGTTGACTATGGAAAATATGACGATAAAGGTTACCATAAGTGAAACGATCTATAAATAAGTCGAAGCTGTCTAGAGTTTAGATGATTCACCAACTGTGAAAATTTGTTCTCTCCACTCATATTATAACTTTTTTATATGTAATGTAGTTTCCTTTCTAAAATATGACGTTGTGCTTTTTCACCTCAAATATGATTGGAGACACCCTTGCCACTTTAATGAATAATATTACCCTAAAAAATCATTAGGATATGTGAGGGAACTACTCTAATTAACAAACTAATGGATTGCCTTTCAATTTTACTAAAAGACAAGTTACCTACTCCTCTCAAACAACTTTTTTTTTAATCCTTGCATCACTTCTTCCACACCAATTATATTTTAATGTTTCCTTCAAGTTTATTTTCTTCTGAACCAATTCTTCACTGTCCACTTGCACGAGAGTTTAACCACTTATCGTAATTTGGGCGAGCATTAGTCAGACATCATAGTAAAGAAAGGTTGGTTTTATTTGAACATTGTTCACTTTATTTCCCTCAGTTTTTAGGATCGTGATATTTGTTTACTTCAATTTCCAATACAAATTCACGAGAATGTACTCAAAAATTGGATATTAAGGTTGATGTATACAGTACACAGAATTCATAGTCCACCTCATTAGTCTAGAGACTTTGATCCTACAATTACATGTATAAGTAGAGGGAAAATTATCCAAAAAATCCTAAACCTATTGTAAGGTGACCAATTCAGTCCAAAACTTTTCAATTTAGTCAATTTAATCCTAAACATTTCGATGATTTCTAATATAGTCATTTTGACTAATTTTGGCCAAAAATCACTAACGTTGATGCTAGTTGTCCTACGTGGCACGGCTGGTCTGACGTGGACGATTTTTGCAAATTTTTTTGCATTTTCTACATCTTTTCTTTTTTTTTCCCTTTACTTTTCTTTCTTTTCTTTTCTCCTTTTCTTTTCCTTTTCACCTATGACCGGTCTTGGCAATGGGCGGCGATCGAACCGGCCCGCGCTAACTGGACCGCCATGTTAATGATTGGCCGGAAGGTTTACATTAAAAAATAGTCAAAAGTTTTAGTACTAAATTAGCTGCCGTATAAAAGATTAATGACTTTTTGGATAATTATCCCTATAAGTAGAAAAAGTATGAAAATGGCCTATTAGTATCAACCAATTAATATTTTGCATTTTGGCAAAACATTTTCATTTAAATTGAGAATTTTACTAATTTTTACATAAATGTATCTATTAATGATGAAAAAGCGAATGGAGAAAAGCAATCAATCACGTCAACAAGCTTTTTTAAAACTTTACCCTACACTTTTCTAACGCGAGGTGATCTTTCAAGTAGTGCGCAAAGGCATCTTCTTGCTCAAGGTTATGTCATCTCTTTAAAAGGTTAAAGAAAGACGAATATTTTCTTCTTGGTTGCGGTAGGGGAGGTAATATTATGATCGACATAGTATTTCTATTATATATCAAATATGAAAGACTGATTTTGTTTGATTAATTGTCCTTTCGAAGTTCATGGCTATAAAAAAAGAACAAATCATGGTCACTCAAAATATTGAATGCATAACCCAATCATGCTTTATTGAGTGATATGTCCGGCCATTTTTCTTGTTGTCGTTTTTCTAAAGCAAAAGCTTTGCATGTAAAGGAGTTGTCTGAAGCTGGTGTACCTCATCGCCAAATTCTTTCTTTGAGACAAAGTAATTCCAACATTCAAGCTATTGCTAAAACTATTTACAATATGAAAGTGAAATTCTATTGTAATATCTAATGGTCGGACTAGGGTACGACGCTTTATTAGATGAGCTTTGTGCAGATGGATTCATCTGCAATTTCAAACATGATGTAAAAGGTCACTTGACACATTCATTTTTATCTCATTCGATCTTCATGGCACTAACAAAGATTTTCTCAACTGTCTTTGTGATGAATTATACTTACAAAACCATACAACAGTGTTGTATATTATTGGAGTTTCCGGCTTTAATACTTCTTTCAACTCATGATTCTGGAAAAGCAGTACGAGCTAGATTATGTTTGGGCCATGACAATCCTTGAGAACATATCGGGTGTCGGTTGTCAATATTCAACTATTGTCACTAATAGAGAATTGGCATTAATGAATGCAATTTGATTCATTTTTCCTAAAAGTGCAAATTTCTTGTGTGTTTAGCACATTAAGAGAATATCGTGGTAAAATGCAAATCTTTCATGTCTGATTGGTCCAAGATTCTAAACTCCAAGAATGAACCGAAAGATCATGAAAATATTCGGCAATTTGAAGATTGTTTAAGGAAAAACCATCGGTTCCTAATTGCATTAAAAGTATATGACTTCCTTTCAAGCAGCCTTTTGTGCCTACTTGGACAAGATTTGCCCGTGCATTTTGGGAATCAGGCTACTTCAAGAGCTGAAGGGGCACATTTGACTCTGAAATCACATCTGCAAGTTTCAGCGGGGATTTAATTGAGGTGAAAAAGAAAATATGCCTTGCAATTGAGAATCAATTTCAAGAAATCAAAATCAAATTGTCAAGCGAGAAGGTAAAAGTTCCTCGTCATTTTCGCGTTCCTCTTGTCATGAACTTGATTACTTGTGTGTAAGTATTTGCTTTAGACGAGCTCTACTAGCAACATGAGATTGCTAAAAGTAGGGTCAAGCTACCTACTTGTATCAGACATTTTAAGCGATTCATGGGCCTTCCATGTGCGCATGAGATGAGATTTTAGGTTTTCCAATTGGTTACATCCATACAGGGGGTGTCAGCAATCAAATATGGAGCGGAAAAAATGGGAGCTCCATATCATTCATCCTCTAGTATTCCGCCACTGGGAAAGAAAAGCAATATGCGTGACATCTAAAGCAAACCCATCACTTCACTGATGTTACGCATCGAACAAGCTTCGAACTTACAGGTAGAACCTTGACAGACTACTCTGTAATATTAGGTCAGCGAATTCTTCCCCTACCAGATGCCTGCTCAGCAAAAACATCATAAAGAAGTTTCGGTAGACAGTGAAATACGCGAGCCCAATCTGCACATTGCAGTTTCTGTTGTGCGTGGCGCACACGAAGAGAAAGCAAGAGAGGGATCTAAGTCGTTCAAGCGATCGCGGGCCGAAACGAGTAAACCCCAAACACGATCGTCAATGCTTCTGAAAACTTCCCCATGAAAGGTGCTCATTCGAGTGGCATCGGTTTTGAAGCATTTCTCCATCCCATCAAGCGGAAAATAAAAACGATGATATGCTCAACTTTAACGATATAGATTCGTGTTAGATTCTCAGCATTTTAGGTCGCTGCACTTAATTTAAGGCTACGGAAAAGAAAGTGACTACAATGACGTTTAATATTACATACATACATACATATATATAGGAGAATATTAGGATGGCGACGGAATTATTTTTGTAATCCAATTAGAGGGAGAGGGATCGAGACAGATTGCGGCGGTGAACGCTGGCCTCTTGCTGTTGCTCATCATTAATAATAATAATTTTTTTTATTCCAGAGTTTATTAATTAATAATTGAGTGTGCACATACATTATACTCTAAAAAATAATCTCCAGATGAAACCAATTGATGGGCGGGTGGAACTACAATGATGAGTTCACCAGCCTGCTCAATGGTTGGTAGTTGATTTGTTAAAGCTTCCAACATTGTGTTAAGATTGTGATAGTTGGAAATTTTGTTTTGTTTTTTTGAAGGACTAAAAATATTAAAAATGTTATAATTTTTGTACGGCGCTCACATCAGTGTCAAAATTTTTCGAGCGATCACTTTAGTGTCATTTTGGTAAAAAAACTATCACTTCAATGCCGTCAACAATTAATGTGACCAGAAAATCTATCGTGACAATTTTTAATGTACATCATTTGACGTGGCCCGCCAATAAAGTGAAGTCGACATTATTAAACCTACACAACTTGGTTTGGTCATCTATTTGCCCCAAATTAATGAATTTAGGCAAAATACAGTATGAAATCTAACCCTAATTTCTCAAATTGTGGCAATTACCTAACGAATTTTTGGGGCGATTGACAGATGAAGAGTAAAATACAATCATCTTGCTCTTGATTTCTTCTTTTTCTTTTTGATTTTTCGATCGTTCTTTTTAGGAAAATGAATTTCAAGCATTGCTGGAACCGAGATTCTACAAAGCCAAATTTTGTCGGGGACCGTCTCCGACCCTTGTGGAATGAGGACCACACACTAGCAAAATAACAAAGAACACAAAGATAATCTATCAGACTTTTTGAAGCTCCATCGTTTTCGATGGCAAATTCACAAAGCAGGCGTCGCAACTTTAGAGAGAGATAGAGAATTTAATAAAACTTCTTTTCCTTATTCAAATTTTTTTGGTGTTGTCGGTCGCTTTGGACTAGACGGTGGTTCAGAAATGATTGGAGAAGAAAAGGAAGAAAACTGTAAAATTGTTGGCTGAAGATGAAGATGAGCGAAGAAGTTGAAGATGATGGCGAACATGAAGAAGAAGAAGAAGAAGGGATGTGGCAATTTTCAACAAGGATTCGACCAAGGGACTTGTCCACTTTGAATTTTAAATTTTTAAAAAAATATCATATTGAACATAAAAATTTAATGAAAAATTTACGTAGAACAAATCCCTAAAGGCACTTAATTAATCATATTTCCACCAAAGTTGCATGCACTCAAGTGATGACTCAAAAATTTTTGGCACTAAGTGAGCGTTATATGAAAGTTATAATACTTTTAGTGCATTTTCCCGTTTTCTTAACGGTCATGAACAATATGATCTCATTCAAATTTTGTCTGTAAATGCCTATTTTAGTTGGCAACCCATTTACTCATTCTCGCAAATTTTCATTACCTTCGGTAATTATATTTACATGATTTTAGTCGGAGAGTTTAAAGGGCTTAGTAATATCATAAAAATCTATTCATCATTGGAGCAATTTTCCCTTTAAAAAGTAATCTACGGGACTCCAAAGATAAGTGAGGAGCTTCTTGATATTCATGGATGTAAAGTCAAATTCAAAAACTTAAGTTCATGGGTGGGAGGAAGCCACGTACAAAGTGGGATATTTTAATATCCACTCTCAATTTGATTTTGATTCCATATTAGAATGTCCAAACTCAAAACTTAATTTGTTAGGTGGAATGAGATATTTTGTATGTAAAGGACATATAAGCTCCGTAAACAAACTATATACAATACTTTAACACTGTAGGTGGATAGCAGGAGGAATATTGTAACACACACTACTTGTTCTATACTAGGATAAGACCATATTGAAATTGCAAATAAACTTACATAAATGATTCATTGATGTTATGTGATAGGCTGGTACATACAATTAAGCACCTAATTAGGGTCAAGGTTACTTTTAGTCGCCTAAATTATAAATGTTTCTTTGTCCTATAGGTGCTCGATTTTATTTTTTATTTTTGTGCAATTAAGCCCTCCAAGTTGTTTGGATTATCCAATTAGATCCTTTCCTCACCTACCATTAGCAAATC
This sequence comes from Syzygium jambos, assembly GCA_031216235.1. Classification (NCBI taxonomy): domain Eukaryota; kingdom Viridiplantae; phylum Streptophyta; class Magnoliopsida; order Myrtales; family Myrtaceae; genus Syzygium; species Syzygium jambos. The sequence continues at coordinate 26,929,964 of CM062230.1, forward strand.
CATCTGATTTGAGGACATGATAGTGTTGTTCTTGGTAGTGAAATAATGAGGGATGGAGGGTGGACATTAAGATTGCATTTGTTTTGCGATAAACGAAGGATTCAAAAATATCTTTCTAAATTGCTTGTACTCTTACAAAAATTAATTATTAGACATAGATCGTTTTTCATTATTGCAAACGATACAAAAATTAATTAATTACAAAAATGAATGAACAAAAATTATTTTCATTATCCACAAAGATGTTTGGACATAGATCATGTCGACAATGAAAACATTTTTCATCAATTAATTATTGTAAACGATACGAACGGCTATTTTTAGTTTCCGCGAAACAAATAAAGCCTGAAGCTACGTGGTAGAGGTGGCAAATGGGGTCAGGTTGGGTTGGGTATAGGTGCGTCATAAATGGGTTCAATCCAAATTCGTGCATTTAACTCACATTGACCCATTTATTTTCTAAAATACCCATACCCAACCCAACCAAAATCCAACCCAAACCCACCCACGTAACTCGCATTTTTTAAACTATGTCAATAACGCAATTACAAGTTTAAAATAATGAAAATCAATAACTAACAGAGAATTGCTCTTCCTCCTCCACCAGGTATGTGACGGGCATCGCCGCCCCGTCCTTCGCCACGGCTCCTTCGGCACTATGATTGCTCATGCTCGCAGAGCTCAAATTGAGCCATCCGACTCGAACCCAAATCCAACGGGACAATGCGAGCAAGCAGCGATCCGAACTCGGACATCTCCCGACAAGCACCAGGAGCGGTTGGAGATTTACACGTATTAAGCCCTTTGGCACATTTACGTCATGAACTGGCCGGGCGTTCGTCTCGACAAGAAGTATTGCCTCACCATCGCCGGCCTCCTTGACCACCCAAATCGAAACGTTGCTTTTGCAGATTTGGTATTTCGGGTCGGATACCCTAACTAACTAGCTCCGATCACATTGCGCTTGTAGATGCGCTCGACGAACGAATCGGCGAGGCGAAAAAAATTCCTCCGACGATCGAGAAAATGTTTCCGTGGATTTGGAGGTGGTCGGATGCAGCACGCTCCTCTTTGGCGACGACCCCATGGCGGCGTTTGTGAACTTGCCGGACGCCTCGGTTGGCCGACGCTCCCTCTCCAACGACCGCAACGACGTGTGCCACCTCCTCTCCGCTCCTCCGCGGCCTTGCAAGGCGAGTCACCTCCCGCATTTTGCGGCGGCCAAAGAGGGAGAGAGAAGATTGTCCAAGAAGTGAGACCACGAGCCGCCTCATGATTCGAGTAAGTGAAGAAGTAAGAGAGAATAAGCGAGCCGGGCATTTCATTGAAAATAGGTTCAGACTATATTCATTTAAGATCCATATATTTCGGCATCTCATTTTTAAAACCCATTATAGTTTACCAAAGAAATAAGATGCGATCCATTTAAACGAATATGGATTTTGTTTTTGCTCAATGAAAAAAATATTGACTTTTTTTTTTTTCGATTTTTGGTCAGCTGCAGATACGGGTTCATAAACGGGATTTGGACCCATTTTGTCAGGTTCGCTAGTCGGTTTAAGACATAATCATGTTGATTGTGGGTCCCTGGTCATTATTTTGCCATGTGGGTAGTGGTACAAAAGTGGCCTGTCCAGGGCCAGAGAGCGAAGCATTCGATGCCTCCACGTGAGGTCGAGAGGTCAACTGAATCCCACTTCAATTCTTCCTTTTCCAAAGTGCCGTCGGTAATATGCGCGGGCCACGTAATTCGAGGGGTCAAAGAATCTGATTTCAGTGGATTTATATTTTCTCACGGCTATCCTGGAATTAACTAATCATTCCAATAATCGGGCTCATTAGCTTTGACTTCCATTTTTATGGGCGGGAGGCAAAATAAAATCAACAGTACCAGGCACGCTTACAGTCCATCACATTATCTCACAAATTAGTTTTTTCCTTTCATAAACCGGTCTTAATATATGCAGCATTTGTTCAGTTGAATTTCGCATGTATGCGGTGCCTGTCACTTGCTGAGCTATCTAAAGAATTGTCCTCGGGTGTAGACGCGTCGAGAAAACATTTCGCAGAGCGATACTACGTATCGTGCCGATGCGCGCGTTCCTGAAAAGAAAATCTCGCGCGTCTCGTTCGTACGGACACGGGCAAAGTGAAAAGCGAAAGAGAATCGAAAGGGGTCTTTCCGTTCTTAGCCCGCCAATATGTTTCCGTCAAAAAGCGAGCGAAAATGGAGGCAAGCGCATGTTGGACCCTCGTTCCATTAGTATCATTGCATTCACCTTAATTTGGACAAGATTAAAGCTTAATTCAAGCGACATATCAAGATCATACGGACACCAAAAGTTCACTAGCTTGAAATTCTTGAAAGTGCGCACTTTGTTGGCGACAGGAAGGGGGGCGCAACGCCGCCGTAATGGACCGGCCAAAAGGAGGGAGCGAATATACCGACGGCAGATTCCTTTGATCGGATTGGGGCCCTCCTCAATTCCAACGTTATATAAATTGGACCTCACATCTCCGCAGCATAATGCACCCAGCACTTCATTAAAAATCTTCGACATTTCTCACTTCCTCTGTCTCTTGTCTCCTGCCTTCTCCATCACCATCATCCTCGATTTTCGCAAAACGGCAAAAATCTAAAACAGAAAGATACATAAGGTGAGCACGAGGACCGCCTCTCTTCTCTCTTTCTCTACTCTTGTCCTAGTAAAAAATTAGCGCATCGCGTGTATCTATTTTTGCACTTGTCACGACCGACGTGATGAATTCTAGAACGAAATTACAAGAATAAACTTTACGCTCTTTCCATATCTTTGGCCTCGTTTTTTTCTAACCAATAAAAAATTGCTCTCGATGGATACATTTGATACGTTATTGCATATATATTGAACTGCACGGTAGCCTTTTGCAAGTATGATATGAACATACACTTCATTATCGTTCGATCCGGTAAACGTCCAAGTGCGCATCTCGTGCACGGGTGGTCATGCCGTCGTGCATGTCGGCGGGTCATAAGAATGAATTTCTTGTAGCTGCCTAGCCGGAGATGTTAGACATTAGAATCGTTCTCAATTATGTACTAAACCTTTGATCAAATTGGCGCGCTTCATCGTTACGTAGAATCCTAGCAGGGGTTTCTCAAGATTTTCTCTCGAAGTTGCCATATACATGTGTGCGTCTCTTCTTAGACTTTTGCTTCGTGGTCACTAGTCAAACTTGTCCAAGACAATCATATCCATATTAACGCACCTGAATGTTCCTGCTCCGGTTTTGCTGCTTCAGAACAATGTGGCTAGTGCCTCCGTCTGTCTCCGACACTCTCGGAGGTTGGTTAGTTTCATGTGGATTAGAGAGAGTTCGATCATTTTCTGTCTATTCCTTGACCTTTTCCTCAATGGTCCACGAGACCCTTTGTGGACATATAAACACCAGTGTTTGAATTGGGGACTTCGCCATATCCGTATCATGTCGTTCATCTTCCTTCCCTTCCCTGGAAGAACACGAAGCTAATGAAGAACGAGGAAAGTGGGAACTTCTGCTGAATCTACCGAGTTCCGCGTGGAAAGAAAACCGGTCGAGTATTTCTCCATAAATGATCATTTTGTCTAAGAATACATGGTAGCTCTGAGGGTGTTTTCTGTCTGAGGTGGTCCCTTTGCTTGTAAGATGAAAACGGCACATACCGCTTGTTGTTCTGTTCGATATTGCCTCGATCATCCTCTGTGCTTTCGACATAGCTCTTCACATTGATCATATTGAAACGGTTAAGTTAGATCATGACATAGATCATCATTGGTTATCCTAATGTTATACCGTTTTGCAGATTGGAGAGAGAAGATAGAGGTCATTAATTTGGCTTGTGAGGAGGGCTAACGCGACATGGCCGGTGAACAAGTACAAGTTCTGAACGCGCTAGACGTTGCGAAGACTCAATGGTACCATTTCACGGCGATCATGATCGCCGGGATGGGCTTCTTCACGGACGCGTACGACCTCTTCTGCGTATCCCTTGTGACCAAGTTGCTCGGTCGGATATACTACCACGTGGACGGCGCGGCGAAGCCTGGAACCTTGCCTCCAAATGTGTCCGCAGCTGTAAACGGCGTGGCCTTCTGCGGGACCTTGTCCGGCCAGCTCTTCTTCGGCTGGCTTGGCGACAAATTGGGAAGGAAGAAAGTCTACGGCATGACACTGATGCTCATGGTGATATGCTCAATTGCTTCGGGCTTGTCCTTTGGCCGCGAGCCGAAGTCCATCATGGCAACGCTCTGCTTCTTCCGGTTCTGGCTGGGATTTGGCATCGGAGGCGACTACCCGCTCTCTGCAACTATTATGTCTGAATATTCCAACAAGAAGACTAGAGGGGCCTTCATCGCTGCGGTTTTCGCGATGCAGGGGTTCGGGATATTGGCAGGCGGTGTGTTCGCAATCATCATTTCGTCTGCCTTCAACGCTCGGTTCACCAGCCCGGCTTACGAGGTAAACCCAATCAGCTCAACTGTCCCCGAGGCCGACTTTGTTTGGAGGATCATTGTGATGGTGGGGGCGCTTCCGGCCGGACTCACCTACTACTGGAGGATGAAGATGCCCGAAACTCCCCGTTACACCGCCCTCGTAGCAAAGAACATGAAGCAGGCAGCTGCCGACATGTCCAAGGTTCTGAACATCGATATGGAGGCAGAACAGCAGAATGCCGAGAAGCCGCTGCCAGGGCCGGCAGCTGAGGATCGGTCCACTGGTTTATATGGCTTGTTCTCTAGGCAGTTCGTACGCCGCCACGGGCTTCACTTGCTTGGAACTACTAGCACATGGTTCCTACTCGACATCGCGTTCTATAGCCAGAACCTGTTCCAGAAGGACATCTTCAGCGCCGTCGGGTGGCTTCCCCCAGCGAAGACCATGAACGCGATCGAGGAGGTGTACAGGATCGCACGGGCTCAGACGCTCATCGCCTTGTGCAGCACTGTTCCAGGGTATTGGTTCACGGTGGCTTTGATCGACAGGATGGGGCGGTTCGCCATCCAGCTGATGGGGTTTTTTTTCATGACGGTCTTCATGTTCGCCCTTGCGATACCTTATGATCACTGGACTCACAAGGAGAACCACATTGGCTTCGTGGTGATCTACTCCCTCACTTTCTTCTTTGCCAACTTTGGACCCAACGCCACCACATTTGTCGTGCCGGCCGAGATCTTCCCAGCCCGGTTCAGGTCCACTTGCCACGGTATTTCAGCAGCATCCGGGAAGCTCGGTGCCATTGTTGGGGCGTTCGGGTTCCTGTACTTGGCTCAGAACCAAGACAAGGCCAAGGCAGATGCAGGGTACCCTGCAGGAATTGGAATCAGGAACGCCCTCATCGTGCTTGGGGGAATCAACTTCTTCGGGCTGCTGTTCACGTTTTTGGTGCCGGAGTCGAAGGGTAAGTCCCTGGAGCAGATGTCAGGCGAGCTCGAGGATGAAGTCGAGGCAAAGCAGGCATTGGAGCATCAGCAGCAGGAGGCTTATAGTAGTAGGACAGTTCCGGTTCTTTAGATGCCCCATCTGGCGGATTCCCACGTCCTCTCCAGTCCGTCTCCGAGTAGGTCAGCTGAAGGCTGGTTTTCTTTTTATTAGCTACCGAGTTAGTGGGCTTGAATTCCCTCTCTCTCAGTTTCAATCCCCGGGTTTTATAATCACCTCAATTTGTAGCAGATATCCACGACTCCAGGAGTATAAGATGGTTGTACTGCTGCATCCTTCTCACCATCTGATGCGATTTCTGCGTTTGTAGTGAGACATGAATTGTCAATTTCTTACCAGTGCAAACAAGATGATCTAGTTTCTCCAGAACCGAACGCTTTTTGTTTGTTGGGTCGGTGTGGTTCCATGAAATTCTCGGGTAATCAAAACATCAGGAAACTGTAAAAACAGAGCACATCTTTCACTGACATCACACAATGCAGATTAGCCTGGCTGAGAAGTTGAAGAGCTCTGCGTGTCTTGAAAATGTAAGAACTTCTGACGAAATTTCTATGGTAAAGCGTCTTCTCTTAGAACTATCGGAAGAAATCCTCATAGAAACTCTGCTTCTCAGATTCATTTGTCAGAGAAGTGTAGCATGTCTATTCGGATAAGGAATTCACTAAAACAAGAAGCAGATTCATTGAAGAATTATTTGCAGCTGCATAGACGATTCAATTTCCTAGAACAGGATGCGTCAAATGCAGTTCAACGCTTCTGAGAATGTGATTCCGACCACAGCTGCAGAACTCTCGAGGTGAATACAATGTTTTAAGGATGCAGAGGAAGCGACGCAGGCAGCGAGATACTACCGACGTGAATTTTGCTTCTTATTCATTTGCTTATATCGGGAGAGGAATGTAGCATTTCTTTCGGAATACTCTTCTCATATTGAGATACTTCTTGCTATGCTATGGCAACACATGCTTCGCTACATTATGCGAAAATCAAAAGAACACCACCGAATGACAGCAAAGACGATATGGCACTACAGCTGCGATTGTTAAAATTGGTATTCACCAACATATCTTAATCATCGCTTTGTCCCCCAATAGAATCATTCCCTGCAATTAATCTATTCCTTTCGGAAATTGCTTCATTGACTGTCCACGAATAAAAGTAGTGGAGCTCTTCTACATGGACAATATGCTACTTAAGTATTGTCAATGCCATGAAGAACATGAACACTACTAGTTCTCACAATGCAGATTGAGGGACCACTCGGTGGGGCACGAGGCAGTGACTGTAAGAGATAAAGAAAGCTCACCAGCCCAGAAGAAAAAAAGCAAAGTGGTTAAATTTCAAAACTCGTTTTATTTTATAATTGGTTAGCGGGAGATCAAATGATAAGGTTTAATTTTAAATCGGGAGAAGAGAGATCCTCTGTCATTCTCCTCACTTAAAGGGCTAACGACAATTTGTCAAGTGTGGATTGAAACACTTCAAAGAGAATCAACAAGAATCCATAGTGTGTCCTTATACACTACCCAAAACGCAAGTGAAATTTAAGTCACACAGCGTTTCCAGAGCTGAAATTGGAAACACCTTTTACGATAGATCAGTAAGGAAGAAGACCAACTCAAATTACATCAAAAGATACTTCTGAGACAAGGATAAACTTATAAATTGCGAGACCATTTATTGAAGGGATCGATGCGCTTCTCTGCCTAAAGTAAGGAAATGAAAACAAAAAAATTATTTACAAGTCAAACTTAAGGTAAGTTCCGCAACCATAGCATATAAGTAATTCTGAGAGAATGCCAGCTACTTAGCAATTGCTGTTATCCCAGAAATACAAGAAGATAAAAGTTAAAGCAGATATGCCTTACGAGCTGATCATAACAAAGCCTCATATTGTGGTCGTCAATTGTAGCAACATCCTGTACTATTTACAGATTTTCCAGGCACTAAATGAAGAATATCGAATATCCAATGTAGTCAGGCAATGCATCATTCTTTGGGACAACAGAGAATCGTCAATGTTTAACCTGTAAGATGGTTTATCAATTAGCACGCTCCTTAAGCACTTCAAGATCCATTTCTGTGGGGTCAGTAGCCTGAATCTCGTAATGAACACCGTCCAGATCCCGTCTGAATCTCTCTCTGGAGGTGGCATAGAGCATCTTGGCACGTATACGTGATGTTGAGGGAGACCTAATCAATGTTGCCGTTAAACAAACCCTCGTGATATATCATGAAGACATTAATCCAGAACAAAAAATTCTAGGTACTAGATCGCTAGCATCAAGAAGAGAGCCAGAAAACTTGATAAGCTTTCCAGAGCATAAAATAGGCAAGATCAGTGACACAAAATATGTCCTCAACAAATGCCCATAAAGGAATGAGACTAAAGGATTCATGGATAGATGTTCCAGTATGACTCTAAAGCAATCCAGATGACTACTGTGGTTTCAGTTCGCTTGCATCACCCAATATTTAATGAGCAGATAGTGGTACCATGATACTTCCCTCTATAGTAGGCCAAAGTAATGGCTAAGTAGTGCCTTCTTTTACTCCAGCTGAAAACAGTATCAAATAGTAATGACAATACGCAGATCGACAAACTGACAGATGAGCTTAATGTTTCCCATTTTTCGTTTGCTAACATTCAGGCATCACCTTCATGACTTCTGAACAAATTGAACATTCTCACATTGCTTAGTTTGAGATGCTGAGCAACCGCTAGAAATTAATACATGAGGGAGAAGGAAGTTCTTCATTTGCGCTGCATTGTTCAGTCAGAAAAGTGATATCCATATTGCTGTCGGTGAACTAGAGAATCATTATGAGAGCTACAAAGACTATACTTGCCAGACACATTAGATGATGAATGCCCACTTTTCTACTTCGAGTTTTCCTTTTGCAAGTCAAGGACTTCTGAGGAGCTCGCTAAACCAGAATGAAATATTAAAGTTATAGAGTGCATTTAGACTAACCAGGCAATGAAGAATATCTTGCTCTTTTGGCAGTTATCAGAAGTCACAAAGTCGTAATCATAAACGGCATAACGGCAATCATTCTCAGGGAGTGCAGCTGCGAAATCCTCATAGCTTTCAGCTGGGCCACCGGTCTTCTCAACCACAACCTCCTTTTTTATCTCGTCAATCTTGAAAATCACATAGCGATGGACTCTCTTCCTCTTTAGATCCATGAAAGTGTTCTTGCTATGATCAGATACGCCCATGCCAGATGAAGCATTTCCCTGGGTAAGGGGAATATAAAAAGTCCTGACTCAAGGTTTCAAATGAGGTAATTCAAACAACTCGAAGTTCCTCTCTAGAGTAAGATCTAAACCAGAGTTCCGCACACAGAAACCCCATAATGCTATGATGCTTCTAATTATAATTGCATACTTATGTTACAGAAGACTACAAAGCATCGTCTAATTGTATAATAGCCGAGGACAAGGTGGAATATGGGAAAAATAAGGCAAAGTTTGAAATAAGTCAAATGCAGCCACTGAATTGCCGCTCAAAATGACATGAATCACCTGCACAGCTTTAGGCTAATGGAAAAAGATCAAAGTGGGCCGAACCGTCAATTAATTTCCTTCTTGGAAATGACCTTTCGATGGTTATAACTTCCAACATTCCGAAGGGTGAACAACAATGCATGGCAATCTTAAACTCATAGAATCCAGCCAAACATTTTCATAGTCTAAGGGATGTCTTTTGCATTTTCCCGAAAAGAAAATACAGCCAGAGTATCCTTGTTACTCCACGGTTAAGTATACAAATTGCGATTAAGCAAAGAAGCAGTAGACAGCCATAAGTTCCGCCGAGTTCAAAAGCAATCTTCTCCACAAGTATGCTTGGTGAACCCAATATCAGGCACGATGTTATCAGATTATATTTGTGCGCAGAAGTGAAAATCTTTGAGCAAATTAAAGCAGCAATTGACATGTCCTCGATGATCATGTAAATTATCCGTGAACAAACGAAATCATCATTCACTCTAGTGCTGCTCACAGCTCACAAGTGCAAAAACCAGAGGCAAATAAGCAGAACAAATACACCGTCCGTGAAAATCCAGGCTGTTCTAAGGAGACCCTTTTCAGGTAAACAACTATATCATCATCGCTCACCATCAAAATCCGAACTTTGGTAAAGAACTCAAACGAGCAACGCAAAGCGCGTCAGGGTTCGACAAAGAATCGCCAAAACAAAGGAAGGATGATTGCAGAGAGAGGGAGACAGAGGGAGAGAGAGATACCCGACTTAGCCATCCGAAAGACATGGCAGGCTGAGAATACCGCAGATTGCAGATGCAGAGTTGGAATCGATGAAGCAACAACAGAGGATGGGCGTGCCTCTCAGATGTCAAAGGCTCGTTCTAATAAGGAGAGGACCAGCCTTCTTTTCTCTCTCTTTTCTAAACCATTTTCTGTGGAGGCAACAGGCAATAAAAGAGACTTGGGAACAGAGCCTGAGTACTTATTTATCTGCAAAGGAAAAACCCAAAAAATAAAAAAAACAAAAATCCCGTCAAGATTTCGTTAGATAAATTTTCACCCAAAATAATATCGTTCTTATTTTATTTAGTGTGACATAGGTACAGTGATAGAAAAAAATTTATGATAAATATATCACGGTGGACATAATTTAAAGCCTTTGATGGCTTTTGCCCTTTATTTGAAAAGGAAAGTTCATTACATTCAAACTATTGTCTGCCCGAGTTCCACGTGCATTTCAACATTTTCGGAGACACTAGTTAAAGAAGCTCTCTTCACATTAAATACGTTTAGCGCACCGGAAAGCTAATTTGCTACTACGTATTTGGAAAATAGAGAACAGATGAAACACAAGTCACAAACTTTCCAACCTTTTCTTCGTTGGGTGGCGGGAGGTGGAGGGAAAAAGAGGAGAGAACGTCGTGCTGAGGAGGAGATTCGGATTGTACGAGGAGGAGAGTTACGGGACCCGCTCATCCATCAGTGCGGGGACGAAAATAAGACAGACTATACAACGTTAAGTTAAATGTCCATATTTAAGCGAAATGTTATGTTCGTGAATGGAAAAAAAGAGATTAATTCGTAATATTCAAATCGAGTTAAATGGATTTAAGGGCGTTTTCCGAAGCATCTAAAATAATTTTCCGAAAAAAAATAAACAAAAAGGAAGTCGAGGATTGGGGTCATGGATAGGTTGGATGCATGCTGGACTTCCCTTTCCAAGACGGAAGCGACAATCATCCCAAAGGCGAAACCCTAGGTCTCGGGATGGCGTGGCGAAATCGGCCTCGAAACATGTAAATCGCTCCGTATCTAGTAATGTCGGTTCTCGATATTTCTGGAAAAAAAAAAGTGAAAAAAATCGGACTCATCGGGGGTAAGCGATTTTAGGTTTCATATAGGTGGAACATGCATCTCAGAATAAGTTCCTCATTTTCTTGGAACCTGAAGTTTGGAACTTGAAACCTACCATGTCACAAGTTTCAATTTAAGCCAGTTCTATGATTTATCCAAGTTCTACTTTTATTATTTATTGAAAGATTGCAGTGAATCGTCATATTTAATTATTACCGCTTGCTTCTACAATCCGCCGAGCACAACTTATAATTAAACATACAAAAAATATAAAAAATTAACAAAGTAAAAATCCGAGTCATATAATAGAAGTTCAGACTAGTGATTCTAAATCATACACTCGTCATCGAATGCCGTGGAATATCGTAAGATCGCGCGAAGACATAAATCAAAAAAAATACAAAAACTTGTAAACCTACCCGTCGAAACAGATTTCAAGCCTAAACTTATCGTTCTTACCTACCGGACAGGTTCCTATCGATCCGATTCTCAAATTCTAAGTACGGTACGCGTTGATTAAACCATATCGACATTGAGAGAGAGAAAAAAAAAAATTCGAATCGGGATGTGAAGCCGGGCCGTTTTCTGGAAAGAAAAAAAAAAGTAGTAAAGGAAAACTAAAACCAATGTAAGGAGCGATAGAATGGCAAGCGAGACGAGACAAAAGAGACAGGAAGGGACGGGGCCGGTGCGTCCCCCGCACGCTAAAGAGACTTTTGCTTCCGTGGCGGAGGAGGGTTTCTCTTTTTCTTTGGGACATTTTGTATTCATTTCAATCCCTTGCTGTCCTTCTCTTCCCCTTTTCGAACCGACGAATCTCGATCTCATCGTATCCTCCCTCCCCTTACAATTTCATAACGAGGAAAGATAAAAAGAAAAAGGCCCCGGGCGTCTCCTCGTCAAAAAGGGCAACGGCCAGCATTGTTTCCCCCCCGACTTTCCAAATCCATGTCCACCATCCCATGTCACATCTCCCCCTATTCGCCGCATCAAAACCGTGGCATGAAAAGAAGAGAATCGACATTAAAATTACGCAGCATTTCACGACAATGCAACCGCGCAAGCCTATCTACGTCTACACCAAATCCGTCGCTTAGATTTCGATTCAATAAGACCTTTTGGTACTATGGGATAAAGGAGAAAGAGATTGCGCAGAGTTATAAGTTTTGTCCTTAAAAAAAGGTGCGGCCTACCCAAAGATGAAATGCCACTATTACTTATGGCGGTGAGGCGAGGCGAAAGCGGGAATTAAGGGTGTGCAGCTAAGCTAGTTCAATCGGGGAAATTGGAGAAATGGTCAACTTCTCGACCCTTGCGAATCTAGCTTAGGATCGGTTTTCAGTTAAGCCGATTTCGAGGTAGAATGATCATCCGGAAGGAAGTGAGGGAGGAAACCTTCAAAAGGGAGGGTCGACGCTAAATGGGCCAAGCCAGCTCATCACATGGCTTGAGGCGAGCGACACACCTGGCAAGCCGACGCATCCCCTTGCAAACCGAGTTAGCCCAACCCGTTTACCATCGCTATACCGGGATTAAAGAAAATTATCGATACCTAAAAATTCAATTGGATAATTTAAATGTCCAAAAGTTTGATCCAATAGCGGGTTTGGTTCGGCTTCTCCGAAGATAAACCGACCCGGCCCGTTTCCAAATTTTGGCGGGTTCAAGATCGGGCGTAATCGTTACGTTGAAATCAAAATCCCTCTTTTTTACAATTTTTTGGCTAGGGTTCTAATCATAACCTAGGGCTCGGAGTTCATGAAATTCCCCTTTTCCATCATCAATCGAGTCAATTAGGTTTCGTTTCCGAGTTTGAATCCCGTCCGTTTCCGAATTGTCCCGGCGAGGGACATGGATTCCGAAGGTAAAGGTCACTTTTTGACTTTGAATTGGGTCTTTCGATTCTTGGGATCTCGATGTCCGGAGACTTTCCTGGTGAACTTGCTGTTCTGGTTCTTGATTTTTAGGGCAAAGGCTCCCGTCTAATCCCCCGGCGATGTTGTCGTCTCTCCTGGGCAAGAGAGCCAAGCTCCACGAAGAACTCCGCAGCATTGAGAAGCAGGTCCTTCATCTCTCGGCATGCCCCTCTTTATTTAAACCCGTCCATATTGATCCGATCGTTCCCTTTCTTTCTTTGTTGATTGGTGTTGTTGAGAGGGTGTTTCGCATTTGCAATTCCGCTATGATGCCGCGAGTTGTGAAATGGGTTTGAGTTAGTTTCGGGTTCTGCATCGGCTTTATCTAGATAGCAGAATTTTTAGCATAGTTGATGCATTGCTTACTGCTTAGAAAGGTGGACTTAAATGTTTAAGTCTCTTGCTTTTTTGTCTTAGCTGTTAAGCTAACTAGTATGTCTTATATCGTTGTTATCTTCCGCTGAGAAGAACATAATCTGGTGGCTTACTGTTTTGTCTGGCTTTTGACCCTGTTATGTAACGACCGTTTGTTTCTCCGGCAATGATGCTCTTGATTTTCTTTTTTTTCAGGTATATGAGATGGAGACAAGTTATTTGCAGGACCCGAGTCAATGTGGGAATGTGCTGAAAGGTTTTGAGGGGTTTCTTTCTACATCTAAGAGTACAGCCCTGTACGGTTACTTGATGTTGTTCTCAAACTCTCTTTTATATACCCTCCATAGGCGGACGTCCGCCTCATTTCTCAACTCATGACTTGTGTATGGTTTTATCTGAATTTGTAACAGTTTGAGTGGAATGCTGTATTGGTTATCTTTAATGAAGAAACTGTCACATATTCTGATTATTAGATATCACTCCAACATGGGAATTATGTTGTTATCATCTTGAATTTTAGGTTTGCCTGGAGTGAAATAGGAATACAAAATTAGAATCGGCTTTTCTCCATGAACTGTATTGCTTATAGGTATTTTACGCCCTACAGATTGTGGATCATTCTCTTAGGCTTTAATGGTCAACTGGGTGAGAGACTTGTTTGTTCTGTTTGTCTCGCCAGACACTATTGCCTGCAATACCCTTGTACACTTAATAAGCTGAAAACTTCTGTGGTGTATCAGACTCGGAAAAAAGGAATAGGGAACTTTTTAGAGTAGGATTGTTGCATGGTAGATGAAAATGTCAAGTCTCCATCCCTTGAGTTGAGTAGCATCTAAGAATGTCAATAAATGTGGACAGTGTGCTTCCTAAGGAATCAATTTGATATTCACTTGTAAATTGTTTCATCCTGTTGAGGGAGAGATTCAGAAATACAGGCCAAATGCGTTTATGGCCATTGGCAGAAGAGCACCTTAGAATTGAGTGTGCACATAGTAATGCATTTCTTTTTCTGCTAATACAAGGTAATACTTCATAGCAACAACTTTAGATGCATCAGACAACTTACATTTGTGGTTTATTAGGGCATTTGATAATCTGTATGCACTGGTTGAATGTCGTGTCATTAATGCATGCTTACCGTACTCGTGTAATCTACAGCTTGAAGCGCTCGAGGAAATTTCAGCCTGAAGACAGGCTTTTCTCTTTGTCTTCAATCACCTCACCAGCTGTACGTATTCTATAATGGCAGTTTCCGTATCCTTCTGAATTTCGGTCTTTTATGCAAATCTGTGGTTGACGATCAGTCGTGTGTTTTATGGAAATGGGAATGGAGGCCATTGTGGAAGGGGTCTTTGAGGCAGTTTACACCCTGATTGTATAGTTCAAATCTACCCATTGAAGTTCGATAAGTTGTAGTCAAGTGTATTCTTGAGAAATTTGGTCATACATAATTTGCTTATTTGTTGTTTGTCAGTTAAAGTTAGGAGTTCTTGAACTCAGTTCGAGGAAGCAACGGAGTGCATGCTGTGTTAATGCGGCAATTAGCATGGGTGCCCATATGGGGTGCACCAACATATTACGTACATTGACGATAACTCATTGTCTAGTGGAACTTGAATGTGCACATCTAAATGTGACACTTAATATGGTTGCCCCCTTTTTTCAGATTAGTAAGCTCACTGCTTCCATAAAACTAAGCAAGGGAACTATTACCTTCTACAAGCCCCTCATTACACTTTGAAAAGAATGTCAACATTCAGACATAAGTTTCAATCATGTCACTAGCTCCTTGAGATTGAAGATTTTTCTTCATCAACATCTTCCACTTAACCACATACAGAATCTGCTTTAAAGAGGCAGAAACAGGCAGACGATATGAAGCTTCAAATATCTTTCTTTCCAGAATAGACAGAGAAGGCGTTTCATAAAAAGCTTTAATGTTAGGACATGGAATAATTTGCCTCTAAGGTGTCTCGTAGCCCAACCTAATTTAAACTTCCAATCCCGGGTTGCACCGTGAACAAAATGCTTTTCTAACAAGGACCTCCAAACATTTTTTTTTTGGCTTTTCAATTGCTGCCTTGTTATTGTGTTGTGGGTCACTTGAATGTTGGTGCTTGTGGTATTGGTGGAAAAGATTTGTTATTGTCTCATGGTACCTGCAGCAGCAGTATTATCTTTCTCGAGAAGAATCTAAAACAAGAAAAACAGAAATTGAATTTTTTTGTGGGACTCTGTGCTAATGCTATCTATTATAATGACTTTGTCCCTCCTTAAACAAGATTTTACTACTTACAAATTCATGGTTCTTCTAATAAATCAACCGTGAGAAGATTGTTGATAGTTCAACAAATGTCTACTCTTTTAAGACCCTTAATGTACTGTAAGCTGTTGAAGTTTGAGGATGCCATTCATAGAATGAGATTTGGCTGATTCTTATGGTATTGTCCTCTGTTTTTTTCAAAGGCTGAAGAGCTTGCGGGGGGAAGAGATGGTGAGTTACATTGATCTTTACGAGACAATTATTCTTCTATGAGCTCTATCCTTGAACCCTTTTCTATGCTCTCTTCTTTTTTCCTTTTATCTTTTCAGATGGGAGATCAGATCTTGGAGCTGGGAGATCTAAGGGGGGTATATATGCCAATGGGCAGTAAGTACCATGTTTCATTCTCTTTGTGGCTAACAGAATATGGAGGCTGTCTGGGCTCTCATTGCTTTAATGGTCTCTAATCTCTTATGTCTGTAATAATTGGTTGAACTGTCATTATAGGGGAAAACCAAAGAAGGGAAGACCAACACCAAGAGATGCAAAGAAAAACAGGGCTGCTGAACAAGATTTTGACTATGAAGATGATCCTGATTTGACGTCCTAGATTTCCATGCTCCAGCATTAACCTGTCTTTATAGAGGTTTTTCAAAACCATAGTTTTATGTAAATTTGTTCTTGCAGATATATTCTTTTGGTTTTTTTTACCCCCTTCTATAATTTCTGAATAGAAATGGAAGCTGAAGTTGATGGGAACGCCATCTGAATATGTAGAGCTCGTCTTTCTTGGCAAATGCATATTATTTCCTCTTCTGTTGTTTATTGTAATTGAGGTTCGTGAATCCTTTTGGCAAGATTAGCTGGCTGCACATATATTCTTTTCCATTCTTAATGTGGATGGGACCGATTTGTGTTCGGTTCAAGGGCTCTTAGAGCGTGAATTCTTTACCATCAGCAAGTGTATCGAGATTACCGTGTATTGTCATTGTGGATTCTTCTGCAATCACAACCGTCTTACAGGACTAATGCCAATACACCATTTGATGATTTCACCTGAGTTCCCGGAAGTGCAAGTCAATTCAAGATGGATTTCAGGTGGGTGAAAATTTGATGAGATCGAGGATAGTTCTCTTCCCATCTAACGAATCATTTTATTCATCTTTCAAATGTAACAGCTAGAACACAAGACATCGATAGTACGTATGTTAGCCGTAGAAAGAAAGACATTTGGTCCTCATCATTATCAGGACAAATAATCAAATGCAAGAGCAGAAAAACCAAGATGATCCTTGTACAAGAGCCTCTGCATGAATCAGATCGAATCACATGGTATCATAGACTAGTAGACGCTGAAAGAAAGGTGCAAATCCCTCGGCACTTTCCATGCTCTCATTACTCGAGCCTACCACATTAATCTACCATTTAACACTGACATTATAATTGATTAGACGCGAGGATGATGCAACTTTATACATGAAAGTTGGCCTCGTCGAGATTCCAGCCTCCTGGGTTTCCATCAACTTGGCGACAATACTCTTCACAGGCTTTGCTACACGCAGAGATGGTGGCAACTTCTTTGAGGCACACCGGCATGCAGTGTTTTCCGCACTCCGAGAGCGCTTGGCCGGGGGTGGCGGCGAAGGCCAACAGCACCGCCACGGCCATGAGAATCGCGGCCACCGTCTTCTTGCTCATGGCCATCTTGATCTTTGTCCTGAACGTTTTTATGATCTGCAAAGTATAGTTTTTTTATCTTGTGCTTGTGCATCTTGGAAATGTACAGTACGTGTTCTTATATAAAGTAAGAGTTCTTTGTTTTTTTTGCCATTTTCTATTTATGTGAAGAACTCATTGGTGGCCTGGAGTAGTACATGGGAGAGAAATTTCAGCTTGGGAATGGTTGGAGTTTAGTCACTCTACAATGTAATACACACATTCTTGGGATTTATCCGACGCATGTCTATTTATGGAGATTTCATTAGTTTTATCTCTTGCTCTACTATATATAAGAAAAAACAAATTAAATGACACTTTATTTTTTATCTGAAACGGAAAATTCCATAAACTAAAATGAGCAAAAATATAACGAATGGACGGATCCGCATTTGAAAAAACAAGAGCTTATGGACATCATCTCATGTGATTTATATATAAATGACGAGTATGGTCAGATTTACTAAGATTGATTTGCAAAATTAATATGTCAAACTGTGAGCAGACCTTTCAAACATGTGGGTTAATATTCAACGACCAATAGTAGTATGAGTCATTACTTATCAAACCGTTATTATAAACTAATTTAGTAAGTTTATCGTTTCTTTTAAATGAAATCTCGCAACCAACTTATATAAAAAAATAAAAGAAATCTCACAATCGGGCATACAGTCTTAGTTACTATTATTAGTATATATTCACACACTCAATCTTGTTCTTTTTTTTGTCGAAGAATTTTGTACTTGAATATATCGTGATTGAATAAAATCTCTTAAAGCCAAGATCGCATAAATACAAAAGTGGGATCTTTCCTTTTTCAAAACAAGTTTGCGATATCTAGGCCGCCTAGTCTGCTACTTTATTAGTTAGTGGAACCTGTCCTCACCAAGACGTCATCAATTGGTAATTATCTTAATTGGCCAAAGAAAAGCAAAAAAGAAATTGTGATCATATTTCATTTATTGAAGAATTGTGACAATGAATCCTTAACATGATAAAAAGTGGGATATTTGTCCAAAAAAATCCTAACCCTATTGTATTGTATGGCGGTCAATTCAATTATAAACTTTTTAATTTAAGCAATTTAGTTTTAAATCTTTTGACAATTTACCAATGTAGTCTTTATTTAGCTAAAAATTGCTAACATGAGCGTTTATAGTTTTATATGGTGTGCCGGCTTTGACGTGAACGATTTTCGTAAATTTTTTTCCTTTTCGTTTCTTTCCTTTCCTTTCCGTTTTCTTTTTTTCCTATTTCCCTTCACCGGCAAGGCCTGGAAAATAGAAAAAAAGAAAAAGAAAAAGGAAAAGGAAAGGAAAAAAAAGGAAAATACTCAGAAAATTTGAAATTTTTTTTATAAAAATTATCCACGTCAGCGATTTTTGTTCAAAATTAACTAGGATGACTATATTGGCAAATCGTCAAAAGATTTAGGATTAAAATAGCCAAATTTAAAAGTTTATGACTGAATTAATTACTGTGCAATAAATTTAGGACTTTTTGGATAATTTTTGGTACCAGAAGTCCACTACCTTGCGATGGCAATCGTTAGCAGATACATAATAAAGTAGGGTTTCCTAAACAGCATGTGAATAAGACAAGCGATGCATGTCCGCTTTCTAGGTGCCTCAGAAAATTTACGAGGGAGTGCGATCAATTTAGATACGTGCGTCATGTGCAAGTGCTGATTACTTTTAATTAGTTAACGTGTGGAGGGGGCCTCTAGCAACAATCCCTCTGGAAGATGATGTAGCGAAGGGACATCGCATGCGCTAACAAAGTTGATTTCTTTTAGTCTTCAGTTACTAGCTTTTGCAGAAATGACGAACGAATGACCACTAGTTACGTAGCGAAAGTCGGGTGAGAAAGTGTGACGTCGGATGGATTTGATATTGCCGCCAAATCTCGTAAACGATCATGATCATATCGAGATCGAGATGGAGATCGAGAGACAGACGTGTAAAGGCAAGATCTTCGGTTTGTTCACCAACCTTTATGAAAGCCACCCCAAATTCAAAACCTCGGCGAAGAGAAGTCGCAAAGGGAAGACATATGAAGCTCTCCTTCCAAAAGGTTGCCTCATATATTTATGAAAACCTCGAGCATGGTTCAAAGATGTGGGATGTGATGGTGGTGTTGGTGGTGGTGGTGGTGGTTAAGATTCATTTGACTTGGGTGAGAATAGTGGCACAGGATGTGATTTTTTGTAAGCCCGGCATGTTAATTTCAAAACCCTAAAGCTAAGAAGGAGAATACTTTCACATTGCATAAATTTAAGCCATTAGAGAGCGACGCGCCTCAACATTTCTCTTCATTCGTCAATGTAAGGTTTAAGGAAAGCTCGAAACGTGTGCGTCATTTACATCGTGTTGGTAAAGGCCTAGCAAGGGTTGAAATTTCGGGAACTAACTAACTCAGGAAAATTACTCAATCGGTCCTAAACTTATTATACGGATGTCAATTCAGTTATAAACTTTCCAATCTCGGCAAATTAGTTATAAACATTTACACGAAATTTCAATGCAATCCTTCTGACAAATTTTTGCTAGAAAAATCGCTAACGTGACGGTCCAGTCATCTCCGACCGTGGCGCACAGCTGTGTCAACGATATTCCGGCGAAAACTGGCCGGATTAGTTACATTAGAATTTCGCGTAAAGGTTTAGGACTAGTTAGTAAAATTAGAAAGTTTATGACTGACTGAACATTCGTACGACAAGATCAAGACTAATTGGATAATTTCTCCCCAGCTAACTCAAAGGGTTTAAGGGAAGGGCACCGGTAATGATTGGTGATGGAGAAACGAAATGCCTCTTCTTGTCCCAGGCACGATTGGGATTATCTTAAAAAAAGGTTTCTTTTCCATACTAAACTCGAGCTCAAAACTATGTAACTCGAACACTTAAGAAGCATTTATCTTTTCAATGTGATTTTGGCGAGGAAATGAATCTTCTTTTGTGACCAATGCATACCGATATGCCCCCGCCCACAGAATAAACGTGGGAGTAATTAGGTCTGCTTAGCATAAGTAAGTGGCTTCACTACAAAGGTATGAACTTTCTCATGAGAAATGAGAGAGAGAGAGACACTGCACTCGGTCACGGAGAGCACGATAATTAAAAAATATATATATTAAACTTTCTAATTATTGGATTAAAAGCTAAGCTGTGGGAAAAATTGGAGTTAAGATTAAAATTAGCAAAAAGGACTTGGTCTTCTCTCATCATTCGCTTGCAATGTGTATTGGAGTCCAATCTAATTCGTTGAATTTTGGGGATTTGGACTTGGACGGGATAGATGCCAATTTCCTTCGTAGAAAGTGGCATGGCTTTCTTTCGTGGTGGTGGGTACAAAGTTAGATTTGGCCTCACCTAGATTGTCAAATTTAAGGATTTTCAAAATAAGCTTTTTGTATTTTGCAATTCCTATTAAATAAATAATTGTACACCTTGAACAAAGTAAGTATTCTCACCTAGAGAAAAGTATGGTTGATGTTTTGCCTGTTTGCTATTTTATGTTCATATATAAGAAAGGATTTCAAAGTGGGAATTGTCGTTGCTGAAAATAGTTTTTATTGGAAGCTTCTACAAAGTCTTCTACAGAAATGATTACTTGAAACTTTTTGTGCCACTATTGTCACCTCAAACATGACTTCTAACACTTTCCTTGTGGCCACTCTTACCTCCAAGATTTTGCACCAATACATGACGTGTTTGTTTCAAGAAAAATTAAATTAGTTGAAAAATATTTTTTTATAAAAATGATAGCTTTTATTGCTTATAAAAATAAATTAACTAAAAATATTTTCATTACTCACGAAAATATTTAAACATAAATTTTTATCGATAATGAAAGTATTTTTCATTGACTAATTATTTCAAGCGACATAAACAATTACTTTTAGAAAAAATATTTTCTAAATTATTCATTTTTGTCGAAACAAACAACCGGAGCCTTAATTTCAAAACTCAACATATTTTACGTCCCAAAATTTTAAAATTCTACTCTTCACATTTGGGATTTGACACCACCAGAAAAAGATTGGGAAAATGATAGAAATTCAAGAATGCAAGATGTAGTTTTTGATTAATATAACGGGCTAAAACCATTAAAAAGTTATAAGTGGAAAACTCCAACTGTATCACCAAATAGGAAAAAAATTAAGACGTTGAGGGGGAGTGGACAAAAGTTCGATGGATGATCTTAGACTTGAGACTGTAATTGCTTATTAATCTGCACTAGTTGCCTTCTTTTTACACGTGTTTTTTTTACTTCCATCAGCCAGTTTTGTCTGAAGTTACACGTGTGCATGTGGTAAAATTATATTTTACACAAGCAGAACTTTTTTTTTGACAAAATTGTAGTAGATTTCCATCATTTAATTTGAAAAAAAAAGTTGCAAGTGGGGAATTTTTTAACTTAAATGTAACAAGCGTGAGAATTTGGTGGATTAAGTATATGTTAGATATTAATCTATGGTTAGCATTAATTTTAATAGGATACATGAATTCTTGTGCATTTTCTGTAATTGTTTGAGGTTGAGACTGTTGAGATTACTTTCTACACCGTGGAAGTCTGGGCATAAAATGTCGCCCCTAAAAAATTAAAGTTGGTGTAGTAAAACTTATAAAATAGAGAATGCAAGCTATAACTTAGGAGAAAAAAATTTAGCATACTCATTTAGCATAATATCGAGGTAAGCCGAATTTTTTTTTGGGAAAATTCCAATTAATGACCCCAAGTGAGGTCAAATTCTCAAAAAGGGGTCAAAAGTGAACATTGTGTCAAATAAGGGCATGAAGTGCCCAATCAGTCTCAAATAAGAACCCGAAGTTCTCAAAAAGTCTCAAATAAGGACCTGAGTCTCCGGCCGACCAAAATACCTGCCGGCCGGCAAGAAAGTTACTGTTCCGTCACCGGAACAATAACTTTTTAATTTTTATTATTTTCTTTTTTTTTCCTTTTCTGTCTTTTTTCTTTTCCTTTTCTTTTTTTTTTCTTCTCTTCCTCCGTCGGCCATAGCCGGGGCCGGCGGAGGTCGCCGGCCTCAGGTGAGGCCGCCCTCGCCGGCGTTGGGCGAGGGCTGCCCTTGCCGGCGTTGGGCGAGGGCCGCCCTCGCCTAGGCTGGGCGAGGTCGCCCTCCCCGACATCGGGCGAGGCCGGCGAGGCCCGACCTCGCCTGGGCTGGGAAAGGTCACCCTCGCCGGCGTCAGGCGAGGCCGGCCTCGCCCAGCCCAGGCGAGGGTGGCCTCACCTGAGGCTGGCGACCTCCGCCGGCCCCGGCTATGGCTGGCGGAGGAAGAGAAGAAAAAAAAAGAAAAGGAAAAGAAAAAAGACAGAAAAGGAAAAACAAAAAGAAAATAATTAAAAAAATTTAAAAAGTTACTGCTTCGGTGACGGAACAGTAACTTTCTTGCCAGCCGGCAGGTATTTTGGCCGCCCGGAGACTCAGGTCCTTATTTGAGACTTTTTGGAAACTTCGGGTCCTTATTTGACACAATGTTCACTTTGGACCCCTTTTTGAGAATTTGACCCCGCTTGGGGTCCTTAATTGGAATTTTCCCTTTTTTTTTTACTTTTACCTTTTGCAAAACGGGGAATCTTACTTTAGATAGGTAAAGCCCCACACTCACATAAATCCACTAATCAATCTCATTAATCAGTTAATTAAAACATGAGCTGAAACCAAAATGCGACTATACAACAGAAACATTAGACTGTTTACGCTTAGTCGTGTGAAAAGCCGAACTCGTATTATCTACCCTGATCCATACACGTGTGTTCCTCCAAGGAAACAATTCAAACAATGGTTTGGCCACGCCAAGCTTACATCCGACTTTTGACTTGAACATGAGAGAGTGCTAAGAACGAATTAAGTGAGTAATTACTTTAATTAAACCTCATAATCTCATTAGCTACAACATCATCTCATGATGTGGTGTGCATTGAAAAACAAGAGCACGCAACCACACAAGTCGCAACAGAAGCTTAGAGTCATAGAGCCACTGACCCTCCTCCAACCTCCATTAGGAAAAGGCCACCAATTTTCCAAGGTTGACCAGGAAACTTTGACCCTCGAGGACGAAAAACCAGCCTGCCCCAAAATGACCTTAACCTTCACGAGAAGATCGGGTCGAACTGATGTCCACTTGATGGGAGACTCGAATGAGAAAACTCCCTCGCATGCCGTCCTAAATTTGCGAAAACCAAGCAGAGTTCGAAGAAAACAATTCGATCCTCCCATGTTTGATCTCTTCCCATCATAGCCCTAATACTCCTATGATTCGATTTAGAAAATTTAGCAAAAGAAAACGACGGGAGGGAGAGAGAGCCGGGGGCATCCTAGTAGTCCGCCACGTGGCGTCCCGTCGCTCGAAATTCACGTGGTGACGGTATTAGGGTTTGACAGCGAAGGGGCACCGATGGTTGACTGCTTCTTTAGAATTTCTTGGCCTTGGGTTCAATGTCGAATTTGTGCGAGTACAGAGATTTTTTGGCTGACCCAAGAAGTCGCTTCGATATGTGAATCACGCTTTGGGGAAGAATCATGTGAGGAAGGTAAACGTCGTCGGTACACTAGTTTGTCTACCGACAAGATGCGTTGCCCTCTTTTGACGGTCCCTGTGTCCTTCTATTACTCACGTATAGCATAGCAAGAATTGGACCTAAGCATGTCCTTAAAAAACTTCATCTCGATTCTCGTTTGGATCTCGAGATTATCAGAATATAAAACAACGAGCGGATATTCACTCTCCCTAGAGAGATTTGGGGATACAAAACATGCGGGCACCGACACATTAATATAAGGAATGCATCTGTGGAGCCTACCTCATAGGGATGGGACAGGCCACGAAGGCCCTCATAGGAGCAAAAGCTCCATTCCTTTTGTGAGGTTACCTATTAACCGAACATCAAAGATCTCTACCTTTTGTGATCTTTTCTTACTTGCGAATAGAATTGCAAGAATCGTTAGCTCCAAAATTAGGGTTAGTGTCGAAGATAATTAAGCTAATTGCCTAGCTTGTTTATTAAGCAACGTGAAAGATTATATCCAGCATTTAAGCACGGAATCATTGAATACAAGGGCCCCGTCCATTTCAACATTAGAACTGAAATTTGTCGCGATATTTTAGTAAGTTGGTATCAATAAGACTTCTGCACCACGAAACAGGAAAGAGACATGGGCCGGGAATAGAGAGGCACGAGGAAGACAGAGACGGACCGGAGGTCGGGGTAGAGAGAGCACGATATAGCATCAGTGCCGGTGACAGCGGTAGTCGAAGGTAGAGTAGCAGTTGGCGTTGGCCGTGGTGGTTGGAGGCAACTAGTAGTGGCGATTGGAGGTTGGTCCCGTGGTGAGAGACATTGGAGATATATTTCAACAATTAGGGATATGTCTATCTGAAACTTATTTTTTTTATTGGTTCTATATAATTGATGCATGATGCAATTAGGGGTATGTCGAATATGTGTCAATTCACCACACAAATGAGCTCCAGTTTTCAAATTTCGTAAAACACAATCCTTCCAATCATTATAGATAATTACAAAATCACAATTAATCCAATTGACTAACTAAATCATATTGAGCTTTATTGGTTTCTGTTATAACTAGAAAAGATCCTACTTATAATTAAACCTATACGTCACGAATTGAACTATTTTGTTGACTAATATATTGAAATTATGCGCATCTAAATCAATTTACTTAATTATAGCATTTTAATGTAATTATAGTTGTCGTCAATCGCCAGTTCCATAAGATGAAAGAAAATCCTTTTTGAGAGTGTGGCACGTGGACTTCAAACAGTAACGCAAACTAATTTCCATATAAATTCGGCACTAATCATAACTATTGGAAATCCGTACGAGTGATATCTTGTTTGTTCTCAGCTTCATACTCTTTTCGTGAAATTTTAAAATTCACCTTTTTAATCACATGACCATCTACATGATTATCCTCTCAAACATATGGATGTGTTTCCGCTCCACTAATTTCATAATGACACATGCCGTTGTTCCACGACTTCTTTAAAAAGTTTATCGAAAATTAAGTTACTTTATCGATGGATAATGTCTTGTCATAAAATATTCTTGTTTCAGAGCATGATTGCATGGGTCTACTTGAAAGCTCATCAATACCGTGCAACTCTTATAAATCGATTAAGTCCCAGCTTTTGCTGCCCTGTATAGGTGACCTTGATCCTAAACAGTGGGTATGCAGTTTGTGGGATTCCAATAAGCGATGCATAATCATTAGCGCTAAACCTGGGTTGAAATGGTCCTGGAGAGAGAGAAAGAGGGGTGTGCCGGCTGGATAATATGCCACTTTGTAAAATGGGGGGGCTTACTGTGGAATATGCGGACCGACCAGTACTCACATATGTTCAATGGAATGTCCACTCAACACACTCTCTCAATAGATATATATATACAGAGAGAGAACGCTGTTGGCCAGCTAGCCTAGCTTGTAAGAGAGCATAGAGAGAGCTCACAAGCATATATACATATCTCAGCTTATGCTCAAGTCATTTAAACTGCTTCACTACTAGAGAGAGAGAGAGAGAGAATGGGGAGAGGTCCATGCTGCGAGGAGATGGGGTTGAAGAAAGGCCCCTGGACCCCCGACGAGGACCACATCCTCATCGACTACGTCCAGCGTCACGGCCATGGCAATTGGCGGAAACTTCCCAAACTAGCCGGTAAGTGAATGTATTCACGGTTGGGTGCCTGTGGTTCGTTAGTCACCAATATGAGAACGATATGCTATGAATTGAATCACCATATGATGCCTGATTGTTAATATTTGTCTACTTTTTTTCTTCCATTTCGTTTGTCATATCAGGCTTGTTGAGGTGTGGCAAGAGTTGCAGGCTCAGGTGGACAAATTACTTGAGGCCAGACATCAAAAGAGGCAACTTTAGCAGAGAAGAAGAGGACGCCATCATCCACCTCCATGAAGTGCTTGGGAACAGGTTTTCTTTCTCTCCCTCTTTCGTTTCTTAATTTCCTCCCTTTTTGCATTCAAGTAGCAAAGTCCGACCACCGGTCCTTCAGAATTACGTGTGTTGAGCTCTGTGAATTCTTTCTTTACTTGCTTTTTCGTCTTGAAACAGCAGAGCAAAGTACGATGAAAAAACACGGAGCATTGTTGCACCCACCGATTAAATCTTCGGGTCTGCTACTTCGAAACCATCGAGGCAAATCGTGAAATAACTGCAAAAGTCTAAATGCCGACATAGATGACTAAGACCATGCAAGCAGGCGCAATTCTTGTCTAAACTCAGCCTACTGTAGAGACATATCTAGTAAATCTATTCATCCGTGCACATAAACGACGTACACGTGAGCGAGATTGTACTATATTCGACAAAGGATATATTCCCTTTTCCCAAAATTTGGATGATCATAGCTTGAAAACCTCTTCTGGGATTTTTAGTGGAGGACCCCAATACGCATAATTAAAGTTCATTCCTTTCCATGTTCAGCCCGCCTTTTTGGATTGGCAAAGATTCCCCGTCTGAAACATGTTTGTTTTACTGTGTCTTGGACCCCTCGTGTTTGTGGTTGCTCTTGTCCTTGCGCAACACACAAAGACAAGACCAAGGACAAGGCGTTATGCATCCGAGTATCGATTTGTCCACCCTTGTTGAAGCAAATGTATATAAACAGTTTCGATACACCTTACGCGATCCTAATGTGACCTGTCTTTTTTTCTTCAGATGGTCCGCAATAGCAGCGAGGTTGCCGGGACGAACAGACAATGAGATAAAAAACGTGTGGCACACCCATCTGAAGAAGAGGCTAAGAAAGGAGCACAAGTCGTCGTCGCTCGGCGATGTTGCATCCAAAATGCAAGTCACGACGTTGCATACCAACATCGAAGCACGTGGTAAATATGAAAGCCATGGTGGGCCAATCTCATCTCCTCAAACTCAACAGAGCTCAAGTAGCACGTCTCTCTCCTCCACGACCACAGAAGACAATAACAGCAACGATAATAATCGCGGCAACCGCGACAATTGCATCCACAAGGAGCTCAAAGATGCAATCTCCGGGTTGATGGACGAGAGTTTCTGGTCAGAACTGATATCATCAGACGACAATAACTCAGCCGTGACTGATGATTTTCTTGCGGTTAGCAGTGAGTTCCAGTCGTCCCTAAGTTCAAACGTTGGACCGTGGGACATGGACCAGGCCGGGATGGTGGATTGTTTTTGGTATGATCTCTTCAAAGGAGCTGAATTAGCAGATGTCTAGGCGACAGTTGACGCAACAGTCACAAGAATTAGTCGATTTCTTCTTCTTTTTTCTGTTTTTTTTTCCTTGTTCTTTTGCGTTTTGTATTGGGGTTCAACGTGCCGACTTGAGGAGCCATGATTTTGAAGATGACCACTGGTGTTAGCGACCAGAATTAGCCGACCAATCGAAGTTGGGCCAAACAATGATGAGGATTTGTGGGTGCCGTGGGGAAGCTTTCAAACATGTCGGGGAGAACTTGTTGTATATGTACCGAACACACATAAGGAGACACCATTGTTGCTGATTCTCGAATGGATGACCGTCCTGCACTAATTATTACTTTCATTATGCGGATCAGCCGGAAACGAGCATTATATTATTTCTGTTTAACCGCCTTGCTGCTCAGTCCATGTGTGAATAGAAGAGGAAATGGAAAACGTAGAAGGATCCGGATTCAATCACATCATCAATTTAACCTAACTTTTATAAAGAAATTCTTAAAGTTTAGAAGAACTTACACCCATGTCCGCTAAGCCAAATGTCTCTCTCTCTCTCTCTCTCTCTCTCTCTCTCTCTCTCTCTTGCCGTCGTTGTCGTCGATAGGAATGATAGCAGGACGAGCTTGGGACGTCATACCCCATTTCAAGCCCTTTGCACCAAGTGTTGCTACCATCCTGGACTTGTCCAAAGGTTATTTAGGTTGAATTTGTTGGGATTTTGGCACCAAAATCTCATAGAATTGAATCAGAAGTGTATGGGTGAAAGTGTCCCACATAGGGTAGAAAAGAGATGGGAGATGGGTTCAAATAGTGAGCCTCACAAATGAGTTTGGGCTCCAAGGGGTACCTTACTTTTGTGAAAGAGAGAGGACCTACGTCAAGCTAGGTCGGTCCACCCGCCGCTGCCGTCCATCCGGCCGGCTCGATTCGGGTCCACTTTCTATCGGTTTTTTTTTTTATTTTTTCCGAACAGACACGTTGTTTAGAATTTATTTATTTATTTATTTATTGGATAAACAAGCATGTTTGTTCGTTAGGTTCGGTTCGCCCGAACGGAAAACTAAAGTCCTTCGCGACTGTTCACGAACCGAACAGGTTCAAGTGAACCTTCGCTATTGTTCACGAACCCTCGTTACTCTTCATTATTTTCGCCACTTCAATATGACAGAACAGTTAGTTCGGGATAGTGACACTTCGCGACATTGGCATTCCCGCAAGACATTTTCCCGACGCACTTACGCATATTCACTTCATCATTGTCATTTTGTGCGATTGTTCTGCAAAAATTACATTCGTAGGAGTCCTCCGAATATATACCGCTTCGGAGGAACGAGATCCGTTCTATCCTGGGAGACGATTGTCCAATATCCTCAGGTACTGATTGAGGGACCAAATTCGTCTTAAGGACACGACGTTAATTCGTTGGACTCGGATCAACATTCTGCTTATTTATTTATACTACTGCTTTCAAGTTTGTTTTCTTGATATTTAATTTCAGTTTCTAGTATATGAATATAACCGACTACAGAATTCCCGAAACCGTCCGTTCAACCAATACCCGCCAAGTTCGAACGTACCCAAATTTGCTTAGCTTACCTCAGTTCCATTGAGCCGTATAGACAAGAGAGTCAGACTTGGAGCCACCACAACCACCAAAGCCGCTGAATCTCCACCGCCAGTGCCGCCACACATGGTCATCGTGCCTCGATTTGGGGCGGTGGGGTATGGCACGGGTGGCGGCACCGATGGCTAGAGTCGCAGGACAAGACGGACACCCACGTACGGGGGAGGAGGATGTGCTCAATGCAAGAAGAAAAGCGACAAATGGAGTATTGGAAAAAAAAATGGAAAGGAAAAGGAAGCAAAAAAAAGAGAACATGTCTCAGCCGTTGAAATTCAGTATGTTGATGTGTCTTTCTCTCATTATGGTAAATTTTAAATTTTGTTTACTGAATTTAGATGGTTTGGATCCTAGACATAATAGGGATTACATGCAGCAGGTCCATCTAACTTATGCCCGAGATTCATCAAATTCAACTGTCTAAACGAATATAAGGTAGATAAACCCTTATTATGTGTAATCTCGAAGGAGATGGATTATGTTTTCCAATTCTAAGTGTTATGAACATGAGTGAGACGATATATATGTTTGCAATGCACAATTCACTTATTCAATCGACTAGAAATTATGAAAGGAAAAATCAGACAACAAAATCAATTTAATCCGGTCTACTCGACCCGCATCCACAAAGATCAATGATTCAAATAGATAAAAATTAATAAAAATCTAAGTAGACACACCCGAAAGTAAATAGAAGAACTAATGACAAATCAAAAGCCAACAGTGATGGGATTCAACCTTAAAATAAATCTTATTAAATGAATCTCATGCGTCGAACGTGATCCCAAGAAAATTTCCAAGGACCTAAATCCTGTAGAATAGTTACTTCTGATACAATTCGTGATAGAGTAGGGTTTGGTAATTAGCAATTGCAATATGTTGCATGTTTGTTCAAAATTTTCGAAAAGAATATCCTGGATGGATCGCACACTCGACGTGTGTGCGTGTGGTTGGCCTGTTCAAATCATAAGATAACGTGAAGGAGTTAATTAATCATTTAAATGTCCAATTTCCCAATAATACGCCCTAGGCAATGTTTTAGCCAATAGAGATCATTTCTCTCTCTCCCTTTCTCCATCTCGAAATAGCAGAGCACATGGATTCCACCGAGTGTGCACTTATCAACCAATAAAGACATGTCTTTAATTAGTCATGGAGCAGAAGAAGATCATGTTAGATTTGGACTTACCAATCACTATTCTAGTGCATCACATGCATTGTTAACGCAGGAACCCTCGTGATAAAATATTCTCTTCGCGAACAGGAATTAGATTAAAAAATTTGAGATTTTCAGTACATCACTTAAATTTATCATTAGTACGATGAAAATGTAAATGGATATGATTAATTAAATATGATGAGCAATTAAATGCCTGCGGATCTTGTAATAATCCGACAGGGTTTGCTCTTTTGTATTGCTTCCAAATTCTCCATAAGATTTTGTCACCTCTAGTTGAGTGATCTCTCTCTCTCTCTCAATTTTGCTAATGAAGTTATTAAAACGGTTGACACCTAATTAATTCCGATTTGAAACTCCACAGCCCAAACCCATTCTAATTCATTATTGGCAAGACTTATTCGAGTTAGTTAACTAAGTCAAGAGATATGTTTAGGAGAATTTAGAAAAATGTACATGAAACTTCATCTAGATATCATTTATATATTTCTATTTTCGAAAATAGTTGTCTGCATCTTCACTTTATCAAAACTGTCCACCCATTTATAATTTTGTCATTTTCCTTCTAAAAAAGCTCTAATCCCCCCATGGCCCTTGCAACCCGAGCTCATTATCATGACTCTCTCTCAGGATGGTAGATCTCAAATTTATCTGCTGAATTTTAGACATAAAAGTGATTACATGCAGCCCAATTTGCATTCAAACTAATGAGGTCCATCTAACTTTTGCCCGAGATTCATCAAATTCAACTGTTTACACTATTATAAGGTACTTTGTTAAAAAAAAAAAATAGAGAGAGACTGTTATAAGGTACAAAAACCCTAATTCTGCATATTCTCGAAGGAGATGGGAGATGGAAGGTACTTGGATTATGTTCTTCTATTCATAGCATTTTGAACATGAGGGGGATGATACATACGTTTGCAATGAAAAATTCACTAATTCATTTGGCTAGAAATTGTGACAGGAAAACTCTGAAATTAATTTAATCCAGTCCACTTGACCCGCATCCGGAAAGATCGATGGTTTAAATACATCTCAACATTCTAATTATTGAAATTAAAAATTATAAAAATAAATACACCCGGAAGTGAATAAAAGAACTAAAGCCTATCACATACCCCGGAAAAATATTACATATCAAAAGCCAATAATAATGGGATTCAACCCTAAAATAAATCTTAAATGAGTCTCATGCATCGAACATAATCCCAAGAAAATTACTAAGGACCTAAATCCTGTAGAATAGCTACCAATTCCTGATAGACTAGGGTTAGCAAATAACAATTGCAATATACCCCATGGATCGCACACTTCACATGTGTGGTTAGCCTGTTCAAATCAAAAGAAAACGTGAAAGAGTTAATTAATCAATTAAATGTCCAATTTCCCAATAATACACCCTAATCATTGTTTTAGCCAATAGAGATCATTTCTCCTCTTTCTCTTTCTCGAAATAGAAATATCAAGATCTCTAAGTATAAAGTCTAACACATGGATTCCACCGAGCATGCACTTATCACCCAGTAAAGGCATGTCTTTAATTAATCATGGAGCAGAAGAAGATCGTGTTAGATTTGGACTTATCAATCACTACGCTAATGCATCGCGTGCATTGTCAACGCAGGGACCCTCATGATAAAATATCCTCTTCACGAACAGGAATTGGATTGAGAAAGATTGAGATTTTCAGTACATCACTCTTTTCCTTTTATACATTTTTAGTGCGATAAAGATCTAAATGGATATGATTAATTAAATATGATTGACAATTAAATGCCTACGGATCTTTTAATAATCCGACAGGGTTTGCTTTTTAGTATTGCTTCCAAATTCTTTATAAGATTTTATCACCAGTAGATGAGTGATCTCTCTCTCTCATTTTTCGCTAATAAACTTATTAAATGCCTAATCACTGGGGTTTATGCCAGTGGTCACCCTTCCTACTTGAGATGGGGAGATAAGGAATTCGATTCCCCACCTTCTCATAAGTTCTAGGGGTGAGGATATTTAATTTCAAGATATGGGTTTCGACTCTTACGCTCTGTAAAGAGGCAGAGCAATAATAGTGTGAAAGTGAGTTGAGAGTTAGAGTATAACAGACAAAAGAAAAAAAAAAGATATTAAATGCTTATTGTGATCTACAAGCATCCCCTTCTTGAATCTCTCAAAAGGGTTGACACCTAATTAATTCCGTTTTCAAACTCCAAAACCCATTCTAATTCACTATTGGCAAAACTAATTCGAGTTAATTAATAAAGTCGTGGGATATGTTTAGGAGAATATAGAAAATGTAAATGAGGTCTCATCTAGATATATCTTTTATATATGTCTATTTTCATAAATAGATCTCTGCATCTTCACTTTATCAAAATTGTCCGCCTATTTATAATTTTGTCATTTTCCTTCTTAAAAAAGCCCTAATCTCTCTCTCTCTCTCTCTCTCTCTCCATGGCCCTGGGAGCCCGAGCGCACTATCATGGCCACACCAGATCTGAGATCGCAGCCACCAGATCTAGCATCTCGCAATCAATGGCTACTCGATTTGGATCGAGCGGTGAGGGGAGCGGTTGCGTCGCATGGGAATTGGATTTGAAACTGCACGCTTTTTGAAGTGCAACATTGTAATGGTTTTACCGGTTGATTGATGTTTGGGTACCGTGCTTCGTCTATATATGTTTTGCCACCCCATCGTTTACATGCCATCAATCCTAAAATCAATAATGGGCATTTAGCGAACTCCGTTGCCGTAACGCCACCAATCAATAATAGAAAAATAGGCGGCTCTAGCCCAGCTGGCTGCAGTTGGCTGTTGGTAAGCCAAAGTCATTTTCTGACGATGTTTACAAGTTTTCGATTACACGTGAACCATGAGTGAATTCAATACAATACCGACACATGAATTGAAACTTTATGGAGCTGCTTGTAAATGCTACATACTTTTCTTAGCAATTATCGTCATATAACCGAAGTTAACTGTATCTTTCTCTCGTCCGAGGAATCAGATTAATTAGTTTATTTGGGAAAGATACTAAAAACATACTTCACTTTTATTCCGATGATCACTTACATACCTCTAATTTTGTAACTATCATTGGTATATCTCGAAGCAAGATCTCATATTAAAAAGACCAAAGTTCCCCTCGTTGCAAAACTCATTTTAGCACTTGCTGAGGGTTTGAGGGATTCCAATTAGAGTTGAATTCGAGTGTTCTAGGGAGAAGTTGGAATTAAGAATGCAATTATAGGCATTTTCAGGAAAGAGAATGGATTTCCGTAAATAGGGGCATGGAAATAATAGATGTGAAGGTGCAAAGTGGTCTCTAAAAGTAAACCTCGGGGTATGAACTCAGTATTTGTATGTGAGTGGTTAGTAAATGAAATGTGATGTATGTTTTTGGTATTTCCCTTGATTATTTTTTCTTAATGCGTACCCCTCTTTTTTTAACAGTTTTTATGGTTGCATGCTATAAACATTCTCAAAGCACCCACCTATGGGTAGCTCAGTTGGTTAGGGCGTACTTGGGATTGTGTGGTTAGGCGCACTGATCCCAAATTCGATTCCCCAGCTGAGCACTTGTGATTTAAGTGGGGGGTCATGGCGGTGGGTTGCTGTGCTAGCCTCCCCCGAGGAATAGTCGATGTGCGCACAAGCTGGCCCTGACACCACGGTTACCAAAAAAAAAACTTTTTCAAAGGTATTTTTAAAAGTAAAATCAATTCATTTTGAATTCATATTCCGTACATGAGATATATCTAGTGCATAGTGCGAGTAAATTAGACTTTGTACGGTATATACATATACATACTTATATATAATTATACGCTATAAAGCTAAACAGCGTCGTCCAAATCTAATCAATGACAAGGGAATTAGGTAGATAATCCTCCTCTCGTTGATAGCTCTCCAAAGGAATGTCATGATTCACGTTGGATTTGTACTTATCGAGCCACACGTGCGAAATTAAGCCCACTTAGGTATCTGGACCCCACCCGATTGAAGTTGGGTTCACTGCACCCGGATCCGGATCCAGTTGCAAGTTACAACCTTGCTACTTACAATATAGACTCGTCCACAACTTTAACAAAAAAAGAAGAAGAAGAAGAAGAGCCAACGGCAGTGACATGACAGAGTATATTGACTCCGTTTGTTTCACGAAAAATAAATGATTTTAAAAATAAAAATGATTATTTATATCGCTTTGTAAAGTAATTTAGATTTTTCACTTTGTGTGATCTATTATGAATTATGTCATGAGTGTAGAGTTTGCCTTTTGAATTAAACTAATACTCTTTCTAAGTTGCTTTTAGTCAATTTAAGCTCATGAAAGTACAAAAGAAAATTAAAAGGAAAAAAAAAAGAAAAAAAAAGTTGGATTTGGTTCCAAATCGAACCAAAATTGCACAAATCGGTTCGGTTCAGTTTGATTCCATGCTAAAATTTATTTGGTTCGATATAATTTTTGTTTGAACCGTGTTTATGCGGTTTGGGTTGGTATGACGTCGAAATCGCGCCATGCATCCGGGTTCGAACTTTTGAGTGGTGGACAAGCTTGGACAAGGCTCTTAGGCCCAATGATGCTAGTAAGATTTTAAGTGAGTTTCAAATGCTTCAAGATATCTCAATAAGCCAAGTGAATGAGGGAATTGGATGATGCGCGTGTAATCGCCTTCTCCTTGCTTTTAATTCTTTCTTCGACACAATATTCTTTCTTCTTCATTTAACCTCGATATATAGAAATTTTTATCATGTTCACTGTCAATGTAAAGTAGTTTTTTACACATCCACTGGTCGATGGGTGATACGTGTACTTTAGAGAGAGTGGCGTGAGCTAACCGCATGCATTGTTATGGCTCCCATTCGATAGTAATTTAAAAGGTTTTCTACATTGTCAGTGGACGTACTTAATTATACTCCTACTCTATATATATATATATATATACCTTGGTTACTAATTATGTGACAACGATGAGATCTGAAGTTCATTTGTTGAGTCCACGTGTAAAGTCATAATTATTCATACGGCCCTTTTTCGCAGCAAATGGGGAATCTTTTGTTACAATAGAAGCAAACATGGGCTAGGCAGAACTATGCTCTTGCCATTTCCCAATGTAGCTCGATAAGTGCAGAAGTTCAAATTTATACAGTTAGAAAATCTAACCTAAAAGCTTAAATCACTAGGCGAAGAGAGACTACATGTATATAAAAAGCATCCGTTGTCAAGCGATGTGGGATATTTCAACACCCTCTTTCACATACAAGTCGAATTAGTAGTGGCATGTGGAATTTAATTAATGACGAGGTGGACACACATGCAAAAGAAATAGTATCTGGTTTCGATGCCATGTTAAAAAATCTAACTTAAAAGTTTAAGCTAGCATATAAACCCTATTGTCAAGTAATATGAGATTGTGCTCTATCGATGAATGAAGAAGCCTGTTAGCATCATATTGCTTATGAAACTAAAGGGCAAATTGTACAGAATGACAACAAAGCCATCTATTTCGTGTGGCACGGAATTATGGAACGGCTCTAAATTCAAGATAAGACGGAAGAAACTCGTTTCGGATGGTATCGGAGCACATCAAAGAAAGGCCTCTTTGATGCCCTAAGGGATGTGATCTACGGACACTTGGAACCTGAAGAATGATTGATATAGCATAACCTCCAATGGTGGAATGGTTCTCGTGCATGTTTGGAAGCTAGAAATTCGAGGAAAATCACAAGACCTATAAAAGGAAAAACGGTTGAAGGAAGCATGTCCTCTGACCAAAAAAAAAAAAAAGGAAGCATGTCCACAAGGAAAAGAATCTACAAAAAAAAGAAAAGAAAAGAAAAGACATGATCCCTAACCTAATAATTGATAAGAAAAGAAAGTATCCAGTAATGATGCCACACAAATCTTACTCATTCATGACTATTGCTCTTGCGAAAACCCTATATTTGGCGCCACCTAACTAATGGCCAGAATTTGCACCCCCAATCCTTTGCAAAAATGGAAGAGAGAAAAAAAAAAAACATGTCTTTCCAATAAAAAGTAAAAAACGAAAAGAAGAGGGCTGGTATCTGGGCTCAATGGAGAAGGCAAGGGAATTCAGATAGCACTCGTCTCTCTTCACCACAAATCAAACCCTCTCCCCATTCAGATTTCCGGCCGGTCGCGCAGTCGAACCCGCCGGGAATCTGGATGACGAGGAAGCCGAAGCCCTCTGCAGCTGCAGTGGTCCAGATACCACGCAAAGAAGCCGAAGCCGGCGAAGAGGCAAATTGTGACGATGGCAAACCATCTGACCGCCCCATGGAACGTGGAAACAATGTTAATAACAATGATGGGACGAAGCCCGTCGCCGAGTGGAAGCTCGCTAGGAAGAAGGCGCTGCTGCAGTTCCGGTGCAAGCTGGAAGACGCGATCCGTGGGGACTACCTCCTGGGACGGTCCTACCGGAGCCTCTCGAGGTCGTCAAGAGAGAACATGAACAACGTGTCCACGCAGCAGCCGCCGTTGTGGGACATTGCGCTGTGGGGCGTCCCTCTGCTGCCCAGCAAGGGGCACGAGGGCACGGACCACGTCCTCACAAACTTCCTGAAGGCACGGGACTACAAGGCCGGCGAGGCTTTTGAGATGCTCCAGGAGACGCTCCGGTGGCGGAGGCAACACATGGTGGACGAGATCGCCGGCGAGCCCCCCTTCGGCCCTGACGAGCCAGTCTCGCAGATGATGTACGTGAGGAGCGTCGATAGGGACGGTCGTCCGCTGTGTTATCACGTGTATGGGATGCTGGAGGACCGAGAGGCGTACAAGAGGGCGCTGGGGACGAAAGAGAGGGTCGAGGAGTTCAAGAGGTGGGTCGTGCAACTTATGGAAAAGGCTGTCAGGAGGCTGAGCTTTAAGGACGGAGGGGTCCACTCGCTGATCCAGATCACGGACTTGAAGAACATGCAGTCGCATAGCGCGAAGGAGATGCGGGGCGTGCTCCGGAGCACCTTCCTGACGGTGCAGGATCACTACCCTGAGCTCGTCCACAGACATGTAAGCGAATAACATCCGAAACTTGGTTGATTGCAGTTTGGTTATTTTTCTTGGTGTGGATTTGTTCTTCGCATGGTGATGGAAAGAATACATATCTAAATACCATGTTCCTTGCATACGATCGGTACAATTTAGCAAAGATAAAAGGACTGCAATATTCCTTGGACTTGACTATCTGCATGTAGCTAATGTTAGGCAATGTTCTTCAACATCTGCTTCTCTACGAAACATTCAAAGCATTATCAGATTCCGGAGTAAATCATGTCAACGCCGGCGAACTTCATGCGCAGATAATACTAAATGTCCCACTGTGGTTCTACACGTTCCACTTGCTGCTCTTGCGACTTCTGCGTCAATCCGACAAGCGCAAGTTCATCCTCGCGAGACCAGCTAAAGTCACCAAGACCCTTCTCAAGTGAGACCAGTATGCAGACCTTATGAATATCTTCGAGAGTATCTGGCTTTTGTGTGCTGATTTCCAACCCTTGTTAACGCATTGCTGGTGCTGTTGATTGAATGCTGGCTATCCCGATCTATAAAGATTCGTAGACCCAGAAGATCTGCCCGTGGAATATGGTGGTCTCTTGAGAGAGAATGACGAGGAATTCTCGACACTGGACAAGGTCTCGGAGGTCTTCGTCAGAGGGAACACAACCAAGAGCATTCGAATCCCGATTGCAGAGGTACTTAATGTATGCTTTTGATAATTTTTCCATGTTGGTCTTTAGTTTCCTCTTGAACTTTTGAAAAATGACTTTAGCATAACTTCAACTATTTCAAAGTGTAGTCAATAGTTGATACCTCTTATCATCATATTGGAGAACACTCTTTTAACAAAATCCTAGTTTTAAATTATGGAGTTTAAGCTAGCTCGAAACACCTCCGTCTAATTTTCCTATAATTTGATGATGCCCCTTATGAATTGTGGATGGATATAGTTGGACATTCGGATATTTAATCAGAAGAAAAAAAAAGAAAATATGAGTTTTGTTTTGTTTGAATTCCTTTTCTTCGATAGAAAAAATTCATCCCCATTGCGCATTGGTACTTATCAAATGCAGAATAGATACGGTTCTCTTTATGCTTGGTGCATTAACCTTTTTTTGAAAAGGGAGTGTGTGCGAGTCGAGTCACGCATACACCCTAGAACATGTTCCTCGATGCTGAGAACATCCCCGGAGAGGTGGGATGTCGCAAAAGCATTTCATTTTATTTAGCATTTGGCGTTGTATTGTTAATTATTGAAAATTTAACATATTAGGTTAAAATAATTTGAGAAGGCCAATGAATGAACAATATTGTGGAAGCTACCAGCAGAAGGTATTCATAATGTAAAAGATTTTAAACATAATTGTTGTTACACATGCTTGATGTTTCACATGTCATGAACGTATCATACTATTGTAGGCCGGCGCAACGGTGGTGTGGGACGTGACGGTGGTGGGGTGGGGCGTGTCGTACAAGGAGGAGTTCGTACCGTACGACGAGGGCTCGTACAAGGTGCTGCTCCACATGTCAAAGAAGCTGAGTAAGAGCGTGAGGAACTCCTACTACATCAACGAGCCCGGCGAGCTCGTCATTACTGTCCGCAACCCCACCTTCAAGAAGAAGAGGGTGCTCTACCGCACCAAGTTCAAGCCCACCGTCCCCATGTACGTCTTCTTCAAGTGATAATGAAAAGGCTACACATACGCAACATGAATGCATGTTAACCACTCATTTACGATCATTGCTAATAACTATTATTTGTATCCCCTGTTGTGTCCGGTTCTTTGTGTTGTTTTTAATGACAAAGAAGCCAACGACGGCACGGTAACGATTGGGCATGTGATATACCCACTGGTCTCATCAATCGGGTAAGATGCGAGCTAATTTGGATGGGTGACCCAACATAGAATTGCTAGGACCTGGTGGTGTGAGAATCGAATGTGTATTATGTGCCTAATCATCACACAATCGAACCCTCAAATCACAAGTAAGACATTTTAGCACTAGACCATCCCCTCTAATCCACACACAAGTCTATTTCTTTGTTTGTTTTTATTTTATTTTATGTATGACCCATTTGAGGTCTCTGGATCTACACATTGGTTAGGATCATGCCCTTTGTCCATGAGATTTCATATTAAGCTGTATATTGGGCCACCTCCTATGACCATACGTGAGATTTACCTCATCCAGCAATGCATACGAGGCACATGTGATACTATTTTCCTTAAGGATTGGGATCATCTGAATTTAGGAGGGTATAAAGTTACATGGTAAAGTTAGCCTTTGGACCAAAATACCTCATCTATTGAGGAATTGAAACAAGAGACCATGCACCCAAAGAAAACCCCAATTTTCCCCTCCTCCTTCCTCTCTCTATCTTAATCCTAATCAAGCCATGTCGAGCGTCGTTGCCGAGCCCCCGCCGCCTCTCCATCTCTATCGTAGCTCGATCGAACGTTGTCTCGTCGCCTCCTCACCTTCCCATTGTGGCCGACGTCCATCTCAGGCCCATAAATCAAATTTGCAAGGGGCAGGGCGATGGTTGCAAACATTAAGGGCATTGCCCGGCAATGCTGGGGTTGGGCTAGCTTGGCAACACCGGATATGGTGTAATGAGCCCTAACCACGTCCCGCTACGAGTAAAATGTAGAGGAGTAATGAGATCAAGAGAGGGATCGGTGCTAGGAGCTCACGACCGATCGAAGGCAAGCACGGGGGTTTCGTCGGCGTGCCGTGGAGGTCGCCCGTCAGGTCATGCAGACCTTGTTCTCCATCTTCAACAGTACCGCAACAGGTTTGTGGGGCAAGGGCGAAATGGGAAGAGAGAAAGTTGGAAAAAGGGTGGAAGAAAGGAAGAGGGAAAAGGAAAACAAGTCTCATAAAAAAGCAATGTACTTAAATCCAGAGAGCGCTAAATTCGAAGGATCTAAATTTTGGACCCTCGACTAATGGACGGAGTTAATAAAAGGACTTGGCGGCCCTCCATGCAACTGGCACTATATCAGGCATCAAGAATGACCCAACGGAGTCATTATAGTTTGAACTTATGACCTCATATTTTCTAACAGAGTTCGCCGTTCACTTCTAAAAATACTCGACTAATCGTATTTTAAGCTAAACAAAGCGATTTTCACCAGCATTATATTATAATATGCATTTTTACAATGTTGTTTCGTATCTAAATGCCAAAAAAAATGTCATGGAGTATAAAGTTTGTTGATATAAAATTGCCAGTTTTTCTGTTTTTTGGTCAGATAAAATTGCCAGTTAATTCACATATTTTATCGTAAAAAAATCCCGTTGATCGAGTCGAGATGAAAATTTCTTTGGGGGAGCTAATCGTAAATTCGGAGGGGAAAGCGAGGAGGGGGTAGTTCAGTCCAAGAAAGAAGTCTCCCCTGTCTCCCCTGTCTCTCTGTTCCCCCTTCCTAGCAATTTTAAAATTGGTGGAAAGAGGAAAGAACGACATCTCAGGCTCTCTCGTCTCTCCAGGAGGAACCGAGCAGACCTTTCTCTGAGATCTCTCTCTCTCTCTCTC
The DNA here is from genome assembly GCA_031216235.1 of Syzygium jambos. NCBI lineage: Eukaryota > Viridiplantae > Streptophyta > Magnoliopsida > Myrtales > Myrtaceae > Syzygium > Syzygium jambos. The sequence continues at coordinate 26,970,636 of CM062230.1, forward strand.
TCTCGTCCTCACTCGGATCCCCAATGGGAGAAACCGACAGGGGAGGCAAGACGAGAGCTTGAGACACGCACACACTCTCCCGCACGCACACGTTCGCGTTCTCTGCAGCAAGAAGACAATCGCGGAACGTGGGAATGGCTCGTTCTCTAGTTGGCCGCACCCTCGCGGCGGCGCTCGCTCTCCTCTTCCTTCTCTCCCTCGCCGCCTCATCTTCGGCCGCACCACCGCCCTCCCGGGGACGAAAGCTGGGGTTTTTCTACACCCGCACCAGAGGACGATGCACTCCTCAGTAACCCCATCTCTCTCTCTCTCTCTCTCTCTCTCTCTCTGGGTGACTGAGTCGGGCCGAGTCGACTCGCTGCCTCCGGTGGCTGACTCGGGTTTGCTGTTTCTTTCTCTCTCTTTTTTGTTTCTGTCCTTGCGCAGGTACTGGAGCAGCGGGCGAGAGAAGTGGCCGAGGATGGTGCCGAGGAAATCCACGGTGTCGAGGGCGTTCGGGTCGAGGGCGATCGCCGAGCGCTACGGCGGCGATCTGACGGTGTGGGAATCGACGGCCGGGGTCGTCGGCGTGGGGGGCGCGTACGGCAGGCTGGTGAAGCAGGCGAGCGCGGCCCTTCTCAACTCGTACGCCCGGAAAGGGTTCGCCTACTCGGCCTGGGAGGTCAAGACCCTGCTCATCCAGGCCTTGGCCTCGCCGCGAGCCGCCGCCGATCAGGCCGACCAGTTCGCCGTCGCCAACGAAGCCTGTAGTTAGCAGCAAATCCTTTTGTTTCTTCTTTCTCGTTCTTTCTACTGAGACTCGACTAGTAGTCGTAGGTACAGAAATGATTTGCCAGATCAGCATGTGAAGGTTCTAACCTAACTGGTCGGTTGTTTTATCGGTTTTTACTCTAACCATAGTGGTTCTGTAATTGAATCGTGCGTTCGAATTTACGGTTTAACCAGGAGAGGGGTCACGCGACATCGCGCGATGTTCGCCTGACAACAGTCACGTGACTTGTCCCGCTCTTTTTGATTACTTTTTTCTGACACTGGCCGACTGCACGATCTGTCAGTGGAGGCCCGATCGGATGGAGCCGGCTGCCGGCTGAGCTTGTCTTCCACGAGAATCATAGACCCTTTGCGATTGGGTGCGCGCGCTTTGATCCGTCGAGCGGTGAGGTGGCGAACGCCAGCAACGTGTCTCTAGTACCCGCCGGAGCCGGCGCCGGAACCCCCCCTGTTCATCACCGCCTCTAGAGAGGCGCGTGACGTCGAGCTCCGCTGCGCAACTTGTCGTCGTGGTGGTCTTTGCGGGGGCGTTGGACCAAAGATTCACTGCTGAGATGGCGGTTGGTCTTCGGTGGTGGTGGCAGGGAGTCGTTGGGCTCCGGAGGCAGCGGCTGTTGTGAAGGAGAGAGACTGAGATGGGAGAGTGAATAACGTCAAGGTTTGCTAGTTAGGTTGCGCATGGTTCGCATTTACCAATTTAGACTATCTTTGATACATAAATGACCGATCAAAACATCCTACCACAATCAATGGCTATCTGCCGGATAACAATCGATTTTGACTCATAAGAACGGGGTAATAGAACATCTTTGGTTTTACGTTTTATTTCTAAGAATCTGTTCGAAGAAAAACTGTTTCCGGATAAATTGTTTTTTGACTTTTCAGTATTGGTTGGCAGAAAACTAAACAATGCACGGAAAACGTTTTTTATAAATTGAAAATAACAAGTTTAGATTGAGAAAAAACGATTTTCTTTCTGATAAGAAGGAAATCACTTCCACTAAACTGCCAAATAAATGAAAGCCAACGATTTTCCTTGAAAATAATTTTTATGAAAAATATTTTCCTTTATTATAAAATTTTCAGTTAAACAAGTGCACTAATAAAATAGTGGAGATATCATCACATTGATTACAATTTCGATGAACCCATTTCGAGCTCAAATTGTTAACATATTGTTTTCTAGTACATTTTATTTTTATGGAAAAAAAAGTAATAAGTTGGGCAACAAAGACTAGACCCAATTTGATAGGAGTGATCGGTTCTAGAGTAAGTGTCGATTCTAGAAATAATCAGTTCCTGGTCCAGTTTGACCCAATGAAATCAGTTGATCAACAAGGACAGCACACGAAATGTTAATTTCTAGAATCATGTCATCATCGTAATCAAAAGCATCGTCACAAATCGTTTGCTCTAAAATCATCGTAATAGAAGCAGTGGAGGAGATTAATTAGGAAAGCACACAAAATCTCAACAATCCAAAGACGAGAAAAACTTACTCAAAAGTGAAGACTGAGAGTCGATATGAGAGCCAAGGGGGATGTATGAGAGTTTAGTCATAAAAAGAGTGAGGCGTGAGAGATGAGAGGGGAAGAGTGAAGAGTGTTAACGTCAAGCAACGTGTGAGGCAAGAAGGAAGGAAAATGCGACCATATTTTTTAAGAAACTATATGTATAATATCAGTTTGTCCGGTTTTCACCTTGAAACCGAAAACCAGATCGATCGGACATTGTTTCAAAAAATAGGAATTGGGAACCGGATTAACATCCCTTGGAACAGCCCAGAATCGATCGATTTAGTCTAGTTCGGTTGATTCATTTTGTACACTCCTAGTCAATTCTCACCTTGGAATCTGAAACTGAACTTGATAGGGTTAATTCCCCGTTTGTAGAACCGAGAACTGACTTGCCTGATCCTTGGACTAGACTAACTAATGCAAGCCCGTTCTAGAGTTGGTCTTCGAAACAGTGATTCCTTTTCTTTTTTTTCTATTCCATATTCCCTTCTTTATATAAAGAACTCATTTCTATATTTTAGTAGATGTGAAATGTACTTTACTAATTACTAATTTAGGGTTTTCTTCAGAATATTTTTTTAAAAAAAATAGTAATATGGAACGGACCGTCAGTTCGTGATCACTCTTCATAAGCATGAAAAACAATAAGATTCGAGCTTGCTCAATGATCATTCTTGGTTTGTTTCGTAAAAAATAAATGATTTAGAAAAATTTTTCCTATAAATGATTGCTTATATCATTTATAATAAATCATGAACAAAAAATATTTTCGTCATTCACGAATATGCTTAATCATAAATTATCGTCAATAATAAAAAAAATTTCCATCTACTAATTATTTCAAGCTATATAAACAATCACTTTTAGGAAAATATTTCCACGAAATAAACGGAATTAAGAGACATTTACGTCGATAGAAAAAGAAAAAAAGAAAGTCGGGGCGAATTTGAAATTATCTTGAAGGACGAGAACTCACAACAATTATCCTAAGGGGGGCTCGATTGAAAATTCATCAGGGGCAAAAATCCAATTATCCAACAAAGTTTTTGCGGAGTTGTACCCATAACAGCAAAGCCAAATATTTTTCTCAAGACGGGCCTCTGCTCTCGGAAAATCACCGATTTTCCCACTCCTGCGATTTTTCCCGAGAAAAACAAGACCAGAGGAAGAGAAAGGGGGAGAAGAGAGGGAGAGAGGAGGAAGGTTTAAGGAATCGCCGGCGACTGGAGACGACGAGTACATCGGAGAAGTGGCGGCGGAGGAGGAGGAGGAGGAGGAGGAGTATCACACCACAACTCGCCGGCGAAAATGGTGGCTATCTCGACGTGGGTCCGGTACCTCTACCACAAGCTCGAGTACTCCGCGTATCTCAGTTGGAAGGTCTCCCTCACATTCCCTTCCTTCCTTCTTCTTGTTGTTTGGATCCCCGCCAGCATGATTCCGCCGCTTCTGGTTCGTGATTGGTTCGCTCCAATGTCGTTCGCGCTTTTCAATGGCGGGTTACGGGCGCTTTCAATCTCCTGTTCGTGCCTTTGGTTCCTCGGAATTGGTTTTGTTGTTAATAACGGGGCACCTAATTTTCGTTGAGATTGTTGTTTTTTGGAGTGATGGTTTGGGTTTCTTGGCCCGATTGATTCATTTGTATAGGTTGGGACGATTGGTAGGTCGCCCAGAATGCGTTGTTCCAGATGAAAGTTTGGTTTTTTTAGGCTCTTTTTCTCATCTCGTGGGTCGATCTTCTAGCTGGTTCTGCTCTTGTATTATCTCTTTGTTGGACATTTACCTCTCTTTCTTGTTAATTGGAAATAGGGTTTGCTTTAGTGTTGGCTTGGGTGTATATGATTGGCTTTGTTGTGATTTCTGGTGCTTAAGATATGGTTGGATTCTGTTTTCTGAGCTTTGGAAAATAATGAAAATCTTCAGAATAGTCGTGCGAGTTGAACGAACTTCGGCTTACTAGACAGAACAGGGTGTGAATATCAAGACTAGATCATATAATTCTAAGGGTTGATTGGTTGTTCCACTCTTCATCGTGTTTCAGTTAAATTCGTCAGTGGTAAACACAGAAACCCTCTAAAAGTTGTTGAGAGGTTGCCAGTCCGTGTCTATATAGGAAACACAAACTGACAGGTGAGTCTAGCCTTTTCTGATATAAGGAGCTCCATGAAATGTCGAACGTAGTAGAAGCATCCCTGTTCACCTATTAACAAGTTCTTTTTTTTCCTGAGTCTGTCAACATTATTGAGGAATGGACCCATGCAGTTAGCCTTCTCTTTGGTTTGCATGTTCTTATCCACTCGACAGCTGAACCTCAACAGTCGGCGGATCTCAAGGCCAGCCAAGACCTGCTAGTTACTTCATATTCAGCATTGGGCGACGTCCCCCTGAATGGCAATAAAACATACCATGTACAATGAACCGGTTTTATTGTGATCATGTGGATTCAACATGATGTTATAGTACCATCCGGATTATGAACAGTGATTGTTTCTCTTATAATTGTATTTCATTGACCTAGTAGTCTCGTGTTGAGAATGGTCAGTCTGGTAATGACATATGTATCCTGATATTATAGTGAATGTAGTTTCTATTGAATTCCCCCATAAATTTGTCTGTGACTTTTTGTTCAATTCTAGAATTTTGACATCTAGATTGTAGAATCTAAAGATGATTGTGGGCTCAATCCCACCCCCTTCAATTTGCTACCAAGCTCCTGTTCCACCCTGTCATTTATGGAGATCTACTGAAATAATTTAGTCCATACACTGGACAATTAGTTTCATTGAATGTGCTTGTTTTCATCAACAATTTGCTTAGCGATTACATTTTGAAAGTTATGTGGCGTCACAATTCTTCCTACATGTGAAATATCCATATGATTTTTGTCTTTAAAAATAAATTCTTCCATGTGAAGTTCATGAGTGCCTGCCTTAAACTTTAAAGAAGCACCTAAAAAATCTTGATATCCTTTTGGCGATATATAAAAATCTGATGGATTATATACATGACTCATACCATGAGAGTAAATATCAGTGGTAGAAAGCATCCTAGACATATGATATGGAGACAAAGAAAACAGAGAAACTTGCAACTGATGCTTAGTTTTTTCTTTGATGCTTCATGTTATGTATAGGGAGTGCATGTTAGCTGAATCCACATTTTGAGTGTGTGCAGAGCTATAAAGGTGGCCTAATTACCGATGGACAAGTAGGAGATGCTATGTGGAGACATCTATTTCAAGGAAGATTGACATACTTGCACTGGCTTAAAGGAGAGGAAATGGCTTCTGCTGCAGGAGGGCTTGCAGGAACTCTTCTCGTTCGGAAAATTCCACATGCAGATCCAACGTGAGTACACTTTACTGTTTTGAAAAAAAAAAAATCCTCTCTGGCCCCCTTCTTCAAATTGCCAAGTTGCTGATTGAGGCTAGTTCAGTTACACCAGAGTTGTCATAACTCTCTTTACTCCAATTTACACGTTAGCAGGAAATCTCTTCAAAGGGGAACATACAAGGACGAAACAGATTACTTAGTAACACTTCTGATGTTTGTGGAACTGAGTGGCCATTGTTTGTTGACCTGATGGGCTTGTTTTATTTTTTTTCCCCCCCACAGGGATAGGCTTTCCCTATCTGTAACTTTTTCCTGGTCATTACTTCCCAACTTGTGGAATGTGAAACTTACCGGACCTCCTTGAACTTATGAACCTCAGTTCCAGTGTGCACGGTTTATTTTCTTTGAATATCTTTTGTCAGCCAAACCATCACTAGCGATATATTCATTTTGTGAAACCAAATGTAAATAACTACAACTTATTGGATGGATAGGATTTAAGGTAACAAACAAGACTAGATAACAGAGCAGACAACAATGAGAGAGAATGTGTGTTTAAGTCTCTTTAGGTGTCACACTTGAAATTAAATGGCATTATGTTGGGGCGAGTTAATGGAAGTTCTCAAAACAATGTTACAAATCATAACTTTATGGGTACAGCCAAGATAATCCGTAGTTTATAGCTTTAGAACCTACTTTATCCATTCTCTACTACATGGTTATGCTACCATAAGCGAATATATGTTGACCAGTCCTATATGCCTGACAGGCACTTGTCTCCAAGAAAAGGTTCATGCTTGAGCTTGTTAACTACCACGATGGCTGGTGCTCTTTTAATCGATAATTAGGTGCCAAAGCAATTTATGTGATTAGCAAGAATAGTAGGAGTTGTTTGCTTGAGCCGATGGTGTAGCATACATGTTGGCACACATTGTTCCCAAATTTGTATGCTTGTTTGAGGCCCAGAGCTATAATTGTTGGAGTTGTATAATAGATAGCTCATGGCTTCACTCGACGAGTAAGGATTGAATGCATATCCATTTACAGCCTACTCAGCAATTCCACGTTGTTGAAAATTGTCATTTTTCTTTAGCAGAAGTATATTTCTTGACGTTCTTCTTTTAACTTCCAAAAGACATAATCGTCCTGAGGATCTGATTGTTTGTCTTTCACGCTAAATGCTTGGGTTACTCATTAGGATTGCCTATGTTCTCAGTTTCAGTTTCTTGGGTTTGATATCATTATCCCTCAGTTTAGGTTCTGTGAGTTCAACTAAATCTAAAAAAGTATCATTTTGAAAAGTTTTGGCTGTCATGCTTTTGGGTCGCCTTCACTGTGTACATATAACTATATTCTATAGTGCCACTTGAACCTTTTTCTAACGTTTACATTCTTTCCCTTTCACAATCCGTCTCTGTGTCCTCCTCTCACATGCATGCACACGTGTACTGTGGAAAGCTATACTTAAACCTATTGAAAAAGCAATTTCCCAGAGTTCACTACTTTTCAAGTGGAGATCTATGATTTGGTGTGTGTACTTTTGCATAAAGAGGTAAAAAGATTTATGAAGCACATGTTTGCCAATCATCTCTCCTCTCAGCACTGCATTTTTATCTTTTGGGGAAAGGGGGGGTGGGGGGTGGGGTTGCATTGAATGGTAAGATAATTAGCGAGCAGCTTTTATTTAATCATTTATTGAGAAGTACTGACCAACAGATAAACACATGCAATTGGGTCCACGTTTTGAGATCACCTGCAGTGGCTGAACAGGTTGAATAATCTTGGAAAATTTAAATCATGGTGTCATAAACTGAATTTTAGAGCTCGCATTGTAACGATTTTCACTTTTTGTAAACTATCCTTGATTGGATCTCATGATTTGTTATCCGGATGTCTTAGGTTGGGGTGAACTGTTCATTCATGCGTTTGGTAAATTTGGGGAATAGGGCCCAATCATTTGTCTTAGGTGCATATGCTCACTGTTTTATTCTTACTACACCTTCTGCAGCCATGTTTTTGTAGGAGATGTTCTACTTTTGAAGGATCCTGAAAAATCAAATAACTACTTAGTCAGAAGATTGGCTGCCATCGAGGGGTATGAAATGGTGTCTACTGATCCAACAGACGAACCTTTTGTCCTTGAAAATGGTAAATGCTGGGTACTGGCTGATAACAAAGATCTGAAGCCCAAGGTACATGTGCTGCTAAATTATATTCTACCTTCATTTCCTGAGTTGATCGATGAGTAGTAATGTTATGTGACTTTACTTGTTAGTGGTTATGCAATAGGTTTTATTTATTTTCTTCATTTAAGAAGCCAATGAACTGTATGAAATCATTTTCCTTACCATGTTCTGTCGACTTGCCCCTCCAGTGAAGAGTTTGGGCATTCCGTCTGACTATAGTGAGAAATGAGTATAATATATTAAAAGTATGAATGCAACCATGAAAGTCTTTCCCTAGATACTTAACGAAGAAAAATTCAGATGAGAAGCTATACTTAACCAGCATTATTGATCCTTACCTTATAAATTGATATCTTTTAGGGACAGGTTGTGGGATTAAACGTGAAAGCATCTTGTCAGAGATGAATAGTGATATAAAATTAAGATTTTGCTTCTGATAATATGTGATAAAGTGCACATTTCTTGTCTGATTACTGACTTTTGCCCACGAATTTAACTTCCAAAATGCAAGTGCTATGGACAGGCTGCATAAAAGTTTTAGATGTAAAGATAAGTCAGATGTGGGCACCTGTTGACTAACTTCATTGGACCTCTAGGCTTAAAGCACGTAGTGTTTCATTATGCAACAGCCTAAGTTAGAGAGCATTCACAACTGTGGGACAAATAGCTGCAGAGGTTTTAATATTGTGAACAGAGGTTCTCTTGTTGTTGGTGGGCAAGAACAAGTCTAATATTAACTATATGTGGGTCATAGTTTTCTATCATCCACAAGCGTTGTGGTAAATATCTTGCGTAGTGGGGTTAATATTCTTTTCAACTCCTATAGAAGGTGTAACACCCCGGGTCTACACTGTGTAATATTATCCGCTTTGGGCCTGCTAATCCTCACAGCTTTAAAATGCGTTACATAGATATAGAACCCCAAGCCTTTTAAGCCAGTCCAGGACTCTCCCCCTAGGCGATGTGAGACAAGAGGCGCTCCCCCTCCCTTCCCTGCGCATGTTCAAGGACTAAGGCGCGGATGCACCGCCGTCCCTCCTCCCCACGCACCGCCGCCTGTGCTGTCATACTCTCCAACCCTTAGGGGCACAGCATCCTCGCTATGGCTCCACACACGGTCGGGAGTCGGCTCTGATACAACCTGTAACACCCCGAGTCTACACTGTGTAATATTGTTTGCTTTGAGCCCACTGAACCTCACGGCTTTAAAACGCATTACGTAGATATAGAACCCCAAGCCTTATAAGTCAGTCCAAGATTCCCTCCCTAGGCGATGTGGGATAAGAGAGGCTCCCCCTCCCTTCCTTGTGCGCGTCCGAGGATTGAGGCGCTGACGCACCGCCATCCCTTCTCCCCACGCACCATCGCCTGGGCTGTCACAGAAGGGCTTGTGAACACTTTTGCGACTGATCGCTCTGATGTCTCTCTTCTTCTTTATACATGTATTTGCAACATTTTTCAGTTATAGCTTTGAGGCTCAAGTAGCCCATGAGACGCTTAAATCCTAAAGTTAACTACAATTTGATATCTAGAATTCATCACCACAAGGTTATAAATTCCACTTGAGAATTGAACAAACTATAATGATCATCATGGCCCTATGTTCGTATGGCTTGTTTAACCATTCTATGATCATCAGATACTCCATTGACACTGCTCAAGTAGATATACTTTTTCGGTGTGTTTTATACTGGTCTTATGGCAGTATCCTACTGCTATAGTATGGTTTAGTTGCTGCTAATGTCTTTGTGGCTGTTCTAAATTGGTTAGACTAACATCAGAAGAAAACTTCAATTGTTGAAGTTTAAGAACATCACCTTCCTAACCAGCATACCTGACCTATTCAGAAACCTATTGCTTGCTTTAAATGATTGGTTCTTTTTCTCTCATCTTCATGGCAGGAAGCACATGACAGTCGAACATTTGGTCCTGTTTTCATGAATGATGTTGTTGGAAGGGCCATATATTGCCTAAGAACAGCTGTAGATCATGGCCCGGTGCAGAACAGGTGAGCTGCTCAAACAGGATATTGAATGCAGGTCATGTGTCGAAATGAAACCAGACCGTGACCAATTATCTCTTTAAGCAGTAAGTATGGTTTTGGTGATTGATCTCTGTTTTATTCATGCGCAGTTACTACAGCATGCAGAAGGATTCGCCTGTCTTGGAAGTTGAATTGGATGTTGACGAGATGGCGAGGAATCACAAAGCGTGAAAACGTGGCTGACTAAGGTCACTCGCCGGGTTTTGTGTTCTCTCTTGAGAAGTTCTAGAAGATGGAAATTCTTTGTTATATCTTTTAGAACAAATGGGAACTCACATGCCGCACTGCATTCTTCATTTATCGGACGGCTTTGTCTTGTTGTCTTGAGTGGGATCACCATTTCATTTATTCGGTGGTTCTGACTTCCTCTTCGCAGAATATGTTAATGGCTGGTGCTCGCTGTTGGTTTACCTCGGTTTATAATGTTTGTCAACAGAGGTACGCTAGGTGAGAAAGAAAAAATAAGGGACGGTTATCGCATTTCTCACTCGCGTCTTTCTCTGCTGGCCCTTCAACTGAAAGTTCCTTTCGTGTAATGCGACCCTCGTTTGTTGCTTTAACATGTGATCTTAATTCGCTACCCACACATTGAAAGTTAGTTCAACGTGATGTTATCCCGTTTGATGGGTCTCCGAATGTGATGTTTTACCGTAAGAGCAGGAGAGCTGGTCGCATAAAGAACAGCATACAAGATCACATCATCTGTCTCTGCAGCAACCTAATCAGTGAGCCAGACAGCTGCTAGGACCCCATATTTTTCACTGGATCTCATTTACCATGACTAAATACTAATAATAATTCCTGAAATATGTAATTACTTTCTTATTTGACTAGAATATCTCACTCAAAATCTAAAAATGAATATTATACATTGTGGACGCCAAACTGTTGTTTTGAAGTGAAGATGAGTTGATAGCGGGGTTAATTATTGAAATTATAAACGATTTGTATGCCGTCACTTTGCTATTTGACGATCATTTGCATGTAACGCAATTAATGCTTCAGCAATTACATTATTTGGTGAAAAGTTAAAAATTGGACATGCACAAGCACAAGCACAAGCGAAAAGTTCTAGTTATCTAGTGCTTGAGATGTTCACCTTAGACAAGTAAGAAAATTGGATGGTCCAATTTCTTTTCTGGCAGTAAATTTATTTTAATTGAAATTAGCCAAAATCATTTATCTTAATTTTGGGAGGATTATTTTGGCCAAAAAAAGGATGCATTTTTTAGCTGTCTGCCATAAATCTCTCATTGATTTTTTTTTTGTCAGAAATCTCTTATTGATCAATTGCACTTGGAAAAGAGTACTCAATTTTTCCAATCCCGACATCAACATTATATACAACGTCTTGAATATACTCATCTGCCCGAAGATCATTATCTGTTATGGTAATTCGCTGAATTTCGCCAAATTCACCTTTTGTCTCACTTTTCCATTTCTTTGGATATTGTCTCCACTAAAGAAAGACATAAAAATCGGTCCAATTCTAAATTATCCTCGAAGACAAGAAAAGATATGGTCAGCACATTTTCTCTTGCATGGAACTAAATCCTTCAAACGGGTGAGTTGCGTCGGGTTGAAAATGGTCTGCCCCAAATAGACTGATTTACATTGCGATACAAATGTAATGATCTATACCCGACCCGATCCATACATGACATATACATGGCCCGATCTATGTTGTTAAAATATTTCTATTTTAATCAATTTAGGAAAACTCATATCCAAATTAAGGTGAGAGCGCAAAGTGAGCGAACGTGAGAACAAGTGAGTGCGAGAGAGAATGAAAAGAGAATCATAAAAGTGGATTAGGTTTAAATATATCGTAATCCATTTGCGATCTATTTAATATCCATATTATGTTTAAACTCATTTATGATCAATTTAACTAATCTATATATCATGATAAAAAAAATTTGTAATAACCAAGTCCATCAAATATGAATTAAGAAGTAAAGAATATAAATCATCTTGATGAATCGTAAAAGGAGCTATCCATTTTCTTTTCAAAGATGACAACCCCATGATCTCGTCGGGACCCGACCCTAGTCCAATCAAAGCAAAGAGCGACTTGCGCATGGAATCCATTCTGGAATAGAAATTCTGTTCCAGAATGGATTCCGGAATAGAAATGCGTTTGTTAAAAAATTTCCGGAATGCATTCTGGAGCAATTTTCACATTCTGGAATAAAAATGCGTTTGTTAAAAATACTTGATTCCAGAATGCATTCTTGATTCCAGAATGCATTTTTTATTCCAGAATGAGTTTTTGGCAAGAAAAAGAGAAGCTACTTTTTATAGCTTCTCTCTTCCGGAATGCATTCTCCCTATTTTCTCTCTTTTCTCACTAATTTTTTTTAGAAAATGCATAAAAATTGAAAAATTCCACAAAAATTCATAAAAATTTTCAAAAAATAAAAAAAGTCAAGATTTCGAGAAAATAGGAAATTTGGTGAATTTTTTTAAAAAATATAAAAAAATCAAAAATTTCAAAATTTCACAGAATGGCTTAGAATACCTTTGGGTACCTACTTTGAGTGAAATTTAATTTTTTTGAGATGCCCAAAAAAATAAAAGAAATAAAAAAAAATCAACAATTTCAAAACTTCATAAAATGGCTTAAAATACCTTTGGCCACCCACTTTGAGTGAAATTTAATTTTTTTGAGGTGCTCAAAAAAATAAAAAAAATAAAAAAAATCAAAAATTTCAAAACTTCATAAAATGGCTTAAAATACATTTGGGCACCCACTTTGAGTGAAATTTAATTTTTTTGAGGTGCTCAAAAAAATAAAAAAAATCAAAAAAATCAAAAATTTCAAAACTTCATAAAATGGCTTAAAATACCTTTGGCCACCCACTTTGAGTGAAATTTAATTTTTTTGAGGTGCTCAAAAAAATCAAAAAAATCAAAAATTTCAAAACTTCATAAAATGGCTTAAAATACCTTTGGCCACCCACTTTGAGTGAAATTTAATTTTTTTGAGGTGCCCAAAAAAATAAAAAAAATTAAAAATTTCAAAACTTCACAAAATGGCTTAGAATACCTTTGGGCACTCAGTTTGAGTGAAATTTATTTTTTTGATGTACCCAAAAAAATAAAAAAATAAAAATAGATTTCTGTTCCAGAAATCAATTTCTGGAGCAGAATTGATCATGTTTTACCAAACAGATTTCTCCTCCAAAAATCGATTTCTGGCAAGAATTCCAGAAATCAATTTCTGGCAAGAATTTGATTTCTGGAGCAGAATGGTTACCATTCGCACCCTTATAGCTTCACGCTCCATTTCTGGAAGCGCGAGCAGAATCACGCTCGAAAGGGACATGGACCGAACGCGTTCTTCCGCCGTCCGCACCGTCAGATGTCCCATTTACGCCGGTCCGACAACACGGTACAAAACACATGAAAAAAAAAACTGAGGAACACGCGCGGCTCGACACGGCAACCCCGAAAGATTACTCGTTTTTTGTTTAGGAAGCGCGAACGGAGAGTTGATGTTCAAAAGGGGGAATGTTGGTCCTACGCATCGACAGAGAAGTGTGACATCTTTTCGGGAGAGCGCCGACACACGAACACACCACCACCAATCCCGCGAAATCAAACCCAATTAACAGCAATTCCCCATCATCATCATCATCATCATCTTCTTCGCTCGAATCCAAACACGACCAAATCTTTCAGATCTCTCTCTCTCTCGAGCCCCCCCGAAGAAGAAGAAGAAGAAGAAAGGAAGAAGATAATGGGGTCTCTCCCTCCTCTCTCCTCCGTAGACCGCCCTCCTTCCACCACCCCAGATCAACCCAAGAACGCCGCCCCCGCCCCCGCCATCGACGAGCCCACCCTCCTCCGCCTCTTCAAGTCCCAGCAGAGCCACCTCAACTTCTTCTTCCACAACCTCGACCTCCCCCAGACCCTCCGCTTCACCCAGACCCTCCTCCTCAAATCCGGCGCCGGCGGCACCGTCCTCTTCACCGGCGTCGGCAAGTCCGGCTTCGTCGCCCACAAGATCTCCCAGACCCTCGTCTCCCTCGGCATCCGCTCCGGCTTCCTGCCCCCCGTCGACGCCCTCCACGGCGACATCGGCATCCTCGCCGACCGCGACGTCCTCGTCCTCTTCAGCAAATCGGGCAACACCGAGGAGCTCCTGCGGCTGGCGCCCTGCGCCCGCGCGAAAGGCGCGTTCTTGATCTCCGTCACGTCCGCCGAGGAGAACCTGCTGAAGCGCTGTTGCGACATGAACGTGTATTTGCCTCTGGAGAGGGAGCTGTGCCCCTTCGACCTCGCCCCCGTCACCTCGACCGCGATCCAGATGGTTTTCGGGGATACCGTCGCCATCGCCTTGATGGGCGCCAGGAATCTGAGTAAGGAGGCTTACGCCGCCAATCACCCCGCCGGGAGGATCGGCAAGACTCTCATTTTCAAGGTCTGTGTCTTGTGTTCGATTTCGCAAGGGCTTTCGTTGCTTCGGTGAATTTGTGTGATTATGTGGCTTAGGATCTAGATGAAAGGGTGTGGCTTTTGCTTATTAGACGTGCTCGTGGTCGGAAACATATCCTGTTGAGTGCTGTTGTTTGATTTGTTCATTCCCATTTTTGATGAGATTCACATTTGTAATGCTCTTGGATGTTGTCTGGGAAGCATATGCCATGATTTAGTGTCTACTTATCCTTTTATGATGGGTGTGATGCGGCTTATGTGTTTGATGCAATGCTGCCTGTTTTTTTGGTCGAAGATACAATGCTGCTTTAGCATATCGGAAAAGAACAAGATTTGATGGTGCCGATGAATCTTGTTTTCTTCGATATGAACTTATATAGTTCAGCTAATGCACGAGTCATATGAAATTGTCTCACATTAGCTTCTGGTATGTGAGCTGTTAAGGCTTTTTTTCATTGTTGGTGTGTGTTTCTTAGATTTTGGTCTTCTGTCCCACCATTTAATATCTACAAGTTCCCCGTCTACGGATCTATGGTTGGGAGATTGGTTGTAAAATCCTTGATGTTTGGTCTTATAGGATGGAAACTTTGGAAGAAAATGAGAATTCACAGTTTCTCTCCTTCGGCACCAGTCTATGACGGATACAGGGGGTGTTTTTAATGGGTCTAGATACCACTGTTAATGAGAAATATGGTGGTCCTGGTTATTAGTCGAATTATTGATCAAATTGCAAATAGATCGGGATGATTGGCATTGCACAAATTGTCGAGGTTATGTTTGAATGCTGTTGGTCAAAGAGTTAGATCTGGTTGATTTTGGTGTCCTAACTTTTGCAATTTAGTAGACTGGTTTTTGTCTTTCATATAAGGACATTAACTGGTAGTTTGATGGGTCGAAATAGTCTTGTGGTGGTGAATTCCTTCTTCTATGTTGAGTTTCTGAATTTCAAATTATGCTTGATGATGATTGCAATGTCCATTGTTTTGCTAGAACCAGGGCAATCATAAATGCTGCATGAACATCTTTCCCTCTCCTCTAGCCATTCTCCAAATCCATTTCTTGCAAATTCAAACTGTCTGTTTTTGATCACACCAAATTGTTTTCTGCAGTAAATTGCTATCTGGATGACAACTCCAGTCGAATACTTTACCTTTCTGCTTGCTAACTACGGCTGCGATAGCATATCTTCAGTTTGCAATACATGCCGTTTAAGTCCATTATTTTGAGGCTTGCCTGCATGAGGTGCAGGTGAAAGATGTGATGAAGCAGCAAAATGAACTACCTGTCTGTAGGGAAGGAGATCTGATAATGGATCAGCTTGTGGAGCTAACAAGTAAAGGATGTGGATGCCTTCTTGTAATAAACGAAGGGTACCACCTGATCGGAACTTTTACTGATGGGGATCTCCGACGCACTCTGAAGTCTAGTGGAGAGGGTATCTTCAAGCTCACAGTGGGTGAAATGTGCAACAGGTATTTGAACAACAATCTAGATTATGATTGCTTTTACTGAAAGATGACTTAACTCTTTTTTTCGGATTTGGTAATTAGTACATTTGGGCTTACAAGTATCCATTGTAAGATATATGCTTTTTAATCTTTTCCATTTTTCTATTCAAGATGCGGTGTCCACGAATTTGGAGGATTTGTAGTAGAGTGGGGTTCGTCGGATATAATCTTTATTTACCCTTAAAAGAACCTGATGAAAAAAAGTGTTTTCATCACATTTGTTGGGCCGCTCAAGCACAAACACAAGCACAAGCACAAGCACATGGACTTGTGCATAATTTCTCGACGGGATCCTGATGTTATTTTGGCTGAATCAGGAACCCGAGAACCATAGGCTCGGATGCAATGGCAGTGGAAGCTATGGAGAAGATGGAATCTCCACCATCACCAGTACAGTTTTTGCCCGTGATTGATCACCAAAATGTACTGATCGGCATTGTCACGTTGCACGGACTGGTCTCAGCAGGCCTCTGATTTGCATTATTTGGTTAGATTCAATTCTATTATTTTAGCAGAAGAGAGGCTGCACTTCTTCTGTGGATCAGATTATTTGTATTTGTAAACAGCTGAGTTATTTGTTAGGTGTACTCTACTGTAAAATACTCGCACACCCCCGTAGCTAGAGCACGTGCCATTTTTGTAACAAAGATTCAGCGCAAAAAACAACACGATCTATGGTGGAAACGCGCTCAGATGTGGATCTCTCTCTTTTTGTTCTTGCCATTGTATTGTGCGAACTTGCTTAGCTACTTGCTCACCAAAAGAAGTCAGAATCGATCATCTTTCAGAGGGAGTTAAGCCACAGATCAGTTCATTCACAAACTTTAAACTGGAAAAGATAGGGAACTGCATCTGCTAATTCCCATGACATGTCTATCATCTAGACCTATCTATATAACGATAATGCACAAGTAACCAAAGCACTATCAAACAGAACCTACCCGACTCTAACTTGTTACAATGATCTAAGTACACTAGTTTTCCCAAAGTCTCACCCCGACCCAAAAGCCATAATGTACGACACCATATGACTCTATAAATGACTGCAGGAATGTGCTGGAAGATGCAGTTAGTAACTAGAGGAAAACTGAACCACCATCCATCTCAATGCTCATGTCTTCCAAGTTAGTGGGCAACGCATCTCCTACCAAACTGTTGTCTTCGAAGTTCATGTCCCACGCGAATCCATAACCATCATCGATGAGCTTGGTGCTTATTCCCTTGGACTGATGCAGAAGATTCGGAGTGGAGTGGGACTTATGGCCATGGAGAGACGATGACGTTGAGGATAACGAAGCAACCTGAGGGTAGGTCATCATCCCGCAAGAGAAGGCTTGATTCGGTGGGGGATTATAATGGGATGGGTCGAAATTCACCAATGGAAGTGATGATGCAGCTGTTGCTTCCTTGAAGGTGTAATGTGGGCTCAGCAAGGTGTTGATGGCGTTATCTTCCTTGCTCTTGTGGAATACTCTACACAACACCCAATCCTCCTGCCAGGTATATGCCACTGGATTTATCAGCAACATGCAATGGATAGACTCCAAAGCAATGCATGACTCGATAGAGTTCTATCATCGCACTCAAGTTAAATGAGCTTGGACACATCTTCCTCTCAGGAAATAATGGGAGAACTGGCAAATCATTGTTCTTTCCTTTAAATAATTGCCCCCTTCTCTCTCTCTCTCTCTCTCTCTCTCTCTCTCTCTCTCTCTCGTGTATTTTGCAAAGGAAAAATCTCCTTCCAAGCGATTCTTTCTTCCTTTTTAGATAGTAACTTCCACGTGATTCAAGAACGGTGTAAAAAAACTTTCTTAAAACTAGTCTAATGTGCCCGAGAATAAAAATTTCAAATATTAATTGGGTGGTCCATAAACTTACATGCCCCAAAACGCGTAGACGTGGAGCGTTTTCACAATGTAATTCTCACTGTCTATCGTACTTTTTCTTTTTCAAGAAGATGGCTGATTGCATGAGAGAGAGAGAGAGAGAGAGAGACCTTGGGAGGCATATGTGGGGACTCCAAGCGAAATTCATGCATGATCCAACCGCTTTTGATCCCATTAGGAGCTCTGTTCCGGTAAAACACCAATGTCTTTCTCATCCCCACGACCTCTCGCGTGCTTGGGTCGTGCACCACGCGGTCTTTGCCTGTGGCTTTCCAGTACCCCGATATTGTCGCACGGTTGGTCCGGTAGCCGGTGGCGTACTTGCGGTCGCGGAAGCTGAAAAAGTACCACTCGGTCGCATTGAGCTTCGCCACCTCTGCACATACCCAACAAATATGTAAGCAAACATTAGTACGGGGTTGACAACTGAATGACTCCAAGTCATGCAAAAGGACGCTCGACGAGTGACACGATTATTATGTAGAGTCGTGACGATACGATCTACAAAATTAATTCCGATATGACAAACTTGTTGAAAAATTAAAGCTTTTACCGTTCCATATAATCAACAATGAGGATAATGAGATGATTATATTCGGCAAATAAGGACATGCAACGTATGAATTCCATGCGCAAGAAGCAAATTTGTACATGTGCAAAAGAGTTATTGCCTCTTTGGTTTGATTTCGATATGAAAAAGTGTATGACACGAATAAGGTCGATCATGTTAAGATTGCATTAGAAACTTGAAAACACCACCTTGAACATCTTATAGAAATAACATGTGACCTCATGATAAAATAATAGAGAGAAACCCTAAGAAAGTACATAATTACTACCAAATAATATGAGCAATTACCCCATACATTGGTCTTTTAATTAGATATATGGTTCAGAATAATGTATAAGTCGATCCTATCTTCTTCTTCTTCTTTATTTTTTTTTTTGTGGGTGGGGAGTGGGGGGGAGAGGTTAGGTTATATGCTGCTCACTTCTGAAATGAATTAGTTATTACTAATCAAACTGACATGAAGTCTCTCCATTTTTTAATGATAAAGACTGTATAATCGTCCCTAACTTTTTTGCGACAAGCAAGGTTTATACGTCGGCGGGCATTAATAATTGTAGCGAAGAGTCAATGTTGATGCAATAATTGGAAGCAATAGGTGGTCCTATGTACTATGTAAAATGCACTTATGTGTGATTCGAGGAATCTAGTTGACTATATATCCCCATGATTACCAAAGCGTCATAATCACCACGATGACAACTCCACATAACTATTTTGAACTCATGTATGCAGTGCAATTTATTGCCCTCATGCATATGGAATGCCAAAACTCTTAATTTACAATATTATAATGTCAAGTTCGAAAAATAACAAGAAAAGCTCGCACCTTATTTAAAGCAATATGCTACGTACATATTAATTGATCCGTTTCTAATAATATAAGAATTTCAGGCAAATGATTTACTGATGATGGTATCGGAGCCGTGCGAATCCCGATCTTTTACATATAGTTAAATTTTTTAGAAGAACGATTTGCTTAATACCTAGCCTGGCAAAAGAGATCACGGCTTGAGACATGTTGAACTCCATGTCTTCGTCTTTTTGATGTACACAGTGTACTATATGTCAATGATTGTGTTTCTGGGTAGAAAACTGTCACATCTAGGGAGAATTCACTGAGTAGTTTTTTGGCAAATCAAGGACTGTCGGCCTTGATTTTTGGCAGACTTATACATATTCGAGCTGATCAAGAATTGTAATAACAAGGTGATATAGATGTTATGTTACATAATTCACTGAGTAGTTTCTACGGTCTTGTCCAGAATCCTAAGTTGTACCTTAAGCTTTCCAATATAGAGGATGGAAGGTCACAAGGAATCTACAGTTTCCCAGACAATTTTTGGTTTATCATACTGTTAATACATAGCTCCACAGCACTAAAGGGGCAAGTCTAATAAGAATTAGATGTTCTCTCAGTAGTTCCAACTTTAGTTATACTCAAAATTGCATCTAAACTTAATTTTTTGCTGCAAAATTGATAATCCTCTGTTGTGGAATTTCGCTCCCGTTTTCGTATCCAAACCTCATATTTAATTGATACTGAGTAATTGACAACCTCTCTATCTTTTTATTTACTCCAAACCCCTACAGTTAATCTTGTGAAAAAAAAAAAACTGTGGCAAAACCATGACAGGCAGCCATTTAGTGTAGTTAGTCATCTATAAAAATGTTGAAATTGGAAGCAAGAGAAAAAAAAAAGAGTGAAACCGTGTTGCTTCCTGAATAATTTTCTAAAAAAAAAGCAAGGTTAGACCTATTGCTTCCAAAATGATCTCTCTCTGTCTCTGTCTCTTTCTCTGTCTCTCTCTCTCTCTCTCTCTCTCTCTCTCTCTCTTCTCTCTGATGCACTTCTAGAGCCCGAGCACATTGTATTTGAAAGGTGACGTGCCTTGTCTCCTCTCAAATGATGAGTATCTATCTAATACGTGTCACCGCTCGAGATATTTGTGTTTTTTTGCAAATAACTTATGGTAAAAGTATAATTAAACTATGCATCTATAATGCCTTTTATCTTGATAATTTGACCTGGAATCAAGTGTGTAACCGCTTTTAATATAAATCCATGCTTCAATCTCTGTCCTTTATTATTTTTGAGGAAAGAAATGGCGCGGACGCAAAGCAAGTAAAGAGAGAGAGAGTCGAATAGAGCTCAAAACATCACAATAATTCACCGACAACAATTTGAATTTGTCAAAGCTGATTAAAACTGAGCTTGCACTAGACTTGGATTTCTGCATGGGTAATAATTGTGATGGCCAAGCATGAAAAAGAAAAAAGGCAAATAACATTCCACGAACAGCAGCTAAAGGTGGAGAGGGAGAGGGAGAGAGAGAGAGAGAGAGAGAGAGAGAGGAGAAGAAAAAGTGGACATACCAGGAAGTTGCCATGGCTCGCAGGTGTGCAAATCGACGTCAACTAAGCTCCCCTTCAGCACCTCTTCATTGGCAACCTTTCTGTACAAATAATGGCACACCAGCTCTTCATCGCTCGGATAAAACCTGAACCCAGGAGGCAGCGTTGCCCCAATATCTCTCAGCCCCATTTCAAGAACCCAAACACAAAGCCTCAGCCCAACAACAAGAAAGAGGAACAGAGAGATCGTCTCTTCTCTTTAGGGTTTGGCGGTGGATGAGGGGAGGAAAAGAACCCTGAACTTGATTCTTCTTTGCGACAACCTTTTCCAAAGTGTTGGTGTCATGAAGAAAGCTGTTATCTGTGCGTGTTTATATATAGTTGCAGATGTGAGGAGCGACATTCCCGGACATTTCTTGGAAATATTATATCGGGTTAAGTCTCGTGTAGTTAGTTATGGTGGCAAGTTTTCGAAAGGAAAACCAAAGTGACAAGAAATCTTATTCCTTTTTCTTTTTAATTTAACTTTGTGTGGTAGGGGACTAATTGCTTCTGCTGTGCATTTCTCTGGTTGAGATATAACGGCAATTAATGCTCCATATGTACAAAAGCCAAACCATTTTAAGCAGTACCTTGACACGTGCAAAGTTTGGCCTACACAGATTATCCTAAACGCATCCCGTGATAATCGTTCAATTGCTATTTCGTAAATACGGTCAATCGACTGAGCCGAATGCAAATGCGTCCGCAACATGTGTTTTAATACTTACACGAAGAATCTTTGGTAGACACTCAATGAAAATTACATGTTTTAATTAATGGGTTCTAGTTTCTCATCATCACGTTATCTCATATAAGGAGGAAGGTACACGTCGTTAATATAATTAGAGCATCGATCACTCCGTGCAAATTCATCATGTGCATGAATTAGTTTGGAGAGTATGTGAAGGAACGAATTGCTAATAAGACCCTCAACTCCTCCAATTACGATGTTATTCAATGATACGAGTTTCTCCAAAATGGGAAGTCCCAGATTCAAGAAAGAATTGAGCACGAATTTCGTACTCAAATCAAGTGTAGTCTCGAGAATTATACAAGTTTGAAAGGGAAATAAGATGGAGCTGCAAGCTAGTAAAAAAAACCAAAAGGAAAAAAGGTTTTGTTTTTTTTAAGAAGTGGATAAAAACAAATGTCTGCCGCCTCCCAAAACTAAGCCGTCCTTCGTGTAATGGCTAAGCACAATCCGACAACTTCCCGGTGAAGCCCTTCGGCTTCACATGTTTCATACTCGCATTGTTTATCTGGATTGTTGAATCCTTATTCATCGCGATCTGCTAAGATTTTTATCACTCTTTTTGTTGTGTAGTCTAACGTTGGTAACGTAGAGGGAGGACAAGACAGCATGATTGACATTAAGAAAGCTTAAGACCGACATTGATTTGAAGTATAAAACAGTTGAGCACGAATGGACACTCGCTGTACACAGTGAGATCTCTAGTTTTTGAGGGGGTGTTTAAACTTTTATTTTATGTCTTGAACTTGTAGTGTAATTTTCGGCTTTTGTGGGGCTGCGAATCTCGCAAGAGACGGCGCCTCTCGAAAAGTTAGCAATCGAAGGTGAAAGAGTGCAAACTTCCGATGCCGGATTCGAATCTCATATATACTCTTGCAACTAAGATGTTTTAAAATCCACGGTGATTTCATAGTCCTGATGTCATGACGGGCTGATTATATGCTGGCCTTTCATTAGCCCCGAGCGAAAAGAACTCTAACTTCGGCATCGCCACAACAAATTTGCAATTGAAGACCTATGTTAGATGGTTGTAACGCCAACTTATATGATCAAAGGCAATTTAATCCCTGCATGAAAGTTTCATAACTCCATGCTGGGCGGATCCAAGTCCCTTATCTTGCAATTGAGACGCTAACAAATTATGTGGCATTGGGCAAGAAATAATTTGGCGATGTGTTTTGTTGCTAAAAGACATCGTGACTATTAGATCAGGTACGACCCACGTAAAACCCATATATAAGATTCATCAAATCAAACGATCCGAATTCGTTTTATTAAATATAACATGCATATTTTCTTGACATTAAGATCTCACGCCCAAAAACTAGCTAATGAGACAGAGCTGAGATTTCAAGGCTCCATAAATCTCATCACATCAAAGACTCCTATCATAGATTTGATATCCAAGACCGTTGCAATGGAGAAATCAATCTGAACGGACAAATTTGACTTGATGCGACATGCAATTGTAATTTGCTCTAACCTTTATTTCGATTTGACTCGAACGGAATCGACACTCGCCACGTCTTTTGCAAGTGAAGGTTACGATATACTTTCTGGGTAATAAAATAAGTTTCATTGGCAATAGTGCTGCTACAAAATACTTTTTATAAATAACAATGGAACAAAAACTCTTCTAAAAATGAAATGAATTTAATTACCAAATGTAAAAAAATTTATATGTGCTAGTGCTCAATTTGTTAAGAGCGAGCAGCAAAAGTCCAATACCTTCGCCTAGAAAGATTGCCATGAAGGAGTCCAAGTCCAAACCAGTCAATATATCCAATTTAATCCACCTTCACTCAAAAGTTTAAATTAATGAGTTATGATCCAGTTAGGATGGATATATTAACTACTTTACATTACATCAATTCTCTGACGTGGGATTCTCTAACACAACTTCCATGTGTATCTTAATAATCTCTCCATCACACATGAGCTCAATGTTAGGTCTATTTCCTCTTAATCCAAGTATCATTATGCATCAAGATATCTATCTTATCTTGAATCTCCATCAACGCCCAACTTTGTCCAACTTCATCCCTGGTCTTTTTCTCCAGATCAACCGAGCTTGTGTTGCTACACCACGCACCCATTGCCTAGAAACCACATTGGTTACCAACCATCGGCTCTGATATCATTTGTTGAGAGTGAGCAGCAGAAGTTCGATATCTTCGCTTGGGGAGATTACCAAGAGAGAGTTCAAGTTCGCCCCCGTCAACATATTGAGTTGGACCCGCTTTCACTCAAAAATTTAAACTAATGAGTTATGAACCAATTATGATATATTAACAGCTCGGGAAAATTGTCCGAAAAGTCTTGAATCTAATTTAGTACTACAATTTTTGCTAATTGTGTCCTAAGCATTTTCACATTTTGCCAATTGTGTACATTCGGCCGATTTTGGTTGAAAATCGCTGATGTGAATATTGGTCATCCTATGTGGTAAGGCCGAACGGCTGGCGCTGATATGAACAATTTTAATAATTTTTTTGATTTTTTTATTAATCTTTTTTAATTTTCTTTTCTTCTCTTTTCCCTCGTTTTTTTATTTGTTCGCTACCCTTGCCGGCCTCCTCAAGGGTCATGACGCCCTAGCCCATGGCTGCTAGATCTTGAGCTTGTAACTGCCATGGCCGCTTGAGCTCGAGCTCTGGGTTTGTGGTCATGGTGGCTGCGAATCGATGAGGCTGCCTCGCCCATGACTACCAAGCTCGACTCGCAGCCATGGTTGCCAGATCTCGATCTTGCAGTAACCATGGCCGCTCGAGCTCAAGCTCTAGCCACCAGATCTCGAGCTTGCAGTTGCCTTCTCTTTTCTTTTCTTTTCTTTTCTTTTTTTACTTGTCATTGATGAGGGTCGCGATGCCCTCGCCCGGCCTTGTGACCATGGGCGAGGCTACCTCGCCCTTGGCCGATAGATCTTAAGTTTGCAACTGCCACGGCCGCTCAAGCTCGAGCTCTAGGTTTGTGGTCATGGTGGTTGTAAACCGGTGAGGCTGCCTTGCCCATGACTACTTGAGGTTAACTCGTAGCCATGGTTCCTAGATCTCGAGCTTATAACTACCATGCCCGCTCGAGCTTGAGCTCTGAGTTCGTGGCAGTGGTGGTTGTGAACCGGTGAAGCTGCCTCGCCCATGGCTGCTCAAGCTCAACTCGAGGCCATGGTTGCCAGAGATCGAACGGCCATGGTCGTGAACCCAGAGCTCGAGCGGCCATGGCAACTCCAAGCCCAAGATCTGGCAGCCATGGGCAAGGGTATTGCTTCCCTTGTCGACAATCGGTGAGGGCTTCACTGCCCTCGCCGGCCACAAGTAAAAAAAAAGGAAAGAGGGAAAAGAGAAAAATGGAAATTAAAAAAGAAAAATACAAATTTGAAAAAAATTATTAATTTTGTCATGTCAACGCCGGTAGTCCGATCATGCCATATAGGACGGCCAGTATCCACGTAAGCAATTTTTAACCAAAATCGATCGGATGGACTCAATTGATAAAATGTGAAAGTGTTTATGACTTAAGTGATAAAATTGAAAGGTTTAGAACTAAATTGGTGACAGTGTAATAGGTTTAGGACTTTTTATATGATTTTAACTTAATTGCTGCTTTGCACAACATCAATTCTCCAATGTGAGACTTCTATAATACAACTCACACGTGCATCCTAATAGTATTCTTCATTTATGCGGTTCACTTATAAAGCAACAACATCTCAAAACTTTTCTCCATCAAGAAAATCAAATTGATAGAAACAAAGAAAAGCAACCATTCTTGTAGTTGTTGTTGGGTGATAAATGATTAGCGCGGAAGTAATAATCACACAATATTTTCTCCAAGAGAATTTATCATGACATACATTGATTGGTCCCGCCATCAAATGTCCCAAACACTATGCCGTCCTCAAGGCCACACGTGAACCTGCCTATTCAAATCCCAACTTGAGCTAAATCGAGAACATCCTTCCACTTGGAGAAATCAAATAAAGCAAAATCCCCACGAAAACTATCCCCTAAACAAATATAATTTATTAGATTGATCAAGCCATAAACATGATCTTTTCGATTATCTATCACACGAAGGAGATATGTGGACCGAACATGATTGGCGGGGCGGACAATAAACTACTACTGTCTCAGATCAAAGGGTCCCTCAAATGATAGGACAACAACGTCGAGCACGTCACAATTCTTTTTAGCTTATATACTTGGGTTTTGGCCAATAATAATAATGTGTGTTCGGACAATGCAATTGGTACCCGTTTGTCGACATGTGTCAAGACGTCGATAATTAACAACTATGATTGCAGAAGCCGACAAGGGATGACTGTACGAAGGTGTCTCGGACAAGCAAAACGAATTCCGATCTCGACGTGGAAATAAAGTGAAGCTCAAGCTTCGGGTCGTGGATGATGTGACAAAGAACGGCAAAACGAAAAGCTCTGGACATCATCATGCCTTCTCTTCTCTGAAATTATGCATGTGATGGGGTTGAAAAATGTCTGGAAGACCCTCCTCCATCGACCGAGCGCTGCGGTTTTAGGGTTTTGTCGCGATTGTGCAAGAATGAGGGTTGGTTACGGTGGCCACTCGAACAGATGTCTGGTCGTTTTCGCAATTGTTTGTGCGATACGATCATAGTGTGATTATGGGAGAGATCAATTGCATGAAACGAGAAATTGATTCAGGTGCTTGTTCAGGCTCTCTCTTTTTCTGTGCAAGTGGATATGGCTTCACTGATCCATTCATTTGAATTTTGGCTCACTTCTTGCTTGATTTCCGAGATTAATAGGAGGATTTCATAAGCTCGAAATTTACCTATCCAAATTAAGTTTTTCCAACATTAAAAAGAATACGGATACTAACATAATTGATATGGAATACAAGTGTGACCTAGATCACGTCGTCCTCCTCTTTTATTTTTCTCTTTTCTATTTCTTTTTTTAAATTTTTCCTTTATCTTTTTTCTTCTCCTTGGCACCTCCCCCTCCGTTCACAGGTGCGTCGTGTCGCCACTCAACCGCGTCGCCAACCGTCACCATACAACCCTGGCTCGGCGCTCTCTCTCTCCCTTTCTCTCTCTTTCTCTCACATTTCCATCACAGCCGCGGAACCCTCTTTCTCCAATGGCTCTCGCAGCTAAGGCAGGACCTCCCACAGGAGGTCTACGTCGGCGGTCCCCTAAAGGCAACCGATGCATTGTTTTTTTCCAGCCAAGGCTCTCTCTCTGCTTTCTCTTCATCTTGTCCCAAATGGTCCGGGAAACAAAAGGTCAGGTTGAGTGGCCATGCAGGATTCTCCGCTTGTCAGAAGGGTCGCTGGAGAGTCTCTATCTGTTACTGCAGAAGACTCTTGCGAGTCGCAGGAACAGTCAATCGGGAAGCGCCTTTTCTAAAACGCTTTTGATGTTTTCTAAGCGAGACAATACGATCAAAGATTTACTGAAAAGCATCTTCATTCTCTTGAAACGAGAGTTTCGAAGAAGCGTTGTTTACCCGAGACAGAAATCCTGCCATCACGGGAAGCAAACGCGCCGTAAGACACGTCATATCTCGATCTAGGGTTCACGTAATCTACGGGGTATTTAACTTTCAGGACACGAATGATTGCTATTGCTGTCTAATTCAGGAAATAAAGTAGGCCAAACCCGAACTATAAAAAAATAAAAATAGTGACGGAATAAAATAAAAAATAATCAATGACATAAAAGAATTCTGGGATTAGGGTTGTTTTCCTGAAAGGGAATATGGATTGTTAGGTGCGGGTTGACGTTGAGGGGATGAGTGACGGCTTCGTATTCCTCTACCAATAATTTCTTTATTCTTTCTCTGTTGTATTTTGTTTGGCCCATGATGTTGTATGTTCGTTCCACAAAAGTGTCTTTTCAGTTGATTCGCTTCCATAAGTCATGGGCGTTCGGTTGGATTCCCCCACGAGTTATTTTAAGGGATCGTTCGAGCGATAAACGCGTACCATTCCTATCTCAAAATCTGAATTTGGATTATAATTGTGCATTTTCGTGGGGTCAATCAATTGGTGTGTATCAAGACGAGGGGATTATGCATCAAAGATCCGGGAGTAGTTAGGTTCTCCGAGAATATGAACACTTTTCATTGACACGCTAGGGGGCAGAAAAAGTCATCTTTGAGGTTTTCGTACGATAAATGGAATAGACCCGATTAATTAACAACATCCTAAAAGATTGCCTTACGCATCAAAACTGAGAAAAAGTTAGGATTCGGTCAATTAATGAGGAATGAATTCAAACTGCGATGCCTCACATTGAGGTGGATAAGGAGCATACTTTATAAGTGTTATATCTTGCATTCAAAGAACATGTCAAGTCAAGTAATTATGGATCTCGAGTTCGTGACTATTAATTGTAATCCCACTTCGCTTAAATATGTGGTTATAATGTGTACTGTATGTATGTAGTCTTCCTTCATTTTATGATTTAAGCTCTTACATTGGATATTTTGACATGGTATCAGAGCACATGTCGAGAAATTTATAATGCTGACACGCGTCTCTCAAACTTATTATTGAGGGTAGGTTCACAACAACTCTTGATACACATAACATAGGAGCTTGGACATTCTAACAGTAACCATGGTTCAACATCGATCTCTCTCCTCTTCCGATAGAAAAATATATATGAGGTATGAATTGCACTGTCTTTAAGTATCGAAGTCTTTTTATAATCAGCAATAGCCTCAAAATCTCCTTCCATCTATAGGGTAGACTCACATCTTCAATCAAATCTCTTGAGAGAGGGATATATCAGCGCATTAGGTTGGAGAGAAGGACATTCTCTAACTTTTGTTTATTTGTGATATTTATATAGTCTTTCAACGTTTCATTTTGTTTAAGCAAAGTCCTCCAACATTTTCGACCTGTGCAACTAAGTTTTCTTCTTATCAGTGATAATCTACTAAATGAGCGAACAATGCTGAGGAGGCTGTGTAACATGCGTCCCTAACGTAGTGTCACATCAATTGAGAGAAGGGGAGATGGTTCTAGGCAGTACCTGGTGTCCATCAGCCATATATGGAAGTCATTGCTCCGTGACAAGGACCGGAGGAAATTTCCTCCAATCATACCTCTAATTAGTTCGAGGAGATCTACTCCAATCAGGAATTCAGGAAAACAAGACTCCTACTCAAATGAGATCACCATTTCATTCTTCATTTCTCTTTAATATATGCCTATCGGTCGTCCAAAAGTACCTTCGAGAGGAAGATGCCTCTTGGGTGTATGTACATTGGCCTTAGGGTCGAATATCCATCGAGGGACTTTAGATTTGTGTTGTCGCCCCCAACAGTGGCAACAAATCTAAGTCGTGCAACTAAGATCTACACGGCCATCATTAACGCTCGCCTAAGCTCATTGGATTGACTTAATGAGAGAACAGTTAGTGAGTTACGCTAATTCGGGTTGGTAAAGGTAGAAAGTTTTGTAAATAAATTTGGTAATTTCCATAAAAGTATTGATAAGTTACTTAGGAAAAAAAGTCACCCGTCATTTTTTTGAATGAAAAATTTTTGACACTTATAATACTTATTGAAATTTACGAGAACAGAAAAAAAAATCCATAAACTTGGGCATAGAACAATAGAATTCTACATATGTTTAGACCGACCAGCAAATTTGACAAGTTATTTGATATTGAATATGGTCCACTTGCTTAAAGATTCGCTTACAATCTGTCATCTCATTTAGTGTAGACCGATCTCGACATTTAATATTTACTAAACAAAGAAGTTGCTTTTCATTCGTTTGAATAGTAATAATGCCCAACTATAAGGGCTCATAGGTGAAGATAATGCAGGAAGATAAAGCTTCAAATTATACTAAAATAAACAAAAGAAAAGAGGGGAGGGGAGGGTTCTCATTCTAACCATAGTTATTGAAGTTTGATGGAGACCCAATAAAGTTCTATCTTTTTTGGACACATGACATGTTACTCCCTTGAGAGACAATTTTCTTAGTTTTTCAACCAAAAGTTCTGTAATAGTAGAAGATAAGAAAAGGAAATAAAAAACTTGACTACTTTATATTGAAAAAGTTTCTTGGTATACATAAAAATTCAAATTAAAAATGACAAAAGGGCAAACGTTTTGAGTTTTAAGGAGGAAAAAGAATACATATGTAATGATTCTGTCGGATGTATATACACAATGTTACTTTAATCTTATCAAGACTGCCAATCGTACGTAGCATGCTATTTCTTTTCAAAATAGTAATAGAATAATGACATGTTATTGTCTAGTCAAGTAGTCTTGATAAGATTAAAGTAACATTACATATGTACATCCGACAGACACTAAAGCGAAAATCAACTCTAAAATCATAACATATATTGTCCCGGCGTACAAAACCTCAATTCAACATAAAAGAAAGCGAAATTGAGGACTCTTTTCTTTCGAAAAAGATAACATTTTCTTATATTTTATATCTTAAAACTATACATTCATCTAGGGAAAATTGTCCAAAAAGTCCTAAACTTATTGCATTTTTGCTAATTCAGACATAAACCTTTACACTCCTTGCCAATTGAGTCCATCTGGCCAATTTTGATTGGAAATCGCTGACGTGAATGCTGGCCGGCCACGTGGCGCTAACGCGGACATTTTTAAATAATATTTTAATAATATTTTGAATTTTTTATGGTATTTTTCTCTCTTTTTTTCCTTTTCTTTGTTTTTTTTTTGGATTTAGAGTTGGCCGGTGAGGGTGGCTGGCCGACCCTCGTCGGCCACAGGCAAGGGCCGGCGACCCTTGCCAGGCCCAGGCGAGGGCCGGCCGACCCTCTTTGGCACTAGGTGAGGGCTCGCGCGCCCTCGCTTTGGCTAGCAAGGGCTGGCCAGCCCTCACCTAGGGCCAACAAGGGTCGCCGGCCCTCGCCTGGGGCCGACGATTGCTTGTGGCAGGCGAGGGTAGGCCGGCCAACTCTAAAAAAAATAAAAACAAAGAAATGGAAAAAAGAAAAGAAAAAAACTATAAAAAATTTAAAATTTTATTAAAATATTATTTTAAAATGTCTACGTCTCATCACGTGGCCAACCAACGTCCACGTCAGCAATTTCCTATCAAAATTGGCTAAATGGACTCAATTGACAAGAAATGTAAAGATTTAAGACTCAATTGGCAAGAAGTGTAAAGGTTTATGACTCAATTGGCAAACTTAAAAGGTTTAGAACTAAATTGGCAAAAGTGCAATAAGTTTAGGATTTTTTGGACAATTTTCCCCATTCATCTAACAGTTGGTAGAAGTCCCAATATTTTTCATGGTGTCAAAGCAAGAGATCTCGAATCTACATCTTTCCAAACCCCTATTTGGCTCTCCTATTATATATTGCCGCACTTTAATATGTGAGAGGGAGTGTTGTATTTAAATATGAAAACCGCGCCTCCATATAACGTCTTAATCTTTTGAGTTGGGCTTTCTAACGAATTCGACAAGCAAATTAACAATTCAACTCTTGATTTTCTTTTGAGGGGGAGGGGAAGACAAAACCACCTCAATCTAAGATCAGGATCGAGTGAGGCTTAAATTTGATGAGCAAATTAGAAGAAAATGAGAGTGGTGGTTGCAAATAATCATCAACTCACCAACGTTATTTGGCAGGGCGCACTTGAAGGAAGGAAGGAGTCGATGGGATTTCGTGATCAGTTAAGAGGAGTGCTACAATTAATAGCTTTACGTCCTTTTCAAAATCAAAAGTAATCTTACTTTAATAATGCCCCGTATCCAAAGATTCGATCTATGGCTTGATAATATGGAAAATTGTTGTCTGAAAGCTTAAGCATCGTCCAACACGCAGGCATCGATGTGATGGATCGTTGAAGAATTATTTCATAATCAAGGGAAATGCGACAAACCCAAGCGTGCGTATCTAATTAGAGCTTAACATATACTATCACTGATGTTCGATTATTCCAGAGCTGTGAGGCCTTGAGGTCGAGCCTTATATGTTTTGATTAGTTGACGATTACTCACTCGTATTCTTTTACTTTTTCAGTATTTTGGTAAAATTTCAAATACGATTATAAAGCTTTTCTTTTTCTCAAAAGAATGTCCATAGTGGACGTTATTTCAAATAAGATTTTGAATTGAGTAACTTAATCTTAAAACGCACCACCCACTAACCCGCCGGCCAAATCTTCATCTGCCGGCGAGCATATGCATCTCGCGTGCCACTTTCCAAGCCATGGTCATGGACAACTTCGCCCAGGGCATTTTTTTTTATCCTTTTTTCCATTTCTTTTTCCCCTTTCCTTCTGTTCATCTTCTTCTTTGTTCTTTTCTTTTTCCCACTTTCCGAGCCTGCGCCACCTCCGCTCTTACTTCGATTTATGCGGCAAAATCTTCAAGCTCACCGACTGATTGAAGGGCTTCTTCGATTTTGAGGAGACGACGGCGAGGAGCAAGGGAGAGCAGTGGCGACGGTGGCTACGAAGTGAGGACCGTTCGAGTAGTCAACTATGCCTAGATCCCTTTTTCTCTCCTCTAGAAGCTTGCGACCTATGATCATAAAAGTCGCGACCTCCGTCAAGTCATTCCAGTGTAGGTCGCTAGCCTTGCACGGCCACGGATTTGTGGTTGGCCGGTTACCCTCGTGGCCTCGATGTCGGGGCTCGGCTTAGTAGATTCGCTCGATTTTTTTCGCCACAACATGTCAAAGCTCTCGAGCGACCATGGCCGCAAGTGAGAGGAGATAAAGAGTCACGAATGGGAGGAGAGGGAGATCTGCATCATTGAGCTAGTGCTGGATAGAGAGCGGTCGGGGATGACACTGGCATAGAAAATCTCCGGCGACTTCCTAACGTTGAATGAGATCGGGCACCGAAAGTGGCCCAGCATGGCTACAAAGGAAGAAAAAAAGAAAGAGAGAAAACAAAAAACAAAAAAAAAAAAACAAGGCCCTTGGCCATGGCTTCAAAAGTGGCAGATGAGATGCACGAGCTGGCGAAAACTTGCCTTCTAGTAAGTTTAGGGTGTATTTTGAGACTAGGTTGCTAGCTTCAGGATTTCACTTAACACAAAGTCCACTTTGGGAACTATTTTGAGAAAATCATTCCACTTCATGACTGTATTTGAAATTTTTCCAATGCACTACGTATAAAGACATTTCGTACATGTTCTATTTACAGCTGTTTATAAAGTTGGGGGTTCGGTCCACTTAGAGCACCCGGCAAATTCCATCTAATCACGCGTACTCAAATCTCTGATGAGATTAAATTAACTTGGACTGTTTAGGTCCTAACGGTAGCCCGACAAGCCGAAAAAACAACAAATAATAAATAAACGAAAAGGACTAACTAACCCTAACTATATGTAGATTCGGATTGCGATAGCTTCGTAGGGACTCCATCTTCAAAAAGATGATTAATCAATGAAGCAATCCACGGCAATCGCAAGTTGCTTTCGGATGGTTGAAATTCTTTGCCCTAAAGCAAAACAATAATTCACGAAGAAGTGAGATTCTTGTGGGCCAAGCAAATTTGTTATGCCATGGCCATGCACAAAGTGATTAAGCTGGCTAGGGTTTTGACAGGTTCTATTGGGTAGGATAGGATTCTCTTGACAGTGATTAAGGATCTCGGATTTGACATTTGTTGATAATTTGTCAAGTGACAAGTGCTTTTAGTGGAGTTGATTTGAATCTCTCTCTCTCTCTCTCTCTCTCTCTCTCTCTACACATGGTAAACTAGGTTTAATGTTTCTTTGATATTCATATCAAGCAAGATTCAAGAAGATTTGCACAATCTTTTGGACTATTGTGACACCGCACGTTGCCTTAAACCCTTTTCCTCGCACATTATTTGCTATTTTACCCTCTCCCCAAGCCCCCTCAGCAATGCGTTCAAGGTCCAAAACATGGTCATTTTAGTCAAAACAGAGAACTTAATATCCGATCTTCTCAAGTGCCAGGGGCAATTTATCAAACGGAAAATTACCATATCTGTCCTAAACCTATTATACGGATGCCGATTCGGTCATAAACTTTTCAATTTTGTCAATTTTGTCCTAAATCGTTGCGCAAAATTCTAGTAGTCCTTTCGCCCAATTGCCACCGGAAATTGCTAACGTGGCGTTTAAGTCAAGTTTATGAACTTCATTAAATATTTTTATATAATTCATTCACCATATTGAACATATATCAAAAGTTTAAGAATCATATTAAATAAATTAAAAATTTAGAGTCCACATTAAACATTAGGTTAAAGTTCAGAGACCACATTGAAAGTTTAGAAACCACATTGCATATTAAGTCAAAATTCAGGATCTGTTTGCATCATTATCCCTCTTATACATGGAGTGCCAAGGTATGAGGCTTATTTTAAGGTGATAATAAAGCAGTTGCTTTGCTCGTGCCAACGGAATTTGTACATATACAGCCGAAAAATCTCGATTTATTAATACACATACGCTAGGCTTGAATCATAGGACTAACTTGAGAATACGATGAATCAATCTCTTTTGAGTTTCTCTTAATTAAAACATCAAGCAGAAACAAATCTGTTTGGCCCTTGGTGTCCCCCCGTCAAGTAACACTTACTTGAAACTTCCCGTCGAACAAGAGTCGTGACCAATGACGTTGGTCGAGTGATCTACGAGGTTAAGATACGCAACATCCTAGAAAATGTCATGCTAATTAAATGGATGGTATGAAACCTAGTATCCCATCGTGACGTACCACATCCATGTTGACCTTTGCATATCCAGAGTTGGAGCTTCACGAGAACAACGAACGAGAGCTTATGCTACAATCACTTCTTTTAGACCTAACGGTGTCAAACTTCACTCTGCAATCTATGGAGACACCTTCATAATTCAAGAACGCATCTGCTACTAGGTTTCTTTGAACGAGCTTTTCAAGTGCCTGACACCAAATGACATAGCTCGATCCCAATTCGTATAACTGACGATAACATCCAAGCAAAAGAGATTGCACAAACAGCTTACAAAAAAGTGGCCGATCTTGGGGTCCGCCATATTTAGACTTCCTTATATCCTTCAAGGCCTAAAAGTTACAAAAATGTCAAAACTACATGATGCTGTTCCTCGTAATAATTGGGTAAAGAAAGAAAAATTTGGGAACGGCTTTGTCCTATCAGCACCATTTTTAACTATATGAGGCCTGCAAAATTTAAATAGCTCTCCTATCCAGTATCCATCACACAAACTACATGTTCCCTCTATCCATTGATTATTCCTGGAATATTTCGAGACTTCTATTAGGCCGATTTCAACTTAGCTGATGTTGAGGCAAGGTGAGATAGGGTCCTGTGTCCAACAAAGATCAGGAATGCCCCCAAGAAACCAAGGGCCTTCAACGTCGTAAACAGATCCAACTGTGCATGAGACATCAAAAGAGAAAAGAAAGTCAAAAAGCAAGGACAAATGACCGAAAATCCAAGGTTACTCATCAGAAAAAGCCTAATGGATGCCAGAAGGGAAAGACTGACCTTCAACCAGAAAAGCACATAGAGCAGCAGAACTGCTGCAATGCCACCGTGGAAAAGCGTGGCAAATGTGGCAGGTAAAACTGAAGAAGGGAAATTCTTCAAATTCACCCCCAAGCAGAATAACTGTCAAAGGTATAAAGCACGTCAATATCCATTTGCTCATAGAGGAAGATAAAATGATCCAAAACTATCGCAGATCATAACCAAGGGGATGTACGAAGGGAAGATGATCACTCGTGCGTTATATTAGTAAGAATAAAGAAAATTCTAAACAGCTATTTTATTGCCCATTTGGTGTTTAGTTTGTCATTATTGTGCAAAGAATTTCATAGCCACCCAAGAAGCAGGCAACAGAGAAAGTCCCTGCGTGTAATGAGATCAGTAACAGTTGCCTAAAAAATGATAGTAAGAGGAAAACATGCCAACTTTCCAACATATGCAGATGACCAGATGAAATTATCAGTTCCCACAACAAATATGAACGTACAAACAAAAATGGGAATCAGGAAACCCCAACAAAAAGGGTGAGATAATAATGCTTTAAGTTTAGCTTTTTGGGGTAAGTATCATATTTATATTACTTTTTTCCAGTGTCCCTAGGCCTATATTAACCACTTCAATATGAAACATCTAAGCAAGCCAATAAACTAGTATGACAAGCAAGAAAGTTAGATTCCTGAGAAATGTATTTACACTCAAATCTGACATACCCAAGGACAATTCAGGAGAAGATTGTATCCATTGCTTAGATAGACGTGCTATTTAAATATCAATTAATGATCAAGTTAACTTGTACAAAACTGCAAACTAGCTTATTATATAGTAAATATATAGATGCAGAGGGATATGGAAAACTAACCCCCACCAAGAACCCAAGGAATGGCAGGAGGGAAAGACCCAGAAAAGAAAGAGAAAGCTCTCTAGGTGGACGTTTGTCAGGACTTCTAAAGATGTGGGCAATCTCCGCTTTGGGACCATATCTTGAAGAGAGATCAGCTGGCTGCCGAGGAGGGCGAGGTGCCTTTTCAGGAGCCTCTGGCAGATCTAACTCGACGTGACCAATGGGCAACAAGAAAGAATTCTCCTGAAAAAATTATTACACATATTGGCTCGCTTTGCTAGGAAAATCAGTAGCAGTATACACGAGAAGAGGCCATTCTCACCATAACAGCATCACCAACAGTTAGCTGAAGGTCATATCTACCAGAGAGATAGAAGAACTTCTCAACCAGTCCCAGGAAATCCTACATGGCAGTACAATCAGTCGGCAAAAAGTGACAAACTTCCTAAAACACAAGCAATTCACTAAATCTGTGGGGAAGCAGCTAAATTGCCTGAAACCCAATCTAAATTTCTAGTTACATGAAAGTCTTTTTTCATTGAACATGGCCAAAGTGCGACCAAAAAGTAGAATGCAGTCTGGATGTCACTGTTTTAACATTTTTTCCATGAAATTTCATATCCTCACATTAACAAGATTAAGAGATCAAGCAGTTGCATGTGTAGCATCTTCACCAATTTGACAATGCAACTGGCAAATCATGTTTACCTTCAAGTAAATATCATAAATAGGCATACACTCAGGATATAAAGAAAAGAAGATATGTCACTTAACTAGGACCAATTCAAACTGTTTTCCCGAGATCCCCAACACAAATACGTGTTCAACTTTTGTCTCGTGTTTCAGCTTGAGAAAAGCCTGCATCCAAAAAGCCCTCAATCCACATTCTGTGGCAAACAATACTGTTTGAGGACAAAAGAAAATAATAGTCGACTAGCAGACCTGATGAGGCTTGTAGGTATGACCATGTGGAGTACTCAGCTGAAAGGAAAGTCGCAGCTTTTGGAGGTGATTCGCTGACAATGAGACATCATTTTCTCGATCCAGATTAAGGCTGAATACATCCACACATCAAGTTAACTCCCATTAACTTCAATTTGAAGAAGATTAAATACGAAGCAGATTCTTGATGTGGAATTTACATAATTAAATCAATTCCAGATAGCAATGATTCAAAGCTTCAGTCTACTAGAACGAATAAACCTTATCCACTAATATGAATGGGCCATATCGATCATCTCACACAATTCTTCAGACAAAATGTAGTCCAAAATTTAAAATTATTAAGTTCATTCCTGAGGAGTCTATACTAAAAGCTCATGAAATCATACTGAAAGTTGGATAACAATATCTACATTCCAATCCACCAGAGATTAGCTGATTTGAAACAGGGGTAAGGCCTAATTTGGCATACCACTAGGTTGAATTAACTGAATACTTTGATGACAACAAATCCTCCATCGCTAGGACCAGAGTTTCATTTAACATTACTCCAAACATTGAAGTGAGAAGATTACTTTAAGGCATTTGGATCATAATGGACAATGCAGTAGACCAACCTTTTCTGGGTATCTACAGTCCCAAGATCACTATCAAGCACCGCGATTGCAGCATTCTTGATTTTCATGACTCCAGTAATATAAATAGGGATTTGAGTTTGGCCTCCGGTAGCATAGGTTTTCCCATCCTCTGAATCTTGAAGTGCCAGCTGTGGGACATAGGATTGATGCATTATCATTCTAGGATCCGCTGTCACCGAATTTATACTCATCTACCCAAAGAATGAAAGGTACCTCAAAAACAAAGATGTAACTTCCCACATCAACAGTCTCGGGCAATACCAAGCTGTGAAATGTGCTCTCCGGATCATACTTGAGTTCCTACATTGTTAATTGAAATAATCAGAAAACCAACTAAACAGAAGTACATCATGCCATAAGATCAACTGGCACCAGAGGAACATTTCCACCAACTAAGAAAAGAGAAGTCCAACTGCACCTGACTCTCAATAACAGGAACATCTCTCGAAACCAAGCTGAAAGCTCGAATCAGCTTCACTTTCAAGGGAGGAGAGTTCAAACCGAGCACAGTATTGACCTTAACCTGTATTTACATAGAAGCATAAGAATTATGACCTGAGGGCATTTGCAAAGGTACAGATCCTTTTCATCTGAAGGATTTTGATTGACTTCTTTCTAAAGTAATTTTTTTAAGCATGTTTTCAGAAAGGAGAAAGAAAATCAGATCGCTTAAATTGTGCTTGAAGACAGACTATAGATTTTGTTCATTTCTGGTACGCATAAAATAAAGTTCCACACTAGAAATTAACCTTCAGCTGGTCTTTCTTTGTCAAAGAAAGGACTGTGCTTGGAAGTGATAAAATCAAGGGGGTGGAAACCCTGCACGCGCAGCAAAATCAATTGAATAAAATTAGTATAGATAGCTCAACTTATGCTGGGTCCATCAGCCCACAAAACTTCATATACATTTTCCTTCCTAATCACTTTTCAAAATCTCACTTATGCATTCCCATCATGGCATTACCTTCACAGTACAGCCAAAAGTTGAGGTTGCTGTCACAATACAACTCTTGTAAAAGAATCAGAGAGCAAAGGTCATAGGTCGTTCATGTTAATTTCTGACTGAAACAGACCGGAGTTATGTTTCTCCAAACCTATTTTTTATTTTTGAATTATATTGTTTTACTCCAAATCTAGTACATGCAATCCAATATGATGTTATCAATTTAATCATAGGCCACTTAAACTCAGTATGACAAATGTGGAGCATATAAGAATAGTCCTATTTCATTCTTCTGTCATTTTTCTGTAATTGTTAGCAACAATGACAAGATAAGTACAAAGGAGACAGTGCAAAGCTTCCAAAAGTTCAAAAGGAGAAGCAAAACAAAGAAGCATAAGATCCTCAATTGTTTTCTAATCATTAAAACGTAAGACCCAGTTTCTCCTTATTGTTTTTTCCTTTTTTTTTCTTTCCTTTTCAGCTAACCTTTCAAATTCCACTTCATAGAAACATCCCAGATCCTGTTTTGTCTTATATTTAAGCAGCAACCTATTCAAAAGAATAATCAGATCTGCTAGACCATCTGTTCGGTAAAAGCTCTTTAAAACTGCAAGTCTCTGGTCTAATTATAATTTCTTCGTGATCTGACAGCAATTTATAGAGAGTATCTTAACCAATATCATTTCATAAACAGGTAGATAGCTGACAGTGAACAAGCAGATAGCTGATATCAAAACCATGGACGCGTACCTATTGTTTTCTAAACAGGCTAATGAACTAATCTGATTGAACAAGTCTTTGGCATCCCCAGGAATTCCAATCCCAAGGAAGAATTTAGCTAAACCCAATATTCTGTCCTGTGGAAGCTGCAAAAGGAAAAAGGGGCATGTATGCATTATGACAAATTTTCACTGAAACTTACTTGACAAAGCCTGTACAAGACATAAGGATCTCCAACTCACAGTTATACTTTCCGAAGTCACAGATGCAAATGCTGTTAGCCCTTGAATGACAGACGAGGTTACTGAAAGCGGACCTCGATGTTCACGTGCATCAACAACTTTCTCATCAAAGTAAAAGGTCCCATCATCTGCAGCAAGGATCACCATTCATTTAATAATATGTCTAATTGCTTAATGAAACAAGAATGTACATTGTGCTTTACTGATTTGCAATCTCTGTGAGGTATCACTATTATAAACTATAAGACTTTGTTCACTGGAATAGTCAGTAGACTTCACAAGTAAATTCGAGACATCTGTTAATGAATGCCATTATTTGCAGGTCATTAACGTCTTCAAAATTCTGACCCAAAAAAAATGTCTTCAAAATTAAAATTCACATCGCCTAAATGTCATCTATTCAATGAACCAACGAAGGGATTATAAACGATATTCCATAATCCAAAGACCTTGTACCACTTAAATGAACCGAAAATTCTGAATCATGTGGCCAGAAAAAAGTACAGCTTAACTTTCAAATGCGAAGGCTGAGGCAGAGATGACAATCAGACATACCATATTTTTCAATACTGTCGAAAAGCTTCACTATATCATTCCTGACTGTGCGGATCTGCCATCAAACAGAAAGTTAAACAAAGAACAATCTCATCCAGTAAAAACAAAATGTATACAACAATAGCATACAGAGTACAAAGCAGAACAATTGTGCATCCCACACATCTATGTCATAGGTGCACCAATAAATATAATTAGGCAGTTATCAGCTTGCAGCTGTAAAATTAGCTATCTTGTAGCACTTACAAATTCTTTTTCATTGTATAGTAAAATTTTAAATGATAGCATCCTGAGCAATCTTTTGACACTACTAACAGCTAGAGAGCCTCTTTTTTCACCCTAGCCAACATGTCTAGTTAATTGGATTCTTTCAGTTAATTATAAGGTATTAAATATCTAACCCATTCATTATGTAAGTGCAAGACTAAAAGCTACATCATTCTATCAATATCAACTTAGAGTCTATAAAACTACTGAAGATGACTTACATTAGTCATAAGATGGCCAAATCCATCTAATGCATCCTGCAGAAGCTAACAAGAACTGTGCCCTACCCTTCTTGTTGTTACATGTATTGCTGTCATCTACATTTGATCTAGGCACTTCACCAATCCCACAATCTTATATGTGATTCAAGCAATCAAGGTACCAATCACAGATCAACCCTTGATAATGACACCATGATTATATTTTAAATTCACAAGCAAGCACAAAATCAAGCTTCTATGTGATAAAACCATATAGTGAATAATCATCTAATTTAAGCTCATGTCCGTCCAAAACAGCAAAATATATACCTATTCTTTAAATCATTTTAAGTTGATAAAGTAGTCAAACCAAATAGGGAAAATATCAAGAAAAAAAAAGAAACAGAATGCCTTGTGAAGAGCACGAATTCAAGGTGTGCTTGGAATAATCCCTTTTTAGCCTTCCCCTCATACTTTTGCTTTGGCATTCAAGGTTGAACTTCTATCAAAGGTGCACCTCACATCTTTAAAATCAGATAAATATTGACATCTAAGTCGTGGAGAGATTTCATAATCTTTTTAAATTTAAATTTTTTTTTGTTTTGGTGGGAAAGCCAAAACATACAAACTTAAATAAAACATGCATAACCTTGCTTAGGAGGAAAAATATAGATCATGATGTTAACCAGCTCATTAACATCAAGTTAAAAATTTTTGAAGATATAGAAATTTGTGAAGATATGTAATTTCCCCATTTAGATTTATTATAGGCCTTTTCAGAGGAAGTAAGGAAGAATCACCAAGGACTGATTGATTTCAGGTGAAGCCAACGAAATGACACCGGCAAGTGCTTCAAGTGCCAATCCTACAAGAGCAAACATCATCAGACTGAGTGTAATCACAGAAGCTAGCTAGATCCCAAATACAAGACAAGTCTGACATAGTAAAGCCGAGACAGGATAAATCTTTACCTGCAGCATACGTGCTAGATTCAGGATTGCTAGAACTATA
The DNA here is from genome assembly GCA_031216235.1 of Syzygium jambos. NCBI lineage: Eukaryota > Viridiplantae > Streptophyta > Magnoliopsida > Myrtales > Myrtaceae > Syzygium > Syzygium jambos. Next base: position 27,011,864 of record CM062230.1, read on the forward strand.
GCGCCACCTTCCATCACTCTGGCTGAGAGCCTGTCAATGAATTGGAAGATTAAAGCACATTACCAAACAATGCCATTACTAAGTTGAAGGGTCATACTGACGTCAAGATAGATCTTCTTACAAAAGAAGGCAGATAAAAAGAAGCATATATGACTTTGGGTCTGGCCCAGATTCCATCCAGAATACCCCATATACATTACCCAAAAATCTACAGAATAGCGGTGTCTAAGAGCCTAGTTATTGTAGTGAATTTTTAGACAGACCAGTCCCATTTAGTCAGAGGTTTATGAAGGCTATTCACATACCTTGATCGACTGAAAAGTTCCTTCAGCATCACCAAGAAGAACTTCGACATTAGAAGTTTGATCCTAGAAATGTTCACAACAAAGGAGGAATTAGTTTGCTTGAGATGAAAAAGCTCCAAAATTGAAGCTGAAAGCCTGCCTGAGTCGCGTAAATAAGGAAAATCGATGCCTCCTGTTAATATGCGGAAGGCTCTGGACCAATGAAGACAGAATGATCTCATTTTTACCTTGATTAGAACAAGTCCACCAATTGAGTAGTAGAAGTCAAGTAACGAACTTGCATCACTCAAAACAGCTTTAAGTCTTGATGCAACGACCTCCATAAGAGAGAAAAATCATTAAGCCTCGAAAAAAGACATTTTCAACATCCCTCGACTGGGAAGTTAGAGAGAGAGCGAGAGCAAAGAGCTCGAAATACCTCAAACGAGGCATCGTCCACATTGCATTTCAAGATGCTGTTAACTTTTATGGCGTAAAACAACTCTTTCGGAGCTGAAGACGAACCAAGAACCGATGTGACGGACGGACAAGTGGCGGCGCTCACATCACCCTGCTTCTCAACTCCGAGAATCTCGAATGTCCGTAATGCCTCATACGCCTCTTCTAAGCTGAAAATTTCCAGTGAAAGTTCAGCTAGTCGCTTAACACATAGATTGCGAATCCATAACAACCGAACCAAACAATCAAAGCACAGGAACTCGCATGTTCGATTTCACAGCAACCATCGGCAGAGAGATAGAGACAGAGAAAGGTGGAAAACAATATCAGAATTCCAAACCGACAGCAGATCTAGGGTTTAACGGGGATTTTCCCACCAATCACCAAACAACAAAGGAACCACGGAAAGCGGACCTCGCAAAGGAGCCACCGCCGGGCGCAAACAGCTCGAGAGCGGCGGATCGGTGAGAATCCGAGACCGGACGGAAGATCGACGCGGCGTTACAGATCGACAGAGCCGCGAGCGCGAGCATCAGGAGCTCAGCAATCCGGGTGCTCGCCATACCTGCAAATGCCGAGAGAAGATGGCCCGATCAGCGAAACGCGAGACACCAGCGTATCCGATGCGGGAGGAGGCCAAGAGAGAGTCGAGCGAAGGCTGTACCGACGACGGCGACGACCGGAGCTGCGATCGCAGTGAAACTTGAGAGAGTGTCGAGACCGAGAGACGACTGCTATATGAAGCGCCCGAGCCTTTGACTCGGTAGAAGAGTAGGGCTTGACTTTTTGGCAGACGAGGGGGTTTGGATTGGGCCTGGAGTTGAGCCCATTGGGCCGGAAATCGGCTGCGAAAGGCCCAAACCTTCACGTATTGGGCCCAAGTGGGGCCCACTCTCGAAGAGGTCTCGTGCCGCACGAGCGCTTGTCCTTTCGAGCCGGAGCAGGGCTGGCGATTTTCCGTTCGCGTGTCGTGAACACGTTGATGGTTGGTTCCGATTCGCGTCTGACGTAAAAAAAAAAAAAAGCGAATCGTCATTTTCGATTCTCATGCACCGAAATAGCATCCCCATAAGAACGCGCTTATCTATGTCGATTCGTGTCGCCATACGGGGATGTAATACATCGTGTCGTGTCATAATTAAATTACTTTTTTTAGGTAATTCACACATTGTCTCTATATCATATAAAGAAGCGGCGTGGTGTCCAATATTATCAATCCTAAAGTCAAGTTGCTCGAGTCATTTAACTTTATGCGAGTCTCTTGTACACCAAGAGGGCTTTCGTGAGCTCGTGACCCAATTCATATGATATCAATTATTTCTTTTATTCTACTTCACTAACTTCACGTACGATAAGGATTTTTGATCTTTTCAGCCCCCAAAAAGAATGCTAAATCTTTTGCATATCGAATTGCAATGGTGGTGGTTCGGCCACGGCTATCTACCGCTCTTTGAAAATTGGTGGATTGTCTATATCCAGCTCGACTGAGGTCATGTAACTAATACGAGGTCGCATGAATGGTGCAAAATGGGGTGTCGGGGGTAGTTAACCCCGCTTACGCCGGACCAAGAGGGGTCGGTGATCGCCCCCGCCCCTTCTCTTTGCACGTGGATTTTCTCTTCATTTTAAACTCGCGCCGCATACGTTAGGGTTTTTAGTTCCGGAAAATGCCGCCAAACCAAAGTTGGTGGGGGCACCTTTAAAATTCTAGTTAAGAGAAACTCTAAACTCAGAGCCGTGTCAAGCGCGCCAATGAAAATCGACGCGGCATCGCGAACGAATCATAAATCTCACCAGAAACTTTATACCAATCAAGCATAATAAGAAAACCTCCATTGGAAATTTACATATTCCACCTTGGTTTGGGTTTTACGCATGCATACATGGCAATTTGGCAAACGCCCTTTTGGCAAATCGACAGATGGGAGGTAACGTTGCGGGACGACAATGGGGACGGGGGGCCATATTGTCTCTCTCTCTCTCTGAATTTTTAGTTGACCTTTCAAATTGAACTCGAGATCACTCCTCCAAAAGCTCCGAAGCTTGCAAAGCTTTGAGCCCGTCCACGTCTTCGCCTTCGCCTTCCCTCAGAAACTCCACCGTCGTAACTCCGAACCGATCGCCGAACGAGAGAGCGCCGACCCTCGTCGCAATGTCGTTCGAGGTCGAAGACGACGAGGAGGCCCTCGAGCACACCCTCCTCGTCGTCCGGGAAGTCGCCGTCTACAAGATCCCGCCGCGCCCCACCTCCGGCGGCTACAAGTGCGGCGAGTGGCTCCAGTCCGACAAGATCTGGTCCGGCCGCCTCCGCGTCGTCTCCTGCAAGGACCGCTGCGAGATCCGCCTCGAGGATCCGGGCTCCGGCGAGCTCTTCGCCGCCTGCTTCGTCCTCCCGGGCCAGCGGGAGAGCGCCGTCGAGACCGTCCTCGACTCCTCCCGCTACTTCGTGCTCCGGATCGAGGACGGCCGGGGGAAGCACGCCTTCATCGGGCTGGGGTTCGCCGAGCGGAACGAGGCCTTCGATTTCAACGTCGCCTTGTCCGATCATGATAAGTACGTGAAGCGGCGGGAGAGCGACAAGGAGGAGGGTTCCAGCGAGGGGGCGGGTGATGGCGATGGGCACATCGACATTCACCCGGCTGTTAATCACCGGTTGAAGGTAAATTGAGGACGGCTTTCCGCTTTTGTTTTCGTTAGCTTTTAGCATCTGTGAATCGTTGAACTGTGCTCGAATCCGTGTATTCTAGGCTTAGCGTTTGAGTTTTTGTGCTTCTGGATCTGGTAAGATGGGATCTTTACCTTTGATCTAATCAGGATTTTGTACTTGTGGATCTAATCATGAGGATAAGCTGATGAAGTTAGTATTTTGTTTCAGTCGGCAATGGCCATAATATCAAGAGTTTCTGTGCTAATCCTTCGCTTAAGGTGTGAGTGCTTCTTTGTTGGTCTCTTCGGGGAACCAAGTAGCTTACTGCTTGATCACCCACTTCTGGGTGTTTGTTAGGGGACACAACATAACATATGTTCTGATCAACTAACAAGCAACCTTGTTTGAAGTATTAGTAAATACTTGTTGAAGGTTGATATTCTGGATAAAGATCAGGATAGATGGTCCGCCAGGACTTGCAGATTCCTTTAACTGCGGTTTCTTTCCAATCAAAGCTTCAAGTATATCTCAGCTTATCAGACTTACAGCTAAGCATATGTAGAATGTATAAACAGATAGACATGTTGTATGGTCCATAAGGGAGAGCAGACGTAGCCATGCTCCAATATGTGGCTTAAAATTCCTCTCTTTCATGAAATGGTAACGTAGAAAATTTTGTGATATCGATTTACAAAGGGCGCCACCACTTTGTATGGTTACTAAGAGTACTCCTTTTGAGGGCCCCCTTGAACATGCCCCCTTTATGTTGACCAAATTAGATGTTGACTTATGAATCACTCAACAAGGTTTCTCTCAACTGATGCGTGACTTAAGATGTCACAAACTTCCTCACTTAAAGAACAGACATCCTCACATGTGTTGGCCCGTATCGCCCAACGATACTTTCCGTAGTTGATGTGTAGTCCACTATAATCCTGTCCCCTTCGGCATCCCATAAGCACGCCAGGAGCTGAACCTTGTCCGAGCTCTCTTGCCTCGGCAGTCACCCCCTACTCTCATCAAATCAGGTACTAGCCTAGTCCTTCCACAAATCACACATCAATTGGAGGTTGTCCTACTTTGATACCATCTGTAACGACCTGGCCCGGCACATTCAAGCCAAGCTCCCAAAAGGGAGTACTCTAAGTAACCATACAAGTTAAAGACCATTTGGGGGTGGGAGTTGACTTATAAATCACTCAATATGGCCTCTCCTATCTGTCGTGGAATTTGAGATGTCACACATATAGTTAGTTTCAAAAGAGGAGAAATGGAGACACTGAAGTGGGGGAAAGATGGTTAAAGAAGGAATGAAGAATATGTTTGATTGTTTTTTATTCCATGGATATTATCCAGACAAAAGTGCTGGTTGTCGACTATCTATGGAAAGAGAAGATTTTACTTTTTCATTTTCATTCATTGAGGATAGTTTTATTTACAAACTTTCTGAATCATTTGAATTTTCTACATTGCAAACCTCAATGAGAAAGGTTTTATGTTAAGGTGAAATCAAAATTTTAAAATAAATGGGCATCATATCATCACTTTGGCTTTCTAGATCTGTTGAGTTGTACTCAGCTGAAAGAAGTTTCGAGTGATATGATTCTTTATAGCCGACATGTTGGTACTTGTAATGTCTTGCTTAATGCGTGTATGTCTTCTAAATTCTCAGTAGATAGAAGAAGATATTAGTTTTACATCATTTGGCAAGTTTGACATTCACTCGGGATGTGGTGGATTTCTCGTGCTATGGTATTAATTTTAATAAGTATTGCTAACCTGCAGTATTTATTCAAGTTGCTACAAATTTATTGGATGTTAGGAAGGTGAAACTATTCGGATAAATGTGAAGCACAAGTCTTCTAGTGGGACTGGTATGCTTTCAGCTGCTGGACTGTCGGGAGGGCCTTCAGGGAGTGGAAAACCAAAAGCTGTAGGCCTTGCACCACCACCCAGCGGAGCCGGAAAAGTCCGGTCTCCTCTCCCTCCCCCTCCAAATGATCCTGCTGCTGCCAGGATAACCTCTGCATCTCATGGTCTCAGCAGCAAGACCAAGGAAAATACTAGACGAGGCACTGATGCTTTGTCAGATCTGTCTCAACTAGAGGTATGAACACAGACTTGATCCTTTGTCATTCTGCCTCGGCCATTTTGTTGACTTGCGAATTTAGGGTGTGTATGGAATGGCTTTGCTACAGTTTTTTGCTTGAAATTTTGTTTTTGGTGGTTGAGATTTGATTCTTTTTTTCCTTTTAGAATTTAACATTTCGGATCACGAAAAAGTACACATCAAAATATAAAAGTCACTTGAAGTCATCTTAAATATTGTCACATAAGTTGCTTTTGTTTTGGCATGAAAGTCATGTAGCACTTTTTGACCTTTTCCTTTTTCCAAAGAAACATCTGCGTTATCGAGCTAACTTTTAGAAGAAAGAAGCTTTGGCTTTTTCCCCCTAGTAAATTTTTTCAAATTTTCTGGTTCTTCAGCTTTGTGTCATGAATTATTCTACTTTGATTCATTTCTTCTAGAAAATGTAAACACGAACATTTTTTTGTCTAATCAGTGTGATTCCCTATCCCTGGCACAAACCCAGGGAGGGAGGTCTTTCCTTTGCAGAGTTGTTTTTGATCAGCTATCTCACAATGTGTTTTTTTTTTTTTTTTTTTTTGTGGGGGGGGGGGGGGGGGGGGCTTAAAACCAGAACTTCATGAAGATGCTAACATATTACACAACCAAGAAGGGAGGCATACCTCTCTCAAAATTTGAGTCTAAAGTGCTCATGTTAGCAGAAATAATAGCATTACTTACATTATCCTTAGCCAACAAGTTCAAAAGGCCAGTCAGGATATCATAAAAACAACCTAATCTGTCTCAAATTCATTCCCTGACCCAGCAAGTGCATATGCACAGTAGTTAGCTTCTCTAAACATGGGATTCAACCTCACCTGCCAGAATGTCTCCATTAATATCCTGCATTCATTCAAAATAGGTTTCTTATAAATGTATATGATTGTATTTTCTAGTCCCTGGTTAGGATTGTTCGCTGGTGAGAGGAATCTCTTGCCTAATTAAATTGCGCTGCCTCAACAAGCAATGTGCTAGCTGATGATTGACCTTCCTGGCAGCCACCATTGCAGACGTCTGTTTTTGGTGCCGTTAAAATTCTCTCTGTAATGGCTGTACAACATCACACTACAGCAGCTATGGCTTCTGTAGCGGCTTTGCGGGCCTCTTCACCTGTTACTGAATGCTAAAGACAGTGTGATGTGAAGCAAGAAAATCTGAGTATTTGGGCTGGGTAAATCTGGTTTTACACATGAGAGGAAGGTGTAGATTAGGCAAGTTGATACTTGATAGTCATTTATGAACTTCCTCAGTGATTGTGTTGCAAATAGGCATTGCCTTTAAAGATGGAGATGCCCAGACCTTTTGAAATGAAGGGAGAGGATGCAGAAGCTGAGGACATCAGATTTTATAGGCTAGGTTGTAGGAAAGGATGGCTGTAATTGTCACATTCTTCACTTCTTAAGTAAATTGCGGAAAAGAAATAGGATCATCACTTCTGCTTGGGCGTTGGATATATTTACACTTACCAGTCATTACATGACAGTCAAAGAGAGAGTACGTTGTACACTGCGATTAACTAAAGTGAAAGTAAAAAATAGTTTAGCATATTAAGTATTTTGTTGTGAGAGAAAGTACTTCACATAATAAAGATGATTGATTTATTGATTTTCGTAGGATTTAAGAAGACATTACCATTCACATATTTATTGACAAAGACCAAGTAATTTGAATTCTAACGATTAATTATGCAAGAAATTAGTTTAAACAAACTATACTCTCTTTCACCCAATAGTTTAGTTTCTTTTTTTTTTCTTTAGAAATTTATATCTGCAACGCTTGCGACCCATTGCGGCACCCCACTTCAGTGACGACTGTATCATCAACCTTTATCTGACCTGTGACCAAGATTTTATCCCTTGCAGCCAATTGCTATTCATGTAAAACTACTCCGATAGATGATTTTTACACCTCAATTTGATGTCTTTTCAGCTGACATTTATTTCACAGTTCGTGCACTCAAAGTACTTAGTTCTTCTTTGTTTACTAATTTTATGGAGTAGTTTTCTCTACTTTTACGGATATCACTCTTTTGGTTGTGAATGTGTGTATCACCATTGGTGATAATGCACTATGTTTCTCAAGCTTCACCCAGTTGCATTCTGCCACTGCCTCCTTGTGGGGAAGTTTGTCCTCATAATTCATGTTTGCAATCGGGCAGGAGCCCCTCATTTCCTATGTAAAGATTGTTTTTGTATAAGTAATGTAACGATAACCCCTGAGTGGTCATTATTTTCTTGTAGCGCTAGAAAAGTTGATTCTGATTTGTGGATAGAAATCGAGTATTTGTTCTAAAAGCTATACTGAAATTGTAGCAACTTATTCCCTCTTGGTGTTGATAGTGCTGAAGTCTGTTTCTGGTGTTAGCACATATGTGCAAACTTTATTTTGATAATTTGTAGGTGATCTGTGTATCAAGTGGTGTGAGCATTATGGTTGAAGAACAAACAGTTTGTGAATTGTATGACATATACATCTGGTAATTTGCAGAGAAACCTCCCTTCTACGGCCAGTTCAGGTTCGACCAAGACTGCTACAGCATCAGGATGGGCAGCGTTCTGATGCTTGGAGTGAGGGATATGATTTATATATTGGTTGTTGTACTGGAAAAAAAGAGGTCACGAGAGACTAATTAAAAGTGATTTTTGAGGCGAGTGTTAAATTCTTGAGAAATAATGACAGCTTGATATTATCATATGTTTGTCTGACCCATATACTTGATTTTGCACCTTTGACTTTTCACATGATATGAAAGTTTGAATTACCTGTTTTGAGTTGGATTTTGTAGTTGTGTTGATGTTTATGTGTATATATGCAGTTTTACGTGGAATGCTCTCTTGATTTCAAGTGGGTTTCGCTCGATAATTCACTTGGTATTGCAATTGTTAAAAAGGAATGCTGTTTCTGCATTATCGAGATTTAGAGACTAAATGTTGATTGCGGGTATTAATTTACCAGTGACTAATCTCTTCTTTTGGAGCTCAAACCGATAGCATGTCATTGTTACGACTTTATTTCGTTGTCAAAGCCATAGGAAAAAGAGAACCCCGTCTTTTTTGTTTGCAGTAAGTACAGTAGAAGAATTATCCAGTGCAGATCGATTTAATGACTGATGCGGGAACTTGTGATGCCACTGCCAATGTATGTAAAAATCCATGCATTTCGGCGAGCTTCATTGTAGTTATAGCATATTACTGAATCTGCTGATGCGTTGTACACCGATGGACATAGCTATTGCTGTCAGCATCAATAACAGATGCAGCAAACAAGCTATTGAAAGGTAATCCTCAAATTCACTCTGGAAAATGCAACTTCTTTAAACGGGAAGGGAGAAGTGACTGCAGTCTACCGAATTCATTTGGCCACTCTGTTAACTTATCAAGCACCTATCCATCTATGGTGAATGGATGGCCTTTTAAAGGCCTTTCAAAGTAGCCAGTTTCAGAGGATTTTCTTTCTTTCTTTTGGCGGAAGCATTGAGAATTGGCGTAATTGCATAATAGAGAGATTTACATGGTTTGAGGCGGATTTTGCCAAACCATCCGCTACGAGGCCTACGAATTTTCACCACTTTAAGCATATCAAAATGACCAACCACGAACGCTATGTTTAACGAAATGGAACTGCGTTCAGCAAATAGGCTTGGTTGTAGACATCGTTGGAGAGAATCGCTATGCACAACAACTGAGATCCATCCGAATCTAATAGCTAGACAAAATGCATAAAACATCTTCAAAATTTCCGCTTCAAAGCGCTTATGGCGTGGGTCTGGATCCCCATTTGAAGAAGCTCTTGATTCTCTGATGAACAATCTGCAACGCCGCATCCCACCCACTCCTTATTCTCGTTCCAAGCCCTGTCGCAAAAAACAAGAGCCAGCTGAAGCAAATTTTGTCTTCGCGAGTCGGCTCCGTCCATTTGATGAAGCACCGTTGTAGTCAAAGCAATTTGCTTGTTCATGTGAGTCCTACTCAGTCCCAAATGTGGCCTTATTTCTAGAACACCAAATAGCCCAACAAATAGATATTCATTTCTTATATGACTCCTCGCCAACATTCTAAGGCAGAGAAGGCAACCAGGAAACAATTCTCTTGTGCCATCATCAGTTCAAATACAAAGATCCGAGCCAAACCATGCTTATGATGCAAAAGGAGGATGTATAAAGAGATGGTCTCTGGTTTGAGCACCATTACCACACATTTTACATAAAAACCTCAGATTGAATATAAGAGTATGAATTAGCACTTCCACCGCTCGCATTAGCTTTATAGATTTACCCATGTGACTGTTAACAAAAAGGGAAAAAAGGAAGTGATGTTCACAAGATAAATGACATCATTAGTATCAGTAAATGCAAAGTTGGCCGAGACATATGAAGCAATGAATATGCCATCTTCCAGTCTCAGGCACTATAAACAACTTGAGAACCTGAGTCAGATCAATATTGATAATTTCCTCAGTTACAACCTGCCCTGGAAGTCCAGAATTATGTACACTCTACAACAAAAATCTGAAATTGTAATCAAGATTCTAGAAAGCAAAAAGGCAAGACAGAGTTATAACCAACGATGTGGCCACGTAAGCTCGATAAGCTGGGAAGCCACGAAAATCAGGCAAACTTGCACTCAACCCAAGAAGCAAAATGGAGGGGAGACTTTGTCATTGATACTCTGGCTTGAGGACCCAAACTGACCCATTTGGGTCCTTCTCAAGTGTTGCTATCGCTTTCAATAGATTTTTAAACAATGGTAAGTCATTGGAAGGTATCCTGTCCTTGAAATGCTGCACTATGGTAGCCGAGTCAGTGCTTCCACTTCTCTGCTGTAAAAATGTACAGATCTGACGAATCAATATTTCTGGCTGTACATGAGAAGAGCTGTGTGATGACGTTGAAGTCCCCACATCCGGTCTTCTCAAGTCACCGGAACCAGAAACAGACCCTAGCTCTGCTGAAGATAATGCTCTCTGTTGATTTCCTCGGATTTTAGCCAACAACTCTGCTGAAGATAATGCCTTCCCAGCTACGACACCAGCCACAATGCCATTGTTTGTTCCATTGCTAGGTGATTCATCTGATGACCTTTTAGAATAATTATTCAACAACTTGGAACTAACTGTAGCACCAAATTTCTTCTTTGCACTTGACGGTGCTCCCGCCATCCCTGATTTTCCGGTCCATGTTGGAACTGATACACTGTCACGACTTCGCATCATTCGTGATTGGCGCAACGCTTCTGCTGCTCGTTGTGCAATCTGGGATGCTTGCTCTTCAAGTCTCATCTTCTCTTCATCATGGGCATTCATGATAATATCGTGATTCACGGCACTCTAGAAAGATGAATGAACAACATAAAAATAGAAGTGAGAACATGCACATGACTGTAAATTTAAATAAACAAGGTACTCCAAAAAGACATGATTCGATTGCGAAGAAAACTTTGCTCACTGCTGTCGAGAAACATGCTTCATATCAATTTCCAGGAGACATTTTTCAAGGACAGAGCAGACCTTTGACACACTTTCACATATCAATTAAACACTCAAACAAATAGACCAATCAAGGGAAATCAACTTACATGTATCCCATTGGCTTCTAAGAGATCCCTTAAGATATTAGCTTCTCCGTCCGCTTCTCCACTATCATCATTCACTCTCTCCTTTCCTTTCTTTCTTGAAGATCCAGTATTTGACTTGCCCGCATGACTGCTTGCACAATCACCATCCTTGGAAGCAGCAACTATTGGAACTTTACCCTTATCCAGCCTCGTGTTTTGTTGTGCAACTACAATTACGTCCTCAGTCAACTGACTGAAGATATTTGACGTTTCAGTAGCCCCACTCTCTCCGTCATCATTAAGAGTGAAGAGATTTTTCATATCGCGGGCTTTGAAAATCCTTCTTTGCTGCGGATTCTTTAATATCTTGTTAGTGAGAAAATGTTTGTAAATCTGCCGATGATAAACTTTCTCTTCTATGGTTCCTCGAGTAATCAATCTATATACCGTTACATCCCGTGTCTGACCAATACGCCAAGCACGCTCCCTTGCCTTTCATAGGAAAAGCAAAGAATTAAGTATTAGATCAAATTTCAAATGCTTAATTCAACAACCCAATCGAATTTTTTACATATAAAACCAAACATTGTAGAAGGGAACCAAAGAGAGTAAGCAATTTGAAAATCCATATATTCCAAAGATGTCTTCCACTTTCAAAATGTTAAAAACCGAATTTAATTCTCCATCTATAAAATAAAATAAATAAAAATTCATATGCACTTATAAGAAATGCAAGACTGTTTATTCAAATTTGAAGTTATGCTCAAGAATCAAGCATTGCACAGATCTTTAAGTAGGCAAGAAAAGCTGAGAAAGACATGCACGTTCTGAATGAAACATTTCAAAAGCTCAACCAAACCCTGCCTATATTATTGCACGCTGTGCATATCACTCTGCTCTACGTTTTGTGGTGCGTGAATTTGAAAGAAAAACGAAAGGCAAGTTCTTTTGTCAGTATACAATGGATTAAGTTTTTGTTTTAAACCATCAAAAAAGTATACAGTACAAAGAAAATCATCTTCAACATTTAAATGAAATACCTGCATATCAGTTGAAGGGTTCCAGTCGGGGTCAAATATGATCACCCTGTTAGCCCCAGTTAGATTTGTCCCTAAACCACCAACTTTTGTCGTTAGGATAAATATAAACACGTCATCTGAATTGTTGAACTCATCTATCAAAGCCATTCTCTGTTTAACGGGAGTGAGACCATCCATTCTTCGGTAATTATATTCACCAGAAACCAAGAAAGTCTCGAGAATATCAAGCATCTGTTGAGTTTGGGAAAAAAGGAGAACACGATGTCCCTGCTCCTTCCAGACCTTGAGCACTTCAGCAACAACCTTCATTTTCCCACTCCTCTCAGGATTTCCATAGTCCGGGTTGTGGTGTGCGTGTTCCCTCTCGAGCAGATCAGGGTGGTTGCATATCTTACGCATCACATCAATTCCATAAAGAGACTTTCTACTCCCGTCAAGAATCTGCTCAACCTCAGAGCTAGCAAGAAAAGCTCGATATACAGATCGCTGTTCTGCAGTAAGGCTGCAGAAAAGGACATGCTCTGTCTTCTTTGGGAGCTGTGCATTGACATCAGCTTTCATCCGGCGAAGAAGATAAGGCATGACTAGGTCACGTAGAACTACTGCACACCTATACAAAGAAATTGTATGACATTCAGATTCAAGAGGTCACAAAGTATATCAAGCTCCAGCTACGCAATTGGAAACCGATCATTGCAGCTTAGCTGGATGTATTAAGTTATATGAACTTTTAAAAGACACGTAGGCATGACCTCCATGACTACTGGTAAAAGGTCCATTAAACTACAAACTAAGCTCCATGATGTTACATGCAAAACAACAATGTACGTAAAAAAGGAGTTAGAATATCTACCTGTAAGCAGTAGATACTTGTAGTGGTGAAGCATTGGCATAACCGCCCACCGTAATAGGGACCGCAAATTCTGCCTCGAAAACTGGCAATACCCCCAGCTTCCCAGGGAAAACAAAATCAAACAAAGACCACAACTCAGTCAACCTATTTTGAATGGGTGCTCCTGTCATAATTATCCGATGAACAGTTTGCAGCTGTTTGCAAACAAGGGTAATCTCAGCATTAGGATTCCGAATTCGGTGTCCCTCATCCAGAACTGCATAGCCCCATTCTATGTCCAGTAATTTTTCCCCTAACAAGCGCAACTGCTCGTATGTAGTGATGAGCAGACCAGATTCTGATCTCAAAACACGTTTAATCAGTGGATCCCATTTTTTGGCGTTCTTCGATCGCGAAGTTTCCTCATAGTCACTATCAAGCGAACCTTCACTCTCATCATCACTTTCATAAGAGTTTTTAAACTTCTTCGAGTAACTATCTTGCGAAGACTCATGTAATATCTCCACATCAAATTTGGGATACCATTTCTTTGCTTCTCTTTTCCACTGTCGCAAAAGAGTAACAGGGCAGATGACAATGCTTGGCTTATACATGTCACTGACATGGAGTGCACCAAGAAAAGATAAGACCTGAATAGTTTTACCCAGACCCATTTCATCTCCAATTATCCCACCAGCTCTTTGGCAATGCAATTCCCACAGCCACTGTACTCCTACCTTCTGATAGTCAAAAAGTTGGTTGAAGATGGATTCTGGGATTTTCAGGCCCCCTTCTAGCACTACACAAGGGGATAGACTGTTATCTACCTCTTCACCTTCCTCTTGTACGTCACCTTCATAACTAGAGGTTACCAAGTTATCACTTGCGTCATCTGAAAGAACAGGAAATTTGATGAGTGACAGAAAGCCCTTTTAGTAGAAATATACAAAGGTCGTATTCACTAATTTCTCAATGATTACAATTGTACAACATTACAAATGCATGATTCTTAGAAACCCCCATATCTTCAATAATGGACAGCAATATGATGTTTATGACAAAGCAGAGCATTATTGAGTAATTAGGTAAGCAGAGCAGAAAACATAAATTGATTATGCAGAGGTAAAAATATGAGAAGATAGAGCACTACCTCAACTTAAAGTCCTACTGAAAATAAAAACTTTGAAAAGTTCAAAGATCACATCAGATCATTGATACCGTCACGAATCGATTTCACAATTTACCGACAGAAATGAGTAACTGTTGCTCGAAAGAATCACTCAGATTGCTGCCTATCACTTTTGCATGCTCTTTGATCAGATAGAGTCACTAAAAGCATCAATAACTATTTCATAATTGTAACACAATAACACCTGAATAACAATATTCTACATGATAATAATATTCCATCAAGCAGAGTTACTAGAACAAATCAATTGGCAAAACAGTTACATAACCAGTGAATTAAACAACACTAAACCTAGAGCGACACAATTCCATAAAGGCATTAAAAATACAAAGGAGCTGCACTACTGTTAGCAAAGCATTTGAGGTACCATCATCTGTGGACTGCTTTTCCTCACGGGAAACAATGTTTCTCCATTTCTTGCCCGGCAGAGGCCTCTTCTTCTTCCCAGATGCTCGAGATTTTTCCACCTCACTTTCATGGGAACTCAGCGCTTTTGGAGGTTTTTTTAATCTTTGAAATGGCGTTGTGGGCCCTTCAAGCTTTGGTAATGCTTGTGAATCTACCAGCTTAGTGGTTGGGCGAGCTTGAGCCGCTTCCGATATTGATCTAACGGCTCTATCAATGCTGGTTGTAGCTAGGTCATTGCCACTTGCTTCTTGTTCAGAAAGGCTGAACCTTTTTGATGTCTCTGGATTTTGAATACCACGTTCATAGCCCTTAAGCTTATGAAATGGAGTCAAAACACCTTTGCGCACCAATGCATCCCTTTCCTGGTTACCTTTTTAAATTCAGATCAGCATTCAAACTTCTATTTCCTTGATATTAAAGACATGCAATTCACTGAAAGAAGCCCAATAAAAAGTACATTTAACTCGACAGTCTTAACATACCGTTTCGACAAAGCCATTAGATGCAGAATCCAGAACTGCATCAAAATCATCGTCATCACGAAAAGAAACAATTTTCTGTCGCTTTTCTAGCTTTTTACTTGGTTGCTGAACTCCTTTAGATTTTCGTTTCAGTCTGGGCTTTTCCTTCACGAGATTTCTCAAGATCCTGTCATCCCCTTTGCTCTTATCAGGGTTTCCCTCCCCCAGTTCTACTAGTTCTTTCTCAAGCTGGGCCTTAGTTTCTTTGAGACTTCTCAATCTATCAGATGCCAAGGCGTGGTGAAGGGATGAATCGCCAAAAGAAGCCTGAAAAACGTTTCTAGGATCTTCATCCACATCATTTCCTCCATAACTACCTTCCTGAGCTCCGTCGTCAGAGCTCTTAACATTCTTCGCCTGCTCGACGGTAGACGCAACAGCATCTATCTCAAATTCTATTGCCTTCAACTTATTGTATAGCTTCCCTTGAGCAGAGGACGGCGGATCAATTCTATCCGAATTCTCGGGAGCTTCCCCCTCGGGGACCCCTCTGTCTTTACCATCTCCAGCATGGCCTTTTGCCTGCATTTAAAGAGCTACTGTCACTGTTTTCTCCTTGAACAAAACGCGCTGCTAATTACAGTTCATCTTCTTGCCTAGACATATGAGAGGTAGCAATGCGAAACCCACAGTATCATTCAATTTCTAAGAGGCTACGACGCGAAGCACGAGACAGATTCCCCACTCCGATTGATACGGTCTCGGTGTCCGGGCGGGACACGACTCACGAAACACGGCGAAGGCAGACCCGATTCGCAAATACCAAGAATTGCCAATCGTAGAACGCGACAAGTATCGAGCTTTTCGCACCGTCGGTCAGCTCAGAGAGCCGGCAACTCGAAATCGACGGAATTGAAGAGAGGGGGGAGGCGGCGGCGGCGGGGTGGGACGAAGACAAGCGAAGCGTACCTCGAAGGCCGCGGCGAGAACGTCGCGCTCGATGTCGTCGGGATCGGCGGAGACGACGCCGAGGCTGCTCAACAGAATCCCGTCCTGATCCTCCATGGCGGAAGAATCGCGCCGATCGATCGATTGCGAAGACTCCTGGGGCAGGGGCAGCAGCAGCAGCAGGATCGAAAGGAGGAACCTCGCAGTGTTCTTTCGGCAGGGGAGAACTTCTGGCCCAAAAGTTTTGGGGCTCAAGTTTCTACTACGCGCGCTTCGCTTTGACGCCCTTTCATTTCTCCCTTTCTTTCCTATTTTGGGCTTTTACTTCTTGTTTTTTTTTTTACTTTTTATTTACTCAACTTAAATCATGCCTTTCTAACCCCAGGAGTACCTCCGTGTTTTATGTCTCGGAGTTCAGACAAAGCCTTTTAAGATCGTGCTTAGGACCACAACTCGTGATTATATCGAAAGGGTAATTTGGTTTTCTAGATTACAATATGCAATTTGGTCTTTTGATGCGAATCGAGGAATTTTAATCGGGTTGTTATATTTTCAACCGAGAAAAAAAATTAGACTGTTTTATGGTATCCAGATTAATCGATGACCATCATCCTCGCCAATTTCCTCACTCGATCGTTTCTTCATGGCATTACTTTATATTGCATGTTTTAATAAGGCCAATGCCTCGAAAAAGAGAGAAAATATTTTTAAAAGATCACATAGGAGAAATAAAATATTTAAAAAGTCACGCCAGCATTTTGTGTTAATCTGATTAGATAAAGTTGATAGAATGACTCCATTATACCAATTTAGTAAGTTTTATGATTTGATTACACTTTTTGCAAGTTTTTGGAACTCATCTGTGACAAGTTTTAGGACTCTTCCGGTGCGGTTATCTCTATTAATTTACATATGTTAATTTGTCCAAAAAGTGCGGGGGCAAAAAAAAAAGGAAAATGGTCGGTCTTGCATATCTCCTTAAATATTGTTGGTGATAACTATGAGATTAATGAACGGATGTACATTGTTCATATCCCCTAATGTCATAACCACTAATCTTTTGTCATCGAATTATGGTTGGGGAATTGATATTTTAACAATGAACTTCAAGGTTTAAAAGTATTGAATTTTGCTTTTGAAATTCACAAGACCAAGAAAAGAGCGAGAATTGCCTCTTTAAAATAGACTAGATATCTAAAATTAACGTAGAATTGGAGTTCTTGAGTACCCAACAACTCCAACCAACTTTAACAATAAAAAAAGAAAATCGAATTAAATTCCCAAGCATAGACTGAAAAATTCTACTTTTGGTCCCCGTTTTCAATTTCTTCGATCAAATCCTTAGACTTGCAAATTGTCTAATTAAGTCCATACAGCGCGAAATCCGACCATATCCAATTCGCATGCCTATCAAAAGAAGTCAAAGCGCAATAGGGATTCGATATTGCCTATGTGGACATTCATTGTGAGGCATGGTTAGCGAATAGATTAATTTTGCTTAACTCGATCTTTTATCCTTCCAATTGTTCAACATCCACATTAGGTGTCGATGTGAGCAAATATTTAATTTATGCTCGGACACCGACATCCTCTAACAGCTACTTAGCCGGATTTAGCCCGATTTTCTACTGGACGGACTCGATTAAACATTTCGTGTAAATAGAAGGACTCGATTAGAAAAATCGAAAGTACAAGGGCTTGGCCAGAAAAAATTATCGAAGAGATAGGGACCAAAAGTTGAGTTTCTTCCTATACAAAACATGTACCTATTTAGTTCATCGCGTATTCTAAAAAGATAAACGCCGCGGTTGAATCTCTCTCTTGACTGAACGAATGAGAACGAGATGCCACGATCAATTCATTTTATTTAAAGGGTCGTTTTGGCTTATAGATTGTTTGTAACTCTATCTCAAGGCACATGATATTATAACACGTCAATTCGAGCAAACCTTCCTAGGACACAGCCAAAAATAATCAATCTTGACGGAGAGATCTTCCGCTGATCATGACGAAGTTAGAGGGAACTCGATACATGGCCCGTCCTATTCGTGACTCCTTATGTGTGTAACATAAAGTTCATTGAAAATGAAATGAAGTTCAATTAATAACGTGTAGTTCCGTCTAGTGTAGATCTATCTACTTTGGATCCATTTGGTGACTTCGCATAGTATAATCACAATATCTTTTCATAATTCAGGGACACGAGCTGGTCATTCCGAGGCCGATAGGATGACCTGCGAGCCCCTTGCCTTAGTTAAGCGCAGGTCTTTGGCCTGTGTAGGTAACTCTGATGCAGAACAGTTTACATTCAACTGATGAGATTTGAATGGGTCACCTCTAGTTCTTGAGTTGTGTACACACGCGATGTGTGCTATGGAATTGATTTCGTTGATAGGTATCCAAGGGAGAATTATAAAAAAAGGTCATAAATCTATTGCAATTATGCTAATTCAGTCTTGACCTTTTTTTTGTCAGTCGAGTCATAAACATTTTGTATTTGTGCCAATTCAATCCATCCGGCTAATTTTGATTGGAAATCGCTAACATAGACGTCGGCTTTCCTACGTGGCACAGCCAACGGTAATGTGGATATTTTTAAATAACATTTTAATAAATTTTCGAATTTTTAAATTTTTTTCTTTTTTTCTTTTCTTTCTCTTTCTTTCTCTTTCTTCCCTTCTTCCCCTAGCCGGTTATCGAATCTCAGCGATCGGCCAGACGCAAGGGTCGGCAAGGCTCAATCTCACCATCGCCGAGCGAGGAGTGACCTTGCCAAAGAAAAGAAAAGAAAAGAAACAAATAAATATATAAAAAGTTCAAAAAGTTATTGAAGTATTATTTAAAAGTGTCCATTTTATCGCCACTTAAGACGGCCAGTGTCAATATTAGCGATTTTCGATCAAAATTGATCGGATTGACTGAATTGGTACAAATGTAAAAGGTTTAAAACTCAATTGGCTAAAAAAAGTTTATGATTAAATTGGCAATTATAATAGGTTTATGACTTTTGTGGTAATTTTTTCGGTACCCAAACATGACGAGCATCATTATGGCGGCCGATGTAGAACTTTAAAGTCAAGAGGGTGAGATAAAAAAGAATGTCATAATTCTAAACTCAAAATAAAATAAAAAACTACGGGCATAAATGTTATTAACTTATTTATAAGATATGATACACATCCTTGTCAAAGAAACAGCAAACTTTCTTTACACGCATGAAATGCCTCACCCGTTGGAGCTACTTAATTTCCCCATATACTATGTTTTTAACACTAATTAATTTAATGAATTATCGCGGTGGGGTAGTTGCTCTTTCCACATCTTGCTAATTCCACATATTCATTGTCAAAAGCAATTTAACTTAATTAAAAAAATATCTAACCCATGTCAAGGGATCTTTCCCCCTACTCAAAGGAAGGAAAAAGAAAAGTCCATAGTAAATAATAATGAGAACATCACTACCAGTCTGACTTGGTAGGGTTTGGAACTTAGCGATTCACCCTTATCTATGTGTCCGGCTATGCCGGCCGTGCTTGGGGAACTAAACAAGTCGAATGAATTCAACTTGTTACATCAATGACCATTTCTTTGGTCATTCCTTCTGGTCATCCCATGCCTACTTTACCTTTTTATTTAAAGGGTGGGTAGCTCCTCTCAACAAGCCCTCTCCCCTCTCCCACTCTCTTAAGTTAAAACTAGTTTGCTGGTTTGCAGGTTTGCTTTTGCTTCTGGCAGTCCAATTCCAGTATTGATGCTGCAAGGAGGATTTGAAGTGGTGAATAGGGCTCTTGACATGACGCCGCCCCATGAATTGTGGGACTCTAGTGGGTTCTCTAACCCGGCTTTGGCCCGGTGCGCAGGCTTGGAGCGGAATGAGCTCTCCGAGTGGGTGGAACAGGTCACCAAGCAGCTCATCGACGACTTGCCCGAGACGCCCGGCACGGGTGCTGACAGGGGCTTCCACGCCGACTCGGAGATGGCGTCGGAGGATTGCATCCCATCGATCCTCGGCGACTTGAGGTCGAGCAAGGCTCCAAGGTCGAATGTTATCCATCAGCACCTTGAGAGCAATGGCAACTCGATTCATTGGGGCAACGAAGTAGGCCCTAGTGATAGCAATGGCCTTGGCCTACTAACGCTCCTCCTTGAGTGTGCTGTGGCTATTTCTGTGGACAACTTGGGTGAGGCACATAGAATGCTGCTTGAGCTGACCCAAATGGCCTCGCCGTACGGCCCCTCGTGTGCCGAGAGGATCGTCGCCTACTTCGCCAAGGCGATGTCCAGCCGGGTCATCAACTCGTGGCTCGGCATTTGCTCGCCCCTCGTTGACTACAAGAGCGTCCACTCCGCGTTCCAGGTCTTCAACAACGTCTCGCCCTTTGTCAAGTTCGCGCATTTCACCTCCAACCAGGCCATCCTCGAAGCCTTCCACCGCTGCGATCGAGTCCACATTATTGACCTCGACATAATGCAAGGCCTGCAGTGGCCGGCCCTCTTCCACATCCTGGCCTCGCGCATCGAGGGGCCACCACACGTGCGGATGACTGGGATGGGCGCTTCGATGGAGCTCCTTGTTGAGACGGGAAGGCAGCTCTCGAACTTCGCCAAGCGGCTTGGGATGTCCTTTGAGTTCCACCCAGTCACAGGGAAGTTCGGGGAGATCGCCGACCTCCCATACTTAGTGCAACTCCGGCGGGGCGAGACCCTTGCTGTGCACTGGCTCCAGCATTCCCTCTATGACGCGACAGGGCCCGACTGGAAGATGATGAGGCTGCTTGAGGAGATGGCCCCGCGCGTGATCACGCTGGTGGAGCAGGACGTCTCGCACGGGGGGTCGTTCCTGGACCGCTTCGTCGGGTCGCTCCACTACTACTCAACCCTCTTTGACTCCCTCGGCGAATGCCTGCCGTGCGACGACCCTAGCCGGCACCGGGTCGAGGACGGGCTCATGCACCGGGAGATCAACAACATACTGGCGATCGGCGGGCCCGGGCGGAGCGGGGAGGACAAGTTCAGGAGCTGGAGGAGCGAATTGCAGGGAAGAAGTGGGAGCTTCATGCAAATCCCCATGAGCGCCAACTCGATGGCTCAAGCGCAGCTGATACTGAACATGTTCCCTCCTACTCAGGGGTATAGCCTTGTGCAAGGGGATGGAACACTTAGGCTTGGTTGGAAGGACACAAGCTTGTACACTGCCTCTGCTTGGACTTCAATTGCTCATCATCATAGATAGATGGAGCATTAGGTTGAAAGTTTAACTCTTGATCATCGTGATACAGAATCGATCTCAAGCTTATTTAATCAGGAAGTGTTCTGATTAGCTGTGATCTCTCTTCCCTCTGATGGGTGTGTTGGCATTTCGAGTGCTTATTAATTGCGTTGGAGTTTTGAGAGTTTGAAAGGTTGGTTTAGACTAACAGGTAGGGAGCAAATGATAATTTCCCCCGGCCCCAAATTACAGTATTACCTATGTGAATGATTATGATTTCATGTGCCTTGACGCTCAAGAGACATAAGTACACATTTTCTGAGATATAATTAATCCCTTCAACGTGAACAAAAAGCTAGAACCGATTAAGGATATGTTTGTTTCGCAGAAAATCAATCAAAAATGTTTTCCTTATCAACAACAGTCCATGCTACGATGAAAAAATTTGTCATTAGTTCAATTTTTTAATCGATACGAACTAACATATTTTTAAAAATACATATTGTTCAGATAAATCATCTTTAATATGTATTGGTTTTAATATATGTAACATTATTTAGGCTCAGGGTTTACAATGATGTTGCATAAATGTAGTTTCCTTGAACACTTTTGGGTTGATCATTCTCGGTATGATATCATAACCAAATTACACTTCCTAATGCCATAAATGACAAAAGGGTATTAAAAGCATCTCAAATGCATGACTAACTTAATCATTATTAGGATCACTATCAATGTAAAAAAAAAAAAGTACACATTTATCACTGGACAACTAACATATGTACAATGAGTTGGTTTTGTAATTGGGTTTTTCCATATATCAATCATCCAACGATAAATGTGTAAATCATTCTTTATACTGTCACTGTCCCTCACAAAAATCTTAATTTTATACATCGGTCCGCCTTTTTTTAAGTATCTTGGGCATTTCTCTTCCAATGTGAGTAGATCCCACCAATTTCATTTTTCTTTCCGTTTATACCCCATCACTTACTGATTTTCCTCTGCTTGATCTCTCTCCTCAAAAGTTTTCTTGCTGCTCTGCAAGCTAATCAATGGAGACCGTCGGGCGCTTAAAATAATCATATCGCATGCTGGAATTGACTCATATCTGGCTAAGTCGAAATCCAACGTAACTCCAAACGAAAGGACACGTTGCTCACGCTCGAGGAGCAACAATCCCTGGACAACGCCAAGCCAACTTGAACACGGTCGGCTCCACGGGAGGGAGCACACCCGTCCGCCACGTGGCTGCTCCTCCGTCGGCAACCCCTGGTCATCTTCTCGTTTGAGAATATGCCCTCAGGTGCTAATCGTTTCGATTCCGCTCTGTGAATTTGATTGAGAAAACCCTAATCAGAGAAAAGGAGTACGGAATTTGTAACTTGTCTTTAATGGGTTGCACATTTCATGTCCTTGTCTTAAAGTATGGCCTAAGCGTTCCGGCATAAGATTGAAATCATGTAACGATAGTTATTATTTAGCGCTAACTAATGCGTATCGCGAAACGTGACTAATCCGATGATTGAGTGCCTTCGAGGAAGACCATCGTATGCAAAATATGCAAAAAAACAAGGTCGCGATTTTCTCCGATTTTTCGCTTGCTAATTTATACCCTCGAACATCATCGTTAACAAAAAAGAAGGGCAATAAAAATATATTTATAAGAGATTTGCACGTCGGAAATAATTGGTGAAATATATTTTTATTTCGAAAAGAATTAAGAGGGTTCCAATTCAGATTTACAAAAGTTGATTGTCGAGTAAGATGGCACGGTGTGTGCGCGTGGGTGCAAAAATAGGTTAGGCCAGCGAAAATGTAGTGAGTTCTAGAGAGCAATTCGAGTTGTTTCGTTTCCCTAGAATTGCGATCCGCTTCTAATTGAGGTGTCCTAACAATCCCCACTTTCGCATGCCAATGGTAATTAAGTTAAAACCAAGTGCTCTTCCCTCAAATTAGCAAATTCTATTGTCGAAGTTCTTTCCTGCTTCTTCTCAACGCCCCTGTCAACCACAAAATTTCTCTGGAAAAAGAAAAAATAACAAGAATTTCAAGACTTTCTCTCTCTGTCTCCCTTCTCTCTCTCTCTCTCTCTCATTCCTTTGTCTTTTCTAGTTACTGTACCATAAGCCCGAGGGATTCATCAGGTTTCTTCAAAACCTGATCAAGAGATTGACACTATTATGTGCATGTATTGCATCGTGTTGAGCTCTTTTTCTTCTTTCTTTTTTCTTCAGAGCTTGGGCATCTGTGGATGGATTGTGTTGATGCTTTGATACAATAATCATACCTTTTGAGCCAGAGATCAGTTTCTTTGTCGCTTGTTATCGATCTTGTTCAGCATTGGAGTCACGCCCCATGTCAACCAAAATGAAGGGCCTCTTGAAAGGCCTGAGGTACATCTCCCAAATATTTGGTACATCTCTCTCTCTCTCTCTCTCTCTCTCTCTCTCTCTCTCTCGTTCGTCATGGGAAATTTATTATTAGGTCGACTCGTTGTTAGACCTGTTTGATTATTGCATACGACGTGAAGTCGAACGTGTTTTTCGTTGTCTTTTCTGGGTTTTTCGGGGGGTGATGTGTGTCATACAACGTGTTGGATTGAGGAAGCTAAATGTGATTAGTGATGAATGTGCAGAGAATGAGAAGCAGCAGGAAATGGAGATAGGGTTTCCCACAGATGTAAAGCACGTGGCTCACATAGGGTGGGACGGTCCCTCTGTCACTTCTCCGAGCTGGGTATTCTTCTTCTTTCTTATGGTATTCCACGATCGATCGGGTGCTTCGTCATCTTAGATAATCCAAAACCTTTTCCATCAAATGATAAACGAAATTAAACCTAAGTGAACGGAAGTTTTGCTTCGCACCTTTGGTTGGATGTCGCGACAAAGATCTTTCCTGGTCGCCTTTGGTCAGGATTTAAGGCCGCAGATTCTTCTCTCGTCGCCGCTTTGGTCAAACATTAGGCGACAAATCTTTTGTCACCGTCGGGAAACGAAAGCAAATTTTGCCGTCTTAGGGGACTGTTTTCTGTCGCATATTTGCCCGTGGTGTTGTAGTACTTGTTAAACAGAATTAAGTATAGTCCATACGATAATCCACAGAAAGCGTGAAGGCCACAAGTTTGAGACTTCGTGCCGCTTGAATGTGCAGATGAATGAGTTCAGAACAACGCCGGGGTTTTCCTCAGCTCCTTTAGGTCTCCCTGGAGATACGAATGGCGACGGTTCTGTCCGGTCGGTAGTTTCTGAAGGTACGACGATTCTACATTCGATCATACTTTGCTCAGACATCAAATGTCATACTTTCAGAAGACTCCGAACTTTGTAACGCGAGTCAATAGTAGAGATATTACCCTACATTGCTTTTGCAATGTGCTTCTCATCATATGATTTCTCTTGATTTTAGCCTTAAGCTGTTCAGAGGCTGACTTTATTGACCTTGGCTTCCAGGTTCGAGTCGACGAGGGGCCCAAACCCCAACCTTTCCGAGTTCCCCGGCCCGTGACTTGCCGGAACTGCCCAAATCCTCGAGACGGCACTCGACCGGCAGTTCGACCGATTCCCCCACCAAATCTAGATCGGACAAGTCATCGAGAGGGCCCAAGCGGGCCTCGAAAGGCTCCGCCAGGGACCCGGCCGACCCCCTGCGGAAACTCCAGGACTCGAGCCTCGGGGCCGGGCCCGAGTCTCCGAGGAAGAGCAAGTTGCCCGACATCCCGAAGAAGTCCCGGAGAAAGAAGTCCAAGGACTCCTCCATGGGCGGGTCCTCCAGGTCGTCGAGGTCGAAAGCCCAAGCCCAGGCCGAGGCCCAGCTCCCGACCTACGAAGCTCCCTTCTCGGATCCCGGCTCCGGGACCGTATCCATGTTCAAAAACATGGATCTTCATCGGACCTCCGATTTGGGGTCTTCTAGAGAGGGGCTCGATAAGGAAATTTAGAGAGTTCTAAAGTTTAATTGGTAGAGGCTAATTTTTGGTCGAGTGCAAGAAGCGAAATCTTCTTTCTTCGTTTTTTTTACCTCTCATTTCTGTTTATCTTTCCTCGAGATCAATTGATGATTTGTGAAGCCTCTGTTTAATTTTGCCTTCGGAATCAAATGAACAATCAAACCTCAAGTTCTTATCTGCGCATTATCGATTCCTGATGGAGCACGAGAAAGCAAATCGAACAGGCTATAGATTCATATCGAGAGAAACCCGAACCCGAACCATGCGAGCACAACTGGACTAACTTTGATCAAATGTACAATCGGGCCATTTTGAAGCCTGGCCCATCTGGGCCCATGATTGACTTATGCTGGGAGTCCACGTCACAACCTCCGCATATCAAGTAGTGTTTGGTTGACTTCTTATTTACGGCCGTTTAGTTCGACTTTGGGAAAATGCCCTTGACAAAATGCAAAGATGTTTGGACTAAAAAGGTTTTTCGAAATGCAAGTAATGTTTGGTAAGTGTATTTTAAAATCATATTTAAAAGTAACTTTGGCCTAAATACCATTTGATAAAAACCATATTTTGTAAATAATTTTTGTTGATATTTAAAATAAAATAAAAAAGCTTAAGGTGTAGCTCGGCTGCCAGCCAACCAGCCAAATCTGGTCGCTTGCCAACCTCGCCTGACCTCAGGCGAGGTGCCTTGGGGTCGCGAGACCTCAAGCGTTGCCTGGGTCGCGCGACCTCGACGATCGTCGCCTAAGGACTAGCGCAACCCTGGTGACCACCGCCTGGGGGTCGCGCTCTCGGGCGGCGATCACCGGCCACCGGATCTACTGCTTGGAGAAGATGAACAGTACTATGAATAGTAAATTTACATTTTGAAAGTGCAATTTTTCAAGGTACCTTCAAATCTACCTAGAGCTAAAGGCCTTTAAAAAGTCCTTTGGAAATGTAAATACATTTACCCAGAGTGCTACAAAAAATTTGGCAAAACACATTTGCATTTAGCCAATGGATGTTACAGTCCTGATGCTCGTTTGAATTGCTGAAACCGAATGGGCCCTATTCGTTCCCACGCTGTCCCCCAGAAAAGCCTCTCTCTCTCTCTCTAAGCTTGCTTTCCTTCACCTTCGTCTCCTTCTGCGCACTCGCTGGAACTAGGGTTTCGGAATGATGTGAAGTTCGAGGATTGTCCAGTAACACGTGAGGCGGGGCTGGTGCCAAGAGGCGACGGGAGATGAGCCGGCCGTCGGTGCACCCGGTGGAGGCGCCGCCGGCGACGAACGGAGTTGCTCAGAACCACGGGCCGAGGGTCCGGATGAAGGACGTCCAGGGGATGCCGGGGACTCGCGGCGGCCTCGTGCTTCGGCTCTGCCAGTTCGCGTTCGCCGTGATCTCGCTCTGCGTCATGGTCACCACCAGCGACTTCCCTTCCGTCACCGCATTCCGGTAATGATTCGCCATCGTCTTTCTTGCGGCCATCTTCCGATTGGCTTTGAAAAGATAAAAGAACTCGGAGTGGCGAGGTTGATCGATGTGCGATTTTGTCGATTTAGGTTGTATGTCTTGATTCGTCGCCTTGATGGGGGGTTTTGGCCGATCGTGGTTTACGGATGAGGGTCGGAAGTTTAGGCGCTTGGTCGAATTAGGAGCGGAATATAGTTTGAATTGTTTGACATTATATAACCGAGCGTGAGACTGTGAACAATGAGAGTGAAATTGTGATGTAGAAGATGCTTTGGATCAAGCAATTTAACATGTCTCTAGCAGGAGCTTATCTAGAGCTTTGTTTTTTTTTCCTTTGTTAGTATATGTCTGATTATTGGGTGGAGCTAATGTTTCCGGTGGATGATCAGTGATTGCATTAAAGCTTTTACTTTTTGGCTAAATCGTATCAGAAGTTGAGTGAGCAGAGAAAGAAGAAACTTCTATGCGATTTGACATGCCTCAGTTGGGAGTTTGTTTAGCTTATTTGTTAGGACATCGTGTGTGAATTCGTCGGCTGGAGCCTGGAGCTGAATTTTTCTAGTGAAAGAATTCATAAATGGCGATTACATCGTAATTTTTATGAGTAAAGTTCCGCATAGGTGCAATGCAGTAAGCTTTGTGCTCAGTTTGCTTTCTCGTGAGCTTATTCTTTTCTTTTGGGTCCTTATCAGTGGTTGCAAAAAGCTTTTCATCGCGAGGGTTTTAGCCAACATAGTTTCACATTGCACGTGATCTTCCACTTCAGTCTAAGTCCATGTGCTAGAATTTGTGGTTCCTATTCAAAGCCTTTATTTTTTTCCCTATTCAGTGCTTTGGTTAGGTTCGTTTTTTATGTGAAGATTTGCTTCGAAACAGCTTGTAGATTAGCAGTTTCAAACATGGTTGGCAGTGTTGGGTAAACCTTAATGTGGTTAGATTAGTCAGTAGAGTCACGAGCACAGCCACGATAGAACAAAATGGAGTCTGCTCTGGTGGAGGGCATGCTGGAGGAGATAGCATTGTCAAATTGTTTTCTAATTGAGAACGAGCCAAGACACGTTTTAATTCAGTGGCTATGAGAATATGTTAGAGTTCTACATCTTAACTTCTTGAAGACATAGTTAGATAGCAAATGAAGTTAATGCAGATGCTTCCTGATCTTTACTTTATCAGCTACCTGGTTGCTGCTGTTAGCCTGCAATGTTTGTGGAGCATGTCGATGGCACTTGTTGATATATATGCTCTCTTGGTGAAGCGAAGCTTGCGTAACTGCAGAGTTGTTAGCCTGTTCACCATTGGCGATGGGGTAAGAGAGATGCATCCTTGGTCCATCATTACAAGTACAACATCCAATAGTTTGTCTTGGTATTATTATGGAAATTGTGTGTTAAAAATAGTCGCCCTAAAAGAAGTCGCATGAACCTACAAAAGAGAATATCTCAATGCCTTAGGGCACTCCACTTGTGAGTGCATTTTTAATGGACTGGCGGGATTGGTCTTTTTACCATGCCGGGATTATATGAACTGTTGGACCGTGTGCTTCAAGTTATTTCCATTTCGAAGTAGAGATTCGTTTGTTTTTTTTTTTTGGTCGAAGAGATTCATTTGCTGAACTAGTTTGTTTCTCTGTACAGATTGCATCGACCCTTACATTTGCTGCTGCCAGCGCATCAGCTGGCATCACAGTCCTTATTGGCAATGATCTTAACAAATGTGCGGTGAATCACTGCGACAGATTCGAGAGTGCTACAGCAATGGCATTTATCAGTTGGTTTGTGGCATCGCCATCCTTTCTCTTCAACTTCTGGTCATTGGCTTCCCAGTAAATATCTGCCAACAGAACACGTCTTGAGACAACTTCAAGTCTTTCTTCCAAGCCCCATATAATTCTCTTTCCTGCGCCATTATTGGCTTGCTTTGCTTCTGATCTGTATATAAAAGGAATTTTGCTTTGAGTTTAATGAAGCGTTTGCCTTTGAGATTGCAGTACCAATTTCATTTGCAGAAAGAGGTCGATTTGTTCTGCGGGTTTTCCTTTCTCCAGTCTTTCGGTTTGCGATGCGGCTCATTGTTTTTGTGCATGTAAGATGTACAATCATTTCGGCAGTTAATTGTCAGCAAATTAGCGATGACCTGATGTGAGATGTGACATATTTGAAGTCAATTTGCTGCATCATTTTGCAATGAAGACCTTGCTTCCCTTTTCTTTTACTCATGCTCAATGGCTTTTTATTAGCTTCATCAGAAAGAAAGTTAGGGGTGAAGCACTTGATGGTTGTTTCAATACGAAAGCATGCTCGTGGTAGGAGATTTAGCTCCTACCTGAAGGCAATTTTGCCCCGATTAAAGATGCAAGAAGGTGAGAGAGCGAGTCTTTAAGTAATACTTCTAATGCGAAACACCTTGCATAATCAACACTAAACGGAATTTTAACAACTCGTTGGTCCAATACGTATTTTTGCTGAACATATTGGATTACTCATAGAAACTAATGGAAATGAGGATGCCTTGCGTATTAATGCCCAGTGTTCCAAACACAATGCGGAAGACGAGCTCCACCAGAAGAATGCATTTTCTAAGTAATGTGAATAATCCTTGAAACATCATACGCTGTCCCAAAGAAGGACGAAATTTCATCGTGTAATGCTTGTCATTGGTTAACGTCTCTTGATCTGCACTTCAACTTCTCAATTTCGAGCTCATGTTTTACTGCTTCCACTTGCTTGAGTAACGCCAACTTTTCCTGTAAAAGATTGACTTTGCAAAGTGAAAAACTTATCTCGAGGGAAAGCCAAATAACATGGATTTGTGGCACGGAAGTTTTCTTATCCTCCATTAGCTTGCCTCGGTACATGACTTTTTCCACATTCAACAAACAATCACTATCCATTATCTTTCAAGAGCAAAAAGGCATAAAACTGTTATGGCTGCATACAGATCTGAAATCTAGCTGTCGCAAAATAGAAAAACTCAGGAACTGAATTATCTGCTGATGGGATAATATGGGAATATGATGCCAATTAACATGATGGGTAGAGCGTCACCTTTTGTAACATGACCAATTTTGAGTTACTGAGAGAAGAATCTCCCGCCTTGTTCGAAAGAGACTCTTTAAGCTGTCAAAAAGAAATCATTGAACCCATGAGACATGTAGGCTTAAGTATACTTTGACTAAACTTCTACTCGGGAAACAGATGCAGAGTCAGAAACACTGCTCAAGCTTCAGTATGTACTCGTGCACTTGAATATTGAGAGTGGCTTTTCTTTTTCTTTTTCTCTTGTTCTTTTTTTATGCAACACATATCGACTACCATAACATCAGCAAGTAGCACATAACTACTCCTTTTTCACAGTGCAGGTTTGGGTAGAATAGAATGTTATCTGCATCTCATTGGGCTTGTGCTAAGTATGTAGGTTAATTTAGAGAAAACATGAAATTATCCAAATGAAAGTATATGCTTCATTCAATTATGTAGGCAGTTCCAGGCACCGCAGGTCCCAACAGAATAGAAATCCCAAAATTGCATGGTCGTCTAAAGAAGAACATGGAGTTCGGAACAATAAGAATGTGATAAGGTCTAAATAATGAATTAGTAGGGCATCCCATGGACCAGTACTCATTGAGAGGATCCAAAAATTTCAAGGGAGCTAATTACGTGCGCGAGCTCAGTAAATGGCACAGAGCTAACGAGGTCTTTTCCCCAGAATGCGGGAATGATTCATCCCTACTAGAAAATGTCTGCAAACTATGAACACTTCAAGAATTGATTGCAGGAGTCGATGCAAAACTTGCATGTGAAAAATAATCTTTAAAGGTTGGATGCGTAACAGAGGTCAGGGAAGAGATATGAAGAAAGCACGAGCTGTTGAGCACGGTTCTTGATGCTAAATTGAAGGGTGATCAAGAAGGAGCATAATACCTCTCTAAGTTCCGCTTCGCACGTGTTCGCCCTCTCTAATTCTCCATCGTACTTCCACCTCCATTCTGCGGACTCATCCATCGCCTCCCGGTTCGCGAGATCGAACTGTTTTCTAGAGAGAGCCGATAAAAGCAGAAACGTTATCAACGTCGCCACCAAGTTAATCTCGGTTCTCACATAATGAGAGAAGCTCGAAGGAATTTAACAAAGAAATGGAAAACCAGAACCGATCCAAGAAAGGATTGTAGCAACAATTCGAATGGATAGACTCCTCCCCCCCACCCCAACCACATCTTGATCTAACTCTACTGCGAAATGGCATCACGCGCATCGCAAAAAGATAGCGATTTTTCCGACATGCCGCGAGACCGATTCACGACCGAAACGCTCAAGACCACAAATCACGCGAGGGACGGGAGACAGCTAAACGACATCATCTGAGAACAAAGCTTAAAATAGGGGGTTTTTCCTGTCGGGAATTTTTAACGGGAAGACAAACAATACATCAACGCAGCAATTCGGACGCATCATTCCTGTTAAATCCAAACTTCGACAGAGCATCCTGCGATCATCGTCACAACGACCGCCCCGAAGGAATCGAACTGGAATAACAAACGCGAATGCCGTCCCTTTTGACAGTTGCGAGCTCCACCGGAGTTAAACGGATTTCTTGGATCGAGAGGGAGCTCGTACTGGATCCAAGCAGAAGTTCATGAGAGAAAGAACAAGAAGAACCTGAGCAATTCAGTGTCGCCGGCGGAGACGGAGTAGTCGATGGACCAAAGCCGAAGGTACACGGCCACTCCGAGCGCCATCGCCACCGCCAATCCCAGCACCACCGGCCTCCTCCCACCCATCTCTCTCCTCCGTCTCTGTCTACCGGAATCGTCGTCACAGCTCGACGTCTCGATGCTCCGCCGCCGCCGACCGACGTGGGGGTTGAGGCGAACGGAGGCGATCGGGACGAGCTCCGCCCCCACTTTGCAGTTGCCGGGTCAGGACGACTCAGGATTGGGTCGCGGACCCGAAGACTTTTTGGTTTTATAATTTTTTTTGGTCGAAATTGCTGTCAATTGGAATACCTCAATTTTTCAAATTTTTCAAAAGTAGCTCCGTCTGGTTTTTGCCGAGGTATCTACTTAAAAATGTGAATACGATGACATGGGCAGCTATATTATTTAGTTTTTTAAACTCTCGACATTTGGAATTTTTTTCTCTTTCTTTTTTTGAGTCGTTATTCATCTTCTTCTTCTTTTTTTCCCTCTTTTTTATTTTACTGTTGAATCCGTAAAAAACGAGACTTCCAATTTTTCAACGACGTGGACGCTCAACTCCCACTATCGCCCGATCGTGCCTTTTCTTTGAGCCGACCTCGAACAAGGGTTACGGCTCAACTGGATCTGGCACTCCAAATGCGGAGGCAATGACCCTTCCATGGCCGTCGAGCTTTTATGTCATGGTCGAGATCTTGGCAGCCATTGGATGAACCATCCATAGCTCAAATCGACTGGAGTGGCCGAAGCGGCCGTGGTTTTGTTCAAGGGTGAGCTATCTCGGTCGTGGCGTTAAAGGGTGGCGATGGCCACTTGCACTGACAATAACTTCAATTTAAAAAATACTTATTGCAAACCATTACAATATTGAGAGAGGGAGAGGGAGAGGAAGAGTTTACGCCGATCATCTTGGCCATCCATATTATAAGTTGATGTGGTATCGTCCAAGAATGATACGTAAAAAAAATAACGTTGAATATTCTGACGGTATTAGTGCCATATCAACATTTTCCATCTCTAAACATAATGAAAATGCTATGTTGAGTCAAATTTTAAAAGTCGAGACACTTAATTGGGAAAAGAAAAAAGATAGTTCGGGTGCTCGATGGAAGGCCGATAATAGTTCGGGTACTTGACGGAAGACCGACAATAGTTAAGACAGTCAAAATTAGAAAGAATACGTATCAGCACACTTTAAAAAGGTGAGCGATCATACAATTGGAGAAAGTCGCGTTGTACACAATCTTAGATCAATCTACCTATCGCAATCAAAGGTAAGAAAGATACTAGTTTGGCATCAATTTCTGCAACTTCGTTCGTCCGCACTGAACCAAAGACAGCAGAGAAATACTTTTGCGTGTTCTACTGCGAAAAAGAACTGGCCGAAGAAGATGGCCCGCAGCTTTCCGACACCTACCCAACATTCTCCTTCGCAATCACTACCACCTTCCCCTCCTCCTCTTCTTCTTCGCTTCTGTTCTTTCTTTTCCTGTTTTTCCGACGCTTTGCTTTGCCTTCTTGTCTCTGTGTTGCAAGAAGAAGATGAAGAAGAGCCTGTCGAATCTAAAGGACTCGAGATCATGAACATACAAAAAGGGCATGGAAAAAGTGATAAGAGTCGCAACTTCAGAATCACACACGAAAGAGTCCACCTCTGGTTGACAGCACCAAGAGAGCGACTCTCATTATCTCATATGGCCTCTACGATAATCCTTTGGGTAGATGTTAGAAGACCAAGTTTTAAGTAATCAGCTTTTAGTCTGTAAATCCAACGGCCCTCCAAATGGCATCCCTCACCCTTCTCAGATCTCTGCCTTTCAGCGTCCTCCCAATCCCTTCATGCACCGACAGCGGTGCCCCTCTCCTCCTTGCCAAGTACTCGTGAGGCGGAACCCTACTCTCTCGGTCGTCCTCGCCCTCTTCGTCGCTCTCAACTCTTCCTCCACCATCGGCATGGTCGCGCGTCATATTAATCTTCGACCAATCCGGTATGTTGACAGGCAGTGACGCCGCCGCCGGCTTCGGGTCGGACGAAATGTCGGCCCTTCTGGGCGGTCTTCTCGGCGCGCCCGACCCGGGCGTCGCCACTCTGTTGCCGCGGATCGTTTCGAACGAGGGGACCCGAGCAACGTCGCCGTTGCTCCAGACATCGGCCTCGTCAAACTCGAACGGCATGTCCTCGTCGTCGTAAGCATCTGAATAGGCGGCTGCGTGGTCGGAGGGCGGGTAGATGTAAGTGGGTCTTGCACGAGGAGTCCTTCTGGGGGCAGCCATTGTTGGTCAGGCTCTTTTCTCCGATAATGTGCGCTGCTCTACGTCTACGTGCTCGTGTTGCCCTTTTATAAAGCACGAATGGATAAGCTCCCTCGATCGAATTGGACAGCATGGGACGCACTTACTGCCGAACAGCGAGCGA
The DNA here is from genome assembly GCA_031216235.1 of Syzygium jambos. Classification (NCBI taxonomy): domain Eukaryota; kingdom Viridiplantae; phylum Streptophyta; class Magnoliopsida; order Myrtales; family Myrtaceae; genus Syzygium; species Syzygium jambos. The sequence goes on from CM062230.1 coordinate 27,045,534, forward strand.
GGTTGATTCGATTCGACAGCGTGCTGGCGAAGAAGAGATGGGCCGCAGCATACGTGGTCGGTCCCGATAGGCACGAAACGCACGCGCCAGGGCGTCTTCTCCAATCTCGATCGCGGGATTCCATTTTACGTGGAGACAAGTGTCGCGCGACTGCTTTGTCCTCTTGTCCGCTCCTGCTTTGAGTCGTCGCCGTGGAAGGGATATCTCCGAAATTCTACCTAGCCTGTAGCGAAGCCAATGGGCCCCCAAAGGTGTGGCGAACGTATCCAATCTCGAATCACAAATAAGTTAGGCCGATTGGTGGGATTTACAGGATGGTTCATGAATCTTCAAATGATCCAGTCTTTGCCGTTACTTTTTGAAAACCAAACATGCAAAGATAAAGCGGACTTGTGTGACAATCTTGTAGTTGATAGATACGTAAACACGACATATCTTAAGAAATTTCGATCTAAATATGTCGCTAATCATCAATCATGTGTATGTGATCCAGGGACATCCTAAGCCATGACGAAATCCGGAGTGATAACTCTCGACGGGATATGTCGATATGACCGGAATGCCCTAATTGAAAACCTCGAATTCGACATAATACGACTTGATTCAAAACGGACACGTCTTCATTAGCCACTTTGCGATTATACCAAAATCATTTCGTATCGACACTGACGCGACGCGGACGATCGACAAGAATGCTCACGAAAACACGAATTGTCGGCTCTTCCCGAAAGCCTGAAAATTGGGCCGTCAAACAAATATGTCCGGAGAGAGAGAGAGAGAGAGAAGTCACAAGGCCGAGAATTTGACGGGCTGAAGATGGGCCGACCCATTTTCATCTCTGTCGGCCCATCATAAGCCCACGATCCCAGTTCGGCCCAAAATCACCGAAGCCGAGGACAATTACGTCATTTCTCCGCTCCACGCAAAAACCCTAGCGAGTATATATCACTCCCAGAAGCATCTCGCTCTCTTCCCTCCCGCTAAGCGCCCCCCTCACCGACGACCGCAAACCTCTCTCTGCAGAGACCCTAATCCCAACCCTCGCCGCCGAATCCCGCCCGCCATGCCGCCGAAGTTCGATCCCACCCAGGTCGTGGACGTCTACGTCCGGGTCACCGGCGGCGAGGTCGGGGCCGCCAGCTCCCTGGCCCCGAAGATCGGTCCCCTGGGTCTCTCCCCCAAGAAGATCGGTGAGGACATCGCCAAGGAGACCGCCAAGGACTGGAAGGGCCTCCGCGTGACGGTGAAGCTCACGGTCCAGAACCGGCAGGCCAAGGTCTCCGTCGTGCCCTCCGCGGCGGCCCTCGTCATCAAGGCGCTCAAGGAGCCGGAGCGCGACCGGAAGAAGACGAAGAACATCAAGCACAGCGGGAACATCGCCCTCGACGACGTGATCGAGATCGCGAGGATCATGAGGCCGAGGTCCATGGCCAAGGAGCTGAGCGGGACCGTGAAGGAGATCCTCGGCACCTGCGTTTCCGTCGGGTGCACGGTCGACGGTAAGGACCCGAAGGACTTGCAGGAGGAGATCTCCGAAGGCGATGTCGAGATTCCCGAGAACTAGGTGCCCCAGAGAGAGGCGGAGAGACGTTGAGAAGGTTCATTTTTGGCTTTGTTATGTTCAATGACGCTTTCAATTGTGCCTTCTGAGGTCATAATTAGTTTCTATAAAGAATCTGTTGGGGTTTTTGCTTATAATGTTGGTGACATTGAGTATGGTAAGGGATCTTGGGACATGGAGTTTTTTAGGTTGTTTGATGATTTATTTCTCAATGCAATAGAATGTTTCGTGTTTAACGGGGGTTGGTTCGGCTTGAATGTTTCTTAACGCAATAGAATGTTTCATGTTTATTCCTGAAGGGAGATTTTGGGGCAGCTCCTGCTTATGTAGTTTAGAAAGATGTTGGTGATTAAACCCTTGCGAGTGTTGAAATTATGGTGTGGATGTGTAATTGGTGGTCATCCCAGTGAGATTGGAAATTATGGCATGGATGGTTAATTGACAGCGCTGATAGGTCAGACTTAACTATTTGATGACAATGGCTGTGCGTTTGTAAGGGAGGTAAATGGATTGCTTATACACTTCAGTATTTCAAATTTGACCTTTTAGAACCTCAAGAAGCCAATACCTTGTTAGAATCGGTAGTTGCAGGAATGCCTTGTTAGGGAGGGCAATTCAGTTGATTCGGTGATTGACATGGTTCTAGACATGGCCACGGTTCGGAACAGCAGGTTCCGGTTCGTGGCCATGTATGAACTGGAACCGGCGGTTCCAGGCCGGTTCCAGTTTCGGCCCAGTTTGGAACCGGCCGGTAAAAATTTAAAAAATAAATTATGAAATAAAAAAATAATGAATTATCAAATTATGAAATAATTAATTATTTAATATAAAATGTAATCAAAAATTTTTTTTATTATTTTTGGAACCGGACCCGGAACTGGCGGTTCTGGGCCGGTTCCAAACTGCGAGCCCGGTCAACAGGCTGGGTCCCGGGTTTGACCCAGGCCGGCTCTGGGCCGAAACCGGCCCGTGGCCATGTCTACATGGTTCTGTATTTTTGTTAGTTGAGGAAGTTGTAGTAGTTCTTATTGGGTTCAATCATGTGCTGTGATTCTTTAATGTACCCATTTTTGTTCGTTTGTGTTGACAGTCTGATCCCTGTTCATGTGAAAGACGTTTCCCGGCGGTTCCGGGCCGGTTCCAAACCGCGGGCCCGGTCAACGGGCTGGGTCCTGGGTTTGACCCAGGCCGAAACCAGCCCATGGCCATGTCTACATGGTTCTGTATTTTTGTTAGTCGAGGAAGTTGTAGTTCTTATTGGGTTCAATCGTGTGCTGTGATTCTTTAATGTACCCATTTTTGTTCGTTTGTGTTGACAGTCTGATCCCTGTTCATGTGAAAGACGTTTCCCATTGATATTAGTACTTACACATAAATGACACAAGGTTATCCAAGAAGTCAAATCATGTTAAAAAGGAGATAAATGCGAATTTAATGCTTTGAGCACGTCTATTCTGTATCTCGGTGATCGTCAGAAGTTTGATGTTCAGGTTGAGCTTATCTATTTCATGACTATGAACCCTAGAAAGTAATGCCAAAAAGGATTAATTCTTGATTTTGCACGTGTGCCTGGGACTCTGTTTTTGTTAAATTATGTCAATGGAAGCCTCCTGGTCCGGAATCTTTCTTCTGAGTCATATGCTAGTTGATGAAACTATGACATAGTGTATGTCTTGAGAGTTGCCGTTGCTGATCAGTTAAAGAATACTTGAGATCCTTTTGACGTGTGGTTAGTTCTTAGTAAAGCTCTTCTGCAAAATCAATCTCTCTCGGCTAGCTTCTATTGCCTGAGCTATTTGTTTGATTAATGCGTTATTTCGATCTATTACTCATAAGTTTGTAACTATCACAAACTTTATCAAGAGAATGACCTGTGATTAGCGATGGCATCTAGATAAAGTCTAATTTCAAGGTAAGAACATGCTTGGGAATGATTTTGTTGTTAATATAATCCCTACTTTCTGCTATTGGCTTGCCTTTTATGCTGTGTCTTTGTGCTACTCTGGAGCTGCGCCTTTGCAAATTGTGGAATTCCTTCTATTATCAGATGATTTGATATTCTATGTTTAAGAGGAAGCGATGGCTCGACCTTACTTTCTATTCGCGTCTTCAAGTGCGATGAAATTCGTCTTCTAATGTCCCTTTTATTGTTGGAAAGACCTGTTTCTCACTCGTAAGATTCAGTGATTTTGCTAGCTGGAAAATCGTGGAGTGGATATTGTACATCACCTGCCGTGTACTGAAATTAGTACGAAAAAGAATTGTTTAGCCATAAAGTCAGTTTTTGAGTGAACACTGACATCGTGGGAGAATCTGTTTTGTAGACATACGGTCTGGTGTCGTCCCAGACGAGTATAGTAACGGATTTGTGATATCGAGCTTTGTCGACTCCGCGAACTCTATTTTAGCTGGTTTGCCCATAATCGAGATGGTTTGGCAACTTGTGAACACCCTTCACCGTGCAGACCGAAGCTGTCTCGTTACAAGCTGGTAACTTTAGAACTTCTGATAACGTTGGAAACACGAAAGGAGGAAAAGAAAGATGAAGAACCGAAGCTGTCAATTTACAAATAATCTGGACTACATGATATTGGAAAAACAGCCAAAAGAGAAGGAAGGGGGAGAGAGAGAGAGAGAGAGAGAGAGAGAGAGGAACTAGGGAAGGATGATCGAAGACAAATAAGAAATTATGCTCCTAAATCGTCTCCATCATTTAGCTTGCTTCTCGACCGTTTCTTTAACTCGGCCGTCTCCACTGCAAAATCGGCTTTTTGTTGATTTTTTTGATGAGCAATCTCCCGGCCCACTGAAATTGTTGTTCGATAGGTTGAGATGGCTCGAGCGATGTTAGAGCGGATATGCTCTTGAGGAATTTCCCCCGGCATTTGATTCTTCGAGAGGTCATGCGAATCGAACGATATCCGGCTCCCGTTGAGAAGGGTACTCGATGAACTCAATCCGAGCAATATGACGAGCAAAAGGTAAGCTCTTTGTTGAGAAGGGTACTCGATGAACTCAATCCGAGCAATATGACGAGCAAAAGGTAAGCTCTTTAGGGATTTCTCCGGTCAATCTATTTCTCGAGACAGCCTAGATATACAGAAATTTCACGTTGACAACAGAAATTGTTACCGGGCTTTATATACAAGGAATAGACCCAACCTTTAAAAGGCACTAATCTGGCTAGCGCAAAGTAGATAATACCTTGAATGAAATGGGCTGCCTCACTTGTTTTTCACTTGTTGAATTACGGAACTGCATTGCTATTCGGAGTTGTGATTCAATTGCAAATGTCAAAAGCATGCATGGTATTGAGGAAAAAGTTTCGGGATGGTTGCTCCTTCCAATAGTTTAATATTTTTAATATCAAAGTTGTAAGCCTTAGGGCCTTGTCAGGTTCATACTTTTTGTTCTTGACTAATACTTTGGAGTGTGTGACCAATGCATTTCCCACTAAACTCCCTTTATACTCCATTATTTTCTTAAAGTCACCCATCGCAATCACTAATTTCATGTAATTAACGAACGGTGACCGTGTCATTTCCTATATTTTTAATATGTAATCCGGAGTGCAACACATGTTGAATAACCATTCCTCCGATCGCATACTTTCAAACCATCTCTCTAGTCTCCAGCAATTTCTGCAACTTGTGCGGAAACTTCCGCTTCCCTTTTTCCTAGGAAAACCGAAATCCCACGCTCATTTTAGTCAGAGGCAACATGATTTCGATCCCTTTCTTTCTTCAATTATTGTCCGTTGCTTTCCTCCCAATATCTCCGGTCGCGTTCCTCTTACGTGTCTCGCGTTCCAAGAAGCACTGTCGCTAAACGCTCTCTTGGTCGTCCACCTGGCCCGGTCGGCGTCCACTCAATTAAATAGCTCCGTCGATATTATTGGGGTGACCCTTCACGTCGCTCGCCTATATAAACCCATCCCCATTTCAAATCTCCTCCAATCAGAAAAGACCCTTTGATCTTTCCGCCAAGCCAAAGAGAGTCTTTCAAGGAAAAGAAAGCTTCTCCCCAGCTTAAGTTTTCCTCGGGTCTCTCTTCTTCCCTTGGAGTTTGGAGGAGGAGAAGAGCAACTCTGGTTTTCTTATCCCCAGCTCCACACCTCATCAAGATACACCATCACAAGTCAGATCGGCCGAGGAAAAGAGATGGCTGTGGTGATGAGGAATCTCAACTCTTGGATGGAGGTGGCCCCCGAGCCCGTCATCCACCCGCACAAGCCTTCCAACTCGCCGGGGCTCGAGACGATCCCGGAGGAGCGCGCCGAGGAGTCGGACGACGACCCGTGACTCTCGTGGCCGCTTCTCCCTCTCTCTCTCTTCCCAATACGACGAGGTTGCGGAGATGGAAGCGGAGTGCCATAGGTAGCTATGTGTGGTGTGGGTGTATGCTTGTGAAGGAAATGCATCTTTCCATGGGAGTGGCCTGTAAATTTTGTACATTACAAATGTGAATCTCCAATGTGAGAAGAATAAATCAATAAAAGAGTTAGTGAAATATTTTGGCTACGTGTTTCGAGCGCTGGCGTTCTGATATCCTGTTGGCCTTTTGATTCGTGAACGTCGTGTCGTAGCGATCTCAATTTTGACTTGTCGTGTGTTTTTCTATGCTTATGAAATTGGGATCCTTTCAATTATTCAAGGGGCAAATTGACTAGTATTATAGAGATGTTGTCCTGTGGGACTCATTTTGTAGTGCCCGAACGAGAATTACCACGACAATTCGCCTCTTCCGTTCTTTTCACCTAGCTATAAGGTAAATTCATGCGCTAGTTATTTACTTATTCATTTATTTCACTAATTATGTTTCTCTGGCTAATTTTTATTATACGGTGTTATCAGTGTTATTCTTTAAAAAAAAGAGTGCTTAAAAAATAAGAGCCGACAAACTTTATCAAAAGAAGCCCATTTTCCATAACGAAACACGAGCATACTCCTATAGTAAAGAAAGAAAGGGGGCATGAAAAAAAAAACAATTTCTTTCGCGTGTCTAAATTAAACATAAAAAAAAAGTAAAAGAAGGAAAAAAAGAGAAAGGGGACCAACATTCACATTTTACTTATTCAACACGTGTTGTTTTTTATTATTTTTTATTTTTTTAATGTCCGAACTTATTTATAACATGTTATTGACGTTGTTAACAAGCAAAACGCATGGTAATAAAAGTAAGGATTCTTTTTATAGGGCGTGACGATTTTCAGGAAAATTCCACGTGTTTAAATTCTTTATAAATGGGATCCACTGATCATCCCGACCACCAACAACGAAACAGGAGTCGTCGTCGCCGTTGCCGTCGTCAGAAGTTCCAGAATCCTCTCATCTTCCTCTCTCCATCACCGGAACAATCAATCCCCGATATTCCAGTTCTCCGAAGCGATTCGACGGCGACATTAGCAATGGCGGGGCAGAGTGGAGACATGAGCCCGTGGATGGAGGTTGCGCCCGCTCTTCTCCTCGCGCCGTTCCCTCGGTGCTCCGGCTGTCCAGGATTGGAGACGATCGAAGAAGAAGGGGAGGAAGTGGAGGAGGAAAAAGAAGGAGATTATTCCAAAGCTGAAGAGCTCGAAGATGAGACGAGGACGACGATGACCACGGCCAAGTTTCGGGACTTGTGATCATGAGTTTGCTTCCGGGGAGAGGCAGTCGATAAAAGTGTAAATGATAGTGCTAAGTTTGATCTCCACTCGTGCAATGATTTGTGTGAATTACTCCTTTTTGGCAATGGCAGCAAATGCCTGGATTTGCTTGATTAAACGTTGTGATGTGGCTTAATTTCACTAGATTTCGGTGGGTTTTCAAACAGTTGAGCAAAGTTCGAATTAGATTGTCCACTGTCCAAAGCTGGCCAATTCGTTTTAAAAAGATGCATATTGATCGAAGTCTAGCTAATTTCGAGAGATGCCATGGTCTATTGCGCAACAATTACGTACTGTCCGATGCCACGTTCGAAAAGTAAATTAGTTGCGTCAAAATCTAATTTCTTTACTCTCCCTTCAAAATCTAAAACATAATCCAAATTTTCCAAAAAATCATATAATAAATTGACTCCATGCGTCAAAATTGGAAAAAGATAAATGCCATTGCCCTCCTTCTCTACTGTCCAATCTCTCTCCTCCTCCTCCTCCTCCTCCTACAGTCTCGCCATCGCCATTTTAGAACGACAGGAGCGACAAACTCCAAACTCTCTTGGCAGAGACGCAACGAGCTTCCTCGATGTTGCTTTTGACACGCCAATGATGCTGAAATAATTGACTAACAACAGTGCTTAAAAGCTCGAGGGTCAATACCGTAAAAAAATTCAAAAATGATATATTTATGATAAATTTATCTTAAATTAATTTTTTGATCATAAAAAATCTTAAACTATATACTTATGAAAAATTTACCCTGAACTAATTTTTTTACCATGAAAAATTCTTAATTAGTACATCCGTGATAAATTTGCCCAAAACTAATTTTTTTACCATGAAAAACCCTAAACTGATATACATGCGATAAATTTATCCCAAACTGATAATTTTGTGATAAATTTACCCTCTATTAGCGGATTAATTTGGGATTTTTCGTGGTATTTGCCCTATAGATTTTCACGTGAACTTGCCACATCACCATGTGTCATCTACATCAACAAATTTAATGGTAAAATTTGATGGAAGTTAACGGAGGGTAAATTTATCATATGTGTACCAATTTGGGGTAAATTTATCACAAGTGTACCAGTTTGAGATTTTTTGTGGTAAAAAATTAGTTTTGGGTAAATTTATCACGAGTGTGCCAGTTTGGGGTTTTTCGTGATCAAAAAATTAGTTTGGGGTAAATTTATCACGAGTGTATCAGTTTGGGATTTTTCGTAATCAAAAAATTAATTTGAGGTAAATTTGTCACGAATGTACCAGTTTGGGGTTTTTCGTGATAAAAAAATTAGTTTGTGGTAAATTTATCACGAGTACACCAGTTTAATGTTTTTCATGATATTAACCCAAAGCTCAAGACGCTTCCAAGTTGATCGGGGGGGAGGAGGTCTCTGTCCAACCGCAATTTGATTTCGAAGTTAAGCTTTCAATATGTATGTGACCTGGTATAAATCATCAAAGATTTAAGTGAAACCCACCATTGGCATCGATGAATCGAAAATTTGGCTATTTTCCATCGGATGGACGAAAACACAACCCGTACAAAATGCTCCAAACTTTATCCCCGTTGTTTGGTATATATCTGTCATTGAACTAAGTCGGCCTCTACATGCAAACTGTGTGATCCCAAGGGCTCTAAATGCAACCGATGCGATCCAAGGGCTTTAGGGACTAGATGCACATACACTCTAAATTAGTTCGTACTGGACTTGTCAAAATGGGTCATGGATGCATTTTTTAACCCATATTTGATGGGTGATGGGTTGGGTTGTTGCGCGAGTTGGTTATATTCAGTTAGACCTGTCAAATGGGTGGGTCGGGTCGGATTGGGTTTGGGTCGGGTCATAAATGGTCCGACCCAAATTGACCCATTAACCCGTTTATGACCCATTTATGCACATTGCAATTTTTTTTACCCATACCCAACCCGACCCATACCCAACCCATACCCGATCAGACCCATATTGCTAAAACACATCCATATTTAATTAAATTTAGGAAAATTCATACCCGAATTGAGATGAGAGTGCGAAGTGAGTGACTGCAAGATTGAGTAAGGGTGAGAGAGACGAGTTGAGTTTAAATCAGTTGTAAATTCATTTATGACCCATTTACAACCCATTTATGACCCATTTAACACTAATGTTAAACTTCTACCCATTTATGACCCATTTACTAAATATAACTAATCCATTTATGACCCATCTACTAATATATGGGTTAAGTAATGGGTTTATGACCCATTTTGACAGGTCTATATTCAGTAAATATGTCATAAATGGGTTCAGAGTGGTGAAGCTTAAAATAATATGGGTATTAAATGGGTTCACAACTTATTCAGACACAACCTGCCTTTATGATTTTCTTTCTCGCTCGCTTGCTCATTCCCGTGCTCCCACCTAAATTTGGGTACGAGTTTTTTTAAATTTGATTAAATATGGAAGCGTTTTAGCAATATGAATATAAATTAGATATGGATCACTAGATTTGTATTGTCGGGTCATTTTTTGACCCGACCCATCCATTTGTGGATCTAATAAGTAAAATTGAGTGTGGCTACATTACGTGAATCTCGTGAATCCAACCAGAATCGAACGGCGCATGTGTTATTTTGGGAGTTTTTTTGGCTGGATCACTATCGGCTGTTCTAAAAGTTTAAGTTATCAGACGAATACATGAGTTGATATTTAAGCGTTCTAATAGTGCACATATGCATGCGCATGTTCCGAAGATGCATATGATAAACGCGATATCATTTGCGAGGTCGCCCGAAATTCGAGCGCACAAAGAATATCCGGAGCACCAACGAGAAGGGAACGGTGGGAGCGCGCCACGTCGTGGTCCACGTCGTCCTCCAATTAGTTGCGCGGCATAATAAAAGTCGCCCATCTCATCCCGGGTTTCCCACGTGCTCTGCCCTCCGCCAGTTGAAGCAGCGGAGCGAAGGGGGAAAGACGGAAGCTTCCACGATCGAATCCCGCTCGTCCTTTCCCTCCTTATAAAACAATCGCCCCTCCCCCCGGATTTCTCCACCTACCCAGCAAGCTCTCTCTCTCTCTCTCTCTCGCTCTCTCTAAAAGAGCAGTGGCGAAGTTCTCTTCTTCTTCTTCCAGCGATTTCAACCGGAGGAGCTGACCCGGTCGAGCTTTGTTCCTTCGACCAAAGCTTTAAGCTCTTGCGTCGGAATCGGAAATCGTGATCGCGGTATGGCGAAGGGCGTCGGAGGATTGATGAGTCCGTGGATGGAGGTGGCGCCGGCTCAACTCATCCCGGCTCGCAACAGAAGTCCCAGATGTCCTGGACTGGAGACCATTGCAGAGGATCAGGAAGCTGAGAATCTTGATGAATAGCAGATTGATTTTTTCTCTCTTTTTTTTTTGGGGGGGGAGTCGTGGCTAGTTCACTCCCTCTTCTTTTCCCATTTCTCCGTCCTTTGCTTTGATCGTAAGCTCGTCGTGCACTGGTGAAGTTGATGTAAGTAGAGTTCGCTCGGTGATGGGCGGACATCGACTTGTGGAACTTTTGTTGTTGGTGTTGTGGTTGCCTATGATCATTGTCTTTCCAAGCCAGGTCTTGGTGTTGAGCAAAAGCAAGGCCCCTCTTGTTCTCCCAGTAGTAATTTCTTTCCTCTCCCTTCCAAATCTAAAATATAGCGTAATCCAAATTCTCAAAAAATCATATAATAAATTGACTCTGTACGTTCGTGAACTTCGAGTGAGGCGGAAACTGAAAAAAAAATAAATGTCAAATTCAGCCACGCACTAAATGTACTTATGTCATTTCACCACATAGCTTGCGATGAGAGCTAGCCCTTTCTTGAGACTCGGCTTCTGCCCTCTACTTAAGGCCTCGACTCGATAGTTCGTAATTATGACTCAAACGAGATATTGATATTGGTCTAGAAATTCACAACGGTGTGTGGAGCTCCTTTCATTACACCCAAGTAGAATTGCTACGACAGTTCGCCCCTTCCCAGCGTGTTGAGGGATAAGTGTACATTTTAGTGTTGCATCTTAATTAAACGTTGTGATGTGGGTCAACTTCCCTAGATTTTAATGGGTTTTCAATCAATTAAGTGAAGTTCGATTTCGATTAACTAACGCAATAAGCTGCCAATTCTTGTTTTTTTAACAGATGCATCTTGATCGAAGTCTGGCTTATTTTCGGGCGATACCCTGACTTGTTGAGCGACAATGATGTGCTGTCTAGAAAAATTAATTCGGGTATATCGTCTCAGCGGTTCGATTGAAGCTGACTTAATGTCAATCAAATTCTAAATATTTAGTGTATTATGTTATTGAAATCGGAGTGAAATGTAGGAGTCTAACCAAACGAACCTAATTGCCGAGTCCTGAGCTCACACCGTGCAATATGACATCTTGAAGACATGGGGATCGAAAATGAGGCCTAGAGAATATTTTCTTTCTATATATTTTTGAAGTGAAAAGAAAAATGATTTTCGATATTTAATTTTTAACTTTGTATAATTTTGAATATGTTATCGTTAAGTGAAAACGACACGCATGTAGTAAAAGTTTTTCTTTTTTTTCAAAATTCTCCAAAAGTATAGAAGAGACGTTTCTTCTTGGGACTCCACAGCCATCGAGTCATTGTCATCACGAGGCGGCAGAGGAGGAGGAAAGTGCGTTAAATCGAAGGCCTGTGGAAAATAAGCAAAAAGCATGATATGCCAAGTGACTGTTTAGGAATCAACAAGACAATATTGTTATTGCACGATTGAAAAGTTTTGAAAAAGGGCGTCTCCTTGGGGATTAAAGGTTGTTCAAAAGAAGGACACTTGCATTGGGCAATTTTACTAGTTTTCTTGTCTAATGTACTATCTCTCTTAGCCATCGCAAACACATGCATCAATGACAAAGTCCTTCCACACTCACTCACACACTCTCTCTCTCTCTCTCTCTCTCTCTACCAGGATGATGCCACTTCCATAGCAACCAAAAGAAATTTTAAATTCTACTGCAATTATGTCAATTCAACTTTAAATTCTTTTTTTTATTAAGTGAGACCGAAATCTTTCCAATTCAATCTATCCTATTAATTTTGGCCAGTAGACGCTGATATAAACACCGGCTGACGATGATGGTCAAAATTGATTGGATAAATTGAATTGATATAAATAAAAAATGTTTAGAATTTAATCGGCAAAAAAAAATTTTAAGACTGAATCGGCACAATTACAATAAATTTATGATTTTTTAAATAATTTCCTCCGTTAGCAACCCATCCTAAATACCACCGTCGCGGGAACGAGCGGTGCTCATGTATGCGTACGTTCCGCTCCGATGACGCAAGCGATGCATGCAATAATTGAGCTCGCTCGACCGACAATAATAGAGCGCGCCACGTCATGGTGTCCACGTCTTCCTCCTCCAATTAACTTGCCGGGCCCAATCACATCACGCACACGCGCTAATCCCGCGTTCACACGCCTCTTGTTTCCCCTCGTGCTTCGTGGCCTTCAAAATGAGGTGAAGACAAGACTGAAACGAAGGGGGTAACGAAGCTTCCACAATTAACGACGAACGCCACGTTTTCGTCGAGCGAAAGAACCCGGAAATCGAACACGTCAGTCGTCCTTGCCCCGCCCTCCGTATATAAGAACCGCCTCCCGCCTCCCCAAATTTCTCCAAAACCTACCAAACAATCGCTCTCTGCCGGGTCTTCCATCTCCCCTCGGAGCAGCAGTCGGGAGAATTTTGCTTCTTCCGGCGATTGCGACCGGAGCTAACGACCGAGTCCGAAGAGCCTTTCTCTTCGACCCAAAGCTCGAGCTCTCGCATCGAAGTCGGGGATCGCGACCGCGACATGGCGAAGGGAATCGGGGGAGGATTGATGAGCCCGTGGATGGAGGCGGCGCCGGCTCTTCTCGTCCCGGCCCGCGGCAGAAGTCTGGGATGTCCTGGATTGGAGACGATTGCAGAGGATCAGGAAGCTGAGCAACTCGATGATGAATAGGCGGATCTTTTTGGGAGTCTCGTCGCTAGTTCACTCCCGTTTCTTTTTCATGTTTTTGGCCCCTTGGCTTTGAGCGTAAGCTCGTTGCGCACTGTGAAGTTGTGATGTTGGTGCGAGTGGTTTAGTCAGTCGGTGATGGGCGGACATGCATCTGTTTTTTTTGGCCCTTATGATCGTGTCTAGCAAGCCAAGCTTTCGTGTTAAGCAAGGGGCCTTTCGTTTTCATATAGCAATTCTTTGTCAAATCCGCTCAGAATTTAAATTAGAATCGAGAATGTATAATTAAATTATGAAATTATATAGACGTTTGTGTCCGTTGATTCTCGAAATTGCCCATGTACTTGACTGTCGATTGGGGCTGAATAAGACCCGAGTAAGACCCGGCAAAAAGTACAAAATTTGCGAAGTGCTTTTGATCGGCAATTACAGATAGTCGATAAAGGTAATGAGAATTTGCCGACGGGCAACACACAAGAAAATTACTAAGTATTGAGGCATGAAGAGTTGGTAACCGAGACTCGGTTGAAGCGAAAATCGGCGGATCAAGGGTGAGATAAATGTTCAGGCCAACAATTTAAGCTAAAATCATGACGGCTGTTCGATCGTGAAGCCAACACGATCACCAGCTCATAAAGCCGCGGATCCCGAAAGCCACTTGTGCTAATGGCTGATGAGAAACGTGGGATGTTATAACCATCAGGGAAAGAGTGTGCAAGCTATGCAAGAAACTGTCGACGTGTAGCGAGTGATGAGCTAACGACAGTAGACTAACGGTCTTTTTGATAACCGTTTATAAATATATATTGCTGAATTCTAGAAATCACGTAAGTTGTTATCAGTTTCCTTTGCACTTATTGTTAACTTATTAGGATTGTAATTCGATCAAAGGACAGCTGATAAATCAATGAACGCTGGTCGTTCTATTTTATTTTCTTCTTATCTTTACATTTCGTTACCCTCTTAAATGGTTGGCTGTGATTATCTTTAGTTTTTGTACCTTTAATTTTCTCGTCAATCCGTATCTTCTATCCAAGAATCAACAAACGACCCTCTACATCCTTTGCCAATTTCCATATCAATCTTACATTAGGAGAATATTACATTGCATTTTGACTGGTCGGAGAGGTCATTCAATGATGAGCAATATCGGCTCCGGTTCTGTTTATCTCTTGGCTCAAGCTTGAAGCTAGTCTATGACATTGATTTTTTTTTTTATTGCTCGTCCAGATTATGAAGCCCCTGCACAAGCACCGTGAGATTACATTTTGCTAGACTAACAATGAAACAAAATAAAAAAAGAAATAAAATAATGAAAAAAAAAAGAGAATTGGCCGGTTCCTCGATAGACTCTGGAACTGGCTTTGCAATCACGGGTTCAATTCTTGGGTTGGTTCTGGGGTCTATAAGGTGATTTCCAACTTCAAAAAACTGAAAACTAGTTCCAACAAGGTATGTTCCAAGTGGAACATGGACAAATCTTGGAATTACTAATCCCTAATGCGTTCAGTACATGTGGTAGTTGGGGTGGTCGCTCGAGACTCGAGCGCACAAATGTACGCTCGCCAACAAGGAGAAACTGTTGTGAATTCACCACCTCACGGCCAACGTCGTCCTTCAATTAGTCGCGTTATTTAATGAGGAAATAAACCATCGAAAATCTTAAACTTTTTTGCCATGGACACCAATACCTCAAAAAAAAAAAATTTAACTAATATCCCGGCTTCGTATCGACGTCTCAAAAATATCTTCTATTGAACTTACCCATGCTACTGCCTCGAGTATTAAAGAGCTGTCATCGACGTTCCTACAACATGAAGTCATGTTTGGATATCACAATTACGAGTTTGGAACATTGCTCTTTGCGAGAAAAGAGTTTGGTATAATGTCGGACGTTTTACAAAAAAAAAAAAATTTAAAATAATCTCGTGAGGTTCTCCCCTTAATCAACGGGGCCGATCAAGGCCCCAAATCCGCGGTCACGTGCCCCACGTGCCCCACGTGCCTTCCCCCCTCTCGATCAGGTGAAGCAGCGAAGGGGAAGGCGAAGAGCTTCCGCGAGTAGCGGACGAACGCCACCTTTTCTTCAAAGCCTCCCCAAAAACAAAACCAAATCGAATCCCAACCACCCAACAATGAGTTTGGAGTCGGGGATCGCGGTCGCGGCATGGCACTAGAAGTTATTGCCGGTACTTGTCGGGACTCGGCTGGGAGAGCGGCCGTCGGTTTTGCAGAAAGAGTCGTCGCGGCATCGGCGCTAGAAGCGGAGGCCCCCTAGCTCTGCGATCGGTCTTGGCGTGTGCTTGGGAGCCGATGGCCGATCTGAGCCGGGCAAATGATCCATCTGCGCATGGAGATGGCCTCTGATGGCTTCCCACTAGCGCACACAGCAGTGGGCCAAGAACCAAGCCCATGGGCGCTACGATCCATCATCAAAGATTGTAAAGAGCAGATGGCCCTCGTCAATCAAACCAAGTGGCAGACTGGATCGCCAAAACCCATCGCAAGAAGGCCCTTCCTCGCAATTGGCTTGTAGTTCCGGCATTACCTCCATGGGATCTTTTATGCTCGGGAACCTGTAACCTATGTTATCCTTTGACGTTTGATGAACGAAGTGTTTCGTTTGGAGAAAAAAAAAACCTATGAATATGGTTATGGTTAACTTGTTATAAACGATACAATCGATTATTTTTTAAAAAATTATTTTTTCAGATATGTGATTTTCCGCAAAACAACCGCATTAAGCATGTTCTTCATTTTGGTCAAAATGTGCCTGAGGATCTAGATTTAAAATTACGCGAATGATATCATCGAATCACGTTTCCCGTGTCTGTGACGGTGGAATGATTATACAAGGGCAAAAGGCTCTTGAAAGTTGCCCCAACAATGGCCTAGAATGCACGATCATATATCTAGTTGCCCCAACGTGTACGTTAGGGCTGATCACGAATCCGATGGCTGATTCAGTACTCCCATCCTTTTCTTGTCAATTTTCTTGACTTTACTTGACTAATCCTGTTTGTTTGTGTTTGATTAATGAGGTGATTTGGAAAATATATACGGAAAATCCATTTGGATTGAATTTTACTTTTTATTTAAACAAAATCTAGCGGCTTACACACTTTAACTACACTTTAACTCGAAACAATCCGGATATAAATCGGTGAACAACGATGAGCGAAAAATCGTTACCGCCAGCGTGTTCTTAGATCATTTCTTCACGGTGAACGACGACGAGCCGCACGACGGCGGTCAGCGCGGCAGCTGAGTTTAGGGCATCGTCGGTATATTGATATGGAGTTGATTCGAGAGATCTATGTAGGGTGTACATTTTGTGGCCCTCAACGGGGAATTTACCAAAAATTAAAAAAAGAAAGAGAGAGAGAGAGAAAAGGGATGTTATTTAATTTCCACAAAAGACCCACCAAATCTTACACCGATAATTGATGCCTACAGATGAAATTGTAGATGTAGATTGGTATTTGAAAGAAATAGAGACATGCAAACCCTGTCCGAGCGCAAAGTGCGGGTTCTAATAATGGGACTCGTCTAGTCGCGGATTACGATGATCGGAAATTCCACGGGTCCAAGCGCCACAAATTTGAACGATGACGACGGAACGAGCGACCGACCCACCCAACCTCATCAAGCTCTCTCTCTCTCTCCGCCACAGCTCACGAGCTACACATTTTGCAGACAAAACCCGTTTCGTAAAGGACCCGCAAGCCTGCCTGCGACGCGTGGCAGAACAAGGGCCAAGTTGGAAGTCTTCTGTGTTTTTTTTTTTTGGCTAGAAGTCTTTCTTGGTTCTTCCTTTATCGATTTTTTTATTTGTAGTTTCGAGGATGTCCCTGTGTCCTGTCCCGTCGTTCCTTCCTTTTTCTAAGCACCATGTCGCGCTTATTGGATTGGGAACGATCATGATCGTTGGCGACGGCGTGGGGCCTCCCACCCCCGCCCAGGACTTGCTACGTGGACGGATAAGATCGGCGAGAGAGGAGTGGGGCTCGGACGGTGGTGGTGATGGTGGTGAAGTTGACGGTTTGGACTGGACGGTCGGTCGGTCGGGCGTGCTTGACGGGAACTCGCTCGACCATTTCTTTTATTTTTTTCGCTCATAAATAGTCGCATAATTAGAGAGAAATCGGATGCTTCATGCCCGCAACCTCCCTGAGAAACTTGCGATGTTATCTAAGCACTGTGATTGCAGTTTAATTTAGAGAATAATAATAAATGATGCACTTAAGCGTGGCTCCCGGAGATAATTGGCTGGGTTAAAACGGAACAGACGACCAAACGGATTTTTATTATTTAGCTTAGCGTATCTTTTTGTTTTTATGCGTGCGCGCGTGTGAAGAAACTAACAATTGAATATTTGCGGGAAATGCTGACAAACTACGAATTAACGCGCTTTTTAGACATTCTTATCTATTTAACTCATGGATGGATAAAATGGAGATTTCGGATCACAAAAAGAGGATACGAAATCGTCTTACTTTCATGGCGCGATGATTGTGGTGGTTTTCGGGAGAAAATCCAAATAATTTCATTTCTTTTTACGATATGCACACGAGATAGGCAAATTTGAATATATGGCCCATGCATCACCACGCAAAAAAGAACAAATTCTTCTTTCCCCCTTTTATTTTTTCGGTGGCAAGAATAACCCGGTTCGGCCCACAGCAGCCTCTGGAATCCGCCGGAACGTCCTCAGAATTTCAGGACCAAATAATAGAGGGCGCCAGATATCACCATCAAAAGCCCTGGAAAATCAAACCCAAGCGGGGCCTGAAAACGAAAGGCTAATTGGAAAAAGAAAAAAGGACGAGAAAAACGAAAGGAAAAGATTTCACCACATCCTTCTGCATCGTTCGATCACTCACTCGTCGGTCGGTCAGTCAGTCGGTCAGGCAGCACACTCTCGTGCTCTGCAACACCTCCATAAATAGAACCAGATCTCCTCCCTTCGCCGGATCAGTAACAACGCTCTCATTGGCGTTTCCGTACCCGGAAGAAGTTTAGAGGAAAAGGGGTTTTTCGTTTTTCGAGGACATGGCCAAGGACGTCGAGGTGGTGGAGCAACGCGGGGAGTTCCACGGCAAGGACTACCGCGACCCGCCGCCGGCGCCCCTGGTGGACGCGGATGAGCTCACCAAGTGGTCCTTCTACCGGGCCATCATCGCCGAGTTCGTCGCCACCCTCCTCTTCCTGTACATCACCGTGCTGACGGTGATCGGGTACAACAGGCAGACCGACAAGACCCACGGCGGAGAGGACTGCGGCGGCGTCGGCATCCTCGGCATCGCCTGGGCCTTCGGCGGCATGATCTTCGTCCTCGTCTACTGCACCGCCGGCATTTCTGGTGCGCTGATACAAACAGCTTCATATTTCGACGTCTTCATAGCTTGTACTTAGATAAAGTAAGAAACAAAAATTGTCGGATGATGAACGAATTGGTGTCGTGGTGTAGTTGGTTATCACGTCAGTCTAACACACTGAAGGTCTCCGGTTCGAGTCCGGGCGACGCCATTACGGCTGAACTTCTTTTTTTCGGTTCTTCGTTTGGCTTGATTTGAGTTTTGCTATGATCGGCAGGGGGGCACATAAACCCGGCGGTGACGTTCGGGCTGTTCCTGGCGAGGAAGGTGTCGCTGGTGCGGGCCATCCTCTACATGGCGGCCCAGTGCCTCGGCGCGGTGTGCGGGTGCGGCCTCGTGAAGGCCTTCCAGAGTGCCTACTACGAGCGGTACGGCGGCGGGGCCAACGTGCTCGCCGACGGCTACAGCAAGGGCACCGGGCTGGGCGCCGAGATCATCGGCACCTTCGTCCTCGTCTACACCGTCTTCTCCGCCACCGACCCCAAGTAGGGGTGTCAATAAGACCCGGGCCGGCCCGGCCCGACCCGCGCCGACCCGGTCCGGCCCTAAAATTTAGGGTATTTTGGGGTCGGGCCTTAATTTTCTTCGAATAGGACCCTAAAATTTGAGGTTTCATTAAGATTGGGTAGGGTCAGGCCGACCCATTAACACTCTGGGCCGGCCCATCCCCCCTCTCTCTCTCCTCTCCGCACGCGTTTTCCACCTCCTGTCAGACTCTCTCTCCTCTCTTTTCTCTCTCTCTTCCTTTCTCTTCCTTCTTCTTTCCCCCCCCTGTCAGATTTTTCTCTAATAAAAATTATTGCGCATACGGAATCGCGGCTGAACAGGGGCGGGGAGGGTTGGCCGAGAGGTGAGGGGGAGAGGGGAAGGGAGAGGGAGGGCTGAGGGGCGGCGGCCGGACGGGCGAACGGGCCGGCGGCGGCGGGCTGGCCGGCGGGGCGGCACGGCGCGGCGGGCAGCGGCAGCTGGCGGCCGGACGAGCTGACCGGCGGGCGACGAGCTCGCCGGCTCGGGCTCGGGCAAAACAGGGCAGGAATGAGACCGGGGGAAGGGGGAGGCAAGGGGGGCTGGCGGAGCTGCAGAGGGCGGCGGCGACGGCGACGGGGCGGAGGCGACGGCCGGACGACGCGCCGTCGAGCTGGGCCGGCTCCGAGCGCGACGAGCAGCGGCGACGAGCTCGCTGCCGCGCTGTGCGCGCCTCGCGGGCAGGCCGGCGACGGGGCGGTCGGGGCGACCGGCGGAGCTCGCTGGCGACGGCGGCGGAGCTCGGCAGTCAGGCGGAAGGCGGTGGCGCGGCGTCGGCTGGGCGAGCGGGGGCGGGGCGAAGCAGAACCAGAGAAGCCGAAGAAGGAGAAAGAGAAACGAAGGAGAAGAGGAAAAAGGGAGGAGAGAGGAGAGAGAAGAGGGAGACAGGGGATGGGTGCATGCAGGGGGAGGGGACGTGCGCAGAGGGGGAAAAAGGGAGAGAGAGAGAGAGAGAGAGAAAAAGGAAGAGAGAGGGAGGGGTAACGTGCGCAAGGGGGGGTTCGGCCGAGAGAGAGAGAGGAGAGAGGAGAGAGAAAAAAAAACCCATAACCCGGCCCGACCCGACCCGGCCCGACCCGGGGCCTTGGGGTGTACGGAGAACAGGGTCTTGGGTGGGTCTGGGCGGGTCAAGCATGACCCTGTAATTTTCGGGTCGGGTCGGATATTAAGAAAGCCCGACCCGACCCGACCCATTGACACCCCTAACCCCAAGAGGAACGCGCGGGACTCCCACGTCCCCGTAAGCTAATGACCCCTACCCATTTTGCCTCTCCCCCCTTTCTGTTTCTTTGGAATTTGATTTTGAAACCGTGCGCATCGTGCACGAAAGGTGTTGGCGCCGCTGCCCATCGGATTCGCGGTGTTCATGGTCCACCTCGCCACGATCCCGATAACCGGCACGGGCATTAACCCCGCCCGGAGCTTCGGAGCTGCGGTGATGTACGACAAGGAGAAGGCGTGGGATGACCAAGTAATGAATTCGAACTCCTTCCCTAGCTCTAGTACACTTTATCTTGCAAAATTAACCGGACCATAGAGGATTTACATCGCGTTCTCTTTTGTTTTCCCATATTGAATTGTGCAGTGGATATTCTGGGTGGGGCCATTCGTTGGAGCGGCCATTGCAGCCTTCTATCACCAGTTCATCCTGAGAGCTGCAGCTGTCAAGGCTCTTGGTTCCTTCATGAGCTCTTCCACCTTGTAATTACTAATAATGCCCTCAAAAGACATCATCAGAAGGCTAATCACCAGAGGGGAGAGAGAGAGAGAACTCTGGGTCTTCATGTGTTGGGTTGTGTAAATTGTGGGTCAGCAGTACGCACTGTGTGCTTGAGGCACTGGGGTTTTTCATTTTACGTGCCTAAGTAGTGGTGAGTTTTCTTAGTTCTGTTTTTCATTTGGGTCATTGTGGAACCATGAAGTCCTATCAAAATGCGGGTTTAATGCACTTTCTCCAAATGCCACTTACTGTACCTTATCAATGTGCCGAATGAGTTGCGATCCTGAAGTCCTTTTCAGATTTTTCTGTTATATTAGTATGTATTTCTTAATTTCATTACCGGGTCCGAGCGAACCTAATCAGGCCTAAGTGGGTGGGCACGGGCTCGAGAGGGAATGCTCTTTACCGGTCGTGCCCGAAACGCGCTTCGTGCCTGGTGGGGTTCGGGTGGCTTTGGAGAGAGGCTCGGGATCCAAAGTCGACCGCTTGCAAAAGCTCCCGAACTGGCCGAGTGGGCAGATGCCCGGGGCGCACGTGAATTTGGCGATTTGCGTGCATCTCTCGAACTAGTCTTAACAGAAAATTTTCGAATAGACAAAAAGGATCTTGAACATATTAGATAAGGGGATGATTCTTTCTAGGGTGTTTGAGCTAGACACGCAAGGATAACAGAAAAGTAAAAAAAGCAGGCAGGCTCTGACAGCAACGTTCGCGTCGTGTAGCACCGCGGACACAGGGTGTAAGGATGTGGATTTGGCCCAGCATGTAGCAGGTTCTGCACTACGAAGGGGGTAATCAGATCAAACCTTAACTGTGTAACGTCATCCCAAGAACAGCAAAACTGAAGCTGCCAACAAACCTTCTTTGCTAGCATTTTTGCTCTCTCATTGGTCTGCGGCCGTACATTCCTGTGCACATCAATTGAAAGAAACACCCAAAGGTTGATGCCGACGAGAGCTGGTACAGTCCAGCCGAGCCCGTGGCTGATAGACATGCATTAATTATTGTGTTGTTTTGCTGTCATGCT
The DNA here is from genome assembly GCA_031216235.1 of Syzygium jambos. Taxonomy (NCBI): domain Eukaryota; kingdom Viridiplantae; phylum Streptophyta; class Magnoliopsida; order Myrtales; family Myrtaceae; genus Syzygium; species Syzygium jambos. Next base: position 27,067,362 of record CM062230.1, read on the forward strand.
TTCGTTTTCCACCTTGACAGCCAAAGGGCACTTTCCATGTAATTTACTTATTAGGGGCGGGCGCTCTTTGCCATGTTAGCAATTTCAAGGCAAAAGTGATAAAAAAAAAGGGTGTGTGTGTTGGGTTTAATATACTGAAGATGCATTTCATATTTATCTGATCGCTTCATGTCAATTGCGACTTCATTTCTTATTTCAATCGCCACTTGATTACAAAATTGATAGATGGTTACAAGATGATGAGACATAGTCATTGTTTAGTTTAGTGTGTCATGTAGAATTTTCTATAATCAAGTACTCTCACACGAGCTAATCAATGTCTTTTTCTCATCCAATTAAATAAAGACATCTCGATAAGGTGTTGGCTCAAATGATAAGGGAGTTTGCTCCTCTCTTTGCCGTTTGGGCTCGAATCTTGTGGAGAACACTTCAAAAGTACTATCCTAAATGCACCCTTAAGATCGCTCATGAAGGTGGATTAATCGAGATGTGCGAAAATTAACTTGGACACCACTTGACCCCTAAAAAAAATGAAAATTACACAAAACCTCAGAGTAACTTTGAGGGTAATACAAGTTTGCTCCCAAACTTTCAACTATTACAGGCATATTGAACTTTCATTTTGCTAGCCGTCCGTTATTTTTTCTATTAGCATGTACAATGCACGTGACTTATAAGAGATGAAAATGTATTTTGATCTCATTTTTTAAAGAAAATCTCTCATTTACCCTTAATACTATAAAAAATGAAAAAATATAAAAATGGTAGAAAACCAAATTCACTAAAATACTAATAACTGAAAAAAAGTAAATACCAACAATATATAAAAAATTTATTAAAATTTCATAAATGTAACCATTTTAACAGACCTAAATAAGATGTTTAAGAAAAAGAATAATCACGAATTAAATAAAACGGGAAAATGCATCAATAACAAAAATATCAAGCGACAAAAAAAGGATACTTATTAATTTATTATGCATTTTTGCAATGGTTAATCGATGCAAAAGACTTGATGGATCAACAATATCCAATTTCTGTTATTTGACCCCCTTTTTTTATTAATGTGTTTTTTCCTTTTTAGTTAGCTGTTTTCTTTTCTTGAAATATGTTATTAGTTCGATTGATATATCGTTAATTTTTAATAATTTTTATTCTTTAATATTATTAGTATTTATTTTTTGTGATACGAATACTTGATTTATTTTTATCCATTTCCTTTAAGTGTATTATTTTTATCTTTTGTGGATATAAGGGGTAAAAAGGAGATTTTCTCCTTGGGAAAATATATAGAAGTGTAGATTTATCCAAAGTGATGTGCATCGGGCAATCTTAGACGGAAAATATGATGAGATGTTAATCGTATTGAAACCACGGATTAACGCAAGACTGTTCAATGTTGGAAAGTGTAGGGGAGTTTTGTGTAATTTCAAAGGAAACAAAAGGGAAAATGATATAAATAGTCTCTGAAACTTTGATTCAATGTGTAATATGGTTCATGAACTTTTAATTTGTTCAATACGGTCCATAAACTTTAATCCAATGTGCAATACGGTCCCTGAACTTTTAACTTGTTCAATATCGTCTCGAACTCTTGGTATATGTTCAATTTAATCCCTAAACTATAATAAAATATTCAAGGTAGTCATTTAATTAATTTAAGTTCAGGGATTACTTGTATCAAAAGTTTAAGGACCGCATTAAAAATTAGGCTAAAGTTCATAGATTATATCCATTAGGGGCGTGCAAAAGAACCGAGAACTCCTCAGAACCGGTGGCTCCTAAGGGAACTCGTCCAGTTCCCGATTCCAATTTTTGGAAACAGGTTCAATTTTCGATTCCAGGCGTGGAATTGCCCGCCGGTCCATCCGGATCGGACCGGTAATATAATAATAAATATATTTATATTTATATTTATTTTACTTAAAAAAAAAGAAAAAATAAAAAATCACAAAACTAAACCTAACTAGCTCGATGCTCCCAGTCTCACATTGAGCAGAAAAACACCTTATTTCGCTTTCGCCTCACTCTCACTCTTTTTAGTCGATGCTCATCTCCGACTCTCCATCTCCGTCTCCGTTTCCATCTTTCCATCTCCGTCCTTGCCTAGCGAGACCGGCTCCATGAACCCACCTAGGAATCGAATCGGATCGGTGGTCAGGTTCCCGAGTGGATTCATGGAACTAACGGGCGGTTCTTGATTTCAGTTTTTCGCAACCGGTCTTTAGTGGGCGGTTCTCAATTCTAGGATGGGAATCGTCCATACGGACCATGCTCACTCCTAAATTATTCATTGATTATATTGCATATTGGATTAAAATTTAGGGTCCGGTTGTGTGATTATCCCAAAAAAAAGGAAAAACATTGTCTGTCTGCCAATTAAAAAGTGGTGAATGCATTCGCCGTCCTCCCGTTCGCTACCGTACGGCGAGTTCCATCAGGGGGAAAAACACGAAGAAGGTCCACCCCCTCCCCTCCCTCATCTTCCCCATCCCTGCGAGGAAATTCCCAGTCGGAGCGACGCCAAGCCTCATCAGGTACGCCAACTCGCCTCCTCCGTCCTGCTCGTTCGCATCTCCATCAGGTCCCTCGATCGGATCTGCAATCGGCGCTCTCTTTTTTTACCTCGTTCGGGGGGATCCCCGATCGTCTCGGTCGTTGCTGCCGCGCTGGATTTTCCCCTTTTTTTCCCTGGATCTTTGGCGGTCGATCCCGTAGATCCGCTTGCGTCGGAGCCGCGTGGAAAGCGGATGAATTGATTTTCTTGCGTTTGATTCTCGGCTCCCGCCGAATTTCGGGGGCCGATAAATCTTCGGAATCGATCGGAATCGAAGCTGGTAGTAGCTTTTCTAGCTTGTTGTATTGGCGAGTCCAGATCTATCGGCCTCGCTTCGTCCTGGACGAGTTTCGTGTGAGAAAATAGCCCCTTCGTTTCATCGTCCGGCAGAATTTTCGCCTGCGTGATGTAGTTTTGGTTCATACGTTTCGCGATGAGACTCGTTCCTTTTGGCCGTTGTAGTGTAGCGCGCTGGTCGCTGATCGGACGATGAATCTGTGGTCGGGGACCGGATGTATTACGATGTGCTGATCTCTCCCCGACTGCTCTTTTAATCATCAGCAAAGCGGAATTGGTGTTGGCAGCAAAAGAAGTGTTTTATCCGCGGCTAAGTTTGTGCGTTCGGTTTGTGAAAGTGCAGCAGCACCCTGTGTTGCTTGTGTGTGCAGATAGCATGTTCATCAGTTGATTGGATGCATCAGTGTCGGCTAGTTAGGATGTTGCATTAGCTTGTCGACTTCGTCGAAGGAAACTTAGACCTTAGGCAAGATGAAGTTGAGTGTGTTCTAGCAGAAGTCTTTTCTTTTGATAAGACCAGTTTGACGTTGCTGCATTCGCCAACTCCTGGCGGATTCTTTCCGGCATTCTAGATGCTGGATTTACGTTCAGAAATATGATTCTCATTTTCCAAGATATAGTTTTCATAGCATGGTCTTGACTTCTTGATTCTAGGCCAAGTAAGGGAAGCATTCTAATGTTATTGATTCAACTTAATCTCCATATGTATGTTCTTAATTGCTCTAGGTTTTATATAAATGTATGAAAATCATTCAACAGGGTGGCAGAAGGCTAGTACTTCATAATACATGTTATCAATAGGCTAGGGATTTGGTGTTTTTTATGCTAGCAGCAGATTTCTACTTGTATTTGGCTATTAGTGGGAAACCACATTTTTTTATATATGGCCTATTAAGCTTGTATCGACTAGCATCTAAAATCACTCTCTATGTTGCCATATGTGTGGTGCCATAAGCTCAATCATATTTAAGATTATCAGGTAGATTGGATAGCGATTGGGGTAAATCTTCTTCTTCTAATCTGAAGTAGTTACCCTATCTACTCTGTTCTTCTTTCAATCACATGTAACTGCCAGTGTGCTTTTCTATTTCCCTATAACTAGTAAAATTTGGATTACTATGTGCAGGAATGGAAGCCAATAGGGGTCAGGGTGGGATTCAGCAGTTACTTGCTGCAGAACAAGAAGCTCAACAAATTGTTAATGCTGCCCGAAATGGTATAACATCATGAGCTTTCCTGATAATTTGATGCATCAGCATATTGCATCCACTCTCGAAGTTGAAGTCCCAATCTTCAATGTGCATTGCATTTACTTTTACATGTGAGAAGGATATGAAAGTTAGTGTATCTCTTAATCGGTTCCTTGTCGTGGGGGGAATATGCTGTTAAAGAAAGATCTGACACTCAGGTGTGATGATGCTTTTGGATAATTTGCCAACTGCAAGTCATTTTTTTAGCATTTGCGAAAGGTTGCATTTGTTAAAACCTTCCACTGCTGTGTTTTTCAAAGCTTGTCCTGTCATAACATAATCTTTGCCTTTTCAGCGAAAATGACCAGACTGAAACAAGCCAAAGAAGAGGCTGAAAAGGAAATCGCAGAATATCGATCTCAGATGGAATTTGCTTTCCAGAAAAAGGTTGCAGCGGTAAGTTTTCGTGTTGATTTATTCCTTATCCTTAGTACACTCTCTGGTCTGCAAAGAAACGGTCTTTTATCATCTTTGAGTTCTCGAAACATCAAATCATCTTGTAGACTCAGCCTCTTTTAGAATGTCAATAACTGCTGACTTGGTTTCCATGTTGCCTTGCAATCATCCAACAGAGTAGCGGAGACTCAGGTGCCAATGTGAAGCGGCTCGAACAAGAGACTGACACCAAGATAAGCAACCTAAAAATAGAAGCTGGCAGAATATCACATGATGTTGTGCAGATGCTTCTGAAGCAGGTGACAACTGTGAAGAATTAGGCCTTTGCTTGCAATCTTTATGTAATCTGGTAGCATGTTCAATTTGCACTGTGCCTTCTTACTTCCCAGACGCATCATGAATGGCTAAATCAATGGTTGTTTAACATAGGCAGACAGCACCTGTGACTCAAATAAGCATGTTGTTCGTTGCATGTGAGTTTTATTTATGTGATGCGGCTCCTCTCATTCCCGTCTAATATCCAAGATGTTCTGGGGAGATCGACTCATCCGAGTATTGCAGAGTGAGTAAAGGTTTACCGTTTGCCTATGGAATTTATGGATCTGATTCATGCCAAATTGCCGTGCGTTGTCAACTTGATGGTCGGATATCAAATGTCTTTTCGTGCATGGCAAGTCTGCTATGGTTGAGGAGATTGTGTGTTGGTCAGATTTGGCACTATAGGTTGATAAGCTAGAGAGAAAAATGAGAGAGCATCGGCTGGTGTTTGTCTGACTAGTCGGAATTCGTAAAATCTCAAGACTACGTTTGGTAGTCCAGATTTGAGCCAGGGTAGGATAATTGTTATTGTGTTTGGTGTCTGGGGACGTCCTTCGGACCGGACAAACCCAGATATGTTTGGATAAAATACCGGATAAAGAATTCGGAGAACGGGGTGGGATAAGCATAGATTGGATAAGAATTTTCTCTTTGAAAAAAAAAATTATCAGAAGGAGAAGAGATCGTAGGTACCCACATCAAATGGATCCAAATTAGTCTTTCTGGAATTTTTCTCATAAGCATTTGCATCGTCTAGTCTTTTGAGATGTTCTCTGGTTGTTCCAAAGAAAGTTCTCTTGTTGAACTAATCGAAGCAATACTTGCATTACCTCAAACATTGGTGGCCGGAACTTTGGCTCCGCCTGCACCACCGTATTGACACGGTGATCAATATCGTAGTGGACAAAAACAGGATTCCACCGCAGCGCGAGATTCCTCGTGCAGGACACGAATGTCTCAAGGGAAACGGGGAAGATGGTGATGAAGATGCTGGAAATCTTCGGTATAGCCAGCAAATTGGACCTCAAACAATCTGAGGCGACGCAAAGACAACGCAGGTGGTCGCCAGAAAGTCCCCTGCCCATTCTATTTGTCGCGATTTTAGATCTACTGATCTACGTTGCCGCTGCACAGCGATGTTGGTGGTCGCCATTTTTGCTCGCGGCCACTGTGGAGGCCGTGGCCACAATTCCCAAATCTAGGGTTTTTCCTTAGCTTTTAATTAATTGAATTTTTTAATTTTCAATTTTATAGTTAAATCGAATATTTTATCTATTTTTTAATCTTATCTTGAAGGGTACCAAATACTCAAAGGGATCAAATATGTTTTTTTTTTTTGTAACTGAGGTATCCAGGTCAGCTTGCGCGCACCTCCACTACAAAAAAACATGAAAATTGTGACGGAAAAAAATTTCGTCGCAAATTTCCGGCGGAAAATAATACCGTCGCAAATTCCGTCGCAAATTCCGTAGCAAATTTGCGACGGAAAAAATTTCGTCGCAAATTTCCGACGGAAAATAATACCTTCGCAAATTCCGTCGCAAATTTGCGACGGTAAAGAGAGTCCGTCGCAAATTTGCGACGAGAACTAGGGTCTGTCGCAAATTCGTAGTTTATATTCCGTCCGTGACCTGCAATCACTATCTCTCTCTCGCTGTCTCTCGCTATCTCTCGCTCTCTCTCGCTTTTCTCCCTCTTTCATATGTCTGAAATCAGCAAAATCCGCGCACACACGTATTAATCTTGGTGAAGCTTTTGTACCGGTAAGTGCAAAATTGCTAGCTTCATGACTATTCGTCGTTGCATTGTAATTTTTTTTTAATATATATTTATGTTTGTTTTTTTTCGTACCTGCATCACCGGTTTAATGACCGGCGACCGGTGACACCTCGCCGGCCTTCAGATGAGGCAAACGGCCACGCCGTTTTGCGATGGAAGCTAGTGTCCGTTGCAAATTTGCGACGGAGAACGAGTATCCGTCGCAAATTTGCGACGGATAATAGCTTCCGTCGCAAGTGTCCGCCGCAAATTTTGCGACGGAAATAGTACTCCGTCGCAAATTTGCGACGGATACTAGTTTCCGTGGCAAATTTACGACGGAATTTTCATTTATTCATCGCAAATTTGCGAGGGATGAATTCCGTTTCCATCGTACATTAAAAATTATTAAAAAATATTGATTCTTATGTGATTATTCTTTTTTGGGTTTGTGCCTAATTGAAGGTCTCGCAATCCAAGTGGACTTTGCAATTCTCATCAAATTGGGAAACTTTGTCCTACCAATATTTCAGTCAAATATTTAGGTAAGTCTTCTTTTCATTGTAATTTTTTCTATTTTTGCAATTACATATTAATTGTTGCGTGAATAGCAAAAATTATAATTTCCAAAATTTTATAGTTTTAATTAAGAACAATAGATATGATATTTTAAATATTTTACAAGAATTTTTAATTTTAATACAGACACAATGCAAAGAGAAAGGGCTTGGATGTATAATAAGAACTTACCTGGACGTCAAGGACTGACAGATGAGTTTCGTACTGGGTTGGAACTATTTTTAGACTTTGCTAGTAGTAAATATGAGTTTATGGATGGAAATAAGTTAAGGTGTCTGTGCAAAAAGTGCGGTAATGGTAAATTTCTTGTGTGTGATCAAGTTAGAGAACACCTTACTAGATTTGGGTTTACTCCGAACTATTATAATTGGACTTCCCATGGTGAACCATTTATATCTGATGAAGGATATGGAAGAAGTGACCAATTTTCAATTAGGGAAGAATGTGGCTATTATGAGCAATTGAATCCATACGAGAGTATGGTGATTGATGCAGCTAGTTATAATTTTGTCACATGATCAAATCATGCAAGTACTAATTTTACTCCTATACGTGAACAAGTGGGTACTAGTCATGCTTCACAATTGGAAGATATAGGAGTAACGAGTTTTGAGGAGAATGTGTATAATGAAACTTTTCAATCTAATCAGTTTTGGGATGTGTTGAAAGCAGCAGATGAACCTCTATGGGCAGGTTGTGAGGACCACACTAAGTTATCGGTAACAGCCCGGCCATTAAATATCAAGGCAGAGCATAATGTGTCTGCGGATTGTTTCAACTCTTTTGTTGAAGTAATGCGGGAATCATTGCCTCGTGATAACAACATGCCAAGTGATTTTTATGATATGAAAAAGCTAGTGGATAACTTAGGTCTTCCGGTTGTTAGAATTGATGTATGTAGTAGGGGTTGTATGATATATTGGAGAGATGATGAAAATGCAGAATCGTGCAAATTCTATAGCCAACCTAGGTACAAGATTAACAAGAGGCCGGGTCGTAATCAGAAGCGTAGACCATGCAAGCAAATATTTTATCTGCCCTTAATCCCCAGATTACAAAGGCTTTATGCGTCTAAAGCCACTGCTGAACACATGACTTGGCATGCAAATCATGAAACAGAAGAGGGTCTAATGTGTCATCCTTCAGATGCGGAGGCATGGCAACATTTTGATAGAACATACCCTGAGTTTGCAATGGAGCCTCGGAATATCAGGTTAGGTCTATGTGCCGATGGACTTGCTCCATTTGGGAAAACAGAAAAAAGTTATTCATGCTGGCCAGTTATCTTAACGCCGTACAATCTTCCACCTGGTATGTGCATGAAGACACCTTATATGTTTTTGACATTGATCGTGACAGGGCCGCAAAATCCGAAAAAGTTGATAGATGTTTATATGCAACCATTGATTGAGGAGTTACAACGGCTATGGGTTGAAGGTGTCCCTACGTATGACGTTTCAACCGATCAAATATTTGTAATGAAGGCTGCCCTTCTTTGGACGATCAATGACTTTCCAGCTTACGGAATGTTATCTGGATGGAGTACAGCTGGGATCTTAGGATGTCCGATATGTTTGGAGAGGTCAAAGTCATTTAGATTAAAACATGGAAAGAAGCCTAGCTATTTTGACTGTCACAGACAATTTTTACCGCCAAGTCATCCTTTCAGAAGGAATAAGAAAGAATTCATCAAGAATAAGACTAAAAGAACGGGTCCACCACTGAGGTTGACCGGCGATCAAATTTGGGAGCGTGTGAAGGACTTTCTAACTGTTGTTGAGAACCCGCACGGTACGACTTTTGCGTACGGAAGTACGCATAAGTGGACAAAACGCAGTATATTTTGGGATCTACCATATTGGAAGGCCCATCTTATTCATCATAATCTTGACGTCATGCACATAGAAAAGAATGTTTTCGACAATGTCATAAATACTGTGATGGATGTCGCCGGAAAAACAAAAGACAACTTGAACGCAAGAAAAGATATGAGAGATATTTACGATCGGCCAATACTAGCTGTGGATGCAAGCAGCAGGGGACAAAAACCGAAAGCAGTTTATACATTGGATAAGGAGCAGAGGCGAGTTGTTTGTCAATGGTTGAAATCTGTGCGGTTTCCTGATGGATATGCTTCGAACCTCGGGAGATGTGTTGATTTGTATGAATGCAAGTTGACAGGTTTGAAGAGTCATGATTGTCACATCCTGATGGAAAGGCTAATTCCAATAGCTTTGAAGGAAGTTCTACCGAACTTTGTATGGGACGCCATTGCAGAATTAAGCAATTTCCTCCATGATATTTGCTCGACAATGTTAAAAGCATCGCACATGGAAAAACTAGGGAGAGATATTCCAGTTATTCTTTGCAACTTAGAAATGATATTTCCTCCAGCGTTTTTTGATTCGATGGAGCATCTCTTAGTTCACTTGCCTTATGAGGCCAAAGTTGCAGGTCCCGTCCAATTTCGATGGATGTATCCATTTGAGAGGTAATGTTTTTTTTTATAATACGGCTCAAATTAGTTTATCATATAATATGTTCCGATAAGCTTCTTTCTATTTCAACTAGATTCTTATATCATTTGAAGAAAAAAGTGAAGAATAAGGCACGTGTTGAAGCTTCAATTTGTAATGCATATATTGTGGAAGAAGTGACAACATTTGCATCATACTATTTTGAGCCGCACGTTCAGTGCAAGAGCCGGAGAGCAGGCAGAAATGATGAGGGCCCCATTGATCCCAATTGCACGGCATTCTCTATTTTCAATTATCTTGGTCGACTAAGCGGCGCATGTCAGTTTCGTTACTTATCAGGCGAAGAATTTCATGCAGCCCATACTTATATTTTACTGAACTGCCCAGAAGTCGAGCCATACTTCAAGTAAGTGTAAATTCACCATTATATGTTTTGCGTGTCAAATATTTGCTAATAATGATATGATTTTTAATATTAAGATTTTCCAAACTGAAATGTTTGGACTACAACCAAATGAGTTTGACCGTTTGTGCGATGAACAATTTGCATAATGGTTCAAGACATATGTAAGTTGCCTATGGATCAAAATCAAGTTATTCAAATTATATACATCATTTAGTAAAATATATATTATTGACTTCGCATGTGTAACTTTAGGTTCACAGTCATTATGATGAATTTGGAGGGCAAGGATTGCTATATTATCTGTCATGGGGTCCACAGTTAAAAGTTCGAAGTTGGTCAGCATATTTCATAAATGGATATAATTTTCATACTCAAGAATATGGTATGGGAAAATCCACAATGAATAGTGGTGTGTCTGTTCGGTCATCCAATGGTGACAGTTGGAAAGATGATTTTTATGGCTTGTTGGATGAAATCATAGAGATAGAGTACCCTTGACCATTAATGATGCGGGTTGTGTTATTTAAGTGCACGTGGTTCGACCCCGTCAAAGGAATGAAGGTGCATACGAAGTTCAATTTGGTTGAAATAAATCACAAGAAAAGGTATATGAAGTATAAACCATTTGTCTTGGCACAACAAGCAATTCAAGTATGTTATGCATCATATCCTAGTTTGAAACGTGACAAAGTTGATTGGTGGGCTGTATGTAAAATCAAAGCACGGAGGAAAATCGAGGAACACTGGAAGGATAGAGCCTACCAATAAGAGGAAGTGTATAACACGGTTGAAATTGAGGAATATAACATACCAACTTTACGAGATCCGTGTGGAGCAATGATAGATGTGGATCCAACTGAAATTTGCGAATTAAATGTGTACGGATGTTCTGAATCTGATATTCAGACAAATGACGAAGACAAGGACGAGGACGAGGATGAGGACGAAGACGAGGACGAAGACGAAGATGAAGACGAAGATTAAAATTTTTGTCACAAAACACTACAGATGTGTAATTATTAATGCTACAAATGCTATTTTGGTTGTTATCATTATTGTTCTTGTTATTATTGTTATTGCGCTTTTTTATTATTGTTATTCTCGATTATTCTTTCTATTTTAATTTATCGTCCGAAATTTTGTCCCTAAATGCCGAAAAGTCAAATATTTTTAACGTGCCGTAACATTTCCGATATTGTAATTTCATTGCAAAATTTGAGATGCCAAAATTTGCGACGGACACTCTATCCGTCGCAAATTTTGACACGGACACTCTATCCGTTGCAAAATTTGCGACAGACCTGGAATGGCCGTCGCAAAATTTGCGACGGCCGGGCTGGTCCGTCGCAAATTTTGCGGCGGACGGGCTGGTCCGTCGCAAATTTTACCGTCGCAAATTTTCATCGATAAAAATTTGCGACGGCTTTTTTATTTCCCTCGCAAAATTTTTGTATAGATAATTTGCGACGGACATTCGAGGTCCGTCGTAAATATTTGTCGGTGAAATATTTGCGACAGACGTGCCAGTTCCGTCGCAAAATTTGTGATGGAACATGCACGTCCGTCGCAAATTTGCGACGGAACATGCACGTTCGTCGCAAATTCGAGATTTGTACCTGCGCTTTCCTCTTCTCCCCCTTCCCCGACTCAGATCTGCAAATTCGCAAACTAGGCTCTGTCCGTCGCCGTCGCAGCCGTCACCGTCGCCGCCCAGCCGTCGTCCGTCGTCGCCCAGCCGTCCCCCGTCCCCGCCGCCGTCGCCGCCCAGCCCGGCAGGCCCCCTTGCCCGTCGCCGGTCGTGCCCCCGAGGCCCCCGCCCGTCGCCTGCCCTCGCCCCTGCGTCACCCCCCGCCCGTCGCCGGTCGCCCTCGCCCCCGCTCGTCGCCAGTCGCCCTCGCCCCCCTGGCCCACCGCCGGTCGCGCCCTCGCCCCCGCCCCGCCCGTCGCCCTCGGCCCCGCCCCCGCCCCCGCCCCGCCCGTCGGCCCTCGCCCCGCCCCCGTCGTCGCCCTCGCCCCCGCCCCGCCCTCGCCCCGCCCCGGCCCCCGTCCTCGCCGCCGCCCCGCCCCCGTCGCCGTCGCCGCCACCGCCCTCGTGACCATCGCCGCCAGCCAGCCGCTGGCCAGCCGCCGCCGACGCCGTTGCCAGACCATCGCCGCCGCCGCCCTCGCCGTCGCCCACGCCTGTGCCGGAACCGCCACTGTCCATTCCGCCGGTTTTTGTTGACCTTGAACCAAGTAAGCCAACTCTCTAACCCCTAGTTAGTATAATTAGGTAATTAGTCGGACTTGTTTAGGGATTATTTAAGATTACTTTTCATTGACTAAATTACGGGTTCATTTCAGGGTTGTATGTGGTTTTGATCGATGGTCGACTGGTTAATTTGTTTATTATGTGGATGATTAAGCGTTAAATGACGATAGGATTATTGATTAAGCGTTTTCACATAAAATGCTTGAAAATTAAATAATTCTATAAAAAATCATGAAAAATAATGGAAAATTAAAAAAATTGTATATGTTGACAACAAAAATGCAATTTGACTGTAAAAGTTTGTTAAAATTTTTAACAAACTAAAATTTCATAATATGGATCAAAATTGCAAAAATTAATAGTGCCCACCTATTTTCAGTGAAATTAAGATTTTTTAACGTTACGGGGAAAAAATTATTAAAAAATTTAAAATTTCCATAAATTGGTAAAATGGCTTAGCATAAATGTGGTCACCCATTGTGAGGGAAATTTTTTTTTTGGTGAAGAAAAATTACAAAAATTTAAAATTTAAAAAATGCACATAATTGCCTAGAAAACATGTGGCCATCTACTTGCAGTGAAATTTAAATTTCTTTAGATGGCAAAACAATTTAGAATTTAAAAATTTTCAAAACTTCACGTAATGGCTTATAATACCTGTGGCCACCCACTTTTAGTTATATTTAATTTTTTTAACGTGCCCTAAAAATTATTAAAATAAAGAAGGATTACAATTTGGGAAACTTTACCTAATAGCTTAGACTACTTGTGGCCACCCAATTTTAGTATGGAATTTTTTTTCCACGGAAAAAATTTTATATTAAAAATAATAACTTTAAAATTCGCAAAATTTAAAAATTTCAGAACTTTACAGAATGTCTTAGCATATCGGTTGCCACCAACTTTTAGTGAAATTTTTTATAATGTCCCGAAAAAAATTTAACAATAATAATATTTTATTTCTTACAAAACTTTACAGAATTACTTAGAATATTTGTGGCCACTCACTTTCAGTGAAATTTAAATTTTTGTACGTGGTTAAAAAAATTTAACCAAAATGCATGCGATTCATATAGTGATGTTTGATACCTGTGGCCACCCATATTGTGACGCCCCCGACCTCGGGGCCATTAAACGTGACGTCCCGTTCGTTATTATCTTTCTTAAAACACACGCGGAAGCATATCTTTTCGGGACGATCACAACAAAAAGCACAACCAGCGGGATATAAGACAACAACATCATCATGTTTGGAACAACTTTCCAGAAGAAAGCATTTCAAAATTCGAATCACAAAAGTCTCCCCAAAAATAGCAAAATGAAGGGGTACAAATGATCCGAAATACGGTTTTCCAAAACAAGATTAGAAATTTTTGTTCCGATTGGAAAACCATCAAACGTAAACCATAGACATTTCCCGGGAACTGAAATTGAGGATATTACCATTTACCTGCGGTTTCCCAGGTCTAAAAATCGGGATGTGACACATATCGTGCTCATACATTGATGTTTCATAACAAAATGAATGAGATTCATAGTATATTTATTTGTAGGAAATTGCACATCATAAACACTCGCCATTAGCTCATTTGAAGGAAACATTTTCTCAGTCTTTCTATCAAAATGGTAAGCTTCGTCATGTACATCATTATGTGTTCGTAATACGTGTCAATAGTTCTTTACCTATTCGCACAACCTTCCTACTTGTCAGTTTAAACGTGGAGGTCACATGCCTAGAAGACAAGGCTCTTCCTCGTCTTCGTCCCCGTCCCTTTCCTCTTCTCCTGTCCCGGCATCTAACCCTCAACCACAATATGGTCCGTCACAATATGGGCACGTTGGCCCTTCCTCCCACCCTCAACAATATGTTACGGGACTTGACCACATGCGAACTGAACGTTCTCCAGTTCAATCTCCTTTAGCTCCCTCTCCTTCCGTTCCACCCCATTATTCGGCGGAACAATCGAATATTGACGGAAACAGAGGTAAAAAAGATAACCGATTCTTCATATGCCCATTTGGAGATTCGTAAGTGTTTCATTTTTATTTTAGTATATGTCATATTTAGGGCTTTAGATATTGATGTCAACTAAATTATCCATGTTGCACAATATTCGTATGAATGCAGATTCACGGATGCTGCGACTGTTGTGAGGGAATTGAACAAAATAGTAAGAAACTTTTGGATGGGAGAGTATATGAATTACAGAAGTGTTCCACAAGAAGTGAAAGAAATGTGGTGGAATGAGTTCAAGGTAAGTTTTACATATTTTATTTTCTCATTAATTAAGTTTGGTATAGTATGTTGATGGTCAAGAATGATGTAAATGGACCAGAACAACTCTGTAGTTTTCGATACGTAAAGGACCAGATATTTTCCCCGACATGAACTTTACAAAATCTGTCTATATGTGTCTGGTGCATGGTTATGGATATGTGATCGTCATAATATTTTTCAATTTGTGTTTTTATTCATTGCAACGGAAGTTCAAGTGGGAGGAAGCGGAAAACAATGAAGTGAGAAGAATTTTCGATAAGAAAATAAGTGATTTTATGCGAAATGTCATGAATAGAGCGAAGAGCAAGCAAGCGAAGCCGTCTTTCTTTACGGCTGACAATTGGGTGGCAATGAACACATTTTGGGCATCTGAACAGAGTCGGCAACTCTGTGAGCAGAATAAGAAGAATCGCTCTTCTAGTTCTAGTGAAGGGTCAACCACATATGCCGGTGGCTCTATCAACATTGCCGAGCATCGCAAGCGACTGGTAAGTCTGTTAAATGAGTTATAAGTTAATTTAATTCGATTCAATTACTCAAGTTTACATTTTGTAGGCACATGAATTGGGGACGGAACCGACATTTGCAGCTACATTTGAACGCACATTTCAAAAGAAAGATAAGACATGGACAGGCGATCGAGCAAAAGCTGTTAAGGTATGTAAGGTTATACTTTGGCTTATATGTTAACTATAATGAAAACCGTGAATGCTTTCAATATTTATGGTATATATATATATATATATATATATATATATATATATATAGTGATTTTATTTTCATCTACATTGTTAATGTAGGAAAAATATGATGATCTTTTACTGAGCAGTGCTAGTGGTAGTGATGATTGTCCTGAGCCCCGCCCACCAGTTGATAATATGGCATTGTGGATGGAGGCAGCGGGTGGGGCGAAAAAAGGGAAAATATTTGGGCTGGGATCGTTGTCAAGGATGTTCATGCCGAATAGTCCTGGAAGTTCATCATCCGCTGGGACTGGTCGAAGGAAGTCACGCACAGAGGAGGTTTTGACCCAAGAAGTTCATCGTCTAAATAATTTACTTGTTAAGAAGGATGAACGAATAGATAGCTTGGAAGATCAAATGAGAATGGTTATGCAACACCTTAACCTCCAGAGCAATGACGGGCCTCCTATACCTCCAGCCAATCCAATGGGTCATGGGCACATTGATGCCGAGAATGCTGATGCTGGTGCTGATGCTGATGATGATGATGATGATGATTTTCTCCAGTCTCCCTAGTAGCAATTGTGGGTAAGCTTGCTTCATAATCTTGGTTTTTTATTATTTCACTCATATTCATATGTAAGAACATTTATGTTCGTCCTGAAACGTATTTTTATTATTTTATACCTAGTTCCACATCCATGCTTAAACGTTGTTTTTATATTCTGGACTGATTTTTGTATCGACATTTCCTCAGGTTTCGACAAAGGTGACTACTTTTGGTGTCCTGCCATCGTATGAAAGCCGCGTCTTCTTCTGTATGGTTTTTTTGCGTCTTCTATGGTTATCCCGTTTCTTAGTTCATGTTTTGAATGTATTGTAAGATTGGATATCAAATAGCATTATGTCAGACTCTATAACTTTCCTTCTGTTATTTGTTTCAATTATATGTCATTGCGGCTGGTTTGTCAAAATTTATGGTTTGTTCGTTTTTCTGTTTCAATTATATGTCATTGTCTCCTTTGATTGATATGGACAATAATTTATGGCCGAAATGATGTAAAAATAACGACGAATATTTTAAGCCAAGTTTGCGATGAAATTTTCGACGAATTTGCAACGAATTTTTGCGACGAATTTTGCGACGGATTGAGTTCGTCGCAAATTTGCGGCGAATTTTGCGACGAATTTGCGGCGAATTTTGTGACGGATTGAGTTCGTCGCAAATTTGCGACGGATTTTGTGACGAATTTTGCGACGGATTGAGTTCGTCGCAAATTTGCGACGATTTTTGCGACGAATTTTGCGACGGATTGAGTTCGTCGCAAATTTGCGACGGATTTTGCGACGGATCTGGTCCGTCGCAAATTTGCAACGAATTTTGCGACGAATTTTGCGACGGATTTAGTTCGTCGCAAATTTGCGATGGATTTTGCGACTAATTTGCGACGGATTTAGTTCGTCGCAAATTTGCGACGGAATTTGCGATGAATTTTGCGACGGATTTAGTTCGTCGCAAATTTGCGACGGATTATTTGCGACGAATTTTGCGACGGATATGGTCCATCGCAAATTTGCGACGAATTTTGCGACGAAATTTGTGACGAATTTTTTTCCGTCGCAAATTTGCGACGAATTTTCGAATTTTCCGTCGCAAAAATTTGCGACGCGCTAGTAGCAACGGAATTTTTTCCGTCGCAAATTCGATTTGCAACGGATTTTTCCGAAATTTCCGTCGCAAATTTCGTGGCAAAAAACTAGTTTTTTTGTAGTGCTCAATTATTCCTTGGGGGAGACTAGTACAGCAACCCGTCGCCGTGGCCCCCACTTAAATCGCAAGTGCTCAGCTGGGGAATCGAGCCTGGGATCAGTGCGCATAACTACACAATCTCAGCAACCCATCGCCGTGGCCCCCACTTAAATCGCAAGTGCTCAGCTGGGGAATCGAGCCTGGGACCAGTGCGCATAACTACACAATCTCAAGTACACCATAATCAACTGAGCTACTTATGGATGGATAAAGGATCAAATATGTTCAACTTTATTATCCGGAAGATTCGGTATCCCACTTCATCATATCCCAAGTCTTTGTCCTGATAGCCAAACGCAACCTAAGATTATGAAGGCCTCGAACAAGAACTTGCATCGGGTGTCCCGATGGCCTTACATGGTCAAAAGAGCGAGTCATAATTCTGGTTTCTCGATGTAGAAGAGGATGATGCCAAATAAAATCAGCCGAAGCTCGAAGGTACTTCTCGGATTTCACGTGATGGATCCGGGCCTTTTGAACTGGGTATGCAGCTATGATGTTGGCAGTCATCTTCAACGTATGAAACAAAATTGGAATCTAAGAAAGAAGAACATTTTAACATTAAAAATTTTGGAATATAAGTGCCTCCCCACCTCGTTGACTCAAGGCGTCAATCTGACTCTCCTTTTCTCTTTTCTATTTCGAGATACAGAAACATTTGAACTTCGACCTGTCGTTTTTGCTTAACGCGGAAACTGGGAACGAAGACTCCTTTTTCTGGAGCTTCAAACCAAAAGGATGAACCGTGGATTCGAAGTGGACATGGCAGAGAGAGTGAGAGAGAGAGAGAGAGAGAGAGATGGCTTGCTTTTCTAGCCGCCGTGTTGTTTCTAATGGGGTGGTGGAGTACACGTGTAGTGCACAATTATATGTGGGCCTTCCTACTTTAGTCTTTCTAGTGATTAGAAAGCTTAAGTTGAGCTTATCACAAATTTAATCTTTTCTTAGGCTATCTTTGTTTCGCCGAAAACTTCGCGAAAAAAAAATACTTTCTATGAAAATCATTTTCATGGGAAATTTTTAATTTTCATTTATTTGTTAATTTAAGAAAAGTGATTGACGAAAAGAAAAATCATTTTTCTTCGATCCATAAAATACGTTTTTTGTCGTTCGAATACTTGAAAATCGGGAAATAAATTTTCGGAAATAGCGTTTTTTTTTCCAAACAAACAAACTCTCAAACCCATGATTGTTAATTGGGGCCGCATCAAGCATTACCCAAAGCCTAAGATGGAGTAATCATGAGGGAAACGACCGATGTGTCTCCCTCAACCGTTGAGCGCCCCTTTCGCTTTTATATTCGAGACGAGACGGAACACGCAAAAATGCCCCCACTTTTGTCAAAGTTTTGAGTGCATGATGCCTTCGTCTTATTGTATTAATCATGGTCGATTGACCATCGCCCTTTAGTGAATTCGATACTCCTCCAACCAAATTTCGAAAGATGAACTAATGAAAGTATAATTCCTCCAAATTCCGTGATTAGAACGTGCTTCGTGGGACGAAGAAAGTACGCTATTGTCTTGGAAGGTTTTGACTCGTACAAAATACCCTTGTCAAGGAAATGCAGCATTCGGACCAAATCCCCCCCGCCATTCTAATTCTTGGATTTGACTTTGTTTGTGATTCCTTCTATGTCATGGCACGATCGAGCACATTGAAATTCTCCAACGACCTCCAACGACCTTATGCAATATTGCGAGAACCGGTAGAAACTAGATTGCCCGACAAGATATTTATAGTCCGATAATTCTTATTTTTAAGAGAGAATGTACGCCTCTATTTTTAATGATTTCTAAAATTATTGATAATTACTTTTCGAACGACTTAATACATCTGAGCAGTAAAATCAACTTTTTTCTCAATATGACTATATGATGGATAACTCATTCGATGGCTACTAATTCCACAGTGAAATGGAGGTTCGAGATTTCCGTTACGAGTGACAGGAACATGCCTTTTGGTACGTTTTATGCAATTTCTCGATAAAAAGAATGATCTTTTTTTTTATAAAAAGAAAAAAAAACTTGATCAAGTGAATAGGTTTTATTAAATTTGCACAGGAAAAACAAAAAGGCGGAAAAACCCCCCAAAGAAGAAAGAAGAGCGAGTAAAAACTATTTTCTGAAAATGAAATGCTCCCGGACAAGATAGTGCGAAGGACTTTGCCCGAAAAAAGAACAAAAACCTGCAAAATTTGCAGGAAGCGGAGGAGCTGCGGCATTTCTGTCAGTGAATCTACCTCCATTACCTCCCATTTTTCATTAAAGCGGAAACTCCATTTCATGCTAATTTCCAAAATTAAATATTATTTATACTAACCAAATATAATTAAAAAAAATTGGTTAAAGAAGATGAAAGGAGAGAAGAGAGAGAGAGGAGAGAGGAGAGAGAATAGCTTTGTGAATTTTAGCATCCTCTCTCTCTCTCTCTCTCATCAATGGTGTTTTGGGTGGAGCTTTACGCAACCCATTACCCCTGTCCCTCGATCAAATCTTCCTCCACGCCTCCACTTCAATCCCATTTCCTCCAATCCCTCTCTCTCTCTCTCTCTCTCTCTCTGCGCGCTCTTTGCTCGATCGTAGAGTTTCTCTCCTGCACGGTTGCTCTAGTTGCGATTCGTGATGATCCTGATGGTGAAGATCGCTTCTTGATGCCTGAGGAGTCCAATGCTCCTTCCCTAGTTGCCTAATTTCGATCGATTCGGCGGACCCAGTTGTTCTTTTCCTCGTGCTTTTTGCCCCGAAGGAATTCCATGGGCAACAGCGGAAGCGGCCGCCGGAGGCACGGGAGCCGGCGCGGCCACCCTACGCCCCCGGGGCCGCCGCCGCCGCCGCCGCCGCCGCAGCAGCAGCCGGAGGTCACCTCCAACAGGTACGTCGTCACGGCCGCGACCACGTACCCGCCCCAGTACCCGAGCCCTAACCCGCCTCCGCAGTACTACCAGTACCCCGGGTACTACCCGCCGCCGCCCCCGCCGGTGACCCGTTCGCCGCTCCCGGCGCCGTACGACCACCACCATCATCCCCGGGGCGGTGGTGGCCCGCCGCATGTGGAACAGGTCCACGGGAATTGGGTCGGCGGGAGGTACCCGTGCGGGCCGGTTATGATGATGCCTTATGTGGAGCACCAGAAGGCGGTTACCATTAGGAATGATGTGAACATTAAGAAGGAGACACTGAGGATTGAGCCTGATGAGGAGAATCCTGGGAAGTTTCTGGTTTCGTTCACTTTTGATGCCACTGTCGATGGAAGGTATTGCTTTTTGTAGCTTCAGTAGCTTTTGTTAGATCATGGTCTCGAAGTGTAATCTGTGATTTACCTCACGACAAGTTGCTCTGTCCATGGATGATGATATCATTTGATGTGATGTGATACTACAGAGAATAGAGTATCTGGTAGTAAAGGATTTTGCATTATATGAGTTCGTCGCATGTATATTTTGGCTGATTTGATCCGTGGAGGGACAATTGTACTTTCTGTTTGGTTAGTTGTCTCCGTGCCTCAATGCACCGACTTTCTTTTTAAATCTGTCCTCACAGTGTAACGAACTTATAGTGGAGGGTTGATGTTCGGGAGCTTAGGAAGGATACAAAATCTGGATGCTGTGACTTGGGCCAGCATATACTCATGTTGTGTTCGGATGAAATGTCAAGGAGATTCTTAATCTATGATGGGTTGAAAAGAAGCTTTTGTAGTTTCACAGACTTATTGATAGGCAATGACAATATGTGATTGTCCTGACATACCATAACCTAAGATATTATGAATTTGAAACAAGCAAAGAGCATTGTGGATGGATTGCAAGTGACAAACACTGAGCATTATGAAGGAGATGCGAGTGACGGATAACGTTGCGGTTTCTAAATGAATAAATGCAGCACAAATGTGTCCTCCTTTTTTCGTGCTGATAGCTTGTGAGTTCTCTATATTGTGATACAACAGAGTTATGGATTGCAAAAGAGAGATATAGCAAGTGCTGAAATGCTTCTTTTCATTGAGAGGTGCAGAGTTATGGTAGTGAATGGGTTCTTAAGAAATTGCGTATTGGTTTGTGAGTATAACTGTAGTTAAGGTGTGTCTTTGAGCATTTTGCACTGTCCATTTTTCTTCTCGCTGATGTCACTTAGATCTTACACTGCCAATCTTTATGTGGGACTGCATGTTCATATCTCCTTTGAAAGGATGGTTTAATTAGATTGCTGTGCGTTGATCGTCTTAGGCATGTCACTTGTGTTAAACAATTTTTCTTTGGCGGTAGAAATTGTTTTATCTACATATCAGAGTGTCGTAAATTTGATTTGAACGTATCATACCTCTGATCTGGAAGAGCTTTCTCATTTTGTCATCTCCATTCTTATATTGTCAACCCAATAAACTGGAAAATTGTCAGCTGACATTGGTTAAATAAACCATCCTCTGTTATTTTTTCATCTGTCTAATTTTATAGTTTTGCTACAGAATCACAGTAGTTTTCTTTGCAAAGGAAGGGGAGGACTGTAGTCTCAGTGCAATGAAAGAAGACCTTCTACGACCAGTAATAGTGGAATTCCAGGAAGGTCTTGGCCAGAAGTTTAAACAGCCCTCTGGAACAGGAATCGAATTTTCAATGTTCGAGGAGACAGAATTAAGATACGGTGACACAGACGTGTGTCCTCTAGCAGTGAAGGCGGAGTCATCCTTCGGTACCCAGAAAGGTCCTGATGGGAATGCCATGTCGAGAACCATGAACTCTCAGATAACTCAGGCTGTGTTTGAGAAGGAGAAGGGCGAATATCAGGTGCGGGTTGTGAAGCAGATCTTGTGGGTGAATGGAATGAGGTATGAGTTGCAGGAGATTTATGGCATCGGGAACTCGGTCGAGAGTGACATCGATGGAAATGACCCTGGAAAGGAATGCGTGATTTGCCTGTCAGAACCAAGGGACACAACTGTCCTTCCCTGTCGGCACATGGTAATTATGCTTCCCTAACTTTTCTTTTCGGTGTAGGACTGTGAATCCTGACTGGATTGTAAATTCTTGCTTGAGGCTTGTCAAGGTTTGTGTGTGACTAGAAAAGTTCGTTTTATTCTTACCTGAATTCTGTTGAGTTCTTTGTCGAATCATCAAAACACTCTGTGAAATCCTGGTTTACCGAATTATACAAGGGTTGTTCAACTCACTAGAGGATCATGGTAATTGCTCCCCTCCATGACAGCAACTCACTGAATAAAGAGAAGGAAAAGGTAAAAGAGTGAATTAAATCCAAGCCTAGGGAAGAGACAATGCTATACTGCATCAGTCTACCCTATTATCAAATTGATGAAACGTGGTGGTTAATGAATGTTTTGAGGGGTTTCGGCATCCGATTTTGCTCATGATGGTGGTTTAGCTGTTTAGGAAGGTCCAAGTATTGAACTCATCCTGAAGTGAACATATCCGATTGAATTGTTAATCTGGTGTTGCTAGTTAAGGTTTAACAGTGACAACGTCATGTGGTATTCATATTATCAGTGTGTTTTGGTCAGCTTTAGCACTATGTTCTTCACTTTCCTCTCTCCTTCAACAATACTTTGCTTTTACTCAACTGGTCTATCAAGAGGGCAGTTTTGATTTCCTTTCTCTCTCTCTTCATTGTACAGTGTATGTGTAGCGGGTGTGCGAAGGTTTTGAGGTTCCAGACAAACAGGTGTCCCATCTGTCGGCAACCGGTCGAGAGGCTTCTGGAGATCAAGGTCAGCAGTGCTGCTGACAAATGAAGTTGCCGTTTATTAGCGTGCTCATGCTGTATAATAGTCCTTTGGTTTTGGTCCTTTTTATTTTTGTTTTCTTTGAAATTCTTTTTTTTTCTTCCTTCCTCTGTGTTTATTCAGTCTTTTGCCTGTGCAATGATCACATGGCTGAGTTTTACTCACCAAGGCACACCGAAGCGTTTGCTCTGAATGCATCAAAGAGCATACTGCTTATTTATACTTCCGGGTGTTGTTTATGTGACATTCTAAGCATCTCATGCAATCTTAGCTCCTCTAGCTGCTCAAGATGATGATGTTATGAAATTCTCGCTCTGATGCTGTTTAATCCCCCCGTCACAGCTGACTTTGTGATCTATCGGATGGGTGTCAAGGGCTCTGTAGGCCCGGAAATAGGACATTGAGTTGTGTTAGTGAGCAGTGTCGTAGGTCAAGTTCTTGTCACCTCTAGAGGTGTTGGACAACCACTTTTTCCAAAAACTTAGCGAAGGCTTCGAATTTTCTTTGTTGCACGCCCTGGTCCTATGATCAATATCAGCAGCGCTTGAGAGTTGGAAGACAAAAGAAGGCATGAGATAGCGGGCCGATCAGAAACTTCAAGCCCCAATCCCTTTTGCAGAGTGGCCCATACTCCTTTCTCTTTCCGTTCTTTGCCAGGTGAGGACCAGAGTACCTGGGGCAAATGCCAATTGGGGATTATGCCGAGAAAGACTCGTAATGCTGAGAAAGACTCGAGGGAGGAAATGCCTTCTCTTTTTTATCCCGGTTGCTAGATCGAACCTGCTTGCGATCCTCGCAAACCATACATGGTTGTAAAAGGGCCTTATCTCTAGTTTGCATTTGGTGATGTTGCTGTCTACGAAGAGCTCGACTATATCAAGCCCGGACCTAGATGAACTGTGGATGTAAACATTTGTTAAATAGTTCTGGCTCACACAAATCGATCCATAGCAAGAGAAGTGCCTGCCAAACAAGTGGACCTGTTTAAAATGCATCATAGATCCATTTCTTAACTCATATATTAATAAATCTAGTTGTCAAATGGATTAGTTATACTAAGTAAATTGATTTAAAATGGTAAAATCCAAAATAATATGGGTATTATATGAGTTAATAACTTACTTAAACTCAATCCGTCTTTATAACTCTCTTTTTTCGCCCTCACTTGATCTTGTATTCGTTCACTTTGTGCTCTCACGTCAATTGGTTGTGGGTTGGACAAGAGTCACTAAATTTGTATTGCATTGAAATGAATGAATTTAAATTGGATTATTTTCGATTTGATGCCACCAATTCATTTGATAGCAATTCAAGTGGGGGAGTGGGCAAGGTTGGCTTCCTCTTCCCAATGAAGAAGGCGAAGCTTTTGCTTTTTTACAACATCAATGTGACAAGCAACCACTTCAATGTTGTAGATAATGTCCTAATTAAATAAATTCTAGATAGGTTTCCTCCATCAGTTAAATCCTTTCTTAATGGGTTTGACACTACATTTATACTTAGCTCATAAACTAGCTTTCTTAATGTACGTATTAATAATGGTGTTGAGGCTTATCATTATTTTTCTCCTACTCGCTTTATGATGAGAGAAATCCACATGGAAGGATGGGGTATCCTATGACGACACTAGCTACTAAAAATAGTTAAATTCCTATGCCTTGGGTACAATCTGTCACTTTCGACATTGTATGCTGATTGATCGCATTGCCATCGTTTTTGTTGCACGAGTAATTTACATTGTGCCGAAACTTGAAGCCTCCTCGGAGATTTGGAAGTTCCGGAATCAATCCAATGGACCTAATTTTTCGTAAATTCAGATGTTTCCAATACTCCCACGTCCCGAAAGATCGGATAAATCTGTATCGATTTCGACTCTAATGCCGGCGCACATTGGTGCGAGCCCGTGTGGCATGGCATCCCGTTAAACACGGGTTCCGGTCCTAATCTTCTTAGCAAGCAATCTATTAACTTGCGGGGGTCAAAGTCAAAACCACGAGGTTTTGGTTGACACGACTCTCTTCTTGGCACCATTTTATCAAGAACTGTCAACAAGTTTTTTTTTTTATTTAATTAGTTAATAATGCAAAAATCGGAGGGCGAGTGGCTGATGTTGGTTTGACTTGCTTTTAGGAGGCAGCCGCTTTAATCCGCACGAATCGACTTAATACTTGGCTGTTGTCACTTCCAAAGATAAATTATGATTTAAATTTTGGGGGTGGAAATATGAATCTCTGAAAAATTAAGGATAAGCACATGAAATGGACTTGCCCGTCGGACGTTGCAACACCACGATCATATTAGCCTCCGCAACAAACCGAATCATACCTAGCAAAAAAAAAAAAAAAAACAAAAAGACAAAGAACAAAGGGATGATCACACGAGATTATTAATCGGATACGTGGATTGATCTGACCTTCGAAAAATAAAAAATACCCTCTCGATTTTGTCCAGATTGATCGGCTCTACTGTTCGAGGGTGTTTTGAGGCCGCATCTGCCATTTCACCGGTGAAGTCTTATTTGATGTGCCTAGACACGACGGCTCTCATCTGTTTGTAGCCGCAAAGATCAATTGACTCGAAAAGATTTGGATACATTCGCCGTTTATTACAATCTTGCTGACGATTGCTCTAACCCACCCGTTAAACACGTTAATGAAAAAAATTCATCGCTTCTAATGTCTTTTCTTACTCGTTTTGCGTGTAATCATAGGATTAAAAATGAAAACATTTTTTTTTATATTAAATACGACCAACAAGTACTTCGAAGACATTTTAGAAAGCTATATATTTTATATAATGATGGGGCACGCAAGGCAGCGGGTCCCAGCATCCTGAATTTATTAATCCGGTGAACATTGTTTGGCGGCACAGTACTAATCCATTAGCTAGGGGAAACAAGCTAATTGGAAAATCCGTGGAGGACTTGATCGAGACTTTTTGAACATTCGACTACACGAGCACAATCGTCCTCTCATCTCGCACGCGATCATTGTGGACGTACGGACCTGTCTCGTGAGGAATCGATCGATTCGAACTCCGATCACAAGCCTTGTCACCTGGGGGAGGCCCTTAGGACGATCGGTTGGACAAGTCTCGCGTTAACTCGTCACGAGCAGTGTCGATGCGCGTGATAATCCGACGCCCGAAATCGTATGACTCCGGCAATTGGCTACTGTGTCATCGTGGACGCATGACCCGATTTCATGGCATTTAAACTTTGACCCCGCTAACCCCTCTTTATTGCATCTTTTTGTGGAGCTTGAATGCTGTTTACATGTTTTCGTGCCGAACAAAAAATGAAATGGCTTGACGGTTCACGTTTCAAGCACCCCGCAATTGAAAAACAGTAGCTTAATTCGTGAGCGTAAAGAGAGAGTGTGCTCTTCAATGCACGTGATGCTTCCAAGAAAGAGAGGCTTGCTGGTAGAAAATCTGGAATTAGTATGCTACACAAAAAATAACTGCCCTAAATTTCTATTCTTAAAATAAAAAAAGAGCATAAATACGTTTGGTAACTACATAAATTTTCATTTTATTAATAATATTTTGAATTTTTTAATATTTCTTTCTTTTTTTTCCCTTTCTTTCCTCCTCTTTCTTGGCCAAGGCCGATCGCTGGGGCCGACGAGGGCGTCGCGACCCTCGCCGCCGACCTCGCCGTTGCGGCCGCGAGCCGCCCTCGCCCAGGTGGCGAGGGCCTCGACGCACTCTCCGGCCCTGGCCTGCGGCCGGCAGGTCGAAGAACAACAACAAACCAAAAAAAAGAAGGAAATAAAGAACAATCAGAAATGGAAAAATTGTTCCGAGAATCAAGAAGTTATTTTTTTGTCTGTTTCTTGATTCTATTTCAAAATTGATTCTGGAAATAAATTTTTGCAAAATTATTTTCGTGAACAAAAATTTTAATAA
Source organism: Syzygium jambos (assembly GCA_031216235.1). Lineage (NCBI taxonomy): Eukaryota > Viridiplantae > Streptophyta > Magnoliopsida > Myrtales > Myrtaceae > Syzygium > Syzygium jambos. The sequence goes on from CM062230.1 coordinate 27,094,061, forward strand.
ACGAATTTCTATTTTTAAACTGATTCTGAAAAAAAAAAGACTAAAAATTTTTATTATTTGATAAGTTGTCAAATAGGGCCTAGTAACCTGAATTCGTCATTGCACCTACTGTTTCAGTATCCTTAAATTCCTAATGCCATCAAAAGCTCGACGATGGCCAAGGAAGATGGAAGCACGCGCTGTACTTTCACGACTGCAGTGTCTTACAATTATTGCGCTTTTTGCTATGATTAGATTGGAGGAAATAGCAGGGGGGAACGTGGGGTCACGATTTTCGAATTGCGCAGTCATAATCAAGTTTACTGTCGGAGCAGTACGGTCGATACGATTTTTTAATTCAATAATTGACAATGGCTAAGGTAAGGGGTGTGCAGAGGAATCAGAACTGGTCGGATCGCCTGGAATCGGACCGGACTGGCACGAAATCGGCAGTTCTCGAGGAGATCGGTCTGGTTGTCGTTTTCAATTTATTAGAATCGGTAAGTACCGGTTCGATTCTCGATTCTAGGCGTGGAACAACGAGAATCGCCTACACGGACCAGATTGATAATATATATAATTTTTAAGAAAAATTTTCAAAAAAAAAGAGAAAAATTTTAAGAAAAATAAAAACTTTAAAATCTTTAATTTGAAACTTAACGCTCATTAATTAAGTGCTCGTCTCGTCTCGTCTTACTCTCACTTTTTTTGAGCCGTTTCTCTGTTTGTCGCTCATGATCTCGACTCTCAGGTTTAACGTCCATTGACTCACAGCCTCGGCTCTTAATTCCCATCAATTCACGGTCGAGCCTTCGGCCGTTCATCGCCTCCCTCTCTTGCTCTCGGTCATCTCCACTTGCGTGAAGTCTCGTGGGACCGATTCCCGATTTTGATTTTTCGCAATCAGTCCTTTAACGGGCTATTCATGGTGGGAACCGCCGTGCCCACCCCCGGGCTAAAGCATATTGCATGATGTGATATATTTTGTAAACAGAGAAAAGCGGGGCAGAGAGTGGAAAATGAAATAAGACGCAAAATTCGTAACGTGTGTATCTGAGAATCATACGACCGTAGGAACGAAATATGAGTCGTGCCTGTTCATCATGTTTAATAACATGTCAGATATTACAACGGTGCACTCTCGTGGCTCCGCACGGTGGTTGCTAGGGTCGCACGAGGGTCGGTCAGCCCTCGCCCGGTGGGGACAACGGCTGCCTCGCCCGTTGCTCGTCTCGCTAGCGGCCGAGTGCGGATCGCCGGCCCTGGTCGGCAAAGGAGGTGGCGGTGTCGCCTCCCTACCCATTCCGGCCCCTGTAACATTAACCAGTGAATGGAAGAAAAAAAAGGTAAAAATTAGTTAAAGGAATCGGTCAAGATCTTCCGTCCACGCTAGCAATCGACGAATAAAGCTAACGGAGTTTCTCTGATGCACGAAGTTCGGTGCAAGAAGTTTCAAGACTCGAGTGATCGAAACGGAAGACCGAGGACACAATTGCGTTATTAGACTCGCATGGCAATAAACCCATTTTGCTTTCACCGGATAGCAATTCGCATAAGATGATGGGTTCGGATTAGGGGACGTGTAAAACGGACCGTCCGAACCGGTCGGTTGGATCCGGTTCTCGAGAGTGTCGGTTCGGTTTCCTGTTCCTCGAAGTGAAACCGGTGTTCGGGTGGTCCGGTTCCCGGTTTCGAGAGGGAGCCGGACTGGACCGACTACACGTGAACTGAATCCAAGTGAGCTTCATCGACATAAATTCAGTAAAATGTAAATTAGTAAAAATATAAACTAAATCCTAAGTGACCGGTTTCCCGATCCTCGGACAAACCGGGGTGGCCCTCAACCGATCAACCCCATGCTTTGGACCGACAGAGGAGAGATCAGCGCCGCTACACCGAATTTGGGCGTAATATTTTATTTTCTTTTGAAACATTCCGTGTTTTTTCTATAATATCATTATTATTATTCTATTTTTTGGGTTGGGGGAAAGGGGTGGGCTGTATACTCCATAATGTCTCTGGTCCTGACTTTGGCGCTCTCGCATGGTGGCGGGTGGGGACTTGCGAGCGTTAAAAACAGGGGACGCGAAAAAGCCAAAGGAGAAGACGACAACCGATTTCTGTCTTGCTTTCTTTCCTCCTCTCCCCTCTCTCTCTCTTCTCTCTCTCTCCCACTCGCGCTCGCGCCTTGTCCTTGTCCTCGTCCTCGTCCGCCTTGGCCTTCGACTTCGCCTTCGCCATCCTTCCTTACCACCATCTCTCCCTTTCTCAAAACTAGCTGCCGCAGCCGGCTGGGTTCCGCGCTCGAGCTTCGCGCGACGATCCCCGTCGACCCCCTCGGCGGTCGCGCGCGACGACGCGCACGCGGCTTCTCGTTTCGTAACTCTCCGAGCTTTGGTTCTTTCGCTCTCGTTTCTTGTGGGCATGGGGAACGGAGACGGAGGCGGACGGGTGGCGAGAGACGATAATGTCGACGCCCGCGGGGGGGTGGATGTCGACTGTCCAGCTCCGGAGGTACTCGCTGACTCGCCTTTTTGTCTCGCTGCTTCTTTCTTTCTCCGTGTTGTCGCTCTGCTTGAAATGGGTCTTTGAGCGCTTGAGGCTTTTGGCTTTCTGGGTAACCGTTGGCTTTCTCGGGTGATTCTGAATTTGTCGCGCTGCTTTCGAGTTGGAATCGTGGGGTTGTTGTTCTCGGAGTGATTGTTCTCCCGCCTGGTTTGGGCCCGCTTTGTGTGTGGTGGTCACATGCTCTGTATTGTACGGCTAGTGTCTGGACTTGATTCATGCTTTAGTGGGGTGCTTTCCTCTCTTTGGGAAAAAAAAAAACATATCCGTGAAAGAACGCGCAGCGGAGGAAGACGAGTGCGATTGTCCGACACAGCCACCACGTCCTTGGCGGTTTTGTAATGGCCTTTTTGAAGGTAAATTGGACACTGCTTGCCAAGTTACATTCTTTGGTTGAGCGGTAGAGGATTCTGGCACTCCCTGGGAAAATTCGTTGACCCTTCGAGAGCCGAATTTCCTTTTTCTGTGTGGCAGAACTTTGATGGGAAATTCTTTAGCGGACGATGGAGCCAATCTTGCGGTCATCGGGACCGTGTACAGAATCTTGTTCACCATGCAAATTCCATTAGGGTTTCTAGGCAACATTTTCCTGCTAGCACTGCTACTCCTTGACTTGGAGGTAGTTAGATTTAGCTGCTTAGATGATGGCAACGCACTCCTGATGTGCGAAAGAACTTCTCTTAGCTTGTTTTGCAGGTCAGGAGTGCTCCGGAAATAATCGAAGAAATCCCAGACGCTGATCACCAAGGACGGCAGAGCCTGGTCCTAGAGATACCCACAAGAACCTCCGAGTTTGGTAGAGAGGATTCTGCGGTAATGGATATTCCACCGACGTCTAACCTTACTCCCAGAAGGGTCAACTTTTCGCCCATGCCCAGTCCCAGTTTTGGCAAAGCGGATGGAACTTCCGCCCCCTCCCCATCAAATCGCAGAACTATGAAAAGCCTCCTTCCCAAACTGAGTTTTAAGTTTCGAAATAATACTGTCGACATTGAGAAGGCGGCAATGGTAGCATTGGGTGCTTCTCCAGCAGGAAGAAGGGAGAGACCTCTCATTCCAAGGACGTTCTCTTTTACGCGGCTTTTCGCTCCCAGAATGAAAACAGCGTCGTCCTTACCTGTCACTCCAATTGCTCATTCCAATCCAGAGTCTATGCATGGACGGAACACAGCCGAACAGCTAAGTTCTGTGGTGAGGATAACCTTTCTCTTTTGGTTGTGCATTATGGTCTTACTTAACTGGAGAACTTATCGATCACCCAAGCTGACCATTTTTTAGGTGGCAAGTATCAAACATCACTGCAAGTTCCACTTTTATCCTGTCAAATCTCAGTGTTCTATCACTAATCGAGTTGTGACAACAACCATGAAGTCCTTTCCTCTCGAATTGACTAAATTGATCTAATGTGCTCTTTCCAGTCCATTTATTGTTTATTATGTCTAGTACACCAAAGATGGCTGCAATTTTCTTAGTGTTGACATTGGAGATTCTTTCTCTCGAAGACATCAAGTCGTGTTAACTCTTATAGATTTATGCTGGCACTCACTGCAAATGCCAGGGATTCAGCCCATGTTTCCTTGTCTTTAGTTTTAGTTGGCACCAGAATCTGTAGCTTCTCCATGAGTGAAATCATCGCCACAAGGACTTTTAAAGATGTGAAACAAGCATGTAATAGCTAAACTGCTTTTCTCTGAATTACAATCAGCTTAAGCTTTATATCTCGTGGTCTCTAGTTTGGTCACTGTGAGGTTGGTTTGTTCCTATTCACCTGTTCACAGCATTGCTTTGCACAGAGCTAAGATATTGGCGCATTGAGCGGAAGATGACCCTTATAGAGTGAAATTCTCTGACCGTTGTGGCGTATTGGTTTCTTGCAGTTTATAGTTTATACCGGTAGATCCTTACTTACAAAGTTGGTAGTGAACTCCTCCTTTTAATCAATATATCTGTTCTCTGCTTGTGGTGGTTTTAGATCAATGACACAGTATTATTCGTTAATAACTGAGTATAATGCTAGTTGATTTCCTTAATATATGTCCTTATCGCTGGTTTTTCCTGTTCTGGTTTCTTTCTTCTCAGAAAGCTGAGGTCCGACCATCTATTCACCGATCACGTTCAGTCCCTGTGATTAACAAAGATGGGAGCATAAAGCCAATGGATTCTTTAGTCAACATGTTTCGCATGGTTCCCACAACTCCCCGGGTCGCTGCAGATGCCAGTGTGTCAGATGCAGCTCCTACATGTGATACTGGTAAATAAATCATTTGAGCGAAATATCTCCAGTTGTCTGCACCAACCCTCATGCCGCATGTTGTCACAAGAGTACAATCTGAAACCTGAAATTTGAAGTTCCTTGGTGACCTTGCATTGAGAGACCCAGGCTTTCAATCTGCATTTGATTTACACCAGTGGGAAAAGTTAGACATTTCATCTGAATGGAGATCTAACCTGGTTTTTTGTGTCCTAAAGCAGCGAAGTGTGTGTCCTAATACAGATTTTCCGTCTGTCCTGAAAATTGATTACTGAAACCGGACAGATGTCTTGTCCGTCGAGATCTCTAATTCATTTGAACCGTACTTTCAATTGTGCGAAATGTTCCTTTCAATTGTTAGATCTTCACTTGTGTGAAAAGTTACTTCTACGATGATTCCGGCTAAGTTGTGGAGTTTCCAGCATGTCTCTTTGCACCTCGAACTTTTGGTCATAGCTTATCCTACCCTTACATATTCAGCTTGGAAAATGTGTTTTGGTCTGTTATGTTAGGTCAATCTCACCACGTAATATTTTTCATTCTTGTGATATAGGATATTCTGACCTACAATTCATCTTAGTCCTATGGTTCAGATGAAAACCGTGATGATGGAGAAGATATTCCTGAAGAAGAAGCAGTCTGTCGAATATGCTTTATTGAACTTGGAGAAGGCTTGGACACACTTAAGATGGAATGTAGTTGCAAAGGTGAATTGGCACTAGCTCATCAAGAATGTGCCATAAAATGGTTTAGCATCAAAGGTAATAAGATATGCGATGTGTGCAAGCAAGAAGTCCGGAACCTACCTGTCACTCTTTTGAGAATTCAAAATCTTCAAGCCCGTAACTCACAAGGAATTGGAGCTCCTGAGGTTGTTCAATACAGGTAATTAGTACGTCCACATAAGTACTGCTGCTGTAAGTAGTACTATTTTTCTTCATCAAATCACTATTTTGTGTTGTATTATGCAAGAGGAACAAGCACATTTACAAGTGGATGTCCTCTTAGATATTGTCCTGTACAACAAGTAGAAGGAATGTGAAATATTTGAAGATCTTGTTGAGCAATGTAAAGCCATACAAACCGTAACAAATTACAAGTTGATTAGTGCCTATTTGACCAGTGCATGCACTTAAATTTTATCACAGGTTCCCATATTCATTCATGCACAGTAGGGCCAATAATGAAACAATACGAGATTAGCAAGCTTCAATGCTATTTTGATTTTCATGACTGACAATAATGGAATTGAACCAAAAACATGACAGGTTGTGGCAGGATGTCCCGGTTCTTGTCATTGTCAGCATGCTCGCTTATTTTTGCTTTCTTGAGCAGCTTCTGGTAAGTGTTGAACATTCTCATGTGGCTTTTCTAAGCCTTCAAGGTCAAGAGCGTATAATTATTGTCTTCACAGGTAGGCAAAATGGGTTCTGGCGCTATTGCCATTTCTCTCCCATTTTCCTGTATTTTAGGGCTTCTTGCATCCATGACATCCTCCACCATGGGTAAGTCTAAATTCTTAGCGTTCACAATGGCAATGTCTCGTCTCCTTTACAAGATTTAGTGATTGCATTATAACAATGATGGATCTGAAATTTGTTTCAGTGCAAAGAAGATTTGTCTGGATTTATGCAGCTATTCAGTTTGGGCTGGTGGTTCTATCAGCACATCTTTTTTATTCACTGGTGAGAACTTAAGTCATAGATGTTATTTTGGAAGTTTCATAATGCTGCTCGGAGAGTAGATCTGATGTAGTTGTCTCAAGAAAGTTAAGAACCTTGATGGGCCTCGGAGTTAGATGACACCCATCTTTCTGCGAGATGAATCACCATTGGCTTTTAAGTTCCAAGCCATGCTTGATTGCAGAGAGTATGTTATTTATATAATTTTTCGAGAAATTATGTCTTTTTTGCAGCTTCACCTGCATGCTGTTCTATCAGTTCTCCTAGCTACCTTCGCCGGATTTGGGATGACAATGTGCGGGACTTCTATTCTAGTTGAGATTTCGAAATGGAGGGTCTGGTGGCTGGCCCGATCAGCACAAAGACGTAATGCCCAGGAGAACTCGCAGTTTGATCAAATGCCCGTGGCCGTGGAGCAGAACCATATGCAACCACAGCATCAAGAAACTGAACCGGGGAGCTCAGAAACTTCACGTGGTAACTGACTTGATATGAATAAAAGTGCACGAGGCTGCTATGGAACAAGCTGCATCAACTGTATAGAAACCATCTTCATCTTCTTCTTCGTGGCCGATTCCGGTCTTTTGTTAGCTGGGGGATACATTTGGTGCCCGGTTCTATTACTGTTACATTTTCCTCTGCTTCTTCGTTCGGCTAATTCCAGTCTTTGTTAGCTGTGGACACGGTCGATGCCCTTGGCATATACTTGAAGCATAAAAATATGTTGTCTTTGCTTTTTATCAACCTGTATGTTTGGATCATTAGTAGTCAATTAGCAAAACGCGTCGTGACCAGATGAACAGGGTAAAACCAGCTCATCTCCGAAGGAGGCGATGCTCCGTGAAAGGTCTATAATAAATTTTGTGTCGATCGGTAGTTGTATTGTTGCATCAAATACATCGTTTTGGCTATCGTCATCTCTGAATCTCCTGTTATCCCAAAATCAACTACTATCGGGGACTTCTTATCTCGGCCAAAACTACTATCGCGGACTTAAAAGGTAATCATAATAAGCCTGTTTGTATTCAAGGGAAAATATCTGTACTTGGAACAACTTCGCCATCTTGGCATCATTGCGAGTCCATAGATATCCCGTGTACAAGCCAATGGCTACTTCGGAACACCCTAGGGATGATAACCCACCGATTTCAAGTTCCCCCCTCAGAAGTTCGTTGAATTGTAAGCTTGTGCCTGTGGTGATGGATACAGAATGCATAGGCATCAATTGGGATGTTTGTGAATTAAATTGACTACTGAATACATTGGGCTGTATAATCTGCATCAAGATCACACTATGAATAGTAGAGAACGAAAGGATGCCACGGGATCGAGTAGGCTTGGTTGCTAAAAGCCCTCACGACATCATCTATTGCGCAATATCTCTGGGTAACTCGAAACATTAGAGATTATCGGGCCGAACAACTAAAGCTCCATCAAGCATTAGAAGGCGACGGCAAAGACAAAAGAAATGATAAAAAAAGGGCGCACAAATGAAGTTTACGGGAGCATCATACTCAGAATGGCCATTTTATAAATAACTCATTTGGGCAGAATCAATTTCGTCGACTGTCACTTTCATGCTTCAATCCTTATACTACCTACATCCTCCTTTTCCCATACTCATCGGTGCCATCAATTGCACCTTTATCCCGAATATACAAAGGAACCAGTTGGCCAACCCAACAAAAATTAGATTACATTTACACAAACCAACTGAATAAACAATATGACAAGGCCACGTCAGTGACCAAATATTCTGCCTCCATGGAAAAAACCACCATTGGTACTGGTCATTGCTTGTCCGGAATAATTAACCTTGGTTGACAAGAAAGGATTATCCTTCAAACTTGTATCCTGGGAAAAAATAAAACACCACTTTTACTGATCATTGTTTGTAGCCGGAATAACTAACCTTTGTTGATGGAGGCTTATCCTTCAAACTCGTACTCAAAACCGTCTCCACATTGCTTGCTTGACTTTCAGCAACCCCAGGTCTCATCCAAACTTTCGTGTGACCCTCCCGGCATACCGTCAAAACTGACTCTTGGGTAAATATCAAGCCAGATAGAGGTTCGGTGTGCACTCTATGAGCGACCAGTGGAGATAATTTTGGGACATCTAGCATGCTAGGAGCTGGTTGGAGGATACCTACTGGAGGAGTGCTGTCCCAATGAGCAGACTGGCTTCCAGTACTGAAAGTGGGTGAGCCACCCGGAGGACGCCTCAGTGGGACCACAATTTCATCCAACTCTAAGTCCCACAAAAGTAACTGTGTATCCTGCTCAGACAGGCACATCAGAACAAGGGTAAACTAACACGGAAAACCCAGCAGCAGAAGACGTTGACGGCAGGAAACGTAAAATGAACTGAGACAGTGCAGTACACCAATTAACCTCTTCTTCAGTTTGGAAGATTTTAGCTATCAATGGGCTTAAGAGAATTCCCCAAACAAAAACTGGAGTATCTCCAAATGGTTTGGTCGCATATTCAGTTTCTGAATATCAGATTTGCACTTTCCTAAGTGGCTCAAAAGTCAGGTTACTACGTCCAAGATGGAAGAAAGTCCATAAAGAAGCCAACGAAAGGTATAACAAATAAAATTCGATAAACATGTGAATGTTGATTTATCTCTAGCCATTGCACTCAATCCATTTGGGCTTTCATATAACAAATGTGGGGCTTTCAGAATGGCTATTTACGTCCTATTTGGTATTATTTTCAAAATTAACTCATCTTCCATGACCCACATTGATTTCAAGAAGAGTAATCTTAGTCCTCAATTAGTCAAACATGTCATTCAAATCAACACAATCTATTGACTACGTTGCAAATAGAGAGACTGAAAATTTCATCTGCATACAGCCTCCAGCAGTCCTCTTCAAGTGGGCTTGTATTGCTACATGGTTCTTGCTCATTTCTTTGCAAGTAATTTTTTCTTACTTTCAAGAGGTTAATCTAGGATTCTCACCGCTACATTGCAGACCAGATTTCCATTCTTCATATACATAAAAAAAATTGTCCAAATGCTCTATGTTCCTCATTCAAAAATCAATAAGTGACCAACCAAAACCGAACTGGATTGATTAGAATGATGGTGCATACACTGTCTGTACCAGGTGAAAAGGCGGGAGTCCTCTGATATCTTATTTCTAGCAAGGAACTCCCTCCTAGACATGTTTAGCCTATGGACCATTAATTTTTGCAAAACCACACACAGATAATAAGTGACTCAAGAAAATTTGCAAATATAACATCGACTAAATACAATTTTCCACCTGATAACACTCAGCAGAGCATTTCTAGAGATAACTGATCCTGGAACTACATTTTAGCCTGCATTCACATAAAGTAAAAATTGGGAAAAAAATTGCATCGAAAGGCTCATGGTTATTCTAGGAAATACATGGATCACACTCGAATTGAAGCTCAATGTAAAGACAGATATTTTTGAGCCAAGAAAAGAGATGTCCTTCATTCCATTAAAAACTTTGTTTGGCCAAAAAATATCATATTTGTCACCTCCATTGTTCAATATTCTCTTCCCTTTTTTGGTTTGGCAATTACCATAAAATTTAAGGTTTCACGAACCCAAGAGGTCAACACCTGAGCCACGTGAAATAGTCAGGCAATACCCTAGCAGCCACTACTTTTGATGGCAAACTATCCATATCGACATCCTTACAGCATTGGCAGTAAAAAGAGTGGTGCATGCATTTTGGCTTCAGTGATGAGGAATCATTGAATGAGCCAAGAGGTCCCACCTTCAACTCTTACTAGTTCGAACGGTCTGTTTCTTATGAGGATTAATATTACAAAGAAACTATTGGCTCCATCAAGCATAAGGATTTTTCTAAAATTGCGAAAGAATAGGATCAGATAAACATATTCAAATCTATCATTGGGTAAGTAACAAAAAGATGACCACAAGCATTTTTTAATACCTGACCCACTGAACCGAACCGGTACATCACAGACTCCCCTGTGTCATCAGCATTGGGTGGTGACCAGTATGAATCAAAAGCCACTCCACTGACCTGCAGCACCATCAAGTCTCATAATGTATATCCAAGCTTGCAACTAAAGGCAAGAAATAAAGCTCATAATCGCTATACTGAATCTCACCCATGAATTGTGCCCCTCGCCCCATGCAACGACCTTCCTTTCTTCCATACTCCAGACTTGTACCAAGTCATCTTCACCTCCAGCAAGAATGTATTTTCCATCCATGCTGTCAAGGGACATCATCCTCTCAGATTTTAGAATAGTTAAAATACTAATGTTTCAGATGCATGAGATAGTGCAAGTTATGATTTCTTCTCTATTAATCAAAGTACCAATTGTAATCTTATGGCCAAGCCCAATCAAATGTTGAATCATCAATGCCAAAGAAGTGAATAAGCTACCTCCAAGCACAACATAACAAAGCACCATAATAACTTTTGCCACCACATATCAGCTGTTCCTTTGAATAGTCAAAGACTCTTAAATATCCTGGATCAACAAATTGCTTGAACTCAGATATGCTTTTGGCACATAGAAAAGAAGCAAAAAATAAATATAATCAACGTGCAAATGATTCAGATGATTTACCATCTCTTCCAACAGCTGCCAAGTAGGCTCCATCTGTCGAGAATGCTATGCTATTAATTGAACCTTGGCAAATATGCCACCGGGCTATGGGGTTACTCTGCACACAGGAAATAACAAAAAGGAAATGACAGGTAAAACTATTGCACCAAAACAACTGCTCTTCCAGATGCCGACTCTTTTCTTTAACATGTTAGGAACTATGAACCTATACGGGAAAACAGCTGAACACAAAATATGAAGCTCTATGCAGTTAATGCAAGATGTTTATGCACAGACTCTGCAAAGACTCAAAAGAAGAAATACAAGCTCTAAAGCATCGTCCAGAGCCTTCAACTTAATTCTTATAAACGAAAGCATATTTTCATGTAAAGCGAAATCTGCAAGAAACGTCAGATGAGCACGCGTTCAATTCTGGTGTAGAGTTATCTTATCAGTGGCTTTTGGCAAATGTGTTTCCTGCCTACTCTGTATATCAGTTGGTCAGTAAATAGGGAAAATTAAAAAACTATCACTGCGACATCCCTCATGTGTTCTGGCAAGATCTCATCAAATGCATATAACCAATTTAGTTGTACACAAATAGAAGCAATACCATGCATAGTGACAATGGACAAACCACCTCCCACCCACTCTGTTTCAGGCAGTAGTTGCTAGAACTTGTATAAGACTGCTACACTAAATTGCACAGACAAAAAGCATAAAGTATGCTTATTGACCATCCACACAAACAGAAAAATACGTCCAAGTCTGGCATGCCAACGACAACCTCATTTCAATAGGCATATAGATAGGAAGCTCTTGACATTTTCATGACACCTAATCTAAAACGGAAAACAAACAAAGGCAAGAAGAAGACTCCATAAACCATTTCATAGGCAAGGTTAACATTATAGCCGCCAAACAAGACATGCCATCACGCATTTATACTGTGTGTGTGTGTGTGTGTGTGTGTGTGTGAGAGAGAGAGAGAGAGAGAGAGAGAGAGAGAGAGAGAGAGAGAGAGAGATTAGTGTAACTAAGTAACGAAATGCATCTTAATCATTACATCATAATGTTGTCAAAATTGTTTAAAGCATCTCCACACCAAGATTGTTTCCAGCAGAAAGTATTCTAACAAGCCTCATAAAAAAGAGACCTTTAGAAATTAAATCAGATACAAGCAGAGTTAACATCATCGAGACTAACATGCTCCACAGCATTGGATCTTTGAATATGCATCCAGTGGTTGTTAGAGGAAATTAATGATGCCATGGTATTACTAAAGAGAACTTGTGAAAGTGAGCGACAGAGTTAACCAACATAAACCACTTTACCTTGCTGTAGCGTGCATGTGCCACTGAAAACTGAGTTTGATCCTTGATGGCAGGGAATGAAGTATCGCCAGCACCATCTTTGCTCTAATACAATGTACAGAGTACCAATCAAGACACTGGATATAATGATATCAAGAAACCAACAGATTTTTGGATGCATAGAAAATGTAACAATCAAGGCTTGCCTTCTCATAAACATACAAATTTCCATCAGCATGTGCAACAACAAAAGCCCCATCGCCCCCAGGCACCCATGCGATACAAGTGCAGCGGCTGTTCAAAGAAAAAGCAGATAGTCAGGCAATACAATTGTGGATAGGTGGACCATAAACCAATTAATTCTCACATAACTGAAATATGCAGAAACCATGCAGCAACTAATTGCCTTGTCTCCCTATCCATTCGGTGAAGGCCTTAGCAATTCACTAGGAACCTCCACATGCTTAGACACTTCCATTATACGTGTACTACATATCTAGGTAATGGTGGTTGATGGCTAGGCACTAGGCAATGAATCATACTCAAGTTAATGTTAAAAGCGGAAGGGACTGAGCAAAATATAAGCTGCAGGAGTAAAATGCTATCTCTTGCCATTTCACCACAATGAGCTTTTCATCAGCAAGAGAGTTTAGTGGCTAGAGATGACTGCCCGATGATGTTACTAGAACTAGAACCCCCTAAAGTACCAGGCAAATAGACCAGATCAATTAGACTTTAGAGACTGAAAACATATAATAAGGCAAGCATGCAAAGAACACATAATAGTGAGCAATTTTCCATGTCAGCTTATCCTCAGCAAACACATAATACTGCATGGAAAATGAGTTTGGCCATCATTTTGGTTTTTGGCTTTCTAAAGATTTGAAAAATAGCTGTCTAGAAAATTGATTTCATTTCCGGTTCTCATTGAAATACTAGAAAGCTGTTTTCGGAAATATCCTATTGATGAGAGACTATGACGCAGTAAAGAATTTTAGTGTTCAAATAATCCCAACTAAATGAGAGCAAAAACCTTCTAAAAAATTGACACAAGGAAATCGAGACAATGTACCAAAAAAAAATTCTAGAAAAGTGAAAAGGTAAAGACCAAAACCAGTTTTAATCAAATCTGCACAAGAGATGAGAACCAGAAAGCTCTTCCACAGCTAGACACACTCTCAGCTTTTTACAAGCAACGGGCATGAAACAATGATTTTAAATTTGCTTCAACTACCAAAGATAGCAGGCATTAAGAATATTCATGCAAGACGATTCACTTGATAGGATATCATGCACTCTTAAGGTCGGTTATATCACCATCTATACTGCTGTCATCTATAAGAGGCAAATGGTTAAGCCAGGGCAGCCCTGAAGCCATGCAATGTTAACGGATTTGGAATGAGTTACTGCATACCGCAAGAGTACCTGCCCCACTTTCTCACACAAGGGGGAAAAAAGCCCATCCCAACTTTTCTTCGAAAATTTTATTGCAACAATCATCATGTTCTATCAGTTAAAGTCGACCTTCAAGCACAAATTTGCTTAACTTATTAAGATATGTAAAGGTAGGAGTCCATGAAATATTTCTTATTGCCATCCAATAAAGATCCTATAACTAGAACCGTAAAACAATACACGGATGAGTCCTCTCCAAAACAACTCTACAACATTTAAGACCTCTTGAAACTCTAAAATCTCATACAACTTATCCCATTCAAAAGCCAAACATTGAACAATCAAAACATCATCTAATCACAAAGATGAGGGAACCTGGAAGACACATGCCCCACCCAACGAAAGGATTCTAGATTTTATATGTCCATGCGTATGTATTCCTACTGAATTTTAGATATCCTAAAAATGAAGTAACATTTATATCTTGATCAGTTTAGATACAGCAAAAGAAGGTGACGGTTTGTAGGCGGTGGCGGACTGATCCTTAAATGGAGGAAAGGAATATGTAGAATAAAATGCAAAGCACTCTGACACAACATTGCATTATCTTATGTGGAAATTATAATTTACACTACCTGCTATTAACTGAACCATCTTTGTTATAATGCTGAGCCCCGATAAGCTTCTTTCCACTGTCTTGTAATTGTTGTCTCAGTGACACAGAATATACTAGAATAAAATGAGAAAAGCAGACTGAGCTTTTCTGTTAGAAGTTTTCAAACAACATGAAAGTTAGCTCTAGATGCAGAAATATACCATCACCAGTACTCAAACCAATGACCAAATCATGCCCTTCCTTAGCATCCTGGTCAAACGCATGGCAAACCGGGTAGACGTTGCTAAAGTAGATGGCCTTCATAGGTTCCTATGATACAAATTAACCTCTTGATTACCAACTGAAGCTTCTCGTTGTTTAACTTATCGAATCCCCACTCAGTAAAACTTACCTTGTCCTGAGAATTCAAATCACTTATAAAAATTCCGTCTCCCATATTGAAGATCAAGTAAGTCCCTCTACCGTCAAAATTTGAAGTCGAAGCCGAATTACTCGAACTTGAAGCACCCAACGAACTGAGTCTACTACCTGCACTGACACTCTTACTCCCACCATTTCCTCCCACAAAGCTTAGAGCACGGCTCCCATTGCTGCCACCCAACAGCCTCGCAGCAGCTGATCGGACACCACTGCTGGCACTAAAGCTAGACGACGATTGAGCCGGCGGAGTTGGCGGGGACGGCCTGTCCTTCAGATGAGCTAGAGTTGCCTGACAATCAAGTTCAAATCATACCCTACCATTAAGTATCCACGACTCACCAAAGCGTTCACAGACAAGAAGAATTGTAAAAAAGTAACGAATCCACCCGAAACAGATGGCCCTGCGATACGATTATCGAGTGGAAACTCTAGATATGAAACCAACCGGACAGAAGCTCATGAATTGGTTAGCTAAGATTGACGATAAACGGGAACCAAAATGCCCAAAGGAAAGCCTCGTCGGTATCGCTTTGACCTCCATCAGAATCAAGCAGTAGCCGGAGTCAAGGAATCGCATCAGAAACAGCACAATGGGACGAATCCTCGAAAATCAATATCACAAAAGAATCACCCCGGGAGCGAGCGAGCGACAGATACTTCGCAATCATTCAGAAACCGCCAGCCCTAACATCGAATCCAACACGAACCCGCGACATCTACCCCGACACCCAATCGGCTCCGATCGGGATTGAACAATCGACCCGGCCCCAGAAAAGGGTTGACTTCGCCGAGGAGCATTGCGCCGAAACAAACGAAGAGGAAAAGAGGAGGAGGGGGGGCTTGGCTGAAGAAAAGAATCGGGACAAGGACCTGAGTGACGGTCTTGCCCTGGACATAGTGCATCAGGCCGGAGGGGTGGCCCTTCTCATACTGGAGCTTGTACCGCCCCTCCGGCGTCTTGAAATAGGTCTTGAGGCCCGGCGGCGGCGCGTTCGCCGACGACGAGGAGGACGGTGCCTGCGCCGACGACGCCATCCCGTTCGCTGAGTTGATCATGGTGGCCCTCGCTCGCCGCAACAGGCCCGAGAGCACGTGATCATGGGACACACCCCCGCGAGCGCCCCCCCACTAGGGTTTCCCTCCCTCCCTCTCTCTCTCTCTCTCTCTCTCTCTGGGTGTTGAGTGTCCGAGGTTCGCTTTGCTTCGTGTTCTCTTCTCTCCCCCTTTTTCAAACTCCTCCTGCAGTTCTGCGAAAGAGAAAGGAGAGAGCTTTGAGAGTTTTGAGGTCTGGTGTGTTTTTTTGGGCTTTCTTCTTCAATGGCTAACGAGATCAAGGGCGGGTGGGAGGAGGAGGGGGGAAGGGGGGGCGCGCGGCGGGGATCGCGTGGATCGCGACCCACGGTAAACGTTGCCCCGGTCAACGAAATGGACGTCCCTTGATGCTGGATCTCTTCTTCTTTTTTTTCTCCTAGGAATTGGTGGCGTCGAGGGATCGGGACCCCCTCCTCCGGAGGGTTTTCTTGCGACGACGTATATACCTTGGGATAAAAGGTGTTTCTATGACCCCAAAAATAGAATGAAATAAAAATGAAAATGGGGGACGGGGGGGGACGATCGGCATCGACGTCGACCCCCGAGAACGTTGCCGTGAGAGCTCCGAATCCAAAACGGGGATTACGCGATCCGTGCCGTGACAGCAAACTGAGAAGTGCGATCCTACTGGCCAAACCTCATCACGGCCTGACCGCATTCAAGGCGATGCCCATGCGTGTCCTGAAGGCGCTTCCCCCTTTTTCGGCACCGCAGTAGGCCGGTTATCGTGCCGTCATTCTAAATTCCTCTTCTCGACGAGGACAAAAGGCGGGTCGTTTGTTGCCGATGCCGGGAGATCTGCGAGGGAATTACTAACGCCGCACTCGTTCGTCCAGATTAGATCCGGATAAAATAGCATAAGATTTTGATAAATCTAGGGGTGATACCGAATATGATAATGGATATCGGTATAAATGTTAATAATTGTTCGACTAAGCCAGGTTAGGATTAGATAAAAATAAATTAATTAATCGATCGAATTTATAAATTAAAAATAGAGCGAACATCGACTGTGTACATCGACCGCGTACTCCTGATAGAAAGATTGTCATTCCTTGCTCTCTTCAATCTACTTTCGAGTACTTTATTCGGGATTTTTACCCACCTTATGCGGTATTATCTCGTTTAGAGTGTGGTACCAAATACGGAACATAGTAACTTACCAAGGCTACCAATTGGGGTGCGAGCGATCGCTTTGAGTATGAATCGAAATTCGAGGCCTTAAGCTTCTTGAGGCGTAAGATCTTGGTCATTTAAACATATGATCGGTCCACTGGGTACGACCTCGGGGCGCTTATTAACTTAACAAGGAAGATCTAATTTTTGAAGCATTGATTACGAGGAAAGTCCAAGTTTGAAAATTGCATCTTTTACACTATCTGGGGATGGAGGTCTAGTGAAGATGTAATCGGTCCACTAGGTTTCATTTGTTTCGTAAAATATTAATGATCTAAAAAAATATTTTCCTTATAAATGATTGTCCGTACTCCTTACAAAAATAATATAACAAATAATATGTTTATCATGCACGAAAATATTTAGACACAAATTATTATCAATACCATTGACTAGGTGATATACAAGCGATTATTTTTAATAAAATCTTTGCAAAAATATTTTTTTTTCTCTAAAATAAAAAGAGCCTTGTCTATCGAATCATGACAATATCTGCGTCACACTTCTAGAAAATGTATGGCTCGATACATTTTTCCGAGGGTTGCTGCCAAACACTAGTGTTGAAAGTTAAGGCAAAGATAAAATGAAAAGAAGAAAACATACCGTTACAAGTGCTTAAAGTCATCAGAAGGAACAAATTGGCAAAAAGCATCACCCCGATGTTATCTAGGAAAGTCCTTGTCCAACGTAGACCGAAAAGATGTGAACAGAGCGTACTCATCGATGTTTGATTTAAAGACAGAAACCCCAGGAGAAATTCAGTCCGAACGGCACAAGGTGCAAGCGAGACGACGCATCGCGCGGCAGCAAAGTCGGATCATCTCGTGCCATAACCAGTGCCGAGAAGCGCGATCTTGTTTGCCAAAACCCTATTTCCAAGCCAATGATAATGTGTGTTCCAAAGGCAGCCTTTTTTTTTTTGTTTCAGCATCCTAGTCGATGGTAGTCCAATCTTTGTGTGCCACACCGACTTCTCCTCTTTAGTGTGGTCAAAAGGCTGGGCATTCACGCCGAGATCAGGGGATTTACAACGAATTACTTTATTATGGCCCGACCGGGATTACTACCATCTACTCACTCAAATTAACGGTTGATTGGGGATCGGATCGCTTGCGTCACAATATTTTCACACTTAAAGAATATGTGCCATGGCTACTACTAAATATATAAAAGAAGAAGAACATGTATCAGGGGCGGCCACCGTCAATGGTCGATGCCACTACAATCGCCATCGCAATGAGATTGCGTAACCAGGGCAGGACTTTCGTAGATAACATTGATGACGTTCGGATCTCTCCTGTCCACGTCGGACCAAGACTTTCGTAGACAACATCTGGTGATGCTTTTACCGAAAGTCGATGGATCAAGTCACACTTTTCTAACTTACGCGAGTTCCTGTGATATCTGAATCTGGTCCAATTTCAATTGATGCAACAAAGTCGTTTCAAGTTCATCGCCATCCAAGTCAGACGTGCATTGGACCTTCCAGATAAAATCATGTTGATATCCTTGTTTACGCTTTACAGCAAACCGGACGATATGTTGGCATTTTAAGACAGTGGTCACGAGGCCGTAACACGGGAACTGTGACTTTGCTTCTCAGTAATTTCAATGCGGGAGAAGTCCATTTCCTTCAACGATCGAATTTGAATTTCACTAAGGAACACGTACAATTTCCATCTATAATGTCCCGCAAAGCAACACTTTCCCGAAGACCACATTTTCAATTGTCATAAATCTTCCCGAATGACCTAAAACTATATACCGAGCACCTACCAGAAATTAGTCAACTGGTGTTTTGGGTCGCCAAAATGCATTCAATTTGTCTAGCTCCCGCGTGTCGAGATCCCCGCGTTTCAACTGAATCAAAAATGGAACTCAAACCCGCCAGGAAAGCCTCCACCTTGGTGGCCACCAAAGCCACCAGGAAAACCACCATCGAAGGTGAAAGTGAATTGCTGTCCCCCGCCGCCAAACGGGTTGAAACCACCGCCGCCGCCACCTCCCATGCCCATTTCGTCAATGTCTTCACCTCTGTCATATCTTGTCCGCTTTTCTTCATCAGTGAGCACCTGTGAACGCCAATAACCGAGTCAACCTCTCTATCCTGATCCCATTTTGGAACTATCTTTGAGTTGAAGATCTGCAAACCACAAACTTAAAAGTAGTGCTTGATATGATGATTCTAACCTCATATGCAGCTGCGATTTCTCGGAACTTGTTCTCTGCCTCATCTCTATTGTCCACGTTCTTGTCAGGATGCCACTGTAAAGCAAGCTTTTTATAGGCACGCTTGATCTCAGCAATTGATGCAGTCTTTGAAATTCCTAAAATCTTGTACCAGTCCTTCCGTTTGCTCATCTTCAATGCTTTCTCAGCTCTCATAAGTGCTTCACGAACAGCCATATCCTGCAATTTCAGCAGTTAAGAGTTCTTTCACGGCAAAGCACAAGTTCAAGATTGATGCTTTATCTGTCAGATCTTGGTACACAATAAAATGAATGCAAACAAAAGTTAGTTCTAGACTAATTCCAACATTATCACCTTACCCCCTCATTAAGGGGAACGAATCTAATTGGCCATCAGAGACGCATTCAATCAATCTCAATTTAACAGTTAATAAAAGACAAAAGCATTTTACTTGAAGACAAGGTCACTGCTGCATTAAGATTACCTCTCAAAAGAAGGATTCCATTTTCAATCTCCGCTCTGCTGATGTTAACAGGCAGACGGGATTGTATTATATTTAGGGACGAAAAGATCTGATCTCCTTACACAATATCAACAAAGAAAGCAAGATATGAGCAGTAAGAATGATTGTTTCCCCACAAAGTTCAATGAGCCCAAAGTTGCAGCATTGATTTGCAATTTTCACGTCCAGAAACACCAGAACATGCTTCATTATACATATGAGGATAACAAAAGCCCAAACTTATGTGGCTCTGGAAAAGAGGCTAAAAAATGCATGTCCCGACAGTAAGGGGCTTATATTCTCTAGCCATATATTCTGAAGAACACAACCGTAACCTTAAAGTTTGTTTACATATTTTCCTTTGGTAGAAGATGCTTCTGGTATTTGCAGTTCTGGGCCTACTTAATATAATCCACATGGAAACCTTCAATCAACAACAGAGATTGCACGACTAACCTGAGGTGACTTTTGAGCTGCCGACTTTAGATCATCCACAGCACCTTCCCAGTCTTCAGTTAGAAGTTTTGCCTCGCCTCTCTAGAAACATATTAAAAACTCACCAGTATGCATTATAGATACATATAGAGGTCATCACAGTTTCATGATGACGTAAGTGCGAAAGAAAAAACCAACAGCATACCTGGACTAAAGCTTCAGTAAGATCTCCATCAATGTCAAGTGCTTCAGTGCAACTGGTCAAAGCTTCCTTTCCCCGACCAAGCTTCACCGATACCTTACACAAACCAAGATGGAGATGAACATTGTGGGCGTGATGATCGGGGTCCAAAGCAATAGCTCCTTTATAATCCTCCACTGCAAGTCGCAATTTACCCTTGTTGAGATTATCTTCTGCCTGAATAAAACAAATGAAAGTTCAGTAAATGAAAGAACCGATCATCTTGATGAAATCTAAAAGGTTCAACTGAAATAACGACATCCAGTGAAAATCCCACAAAAACTACACAACAGACCCCACATAACTAAATGGTTGCAAGTTTGATGAACTCACACTCTTAGTCTTCTTGAGCAAATTTTTCAGCCCAAAATATGCTTTCTTCAAGTCAGTATGCTCAGGGTCCAGGCGGAGACCTTTCTGATAATGCCTGATAAAGAACACAAGTCAATGCTAAATGACTACAGATCCTTAAAACTCGATACCCTGTGTAAATAACTCTACCTCATAGCCACATCGTGATCTGCCAAATAATAGTAGGCACGGCCACGAAGCAATAACGCCTCTAAATTGTTCTCATCTTCCTTGAGAATATATCCAGACTCAGCAATGGCACTGGAATAGTCTTTAGTTGCCAACAACAACTTCACTTTCAAAAGTTTGGCCTGGAAATACAATAGAGGATATATTTTTTAGGGAATACTCAATGACTAAAAAGGACTTGCATACAGTGACCAAAAGTCAGCCAGATCAGAAGTCAATCTCATACTGCCATCGTCTTTGAGTCTAAAACAAGTAAATGGATCATGATCCTACCATTGAGCAGGCTGGAGAAAAGACGAGCACAATCTTTTCAACATATTCCAAAGCTTTAGTATATTCTCCTGAATCAAGGAGAGAAATTGCTGATTCAAGAGCACTCCGTGCCTGAAGCAGTTGAGAGAGTTCCTTTTCTGCAGCTTTATTTCCAGGTTTTAACTCCAAAAACTTTCTGTAGCTTGATTCTGACTCCTGGTATCTACATCAGCCAAAAATTGCCTGAATCATAATTAGTAATCCAATCAGAAATAGGAGGAGGGTGCAGTTCCTCTTCGTGTGATGAAGACACAAGTGAACGTATAAACTTCCTCCTATTTCCATAACAGCTGTCTCAATTTATATGTTCAATCAGAGGCAAGGTCATGAAACGATCCAACAGCAGCATCAAGTTCCATGTCACTGAATATGATTAGTTCCCATAATCATATAGCAGAAGTAGTCTCACTAGCAGTTCATGTTCTTCCGTAACTTTAACTGATAATATATTTCTCTAATTTGACAAAATAACTATCCTGTGAGATTGGACATCCTTAGAAAAACATAAGAAGAATATAGTGATCACAATTCACAACATCGAAAATCATCTAACCAAACATGGAGATCCGAACTTGTTTGGAGGAAACCATGTTGCCTCAGGGTACAGACTAGGCACTCTGGTTATATTGTCCACAAGTCCAAGGGTGTGTTTAATTACTTCATTAAGAGCTGAAAATTTTTAGGCATTTAATGCCTCATGGAACTCAGTTGATTAATTTAAGCCAAAACTCACTTAATTGCTCAATGGGTACCTACATAATATTGTGAACGATGTGTCAATGATAGTAGAAAACGGATCACATGTAGTTGAGTGGAATTGGTGACAACAGAATGGTGGACATACAGTGGGGGTGATGGTAACGCTAGGTAATGGTCGGTAGCGACAGTGGTTGAGGTGATGGGTGAATGATGGTCGTGATTGTAGTGGTGCATGAGGGGGTGGTAAAGGTGGAGGTACTGCGGTGGTAGGATGGCAGTGGCAGCAACGAGGTGACAATGGCAATCGCTGGGAACTGGCGGTCAAGATAATTATTATGATAACGGTAGTTTCTTGTATGAGATAGCGGTGAAGATGAGCATAGTGATCATAATCGTAGAGTGGTAGTGATGACGACTGCAATAACCATGGATAAATATGACAATCGCCAGGGACTGGCAGTCAAGATAATTATTATGATAACGGTAGTTTCTTGTATGAGATAGCAGTGAAGGTGAATACAGTGATCATAATTGTAGAGTGGTAGTGATGGCGATGGCAATAACCATGGATAAATATGACCTCCGTTTTGATGCTTATTTTAGTAAGCACAATCCTATATCAACATCTACTCAATAATAATGTCCTGTACAAATATTTCAGCAATTATATTCTTCACTAGTTAAAAATTCCGCTTAAAAATTCTTAATTAAGTTGTATCAAGCAGAGCCAAAGTAGAGCTGATCAGTTGAAGTTTTAATTTGTCCATTCAAATGCAACAAACAGGATTATGAGTGATGCCTTATTGTAGAATATTTCACAACAGGAACTACAACCAGAACCTGATTTTTTCGTCTAATATGTTCAATTATGCTTGAATGTCTGAATAACTCAAATTGCCAACATATATCACATGAACATGTAACTTAATATAAAAAAAAAAGGCATCACGACAACAGTTAAAGAAGCATTCAATGCCATGAGGTCAAAATAGGATAGAGAGTTCTATTTTGAAACCAAAATATGGAGGCAGAAACACAAATAAGAAGAGAACCTGCATAGCTGCCGAAGAGTGGAGGCTCGATGAAGATATGCTTCAGAAAGTTTTGGATCTGCCTCTATGGCAGCATTAAGATCATCAAGTGCCTCATTATAACGTTTCACCTTGATACTATGTGATGCCCTATCAAGTAACTCAGCAGCATCAGCTTGTCCATCTGCGCATCCCAGTACCCAAAAAAAAAATAAAAATCCAAAGAAACTTATGAGCCAGCGATTAATTTCCGAAATATAATCTAAAGCATTCTGCAAACATTAACGAGAACTATCCTTCTAATTTGGTTGGCAAAAACCTACAGTTGTGAAGCTTTCCATTACACATCTGCTAAAGTGCCAGGAATTACTTTCACCACTAAACCGGTTTTCTGCTTGGACATAACACACCATTTACAGACAAGATATTTCAGACTAAGCACACCAAAGAATGGTAGTAAGTCTTAAGCTACCATACAGGTTTCTTAGACTAATGCCCATTTGCTATCCACAACATCCGCGAAGAAACTGATGCGGCGACTATTGGCAATCATGAGCATGAGCAGCTTAGAAAGTACTTCATTGCTCGAAACCCTTTTAACCTCATCACGGACACACGTCAACCCCCCCATGAACTGCTCTGCAATCTTACAATCTCGACCCATTTTAAGCCCCACAGTGCCGCCATCCTCAGGGCAATGAACTAGAATTACATAAAACTCCCCGGTCCCCACACTGGTGGCGAATTCATCAATCGCACAACATATGCATCATATATAAAAGCCAAATATCCCTCCGAAAAAACTAGATTTTTAATCCAGCACAGACATTCCAAGACTCTTCAGTCCACCTCATATCCCCTTCCTGCACAAAACCCCAATCTAATCTCAAATACCCGAGAGGATCCCTAAGAAAAGATCCGCAAATTCATCGCCGCTCTCCAATCGGTGACTCGAGACGCAAGCAATCAGCGCACGCCGCAACCCCTCGAAATCTCGGTCCGGCGACGAGTCGGCAGATCTAAGGCGAGAGAATGACGTACCCAGGGCGGAGACGAGGGGCTGAAGGAGGAGAAACTGGCAAGCGAACACGAAGTGCAGGATGAACACCGTGTAAAGCCATCCCCTCCACGCGATGCCTTCCACGGCCGATGAGAAGATGGACAGATTCATCGCCAGATTATCGCTTCTCTACGCGATGTAGCGTTACAGGACAAGGCGAAGGGCACAGAGCACAGAGGAATTTGGAAGAAGGAGAAGAAGAGGAAAGGAAGAAGAAATAGTTCCGTGGCTAGTGAGTTGTGCCGGGAAGAGGGTGGACTTCTTCGCGAGAGGTTACACGTAGCTCGGGCCTATGGGTGAGCTCCACGTGGGCTCCGGTTTGTTGAGCTGCCGTGATCGGATCCAATCGAGAGGTGCCACGGCATGGCGGCGGGGGCCACGTCAGATTGCTTCGAAACTTTCGTTAATTGCTACTCGCAAATGAGACCCCGAACAACCTTCTTATCCCCGATCAAATTTGATGGATCAGCATGCTTGGATTAATGTCGACTAAGGACAGTGGAAAAGCCGAGGTTATTGAGAATGATCAGTGTCATTTAACGATCGTAAAGTTAAATCTTGAATGCCCAAACATCTCAGTTCTTTATTTTTGGCAAACATATGCCTCGAATCAACTACGACGGGACAGACTGTTAAGAAGCTGAAAGTCAAGATTATTAACCTCAGGATATATCAGGAGTCTCTAGGAAAAATCCGAACTTACCAACGATGAACTTCTGCAGTCATCTTTATCAATTGTTAACCGTGAATTCACAGAACCGACTAAAATAGCCCATTCAGCTCAAAATGGGGAAGGCATGAAATGAAGAGTCATTGAATCCGAAGGACATCAGGTGTGGGAACCAAAAGCAAATCAGATTTGGATCTCTTAGTAACTTTTTACATAAATAACTCAACACGTTCCTTCTTTCCCTAGACACAACAACTTGAGCATGACCGATTTCTGCATAAGCAATATAACCTAAATGCAATATCCTAACCGAGTCAATCAGTTGCTAAGTTATGGCAAAGTCCACTCATATGCAAAGTGAAAGAGAATTGATATCATGCCACTGGCTATTTTCTGGACCCGAAAAGAGAAAGACAATCCGAAGTCCTCACAATCTGAAAAAGTCAATTGCCTGCACATTTTACCGGTTGACATATTGGGAAGAAAAGTTCTCATTAATTAGTCGCGTCATCGTGGACCGCTTAGGATTGAGGGTAGTAATGCAGTGGTATCCGACCGAATCTTGCTACTCTATCAGTGGAAGGCTGAGCATAGAAGTCGTAATTCAAGTCTTCTTGAACTTCCGCAAGGCCCTCTAACACCTTGACGACCATAGACATGGAGGGCCTCTTTGTATAGTCTCCTTGCAAGCACCATGCAGCAATCCTCATCATATTCACCACCTGCACTCCATTTAGTTGCATGTCATCGCTAGACTTATCCACAATGTCCAAGAGTTGTTCCTCTTCCGCCTTTCTCTTAAAAAGGCTCAATAAATGCACATTTTCTGGATCAAGAGAGCAATCAAAGATTTTTCTCCCACACACTATCTCCAAGATTACCACGCCAAAGCTATACACATCTACCTTTTCAGTGATTGCTGCACGTAGCCACTCGGGGGCCAAATAACCGGGAGTTCCTCTCATGGTTGTGACGACTTGGCTTTGGTCCTTGTCCATCAGCTTCGATAATCCAAAATCAGCAACCTTAGCATTGAAATTCCCATCCAAAAGGATATTTTGGGGTTTAATGTCTAAGTGAACTATCTTCTGTCTGCAATCTTCATGAAGATAATTCGGTCCTTTTGCTATATCGAGAATAATCTTCCTCCTTTGTTGCCAGTCGAGAACACATTCATTGGATTTGTGAAAGATCCATCTATCTAGAGACCCATTCGACATGTACTCATAGATAAGAAGCCTGTGGGATTTCTCAGCGCAAAATCCCACAAGTCTTACCAAGTTCACATGATGGATGCTGCCGATAGTCTCAACTTCGGCTAGAAAGGATTTCTTAATGTGCCCAAAACCATCAAGGCGTTTTACTGCAACTTTTGTACCGTCGCTTAGAGTCCCTTCGAAAACAAAACCAAAACCACCTTCGCCAAGCTTTTTACTGAATTCGCCTGTGATTGTTTTCAGATCATTGTACGTGAATCTATTGGGCATTCCTGGTACTTGATCAAGGTAATCCTCCTCTGCTTGATTATCATCTGTCTTTTGAACAAACAAAACTATGGCTACGATGAGAATCATCATGGCAAAGAGAGCTCCGAGGCTAGACCCAAGTATTGCAGGGAGACGGTTGCTCATTCGATTGTCAACCGAAGGAGTATAAGGAGCTTCATTGGCCACATTTTGTACTTTAAGGTAAGCAGTAGAAGTATAGTAAACCGTTTTCTTGTCGACGTTCATTAGTGAAAACACCTGAGTTGGTAAGTAACAATCGCCACTAAAGCTATTCAAATCATACCGGATTATAGCTGCTTTGCATGAACAGTTCTTTGCACAGGTCTCTTTACAACTTGAAGCATCTATGTCCTTGAGATCTGGAGTGAAACTGAAATACGTGACATTTTCGAGCTCCAGAAGGCTTTGATGTTGTGAAGCTCCACAAGACAATGGAACATTCTGGGAACACCCAAGATTAGGCTGCCGATCATTTACTTGTTGGAAATAGCTTGTCCCCCCACTCGAAGTCGGACAACTACATTGCCCATTGGAGCAAATTCCATATTGCCCACACACTCTCGGATAGCCACAGTCCCCGATGGACTCTATGAAAAGATCGGCCACTTCGATCCACCTATAATACCCACTACTAGGCTCGTACACTCTCAAATACCCATCCGAGCCCAGCTTCATGTATTGTGCAGAAGATGCTTGAAGGACTGGAATCGAACTCACATTCAAGGTAGAATCTAAGACTTGGTACAACCTTCCATTTACAAACTGAACATACGGAAACTTGATACTAGCATTCAGAGCCCAAAATTCAGACTTGAAATAGATCTGAGGAGGATTAGTCTCCATTTGAGCAAATAAACCATTGCCATTCACGGAAAGCGTAATCATACCGTCAACGGTCCAATTTGTCTCAGAAACACTCGGCATCAATCTTTGCCCCTGCCTCAACTTTTGTCCGGGGACAAGCGAGTCGGTTGGCTCATCAAAAGACTGCCAAACCGTCGCATTGTCCTTATCAAACAATACTAGGTTTCCCAAATCTGTCAAGTTCAAGCCTACAACGGACTTACCAGGAGTGTTTGTGGACCAAGCAACCGTACCATCAGCATCTTTCAACACCAAATCTCCTTGGGACGTGAGCTCCAACATCGTGCCGATCTTTACGGGATTGTTTCGATTGGCAGACCACACTACTTGTGGTTGTAAGTAATCAGCAATTAAGCCATCCCTGTCAACTCGGACGATGAAGATAGCAAAGAGGTAAGTGTTGCAGTCACCATTACAGTAGAAGCCACAGGCGTAGACAGGGTCATCAAATCCTTTGCCTCCGAGTAGTAGAATTGGCTGCACGATCGATCCATCTGAAGTCAAGTGACTAGCTGTTGCATTAATCGTCCACCGCGTTGAAAGCGCAGCGGTTGGATAAACGTAATCTGGAGCTTGAGCGTCAATGAAGTTTGAGAAATGCGATAGAAAAACGAAGGAAAAAGAAAGAAAGAAAGAGGGGAGACTGCAGAGTGAAACCATGGCCTGCAGTGAAGCTTTGAGCAGAGAGAGAAGACCGAGAAAGGGAAGAGAGGAGGAACGAAGATGAAGAGGAAAGATTAAAAGTCGCCTTCGAGTCAAAAAAGTACGCAAAACTGGAACATTGCATGGGTAGTCCTCAATAATGCGTGTGGAAATGGAACGCGCTCAAGTCCTCCAAAGCAAAGAAGAAAGGTCAAAGGCAATCGGTGTAGTTATCCTCACGCCCCCCTTTTCCGCAGCTGACATTTATTAAAATAGAAAAAAAAGGCACCCGAAGACTCTGGTCAATGAATACTCGAATTTGATTCGACACGACGGAACGCGAGTGGAAAAAAAATTGCCGTGTCCTAAATTTTATACGAAAAAAACACAATCAGACTCTAAATCTTTTGATGATTTGGCGGTGTCTCGAATTTTCTACGGAAAAGGGCATTGGTTGATTCGTCCGGCGTGCGCTAGAGCGATTTTTGATAGCAACTAAGGCAAATTTCTGGCGGGAGGATTTTGTTGAACTTTTCTCTTTGTAAAAGGTTTAGAAATTGATCGGACCAAATCAAAAAGTTTACCGGCCGATCGATCCATCTGCATTTATAAGGGCGAAGTGAGTACCTGTTACGATATTCGTCCACCGTGTTGAAAGCGTAGCGTTTGGATAATCATAATCTTGAGCTTGACGAGCGTCAATGAAGTTTGAGAAACGCGTTAGGAAGACAAAAGGAAAAAGAAGGATGCTTGTCCGGTCTCCCTGGAATATTAAGAAGGATCCCCCCTCGGTAAAAAGATATTGGGAGCCCCACGTCTGACGCTCGCTCTGCTCTGCGCTATTCCCGCTGCTCTCTTTCTCTTCTCTCTATGGGAATTAAAGAAATGAATGAATGAATGAAAAACAGAAAACACAGAACAGAGATCTCGAGTCAGTCGCAACAAATGGAACTATTCTTAACTGACCAAGAAGAAGAAACACAGTCCCCTCGCCCTTTTTTATTTCAACCATATGCCAACGAACTCAGAAAAAAAAAAACAACACAGCTTCTTTCCTTGTTGATCTCCCTACTCGAAAAATCGTATTCTAATAGACTTTGTATGATCTCAGACTTTACAGAAAGAAAGAAAGAAAAATCATATGCATTTCCCCTGGCTTGAATAGCTCGACAAGAACTCGGAAAAAGAACCGCAAAAATTAATGGAGAAAAAGAGCGCTCGGCCAGTAATTTCCTCAAAGCCGAGACTGAGTAATCGAGGATCCGGGCGATGGTGTGCACGGCGATGGCGTCGGAAGGAGAAGGGGTCGGGCTCGAGGACGGGGAGCATTCGAGGGGTGGAGTTGTGGGCAGGAGGAGGGTCGACAGGCGAGGCGAGGCGGGCCTTGTGCTCAAGAGCTTGAGTTGCGAGAGGGCGAGGCGTTGAGGGATGTGACGTTGTAGAGGAGACGGCGGCGGTTGGTGATGGCGGGGACGAAGAGGATGGCGCAGACGGGGGCGTAGCACTCGAGGGGTCGATGGCGGAGAGGACAGAGGCCCAGTTGCCAGAGTCGCTGGAGGAACTGAGGATGTTGCTGCCTTGCTGGAGATAAGACCAAGGAGCCGGAGCGGAGTAGTGCAGAGTGAAAGAAGAGGGAATCAGTCTATCAGACGAGACGTGGGGCCAGTCCTGTACACGTGGCAACTGATAAGTGGGCCCAGGTAAATTCAACACGTACCCCGAATATTTTCTCTCCCACTCGGGTTGCCCATCCGGTTGTCCAGCCTTCGCAAAATAAAACAGGCGGTCCAGCTTACACTGTTACAGTTTGCCCAGGACGGTGCCGTTACGCTAGTTTGACCGAGTCTTGAATTTTCTACTGAAAAGGCATCGAGAAATTCTTTTGGTTATTACTTATTCGATTCGTCCTACGCGTGCACTCAAGCGATTTTTTGATTGTAACAAAGGCGAATTTTCGGTGGGAGGATCTCGTTGAACTTTTCTCTTTATAAAGGATTTAGAAATTGATCGGACCAAATCGAAAAGTTTACCGGTCGATTGCATTCTTCGCACGATACTTGGAAATTTTCGCTAGATTTTTCCTTCCGAAGAACTAATTAATCCAAGTCGAAGCAGTGAAGTGTCTTTAAAAAAGTATAAGGACCCCGATGCCAAAAAGATTTACTTAAAAGGGGCCTCAAAAACACTTATTAAGCAATTGCCTCAGAAAATATTGCGATTCCCAATACATTGATTGTCATCATGATAGACCCAATGATACATCGAATATCGAAAATCCCCTTAATAAAAATATTTAACAAATGCCCGAGATACTCAATAAAATGGCCGTAATCAAAATAAAGTCTACTACTATTGAAGACGAGTTAAAGTTCAAAAATATGTCCTTACCTTCGCCATTTATGAATATGGCCCCACTACAATACAAATCACGATTGACCGGGGGTGGGGGATAGGTCGATAGAGGGGCCATAAGTGAAAACACCTGAGTTGGTAAGTAACAATTGCCGCTAGTGGCATTCGATTCATACCGGAATATAGCTGCTTTGCAAGAACAGTTCTTTGCGTAGGCCTCTTTACAACTTGAAGCATCTATGTCGTCCTCGAGATGTAGAGTGAAATTGAACTATGTGACATTTTCGAGCTTCAGAAGACTTTGAGGCTGTGAAGCCTCACAAGACACTAGAACATTCTCGACACACCCGAGATTGGGCTGTCTATCATCTACTTGCTGGAAATAGCTCGTCCCCCCTCTCGAAGCCAGACAACTGCATTGCCCATTTAAGCAAATCCCATATCGCCCACACGCTGTCAGATAGGCAGAGTCCCCGACATACCCTTCGAAAAGATCGGCCACTTCTTTCCACCCATTTGTCCAACTAGACTCATACACTCTCAAATGCCCATCCGAGCCCAGCTTTATGTATTGGGCAGAAGATGCTCGAGGGACTGGACTAAAGCTCCCATCTGAGGTAGAATCTGAGAACCAAGACAAGCTTCCATTTACAAACTCAACATACGGAAATTCGATACTAGCATTCCGAGTTGGAACTTTATACCCGGAATAGATCAAAGGAGGATTAGTCTCCACTTGAGTCGATAAAACACTTTTTTTCGCTGGAAATTTCCAACAAATTTTCCCACGCCATCCACGGAAAGCGTAATGCTACCGTCAATGGTCTAATTTGTCTCGGAAACACTTGGCATCAATCTTTGCCCCTGCCTCAACTTTTGTTCGGGGGACGAGGGAGTCGGTTGGCTCATCAAATGACTACCAAACAGTTGCATTGCCCTTATCAAACAACACGAGGTTCCCCAAATCTGTCAAGTTCAAGCCTACAACGGACTCTCCAAAAGTGTTTGTGGACCAAGCAACCGTACCATCAGCATCTTTCAACACCAAATTGCCTTCAGACGTGAGCTCCGACATCGCACATACCTTTATAGGATCGTTTCGATTGGCAGACCACACTACTTGTGGTTGTATAGTATCGTACTCAACAATCACGCCACTTTTGTTAATGCCATTTCTGTTAACTCGGACGATGAAAACAGCAAAGAGGTAAGTGTTGCAGTTACCATTACAGTAGAAGCCACAGGCGTAGGCTGGGTCATAAGCTTCTTTGCCTCCGAGTAGAATTGGCCGCATGATCGATCCATCAAAAAATCGGGTCAAGTGACCGGCTGTTGCATTAATCGTCCACCGAGTTGAAAGCTTAGCGTTTGAATAATCATAATCTGGAGCTTGAGGGTCAATGAAGTTTGAGAACTGCGATAGAAAAGTGAAGGAGAAAGAAAGAAAGAAAGAAAGAGGGGAGACTGCAGAGTGAAACCATGGCCTGCGGTTAAGCTTTGAGCAGAGAGAAGATCGAGAAAGGGAAGAAAGGAGGAACGAAGATGAAGAGGAAAGATCAAAAGTCGTCAAAAAGTAAGCAAAACTGGAACATTGCATGGGAAGTCCTCAACAACGCGTGTGGAAATGGAACGCAGTCAAGTCCTAAAAAGCAAAGAAGAAAGACCAAAAGCAATTAGTGCAGTTATCCTAATGTTCCCCTTTTGCGCAGCTACGTTATATGCCCTCCACCTTTCTTATTCTCTTCTCTTGCGACATTTATTAAAATAGAGAAAAAGGCACCCAAAGATTGTGCTCAATGAATACTCGAATTTGATACGACACAATGTACGGAATGCGAGAGGAAAAAAAAATGTCGTGTCCGAAATTTTATACAAAAAAAAAATGCAATTGGGTTTTAAATCTTTTGATGATTTAGCCTAATCTTGAATTTTCATTTCTAGATCAGGAAACTGTCTACTTCAGGCTATGACTATTACAACCGGTGTCTGAGCAGCCAGCAGACTGTCTACGGACACGGAGCCTACGATGATTGCATGCACCGTGCTCATCAAACCGTAGTTTGTCAATGTCCAAATGCTGTCGGGGCTCAAGTCCAGCTTGCGACCTGTAGGATTAGGTACGAGGTTTACACGTTCGCTGAATGACCTATATAAGCTACGGCCTTATGTGAGGACGCACTGAAAATAATTGCCTTGGGAGTTTTAATCCATTGGCCGTGTTCGCGTGAGTACTTTTGTTCCAAATAACAGCAAGGTATGCTGGCTTATGATTAATAAAAAACAACTCTTTGATTGAGCATAAAAAAATAATGTTGGTAAAAAGAAATCATCGGTCACGTGATTTTCAAGTCATTTGTTGGTAAGAAATGACACTTTTTGGATAGTCTGTAAGTTATTCACTACCGACGTCTTCTTTGAGCGACTATTACATTGTCAATTAGTTTTGATCATCGTATGGCTATGGAAAACCGACCTCGAGAAAGCTTATGATAGGCTCGGCTAGGACTTTGTCAGAAATACACTAATTGCCTGTAAGTTCCCAGGCATTTGGATAGAAACTGATCATGGAATGCATAACTAGTTCATTCGTGCATTACCATTCCCTGTTCAAAGCGATGCAAGGGCCAATGCCGAAGGATGAGCTGAGCAAGAAAGTGAGTGATTATTTGACACATCCTTAGCACCGTTTAGAGCGTGCCCTTATGGTATCGTATCGTCCCAATGATACGAAGACGGACCCGCCAGAATGAGCCTAGGACTGGGGATTGTCACTAAAGTCAGCTTATGAGATTGCAGATACTTGGCAAGAATCAACAAAGGGATGAGAAAGGTTGGAAACGGATTTGGAAATTGGAAACTCCACTGAAGTATTAAGCATTTAGTTTGGAAATTTATTCGTAACGGGATTGCTGCAGAGTGCATCCTTGTTAGCAGAGGAACTGGGGATTTGACGCATTCTCTCCTCTTGAGACATTTAATAAAATAAGAAAAAAAGCACCCAAAGACTGCGCTCAATGAATACTCGAATTTGATATGACACGACGTACGGCATGCGAGAGGAAAAAAAAATTGCCGTGTCCGAAATTTCATACGAAAAAAAAATGTAATTGGGCTCTAAACCGTTCGATGATTTAGCTGAGCTTGAATTTTCTACTGAAAAGGTATCGTCAAAATCTCCGTTCGGCAACGAGTTCGCAGATCCAAGCGAGAGAATGAGAGAGAATGACGTGCCTAGGGCAGAGACGAGAGAGGGTGAAGGAGGAGAAACTGGCAAGCGAACGCGAAGTGCAGGATGAACACCGTGTAAAGCCATCCTCTCCACGCGATGCCTTCCATGGCCGAGGAGAAGATTGACAGATTCATCGCCAGATTATCGCTTCTCTACATGATGTTGTGTTACAGGAGAAGGCGAAGGGCGCAAAGCACAGAGGAATTTGGAGGAGGAAGAAGAAGAAATAGTTCCGTCGCTAGTGAGTTGTGCCGGGAAGAGGAAGGGCTTCGCGAAAGGTTACACGTAGCTCGGGCCTATGGATGGGCTCCACGTGGGCTCTGGTTTGTTGACCTGCCGTCATGAAACCCAATCAAGAGGTGCCACGGCATGGCAGGGGGGGCCACATCAGATCGCTTCGAAACTTTCGTTGATTGGGAGCGGTCCCAGGACCAAAATAAGACCCGCACAAGCTTTATCCCCGATTAAATTTGATGGATCAGCATGCTTGGATCAATGTTGAATCTTGAACGCCAAGACATCTTGGTTCTTTATTTTTGGCAAACACGCGTCTCGAAAGGATCACGACGGATCGTTAAGGGTACGTTTAGTAATCATTATGTTCATGAAAATAATTTCTACTCAGAAATGATTTTTTTTATTCTACTCTTGGAAATAATTTTTAAGCATTTGAACGCATTTGGTAACTACTCAAAATTTATATTCCTAAAATAGAAAAAGAACAGAAATGCGTTGGTAATTATACAAAATTTCTTTTTATTAATAATATTTTGAATATTTGAATAATTTTTTCTTTTTTTTCTTTTTTTTTCTGTTTTTTTTTTCTTATTCTCCTTCCTTGGCTCATAGCCAGGTCGCCATCGCTGGCGCCGGCAAGGGAGAGGGCTAGACCCTCTCGGCCTGGGCGAGGGCCGCCCTCGCCAGTCACCGGCCATAGGTCAGGAAAGAAGAAGAAAAAAAAAATTTCTTTTCCATTTCTGATTCTTGTTCCTAGAATCAATAATCAATTTTTTTTTATTCTTGATTCTGTTTCAAAATTGATTCTGGGAACAAATTTGTGTCCGGGAATAAAAAATATACCAAATGGATTTCTGTTCTTTTTTTGTTCCTTGGAACAAAAAAATAGAATCATGCACTGTTTGGCCGGTTACCAAACAGGTCCTAAGAAGCCGGAAGATAAGGTTACTAACCTAGGACATATTAGGAATCGCTACGAAGAATTCGAATTTACCAAGGATGAACCCATCGATGGCCGCGTTGGTTTGCGCTCAGTTCCTTTCACGAGAGGTCCTGGGTTCAAACTCGCCCATCGGTGATTTAAGTGGGGGGTCGTGGCGGTGGGATGCTGCGCTAGCCCCCCTCGAGGACTAGTCGGGCATCACCGCTGGTTTGAGCCCTAGCTCGCCGGCCGCGCGGACACCTCGATTATCAAAAAAAAAAAAAAAACTTCTCCCGTTATCTTTATCGGTAGTAAAAATCGTATTCCTAGAACGGACTAAAAATAGCCCATTAACCTCAATATGAGGAAGACATGGCAAGTAGAGTCAATGAATCCAAAGGATATGAGGTGTTGGGACCAAAAAGCGAGTCAGATTTGTATCCATGACAAAGTAAAGCTACCAAAAGACATTGCCAACAACTGACTAGTCTTAGCAGCTTTTTACACAAATGGCTCAACAGGTTCCTACTTTTCTCAAACACAACAAACTTGAGAACTACTGGTTTCTGCGTAAGCAATATAGCCTAAATGCAACATCCTAACCAAGTCAATCCTTTGATATGTTATTGCAAGTCCACTCACTTGCAAAGTGAAAAGGAGAAATGGTATCATGCCACAAGCTTTTTTTTTTCTGGGCCTAAAAAAGGAGAATGACAAGCTAGAGTCCTCACAGTATGAGAAATTCAATTGCTTGCACATTGTACCAATTGACATGTTGGGAAGAAAAGTTCTCATTGGTTTGCTGCATCATCGTGGACCGCTTAGGATTGAGGTTAGCAATGCAGTGGAAGGCCTCTTTATGTGGTCTCCTTGCAAGCACCATGTAGCAATCCTCATCATAATCACCGTCCACAGTCCATTTAGTTGCATGTCATCGCTAGACTTATCCACAATGTCTAGCAATCATTCCTCTTCTGCCTTTCTCTTAAAAAGGCTTAGTAAATACATGTCTTCTTGATCGAGAGAGCGATAGAAGATTTTTCTCCCACACGCTATCTTCAAGATTATCACGCCAAAGCTATACACGTCGACCTTTTCAATGATTGCTATACTCAGCCACTCGGGGCCAAATAACTAGGAGTTCCTCTCATGGTTGTGACGTCTTGGCTTTGATCCCTCTCTATCAACTTGGATAATCTAAAATTGGCAACCTTAGCATTAAAATGCCCATCCAAGAGGATATTTTGGGGTTTAATGTCTAAGTGCAATATTTTCTTTCTGCAATCTTCATGAAGATAATTAAGTCCTTTTGTATGTCGAGAATGATCTTCTTTCTTTGTTGCCAGCCGAGAACACATTCATTGGATTTGCGAAAGATCCATCTATCTAGAGACCCATTTGACATGTACTCGTAGATAAGGAGCCTATGGGGTTTCTCAGCGCAAAATCCCACGAGTCTTACCAAGTTCACGTGATGGATGTTGCCGATAGTCTCAACTTCGGCTAGAGAGGATTTCTTAACTTGCCCAAAACCATCAAGGCGTTTTACTGCAACTTTTGATCTGTCGCTTAGGGTACCTTTGAAAACAAAACCAAAACCACAGTCACCAAGCTTTTTACTTAATTTGCCTGTGATTGTTTTCAGATCATCGTACATGAATCTATTGGGCATTCCTGGTACTTGATCAAGGTAAACCTCCTCTACTTGATTATCATCTCTCTTTTGAACAAACAAAACTATGGCTACGATGAATATCATCATGGCAAAGAGAGCTCCAAGGCTGGACCCAAGTATTACAGGGAGACGTATGCTCCATCTATTAAGAGCTTCAGTGGTCACATTATGTACTTTAAGGTAAGTAGTAAATTATAGAAAGACTTAGTCCTATCAACATTCAAGAGTGAAAACACCTGAGTCAGTAAGTAACAATTGCCGCCAGTGGAATCTCCATCCCATGCGTGTTGGAATATAGCTGCTTTGCATGAACAGTTCTTTGCGCAGGCCTCTTTACAACTTGAAGCATCAATAAACATTACAAAGGGATATGGAGGGAAAGGTGAATTGAAGATGAAATACGTGACATATTTGAGCTCCAGAAGACTTTGATATAGTGAAGCTCCACAAGACAATGGAATGTTCTCTGAACATCCAAGATGAGGCAGCCTATCATCTACTTGCTAGAAATAGCTTGTCCCCCCACTCGAAGCCGGACAATTACATAGCCCATTGGAGCAAATTCCATATTGCCCACACACTATCGGATAGCCACACTCCCCGATAGACCCCGTGAAAAGATCCACTTCTTTCCATGTATTTATGTTACAAAGAAACTCATACACTCTCAAATGCCCATTGGAGCCCAACTTCATGTATTGTGCAAAAGATGCTTGAGGGACTGGAATCAAGCCCCCATTCGAGGTAGAATCTAAGAACCAAGCCAAGCTTCCATTTACAAACTTGACATATGAAAACTCGATCCTTTCACTCCGAGTGTCAGCATAATACTCGACATAGACCTGAGGAGGATTAGTCTCCATTTGAGCAGATAAAGCATTTTCTTTCACGGCGAGCATAATCATACCGTCAATGGTGCAATTTGTCTCGGAAACACTCGGCATCAATCTTTGCCCCTACCTCAACTTTTGTCCGAGGACAAGTGAGTCGATTGGCTCATCAAAAGACTGCCAAACAGTCCCAATGTCTTTATCAAACAAGACGAGGTTCCCCAATTTGTCAATTTCAAGCCAACGACTGATTTACCAAAAGTGTTTGTGGACCAAGCAATCATACCCTCAACATCTTTTAACACCAAATAGCCTTCGGACTTGATCTCCAACATCGCGCCGATCTTTACGAGATTGTTTCGATTGGCAGACCACACTATTTGTGGATTCATTATACCGATATTATTAATGAAGGAACCATTGTCAGCTATGACGATGAAAACAGCAAAAGGTAAGTGTTGCAGTCGCCATTATAGTAGAAGCCGCAGGCATAGGCAGGGCCATAAGCTCCTTTGCCTCGGAGCAGAATCGCCCGCACAATCGATCCATCGCCATATTGGGCAGAGTGACTAGCTGTTGCGTTAATCGTCCACCATGTTGAAAGCGCAGCGTTTGGATAAACATAATGTTGAGCTTGAGCGTCAATGAAGTTTGAGAAATGCGATAGAAAAACGAAGGAAAAAGAAAGAAGAAAGAGGGGAGACTGCATAGTGAAACCATGGCCTGCAGTGAAGCATTGAGCAGAGAGAAGATCGAGAAAGGGAAGAGAGGAGGAACGAGATGAAGAGGAAAGATTAAAAGTCGCCTTCGAGTCAAAAAGTAAGCAAAACGGGAAAGTTGCATAGGCAGTCCTCAATAATGCGTGTGGAATGCACTCCGCGAACAATATGTAAGATATTTCTTTTAAAAAGTTATTGTATCGACAAAATTAATACAAAATTCGACCGTTTTCTTAATATGTATTCATTTGGTTCCTTCAAATAAATATAAACGGTGATATCTCCCATTTTAGATACTCAATTAATAAATCTAGTGATTAATTTTATCCGGTAAAAACAGCGTGATCTTTTAGTTTTAGGAAAATTCAATAATTTCACGTGATTTTTTATAATCAAACCGTAACTTTCTTCTCCAAAATGCTTCTAACCATTTATTACGCTCAACCCCCATGAAACTCTTAACCCAATTTCCACTCTAGCTCAGCAGCCGCACTTCTCTCTCTCGGGCCGATGAGAGCCGCGATCACTTCAAACCCGAGGTCATCGCTGCATCTACGACCTCGTTTTGAGGTCGCCAAGCTCCCCCAATCTTGGATCAAGATTGTCTATGGCGGCTCATGAGCTCCTGTAGCAGTTGCCGCTATGATTAGGGATGGAAGCGAGACAGGTGTGGGATGGCCAAGCACGTCCCAAACCCTTCTCCATCAGCTTTTTGTTATTCCTCAAACCCATCTTATATCCGTTATGGGTTTTGAAATAAAATCTCTACCCTGACTCCGACAGACCACCGCAATTGATTTTAGTAAATAAATATATGATACTAATTAAGCACGTAATAAACCATGTAAATAAACCTGTTTCATTCAAAAACTTATATTGCAGATCTCCAATTAAGAAACCTACACAAATTGCAATATATAAAATTTAATAGAAATTTTACAAGCCATGCTTAAAATGTTGTTTCGGGTTTACATAATTATGTAAGTTATTTTAAGTTATTTACTAACTCGCTGATCAAGTTATGAATAGGAGTGATCGGTTCCCCGTGGGTAGGTTCCCGACCTAGAAACGGCAACTGATCTAACTAGTAAGTTCCGATTTGCTTCGCGATTCGACTTGGGAGCCAGCCCAACTTTTTTCTTTGTGGAACAAATGAAATTTTTTCAATAAAATATAAAAGTTGCACCATTTCACTATTAAAATATATGTTGTTATTTTGTTATTTCTTCCTTTATAAAAATATGGTCCGATTCTCAATGGCTGTGAAAATATTTTTTATGAGTTCCCCGGTAGAACCAGAAGCTCCCGCATTGGAATCGAGTTATGAGGTTCCTAGGTTTAAAATGTTTTTATTAATTTCTCTCAATATCACAATAATGTCGTTAGTTAGAGATAAAATCTCCCTATGTCATAGAAGAACAAAAATTAACAATTTCTAAATGTTATCGGGTCTTATATTTTAGATTAACACATTATTTGAAGTAAGAATTCTGCCTTGGTTATATTCCAAAGAGGGAGATTCATATGAAATATGATACGATTTGGCAAATAATTTACGCTAAAATGTATATACTAATTTTTCACAAATGAAAAACCGCACGCTATTAGAACGCATAAATTTGCTAGTAGTTTTTATTGCGATAGTCGAGTGTTCTTAGACTGGTTATAATAAACTGGACTCGTAACCCATCACTCCGCACGATTTGAGCCAAACCGATTCATGCTATCCTATGCTTTCGAAGACTGGAGGCTCGATGAAGATAAGCTTCAGAAAGTTTTGTGGATCTGCCTCTATGGCGGTATTAAGATCCTCAAGTGCCTCATTATAACGTTTCACCTTGATACTCTGCGATGCCCTATCAAGTACCTCAGCGGCATCGGCTTGTCCATCTGCGCATCCCAGTACCCAAAAAAAAAATCCAAAGAAACATATGAGCCAGCGATTAATTGCCGAAATATAATCTAAAGCATTCCGAAAACAATAACAAGAACTATCCTTCTAATTTGGTTAGCAAAAACCTACAGTCGGGAAGCTTTCCATTACACATCTGCTGAAGTGCCAGGAATTACTTTCTCCACTAAACCAGTTTTCTGCTTGGACATAACACACCATTTACAGACAAGATTTTTCAGGCTAAGCACACCAAAGAATGGTAGTGAGCCTTGAGCTACCACACAGGGTTCTTAGACTAATGCCCATCAACTATCCACAACATCTGCGAAGAAACTGATGGGGCGACTATGGGCAATCAAGAGCATCAGCGGCTTAGAAAGTACTTCATTGCTCAAAACACTTCAATCCCCCCTGAACTGCTCTGCAATCTTACAATCTCGACCCATGGAAAGCCCCACAATGCACCATCGGGACGATGAACTAGAGTTAGATAAAACTCCCCGGTCCCCACACTGGTAGTAAATTCATCAATCAGGCAACAGATGCATCACACCGAAACTAGTATCATAATCCAGCACAGACATTTGAAGACTCTTCAGTCCATCTCATTTCGCCTTTCTGCACAAACTCCTGCCTCATCTCAAATATCCGAGAGGATCCCTAAGAAAAGATCCGCCAATTCATCGCCCCTCTCTAATCGGTGACTCAAGACGCAAACAATTAGAGCACACCACAACCTCTCAAAAAATCCATCCGGCAACGAGTTCGTAGATCTAAGTGAGAATGACGTACCCAGGGCAGAGACTAGAGGCTGAAGGAGGAGAAACTGGCAAGCGAACACGAAGTGCAGAATGAACACCATGTAAGGCCATCCTCTCCACGCAATGCCTTCCATGGCCGAGGAGAAGATTGACAGATTCATCGCCAGATTATCGTTTCTCTACGTGATGTTGTGATAACTTACTATGGCGACTCCGATTCGGAGACTTCGAGAAGAGGAGAAGGCGAAGGGCACAAAGCAGAGGAATTGGAAGAAGAACCGCAAAGTGAGGAAGAGTAGAGTGATTGAATCCGAAGGAT
Source organism: Syzygium jambos (assembly GCA_031216235.1). NCBI lineage: Eukaryota > Viridiplantae > Streptophyta > Magnoliopsida > Myrtales > Myrtaceae > Syzygium > Syzygium jambos. The sequence goes on from CM062230.1 coordinate 27,134,751, forward strand.
ATCGGGTGTTGCAAACAAAAAGCAAATCAGATTTGGATCCACGACATAATAGTAAAGCTACGAAAAGATATTACCAACAACTGACTAGTCTTAGCAGCTTTTCACACAAATGACTAAAAAAATTCCCTCTTTTCCCAAACACAACAAACTTGAACACTACTAGTTTTTGCATAAGCAACACAACCTAAATGCAACATCCTAACCAAGTCATTCTTTTGACGAGTTATGGCAAAGTCCACTCATTTGCAAAGTGAAAAAGAGATGATATCATGCCACATGCTTTTTCCGGGCCCGAAAAGAGAATGACGAGCCGCAGTCCTCACACTATGAAAAACTCAATTGCCTGCAGATTGTACCACTTGATACATTGGGAAGAAAAGTTCTTATTAGTTTGCCGCGTCATCGTGGGCCACTTAGGACTGAGGGTAGCAATGCAGTGGTAACACTAAATTCGATGTCCATCCGACCGAATCTTGCTGCTCCACCAGTGGAAGGCTGAGCAAAGAAGTTGTAATCCAGGTCTGCTTGGACTTCCATGACGCCCTCTAACACCTTGATGACTATAGACATGGAGGGCCTCTTTGTATAGTCTCCTTCCAAGCACCATGCAGCAATCCTTATCATATTCACCGCCCACGATCCATTTAGTTGCATGTCATCGCTAGACTTATCCACAATGTCCAGCAATCGTGCCTCTTCTATCTTTCTCTTTAAAATGCTCAATAAATACATGTCTTCTTCATCTAGGGAGCGATCGAAGATTTTTCTCCCACACACTATCTCCAAGATGACCATGCCAAAGCTATACACATCGACCTTTTCAGTGATTGCTGCACTCAGCCACTCGGGGGCCAAATAACCGGGAGTTCCTCTCATGGTTGTGACGACTTGGCTTTGGTCCCTCTCTATCAACTTGGATAATCCAAAATCAGCAACCTTAGCATTAAAATGCCCATCCAAGAGGATATTTTGGGGTTTAATGTCTAAGTGAATTATTTTCTGTCTGCAATCTTCATGAAGATAATTCAGTCCTTTTGCTATATCGAGAATAATCTTCTTCCTTTGTTGCCAGTCGAGAACACATTCATTGGATTTGTGAAAGATCCATCTATCTAGAGACCCATTCGACATGTACTCGTAGATTAGGAGCCTGTGGGATTTCTCAGCGCAAAATCCCACAAGTCTTACCAAGTTCACGTGATGGATGTTGCCGATAGTCTCAACTTCAGCTAGAAAGGATTTCTTAACTTGCCCGAAACCATCAAGGCGTTTTACTGCAACTTTTGTGCCGTCACCTAGAGTACCTTCGAAAACAGAACCAAAACCACCTTCGCCAAGCTTATTACTGAATTCGTCTGTGATGATTTTCAGATCATCGTATGTGAATCTATTCGGCATTCCAGGTACTTGATCAAGGTAATCCTCCTCTACTTGATTATCATCTCTCTTATGAACAAACAAAGCTATGGCTACGATGAAAATCATCATGGCAAAGAGAGCTCCGAGGCTGGACCCAAGTATTACGGGGAGACGTTTGCTCCTTTGATTGTCAACCGAAGTATTAGGAGTTTCATTGGCCACATATTGATTAGGAGCTTGATTGGCCACATTCTGTACTTTAAGGTAAGCAGTAGAATTATAGGGTAACCTTTTCTGGGCATTGTTCGTAAATGAAAACACTTGAGTTAGTAAGTAACAATTGCCGTTGGTGAGATTTGAGTCGTACTGAAATATAGCTGCTTTGCATGAACAGTTCTTTGCGCAAGCCTCTTTACAACTTGAAGTATCTATGCCCTCTAGACCTGGACTAAAAATGACATGGTTTACATGTTCGAGCTCCCAAAGACTTTGATATTGTGAAGCTCCGCAAGATAATGGAACATTCTCAAAACACCCAAGATTAGGCTGCCTATCATCTACTTGATGGAAATAGCTTGAAGTCAGACAACTACATTGCCCATTGGAGCAAATTCCATACCGCCCACACACTCTCGGATAGCCACACTCCTTGATAAACTCCGTGAAAAGATCGGCCACTTCTTTCCACTCATAAAATCCCCAACCAAACTCATACACTCTCAAATGCCCATCCGAGCCTAGCTTCATGTATTGTGCAGAAGATGCTTGAGGGACTGAAATAAAGTTCCAATTCGAGGTAGAATCGAAGAACCAAGTCAAGCTTCCATTTAAAAACTCAACATATGAAAACCCAATACTTATATCTTGAGTCACTAAAAACTCGAGATAGATATGAGGGGGATCAGTCTCCAGTTGAGCAGATAAAACACTGCCATTCATGGAAAGCGAAATCATACCGTCAATGGTCCAATTTGTCTCGGAAACACTCGGCATCAATCTTTGCCCCTGCCTCAACTTTTGTCCAGGGACAAGCGAGTCGGTTGGCTCATCAAAAGATTGCCAAACAGTCGCATTGTTCTTATCAAATAGCACGAGGTTCCCTAAATCTGTCAAGTTCAAGCCTACAACAGACTTTCCAGAAGTGTTTGTAAACCAAGCAACGGTACCATTAGCATCTTTCAACACCAAATCACCTTTGGACGTGAGCTCCAACGTCGCGCCGATTTGTACGAGATTGTTTCGATTGGCAGACCATACTACTTGTGGGTATGCATTATCGGGCTCAGCAATTAAGGAACTACTGTTAACTACGACGATGAAAACAGCAAAGAGGTAAGCGTTGCAGTTACCATTACAGTAGAAGCCGCAAGCGTAGGCAGGGCCAAAATCTCCATTGCCTCGGAGTAGAATTGGCTGCGCGATCGATCCATCTCCATATTTGATTGAGTGACTAGCTGTTGCGTTAATCGTCCACCGTGTTGAAAGCATAGCATTTGGATAATCATAATCTTGAGCTTGACGAGCGTCAATGAAGTTGGAGAAATGCGATAGAAAAACGAAGGAAAAAGAAAGAAAGAAAGAGGGGAGACTGCAGAGTGAAACCATGGCCTGCAATGAAGCTTTGAGCAGAGAGAGAAGACCGAGAAAGGGAAGAGAGGAGGAACGAAGATGAAGAGGAAAGATTAAAGGTCGCCTCTGAGCCAAAAAGTAAGCAAAACTGGAACATTGCATGGGAAGTCCTCAATAATGCGTGTGGAAATGGAACGCACTCAAGTCCTGCAAAGCAAAGAAGAAAGGCCAAAGGCGTTAATCCTCACGTTGCCCTTTTCCGCAGCCGACATTTATTAAAATAGAAAAAAAAAGGCACCCAAAGACTCTGGTCAACGAATACTCGAATTTGATTCGACACAACGGAATGCGAGTGGAAAAAAAATTGCCGTGTCCTAAATTTTGTATGAAAAAAAAATAATCAGACTCTAAATCTTTTGATGATTTGGTGGAATCTTGAATTTTCTACGGAAAAGGGCATTGGAAAATTCTTTTGGTTATATTACTCATTTGATTTGTCCCGTGTGCGCTAGAGCGATTTTTGATAGTAACTAAGGCAAATTTCCGGTGGGAGGATCTTGTTAAACTTTTCTCTTTGTAAAAGGTCTAGAAATTGATCGGAACAAATCGAAAAGTTTACCGGTCAATTGAATTCTTTGCATAATACTTGGAAATTTCCGATAGATTTTTTCTTCCAAAGAACTAACTAATCCTAGCCGAAGTAGTGAAGTGTCCCCGAAAAAGTATAAAGACCCCAATGCCAAAAGGATTTACTTAAAAGGGGCCTAAAAAACACTTATTAAGCAACTACATAAGACAATATTGTAATTATAACATGAGATTATAGACCCGTAGTGTAAAAAAATCGGACCTGTATTATACATCTAACGCCAAACAGGTAAGATGCTCTTAGCAAACAATATGTAAGAAATTTTATTAGATTAATACTACCAAAAAACTTCAAATTGGTACAATCGTATTAAATTTACCCAAAACTAATTTTTGTGTCGTAAAAAAATTCAAATTGGTACATCGGCGACATATGTACCACAAACTGATACAATCGTGTCCCATTTACCCAAAAAAAATCCCAGCTTTAACACAATTTGAGATTTTAATGTTATTTTCCTGAAACTCTAATCCCTTTCCTTTCAATAACCTTTTTTTTTTGCACTCTCCGCTAATTTTGCTGCCAGAATTTGTACTTGACCTCATTAAATAACATGAGTTTTGTTCACCAAAAAGAGAAAAAAAACCATTAATTAGAATGAGTTTTAATATTGCAAATTAGCAATTATTGAAATTTTTTATATTATTTGAGTCTTCCTATTAAATATTTCCTTAAATAATATTTATTATTTTCTCTCGATATTACGATAGTGTCGTTAATTACGTATAAAATCCGTTTATGATTTGTAACAACAAAAATTAACAATTTCCTAATTGTTATCAAGTCTCATGTTTTACATCAACACATAATTTGAACTAAGGATCATGCCTTCAGTTTAATTCAAAGAGCGAGATTCTTATGAAACACGATACAATTTGATAAATAATCTATGCTGAAATATATACTAATATTCCACAAATGGAAGAACTCATGCTATTAAAACGGACGCAATTGCTAGTAGTTTTTATAGCGCGTTAGTCGAGTGTTCTTAGAGCGGTCAAAACTGGACTCATATTCCATCGCTCCGCACAATTCGAGCTGAACTTATGCACGTTATCATATGCAAAAGAGGGAAAGCCAACCCAAGATAAGTTTGAAGGCATAAAATGAAACCAAATACAACCTCCCAAAGCGTCATTAGCATAATTATAGTGTGTGTTTTTCCCCCCGTTGTTATAGCAATAAACAACTATCTAATCTCTATCACTTCTTTCTACCGTGTCAAACGGCAAGAATGGATTCGCAACTCTTTTTTTTTTTTTTTGGGTGGTTCGGATTGGAAGAAGATACTTGCAAGTCGTCAAACAAGAAACGAAGTGTGGCTTTCTTTATGCATACGCGACAAACAATAATAAGAAAGAAAAGAAGAAAGGGCCCAAGCAACCGGTCCAACCGGTGGTGTTTATCCTAATGTCCACCCTTCTGGGCAGCTACGTTCCATGCGTGACGCATCCGCCTTTCTTATTCGCCCCTCTTGCGACACAAACGAAAGAGCAGACAAACGCTATGCTTAACGAATACTCAAAATGGATACGGAAAATGCAGTCGGGCACTCAAAATTTTGCGGGTTTGGTCGAGTCTTGGATTTCCTATTGAAAAGGGAATCGAAAAATTCTTTCTGTTATTGCTCATTCGATTCGTCCTACACACGCTTAAGCGGCTTTTGATAGTAACAAAGGCGAATTTCCGATGGGAGGATCCTGTCGAACTAATCTCTTTATAAAAGATTTCGAAAATGATCGGGCCAAATCGACAAGATTACCAGTCAATCGCATTCTTCGCGCGATACTTGAAAATTTCAGCTAGATTTTTCCTTCCGAAAGATCAATTATTTCTAGCCGAAGCAATGAAGTGTCTCTGAAAAAGTATAAAGACCCCAATATAAAAAAGATTCACTTAAAAGGCATCTCAGAAACACTTGTTAAGCAACTATAAGAAAATATTGCGATTCCCGATATATTGATTGTCATCGTGATATACTCGACCATACATCGAATATGAAAGATCCACTTAAGTAAAAATATTTGACAAGCGCCCTAAATATGAGCTGAAGTTCGACAATATGTCCCTACCTTCACCATACATGAATGTGGCCCCACTATGATACACATCACGATCGACGGAGAGGGGTGGTCCGATGGAGGGGCCACCGGCGATCGTCCCTCCCCGCCCTTTTTTATAAAAGAAAAAAAGAAAAATCAACCCATCGTTAGAATGTCGACACAAACGTCCTGTTGCTAAAACTTCCTAGTAGGGGCACACACGTGATTTTTATCATTATAATTTAATTTTGTTTTATCAGAATCCAATATATATATATATATATATATATAATTATATTAAAAAATAAATACTCTAGCAAGGAAAGAATTCGGGTACGTCTCCGGAAGAGCGAGAGCATACGACAACGTCTGAGCGGAGCAACAGATTTCCTCCGTCTGCAGCGCACCCAACTGCTTATATATAAATCACCTTCCGTCGCGACAAAAGCTCTCTCCCTTGCTTCCTCGCTCGCTTGCTCTAGCTCCCGGCGATCGTTCCTCCCCGGCGCGGCGACCTCCGATCCAATCGACCTCGAAGGTACTCTCTCTCCCCCGCAGATACTCTTCCAATTCCGCTCCGATCGATCGATCGATCGTCGCCGTTAAGATTGTCGGCTTCCGTGTCGGTGTGCGGTGTTCATTTGTGATTGCGTGGTTGGTCCCGATCGTGGTCGCGTGCTGCGGAATTTCCCGATTATCCGGCTCCGATCACCTGTTGTGGGAAGTAAGTTCGGTGTTACCTCTCGCGATCCTTCCGAAATCGAGGGTCGCCGGTCGTGTTTTTTTTTGCGACGGTTCGTTTCCAGCTTGTTGTGTTTTGGCCTTGCTCGTAATCTCTCGTGTGCGTGCGTGTGAATCGCGGCTTGAAATCGCGAGGGAATCCGGTGACGTGAACCGTGGGATGTGTGACGTTGGTGGGCTTTGGATGCGGGTAGTTGGTTCATCTTCCCTACTTTATGTTTTGACTCCCCTCTCCCCCTTTAATTGATTGTTTCGCGCATCCTATGAAGTTTTTCCCTCCACCGGGTCGGTGATCGTTGGTCTGAGGTCGGTTGATCGCGAGGATGGCGATTATTAACAGTGTCCGTACTTTATCGGTCATAGAAGTTGCTATTTAGAACCCCTCGCCTTGTTGTTTCCATCTTTCTCCTAGGCTATGCTGGAGCTTCGCTGTTATGAATATTTAGGAAGCTACCCCATCAGTTACAAGCCCTCTCTCTCTCTCTCTCTCTCTCTCTCTCTCTCTCTCGTCCTTCTCCGGCTCTGTCTTTGAGTGGTAGTCGGGGTAGTGGAGTACTGATACCAGGAAAGTTTCTATGTGGGGAGGATTTAATGTCACAATAGGATTACCTTACGCGATGATCAATTCAGATGTCATGGAATTTCTAAACTTAAAATTCTGGGTCAGTTGATGCTACGATGAAGATTGAAAGGAGGGGGTACATGGACAATTGTTGCTCTATGTATCTTTATTTCCAACTCTGTCATATGATGGCAAAAATGAAAACTCATGGATTAACACAACCAGTACTATTCATTCTAATTTTCTTCATCTAACATTCTCTTTCCGGTGTCTGTATACAAAATCAGTGGCAATAATGATCAATAAATTACTCAAATAGAAAGCCAGTTGCTTAGGCTTTAGACTATCGTTTGACCTTCACAGAGGCCTTCAAATTAGCAGTGCCTATTGAACAAAAAGAATGCCGACTTGTGCTTTTTTCTGTATATCTGCTGGTTTATTTTTGTCGAATATGGACCTTTTTTTCCAATTGGATACTCAAATAGAAAGCCCTTCTCTTAGGCTTGGGAGTATATTGACATCTTCACATAGGCCAACAAGTGTATCGCAATGATTGTATACAATAAGTACCTGCCCAGTGCTTATGGTATTCTGGTTATCTACCACTTTCACATCATTTCAAGTGGACATAGTTTGTACTTAATCATTGTTTTTTTAAGCACATAAAAGTGTGCGATTGATTTAGTTTTTCATAATGCCTGATGAATGGAAAATTGTAGAAATGCTGAAGTCCTCGAAAAGAAAATCACAGAGGATGTCATAGTGCGTAGACCAGGCTTATAGTATCTCCTGGACCTAATGTTGCAAGCATGATGGCTTGATATCATTGGGACCTAGAGTTAAATTGAATTACCTTTGGCATCGACTAGGTTTGCCTGTTTCTGTTGTGCAGGTTTTGTTCGGTACAATTGGTGTGATTTTTGTTGCTTGACTTTTATTCTATGGAGAATTTGGAAGAACATGTCTTCATATGCAGGTGAGGATTGTTGAATCGTGTGGCATCCACCTACATCAGTCTCTCTCTCTCTCTTTCTCTCTCTCTTTCTCTCTCTCTCTCTCTCTCTCTCTCTGATAAATTCTTGTCTCAGTCCCCCTTTCATTCATGTTTGAGTTGATAAGTACAGGTGCTCAAGAGGTTATTTAGCCTGCTCTTCATTTTTTCAGAATAAAACAGGTTATGTAGTCTTCATTTTACTTCATTTGGTAGTTATTTTAGAGGGGCTTTGTTTAGTTAGATGTTGATGACTAGTTTTAGCTTAGTCATAGCCTTTGCTATATACATTCTGAACCGGAAATGGCGATGCAGGCACTTTTTTTTGATTTATCAGGTGATTGAAGAAGCTACCTAATTTGATTGTGTGATCCCATCTTCTGGACTGTTAAGGTGCCCTGCTTCCTTGGAGTGTTTTTCGATGGTCTGGTTCCTGGGATATCAATTGATCTTTATTATAGTAGGACTTGCCGATTTCTTCTGATCAATATAGATCTCCACAACTCGACTTAACTTTTCCACAGGGTTCTAGTTGTACATTACTACCGTCTACCATTCGAAGGAAAGCCTATCATGATGAGTATGATTTGCTGACTAGCTCCGGTCCTTCAGATCTGCGTGCGCTCCTGTGGAAGTTCCATTTATTGTGGCGACATTCTCTTGTAGTGTTGAGGACTGGGAGTTAGTAGCCCTCTAACAAGAAGTGGAATAATGCTTTCCCGGTGTGCTCCCTGTTAGAGGGCCTTGTGAGATTCAAATGAGTTTTCAATGAGTAATTGGCTTTTGCATCGGTGTGATCATTAATTCAAAATCAAGGGGCCTGACGTTGTGAGCTGAGATAGTTATCACCCTCTATGGAGATGCATATGGTCTTGATTGTAGGATATATCCACTTGTCTAGCTATGATTTCTCAGAAGATGGGGTCTAACGGTTCATCGGATTTTGGCTAAACTAATCTTGCAGGGGCATTTTCTATTAGCTTGACGATGGTTGTATCCAGGAAGTCCAGTTGACCATGTTCACAAGGCTCCGCCTTTCTAGGAGTATCTCCGTCTGTTTGTATTAGTAAACACACATACTCGAAGAAAAGATAGTGATCAACCTGGCTCTGCTGGTGGGCCTTTTGATGGTTGTTTTGTCAATATTGGAGAGACACGTATTTAATACTATGTGCTCCTCATGGAGAATAGATGTATCAATCTTACAAGAAATGAAAATGTGAGCAGTATTTGGAAATTTTGTTATATTCTATGTAACTAGTGGTAAGTTTGTCAATTCCATTATCAGGTTACTTAACAGCTTACTTCTCCAGAGAAATGAAGGATAGTTACTGAGTTGAAATCTTACACAGTAAACCTTGATTCACTTATAACTAAATCAGCAGGGGTTTTTTAGTGTGGCTTGGACTTTTCTAATATTTAAACTTTTTCTGTCTTGATATTCTGTTCCTTAATTTTAATGAATTTATGAGCCCTCTCTGTATGGCTGTATGTGCTTCTAAACCTCCATTTGCCCAATATCTGTTGCATGAACTATCAGGAAGAAAATGTTATTTAAGCACCAGCATTATGTAATTGTCTCTTACTTTGAACTTCATAGTTACATGGAGATTACCTTGACATCCTTTAGGGTGAAACAAGCAAAGAAAAGAATGCTGCTGTGTCTCTTTACACTTCTGTTTTGTTGCATGGCAAGATGATACTGTGAAACAAGGGTAAACTTGTCTTTTATGAGTTGGATTTAGTTTGGGCTACTGTAAAGAAAGAAATGGACCACTGGCTATTGATAGTTAATATGATGTATTTCTGATGCTTTTGCATGGCAAACAGTCTTATGTTATGCTCAAGATGTCTCAGGAAGTCGTGCCATATGTTATCATCTTTCTTCCTTTCAGCCTTCTTTCTGCATGCGTATCTTTTTTTTATAGTCACATTGGTTTTCTTGTCTTGTCTTTAACTTTTTGGGGATGTTATGTACTGCTGAATCCTTTCTGTTGAAGGTATTACAAGATATGTTCTCGATCTTACGGTTAATGGGGCAGATGAAGTCTCATTGATTATTTTGAAGAACCTTTTTTTTAAGGAGAGTTAGAAAAGATAAAAGCATGTCAAAATCTGTTTATTATCCCATTTCCTGCTTCTTGATCAGTATGTGCATATCGCAATTGTTACCTGATCTCCTATAATTTGTCCCTCTTCAAGAGAGAACCCGATATTGGTTTGAAGAGTACTATACTGCACTCTGAATTCTAATTGGTCTTTTTCTTCAGTGGGTCGAAACTATAGTTGATTTTATCTTCAATATGTCATCAATCATTGGCGGACGAACTCTACTATATATCTCCAATTGTTGAGAATCAATTGATCAAATAAAACACTGTGACCAAATATCTTGTTGCATTGAATAAATGCAGTAGGAGCTGAAAAGTTTAGAAGCAATAAATGGAGGACTACTCGCATTTCTTTGGTTTTTTGTCTCTGTAATTGATGAGACATCCTTCATAAATGCAGATGAATATTTTCATTATGTTTCACTTGCAGAGATGGCATTCAAAAGTTGTATATTTGTTGAGAAATTTGTGCCGTTGCTTTCTTTCTTCCTTTCCTATTTGTGTTTTATCGTGCTAATTTTAGTTTCTGACTGTATTCAGTAGGTCTTAAAATTCTTCAGTACCAGTGAAAACGTAAAATAATAGTTTAAGTACCGTGTGCTTTTGGGATTGGGTTGTATTATCTTCTCTCTGTCTGAAATGAATTAGCAAACATATCTTTTTCAATACTAACAGAAGTTTGGTTGTATTAGTGAAGTTTCTATTCTTACTTGGTCTTTTCACATTTCTTGATGGACTGTGGTATGTATATGCCTCAAACATGATTGTGGGGATATCTATGTTGCGAATGCATAGTACACTCCCTGGAAATTTCAAGATTGAAACCTTCCGGAATAGTGAAAATAATTTACTAATGATGACATTCGCATACAGTATATGGGACTCTAGATATGTATCATGCAAAGTGCCGTACGGTAAGAAGAACGAACTTGATTAAAATGTTGTCTGGGCATGCTTGTTTACCTATCCACTGCATGCACCTACATTACGAAATCTTTGAATGTAATGAGATGGAACGAGCAAGCTACATTAGCTGTTAAAGTCCTTGATTTTGAATTTCATCAGAAGCGTTGAAGTTTGGTGTGATGGCTTGCCTTGTGACGTGGATGACATGAGATTAAGAAAAGAAGGGAAAAAAATGCCAAATTATTATGCACTCTCTACTCTCTCCTAAACAAGGATCAGCTCTTTGTTTTTTCTTGCCTTTTGGATTTAGAAACATGTTAAAAGGGCTTATGACTTCCTATATGAATCTCTTGCAGCCATACATACAGCGATCTATAGAGAATAGAAGGTTGAAACCATACATTTACTGCCAGAGACAGTTTTGAACCAAAATTTCATCGGATAATGGCCCCTAGTCCTTTTAAGAATGCTTTGCCAAGCATTTGTATTTACCATATCTAGTGGAAGGCTGTTGAATCCAATGTTGAGGACATTGTTGAGATTTTTTTTTTTTTTTGTTTTGGGTCGACTACATTGTTGAGATTTGAGAGAAGATGGTTTCCCCCTGAAGAAATCAGATTAATGTACCATAGAAGGGTTTGCCAGTACTTAGCAGAACAGGTAGCATGCCATGAAATAAGAAATAATTTGCATGAACTCTGGTGGATTGATGCTGATTACTTAATCTGAAAGATATTATGTTAATGAACAATGTTTTAATTATCTTTCATCTGACGCAGGGTGTCTTTTCGCTTTGGGATTTGACTCATCTTTGGCTTTTCTTTGTGCAGTTATGGGGCATAGGCATTTGTTTGGTGCATCTCAGACATTTGAGGGTAATCATGCTCAAAGCTGGAATAACATGAATATGGAGCAACCGAATATGCAATTAGGTACTTGGTTGTTACTTGTTATATGTTGCATGCTTTTCTTGCTCACTACACCTGTGTCTTTTAGCACCCAAAAATAGGACAATCATTGCTTAACAGTGTCAGATCTGCCAAGTCTTTATTCCCCCCAATGTGAATTAAGTATTTGTGTAGGCAACAATTAGAACTTATATCTTGCTAATTTTTATTTATGATATATAATTTGTTTCAATGCATTTTTTACTAATGGGTATGCATTCAACATATCAGGGATTCAGGAGTTCATTTAGGTGAATGCATAAGACTTTAGTTGTGTAAGTGTTTGTAGATTATTTATTTATAGCTCTTGCTCTACTTTACTCAATTTTTCAAATGGATGCAGCCAGGGGAAGTTCTGTAGAGAATGGTACTTACTTTTATCCTGTGGAGAACGTGGCAGTGAATGGAGCGCATTATGCTTCTCATTGGACTGCACCAAGGTCAAGTGAATATGTTCCTATTGGTCAGAATGATGTGTTGCCACATTGTCAACCCAATGTTGCTGGGCTATCTCAGGATTCTTTTGTGCATGCACCAAACATGGGGACATTCAGGGCATCGACAGAAAATTATGCGTGTCATGGATCATCGTCATCGTCATCATTGTCGAATTACAATGGGCATGTGCCATATGGTGTTGATGGTGGATTTATTGATCTCACGGCTGATGGTGGAAGAGGACACCTTAAGAGAAAAAGCCCTGTAACACCGTCATTGTGTGAGAGAGGCAGTAGTAGCAGATACTACTGTCCTGGAAGCGGAAGTTCCTCTGCTCCTCCTGTCTCTTCTGAATTACAGCTGGACGAACCAGACATTGACTCGCTTCATGCGCCTTGGGATCATCTCTCTGCTAATGGAGATTACACCTACAATGGGCCCAACAGCCTTTCAATCAGGGGTGAGGGTCCTTTAAGGAACGTGAGAAGTCGTTATGGGGTTGAATTAGATACGAATGTGTCCAGGGCACATATGCCAACCATTCCGCACAATTTTATTTATACAAGCAACCCGGTTGAGCATTCTCGCGTGGTAGATCTTCAAGGTCAGTCTAATGGTCTGACATGTGACTGGAGCCATACCACTGTTCCTCCTGCTCATGGTAGGATGTCAATGCCAGGTACGTTTTAAATTCAATTTTTAATCACGCATTCGATTTTTGCATAATGCTCTTTGTAGGGGTCCAATTTGGAAAACTTGTGGATGTAGGTGGATATAGAGACGGACCAAACCAGTCTTTCGGTGGAAGCAGTACTGTTGGTTCTCCCATTGAGACTGGTGGATCTGATTTTATTTCTAGGAGAAATTCTATCCTCCGTCAAGGTCATCTCGGATCCTCAAGCCAGCCACTGAGAAGTGTTCGTAGCATCTCTTCTCAAAGATCTAGCCGAGATCCCCGGCCTTCTTCAAGCGGCTTACGATCTCTACAAGTGGGACCTTCAGAAGAGAGACTGCCATCAGTTGCAGATGGTTACTCTAGACATCCAAGACCACTTTCTGCTATAGGATGGCGTAACAATGATGGGGCTCGGAGATCAAGGGTATCTACCGAAAGATTTCGGTCATTTCCTGATGAAGGAAGTGGCCACGATCAATTAGAATATGAGGTGTGTAGTCATTCTTGGGGAAGATTAATATGCATTCAGGGGGAAAATGGTCTTTTTGGGTTGCAAAACATGCAACTTATTTACCAAATTGATTAATTATTAGGAGCCACAGAAGTGGCACTTGGTTTCTCATCAAGATGCTCTGCAATGATTGAAGTTTTAGTTAAAAGTGTATATGCTTTTCCCTGTTTCCAGTTATTCGTTGTAATGAGAAATGTTATTATGATAAGTTAGGAGGAGATGAAGTTTAGGAAATTGTCAACATTGGGGAAAAGGTTTTCCAGAGGTTTTCTTTAAGCGATATCTCTTTCGATTGGAAGTTGTGTAAATATTATGTGGCTTTGTGACGGCTCTAGATGCAGGTTCATTTGTGATGATACCTGCCCTATGAAACTTGTGTGGTTGGTTTAGGGTCCTTGGAGCAATTAGGGCCTTATTGCTAGTTAGAAGATGATTTTATTCTCTCAGAGAAAACTGTATTGACATATGGTTATTTAAACGAAGAGTCTGGCTAAAACAGATAGTAATATTCTACTGTTAATGACTAGTTGACCTGGTTGACGTTTGCATAGTGGAACGAACTTAAAATCAATGATCATAGAGCCAGTTTGTCTGCGTTGTTTGGACTGTACATAGTGATGAACGCGTGAAGTGCCTAGATGTCTCTACGTAGTTTTTTTTTTTTTTTGGTCTTCCTTAACTCCTAATCAGATGTTTACTTTACTATAAAAATGTTTTTTATTAGTATATTGCATTGTTTCTCATTTTTCAGTTTTTAATTTTTTTGAAGGGATTCATGATTGCGGATCGGTCAGGCTTTTATGCTTCAAGAAGTGTGTTTGATGAGCACCGAGACTTGAGGCTAGACATAGATAACATGAGCTATGAGGTGAATATGAATATTGCATTTTCCCTATTATTCTTGATATTTTGGTTCCTCGATATTAAATGTCTGTATTTGAGCAGGAGCTGCTGGCATTAGGGGAAAGGATTGGTAATGTCAGTACAGGCTTGTCTGAGGATTCAATAGCAAAATGTTTGAAAGAAACTGTACAATATTCATCAGAGAAATTTCAGGATCAAATTAGATGTGTTATCTGCCTGGTAAGCTTTCAGTTTTTAGTGATTTGTCTTAATTGCATGAACAGATGGTACATATCGGGTACTTGTTGAAATACCCAAAATGCAACCTAGCATCACTCCTTAAAGTTTCTCAATCCTTTTAATCGGTAGTATGGTCATAATTGAAGTACTTTTGAGGCTGCCGTCTCCGTGACTTTTTGCATCAATCAGCCAAGTAATTACTATAGACGTTAATGTTGTGCATAAAATATAGAATGTTTGATTAGCAGCTTGAAATCTTGCCCGCTCTTGCAGGAGGAGTACCAAAACATGGACTACATGGGGGCATTGAAAACTTGTGGCCATGATTACCATGCGGGCTGCATAAGGAAGTGGCTATCGATGAAGAACTTGTGCCCAATTTGCAAAGCTCCGGCGCTGGACGAGGGTATGAAGCAAGCCTAAGTTTATTCTTCTCGTCTTTGCTTCCTGTCATGTACATATTCGAAAAAAATACTCAGCTCCAAATGGAGGCTAAAGATGCTTAGGGGACTTGTATAGGGATTATCTGAAAGATTCTATTCATTTATTTCGGGCTTCCATAATGATTTGTGGACGCCAATTTAAGTTTATAATGTAGCGTGGATGTGGACCAGGTCATATGATTCTTTAGTTCCTTTGGAATGTGATAGAAAAGGGGAATCGAGAGAGGGACCTCGTGAGGATGAACTTTCCGAGCGACGTATGTTTCACCTCTTTTGAGTGATTGTTGAGGGACGCTTCGGTTCGCTTTTCTTTTTCTTTTGTTGATTGACTTTGCGATTATGATCTGTTGTCTCTGAGCTTCGTTCTTAGGAAATTTTCTCTCCGGTCCTACCGTGTGAAGGTAATTCCGACGCGTTCCACGTGATTCGAATGCAATGATCAAAGTGAGACACATCGTGATAACCGCACCATGGGTCCTCGGACTCGAACTCTTACTCGATATTCCATGTAGTCTTTTACAACGTTCTTTCTTCTTTTAAACGGGATTTTCCAAGATGGGAATGTGGGATTGCCATGAGGAAAAAGGAAGGACACGGGGCATTCCGAGAATTGAACTCGGGACCTCTCGCACCCTAAGCGAGAATCATACCACTAGACCAAATGCCCATGTGCGACCAGCTTGCGACTGTCGATCATTGTTCTACTTTTGTAATATTTCATTGGCGGGATCCATGCTTTGCGAGAGCAGGAAGCACAAGAGCCCGATGGTCAAAAGCTTAGCAGGGATTTGCTGAGTCGTGGACGATTCTTTGGATCCCACGATTCAAGTTCAAGGGCATAGAGTCCAAAACAAAACTCGTGGGCCGAGGTTTTATTTCTTTTTTGTTTAAAATTAGGCTTTAGAAAACTCAATTTTGTCATGTGGATTATCATTAGTGCAAGACCTAATTATGATTGCCATGCCATCAAATAGAAACCATTCCGTGTGTAGGTTAGGCATTTGGGGTTTGTCTCGTATCTTACTTGGTCTTATTAGATTGGTGGATCATTTTAAAGGTTCGGAATTTACCTCTCTTAGGTGGGCTTCTTTGTTATAAAAAAAAAATCGAAATATGCACACTTGTGATTCTGAACTTCGATCAGTGAATCTTCAAAAAAAAAATTAGCATTGATTTCCACATGATTGGAATTAAGAAATCAACTATCTCATACTCATGACTACTCATTTAAATTTTGGAATTCTCGTTTTGATCATTGTTTTCTATTTTGAACTTACATGTTATTGATCTTTCGTATTGAATTCCTTAGTGTACTAACATCAAACCATGATATACAGTGGGAATTAAATGTCATAAATACTGAATCCTAACTTCAATCCAACTTGATATTATGAGGGAATTCCTCACCCCTAAAGGGTGTCGTTTCTCTTGATGCAAATCATACGGCAATGATGCGGTCATAGCATACAATTCTTATCCGCGATACAATTTAATCTTCGATTGAATATCGAGTCGACATAATCATTAGTCACCTTTTAATATTCTATAATAACCTCATTGATTTAATCAAAACCACATCTTTGAACAACAATCATTGCTTTCCGGCCAAACAAAAAATGTTAAACAAATAACCATTAGTTTTCGACTTCCTTGACGAAGGCTCCCGACTTTTCCTTGGTCGACATTTTCATTGACCAGCAATCTCCAAGGATTTCTGGTCATTCTTTTAAATGCCAATTTCTTTATAACACCATGGTTGACTTCTTAGAAATCAAGTCGTCGGAGCTCGCAGGTCATCTTTGACTTTTGACACCAAGGAACCTGGAAAATGTGAAGAGAGGAAAGGGCAAAAAAAAAACACTTGCGACTTGATTCGTAATGTGATGCATGCACAGTGATCTATAGCTAGATGAAATGACACGTGTAAATTAAGACCTTAGTGTTAAATTATCAACATATAAGGATAAATAAAGATAGATATGGTAGACCGTCGTTGCTCCAGCTACTTCAGGCTCCGGATCTCTCTCATTGATATGAGGACGGAGACTATCATATGTCATTTTAACTATAATAAATTGATAAATTAAGTCTTAGGGCATGTTTGTTTTAATATTTTTTTAAGAAACAATCGTTCGAATCGCTTGCAAAAATAAACGAACGTTCGTTTGCGAAAATATTTAGTTATAAACCGTTATCGGTAATGAAAATATTTTCATCAACAATTATTTTAAGCAATACAATCAACCATTTTTACGAAAATATTTCTCAAACATCATTCATTTTCGGCTAAACAAACGGTGTCCTAATTAATGTTTATAAAGAAATAAGAAAATGTTTTTATTTTATTTTTTTTGGAAGGGAGTTTTTCTTTCTTTCTTTCTTTCTTTCTTTCGTTTTTTTCTTTTGGAAGGCGGGGTGTTTAAGCAAACTTTCTCTTTATGACACAAATTATCAGTGTTGACCTAAGTCTTATGAATAAAACCAGCAAAAAATGAGTCTTTTTCTCAAAGAGCTAGCGCGTCAACTTTCCAAGATGGAAATTAATATGGGGCACCGCGAAAATAAATGCCCAGTTGCGGTCAAACTTGTATATCGAAGCAGAAGTGATACGTCAATGCCAAATTCATTGAACTTCATTCGAATTTCGATTCAACCCATCTCATCAAAATAAATTTCCAGATGCTTATTATACATGGAAGAAGACTTTAGTTTAGACAATTAGATCCGTGCTACGGAAGAAATTTAGCCATAGAAATCACGTCACCTCGCCTAGCCTCAATTTTCCCGACGGCCCATTTTGACGTCGTGATTACTTTTCTTTTAAAATCTCGTGATCTCCCGAAACCTTCCGAAACATATAAATATTTGACGTGCCGAATTGTATATGAAACTTTCCAGTAAGTCAAACGTCGATCATTACATGAAACTTTCCAAGAACGTGCGCTCTTGCTGCGTTTCCTTCCCTCCCTTCTGCAAACTTCGAGGATGTCCGGCATTTGCCGGAACCGGTAAAAGAGAATGTTTTACAAGCAAAATAATCTACTGATTGCGAAAAAAATGTTATGTAGATAGTATATTGATCAAATTTGTGCTCCCAATGTCTAGGATGCTATGGCTGATACGCGAGTACGGGTAATTTCTCTCGATGCAGTCAAAAAATCCCGGGGCGAACCGTGAAAACAAGATAGCAAAAGCGGCGAAAGTATACCAAGATCACAGTCGGATTTCGAAGTCGAAGTCGAACGCCGTCGAAAATGCTCTCTCAAAGTTCCTCGTTACCGTTTGCTAGTTGTGGATACTGTATATCGTGGATGTCACGCGAAGGTGCCATTCCGGTCTTCACAAATTTATTCATAGAGCACGCGTTTGGTACGTCGGAACGAAAGAAGGCGAAAATGGGAATGAATCAAGAATGGAACAAGAAAAATAAAGAAACGAAGGAGTTGATGGGCAAAATTATAGGAAAATTACCAAAAAATTCATAAACCTATTACAATTGTGCAAATTTAATCCTAAACCCTTTTTTTGTGCCAATGGAGTCCTAAATATTTTACATTTGTGTTTATTCAGTCCATCCGGACAATTTTGGCTGGCCAGCATTGACGTGGCATGACCGGTGCTGACGTCGCACGGCCAGCGTTTTCAAATTTTTTAAATTTTTTTTCTCTTCCGGCCACTATTGAGGCCGACCTTGCCATCGCTCAAGCTCTCCCTCGCCCAGCAATGGTGAGGGCTCACCTCGCAGGCAAGAGGAAGAAGAACGGAAAAAAAAAAGATAAAGAAAAGAAAAAATTAATTAAAAAATTCAAAAAAAATTAAAATATTTTAAAATTGTCCACGATAGTACCGGCCATACCACGTCAACACCAATCGTGCCACGTCAGTACCGGCCAGTCAAAATTGATTGGATGGACTGAATTGGTGTAAATGCATAAAATTTAGAACACAACCGTCGTATATTAGAACTTTTTTTTTGTAATCTTCCCTATACAAGGAGAACCCACTGTAGATTCTCGAAGGCCAAACATATTCACGATATAGATTGCCGCCACGGGCAATCGTTACCGGGGCCTTGATTCGTGTGAATCGGGTTAGTCGTTCTTGACATATCTACCGATCTTCGATGCGACGTAATAGCGAGGATTGAAGGCTTGAAATAGTATCAAGAGTAGGTTTCCGTGAAGACTTCCTTCTTTTGGGGCCCCAAGATATCAATGAACTAGGTCGTCACAGTCAGAAACCAGAACCACCCATTTGAAATTTAGTGTGAACGTTGAAGAACTACGCAACGCAACGGGGACGCAGCTCCCGCGTTGCGTTCCCAAACAAGGCGTCTCTGCATAAAGACTTTGTGCGTGTTCCGCTTATATCGTCCTCTCCAGCTTTCACTTATCAAATAGAGATATCTCTCTCCATCCAACCTTCGTCTCGCCAGCGCTCATCTTGTCTTCCGTTTCACCAGAGAGAGGGAAGACAAAAAGGGAAAAGAAAAAGAAGAAGAAAAGGAGAGAGTCATACCAAACATCATGGCGGACAGCCACGGAGCCGCCACCGGGAGTTCTCTGGAGTACACGCCGACATGGGCGCTCGCGGTGGTTTGCTTCTTCTTCATATCGACCTCCCTTGTTCTCGAGCACCTCATCCATCTCCTCACCAACGTAAGCAAGCAATCAATCGGATCTCACTAATTTTTCTGTTTCCTTTTTATTTATGTCTTTTTTTTTTTGGATACCGCAATCGGTGAACTTATATGAACTCCGTGATGGCGCAGTGGCTCAAGAGACACCGGAAGCGCGCCTTGACGGAGGCGGTGGAGAGACTTAAATCTGGTATAGTCTAGTTTCAATCATCATCACTGGGCTTGGTTCATGAATTTTAATATGAACTTAGCTTAGTATAGAAAAGTTGTTCATGTCTGAAGCCATGTCTTTCTCAGTAATTCATCATGTGAAACCCAATTGTTGCGTCTCTCGCTAGTTATCATTTTGGACTATATGTGCATTTCAAAAGCGATGCTTACCTAACACTTCCTGACAAAATCATATAATTTTCTTTTATTGCTCAGTAAGTTTTCTTCATTCTCGTTGCAGAGTTGATACTGCTAGGGTTCGTATCGCTGCTCTTAGCGGTGACCCAAGATTCGATATCAAACATCTGCATCTCTCCCAAGCTTGCAGACACCATGCTTCCTTGTAAGAAGCAATCTTCGACGTCCACCGAATCGACGGCAAAATTCCAAGTCGAGCGCTTCTTGGGGGAGATGGCATTGACGGCAGCATCTGCAAACTTGTCGATGGCAGTCAACGGAGCTACATATCGGAAACTTCTATGGCTTCCACAGCGGCAACTGGAGGATGACGAAAACACAACGACAGCGACGACGACAAACACCACCGATCCTTGCAGCTCCAAGGTAAGAGTGTTGATAGTATTTAGTATATTGTATTATCCTTTTTCTTGCCAAAGATTGTGGAATATCTACAAATGTAGCAGAAAAATCGATCTTTCTCTTGATGAATGCATGAGAGAAAGAGAGAGAGATTAGGTACGATCTAAATAATCTAGTTAATCAAGAGATGGTGGAAAGTATTTGAATGTTCATCTTTTCCAATCGCATTTTTTTTGTTGCAGTACAATCGTCCTTATAAATGACGTTGCACAATAACTCTCGTTCCTTGTGGCTGATATATGTTCAGAATCAATCTTCATTGCGATGTTCATCGTCATGACATATAGTAGTTTCTTAGTTCGAAGATTAATAAAAAAGCACTTATCCACGAACATCGTCATATCGGCAGCTCATCAATTATTGGAATACACTCAGACATATAAAATAGAACTAATCAGTTCGTACCGATAACTAGAACTTGGAATCGAATCCTTAGGCATGGCCTCCGTTGAAAAATTATGCACGTAAAAGCCACTGTTCTGGGTTTTTCTTTCTTGTGAAGATGATTCAACATAAAAAAAATGAAAAATTGCAGGATAAGGTGTCATTGGTGACCCCAGAAGGGATTCAGCAGCTCCAGATCTTCATCTTCGTGTTGGCGGTAATGCAGATTGTGTACAGTGTTATCACCATGGCTTTGGGCAGACTAAAGGTAATTAAACATGTCATTAATCTCCACGTTATACATAAATATACAGCAGAAATTAGAAGTAATTATAGATTAAAGCTTTATGTGCAGAAATAAATGCAAAAATACATGTTGATATTGATAAAAATTTATCAGATGAGGCGTTGGGAAGCTTGGGAAAGAGAAACTCAAACTACCGAGTATCTGGTCGCCAATGGTATGTTCATCTTTATATGCAGTATGCACCCGTGCTCTTTATTCTTTTTTGCTGCAGATAAATTCTCTTTTATGGTAAAAAAAAAAAGAATTAATCATAATATAGGTTTGAGAAATCTCATTTTAGGAGGAATAAAATCACTCGATTTTTACGCCCTCTGAGATCATGCGATGTTACCTTGAAAAGTAAATAATACATGACGCAAGGCATGGTGATTAATATGAGAAGATAAAAAAATCAAGCCAGAGTAATTCATGGGGTCATGACATCTATTCTAAAACAAATTCTGTGCATGCGAAAGATTACAAGCATATGCATGCATGTATGTATGTAAGCGACCGAAGTCGCGAACACATTGGAAATATTGAAGTGTACGAAATTTGCTTATAAATTCCAATAATATTGCGATGGAGGGAGTGCGAAAAGATAAAAAGCCCGCTTTTCCGTTGTTTTACACAAAATATAAGATAGATTATTAGAATTCTAATTTTGGGGGCTGAGTTGACCTGAACCAAACTAGGGTTTTTCTATCATATGATATTTAAATGAAGACCATAGTATCATCTAGAAGTTCCTCGATTTTGGAGAACGATCTTTTAGTCCATTTGATGTTGCTTGCATGACTAAATTAGGCGGTGATCCGTCTACCAAATAATTACGTATTTCAATGGGTAAGTCTCAAATGGCTGGCCAGATAAAATAATTAAATTAATATGATCTCCAGAAAAATAAATTATTATTTAATGAATTGGTTTCCATTCTGAAAATCCCACTACCAAGTTTAGAAGTTTTGTCTTCAGAATCCAGAGGACTTGGAGACACTTGAATAGATTAGTCAACTGCGGTTCAGAAAAATCAATAATAATTGGTTGATAAAGAAAATTTATGGCAAACAAAAAAAATAATATGATGTTTATTGCTTTTTTTTTACGTAACTGGTTTCTTATGTTATTCCTAAGATACCCTTTATTATTGGCTTTTTTTTAGTCATATTTATTCTAGGATTTTAAATAAACATTTTGTGGATAAATATGCAAATTCAAGAATTGAAGAAATCTATTTGTCTTAATAAATAAAACATTATTTGAGGTTCTTATTATCTTTTTTTTAAAATTTTCTATCGCTTTCTATTCTTTTATATCCGAATTTTATGTGGTTTTAAATTTTCAAACTAATTATACACTTTGATTAAGCATTCGAGCAAAAGTTAAACCCTTGAACATTCTCAAATATGTATTGCAAATACACTTACTTTTGCTTCTGCGCGAATTCTAGTAACTAGCCATACAATTTTTTTATCTATATATCTACTCGTAAAAAATTATACGTACAAGTTGTAATTTGCAACTTTCCCCTTTTTCCGTAAAAAATAAGGGATTTATTTCCCTTCTAGGGCTTGTGCTGATAATTTCTTTTCTCAAATTAAAAAAGAAGGGAAAATTGATAAAACTGAAAAGAAATTGTTATAGAGAGTAATCTCAATATGAACATGACATGTCGTGATATGACCGGTAAGTTGACGTTGACTTCAATGAAAAGCACATTCCTTAAAACAACTGGTTCTGGTTGGTCTTCTAGATGAACTCCATTTCTCCCTCATTATTCTAAGCCATGTAAAATCATTTTCATAATTTTCTCGAAGTATAAATCGTTTCAAAACATTTTTAATTTTAGGCAGGCAATTTTATTTATTTTATTTCTCTCTTTTTTTGGTGGGGTCGTCTTTCATTAACGTGACAAGAACATTAATATTGTAGATCCAAATAGATTCAGATTCACGAGGCAGACGACTTTTGGGAGACGGCACACAACTTGTTCAGACACGTCCATCAATTTGTGGATCGTGAGTCATTTCTAACCCTAATCAATCTTCTCTTTAAGATCGGTTCGTTTCGCGAAAAATGAATTACTTAGAAAGTTTTTTTTCTTTAAAATTTGTTATCGTACATGAAAATGTTCAGAAATAATTTCTTGTCGAAAATAAAAATAGTTGTCATTGACTCATTATTTCAAGCGATATGAGCGATCATTTTTAGAAAATGCTTTACAAATTATTCATTTTTCGCGAAACAAACGGAATCTTAATTATAATTTTTATTTTATAAGGCGGTCGATTTTTTATTATTGCTGATATTAATGTCCAATTTCGATGTTGGGTCCAGAAATGTTTTTTCAGACAGTTCTTCCAGTCGGTCGCGAAAGTCGATTACCTCACCCTCAGACACGGTTTCATCTCGGTAATTATTTTACAATCACGTTAATTAATCAATTAATTAATTGGTGAAGTAGTCATATCTGATAGTGACAATATTTCATCTTCAGGCTCACTTATCGTCTCGCAATAATAATTTCAATTTCCAAAAGTACATACAGCGGTCTTTAGAGGAAGACTTCAAGGTTGTGGTCAGCATCAGGTGACCTTGCTCATCGTATCACTATAATGCAACTCCAAATTGCCATAATTATTGATGGGCCAACACATTATTCATCGGAACTTAGTGATTCGAATTCTTCGTACCCTAATATGCTAAGAAAATTACCAAAAAGTTGAAAATTTATTTCAATTGTGTCAATTAAGTCAACAACGTTTTTTTTTTCCAATCCAGTCATAAGTCTTTTGTATTTGTATCAAGTTAGTCTCTACGTCCAATTTTGATCGGAAATCGCTGACATGGACGTTAGTCATCCTACGTGGTGCGGTGCACTGAAGTGGACAATTTTTAATAAAAGTTTTAATATTTTTTGAATTTTTTTATTTCTTTTTTCTTTTCTTTTTCCTTTATGTTTTTTTCTTCCCTTTTGCCTCTAGCCGGTTGTTGGACCTCAGTGACTAGCTAGAGGCAAGGGCTGGCAAGGTCGACCTCGCTAGTCAGAGGAAGAAAAAAAAAGAAAAAAAATTCAAAAAATGTTAAAATGTTATTAAAAATTATCTACGTCATCACCGATCGTCCCACGTAGGATAATTGGAATCCATATCAACGATTCCCGGCCAAAATTAAACAAATTAACTGAATTGGCACAAATGCAAAATGTCTATGGCTCAATAGCAAAAGAAAAAAGATTTAAAACTCAATTGACACAATTACAATAGATTTAGGGCTTTTATCTCTAATTTAAATGAGAAATTCCCACGCCTCAATTTAGACCGGAATGTCAAAACATCGTTTAGTATGCATGATTTAGCAAATCATTTTTAAGTACTAGATGTTCTATTCAATTAGTACTTATACTTTAATTTATTGATTATTGACAGCCCCGTGATGTGGTTCGTGGTCGTCATATTTATGCTCGTGGACGTCCATGGTAATTTTTTCAGTCCGATTTCTGAATTTTTCAACAACGTTTGTTTAATTTTCAATGCTTCTATTCTATTAACTTTAATATCAACTGACAATGATTCTTGGAATTTATCATGAAACAAATCAAGGGTGGAACGTTTATCTCTGGGTTTCTTACGTCCCGCTCCTGGTAAATACGTCAAATCCATCATGATTTCGTGATACTTTTGCGTAATCTGTCTAGGCCTATAGTCCGATAAATTCAAATTTAATTTTTACCCGTTGATGATATTGAAAACTGCAGCTGGTGTTGATCGTTGGGACCAAACTGGAAGTGATCGTAGCGAGAATGGCTCTGCAGATGAAGAACCAGAACAGCGTCATCATCGGCGCCCCGCTTGTGAGGCCGAACGACGACCTGTTCTGGTTCGGCCATCCCAAATTCGTCCTCACGCTCCTTCACTACACCCTCTTCGTGGTACGTGTTCTTCGCACCAACTCGAAATGGCAATGCCAAAGGGACGCGAGCTATTCGCTGGAACACCGGGATTCGAAAGCTCGCACATTAGGTTTTGCGGGAATACTAACGCATGTTTCGTTTTGTTTTTTGTAATCTGTTTCAGAATGCGTTCGAACTCGCGTTCTTCATATGGGTCACGGTGAGCAGTTTTTTTGGGGCTTTGTTCTAATGTACCTCCCAATTTTTTTTAAGAGTATTTTTTTTTTGTAATTTATTAGAATTAATAATTCGATTTTTCCTGTGTATTTGCCGTCAGATACTATTCGGGGTGGGTTCCTGCTATCATGAGCACACCGTGATCATTGTGACAAGAGTGGTGTTGGCGTAAGAACTTTTTCTACACATCTTTGTTTAGCCTCTACTCTTCATTCTTATTTGTGCGTGTATATATATATATATAAGATGCTTATGCATATATTTTAATTTTATGATTATAACATTCAAGAGTATGATTTTTTAATCTATTTTTTTATTTTATCAGGGTTACAGTCCAAGTGCTTTGCTGCTACATCACTCTTCCCCTATATGCGCTTGTCACGCAGGTAAAACATGATATAATATAATATAATATTTTCTTAGTATTGTTATTAATATTATTATGATATAAAGTATCGCAATATATGTTTTATTTTCTCTGTATAAGTTGGTCATTTTATGGTGCGAACACAGATGGGTTCGCATTTCAAAGGCAAAGTCCTGGAGGAGCAGTTGGCCAACGTAATAAAGCAATGGCATGCTGAAGTGAGGGAGAGAAGGAACAACAGCCATAGACTGGAACAATCCTCCTTGTTTCAATCCCCTCGGACTTCTCTGTCTCTCGAGTCGAACCCCTCGAGGGCGAGGCCCGCCGCGAATTTCGACCCTCCACGGTCATCCTTTGGAGCCGCCAGGAGGGCGCCGGACCAAAGCCCTCCCTCCTCGAGCAGTCACGCAAGAAGAGAGATCATGGAGGAAGCGTTCAGCGAGGATTACGAGGCGAGGATCGAAGAGGGGGGTTCTTCCAGGGGCATTTATCGGGCTTCAGAGTTGGAAATGCCGTCATTCAGGCAATAATAACATAGGAATTTTGACAATAGAAAGGTCGACAAGCATTTGCTTTCCTACAGTGCAAATAAGGAAAACGATTCGCGTGAATCGGGCCAACGTAGACAGCGACATGGTGATGGAATCATCATTCATTACGGTCACTAGAGGGATATATACATTGTACAGGAGGATACATCTCTTCAGATATTTCGGCCACCATGCACTTCGATTTTAGTAGGATAAGTTTGCAGTAAGATAGAGGTCGACGATTTATTTTCCTGTCTACCAGGAATGTGTAACTAAACGACATACAGAGAAGATATATACACGTGACGCGGTTGATGTTCATTGACTCGTATCATCATCAGCTAACACATGCACGCAAGGTGTAATTTTTTGACTCTAAGGTAGTCCTTGAAGGTATGATTAACGTCGTATCTGCACATGACCAAAGTGATCTTGTTCTACGTTAGCTTGAGATCATTAGGTGAAAGTCTGTTGGTAGATGCCAAAGAATCCTGCCACAGCAACAGTTCAGCATGTGTAGATGTACTTGTCATAGGTTCATAATCTCACCCGGTATCGCTGGCCAGTAGTAACATAATATTTTAAGTCGTAATGTATTGTACTTTTCAAGGACTAAATTACTGCCTCGAAATTATAGTAAGAAAAATTACCGATTGGTAGCGGCCAAAGAACTAATATCGATGTACCTATGAAGTTGGACAATGAACACTGAGTCATAGTGAAACCATCCTGTCCTCAGAAATTGTATTGCAGGACCAAACTAATACTGCATACAGGCAATTTGGCCAATGGAAGATGTGGCCGTTCTATTCTATGCTGATAAAAGGATTCGCAGGTTCCACAAGAGAACCGAAGACAGCAGATACTTTTCGACTAAACTAGTACTCGAAGAAAGATGGTAGTGGCATTTCACACTCTCAAGGAGAGTTCTACAATAGATATCCCATATAAGTATATATGCATTCTCATGATAAAATTGAAAAAGAAAGCACATTTGCATGACTCTTGCTTTCATTTCAAGTCACAACATAATAGACTCGTTATTTGAACCTCCGGATGTAGGTTAGAAGCAAATCTCTGGCTTCTCCAGTAACTGAAAAAATAAAGACTCGAACTCTCCATCCACTAGGCAGAATTCTCCAAGAATATCAAAATTCTCTCATTCATTCTAATATGAGGATTCGAATCTAGCCTGGGAAACTCAGATTAGCCTCGAACACTATGCCATCCGAAGAAGGTAAGGACGTATATTATTCCCTCATCTGTACCGATGAATCATCTGGAGCACTTCACCTGGATTGAACAAAGAATATGAAAATAATCAAATTGCAGATTATGATGGTAGCAAAAAGTTTTGGCAGAACCACGACCATTGAACATATGTGAGGAAGGTGCATACTTTCGTTGCAAGTGCGTGCAAGCACAAGCATGTGTAAGGACAGGCACATCCAAGGATACATCTATGTGTGTGGGTATGTGGAGAGAGAGATACACCAAAATAGTTGGGCCCATTTTACAGAAGCACGATGCAATTTCAACACAATTTAATCGAAGTATCTAGGGCACAGGTCCTGCTAGTGCTAACCAGGTCCATCTACCCAGGCACTTGCATCGTGCAAATTAGCTCCACACATCATTTTTCACCACTTCTCTAAAGTAAGTTCAAGATCTACAATTCTAGCAAAAAAAAAAGTTCAAGATCTACAAACAGGAAATGAGAAAATCATACTTCGAAAGGTTCGTGCCAGCCCAAGTGCAAGTACAGGAAACTGGAAAACCCTAAAGTAATATCTAGATGTCCAGCAAGTAGACCAATATAAATACTCAAATTTTTAATGCAGAAAGGAAGGCTTGTGAAAGCAATTTCCTAATAAACCAACTCCGCTGGCTCAGATTGATGACAGATGTACCAGGAGACAGGGAAAAAGATTGCGCTCCAGGGAAGCTGAAAGCCTCAAAATACAAAACAGTTTTCCCATAATGCTCTTCCAGCAAAATTAAGCGTGGATATAGCCAATGACATCATATGCTGCATTTCATCAAAACAGAGGAGATACTACTAGCACAAGTCCCGTGGCAATGATATACACATTTTTCTGTCCCCAGACAATGATCATTTAGACTCCTCTTTTGCTGCAAGAAAATCAAACAAATTTTAATTTGCATTCCTTATGCCTGCCTGACAAGCTAGATATCTTAGGCATGGATACTCATAACTTCAACTCTTCAATTCACTGTCCAAGGAAAATTAAGACAAATTATTCTAAACTAGAGGTAAGGTAGATGATATGCTAAAAAATTGTCATTGACCAAATTGCCACCAATCTTGTCCAACAGGTGATATGAAACGTGGATATTACAATCGGAAGGTATAGTCACTAAAAAGCGGAAAAGCTTAAAAAAAACACATGTATAAGTTGTGCTCCTAACATAGAACTTTCCAATAGACTCTCAGTACTGATAAATGTATCATGTAGTTGCAAATTTCGAGGTAAGACAATCATGCACAAGTACAACTTCACCATGTCCATAAATTAACAAATAATGACATCTTAAGCTCATTATCCCTCATAGACTGAATCCTTGCCAGGAATTTTGGATCTTTCAATGATAATATTGAGTTTGTAGTTATTTACATTGAAATCTGAACTTTGAAACAAAGTAAATATTAAGGCTTCTAAAAAATTTCCTTCCAACAAGTTTTCAGGAAGCACTAAATGAGTTCTCCTTGCTAGTCTGTTAATTAGTAATATGCATGTGTGTCCATGTCCTTGATATCCATTATTCACCACAACTTCAATTTGCTCTTGGATGATTTTTTTGACTTGAAGCAGATCAATGCAATAACATTTCAAACTCTTCCTTTTAAGATGAAATGAATACGTAATAATATGAATTTTTCATCAAACATATACGCAACTTCAGGAGATAATCATTTGGAGAAACATTTTTTAGTGAGTATGAAAATCGACTACTTTAGAGATGTGAATGATCCTTTTGGATGACCAATTTATTCAATTCTTGCCTATTAGATAATTAACATAACGAGCTCATTTTCAAATTTGATTCGATTAGCAGATTAAATAGGAACAACAGGTTGGGATTACTGGAGTACGGAGCGTATTAGCTAGGAAAGATCATGAACCAAATAATAAGTTTCCTTGAAAAGATAAATTTTTAGTTATAACGAACTGTTGTAGTACATCAAATGCACAAGAACATAAGGATATTTAAAGTCACAACGTCTACAGTATTCTTTGGGTTAATATCCAGTATTTCAACCCACAAAATTCTTTGCTCTTCAAGCAGATGATTACTTCTTACTCTTTTAGTTTGTCAATTGCATCCTAAATAGCTAAGAAATAATTTTTTTGGCAATTTTCAGCAGTTACATATCTTATAATTTGGGCTGCAGCTTGAAGTAGTAAGTGTTCATCTCTCAATAGACAGATATGCATATCCTTGAACATACTGCATCATAAGCCAAATATAAGCGGATTTTGTGGTCTTACAAATAAACTGAATTTGCAGTACAAATCAGGTAGTATAAGTTAAACAGATCTATTCAAGGGAAAAAAGATTGCCTAGCCATATGCCCTTGGAAATAAATGAAGAAAGAAGCTGCAAGTCCTGAGAAGTCATACCGCAGGAGCTAACCATAGGTCATTCTTCAATCATTTAAATGATGGACTGCACTTACACTACCTAAAAACATAAATACTTAAGAGAGACAAAGCAAGAAGACTTGAAAAGGCGAAGAAAAAAATGTCTTTTTCTAAAAATTGGTGTAACAGTGAATTAGGATGTTGCTTCACAAATATGAAGTTCGCAAGAGAAGTGAAGAACCAATTTAAAGATTCTTGATTTTTCTCAAATTCAATCAGCAATAGCAATGGAATGCAAAACCTCGCGTAACACATGTTCTGCCACTATCAAGTCTAGCATAATCTCCTCTTCTAGTTTCTCAGCTTCATTTCATCATTTGGCATTTTCCTGGTTTAGGTTAGTGAGAAAAATGAAAAGAACCTATAATGAAGAAGTACAATGAAGTGTGCAGACCTTTAGGTTATTTTCACTCGAAGGATGTCAATAGATACCGAAGCCAGACAAAAGCGTACATGATACACAGAATTAGTTTCATTCAAATTGTTTTCCTTTCTGCTCTAATTAGAGAAAGAGGGACATTTCTAAACAACAAACTATTAGTTCAGCATACGAGTAATTGACATGGGCAATCATTCAACTTCGGGGCTATCAGCATGCCGCATCGTCGCGACATGAACTTCATTGAAGAAACCAATTCGAAAGCTCAATCCCAAAGTAGCTCCAAGTTAAAACAACTAACTTATGGTAGAAAAGGTGATGCAGGGAAGAGAAGATATGAACGGTTATTATTCGGCATGTAAATCAGCTTTCTAGGAAAATAAATTGAGTAGCAGCAGTGCAAACGGACACGAGAAATGCAACAGGACAAGAGCCGGAAAATTTCCAAGATAAGCTTTTGTTTCCTTTAATCAGTCATACCAAACACGAAGAGAACGACAGAAAGGCAACTTGTAATATCAAATCCATAAAAGAAAATGGGCAAAGGCTACTCGGGAAGCATGAACAATGAGTAGAGCGGCGATGAAGAAGACACACCTATTGAGATGAATTCCCAATCAGTCCGGCCTCAGTTGCTCTTGCATTCCATGTCTTTCCTCGCAGCCCTCGCGTTGTCGTACTCGAACTTCAACACGTTCGGGATATGCGAAGTGTCCTTGATGTAGAACCTCCTCCCGAACGCGCTCTCTTCGATCGCCGGGAAGTAGCGACAGAACACGGAATTCACGAGCCAAAACCAAGCCCATCCGATCAAACTCCCGAGCGCGGCGCCCGCGAAGACCTGACCGACCGTGTGGTACCCCAAATAAACCCTAGAGTACATCGTCAGCACCGCCAAGCACCACGGCAGGGAGCACGCGAGCGGCTTGTTCTTGGTGTCGGTGAGGCCGATCCCCCGGTAGGTGAGCAGGGTGTAGTACGTGGCGAAGAAGAACATGTAGGAAGAGTGGCTGGAGGGCCAGCCGTGGGAATCGCACATCTCGAGCAGCGCGCAGGTCTCGGGCCGGGCCTGCTGGACCCAGGCCTTGATGTGCTCGCTGACGAGCTGGGAGACGAGGAGGCCGAGGAAGAAGAACATCCCCTGCAGCTCGCGGCGGAAGATGAAGTGCGAGACGAAGCCGCCGAGGCTGATGAAGACGGGGACGAGCGAGATCCACGCGAGGAAGTGGCCGAGCCGGTCGCCCCGGTGGTAGCGCACGTGGGTCACCGTCACGGCCTTCAGCGGCGGCGGCGGAGGCGCCATGGCGGAGGGGCGCGCCGGAGATCGGAAGAGACGGGGGAGCGCGAGCGGGAAGGCTGCGGGAGAATTGAGGGGCGGGGAGAAGAGTCTGGCACGCGGAGATGTGGGACTCTCCAGATGGTTGGTGGTTGAGGCAGAGAGAGGCGGATTTATGGCTGTTCTCTCGAGAAGACGAAAACGTTGACGGGAAAAGTTGCAGTGGAAGAAAGAGGAGGAGGAGCGGCAGGAAAAGTGCAGCCGAGAAAGGCCGCAGGGAGCCGCGGGGATGATGACACGTGGATCTGGCGAGGAGGCTCAACGCCCGTTTGGCTCTGCTTTTAGAAAGCTCGTTTGAGAAATGCAAATAATTTAGGTGAAAACCATTTAGAGAAATGCAAATGGCATTTAGTAAAAATCATTTGAAAGCTATTTAGAAAAATAAAAATTATGTTTGGTTATTTTTATTTACAAATGGGCTTTGGGAGCTTTTTTTTATTTAAAAGCACCCTTCGCCGGTTCCGGCAAAGGGCTACAGCCGCCGGCGGCCATAGCCTAAGGTCAAGCGACCCAGGCAGCAACAGCTTGGGTCAAGCGACCCCAGCGACGGCGTCGCCTAGGTCGAGCCCAGGCCATCACCGCCTGGAGTCACGCGACCCAAGCGGCGACGGCCTAGGTTGAGCGACCCCAGCGACAGCATCACCTAGGCGGTCGCCTAACCCCAAGCGACCTTACCGGCCCTTCTCCCTCGCCAGCTGCTTGGTGAAGAAGATAAACAGCTTCAAACCAAAAAAAAAAAAAGAGACGTAAATAGTAGCATTTCAAATGCTCGCATTTGGTCAATGCTAGCATGAAAGATGAACCGAACGGCCTAAGGCTAGAGTGTGGACGGCCGCATTCTACTGAGGTCGACCGCATGCGTTCCCACGCGGAAAAGGGTTTAAATTCGTTCGCCAATCGAGGAGAGCGTGGGGCGCCGGGCGGAGGAAGCAGTGGGATTTTGTTTCCCATTTGAAAAATACTTCCAAATCATGCTTGTTGGGATGACACGTTTGTAATCACGCTAAGTTTAAATGAATTCGTGTATTTTGATTTTCTTATCAAATTGAATCTAAGCGAATTCTTCCACTCTCAATCGAGCTCGGGCTAATTTATCAAACGGTAGATATGTGAGTCGAGTCGAGATAAGTTTGGAACCGCATCGTCTCAACCCAACTCGCTAAAATCATAATATTAGGTAAGTGAGCTATATAATCGACAATAGATATGGCATATCTAAAAAAAAAAAAGTTACATGAACTATATATCATATCACACTCTGAATCCATAAAAAATGGGTAATGATACTGCCGTCCTTCCACCAGAAGGACCCAGCCTCGATAAGAAACAAACAACCCATTATTAATATATATATATATATATATATATATATGAGAATGAATAGGTACGACTAATCACGGATATATATCTTTTCAAAATATCTTTCTTCAAACAAATCACAGATATTAAAAGGTAATAAATGCTTGATTAAGACTTTGATGCAACAAAAATGTCATTTCATAACTTATACTATAGTTAATGTATATCACTTTTAAAGTATAAGTTTACAAACTCAAATAAGAGATAGCACCACTCACTAAGAAACACAGACGATCAAACAACAAAGATTACTCAATGTGAGGAATTCTCAGTCCTATTAAATAGGCGAGAAATAACGTCAAAGTCGAATAAATCCCTACCTTATCTACAAATCATCTAAACCAAGCTTATTCGCTAATAAAACAACTCCTACGCACTAGCAAAACTCCTGTTTGAAACAAATATTCAAAGTTATTCACAATAGGGAGCTCAAGCGTAAAACTTAAAAAGTTTCGATCTGACTAGACCATTACTTCAAATCAACCCCCGTCAAACCCCACACTCCACGACGCTATGATCTACTATTTCCATGAAATCCACCATTTTAATAACTCAAAAATCGGGCAATTCAAATTTCACATAACTTTGGAAAATGTATCGTAATTGCGAAAACCATTTCGATTAGATAAACAAGTGACTGAAATCCTTACCGTGCGTTGCAAATCAAGTAAATCCTACTCGACGAGATGTCCGTGATGTACACGCATGAAATCGCTCTTTCCCTAGTTCCCTTTCTTCTTCTTTCCCTTTCGTCTTTTCTTTTCTTTTACCTTCTCTTTTCTTCTCCCACGGCTGCCCTCTGCGTGCTCTTCCCCTTTTACTTGAGCTGAGAGTGCGGTTCCTCTTTCTTTGACTAGTCAACCCTTTTTTTTATTTTTTCCGACCGACCAAATAAAAAAAACCAACTGCTGTATATTCGGTATTTGAATCTTCTACTAATTTTCATCCGGCCCTCCCAAAAAAAGAAATCAGCTTTTGCATTCCGCATCCATTTTTATTCCTATTTCAATTCTCTCTCCAAGGTTGCCGAACACGTTTTTGGAGTCCGCTAGGGTAAGCATAGTAACAGGAAAAACGTATCATACTCTATTCATATCACATGATACGTGTACGATTTTATTAAGAAAATTTAATGAGCAAGTCGCTTTAATCTTCGTTATCTCTTGTAAACATCGATTCGAGTGCTTATGCAATCGATAGTGGATTAGCATTTTGGACAATTCAATCTTTTTATATAGGTCTCGAGATAGACAACATATCGACTAATTCTATCTTTTATATCTTATTATGAATTATAGCTCGATCAAAAGAGACTTGAATGTTATTGCCATGAATTGTTACGTAATTTGAAGACTAAATATGAGACAGGAAAATATGGCGTCAACTTCTATTGATATCGAACGATGTGCGACAATATGTGAAACAAGTAAATTTGACCGGTTTCTTTTTTTTTTTTGAATATTTTGTGAGCGCTTCATCGGTTAATTCGGAATTAAATTTTTTATAGTTAAATAAAACATAAGGCAATTGGAGGTTGGCAAAGAACCTGGAGCTTTTCTTGAAAAATAAGTTACCTGTTTTGCGGGAAAATTGAGCGTCAAAATCCAAATTCACAAGAGTTTATAAAGTAAGAATAAAACCAAATTAACGAAGTAGCTAATGGAATACCTAGCAACACTCCCCCGTTTCTCCACCCTTTTTGTGCCCAAAAGTCGCGGAATGCGTCTTCTAACCAGTAAATGCTTATATAGAATGACCGAAATGTAATTATTCAAATTTAGGTTTAGTTTGTTTCACAAAAAATATAATACTTTTATCAAAATATTTTCAATTGATGCACTCTCGAGAGAGAAGAAAGACACTTTTGAGCATAGGGTAAGCCAGTATGATGCGGCAGAAGAAAATGCCACCCGAGAAAACGGTTTTTGTTTTCCAATCTCGGAAGTCATTTTCTCCATCTTTTAACTTGAGTTTTTCAATTAAGAGAAAAACATTTTTTTTTACTTAACTCATTTTCTTGGAAGAAATGCAAGGAAGAAGAGGGAACTATTTTCCTTAAATATCCCTAAACCCGATTCTATATACATTAAACGCATCCTAACACTTATTAACACCTAAACACGGAATGTAAGAATGCAATGCACAGATTAAGAGATATTTTGGCAGGGAACCAACTCCCAATTTTCCTCTTTTTTTTTCCTCGAATGCAAGAAAAACCTTCGAATAAGATTTAAACGGCAGACGTCGCAAATGAAAAGTATGGAGATCAATTATGAACATGGCCTACGATACAAAGATTATTTTTGCAATTTCTCATTTATTATCTGCATCTTCTCGTTCCGTGAGTGCCACGCATTCGTGGTTAGCTAGCATTTTCCGACGGAAATCATCCCGAAATTTTGATTGGAGATTACTTTATAGGCTAAATTAGAGAACCAAAATAATAATAAATGTAGCTGCACAATTTTTGTAATTTTCTATATATATCCCTCGAATAATAATTTCCCGGTTGGACCCTGCTTCTTTCAATTATTTCATCAGAAATTTAATTTAAAAATGTTCACGAAGGCATCACCCTCTCCACCGAACAGCGACAGCGAGGGAAGTTTTCGGACTCCTCTGCACTCCGCGAAGGAAACCCAGCGCGAGCAAGAAGGCGGGTGAAAGGTTCGCATTCTCGCGCCATCCTTCTTCCGCCTCCTCGACCGATTGAAGCTCTCCCGCTTCGGAATCGGCGTCCATCGATGGCCGACGACGCCTCGCCTCTCCGAAGAGACCCTATCAAGTCTTCAGGTGCCTCCTCTTTCGATCGATTCTATATTTTGACACCCGCTATGCTCTTAAAGTTTCGATTTTGCGGCGCGTCAACGTAGAATCTGAACAGTCGATCACGAAGCATATTCGAAACCAGCTTATTTTCTGTCCGAGCGAAGCACCTCTGGTTTTTTTTTTTTTTGTCTGCGTGCGTGTAAGCGCTCAGCTCGGGCTCAGCATTGGTCTCCGTTTTGATCGTGAATAGTGTGGCGGAGAATAGAAATGAACCATCAATCCTCGTAGAGGATCGTAAACATTTTTGCTTCATAGCTGTATATTAGGCTCTCAGTCTTTTGTTAAAAAAACACTATGTAGGGTTAAAACTCACATCAGGTTTTTTTTTTTTTTTAAATTCGTGAAGATGGGCATTCTGGGTATTCTTAAGAGTTCAACTTTGCTGGGGCAGTTTTGTTCATGGGGACTAATTTTTTGTGGGTGATTGTTCTTTTGTTCTCGGGAATTTTAGTTGGCAATGTCGCGGCGCAGAGGAGGCGGCGACAAGCCGTGGCTGTGGGGAAAGAAAGAAGAGAATCGTTAGTTCGTGCGAAGCGGTTGTGCAGGATTGGGGTTAGCGGTAGCGCTAATGGCGATGGTGATGTCGAAGGCGAAGGCAATGTCTCCCCTGGCAATGATATGGTGGTTGATGAGGAGCAGTCTGTTTTGGAAGCTCAAACTTCCGCAGCTGTTGAAGAGTTGAAGGCTGCTATTACATACCAGTACGTGTCTCCTAGAGCTCTTGTCCTATGATGTATTCAAATCAAATTGAAAAGTTAGGGCATATTTCTCGATGGCTGACTTTCGATAAATAGACTTCTGTAGTGTAGATAAATGGCTGAATGTTTGCGTATTCTTAAGGGATCTATAAATGTTCAAATTATCTTATATCGTGCTTATGGTTTTTGAAGGGGAAAAGGTGCAATGCAAAAAAGAGTGAGTGCCCTTCGTGAATTGAGGCGTTTATTATCAAGGTCCGAGTTTCCTCCTGTTGAAGCTGCTCTAGAGGCAGGAGCAGTACCCATTCTCGTGCAGTGTCTTTCCTTTGGCTCTCCGGATGAACAGGTCCAAAGATTATGTTGAGTGTGCTCTTCTTTTGGATATCATTGTTTATCGTTGTATTTATATCCTTAACATGTAGGAAATGATATTAATTGTTGATTAGGATGAACAATTATCATTTCTTCTTGTTTGCTGCAAGCGTAGACATGTGCAATTGTGATGAGCACATGAAGCTTGTCTTTTCTTTCTTATGGCATTTGCTTCGGTGAGAATCATTCTAATGAGTCATCTTTTCTTGACCATTGCAGTTGCTCGAGGCAGCATGGTGCCTCACAAACATTGCCGCAGGAAAACCAGAAGAAACGAAAGCTTTGCTGCCCGCATTGCCAATGCTTATTGCTCATATTGGCGGTAGGTGGTTTTTGCAAAATCTTCTATTAGTGGAAATTATGTCTTACTAGCTTTTTTGGGCTAGGGAATGTAAATAATGTCATATCATGGTATAGATCCCATTGACACTGATTGAAATAGCATTTTTATGCTGAAAGCTGAAACTGAAAGAGAAAGGAATATTTCCAAAAACAACCTACTTCTTTGGCCTTGTACCATTCTTAGAGCATTCTGTCGCCTTTGCTCACTGAGAGCATCAATAGATGTCAATCACTTTTATTTCTCATGCACTAAAAATCTTCACTGCCTCAAGAAATCTGTGAAAGTTACAGAGAGACTACCTGGTC
Source organism: Syzygium jambos (assembly GCA_031216235.1). Taxonomy (NCBI): domain Eukaryota; kingdom Viridiplantae; phylum Streptophyta; class Magnoliopsida; order Myrtales; family Myrtaceae; genus Syzygium; species Syzygium jambos. The sequence goes on from CM062230.1 coordinate 27,172,210, forward strand.
AGTGGCAAATCCTAAATTATTGGACGTGTGCAATTACTATATGTGAGGATTTGTTCTTGCCTTGAGTTGGTTATCTGTGTTTAGTATTTATTATCTATGGTGTGCCGTGGTGATAATGCTAGACGTATTCTTCTATAGGTGGAGTGGCTAAATAGTAATCCAACTAAAGTCTTTCTGATTTGATCATGTGCCTTTCCATGGTTCTCTTCATTGAGAATGTGTGAATTATCAGTCTGAGTTGAAGTGTTAATTTGTTTTTTTTATCTTCTTGTGTGTCGTCTATTTCTCTTTTTCTTAAGTTAAATTCTGCTCCCAAATAAGGGATAAAAATAAGCTAGATTCTTTGCTTGTATGCTGATCAACGATCTATAGTTGTCTCCTGAAGCATATACCATATTTCTGTTCTTTTTTTCATTAAGATGTCAGACATTTGTCGTCAATCAGAAAGTATCCTTTTGAAGCTAAATCTCATCTCTGACTAGTTTTCGCTCATGAGATTGCATTTGTTTTTCAGAGAAGAGTTCTTTACCTGTTGCCGAGCAGTGTGCATGGGCATTGGGAAATGTGGCTGGTGAAGGAGAGGAGCTGAGAAACATTTTGCTCTCACAAGGGGCCTTGCTACCTCTTGCAAGAATGATGCTTCCAAACAAGGGTTCAACCGTGAGAACAGCTGCCTGGGCATTGTCAAACTTAATTAAGGTTTCTATTTGTCGATAAGGACATACATACTAGTACTGTGGCTAAATAAACTTTTTTAAGAAACGGTGGATCTTTCTTTCCCACCTGTTTGGTTGTCATTTCTTTCTGTTATCTGATTTGATGATAGAATTTATTTCTTCTTTTCAGTCTGTTCTTTATAATTTGTCTGTCCCTTCTAGACATAATGCTTCTTAAGCCAATATACTTTGGCTATAAGATATGCAAGTTCATAGGGCCTTAGAAATATTTACTCTCATCTTACATTCATTATGCATCTCTAACTTGAGTGACATTTTTATCGTCCTTAAAATTTAACTTAAGAAATAATTCCAGTGTGCTTGAATGCAGGGACCTGATTCTAGAGCAGCTACTGATCTGATCAAAATTGATGGGGTGCTGGATGCAATTGTTCGGCACTTGAAAAAGGCGTAAGTGGGTTTTGTTGATCTCAAAGACAATTCTATTGTTTCATTTTATGGATATATTGTCTTCCCTATCTTGTACTTAGATTTGGTGAGAGTGGTCCCATTTCTAAGATTTGTAGATGCGGTATCTTGGCAAACTAGTCCACAATCCACATTGATTCATAGAATGCATCTTATAGTGTCTCTGGCTTCTGTTTATGTACTTAGAGTGATCGACCTGAGAGAAACTTTCTGAAGACAGCCTGGGAGTTGGTAAGTGGAGAGTTTTAGCTGAGGTCCTGAGGACTCTATCAGGAGTATGGTTATTAGGCTGCGTTTGGTCATCCGGATTTCTAAACAGGATAGGACTGAAAAGGATAGAATAAGAAATCCTGGGATTTCTTTATATCCTGTCCACTGTTTGGTGGACTACGGATTTAAAGTCGGATAGGATAATTTTTATTTTATTTTTTTGCTATTCACAGGTCCGTAGGAGTCGGTGAAGGAAAAAAAGCCGAGAAATTTTTTTGGTGAAAGCGCACAAGGTGTGGGGATGAATATGACGGCGAGTGGAGCGTAGGGTTTCTAGAAAAATAGGTATTAGAAATCATATCCTGATCTATCCCACCCCTCCCCCCCGGATTTTTTTATCCGAGCTATATTCGATTTATATCCGACCTTATCCTATCCTGGACCACCACCAAACATAGGATAGGATAAAACATATCCTATTCTGACTTTTATACGGTCGACCAAACGCAGCTAGGGTGAACCTAGAGCTTTGGTGAGGAATCAGTTTCCTTGCTTTGAGGATATGTCATATGCAGTATATCCCAGGGATGCCACTTAAGCAGAGAGAGAAGCTGGAATCTGGTTCTTGTAAACTACTGTGAGAATAAAGAACAACTGGGAGCTTGTATAGATATCACGTAGGTTTGATGGCATTGGATTTAGTGGCATTTTGATGAATTCTTATGAGTGTAGAAATGCAGTTGGTAATGCTCTGGAAGTTATTCCTGAGGAGGGACTTGGTTTGTTGCTGCATTCTTATTTTGGAAATTCTATGACGTTCTTTGAAAAAGCCGTTTCTTACAGCAATGTTTTGGCATTATCAGGGATGAGGAGTTAGCAACAGAGATTGCTTGGGTAGTTGTGTATCTCTCAGCCCTTTCAAATTTTGCCACTAATTTACTGGTGAAGAATAATGTTGTTCAACTCCTTGTGGAAAGATTGGCAACATCTAGTAGTCTGCAATTGCTCATTCCGGTAAGCATGATCGATTAACAGGAACCTTGTACCAAGTACTGATGAGTATATAAGAAAAGGAGAAGTGAATATAGAACGTAATAAATACGTTTTTCTTTATTTAGTTTAAAGTTATCTCCTAGCACTTTTCTGACAGATTTGTACAAATGAGTTGGGAAATATTTTGAAGCTTGAGGCTGCAGGAGTTCAGCCATGCACATAGGTGTTAAGGGCATCGTAGCACAACCCTTTTATTAGTCTTTGAAAGATCATAAGCATACAATTGGAGTTATGTTTTTACAAAACAATACATGCAATTGGAGTCCACAGTTCCTTTAACCAAGTCCAACGTATGAACTCTGATGTGGTTCATGAGGTAAATGACCACACCTCATGTTCACTTCTGTAATGATTTAGGCAGCATGGCAACGGTGTTTAAAACCGTGGATTCGTGAAGGATAAAGAAGGGACAAAATGTGGAGAAGGAAGGAAGGAGGCACTTTTTTTTTCATTATTTTGAGATTATTTTGAACTTTCAATGTTCACTTTTAAATTATTGATGGAGATTTACTGATCCCAACTCTATGTGCTACTCATTTTCATTTATAAATGAAAGAGTCATCACCATTTTGTTTCCTGTAACTTAATTAGGGGGATACCATATTTTCTTGTCCATCTGCTGGATTTGTTATGATATTATTTACAAAATTTTTGGACTGAAAACATGATGCATATCTTGGTTAAGGTGCGGATAAGTCCATAAAAGTGATTGGAGGTCAAGGATGGATTGGGTAGATAGCGTTAAGGACAAAAATACGCTTAAGTCTAGCTTTTCTGTAATAGTTTCTCCAATAAGGGGAAAGGCTAAGATTTTTCCATATGCTAATGCTAGTTGCCATTTTTTTTATACAAATCACTGTCAATGTTATCTAAACCGAATAATCCTAGTGGTTTTTTGAGCTTTTCTGTTCTAAGGGGAAATAAATGTGAAGGGAGTTTTTTTTAACCTGTTCATAAATTTTATGTTTTCTGTTACTGTTTCTTCCAGCATCATATTTATGTCATTCAGTCTTGGACTTGGAGTGGTTTACTTCAAGATGCTTGCTTTTGGTAATTTTTCATTGTGTGTATATTTCTTTTCCATCTAGGTATTGCGGGGTTTAGGTAACCTTGTGGCTGGCGATACAAACACCACCCATACTCTTCTCCTTCCTGGGAGTGAAGTCACAGGTTAGCAAATTATATGGAAAAGAAGAGTAGTTTCCTTTTCAATTTTGTGTTTATCAGTTTTTATTTTGACAATCTCAGACGCGGTTGTGAAGGTCCTTGTAAAATGTTTAAAGAGTGAGCACCGAGTCTTGAAGAAGGTATACTTGGTCCTCTTTTTGTTGGTACAAAACTTAAGCTTTCCTTGTCATTGATAACCAAAACTTTTGTAGGAAGCAGCGTGGGTGTTATCTAACATAGCCGCTGGTTCTGTTGAACACAAAAGGTTAATATATTCGAGCGAGGCATTGCCATGGTTATTACGTCTGCTCTCATCAGGCCCATTTGATGTAAGAAAGGAGGTGGCATATGTCCTGGGAAATCTTTGTGTTGGCCCAACAGAAGGTGATGCAAGGCCCTTTCTCATTCAGGAACACTTGGTTTCACTTGTGGGTGGCGGATGCCTTGCAGGGTTTGTTGATCTGGTAAGGTCTGCTGATATTGAGGCGGCAAGAGTGGGACTTCAATTTATAGAGCTGGTAAGGAATAGATTATATTTAATTAATAGAACTTTCCTTGAAGGATGTCTTAATTCTGTCTAACATTGATTTTACAAGTTCTCTGGGACACTATTGGGCGCTTAGTCTTCTCTCGAATGCCTCCACTTTTCTAGCTGATGAAAACCTTGGGTAACTGACCTTGTTCTCATTCATCCTTGTGGTTTCCTTTTCGTTGGTTGACTTTCCCAAATATTGTAGCCCCAAAAGTTGGATATAATTATTTCCCAGAATTCTAGAATTTCATGGGTGATCTCAGGCTTTCTTTTTCAGACCTCCTGTTGGATTCAACTGTCCTATTTTCAATTCTTTTTGTGTGTAATTTGTCTCTGGTAGAATGATAATCTGCAGACAAAGGTTTAAGAAAGATTTTCTGACAGAGAGGATGGTCCTTTCTGGCAGAAAGGTTTGGTGTTTTGTTCGCCATGCATTGGCTAGGTTAGTTGCTGTTAGATGAAAAAAGTTTTGAAATATGCTGTGTTGGGAAGTTACTGGCTGTGATTATAATTGGTTAAAAGGGCTAGGTTAGTTTCTGTTAGATGAAAAAAGTTTCGAAATATGCTTCCTGGGGAAGTTACTGACTGTGCTGATAATTGGTAAAAAGCCAGCAATGAGAATGGTGGATCGTCTGATCTTGCCATTGACCTATTTGAAGCGACTCTTACTTTCGATTTTCTACTAATCTTAAACCTATTTCAATACATGATAACGATTATTAGAGATGTATATACTTTTTTTAAATTTCAGAAACTTATATATATAATTTTTTTTTCCAATTTCGTATTTTGGAGGGAAGTCATAAGTAAAAGTAGTAAATAACTTATTGGGCTTCCCAAGCCTAAGAAAGTTACTCTTGGATTTTTTCTTACCAAATCTTCTATCCATGTTGGCAGGTTTTGAGGGGAATGCCTAATTGTGAAGGGCCGAAGCTTGTCGAGCAAGAAGACGGGATTGAAGCCATGGAAAGGTTCCAGTTTCACGAAAATGAGGACTTGCGAAATATGGCAAATGGTTTGGTCGACAAGTACTTTGGGGAGGATTACGGGGTTGATGAATTGGCTGGTTAATTCAAGGATGACCCTGGTTCTTGGCTTTTGAACTTGCAACTGTGTACATTAGGCCTGTGAAATTATTGTGGATCATTTTAGCTAGTTCAACAAGAGGAGTTAGCTGCGGAAATCCGTCCCTTTGATGTGTAGATTTCGCTGGGTTTTTTCTCTTCGGTCATCACTTGCCATGTTCGGCTGTGTATACCCTTGCAGCATCCTTTGGTGCATCTTTTGCTAGAAATCTCTTTGTTCAAGGAAAAGCAATTTCAGGAAACATTTTCTTCCGTCCTTATATTTTCCTTTCGGTGACATTGAGCACGCGCTTTTTCTACGTCCATAAGCCTGAATCAGTGAGCACGATGCATGCAAAAATACGCATAGTGCGAAAATATGCATAGCCTAGCAATGTGTGCGCGTGCGAGCGTGCGCACAAAAACTTTTGGTTCACATGCATATTTCTGTAACTCAGAGCTTCGACTCTTTTAGATTATCACTTTCTGCCTGTCCCTTTCGGGATGTTCATTGGTTTTGAAATGTTCGCCGTAGTGCATGAGCTGATCTCAGATGGAGGAACATTGAGATCAATCTCAAAAACAGCAGGCGATCACAAAACTTAAAGAGAACTTATCCAAGTTGAACTTAGAATAAAATCACAAGCAATCTGTACTATTTTAGAGTGGCCGACTGAGAGGAGGATACCCGGTCTCCATCCATCTATCTTAGGGCTTCGGTCGACTTTCAATTTTCAAGTTGCATAGTTTTTCTGTCTGACATCCATTGGTCCAGTAGAGATTTGTCTTCTCGAATGACGTAATTGAAAAGTTCACTTTAACCACTGTTTGTCCAATCTTCGGCTGAAAGCCCTTGTATATGTTGATGTCTTTCTTCTGCTTCAAGTGAACCAAATTCCTGTGTTCGCCAAGTTGAATTAAATTATTAAATTGGGGCATACACATCAAGGTTACCCGTGACAATCAACAACTATTAAGGATCTTTCCCCTGCTCCTTACCTCTACCAAATACAAACCTTCACTCTAGATCCAAATTATCAATATTTTAATCCTGCTTCTTTATCTACATTATTAGCTTCTCTACCCATAAAATATTCTGGATGACTAGTGTAGTGCATCAAAGCTCATTGTCAGCGGGTTAATTTATTTCTGCCTCAAAAGCTCAAGATTCTCGTGACTCTTAACTTGTTTCTGCAGAGATGGGATCTGTGGAAAGATCAAAGAAGAAAGCGCAATATTGGAAAAGAGCCATTTTCCGTTTCTCTGTATGCCTCCTTATCGGTTTCTTCACAGGCTTCGCTCAGAAAATTAAAGCCTCCACTTTCGCCGGTCGTGTAGCGGTCACCTCGGATAAAGCGGATTTCTCTCCTCACACAGAGCCAATATCTAGGACAAGCGTTGTCGTCAACGCGAGTTTGAAAGCCAAGACAGCGGCCGTGGTGGCTTCAGCTGGAGGAGAGGATCAGTTGCAGGAAGAAGAAGAGGAAGTCGAATTGATTCCAAGAAGACTCCTCATAATTGTCACACCTACAGGGACAAAAGACAAGTTTCGCGGGGTGTTCCTAAGAAGGTTGTCCAACACTATGAGACTTGTTCCTGCACCGTTGCTCTGGATCATTTTGGAGGGACAATCCCAATCCAGTGAAGTATCGGAAATACTCAGGAACACCGGCATCATGTACCGGCATTTGGTGTCCAAGGGGAACTTTACCGACCCGGAAGCAGAAACTTATCATCAGTTCAACGTTGCTCTGCATCACATCGAGCACCACCGGATAAGTGGGATCCTCCATTTTTCGATGATTTCGAATACTTATGATTTGGACTTCTTTGAGGAACTCAGGGAGATAGAGTATGCACAAACATTTAACTCACTTATACATTCAAATTTATCTCTGTCATGATATTTCTGACGTCTTTCCTCTTTTCATTCATCGCTGTTTTGCAATGTCTGGCAATGAAAGAAACTGATGTTGGTTTGTACCGAATGATGTTTTTTTGAACTAAGCAGAGATCGAGTAGAAGGAGGGGATGAACGTCATACTTCATCACCATGTCTAAAGTCAAACAATTAAAACTCTTCTTTTCCCTTCTTCTCGATGAGAAATATATATCATTTCAATTTACTAATTGCAGGGTGTTGGGAAAGTGGCCGGTGTGCAAAACTACTTCACAAGCTAGAGGATGGCATGATGGTGACAAGAGCAATGGCACAGACCCAAGACCTCCATTGATGATGATTCATCCTTCAAGTTTTGCATTCAACAGTTCGATTCTGTGGGACCCTGAAAAATGGGGTCGACCTTCGTCATCTGCTCATCCGACCACCACCACGACCAACGCCGCCCAGGTACACAGGCAGTTACACCAGTTTTAGGGTACCTAGCCTTAGATTGCTTATTTGGTGATAATAATTTCGAAATAATTGCTCAAAAGCAAGATTTGAATATGTGGAATCAAGACCTCATTGAACTTAGGCCAGCGGATTGAGGCATATTTGAAATTGGTCTATTAACAATTCATGGTAGAAGAGATGCATATTCTTACAGGAAGATGCAACATTTTTTTGGTGCAGTGCAAATGCAATGATGGGTCCATGCATTACATGTATAATTGAGGTTTTCTTTTAAATTATTTGTTTTCCGGCTCTATGAATTATTGAATATGCTAAAGAGTACTCGAGAATCTGATCATACCTTTATGCTGCAAATAAAAGGTTATAGGCTCTTGGAATTGTTAAGTCTAGGTCCGTAGAAATTTGGCTAACCTCCAACCTTTTGCCAATAGTTTATAGATTTGCATAGCCGGTTGGTCATATGAAAGCATCAAGCTTTTGGATTTATATTTCGGAATCTGTACACGTGCTTCTTTTAGACCCATATGAGAATTGGACCATTTAACTTAGTAGGTCTACTAGATTCACACACGAGACCCGTCATATTCAATGATTCATCCGGGTTCAGGATTCACACCTTCTCAACGTAACAAATTTTTGTTTATAAAACTGACCGAACAAAACAAAATTCGCCGAAATGTTTTTAGCCTTATCTGGTTGGCTCTTTACCGTCGTAATTTAAATTGAAGAGCTTTTCATTATTTTTTTGTCTTGCTTGTTTAGGACCTGTTGAAGTTTGTGAAGCAGATTGTTCTTGAAGACGACGCGGCACTAAAGGGTGTTCAAGGAAAAAATTGCTCCAAGAACATGGTTTGGCATCAGGAAATCCAGGTTACTATTGGGAAGTCAAAAATTGAACAGTTATGAGGAAAGTCCAAAAACATGCAAGCGAAGCTCTGAAGGCATTTCTAACTCATTTGAAAAAAATAATTTATCCTGTATCGATTATTTTTTCCTGTAAATTTGTCGATTTTCATTTTATCATTAGTCAAGTATAAAGCCATAATTGATTTTGTTGTAGTTCTGCTTTAATTCTGTTTTTGTTTTTTGGAGTCAATTGTGCAACTAGACATTATACAGATCACAATAAATTTAAGGAAATGGCAAGCAAATTGGCTTAGCCTTGAAGATCACACCAATTTGATGCAGCTGCGAAGTTGACACGGCAATAGTGGTCGGACTTTCACTGGTAAAAACTCAAAGCCCTGAGCATTTGCCGGTTCCGGAAATCCAATTCGATTTTGAATCTTTTGAAAAAGTGCAATCAAGTTTTCTTTGCCTAGAAACTACTTGCGAGACAATCGAACATCGTTTGTAGGACAGTCTGAAATCAGAGCGTTGGCAATCGAAAGAGCCCCGTTGCACTTTTTAACAAAAGATGTTAGGATTTTGATTGCTTCAATCAAAAAATGTAGAATCGGAGTGTTCTCCCCGTACCTGAAGGTGGGGACTTTTGCCGTAATTCCTTCTCCAAATTATCTTCAAGTGCTAGGGCCTTTGCGGGCTTAAAGAACCCAGCGAAAGCTCCATGGTACCGTGAAATCTGGGCTGGTCCTTTCCTAGGCCGAGGATCGATCATTGAACTTTGTCATCTGTGAAAATGTAACCAAATCATCGCTATCCCACCATTTGTGACGCGCAAAACTTTCAAAGTTACTCGATGAGCGGATGAGATCTATTCATTTGTGATCCGACACCCACCCATCTCTCTAGGAATCATCCACAACGCATCTTCCAATTCCCTAAAAAATCGCCCGGAGCACTATTTCTCCGAAAGATTGTAGAAATTCCCTTCGAATGTTCGTAAGCTCATGCATGTCTTCTCGTACTGAGAAATCTTTGTTTCAGCCCAATGCTAGGTCCTATTCCATTTCGTCCATCTCAGAAGAAAGATCTACAATTTTGTTTACTTGAATGTTATCGATGTCAACATAAATTGTCAAGTAGAAAAAAAGAAGAGAAGAAGAAGTAGATGCTACAAATGCACCAAGGATTGCTTACTCTGTCTCCTTGAACCATCATAGGTTTCTTCTTAAAGATAAAAAAACGCAAATTGTTAACTACGTACTTCAGCTCATAGATTATGAAGAAGGATGATACTATGATCCCTGAACATTTCCTCGAATCAATATCATGCCCGAATTAATCTTTGTCAATCTATTCCTCGAGCGTCTAAAAGTCGGTTCAATGCGGTCTTTCTGGTAAACACAATGTAATATCGCGCGCTTTTCTCTAATGCGGACTGCCATCTAGCAATGAATGGGCTGAAAAACGACAGAGATCCATAATTTATGCTTTTCCTATCGTGGGAAGATATATTTTTTTTCATTTCTTTTTCCCGTTTACCTTTTTTCTTTCCTTTTCTTTTTCTTTCTTCCTCAGCTGCCAATAGTGTCCAAGGGTGCCATTGATGGCACAACTCTTTTCTCTCTTCTGATTCATGATCGTTGCACCTCATATTCGATGTCATGATCTCAAAATTCCAGATCGTAGTCCTCAGATCAAAGAAGAGAGGGAGATAAGGAAAAGTGGAAAAGGGGATGTTGATGAATGCGTGGGGTGGCGATAGCGGAGCTGTCGAGTCTTAAGTGCTAGCGACGATGGTGATGGTGGTGGTGGTCGGGTTTGGGGTGCTAGTGGGGGTGGTGACTGAGTCTAGTAGTGATTGTAGAGCGGGTGGTGCGGCCGAGCATCGCATTGGTGAGTGGTGGTGGTGTCCAAAACTAGCGGCTTGTAATTGGATTACGCCAATGTAACTTCTGTTTAAGAGAGAGAGACAGAGAGATCCCGCACCCGAAAGCTACGTAGATGCCGATACGTGCGAAAACGACATCAAGTGAATTCTTAAAAGTTTAGAGACTAAATTTAATAGAAAAAAAGAAAATTCACGCACCGCACCTAACAATGTTTATGAAACAAAAGTCAAGGATTACCAACATTATACGATTATAAATTCCCTTTCCTCCGCAACCTCCCCCATCTTCTTGATCCCAAAGGAAACAACATAGGCAAAGATGTCCCGCCATCAATATCAGAATGCAATTATACCTTATATGTAGTAGCCATCCCATGTTCTTTTCCTTTTGCTTCCTCTTGGGGCCCTTAAACAGAACCAACGTCCGGGGCTTCGATTGTTCTTGGCCCCCTCTTGTCCCGTAGCTTTCCCCCCTAGTTTTAGGCCAAACAGGAGCCGACGACTTGGTGCTTTCTCGGAGCGGTCGAGCGAGGCCAAGACCACTGCAGAATTCACGGCAATCAAAAGAGTCGTCACCAACTGGCGCAGCTCCCATGTGATCACTGACCGGCAATGTTTTGCGCTCGTGACTCTGGACCGATCGATCCGACCAAAGCACGACATGGGGGACGATTTCAGTGTTTGCTGTTGGCCCCAGCTTGATTCAGGCGAATCGGTACATGCATCGAATAGGACAGTAAGCACATGTTCTCGGACACCCTTCCTCCAGTTTCGTTTAGGAAAGAGGCTTCGGTCCATTGAACACAACCCAGAACTTTTGGGTTCAAATCAAGATTTGGGATCTACTAACCAAACTGTTTCCCTTTCTTCTTTGTTTGACTCTCCAATGATTCTAACCACAAACAAGGTATTGACTTGGTTGCCCCCCCATTGGTAACCCTTCACTGTGGGGTTAATGATTGGTTCTTGATCGTCACATCCCTCTACCAACTTCAAAAATCAAATGGAATTGGAGCTACTGCATATTTCTTATAGAGAAATGGATCTTGTTATTTGTTAACGAGTGATATAGAGATACCAATTAAGACTATAACGCATATCGACGTATCTTGAAAATTAAAAAGGAGAGTATATTTAAAACAAAGTGACATATTTCAGATAAAAGAGTTTATACGGCTCTCTTGACAAATGTATTTGAGGAAGTCCCGGTTCTCTTATTCAATGCTAATGGATTTTCTTCTCTTTTTAGCAACTTTGAAATAAAGATCGCGATTTTGATCTTTTTCAAGAGAATCATCATGTAGTAAATCAATCTTTCTCTTTCAAGTTTACTGCTACCGTACCGGAATCAAAATGATCTCCACTCCTATGTCAATGTTTATGGAGCGAGAGCCTCGAGCCACCATTCTTATCTTATGTTTTAAGTAGAACCATCCCGTGAGATAAGCCAAGAATAAGGGAAGCTTTTCCTTTTGACATTTTTCAAAGCGAGAGCTTTAAGATAAAGGCAGGGAACAAACATGTCATCAAAGAGTTTGCGGAGAAGAAGAAAGGTAATCTGAATAAACATAATTGAAAGTAAACAGCCATTATAATCCTGGATGAGCTGCGAGAAGCAACGGGTCACTAGAAACGGCGCGTGCAAAGTGAAGGAGCGTACGCATCGTGAAAAGCACTGCAACAGCAGTCAAGTATTCAGCTTGGTCTCTCTTTCTCTCTCTCTCTCTCTCTCTCTCTCTCTCTCTCTCTCTCTCTGCAGAGACTGGGTTTTTGGGAAGTGAGAAGTGAAGAAAGACAGCTGAGGTCGACGGAGAAGAAGAACCAGAAGGCGAAGATGCCATTGGCCCAATCCAGTCCAGTCAAAGTCCCTTCCTTCCCGTGACCTCCGTCTCTCTCTAAGGGTTCCTTCTCTATTTTTCCCTGCTTTTTCTTGGAGATAACGACACAATTAACCCTTATTATGCAACCTGATCACTAAATTTTTAATTTATTTAATATAATTTATAAATTTTAACTTAATATTTAATGTGATCTCTAAATTTTTAATTTGCTCAACGTAATTTTTAAACTTTTGGTACATATTCAATTCAGTCCCCAAACTATATAAAAATATTCAGTACAGCCGATCACATTGAACAAATTAAAAATTTAGGAACCACGTTAAATATTAAGCTAAACTTCAGAGACTATATTAAATAAATTAAAAATTTATTGGTCAAATTAGCTATTGAGCTAAAGTTCGGGACCGTTTACGTAATTTTTCACTTTCTCGGGGACATCCCTTCTTGGTTTTGCCCACATTGTTCAAAACCAAACCGACTCGCATCCCTGCTTCAAACCCCGCCATTTGAAAAACCACATCTGCCAGCGGTAAGCTCGAAATGCTCTTAGTTCTATTCTTACCACTTTCTCCGTTGAAGTTCATTCCTTTTGCGACTATACAGGCGCTATGTTTTCTTTTTTCCTCTTCTTTTAATCCGTGTGTTGTGGTGTAACTCTTGTCTGCTTTCTTCCGGTGAAATGCAAATCTGTTCGCATCAAGTTAGGACCTTTCTTCTTTCGCTCGCCTTTAAATGGAGGAATCCGAAATGGGGTTCTCTTGTAAATTTAAAAGAGGATGTTTCTCTTGGGGGACATATTTTCTCTACTCTGAGCTCGTCAAGTAAAGTTCGAGCCTTTTCTTCTGTAGCTTCCGTGTTCCTTTTTCCCCTTTCGATGGTGGTGCCGCTTTTGCCCTGTTGTTAAGTATTTACTATCAATGGCAAATTTCAGATTTTTTGAATGATTTTGCTAGATATTTGTGGGGGGGGTTGTCGCTTGTGATTTCATAACGGAAATGCCCTGCGAGACGTTACGCAAGCTGTTAATGCTCAAGCTTGATGTTTTTGGAGATCTTCCCACTTCCTCAGGAAGCCCTCTAGTGATTTTGATATGAAAAGGGCGGTCTTCATGGTCATTATTTTCATTTGTTGCTCTTTTTGCTTTTTGGCCCATGATGTTGGGTTGTCCTCCAATACTGTGCCTTAAACTCAAGAGTTAAGTGATAGAGTAAAAGGGAAGGAAGGTGAAGAGGAAAGGATAATAAAGAAAGAGAAAAAAAAATTGCAGAGACGGTGTTTATGATGAATTCAGTGAGTTCTTTCATGCTTTTTCTATTTTCTTATATGGCTAAAATCTTTTAGGGTTCTTGTTTCGTAGTTGTGGTTGGTAGTGGGGTGGAAAGTGTCTGTGGAGTTTCTTTGAAGGGATCGTGTGTTTGTTTGTTTGTTGGGTAATGTACTAAATACTCATTGAAGTGGCTGTCCCTGTCGTGGAACATTAACCTAGTTTCTTTTATACATCATCGTACTTACATTCCTACATGCTTGCACATCCTTTTTTCTTTCCCATTAATTTCTCCAAGAAGGAGTTTCAATGGAAAATGTTGCAGGAGGTGTGGGTCAGGGGGTTGTGAAGGGGAGGGGTTCGTCTCTACTCGTTTTGCTATTTGGTTGAGGAGGACCTAAATCATGCAGACGCCACAAGCACGGTGAGTTAGCCATTTGATCCGACGCGCTAGGATTCTCCTACTTGGTATTTTCTCTTCTGTCAAGAATACAGAGCTTCTGTTGTTGTGAACGGCATGTTGCTGTGAACAGTATGCTCTTGAATTTGCTCTAGGAGCATTTTGTGAGAACATGCAAGAATAATTTGGGTAAGATGCTTGTTCTGGTAACAGAACAAGGAAGTGCTTCTCACGTTCTGTGTCATCATAATCTTTGTCGATTGATCTATTAGACACAGCCTTTATCTGCACTTATCCATGGACTTGTTTCTGTTTTCAGTGTTATGTTGTATGAGCCATGGCAGGAACCTAGTCATTCGCATAGATCATGGTCTTCTTGCCTCATTTCGGATATCGTTCTCTACCATGTGTTAAATTTATGTATCAGCTATTAATTAGAATCCTGCAAGCTAAATCAGATGCGTACCTTCCATGTTTTTTTTTTTGGTAAGGGCATACCTTCTATGTTTTTTTTTTTTGGTAACCCAGGAACCCCCCGCACGGCCGACAGCCGGAGGGGTAAACCTGGGGACATACCTTCTATGTTAATACTTGCTGATTGTAAGAATGCATTTCTGTTAGCTTCTTTTACACTGAATCATCTTAATATCTTCTAAATTCAAAAATCGGAAAGTCTCTACCTCTATGCAGATTTATGCAATTTCTCTTTTAACTTTCTTTCATACGAGTGCATATAAACTCTAAAACAAATTTCAATTTCTTGTCATACTAAATATTCTGTTTTCACATTCCTAGGCAATTTTAGTATGGTTTTTCTATTTTTCTCCATGAAAAAAGTGCCATATTTCCTTTCGGTTTATATGCTACTGACTAAACATGTCAAGTGTATGGTAGATTCATAACATCTTACATGTTAGTTGTTATGTATGCCTCGTTGATTTGCGGTTGGGCAGCTTGTGTTTACTTGAGTAGGTTCGAGTTTATTAGTGGCAATTGTCACCTTACACATGTACTATATGCATAATTAGCCTGCTAGTATTGGTACACCAGCTTGAAAGGACACCTGCCTTGACATCTGCCGATTACTGATGACTAAAAAGTTGCACCTGAACCACCATTAACATCGAAAAGCCTATTAAGTGCTGTTGGCCCTTCCCTTCATAACATACCCTTAATGATGGTTTTGCATTGACTAACATGTTGCAGCCGGAAGAAGAACCGTATTCCTTCTACTGTAATTTCATATGATTTATCTTTTGGCATGTTGGTGAGAAAAGTACTAATTAATTTTCATGTTGAACTTGTGGTGCAGAACCAATTCTCAGGAAGTTCCTCAAAGGAAATCGCCTGGAACGCCTCGAACTTCGCGCCAGCTTAAAATTCCAGGATCTGATCTGGAGAAAATTTCGTCCTCCCCATATGCTCCTGCAAGGACTCCAAAAGACAAAAGTCCTAAAGTTGCTGAGCGCAAGTCGCCTCGAACTTCAGCATCATCTGAGGTACTCTTTGTGAATGCAATATCAGAACCCACTGTTGACTCTTTAGCAATTTGTGAAAACTGAAATTGATGCTGCGTTCATAAATTTGCATGCTTATCTATGTGCTGATACACATGCATTCTCTCACCCTTCTATGCTTATGGTGTTGGTCTTTGTTGTAAGTTTCTGAAAAACAATTTTATGTTCAAAGACTGCAAACAGTTGAGAAGTTTCTGCATAGTAAAATGTTTTTCAAACTACTTTCTCAGTACAGGCTCTGAAATCAGATTTTAAGCAAGCGTGCTTTTGTAGATGCCATAATAACTTATTTCAATTGTTATCATCTGGCTATAATTAAACATGCCAGATATATACGAACATGAATACTGGTTAAGTAGACAATATGCTTTTCTACATGGCCACTTACACCTTGGAAGTTTTCTCTATGAAGTTTCTCTGAGCCTTGATTTTTTCTTTTAATGATAAATGTTTTTGCACTCATGAACTACAGAAGAAACGCTTGAGCAGAGAATCCGAATTGGAATCACAGATAGTTCAACTCCAAGAAGATCTGAAGAAGGCAAAGAACCAATTGGACTCATCTGAATTGGCAAAGAGGCAAGCCCAGCAGGAAGCTGAAGAGGCCAGGAAGCAGCTCTTGGCCATGTCAAAAACACTTGAGGAGTTGCAACAGCAGCTGTTGGAGCTTTCGGCTTCTGACGAAGCCCGGGTTCAAGAACTGCTTAAAATTTCCCAAGATCGTGATAAAGCTTGGCAGTCCGAACTCGAGGCCATCCAAAAGCAATACTCTTTGGATTCAGCTGCATTAGCTTCAGCCATGAATGAAATAAAGAAGCTCAAGGCACACCTAGAGATGGTGGCTGAATCTGAAGCTACCCAAACTAAGCACGCAGAATCAGCACATCACGAGATCCAGCATTTGAGGATGGAGCTTTCAGAAACCCTAGCCCTCGTTGAAAACCTGAGGATCGAGCTTACTAACTGCAGAGAGTCGGAAGCTCAGGCTCTAGAAGTCGTGAACAATGCTCAGAAGCAATTGGAAGCGGCAAATGCCACTGTCGAGATATTTCGTTCAGAGAGCATGAAAGCCAAGGATGCTTATAGCTCTCTATCTATTGAGTTAGAACAGTCGAAATCTCGAGAAAAGTCTTTGGATGATCTCATGAAGAAACTCCAAGCAGATCTTAGTGGCAGTAACAATTGTCCAGCTAATTCCACATGCGATGCGAACCTCCCACTTGGAGATTGTGTAGATGAAGACATAAACAGGCTCAAAGCAGAGCTTAATTCCGCGAAACTTGAGGCAATTCAATTAAAGTCGGCTCTGGTTACTGCTGAGACTAGGTATCAAGACGAGTATATCCAGAGCACATTGCAAATCAGAAGTGCTTATGAAACCGCTGAACGTATAAAACAAGAGTCCTTCCAGAGGCAGGCTAAACTGGAGGCCGAATTAGAGGCGGCCAAGAGTCTTATTGAAGAACTGACTGCAAAATCAAAAGAAAAGGAAGCGGAATTCCAGACTGTCTTGGATGAGAATCAGAAACTAAGTGTGAAGAAGGAGAACGACCAGGCCAGTGCAAGAGAATATGAACTCAAGATGGAGTTGAGCAAGTCTCAGGTGGATTTGGAAGGTTTGAAGGAAAATATATTGGAAAAAACAAGAGAGATGCAGAATTTGGCTGAGGAATATGAAAGGCTCAAGAACGAAATAAATGAGAGGGATGTGGACGAGAACAAAGCGAATGATGATGCAGTGGCTTTAGTGGAAGCTGCGCGGGCCACGGATCGAGAGGCTTTGATGAAACTGGGATATCTAACAGAGGATGCTGATAAAAGCAGCAGGAGAGCAGCTCGGATCACTGAGCAGCTCGATGCAGCTCAAGCTGCGAACTCGGAAATGGAGGCCGAGTTGAGAAGGCTGAAGGTGCAATCTGACCAGTGGAGGAAAGCAGCCGAGGCTGCAGCTGCCATGCTTTCTGCTGGGAACAACGGGAAGTTTGTTGAAAGAACAGGCTCCCTTGACAATTACCATACTCTTGGTTCACCTTATTCCGAAGACATGGACGATGAATCTCCCAAGAAGAAAAATGGGAACATGCTGAAAAGAATCGGTGTCTTGTGGAAGAAGGGGAATAAGTAGATGGAATAGCAGGTAGGCAAGCTGATCTTTGTTTCTTCCATTACTTCTTTCATTGTTTAAGCGACTCTTTTATCTATTCTAAGGAGCTTCATGATGATTCGGCTATTCTGTTATCCTTGTTGAATTCTTGAGAATTCTCAGGGGACAAGTCCATTGTAGAGTGTAGCATTATAATATGGATAAGTTTTACTGGCTTATACACGCGCAAAAATTTGTGCAGGTATGTTTATACTCACGAGCCTTTTTGGGTTTAGAATTGTCTATGGTGCCTTGGATGAAGCGCTCCTCTGCCTTCACTGCAAGGCGATGATGGGCTTGATCAACAATGTGCAGAATTTAATGTATGATTCTGCAACGATTTAGAAGTTGTTTGTAGAATGTTCTCGTTCTAGCTTTGGAAACTGAAAACTGTATACATTTGCGCACGAGTAGGTCACTCTGTTCACATATGATATGTGAGGATCTTTACGCATGTTATCTTATTCGCTCTGTAGAATCATTTGTTTGCCCTTCTTTTGGCAATTTGCAGTTTGATGAAACAGTTGTATGGATGAACAGCTTATGCAGACACGCAAGTCTGGTCTCCGAAGAGTGGATTCGGTACAGGGAAACTAGTATTGCTAATGAAACATGGCGACAATACTATGCTCGCAAAAACTGACCTTATTAGTGCATGAGCCGGATGTGTATGGACCTCATTAATCTCAATTGTTGGAACATGTGGTTTCACATAGGATTCGGCCAACGTTGTATGTGCCATGGGTTCGTGTGCATGAGAAATACGCAGGCATCGCTCCAAAGAACGTCGGCGATGACTCATTAGCAGCAGAGGTGGATATGAAACGCAAAACAAGAACAAGAATAAGATGCAAATGAGGATTGATGGAACATGAATGCGGTCCCTCTTATTCCTAGTACTTGAACCCATCAAGACAAGCACTTATGGAACGGGGATATCTTGAATCAGTTCGGGATTTTCTTTTCAGGAAAGGAGATCCCGAATGATGGCTGTAGTTAGCGTGCCCTGTTGACTCTTGAACGGCGAAATAAGAAAAGTTTTGCAATTTTCTATTGCGATGACTTTTTGGGAAAAAGTTACCAAAAACTTTAAACTTTATCTACTATGACACATTTACCTCGAATTTTTTTTTAACATAAAAAACTTCAAACTATATTATTCGTGACATATTTACCATAAACTTTTTTTTGTGACAAAAAACCTACAATTTGTACTTATCTGATATATTTATTCTCCGTCAAGGTTTTCATCAGATGATTTTTCATTCAAAATGTAGTTTTTATTTCACTTAAGCCATATGGGCATCATGTCAATACCGTTTGCTTTCCAGCTTTCATGTAAGCGGATTTTTAATAGTGTTCATTGACAGAACCTTGATGGACATAAATGTGTTGTACAAATTTGAGATTTTTGAAGTCATAGAAAAAAAATTATAGTAAATGCGTCACAATGAACATAGTTTTGGGTTTTTGGTGGCTTTTACCCTAACTTTTCTAGTTACATTGTCATTGTTATTTTCAGATCGAATATTTCAAAAACACTAGTTAATGTGATTTAGCAAAAGAATAAAGTATCATTTCTCATTAAAGAAGAAAAAATCTGTGACACTTCTCCCTTTTAAGAAATTAGAGATTTAGATCGATGGACCTCAACTCAAATACAGAATATTTCTCTAGACAATATATCTTTTCCTCTCAAATTCATTCGAACGTCTATAATACCGACCATGCGAAAAATAACGTGGCATTAGTACGAGAACTAACCTTTATTAAGAATCGATGTCTTTCTAGGAAACCGAACGAAGAGCTCTTTACTGAGCCCCATTTGTCACCCATTATTCGCTTTATGGGGCCCTGAGTTTTTCGCAGAGGTCTGAGCTAAAGTCTGTCGAATTTAAGATATTATTTAACATTAGAAAATTTTGCCAAAAATATATGTAAATTTATGCGTTCACATTTTATGAAAATCTTGTTTCGAGTTTTAAAAAAAATAAAATTGCTTGTGATGTAAAATTTTGATTAGTAAATAGTAAAAATCAATTTAGACAGGCTATTAGCCTTGCTATTGAGAGAGTATTGTTAAATAAGGTTTCACCACGCGGTAGTGACACATGGTCTAAAATTCCAATTAAAGTGTATACATATTACACAAGGTGGTAATGATTAAGATAAGATGCATATCATGCAGTTAATATGATTGGTCAGTTTTAATATGTCATCAATCTCCATGTGATGTAACTGTCGCATAATATGCTCTTTTTTTAACAATGACAAGGGTATGCCCTGTCTTATCAATTATATCGATTTGAGATTCTTCATGATACTATAGTAATATGATACATCAATTAAGATGTGAATCAAAGCTCGGGCAAGCAACCTAAATGAGGAACGATTTGCTCTTGGTAGCTTAGGGATTGCACCTGTATCGTGTGCAGTTAATATATATGCACAACTCGGTTCTTATCTGTTAAGTAACCCCATGAGGTCAATACTGGCTCCGTTTGTTTCAAGAAAAATGTATGCTATGGAAGACATATTTGCATCACCTGAAATAATTAGCTAATGAAAAAAGCTTTCATCATCGACAAACGATTTAGTATAAATATTTTTATGAACGATGAATATATTTTTTGTTCATTCAATTTTTGAAAGCTTTGTTTTTAGAAAAATATTTTCCAGATCAGCACGACACTAGCAAAGCCTAAGGAAAGCTGCTTTCGATAATTTGTTTTTCTACTTTACCTGTATTCTGATGACGGAAAACTAATCGATCTACGAAATTTTTTTTCCATGTATTGAAAACAACAAGCTTAGAATTGGAGGAAAATAACTTCTTCTAGCAAAATGAAAACCACTTTCTCTAAAATCACCAAACAAATAAAAACGGAGCCAGGCCTTTGGGCCCAAAGCATTCAAGGCCCAATCAGAAAACAGGCCCAAACAAGCCCGACCACACACACTTATATGTATCGCCATTGACGAGCGCCCTAGGGTTTCTTCTTGCAGCTGCCGCTCCGGGTCTTCTTCAGCCTCTCCCCAAACTTCCTCCAGAGGCCGGACAACGCCTGCTCAGCCACCATGGGGTACGACACTGCGAATCTACCTTCTTCTTATCTTCGAGATTGTTCTAGTTTTTGATTTGTCGAACGTGCGACTCGGTTCTTGTGGTTTTGGATTCTCATGTTTTTGGATTGGAAGCTAGATATGTTTTGATCTGTCTTTAGAGTGGTAGAAAGATTTGAGGTTGCTCCAGGTTGTGTTTTACTGGACCGGGCGATGAAATCGATGCTGCTGTTCTTTTCGTTTCTTTAATCTCTTTGAGCGAAGGAAAAAACAAGGGTGTTTGATGACTGAAGTCTAGCCCCCATTTGATTTTGGGCTGAGTCAATAATCTGGGCAGGTTATGATGGTAATGCTGGGTTTGGAATTGAAAAATTACATCTATGTCGATTTGAGTTTTTCTCAGTATCAGAATGGCTGAATAGCTCTGAATAGCTCCGTAAATTTCTGAAAGGCGTCTCTGGGTTTCGGTTCTTCAGCATTTATCGACTTTGTTAATCTTCATCAGTTTGTTAGAGGAGAAGGCCGGCTTATAAAAAGCTCTCCGCTTGATTGTATACTGATGAGAACTTTTGTTTCGGGTGTATCTTTAGTTCTGTTGCCTTAGTTGTGGTTTCAGAGTTTATCTTCCGAAGCAAAACCTAATGATATGTTAGGTTTGACCTTGGGATATTGGGACTTGGGGAATAAATTTGCACCCCTTTAATTAGTAGAGCCATAAGAAATTGCCTCTATAACTTTGGACACTATGCCACATCTAAATGTGGCCATACATTCTAGTCAATTTTAAGCTGGAACACTACCTTAAGAGTATGTTAATGGCTTTTCTGTTTGGCATATAGCCTCTGTTGGCTTCAAAGAGGAGGGGCCTTTGACAAACAATAGAGGAGATAGAAGTGATTAGCACAAAGTATGGTTGACATAGCGTCAGGAGATGTGTATCTTCACATGATGTAATAGCAGTACGTTCTCTGTCCTAAAAGAGGGCACTGCAATACTTTTGAGGATCAGTTGAATTATTAGGAGATAGCTGCTCAATGTCTATTGATAAGCTACCCTCCATCGATACTTTGGGAATGCCTATTCAATTTGAGTTATGGCACTTCTTTCAGCTATTTTTCATCAGAGATAGGTAACATAATGATATCTAGGCGACCTGTGTCAGTTTTTCCAATGCGTTATAGGGGATGTGATGTATGGTTATTAGATGCTAAGCAGACATTTCCTTGCAGGAAGACACGTGGTATGGGATCTGGTCGCAAATTGAAGTCTCACCGAAGAAGGCAGAGATGGGCCGACAAGTCATACAAGAAATCCCATCTTGGCAATGAGTGGAAGAAGCCATTTGCTGGGTCTTCTCATGCCAAGGGCATTGTCCTTGAGAAGATGTAAGATTCTCTCTCTCAATCTCTCTCAAGTATACAGAAATAAAAACTACTGATTCTTTATCAAGTATATTGTCTAAAATGTGCTAAATAATAATTACTTAATGTGCAGAGGTATTGAGGCTAAGCAGCCTAACTCTGCCATTAGAAAATGTGCCAGAGTTCAGCTTATCAAAAACGGGAAGAAGATAGCTGCTTTCGTGCCCAACGATGGTTGCCTTAACTACATTGAGGAAAATGTAAGATCTTCCATAGCGTATTATCAAGTATTCGACCATTTTTCTCCTCCTCTTGTTGCCTTCTGGTTACTGACCATGACTGCAATTTCGAAACCAGGACGAAGTCTTGATTGCCGGTTTTGGCCGAAAGGGTCATGCGGTGGGAGATATTCCTGGTGTCAGGTTCAAGGTCGTGAAGGTCTCCGGTGTGTCCCTCCTGGCGCTTTTCAAGGAAAAGAAGGAGAAGCCTCGGTCTTAAGTTTGAATTTTGGCTTTTGCCCATGATGTCAGTTTAAAAGGTTTATTACATTTTGGGATGTTACTTTCAATTTTGATTTTGGCCTTTTGAACTATCCGTGATCACTCACCTAGTTTATTGCACTGGTTTCACTTCGGGTGACTTTGATATGAACACTCTCTCTCTCTCTCGCTCTTTAGATTAGATTTGTTGCACCGGTTTCACTTCAAGTGACTCGATTTGAAGAATCTTTCTCTCTCGTGATAGGTAATGACATTCGAATGCGAGGGGATATGTCCTTCTTGAACCCCCATGTTAAACCCTCCTTATATTCTGAAAGTATAATAGTCTTTTTAACTTTTTATATTGGATTTCAAATTATATCTTATAATCGTGCAATTTATCGAATTGTCATTTTTTTTCTTAAAGCACCCTCAGCCCAAAACGAAACCCCACACTCGTTCTCTCTCTCTGTCTCCGCTCCTGGCACACAGGCCCGACGCAACCACCACCGCGTCTCAGCCTCTCCACCGCGCACCGTCTGTCCCTTCTTCAGCAATTGGTGCAACCATTGTGAACCTCAGATTTCATGCCGATGACGGCACTCGCACCAGCTCAAGAATAGCCTGAGATCAACGACCTTGATTTGGCGGCTATGACCAAGCTCTGTCAGAGAACCTCGCGTGGTCGACCGTGGCCTTGCCTTGGCGATCGTGAGCTCAAGGCCATGCGAGTGAGAAGGGGACAAAAATAGGCAACCATACGTAGTCAACCATAAAAGAGAAATAGAAAATCAGACAGACGGGGCTGTGGGAAATAGGGCGTCAGCGGCGCGGTCTCGCGGCAAGTTGGTGCTGTCGGGGTGGCTTGGTGAGGGTGGTGCTGTGTGTGAGGGGACTGAGGAGGGAGAACGGATTGGAAGAAGAAAAAACAGGGGAGGGGTTTGGGTGGGTACGAAGGCAAATGGGTGTTTTTAGGTGGGGGGTATTTGACGTGTAAGGATGACTCCTTTCAAGGCAAATGGGTCTTTTAGGCGTGAAAAGTAGATTTCGAAATGTGAGAACGGTATATGATATGAAGAATAAAGTTGATAGCTTTTACAATTATATCCAATTTAAAGTAATGTCCCATACCATATCGTGTTTTAATCCACAGTAGGTAGCTGAATTGCACAATGTTTGATATGCAACTATAGCTGCATGTATCATGTAGAAAGTTCTCTTCACCATTGGCAATAGAATAGGATTTGCAAGTTCATGGTTGACGTTCAATCCTTTATGGCACGTTTCTTGGCACACAAGAAACATGATCGTCCAGCGCACCAATGTCCATTGTAACACTTAAGAGAAGAATTATACGTAACAAGATGCAGTATTCGCCCAGAGATTGAAAACACAGAATTGAGGAATATTTGGGTATGTTATGCACTTTGAGAAATGGAAAGGAAACTGCAGCTAAGATGTAAGCATTGTATTCAGATCCTCTCTGAACTCCATAAGTTAATCCTATCGAAAACCTGTTTTGTTTTCACACGGCAGGGACCTAACTTAATAACCCAACCGAGGTTACATTTCCAGGCCAAACAAAAATGAAGGGCACAAAAGAGTACATACACATCGTTTTTCCCACTAGATCTAACAAAAGCGACCATGAAGGTTGAGTCCAATGCTGGCGGTAGATTATGTAAATATCGAAGAGGACGCTTTCGCTAGCAAATTTCACGCACTGTTCATCAATCATCAGCAACTTGCAGCAAATGATACCTTACGGAGCATTACTTAAAAACCCCCGTCTTCCAAACGCAAAAAGTCCATACCTTTCCATAGATGTAACATGACACCATGGGCCAACGAGCTTGAAATGCAATTGATCCCTGACAAGGCAAAAAAGAAAGACAGGACTCTTTTAAATCTTCAAGATTCATGTATGAATTGAAAAAGTAACGCATAAACTGTAAAGAGCAATAGAAGACCTGGAGTCACAGCTTATCTTGCTGACGCTTCTTGTTGTGCCTTCTTAGGTGAGAAGAAGAAGCTTCAAGAGAGCTAGATCGCACGTACTTGAGACGATAACTTCGAAGCAGTGGCCCGAAAATACGATGCTCTCCGAGTCTGATGAAAGCAGTTTCTGCATCCGTACGATTCTTGAAGACTATTTTAACCTGCTTGCTCTTGTTCAACACTTTTGACTCCGATTCCCTCAAGGGGCCGAAGCAGCTGAACATCTTGTTCAGCTTAGTTACTGAAGGAGCTAGATTCAGGTTGGTAAAGGTCAAAATCAGAGCAGTCGAAAAATAGTCTTCCTTGGAACTCCCGGGGACTTCACTGTCTGGCTTTTTTTCTTCCACATAAGGATTTTCACAAGGAAATTGAGCTTCTTGAATCGAGTCAGGATCATAATGGTGATTGATTAGTGGTTCCGTAAGATGAGCAGGCTTCTTGCTTGGAGTTTCAAGCACAGAATTCCCTGTATCCTCCTCGTCTTTAAGCAACACTTTCTGTTCAGGAATGCTCTGGGTTATCCTGTCGGTCATAAACGCATCCTTTGAGCACTCAAGTGCTGTGCCAGAGACATCATCACTTGTACGTTTGCCTTCCACGTAAGGATCTTGAAAATGAGCCTGTGATTTCCAATTCAAGACGGGACAAAACTGTTGATCTGTTTGTGGTTCCATAGAAGGCACAGGCTTTTTGCATGGGGCTTTAAGCAGAGAATCCCCAGCATTCTGATTTTCAAGAGACAGTTGCGGTTCCGGAATGCTTTGGATTATCCTGCTGGACATAAATGAATCCTTGGAACGCTCAAGCACCGTTGCAGGGATGCCATCGTTTGGCCATTTTACTTTCATGTAACGATTTGGACGACGGACTTGTAATTTCTGAATCAACCTATGACGAAACTGGCCTATTTGTGGTTTAATGGAAGGAACGGGCCTCTCACTTTCAATCAGAGAATCCCCTGCATCCTGGTTTCCAAGCGACGGTTGCTGTACGGGAATGCTCTGGATGGTGCTGCCGATGGAAAATGGATCCTTTGGGCACTCGATCCTCATTCCAGAGACATCATGAATTGGCTTTCTTACTTCCACCAGAGGATTTTCATGGGACAATTGAGGAACCCGAGTAAAGGCAGGACAAAACTGGCGATCCATTCCAGAGACATCATGAATTGGCTTTCTTACTTCCATCAGAGGATTTTCATGGGGCAATCGAGGGCCCCGGGTAAAGGCAGGACAAAACTGGCGATCCATTTTTCGTGCGACAGAAGGAACAGGCCTCTCACATGGGGTTTCAAGCTGAGAATCCCCTGCATTCCGATTTCGAAGTGTCGGTTGCGGTTCCTGAATGCTACTAATTACTGTGCTGGTCCTGACAGCATCCTTGAAGCACTTCAGATCCATAGGTTCTGCGACGCCAAATTTTGTCAAAATACTCCGAGTCTCCACAACAGATGCTTCTAGTGCAGTCTCTCCACATGACTTCAATGGGAGATGATTCGGGACAACCAAATTTCTGAATTCCGAGAAGTATCTCACTGTGCAAGTCGGATATCTATTCTGTCTCATGGGATTGCCGGCAAGCAGACATAGCCGTAACAGCATCTGTTTAGGAGAGACATATCCAAGGAGGTTTTTTCTACTACAGGAATCATGGGGAATGGGACCAGAATGGGCCTTTTTGTTGCTTCTACCCGAGGGACTTTCTTTAAGATGCTCCGCCAATGGGAGTGACCCATTTGATTCACTCGCAACCTTATCGATTCTGTGCATTGCTCTATGATTTTGCTGGAACTGCATGGATTGGTCCATGCTGATCGTGCTAGGAGCACCTGTACACGCTGATACCGATTCATTCGGACCAGCAGCTTTGCCAAACGAGTTCCCACAAGCTCCTTTATCTGACCCAACTTCATCCGTCAACATACGCTGACAATTCTTCGCCAACAAGGCTGGGAAGCTCTTTCTCTTTCTTCCAGGACGCACCACATCAAGTGAAATGTGCTTAAGCTCGTTCGAGTTGCTTATGTGACATTCCGTTTTCCTCTGGACCTCAAGCATTGCCATCCGATTTTGCTTGAACATGTGCACAGATTGGTCCGCGCTAATCTTCATCAGAGCACCTGTACATGTTGAAACTGATTCATTTGGACCAGCAGCTTCGCCAAAAAAAAAGGAGTTCCCACGAGCTCTTTTGCCGGACCCAACTTCATCAGTTGAAGTACGAAGACAGTTTTCAGCGCACAAGGCCAGGCAGGTCTTTCTCTTTCTTCCAGGATGCACGCTGTCTTGGAAACCGTTCTTACGCTCACTGGAGTCGCTTATGTAACATCCTGTCTTCACCGCAAGCATCCCACGACAGCCCTCGAACTCTGGATTAGCGCCATCAATCTCTATAGGGTCCTGATAACAATCTCCTAATGGAGTCATGTCGGCCTCATTCTCCAACTTCCCACCGAACGATATGAATTCAGGTAACCGAGAAAACCCCTTCCATCGGGAGAAGGCCAACATTTGGCTCTTCGCCACGGAAAGCAGGAGTCTGCTAGGTCCACCGAGAGGCGATTCGCCCCATTTTTTAATGTACTTGACAAGTTCTCGAGGTGTAAAAGAAGCCGTACTCAGAACACTATCTTCAGCGCCCTGCTGACTTGAATTTTTCACCATAGCAGCATTAACTTCAGCCTGAGCTTCAAACCTGGTTTGCACTTCTCTGGGCACACACCGGCAGGTCAGCACGTACTCCACACGCCTAGAGAGTTCATCGAGAGCGCAGTCCACAGCATGACGGAACTTATCCGTGCCGCTTTGCATCTCCATCAGTGGGAAAAGCTCCCACAATGGCTTTATCAGCGAAACCTGATCAGGTCTAAGTGCCCGTTCCCCAAAACATGCTACCAAAAAATAATCCTTCGTCACTCCGGCAGAGCAGCCAATTATCTTCCCTGGCCGCCAATAAGGGCCCCTTATTTTGTACCAGACGAGATCCGCTATACTGATCTCTCGGCCCAATTCTGCCAATCTTCCATTCCTTCGGGTTCCGTCCCTCAAATCATCACAACCCAAAACGGGCGTGGCCGCGGTACACTCACCCACATTACTGACACAATCCATGTATGGAAAGAGATGGCAATCCTCGTCCTTCTCCTTATCTCTGCAGCATTCTGTTTCAAGTTCAGAAATTGCACTCATGCGACCCCTGCTTCTATCTGCCCGACAAGTGAGCTTCTATCTGCCCGACAAGTGAGCAGCAAATCAGCAGGCGCCGATTCCGCGCAACGCGTCGATAAATGCACGCGCGTTTACTTGAACTAGAGGCGTGAAGCTAATAAACGAAAAGAAATTCAGCAGACACATCGAAATGAATTTACCTCGGCCGGGACATCAATCGTCGTCCACCCGCACCATTTCATCCTCAGTCATGTCCAACGACGCCTCCCCGTTCCTCCTCCACCGTCAAATTCATCAGCCTACAAGGTTCCAACACCAAAACAAGATCAAACAATCGAGCCAAACCCCAGAAAGGGAACGAGATTGATCGCCGAATCGAGTCCCCGCTCCAAGGGCCGCGAGCGACGTACGTGACATTGCATCGCGCGTCAAGACACCGCCTTTAAACCCACGACAGAAAGAAAAGGACGGGAAAACAAAGGAGCAGTAGTCCTGCAGCGCGGAAGGTTTGAGCCATCGAACCTGTTTCTTCTCGAACGGAATCCGCCGCCATCCGTTGCTTCGAGTCTGGCACGGTGCGTTGGGACAAGACGACGAGAGACTGCTCCTTTAATCACGGCTCTGCTCGGAAGAAGAGCAGGACCAGGACGAGGATAGAGAAAGAGAGAGATGCGAGGACGACGATGAAGACGATGGCGACAGGACGGCGACTCCTCCCACGTTTTTGTTCTTTCTTCTGTCTTTTCTTATGCTTACTGACTAGGTTTCGTTGACTCCGGAATTCTCCATTAAATTGGTGGGGGATTTTCTTCTCTTATTTTTTTGAAATCCTTTTTTGCTAGGAAATCTGCCCTCACGATTTTTCTTCTTCTTCTTTTGAATTGAATGGCTGGGACCCAAAGCGTAAATGAAAATCATTATCTTCCCCGTCCCTATTTTTATTCCTCACACGAGTTTTTGACCAAAAAAACAGCATTCATTATTGTTAAATTTTTACCGGCGGTTGGTGGAGGACTGCAGGCGGCGAGGACGAGCGATAAGAAATTGTTATTTTTAATTTTATTCTAAACTTATTTCTGGACTAAAAATTTATCTCGGGAATAAAAAGTATAAAGTTGTGTTGTCAAATGAATTTCCTTTTCAAACCTGTTCCCGAGGATAGAAAAATAGAAAAACAGGAAAATCAGAACAGTCACTTTCAGCAAAACTGAAGATTTGTAAATTTAATGGGCCAGGCATGGATAACCGAATGAAAGCGTGCGACCCTGTAGTGCGTGCAAAAGGAATTTTAATGACTTCATAATCAGAACCGTTTATTTTTGTACCACTTTGGCATTAGAACTTCAATTTATTTGGAAGGAGATCTGCCGTGTAGCCTTTATTACATAGACACTCTCCTTATGCGTAATTTCAATTTATTTGGTTTTCGGAATCGGTTACTCTCTCGTTCTCTTGATTTCGCATAATTATTTCTCCAATCTTCGATAACCGTTCCCGCGTGAAGAACCGTACTTGTAGCTACACTTCAAGGCAAGGATAACTTTTTTTAGTCATGACAAGATAGCTTTCTGTTCCGAGTAATTTCACGGGACACGATACATTTAACTCTTTCTAAAATGGGCTTAGAAGGATCACGATATATCTCAAAAAAGTGAATATGATCATGAAATATTTTAGGCAAAAAGTTTTGAAGATTGGAAAAAGGCATCTCTCGATATGCTTTATTATATTATAATCTCACATTATAATAATGGAGGAGCTTTGTGATATTACTTTTTATTTAATCAGGATGTAAATCTACGCCATTACTGTTTCGCCGGTTGTGAATAAAGGGTAAAAAAGTCTCCCGCGAATCTCAATGGGGCCCACCCTCGCCATTGATACCGGAGTCCATATGTGTAAAAAAAAAACACATTTTACGAGATAATTCAATTTTTAGATCTTCAATTGCAACATTATAGTTAAGGTTTACATAGAGTAATGATTTTATCAACTGGGGTACAGGTTTGCCAATCGGTTGACAAACTTATGCGAAGAACAAGCAGAGACCTGTACAAAGCCAAGTGTTTCCCTTTTGTTATCCTAGGCTCCGGAGGCTACTATACCTGTCTACTCGAAAATAGCCAACTGAAGTTGACGTGGTGTTTATCTTCATCACCTAAGAGGCCCTAAGTTCCCTTCAAATCTTTTTCTTCCCTGGAGAGAGGGAATATGGGGAGAACATGGGAATGAGCTTCCATCATCCCGAGGAGTTCCTTCCGTATGTTTTCTCCTCGAGTCTTTTAAGGTCATGCTCAGGATCAATTTGATAACAAAGTCTATATGCGTAAAAAAACACACATTTGATAAGATAATTCAATTTTTAGAGCTTTAATTGCAACACTATAGTTAAGGTTTAGCGAGAGTTATAAGTGGAGATTTAAACCGAAGATCGGTAACAAAAGTTTCCCAAATTGTTCATAGGCAAGTACATTCTCCATCTTAAGAAATCTGAGCAATTGACAAACCGAAAAAAAAAAAAAAAAAACACCCCCTCGTGTATGGATCTCCTTTTAGGAACGGCAACCGCCACCCTGGTGGTCAGCAGTCTCCACCGACCCGTGGAGGTGGTGGTCGCCCGAGACGCCCGCATGGATCCGAGGAGCAACGCTTCGCGCTTGACGGAGATGAGAGAGATCGTGCGAGCGAACGCCCGAGTCACGACACGGATCATCACGTCTAGGAGCTCGTGGTGGTCGCAACGATCGAGATTCGCAATCCCAGACCATCGAGAAGGACGCCACTCGATCAGAGACCGCCCCCCTTCCCCCGTACAAAATTTCCGACGCTCGTCCCAGCTCTGTCCTATTCGATCTGCATCACAAGAGCAATAATAGAATAACTTTTACCGTATCCGGACTCTTGTTCAAGCTACTAAAAAACGATGGCCTAATCGCACGGCACAACATCCTTTTTCGCGTGTCCTCTTTGGACCAGACAGCGCTCGACTCCTCCAATTTTAGTTTTGGCCCCCGAAGTACAGACAATGAAAAGTGGCCAGAATCACCGCATTCTTGCCTTTCCCAGAAAGAAATTGAAATTTTAATTCGATTTATAAATTCCTCTTTTTCCGATTTCCAGAAGTAGAAACTGAGCTCAGTGTCAAAGAAATTCAAGTACTTATACAATCACAGCGTATTAAACATATATATATATATATATATATATATATATATTAAATTAAAAAAACTCAATCGATTCATTTTTTATTCCTTCCAAACCCACCATCCATATAATAATAAGAAAAAAATTAACGATTAAATTCTATTCTTGATTCAAAAATTTACTTGCCCCACTCTGAGCTCACTTTCTCCCCTCGAGTACCTACTTATTTTATGGACAACTTTCGATCTATTACCATTTTATTGGGATATGTAACTAGAAGTAGTGCAATTGAATTTAAAGCTAGCAAAAAGTACAATCAAGGCTTAAAACTTGTTAAATTGATTTGATAAGTTCTAAAGTTAACACCATCTAATTTACTAACGGAAAACGTTGACGTGACTTATTTTAATATTTTCTCTCTCCTAAGCAGCGATGACATGGTTAATATATTATACATAAGACTGAGACGATGTCGTTTTAGCCTAAATTTAATTTTTAATACTAATTTCATTGAAATTTAAATTAAGAATAAGCTAAAAAACATTTTAAAAAATAGGGAAAGAGGAGAAATCAGGCAGGGAGGGTTGTAGTCCTCCCCGCCCCACCATAAGTAGGGGGCGCCGCCACTAGCGACCCTCGCCCGATCTGAGGGAGGGCTTGCAAGGCCTCGCCTGTTATTGGCAGCGGTGGGGAGGGCTAGTGGCGGCAAAGGTGGCAAGGTCTTGCAGCCCTTCCCGCCTAAGTTCTGCTCCTCCTCCTTTTTTGTTTTTGTTTTTGTTTTAATATTTAACTTATTTTTAAAATTTAATTTAAATAAAATTTATATTACGATAATAAAAGATGTAACATCATCGCCGCGTAGAATAGAAAAAATATTAAAAAAAGGCAACATCAGCATTTTTCATTAGCAAGACAGCGTAACTTTAGGATTCGAATAAACCAATGTTGACAAAATTTTATGACTTGATTGCGTTTTTTGTAAATTTTAAGATTCAATTGCACTTTCGTGATAAGTTTTAGTACTTTCAGTGAACATATCCCTATTTTCTTTGTACACGTTATTCAACTTTGCAAGCGTTCTTAACTCTAATATTACTCACGGGAAATGATGCTCTCACACCAGTATGTATAAGCTAGGGAAGTTTTGCATCGATTTTCATCTACTGACTTATAGTAGTCTCACGCACGTTTGCTAAATACATTAAAAAAAGCCTCGTTCTTTTGTAATAAAACGAATTGTACACGTATAAAACATTTATCAAAATTATACTCGGGTGAAATATATCCATTTTTAACTTATTATATATCTTTGTGTTAGTCAGTTAATTTTTTCCGACATTTCGATTATCATTTATAAGATGAGCAGTATAACTACATAATTTCCTAGTCCCATAAATAAATGTAGTATATTTATTTCTCAATAGATTGTAATAGTAGTAAACAGTTTAACTATGGATACGATGGGTTTTATAAAGTCTTACCACTGTAGATGGTTTCTTCTAATATGTAAATTTTTCTTATTCATTGCCCAATTGATGTAAACTCAAACCATTCGATTTTCATTTTTCATCCAATATTCCTTTCATGCTTTTTGCCAGACAAAGATATTAGGTAACTCAGTGATACCAGGTCAGCAAAATATTAGTCCACTTACTGTGCGACACGTGGCGATCTTGGGCCCACATGTCAGATTTCTCTCCCCCCTTTGTCGTACAAGGATTGGTTAGGTACTGCCACGTCACAGGATGACGTGGCATATATTTTGTACTGAAAACCAATAAAAATTGACACGTGTCCATGACATGGCAAGTAAAAAAAAATCAAAAGTAAGCTTCTGTTTTTACTCTCTCATCTTCCTTCTCCTTCTACCGCCATCTCCTTCGTTTGGTCATCGACGGAGTCGCCGGCGCTGCGTCAAAGTTGACCATTATTGCTCGTCGGACGAGCCATCGTCGCTCGCGACCTTCCATCCATAGCATACCGCCCCGTCCATCGTACGAAACTTCCTTTGTTTTTTCTTTCTTTTGTTCGGAACGAAGCTTCAGTGGGCATGAAACTTTTTGGTTTTCTCGACGAGCCATGGCCTCAAATTTGGAGTTCGTCCTGGAGATGGACCATCAGCCTTTCTCTACTTTTCATTTTTTGGTTCGGAATGAAGCTTCCTCAGTGGGTATGAAGAAACTTTTGGGTTTTCTCATAAATAGACCATCAGCCTTCCTCTGTTTTTCCTTTTTTGTTTGGAATGAAGAGTCCTCGGTGGGTATGATGAAACTTTTGGGTTTTCTCTAAGAGCCTTGGCCTCGGATTTGGAGTTCATCCTGGGGATAGACCATCAGCGAGTTTCTCTAGATCTGGAGATGGAGCTATTCGTTGGGAAGATCGAGCCTAGCGACTAATTCCACGAGGCCAGATCTGGATCGACAAGCAAGAAAATGGAGCTAGGACAGGATGATGCTCTGTTGATGGAAGGCCGTGCGCGATTGGGCAAGCGACGACGGCTTGTTCGGTCGGCTTTAATGCAGCTCCGGCGACTCCGCCGGTGACCAAATGAAGGAGATGCCCGTAGACGGAGGAGGAAGATGAGAGAGAAAAAACAGAAGCTTAGTTTTGATTTTTTTTATTTACTTGCCACGAGATGGACACGTGTCGATTTTTTTATTGGCTGACAGTACAAAAGTATATGGCATGTCAGCCTATGACGTGGCAGTACCTAACCGCTGAATACTTTCTTGGGCACACTTCCATCAAAGGAACAGATTGCCGGGTCCCCGAAAGAATGTCCCGCCGGCGTCTTCTGGAGGCGAATCTTGGTGTTAATCAGTAAGCAAACGGTCGACCCAATACGAAACCAAGAACTGCAGAACTCATCCTGGAATATGCCGACGGAGACCACCACACCAGCCAATGATTCATGGCGAGTTCAGGAATCCATCACATTGCAATTGATGTTTCAGCTTCATTATACAGGAAATTAAAACGATATGCATACAATTTCCAATGTCAATCTGTGTAGTATGACCAACTATACACTATAAACTACCCTCTACTATCTTCCACTGTAAATATCTGTCATTTGCCTTTAATCGGATCCAAAATGCCACTCGCTCGCGTAGTATGAGTTCGGCAGGCCCACCCAGAACTTGAACGCCTCGGCCGATCTCTTCCGTTCCGCCCTCCTAGCTTGCCTGGCCTGAGAAGCATGCTTGCTGGTGAACATTCTCGAATGCATCTCCACATAAATCCTCTTGTACTTGGTCTTGTTGGGTGAAATCCCATTCTCTTCCATGCATGCCACAATCTCCAAGGCCTTCTTGAAGAAAGCCGCCCTCACGCATATATCGGCCAGAGCATCCAAAAGGCCCTCATCCGGTTTCAACGGCGGGAGCGACGGGGAAGAATCGGGTTTGTCGCATTTTTTGCTCGCTCTCCACCTTTCCTTTATTTCATTCCAAAGCAAAAGGGCCTCTCCGGGTTTCCTGGCCAACGTAATGCCATTGGCAAGGCTACCATAAGTGGCAACATCAGGGTATGGCCCGTTCTCTCTCATCCTCTGAACAACCTTCTTCGCTTCTTCAACCAACCCAAGTTTGCAATAACCTTCGACCAGCATGTTCCAAGCCGCCACATCAGGTTTCACTCTTGGATCTTGGATCATCTCGTCGAACACCTTGTGCGCCAGCTTCGGTTGCCCAGACGAGGCAAACGCTTTCATCAATGTAGTGTAACTGATCTTGGTCGGGGCAATCCCTCTCGCTCGCATCTCGTTGAAGAATTCGAGCGCCCCCGTGCTGTCATCAATTAGTATACATCCGTCGATCAAGGTGTTGTATGATACCACATCAGGCTGTACCTGCGCATCGCTGGCCATTTCTTTGATCAGCTCCTTGGCCTTGCCCATCTGCAGTAGCTGGCAGTAGCCCTTCAAGAGTATGTTGTAGGTGATCCTATTTGCAGGAACACCGATTCTCTTCATCTCAGCAAGGACCCGGCGCGCTTGATCCATCGACCCAACCTTCACTAGCGCAGAAATGACAGTAGTATATGAGATGTGGTCTGGATGTCTGGAACTGTCTTCCTCATGCCGCATTGCCTCTAGCATCCGGACTGTGTCCTTTATGCGTCCCGTCCTCATATATCCCTTCATTAGGGTAGTGTATATTCTGGAATTGGGAGCGTATGAATTCGGCAGCAATGGAGGTTCGCTTAAATTCGGTCCGATTGAATTTGGAAGCAACTTCGCAAACACAACGATTTCATCATCATCTTTAACCAAATCTATCGTCTTCAATTCTTGGTCATATCCATCTTCCTCCTCATCACTCAAATCGTCCACATTGGCATCCCTCAGAATCTTGCAAAGATCTCTCCTTCCTTCTTTCATAGCCTGCACTATCTTCTCTGCAGTGTCCAAGTCGCCGAAACCAACATAAGCAGCGACGAGTGAATTCAACGTACTCATGCACATTGGAATTCCCTTCGAAAGAATCATCTCCAACACACACACAAGCAAGTCCTTCCTATCTACTCTAGCACACAACTTAATCATCACATTATAAGTCAACACATCAGGATCGGCTCTGAACTCAGGCATTTCATCGAACAGTTGCGAGAACTTCCCTGTGTCCCCCAAGTTCGCGCACGCGTTGAGCACAGCATTAAACGCGGCCGTGTCGGGCCTCGAGTCAGCGACAGCGGCAGGGTCGGCGACATTACGGAGCCGCCGCGTCACGGCCTCGAAGAGCCTGAGCGCCTCCGCGGGGCCGTCGTCCCCGGACGCGGCGAGGCGGCTGACGACGGCGCTCCAGGCCTTGACGTGGGGGAGGTAGCCGGAGCGGAGCATGGACTTGACTACGGAGGAGGCATAGAGGGTCTGGCCGGCCTTCGCCGCGGCCACGGCGAGGAGGCCGAGGGAGTTGGCGTCGAGGCGGCGGAGCTGGCGCTCATCGCGGAGGCGCGTGAGGATGGACTGGGCGCGCGCGAGGCCCTCGGGGGTCTTCTGGTAGGACAGCTGCGACACCAGGCGGCTGAGGCAGGTGGGGTTGGGAAGGCGGTCGGACTGAGCGTACGCAGCCCAGGCTTCCTCCGTCTTCCTCTGGCGAAGGAGGGTCAGGAGCTTGTCGTCTTGAGAGTACGGCTTCGGGGTCGAGAGGCCGCCGCCGCCGGGGGAGGGGAGGGAGAGGTCTCGCGTGGTGACCGTGCCGCGGGCGCGAGATGGCCACCCGGGTGGCTCGGCGGCGGCGGCGGCGGCGGAGGAAGGGGGAGGCGGCGGAGGAGGGGGGAGGCGGCGGAGGGGGAGAGGGCGGCGGGGGAGCGGGAACGGATTGGTGGGGGCCGGCGAGGAGGAGGAGGTGGGAAGTGGTAGAGGGTTCATGACTGGCCCATGGACGGAGGATTCTTGAAGAGTGTTGGAGCTTCTTCCTCCTCCTCCTCCTCTGCTCCGAGTTTGAAGATGGGAGGGACGAAGAAGAAGGTGGAAGAGGAGAGGATAACGAGAGACAGAGTTCCTTACCTGCGCGAGGGACGCTGTACGGTACACGTGAGGCCCATTCAATCGATTTCCGTCGTTACATCATGCGGGCCCCTCTTCCGACCACGCGTCATCTAACGGTCGAGGTGGAGTTGCGCGCGTGAGTCCGAGTTGCAGGCGAGAATTGCTCGAGTGGAGGAGGGATGGACTACGTCGAGTACATCCTGTCCCCTTGTTTCTCCGTATCGTTCGATTCGTGCGGTTCAGATAGTATTCCCCACAGCTTTCGTATTTTCTAAGGTCACTACCGATAAGCTCATTAATTATATTGTTCGGATTTTTGTTTATGGATTTCTCTTAATTGGTGCCTATTGGGTTTTTTTTTATCTAAGTAAATAGATAATCTTTATTAAACCTTTTTTAGTCACCGATTTTAGTCCCAACATGTGCAATGAATGCTCTGAGAATGACAATCTTTCCCGCGAGTGCGAGCGCGAGCGCGATATCTTGCCCTCGAGAAAACACTATTCATCTTCTTTATCATACACTCTAGATCTTTTTGCTGGTGGCTAAGGCACTAAAGTTGTTCGGCAACCCCCGTTTAGGGCGCACCGATCATCGAAAGGCCAAATTGGGTTGCCTGAGGTCGCGTGACCTCGATGTCGCCTTGCTTGCGGTTGCACAACCTCGGTAGCTTGTCACTTGGGGTTGCATGACTCTAGGCGAGGGCCATCGGAGTTGCGCAACCCCAAGCGACGGGTCGTCGCCTCTCTTTCAAGCTTCCCTTGAGTTTCGCCGTTCGCTATTGATATTTGAGGAGATCCGTGCTTCCCCTATTTATTTATTTTTTAACCAAAGTCTGTCACAAGTTCGTGGCAAATAGCGTTTACTATTTGCATTTTACGAAACCCTTTGGTCTGAAAGTACTTTGCATTTATGCAGAGGTTCTTCCCAAAGGCTTTTCCCGGCGCACATCTATTAAACGTGATTTTTAAGTGATATAAATTATTGCCGACTCTTTAATTGATCCACTGTGAAATTTTACGGAATCATTGTCAACTAAAAGTTTAATTGCTTATGAATACGCAGCTTAATATTTAAGTACTTTAGCACTTCTTTTCACTTCCATAGTCTTTACCCTACAACTAGGCTTGGAAATACAAAAAATAAGTGATAAAGAAGACAAATAAGAGCCTAAAAAGATTCAAACACAGGACCTTCTATTATGATAACATATGAAATTTTGTAAGACTAATGCTGATTCTTTTAAAAGTTTAATCTATTATATAAAGACATAGTTTAATATTTAAATATTTTTAACGTCCACTAAATTTAATATCCACTTGTAGATTTGCCCCACCACTTAGTAAATCAATTCAGTTGAGCAATTTTTGTATCTCTAGCATTGCTCATTAGGACCCAACATGTAGCAAAAGCAATGCTAGGGAATGTAGGACTTCTCTACAAAATTGGTTTCCTAAATGACAAATCAAAAGTGTCTATAGAAAGCCAATACAAGCACCCACAAAGAATCTATCATATCATTTAATAAATAATAAATTTAGTATATGAGCCTTTATTTACTAATAATATTTATAAAACCTGCACTTATCTTCTTCTTCTTCTTCTCCTCTTTTTATCAGCAAGATATTGACTCATTGAATACCGGAATAATCCCAACTCCAACCAGGTGGGACAGTCCCTTATTCCACCAGGATTTTTGCTTTTTAGCATTGGAATCAAGAGAATGCACAAATATTATTACTCGAACCTTGGCCTCGAGTAAGAGTGATCTGGGGCTAGCACATATCTTAGATATAACCAAGCGTATCAACTGGGCTAGCACATATCTTGATATGACTATCCAACACACAGAAATATCATCACGGTTCACTGGCGGATCAACCAGGCAGGCAATTCTAATCATGATCATCACCACCTCTACAACTTAACCC
Source organism: Syzygium jambos (assembly GCA_031216235.1). NCBI lineage: Eukaryota > Viridiplantae > Streptophyta > Magnoliopsida > Myrtales > Myrtaceae > Syzygium > Syzygium jambos. The sequence goes on from CM062230.1 coordinate 27,210,270, forward strand.
CAGACAAGAAGGCATACAATCACCAGCAGCTCCCAAGAATAAACAGGAAAACATTACAAGGGATTAGTGGGAAAGGAAGACGAGGCTCTATCGAGCAGTTGGCTGCGCAATAGACTCGTCGATCGCTACGTAGTTCTCGGTCCCGGGAACATCGAAGGCATCCATGTTGACGGACGAGTGGAACGAGTTCCTCGACAGATCCGAGAGGCCCTCTCGCGCCGCCAAGGCTTCTCTCTCGATCGACAACGCATCTTGGATCTCCTTGAGGACCTCCGAGATCGATGGCCTCATGTGCCCGTGAGGCTGGACACACATCAGAGCCTTCTCTGCTATCTTCCACATCGACTGGATGTCATAGTCCTCACGTAGGTTCCGATCGATGATGCCTTGGATGTCCCCGCTCTCTATGTGTAGTTTTGCCTGTAATAAGAGAACACGACATGTGAAGGAGCGTACTCGTGCCGGATTTCGCTTCGAAATTAAGGATAGAGGTTTTGAAGAATTTGCAAGAATATCACTGAACAGGCTTCGTCGTACTTGTTACACTGGACTTACCCATTGGACTATGTTGCGACAGTTCACGCCGAAGCTTTCGTTAGAAATTGCTTCCCGACCTGATATCAATTCAAAAAGAATGACGCCAAAACTATAGACGTCGCTCTTATCCGTCAATTGCTGGGAGATGTAATACCTGTCAAATACCCACAAAGGTAAGAAGAGAACCATAAAACATATAAGATACACCAATATTAGGGTATTTAATTAATTTGTGCCCTTTTCTAATAGCTTAAGCTTGACATAGTATCGGAATGGAAGGTCCTGAGCTCAAATTTTTCTGGCCCCCATTTACCTCTATCATATATTTCCACGCTTTAGTCTCATACCAAAGAAAGGAAGCATTCTTGGAAAGGAAGCATGGTTAAAATATTAAACCATGCTCTCTTCTAACAACTTAAGCTTTTTATGCTAGGCTTAACACGATATCAGAGACAAATTCCACCTCGGTTTATTTCGCATGTGCGGCCCTCCATTTGTCAATTCCTCCTATCATTCTTAATTCAGCTAGTACGGGAGATAAAGTTTTAAAATATCCCACATTACTTGTCAATGGTGTATCAATGGGCCTTATATCCATGTAGGCTGCCTCTCTATCAATCAGTTTTAGTTCTAAGAACAGTTGGCTCTAGACCCATATAATTTTACAACCAACTAGTCACTAATACCATTAAAGTATATAATGTACATGCAAAAGCATCAATAACATTGGTGAAGTGTACCGAACTCATGCATATGATTAAACAAGTGCGCATATACAAAGTGTGATTCTAAAAATCAAAGTCCGGTTAACACTGTATACCTGAACTTCTAGCACAAGGGGCTGCTTAACAGCCAAAGCATTTAGATAGTATACGGTTGCATCAATTAGTTTGCTACCATTTTCCCTCTGGAGTAATCAACACAAACAGAATAAAATTTCCTTCAATGGCATAGCAGCTTCATGAGTGAGTGTGAATCCAAGGCATCTGGGCTTGGAAGTTGCATTGGTGAGCGGTGACAGATAAGTTGATTGCAATTTGCCAAGGAACATCATTTTCTAATGGGTTGGCCTTAAGTACAAAGTGGAGACAACTGCATCTCCTTGTTGGGGTGAGAGTAAGAGCATTGAGCCAAGAAGAATGATAAGGTTGAGACACAAACACAAGTCTTCACATGTGTAGCCTAGAGCAGGCACAAAGAATGCAGTTTCATGGAATATGCTTCTTGGCGGATCTTACAACCGTGGTAATGGTAAACATTCTTGGAAAGTTGGAAGCAGCAGACAATCTTTTGTCAACACTCGGAAGGAAGAGTGTGAAGGCCGAGACACATTCTTGAATAAGTGCAAAACCTGCCTAGTCAGATTTTTCAAAACATGCCCGAGTTGGTGTATTCCCACTTCAAAGAAAAAAATTGCATCGAGACATAATGACACCGTATTACTTCCACTTCATAATAACTAAATATCGGTTGAAAAACAGAAGGCACAACCAAAAAGATGCCTTACTCGGGATCCAGATACCCAACAGTTCCTCGAACCACACTTGAGACATGGGAGACTCCGTCAACTTGAGATTTTGAGAGACCAAAATCTGAAACTTTTGCTCTCAAGTTGTTGTCCAGAAGAATGTTGCTACTTTTCAAATCTCTATGTATGATGGCTGGAACACATCCAGTGTGAAGGTACTCGATCCCTGAACACAATGAATAACATTACCAACTTCAGTAGCTAAAATGACTTCTATGGCTAATCAAACCATTTTATAGAGGACTACCGACCTCTTGCAGAATCTTCGGCAATCTCAAGGCGTTTGATCCAATTAAAACTCCACTCACGAGTCAATGGACCTTAGAGATAGATATATAAATTAATATAGAAATGCGATCACAGGCTCACAGCATAATGAAAGCATGTGGGCTTACCATAAAGGTGCTCTTTAAGAGTTCCATTATGCATGAACTCGTAAACCAGCATGTTTCTCCCGTCTTCTTGGCAATATCCAAGGAATTGTACCAAATTCCTGTGATGTATTCTTGAAAGAAGAGTCACCTAAATCACATACAGCATTAGTTAGAGACTATAAAGTTGATAACTGATGCTAACGACAGTAGTTTTGTCGGTGCAGACTACTAGTTTCATCAAAATTAATCTTAGTGACAAAGGGTTGGATGATATTCAGATAGTAATTCACAGGCAAATGCTTTAGAAACATCAACACGGAAGACTTACTTTGCAGCAACTAAAACTTAAGGACAAAAAGAGTAATTATACTGAATTCCCATTAAACAGGCAAGGAGTTATTTCATTATTCACTCCCCTGGTGATTTAAGTTTAGTCAAGAAGATCCCAGTAGCAGCATGTGCTTACTCCTTGCAGGTAAAGAAAACCACATTAACTCGTGACAAAATCATGTAGCAAATCCTGGCAGAGACTAGAGAGGCTAAGCATACCTAAACATAAAGGGCTCAAAAATTTGGTACAGTTACCTCATTTGAGAACTCTCGCTTTCCTTGATATGAATCATTAGTCAGAACCTTGACCGCAATTTCTCTTCCATCTTTCAGTTTCCCGTAATAAACAACACCGAACCCTCCAGAACCGATTTTCTTCTCAAATTTTTTTGTGGAATCTTCAATTTCTGATAGCGTAAAGCAATGAGCGGCTTCTGTAGGAGCATTACTCAAGGAAGAAACTAGCTGCTGTGTTGGCAGTATTTGCACGTTGTCATCTAGCAAAGATTACGCGAAAAAATTAAGAACATTGCGGGATAGAGATGCCAACACAACAAGATGGATACATCATTCTCTTGATTGCTCCAAACTCATACCATGCTTAGAGTTCCTCTTGCCTTTCCGAATGAAGAGACAGGAGGCAATTGTAGCTACCAGGAGAACAGCTGCTCCAACTGATGAACCAATGATAATCTTAGTCTGGCTTCCTCTTTTCCCTCCTTCATGAAGATTCAAATTCCCAGTGTAACTGTTGACAACGGTGTTAAGAAGCTACTGGTAAATAATTGGACAAGGATACAGGAGCAGCAAAAAGTATGGAAAAATAAAGACTCAGTTTGAAAGAATGATGAACCAAGTCCAGATATAAATATCTATAGGGATTAAAAGAAACGGTTTGAGATAATGTGAAAAAGTAGTGAGATAATTTGGTAGCAGAAGCTATCTGTAGTGATGAGATCCCACATCTGGCGCTAAAATACAAACTGCACCTAAAATTCCAGAATTGAAAACAAAACTCCTAAAATATGGATCTCTAAAAGACATCTTTTCACTATGAGAGACATATAAATTATCTAATGATAATTGAATTGTTGCAAAAGATTATGGAAGCTTCAACCATAGATTGCAGCTTATAGAAGACATGGTACCATGAAAATTTAGTAAGAGTACAAGCAGTTTGCTATAATCAACCGATTAAAAGTTAATCTGTTAAGTACAAAAAGCTATAAGGTAACAGAATGACGGATCTCTACAAATCAAAAGGCTAAACCCTACACAGCACTAAAGAACGACACACAATACTTTTGGCTAGATAAGGATCTGAGCTCCAAAATATCTGTTATCCACGTCTGAGAAACCTTTCAGTCAAATCATTAAGGCCAACAGTAAATACTGGATAATTTTTATGACAAAGTAACAGTGTGTTGCGTGGTCTGACCAACAGCCATAATTTTTGCTCTATCTACTGCATCATGCCAACAAAAATAAAAAGTTTCCCCTGCTTTTGCTGGCCCTTTGCAATTAGACCAACATACACTGAATAACTCGATTTTAAATGTAACAAGATAAAGTGTGACGTGTGCATAATTGCAGGAGCATTCAGCATCGCAGTAAGACTAATCAGAACTTGTACCCACTTCAGATTCATTTTTTTGTTGAGAAGACCTGATGGCACCGTGCCTGATAACATGTTATTCTGGACATACCTACAACCATCAAATTTAGCATGTGCATGAGGTTTTTACTCAGATACAGAACAAAAGTTATCACAGAAAATTGTTCACTAATCAACAATTGTATCAACACTTCATTCAAGGCCCGAGAATGACATATCAGTCAAATCCACATGTGAAATTCAGAAAGACAATGCGCTAGTTCTTTGAATCGTCGCCATGGTAAATGAGAAATCCTCGTGTAAGTTTAAGAACACTTACAGTTCCTTCAAGTTTGGCAGAGTTGCGAGAGAAGAAGGCAGCTCACCAGTCAACCGATTGTTCTCAAGATGACTATCACAAAAGAAATTCATCAGCATTAAATTATCTAAGTCCATTCAAAGAGGACAAACCATGAAGCTTACATGATCTTCAGGTTCACGCATGAAGAAAGATCGGGTATTGAACCAGTGAGTGCATTCCTGTCAAGCCACCTTCAGAAAATAGGCCAAGGCGTAATTCAACATAAGATGTGAAAAGTTCGAACATAGACATTGGAAAGAAATCAACTACTATCGAATGAAAAGGCAATTTCTACATAAACTTACAGCTCAACCAAGCCGCTCAATTCTGTGATGTCTGAAGGAATGTTTCCGGTCAAATTCTGACCAGACAATTTGCTGCAGAAATAAATGTGTTGATCATCCATACAGCATCGACATGCTCCTAGAATAAGAAAATGTGTTCACACAAGCACATCACAAGTAGTAGATATTTACACTGCAGTTATCAGTGGAGGTGAATCTGAGCTGCAGCTCACCCACGTCCATGGAACTGGCAGGCACGGGTCTCCACCTTCCTGTGCCCAAGCTGCTGAGGCATAGGGTGAAATTATGCTAGCAATAAATCCTCCTGCAGATCATGGAAAAACCGTAAGTTAGAATAAATAAAACTTCATATATCATGCTGACAAAGGGCGGATCTAGCCTATTAAATTAGATGTCACAGAAACAGGGCTCCACAAGCTCCCACCAAGTGATAAATCATAATAGGATCATCGCATTAGCAGCAATCTTGCAAACGGTAACAAACTCATAGGAAATTGCTCAAAGGACCTACCATCTGGAGAACCATCGATTTTCTTCACATACTTGTTTATCTCCATGGCATTCAATAGTGGACCCTTTGAAGAATCTATTGTCTTCGCAAACTTAAAGGACAGTACAAATGGGAGGCTTAAGTTCACAAATCCTGGCTCATACAGGCGATACTTGCCTTGAGCATTTTCTATTATATTGACAACAGCTTTGCTGATCTCAGGTTGGCCTGGGAGTATCAGCTTGAATTTCCTCATGTCACCGGGAGCCAAATCTTCGATTTCTGCAAAGTAGGAATATGCCCAACCATAACCGGGAAATCCGTCCAAGTTCAAGCGGTAAGTTAGCGACCCATTCGTTCCAACTACAGCAGTCTGCATAACTTTTTGAGGTGGCCTTTCGTCACGGTTAACATCAATTGGCAATTGGGTTGAAACCTTTTTGGTGCCAACGGCCACATCAACAAGGTAGTTTGCTTTCTTTACAGAGTCAGACTCCCATATTCTATCAAATGGATCATCTGGATACCTAACAAAGAAGAACTGCATGTAAGCAATAAGAATGAACAACCTATTTGTAGTCTAGACTCTTTGGACCCTGCAATCAAACAATACAAGGGTTTTTCGCTTCTTCTTAAATTGCAAAAGCAGTATTCAGAAACTAGTCAAACAGCCAAGCAATAAAAGCTGGAACAAATACATTCTAGATCTACCTGACTGGCTCTTCACTGTCCGCACCAAAATTAATCCGAGCAGAGATACTGAGATAAAACTGGTTTTCAAAGTCAGTGTAGTACATCGAACCATTGAACTGACGGAGCTCAAGGGTAGATATGAAAGGCTTGCCCGTGGTAGCATTAGATAAGCACACGCTAATGGTAGGATCTGAGGCCAGAAAAATGAGCTCTCTCACTTCTATAGTACTGGCATCAGAAATAACGATTGTGGACCAATAAGTAGGTCCCAAGGAGATCTCGAAGTTTGGGTAGACATTATTGCTGTCAAAGTTACCATACAAGAATGTCGCCCTTATTAAGTATCTTGTCCTAGAGGTAACGTCTAAAGTGTAACAGTACTTCCTGTTATCGGCAGGGAAGTATCTCAATGTCGTATATTGTGTTCTTGTCTCATTTGCGAGAGAAACATTGGTTATTTCTCCAAAGGTGAATTGATCATCCGGAGTCCATTCAAGCCCAATCTTGTCGGTGAAACTCTGAGATCCTCCACAATCCAAACTAACAAAACCTGCCCAATGAAATCATGCGTATCAGTTGGCCAAACCAAAAAAGTGATGCGTATCAGCAAATTGTGAAGCAGATGCAAGAAATCTGTATCTCATCAATAAAGGATTTCGAAAAGGCAGCAACCGTGTCACCAGTTACAGATTCTGAATGCATGTCTCAGAGAAGTCAACGTTTCTTTACTTGAAATATTTTATGAAATTAACAGAGGTAGGATAAAGGTTATGTTGCTTTTAATGTCGATATGAATCTTCAAAAATTAGAAAAACAAGGATCACACACTATATGAATTACCAGCAAATAAGGTACCAATCTTGATGTACAGCAAAGAAGGTCTTAATTCTTCAATTCACCCAATCGAAACATCAAAATAAAAGAATGCCTTCATCTGTCTATGACAGATTGTGTTATGAACTTTCACATAGATGCTAAATAGAATTTTCAACGAGACAGGAAGACCAAACATTTTCCTTTTCGCAGGAGTGATTCGCTGCACAGTCAGCTTCTTCGTTACAAGCAGAGGAAGAAGAAAAACATCGAAAGTAAACTCAGAAACGACCAGCAGTCACAATCTTGCATATACAGATGCTTAGAGAAATGCTCAACCTCAACAGAGCAACCATGTGTATTTAGCACGTTGAAGCAAACAGTAACACGTAATTCTAACAGCTGAAACAAGCAAACAAAAGAATGAGCCTTTAAAGAACGAAAGCGAAGGGTAAGAATCATCATCCGGAGAACTTCTCAAAACTCATGTGACTAAGTCATGCAAAAATTACAAATTGCCGAAAGAAATGAAGGCAAGACTTAATTTTCAAGATCTTTTTGGCATCACCAAAGTAAAGGCGATCAAGAGATTTAGCAGGGGTGGAGAGAGAACCTGGCATCTGAGCAGTGGAAAACTCCATGAGAAGTGGAGTGTAGAAGATGAGCAAGAACAGGAAGAGCCCTCTTCCCATATCCGCGTCTTCTCTGCGAGTCCCAGAGCGAGAGAGAGAGAGAGAGAGAGGAAAAATTGCCCAAAAGAAAGAAACTGAGAAAAGCCAGTCCGTGTGTCAGCAACGTCCGATTAAAAGAAAAAAAAAACACACACACACACACACACAGAGAAGGAGAGAGCCAACGGAACGAAGCCCTTTTTCTCTTTATTTTAAAGGACGAAGAAAAGGAGTCGCTTTACAGTAGAGAGAGAGCGAGAGAGAGAGAGAGAGAGAGAGAGAGCAGATATTTGGTAATGGCGGAAGCTGCAGTTCCAGCAGATAGTTCCCAGAAAGAATCTAGCGAGAGAAGGAGACGAAGAAACAACTCGGCTCCTCGCCATTCACAGAGGGAACGGGGCCACGAATCGCAATCATCACGAACTGCAAGAGAAGGCGTCAAATCTGTTCTACCGTCGCCTTCCGCTTGCGCGGGTGGTGCGCTGCTGAGCTCGAGCTTCAGCTTCAGCTTCAGCTTCGAGAAGAATGGAGTCAAGGGTGGCGGTCCGCGCGTCGTGGGGTCCGCCAACACAAAGAGTGGCGGTCGGCAGGGGACTCAGGCGACGACCGGCTAGAGAGAGAGAGAGAGAGAGAGAAGGAAAAACTTAGGCCTAGGAACGAGGACAGGACGAGGTTCTGCCATGAGTGAAGAAGAGCTTTGAAGAGGGTTGGGGGAGGGGAGGGACCCACCGTCCGTCACCATCTGGAGGTTCCCCGTCTCGGCACACGGCGTGGCGCGTTCGCACTCGGGATCGCGTGGCGTCACGCGCCGCCAACGTTCCCCCGCCAACGTTCCCCCGGCCCCCGATCGCCGTGGGGGCGTCACCATTGCAGTGACAGGGCTTCAGTTCATTCTCTCCGTCTCTTCTAATTATAGCTACACGTGACTTTCATAACGAGTGGGGAGTCTGTCCGCCGTCCCGATTAGACTGCACCGGCCGGTTCCGAGCAATTCTCAAGGTAACGATTTGGGTAATTAATAGCGCAACGGATCACATCAGTAGGGGTGACAATTGGGTGATTCGACGTGAGTCCTCGCGCGCTACTTAGCTCAATTTGGACATGGCGGCTTGACTACAGATGATTGGCTAATCAACGGACGTGATCCGTTCGAATCATTGGATCTAGCTCTACGTGAGAGATCAATTGGGGGTTAATGTATCCGATCTTAGACATCGTCTGTGATCTTCGAATGCATTGACTAATCAATTTATGTGTGCTCAATTCATTTAAATTATTGGAATCGGGCTTTAAATGATAGTCGCCGTGATCCGGCGGTTGTGATCAATTGGGTGTTAATGTGTCCGACCTCGCTCGACGATGGGAACGGCTTTTGAGAGGGCGTTTTAGCTTGACAAGGACAAAGGACTCTCCTAAAATGGTTGCCCTAGCGCTCAGGTCATCAACTGCTCGAGACTTGGTCCTTAGCGCAATGAGAGAGACTGGATCAAACGAAACAAAGAAATCGAAAGTGGATTTCCTTAAATATTATTTCAAATTTTTGAATATGATTATGCAAAGTTTAAAAGGATATTGTCAAATTTCGAATTGGTAAAATAATTTTAGATTAATTTTATACTTTTTTTGTTGTTGTGGATAACAACCCCGTTCCTCTAGATTTTACTTTTGAATGTAAACTGATTTTCAGTAATTACTTGATTTTTAGCATAGTTTGCCTTTATCCAAAATCTTTCTCGTATGCAAAAAAATAAAAAAATATAAAGCACGTGCAGTGCATGTGAACGAAAATTCTCAAGAATAATTCGAATTAATAAAAAAAAAGTAGAATAAAACGTAGAAATCTGATCCATTTTGGGAATATGAATTTAAATTGATAGAACACCCAAAATATGAGGGATTCATCCAATATTTTGCAATGATCTTGAAAGTAAATTCAGAGAGGTAGATTTTCATGGATTACCTCCATCTGAACACCTTGATGGTTACATCGATGATCATTATGGCAAGGTGTGGTGTGCCAATCATTGACACCGATAAATGTGGCGGTCCGACTCATTTTCCCCCAATCAATGCTAATTTAGCAATTCCATAAAAAAAAGCACGTGACATGGTGTCATATACTTAACAGATATATCCTATCGAGCTGATCTTTGAAAGTTTAGATATTAGATTGAATAAGGGAAAAAAAAAAAAAGTTCGATAGCTCGGGTATACATCTATCTAGTCGCTTTGCCCCAAGTAACACATACGCAAGCTAGGGATTTCCAAGGTTAGAGATTGCCATCGGGTTTCAGCGTGATTCACAGTCAAGATAAGATGCAATTCGTGGCACCTACCGTGCGCGAAACAAGTGTGCCATGAATATAAGTAAAACGAGCCTTATAAATTATAAGTTAACATCACAAAAGAGTCGAACAAATCCAATTCAGAGAACCTGGTGGGTTTGTTCGCAAACGATCAAATTCCACGTTCCCAGGTGGGTCCCATCAGAAGATACTAATCCACGTCACTATCGACTCAACTATCTGGGCGTCAACTTCGCGACCCCGCGCACGGCTTAGTTCAGTTACCCATCGAGCACAACAAACTTTCAACGACGTAGTTGACTTGCATAACACCATGCACTAAAATTTGATTTTTCTCATTGTAATCTCTAATGAAAAATATAGCCCCGTGAGCAAAGCCGATCCCTTAAACTGCAAGGGTCTTTTTGAGAGGTTTCAATTCAACTAAAAGTCAATCAAGAGGCTAGGCTCCTCTTTTTTTTTTTTTCTTTTTCTTTTTTTTCGGTTGATGTATTTCGACGTCTCGAGCCTATATTGCAGCGAAATGCTGATCCGATGGCGGCTCCTAGCATTGAAAAACTAGTCATGCATCCGCCAATTCAACATTTCATCAAAAAACAAATCGGGTCAATATCGATGCGCATCCATTGTACAGAAATGGAAAAATCGAGTCCCCATTAGTCACTGGAAAGCAAAGTCTGAGTAACCTAAGTGTAAAAAATCAACTGAAATTCGATGACCACTCGTGAAATTTCACTCTCGGACTCCTTATTATAGCCCCTCCTCTTCTCGTATCCAAGACCTCCAACTCTAAAAATTACTATAATAATGGTGATCATGATCAAGGGCTTGAGACAAAGGTCGGACTGTTGACCTTTTCAGTCATCTCCTACGCCTCGACAGTATCGAGGCCTAGGTGCAAGTGCTAAGGACGACATTAACGATGACATAGAAAATACGAGAATCGCTTCAAGAAACAGATTAGAAGAAATAATTTGGACTTTAGCCAAAAAAAAATATACTTTTGACTGTCGCTGTAGCTGGATGCTTCGATCTTATTTTAATTTAATTTAATTTAATTTTTTTATAATCTTATTCTTTTTTAATTTAAGATTTCTGGGCCATGGTCGATTATAGTGGTGTGGATACGCGGTGTCGTCCGCGCGTGCAGCCGTTTTTTATTTCTTGAGATTAATTTTTTTTAATTGCCTTTTTATTTTACCATTTATGTCTGACTCTTCTTTGATTTATTTATCTGTTTATTTTTTATATTTCAGTCACTAACAGATATTTTGTTGGCCACTACTGTGGCCATGTGACTAGCGATCGAGGAAGTACGTTAGGTGCAGATTTAAACGAATATAGGAAAAATCAGGCGAAGATTGAAACGAAAACTTTAAAGACCAACCTGCTAATTTGCCCATTTATTTAATTTTCTCTTTCGAATTTTTTTTTCTTATCGAGACTTCACGCGTCGGTTTTCGTTGTTTTACGCCTATAGTCTTGATGGTTCTGGGTGATTTCTAGTTTTAAAATTTTACTTCTTTGCAAATTTTGCCACACGCATATTCTTTAACTTCTTTTTAATGGGAAGTACTTAAATCCTTTCAAAGAGTACATATATAATCATGTGATGTTTTTTTTTTGGTAAGGATATAACCATGTGATGTTGTAAGCCATATTTTCCTAATTTTTTGAAGCCTAAATTTTTTTTTTCAATTTTTGGAGGGAATTTCTAATGGAAAATTAACAATAATTTTCTTCACCTTCATCTAAAAGCAAGGTAAGAACACGCCATTCCCAATGGGCTAAATTTAATCTTTCTTCTTCTTAATTCTTTTTTAATAATTAACGTATTTTGGCCTTTCGAGCCTATATTTCAGCGTAATGCTGATATGGCGAGAATATTTTCGTGAATGATGGAAATATTTTTCATCCATTCAAGTTGGTAAAAGATACGGTGACCATTTTCAGGAAGAAGAACTAATCGAATCATTCATTTTCTGTGAAAAAAGCGTAAATGCAAAATTAATCGAAACTCGGCAGTCGACAAGGGTAACCTACTCTCGAAGCTTCTCAAGTCCCGAGGTTGGTTCGTCCTCCTCGTGCGTACAAGACGGACCTCCTCCACCGGTGAAAATACGAATGAACGGTGGCGATCAGGACTTGAGTCGAGGCAAAGGACCACACGGTTGACTTCTCAGTCAAACCGCTGACCCCAGCGATCTGCAGGCCTGGGTCGGAAAATACGACGATCGATTGCTCGAATAAAACCAAATTACAAGTCAGAATTTGGAGTCTCAGCATTGGACGGAGAAAATTACTTTTGACCGTCGGTGTAGCTGGATGCGTCGCTTTTATTTACTTTAATTTAATTTAATTTTTTTGTTGAAGATTTTTCGGCTGCGACCAATTATAGTTGTGATTACGGCGGTATCGTCCACGCGCGCGGCTGTTTTTATTTCTTGATATTGCACTTTTTGCTTTTTTTTTTTTGGCCTTTTCGATTTATCATTTATCTTTGAAAACATCGCGATTTTCTTCTTTGATTTTTAACGTTCCTTAACTTTCTTGGCCACTCCTAATGGCTGATATTTTATCTTAGGCATTTGCTTCGTACATGATCGAGGAAGTAAATTAGATGTAGCTTTTAATGATTTGCCCATTTTTGTTTTTCTCCTATTAATTTTTTATTTATTTAAATGAGACTTCACTGGTCTGTTTGTGTCCCTTTTTTTTTTGGGAAAGTGACGCAAACAGTCCTTGAACTTTAGCCCAATATACAATTTGATCCCCGAACTTTTAATTTGTTCAATATAGTCCCTGAACTTTAGCTTAATATTCAACCTAGTCCATAAATTTTTAATTTATCTAATGTGATCTCTGAACTTTTGGTACATATTCAATTTAGTCCTTGAACTATATGAAAATATTCAATATAGTTCATGTACTTGAATTAATCGAAAGACTACATTGCATATTTTTATATAATTCAGGGACTAAATTGAACATGTACCGAAAGTCCATCGATCACAATGAACAAATTAAAAGTTTAGGAACCACATTGAACATTAGCTAAGGTTCAAGGACTATATTGAATAAATTAAAAGTTCATGGATCAAATTACATATTGGGTCAAAGTTCATGGACTGTTTGTGCCATTATCCCTTTTTTTTTGATCGGGTGTTTGCATCCTGTTTACACAGCCAGTTTTTATAACTCGAGGCGATTTCTACTTTTTCTTTCACACTTTTATCTGCCGCTCATATGTTTTAACTTTTATTTAAAGTGAATTACTTAAAAATATTTCGTAATAATTCAAATATTATCATGCATTGTTATATATGATATTTTATTTATTTTTTGAAACTTACAGCGTTTTTCTTTCATCATTTAATTTTAGAGGGAATTCATAAGTAAAATTAGCAGTAGTTTTTCCTTCCAAAAATTAAGGAAGAAAAGAAAACAACTAGTAATGCAAATCACAATTTATTGTTTCACATTAGTGTTGTGCATCTCATCAAACCCAGCCTCGATCTTGGTTTTTTTTTATTTTTTGCGAAGACGGTGGTTGGGTACAAGTGTATTGCCTATCTCAGGCTTTTCCACTCATACCTGGTAAAACAACGGTGATGAGCTCGCTCAGTGAGTAGCTAGCGCCTCTTAAATCGAATATTCCAGTAGCGAATGAGGTTGGTCCTTGTTTCATTCGAACCGCATTATTCACACTTTGCCAAACAAAAGATAGGATCCAGGCTAAATTGTAATCAAAGCCTAATGCTAATTCAGGATAGGAAGGGTTTGCTACGTTGACCATGTGCCTCAGGCGCGGGAGAGATGGTTTCGAGATGGGACAAAGGGCTTCAAAGGCAGGATAACAAGGGCTTATCCCTCTTGACCCCACCATACGAGATAATGAACACGAAAAATTCACGGCTCTTTTTCTCTTTCTTCTGCCTTTTGATATTGACTCATAAAAAGTTCCCGCTCTCCTTTATTTACTTTTTCTTTCCTTAACCTAAGTCCTATCCTAACCTCGTATGCTTGTCTACCCTGTATACCAACATCATGCATTAGCTAAGTGCAGTTTTGTTTAATAGAGATACGGTGCTTTCTAACTAGTAATTTTAAATGAGATGTGCCAATCGGCAAAAGTAGAAGTACTCACTACTATGAAGCGATCGCTAACCTCAAACACTGCTAGCTCCAACATCGATCATCATTTTTGTTTGGAGTCACTCTGGTCGTTGCCCCTTTTTAGTTCTCTCTCTATTACTATATCGAGCATATAGTAGGGGAATTTTCATATCTAGGAAAGAATTGTAAGTAATGGCATTTCTTTTGATCTAAGATTTGGCCGGGAAAACCTTAGAATGTTATGCCCCGTGCACCTTGATCCTCTTTGTTCCTCTTTGTTCATTCATTCATTCATTATAGGTGGAAACCAAATAATCAAACTAGTCGGCCCATCCTGCACGAGAGAAGCCAATCTTTCTCGCCAAAGTTAGATTCTATCGATGCTCAACTTTACTAATCAAAAGTTGGGTGATTGGCTTTTCAAAAAGACCAATTCAATCTCTGCTGGTTCTGTCTATAATGCGTCGACCCCTTTTTTCTACTTTACCCGTTGGAACACGAGGACCGAAGCCATACGCAGCAAGTAGGGTTGGGGTATTCAGGACACTCATCATAATTTTTTAAGGATTAGTGGACCATTAGTCCAGACAAAGGAGACGACTATAACAAAAGCTTTATCCAACGAAAAGGTAAAGTGATATGCAAAAGCTTTTCTTAGTGTCTAAGATTCATACAGGAGCAGCAACACGGGCTTCACGAGGCATTACAAGTGATTGCGAGTTAGCCCATGGATCATCTTGAGCTTCTATAGAAAATGAGCTCGTTTCCCTTGGCTTCTCGCCGAGCGGAATCTCACTTGGGCTCACAAAAAAATGAAAACACGACAACACAGAATCGACGAAGGGATCAGGGATGTGGCCATTGACGCATGGTGTTGGCGTTGCGATGCGCGTGTCTGGCCTCGCAGTTTGAGATTGGTGTTATGGAGGATGAGATGGTGAAGACAGTTGTTCTCGGAGAGTCTATCGCTATGACTTCGGATCAGGAGGACGAAGAGACGATGCTCTGCTTCATCGACATTGGGGATGTGTTCTTAACACCATCAATGCACGAAAACCAAGAATAGGAGAGATTGATTTGTTTAATTAATGATTGTATTAAAACAAATTTATTTTCAAGAAAATGCATAAAAAAAAGCATGAAAAGATGTCGCTGAAAGTGAGGGGGAAAAAAAAGCTTGAAAGTGGAAACAGAGTGGGGGTAGGTGAAGATGAGCGTATAATTGGAAGCAAGCTTTCCCTTTTAAGTGTAGTCAACAAATTGTTGACCTGCCCATTTTAATGAATGGAGGAGAATCGTGGAGACTCCGTCTGTGCTACAAGAAAAGAGAGTCAAAAGAAAAATGAGTTAGCCCTTAATTTAAAGAATTAGGGATGTTTTAACTAGGGGTGTCAAAAGAACCCGCCCAAACACGACCCAACCCGAACAAGAAATTTTTGTATTGGGTTGAGTTGTGTCTTAATTTATTTGGGTAACAATAGAAATATTTGGGTATTGTTTTGAATTATTAGGCTTGGGTACCCAAGCCTAACCCAAACAAGAAACCCTTATATCTCCCTTCCACATTTCTCTCCCTCTCTCACCTCTTCTGCGATCTTTTTTGCAATCTCTCTTCCATGTGTCTCTCCGCTGTGATGGAGCCGCCGCCGCCGCGACCCTCCGCCTCCTCGAAGCTCCGCCTCATGTGCAGCTACAACGTAGGCGTGGCTCCACGCCCCCACTCCAAGTCCCTCTTCTACCATGGCGGCGAGACCCGTATCGTCACCGTCGACTACACCTCCGCGGCCGCCTCCCCCCTCTCCCCCACCCTCGTCGTCGTGCCCCCCTTCGCCCTCAAGTACCAGCTTCCTGACTCCGACCTTGACGTCCTCATCTCTCGCTACATCGACAACGACCTTGCCGTCATGATGGACGAGCTCAACCGCCTCTCCTCGTCATCGGAAGTGATGCGGCGCCTCCTCCTTCATGATCTTAGGTTCGATTTCTCCAATTGATCCGAAGCCGGCGGGGGCCAGAGGGAGCACGAGAGCATGGCGACGATGTGGCGAAGATTTGGGGACGAACCCCTACCGCTAATTCATTGTTTGAAACACGGAACCCGACCCGAACTGACCCAACTCTTCTCGATCACTTGGTAATATTAGGTTCGGGTCTTGTTTCGAGTGGGGTCAAGCAGGCATGTCAGGTGTTTTGAGTCGGGTCGGGTATCGTGAAACCTGATCCGAACCGACCCATTGACACCCCTGATTTTAACTAAATTCTTTTCTCCCCAAATCAATAATTCGTGTTCCAAATCGATGATTCCAAACAAATTCGTCGAATTGTACTGATGGAGAACTTATTACGTAGAAAACATAATTTTTTTTCTAGCGTAATCACTAACATTTCTTAGCCTTTTGCCCGTTGTTCAATGTCATCCCTTAATTCTTTTTTTTCATTGTTGTCATGAGCTTTAAAAAGTGGTTAACCGTGATCCTTTCTTCGAAACATTACCCAAAACGCCCCGTCATGCAAAAGATAGATTTTAAGCCCCGAAACACAAACAATTCACAACGAGCAAAACAATAAACACAGGCATTCAAACAGAAAATGCATCCAAAGGCAGTGGAAATTAGTCACAGCCCTTAGCTTTTGGCACAAAGTGCTATGAAGAGATTGAGATAAAACTACCTTTAGCTTGCATCAAATGCACGACTTCCAGGATGCAAGCCAAGCGCAGGCGAAAATGAGGCCAGCGGGAGATGCGATGACATAGCAGACATGAGTCAAACATGTGGGATCCGATGGAGCAATGGGGAGACAAATATCACGAGACAAGGACAACCCCATTAAGAGAACGCTCAAAGGTTTCAAGCTTCTGAGTTTTACAGAGGAAGCTCAAGAGAGCACCTCGGGGTTGACGGCCTCATGATAGCGTGCAGTCCGAAGAACTCCTTTGGTGTTTGACAGCCGTTTTTATATATTTACAGAGATGGTTGATGACAAAAACACACCGCCGCTATATGGTAAAATTGCGAAAATGACCGTTCCTAGGATATCTATGTAAAACTTTCATGAACCCTGCCTACCATTACCGAATATGAAAATTCTTACTGGTGTCGTATATACTACTCGTGTGCAAAGAGAAAGTGCTAATACGTATTTTATGACTAATAGAAAGTAAACCCATCATTAGTATCTCTATCAAATGTACAGCTTAGAGTAGAGGCTTCCCAAGAAAACAGCAATTTCTTAAGCAGATAGTGAAAAAGGAAGTAGTCACATCCTTGAACAAAAAGGAAGTAGTCACATCCTTGAACAAATCCCCAATCCCTTCATGATCATCGGGATCATAAAAAAATAAATTCCGTCTGTCAAAGTCCAAACTTCCTAGGATTTTGTGTGTTACTACATTCTTGTATAGGAGTTACAAAAATATACAAAGAATTACAACCGCTTAAGACCCAAACATCCGCCGCTTGATGGACCCATAGAACAGCCCCAAGAGTTTAGCCAGACTAAGAATCAGCGAAATTCAACACTTCCAATGTAATGCAACGAATTCAAGAAAACTTGTTACTGGATAAATAGATCACACTCGCCTTGATGGAGACAGTCTCTCATGTGAGTAGGGATACGAAAGGGAATATAAATCAAGCTTTAAGCATCTAATCCAAAGAATGCGGACATGACAAACACATTTATAATGGCATATCAGACTCGAACGCTCAAGAGTAGCACATCCGAGCTGCAATTCTTGATAGCAACAGAACATGCATAAGTAAAAAACGCCAGCTAATATATTACTTAAAGTTCCCATGCTGTATGTTACCATTATAAAAAGAACAAGGACTGTTGAAAAAGAAGCAGGTCTGGAAAAATGAAAAGGCCCTCTATTTTAATTGCACTCACTTCCCTTCCTGCCCAAAATCTTCAATGTCTCGGGACACACTCACAACTAAACAGCACATTAAACAACAAAAGGAAGGACGAAATAAAACTCTAAGCCGAATACTCAACTGGAAACTAAGTTTACTGGGAGACACCGAGCCATTTTGAGAAGTTCTCAAACTCTGTGTAGTCACTATCCGAGATCATTGTCTGGTACCATGCCTTCCCTGCCGACTTGATCGCACTTGCCTCCTCCTATCAAGCACAAGAGAAATTAATAGAGCAAATCAAAGGGCTTAGATATAATAGCACAGTTGAAGCATTTCTACTACAGTAAAACAAGAGGGAAAAAGCAAGCTGCAAGCGATTGTCTGAGATCATAAATGATGTGTTTCCCCAATAAATATCTTGAGACGTGAGCATAACAGAAGAATTTGAATGCCTACAAACTTGCAAGGCATCTCCAATAGAAAAAGGCAGGATATGGAGGCAGATTATTTAATCCTCTAATATATTTATTGCAGAGACATAGATGCCAACATCAAGGTTATTGACTCTCGACCGTTGGTTGTTTTTAAACAAGCGGCTCATGAAGAAATTAAATTAACGGAACACAGCTGATATATGAATGTGATCATTCCATCACTAGCTACATTAATAGGGATATGCCCCACACATGGCTCACTCTTTTCATCATAGCAAGTCCCATGCATAATCAGTACTATAGCCCCAACTGTAGCTATTAATAAGTATCATAATGAAATCTCTCGGCACAATGAATCCTACAGGTTGGAAAGTAATGTAACCATTTGTACAGTTGCATAACTCCCATATACCATCAGAGAACATGCAAGAATCACCAGCAAGAAAAGAAAAATAACATTTTTCTTCCTATCAGATGCATTGTGAGTTTGATGACATGGGTCCATTGCCCATCAAGTCTATCGTCTTCTAAATCTGAGAATATAAGTAACAGACAAAACCAGAATCGTATTTTGATGTGGGAATGTATTGGGCGTCAGAGGTAATTATCCCAACCTTACAAGGTCTACAAATATACGTAGAGACATTATGAGCATTACCGCTCGGCTACAGCATCCTAAAAAAGCATCAAAGTCCAGATATCAATGCTCACAGCAGAAGAGATAAGTAATCGAAGACAAGCAAGTGAAGGACGTACCTTGGTGATGGGCTTCCTCTTCTTGTCAAGCTTCTCCTTCTTAGCCTTCACACGCTGCTCCTCGGCCAACAGAGCCATCCTCCTCGCCGTCTTTGCGTACGGGTTCAACCTCAACATGGTGTTCAGATTCTTCAATGGGTTCTTCTTCAGAGTCGCCCTCTTCACGTCCTTCTTGATCGGCCTCACCACGGACTGAACCTCATCCGAGTTGATGATCCTCGACAGATCAGCATTCACCATCTTGGACCTCGGCAGCAGGTAACCCTTCTTCTTCTCGGAAGGCTTCTCGAACGACCCGAAGATCGAATCCAGCTTCTCAAAAGCCGACTTGGTCCAGATAACGAACCTGCCCAGGTGGCCGCCGGGGGCGAGCTTCAGCAGATTCAGCCTATCGACATTGGCGACCTCCACACCGGGGATGTTGCGGAAAGCCTTCTCGATCTTCGCTCCCTCGGTGCCGTACACGATCAGAGGTCCCTTCCTGTTGATGTAGCGCCGGTTGCGCATCTTACCCTTGCCGGGCCTGATCCCGTGGCTGTCCTTGGCCTTCTCGGCATCCGCGTACGCCCCAATCTGCTTCAGGATCTTGATCGCGGCCGGAGTTTTCTCCAAGCCCTCAGCGGAGTCGCCGATCACGAGGGGCATCTCTGGAACGGACTCGATCCTGTGGCCACGGGCCATCACGAGGGCGGGGATCGCAGTGGCGGCGATGGCGGAGGCGACTGCATAGCGCTTCTGGTTGACGTTGACCCGTCGGTGCCAGCGGCGCCAGATCTTGGTCGGGGCGAACATGCGACCGCCACGGCACATGTTGCCGAAGGCACCCTGGCCGGCACGGTGGGTGCCGCCGCCGGGGACGCGGGGGATACGGGAGACGGCGCGGCCGGTCCCCCAGGACTCGGCCGAGGTCTGGTGGCCGGCGCGCTTGGAGACGGCGTAGGGCTGACGGGAGTTCTTGGAGATGTTGGAGTGGACGAAGGAGACGATGTCGGGGCGGATGGAGGCCCTCATGACGTCGGGGAGGGGGACGGTGACGGCGGAGTCGGTGGCCATGTCGCCGTCCAGGGATTGGATGGTGACGAGGGGGCGTGAGGCGGCGGCCATTTCGGGTGGCGGAGGGAGGGGCAGCGGCAGCGGCGGCACCGGGGAGCTGAGAAATGAAGTGAAGACGGAAGCGAACTAGGGTTTTGGAATGCATATATACGGAAGGGATGAGGTCGTAATTACGGTCGTGCCACTGAGGGTTTGGATCGAACGAGGTTCTTCATGGGCCTGACGCCCATGGTTCCCGGCCCATCGTCGTAGGTCGAAAATTCAGTCCATTCTATGTCGTAGTCCTTCACAATGTGGCTGTAAATTGCATGCATTTTGTATTGTCTAGCTGAGCTAGAGTGGAAATTGGGTTTAGAGTTTCTTGGTGATTGAGCATAGCAAAAGGGTTAGGAGCATTTTGGAGAAGAAAGTCAAGGTTTAATTATAAAAAAAAATCACGTGGATTTATTGAATTTTCCTAAAAATGAAACATCACGCGTCTTTTATCGGGATAAAATTAATCACTGGACCGTTTATACTTATTCGAAGGAACCAAGTGAATACAAATTAAGAAAACAGTTGAATCTTATATTAATTTCGTCGATACAGTAACTTGTTTTAAAAAAATATCTCACATATTGTTCGCTAAGTGCATTCCATACGCATTATTGAGGACTTCCTGTGCAATGCAATGTTCCAGCTTTGCTTACTTTTCGACTCAACGGCGACTTTTTAATCTTTCATCTTCATCTTCGTTCCTCCTCTCTTCCCTTTCTCGATCTTCTCTCTGCTCAGAGCTTCACTGCAGGCCATGGTTTCACTCTGCAGTCTCCCCTCTTTTTTTTTTTTTATTTCTTTTTCCTTCGTTTTTCTATTGCATTTCTCAAACTTCATTGACGCTCAAGCTCAAGATTATGATTATCCAACCGCTACGCTTTCAACACGGTGGATGAATATTGCAACAACTAGTCACTTCACCCGCTTTGGAGGTGGATCGATCGTGCAGGCAATTCTACTCCGAGGCAAAGGAGCTTTTGGCCCTGCCTACGCTTGCGGCTTCTACTGTAATGGTAACTACAACACTCACCTCTTTGCTGTTTTCATCGTCCTAGTTAACAATAGTGCCTTAATTGTTGAGCCCGATATTATATATCCACAAGTAGTGTGGTCTGCCAATCGAAACAATCTCGTAAAGATCGGTGCGATGTTGGAGCTCATGTCCGAAGGCGATTTGGTGTTGAAAGATGCTGATGGTACGGTTGCTTGGTCCACAAACACTTTCGGTAAATCCGTTGTAGGCTTGAACTTGACAGATTTGGGAACCTCGTGTTGTTTGATAAGGACAATGCGATTGTTTGGCAGTTTTTTAATGAGCCAACCGATTCACTTGTCCCCGAACAAAAGTTGAGGGAGGGACAAAAATTGATGCCGAGTATTTCTGAGACAAATTGGACCATTGACAGTATGATTACGCTTTATGTGAATGGCCATGTTTTATCTGCTCAAGTGGAGACTAATCCTCCTTAGGTCTATGTCGAGTATTTTGCTGAAACTCGGAGTGAAAGGATCGAGAATCCATATGTTGAATTTTTAAATGGAAGCTTGACTTGGTTCTTAAATTCAACCTCGAATGAGAGTTTGATTCCAGTCCCTCGAGCATCTTCTACACAATACATGAAGTTGGGTTCGGATGGGCATTTGAGAGTGTATGAGTTTGATGGGGAATTATATGGGTGGAAAGAAGTGGCCGATCGTTTCGCAGGGTCTATCGGGGAGTGTGGCTATTCGACAGTGTGTGGGCAATATGGAATTTGCTCCAATGGGCTATGTAAGTGTTCGGCTTCGAGTGGGGGAACGAGCTATTTCCAGCAAGTAGATGATAGGCTACCTGATCTTGGATGTTCTGAGAATGTTCCATTGTCTTGTGGAGCTTCACAATATCAAAGTCTTCTGGAGCTCAAATATGTCACGTATTTTACATTCACTTCAGATCTCATTGACATAGATGCTTCAAGTTGTAAAGAGGCCTGCGCAAAGAACTGTTCATGCAGAGCAGCTATATTCTAGTACACATGGGAACGGGATTCCACTAGAGGCAATTGTTACTTACCAACTTAGGTGTTTTCACTTATGAATGTTGACAGGACAAAGTCTCTCTATAATTCTACTGCTTACCTTAAAGAACATAATGCGACCACTGAAGCTCCTACTACTTTGGTTGACAATAGAAGGAGCAACTGTCTCTCTGTAATGCTTGGTTTCAGCCTTGGAGCTCTCTTTGCCATGATCATTTTCATCATAGTCATAGTTTTGTTTGTTCATAAGAGAGATGCTAATCAAACAGAGGAGGATTATCTTGATCAAGTACCTGGAATGCCCACTAGATTCATATACTATGATCTAAGAGCCATCACAGACGAATTCAGTAAAAAGCTTGAAGAAGGTGGTTTTGGTTCCGTTTTTGAAGGTACTCTAGGTGATGGCACAAAAGTTGCAGTAAAACGCCTTGATGGTTTTGGGCAAATTAAGAAATCCTTTCTAGCCGAAGTTGAGACTATTGGCAGCATCCATCACGTGAACTCGGTAAGACTCATGGGATTTTGTGCTGAGAAATCTCACAGGCTCCTTATCTATGAGTACATGTCGAATGGGTTTCTAGATAGAGGGATCTTTCACAAATCTAGTGAATGTGTTCTTGACTGGCAACAAAGGAAGAAGATCATTCACGACATAGTAAAAGGACTAAATTATCTTCATGAAGATTGCAGATAGAAGATAGTTCACTTAGACATTAAACCCCAAAATATCCTCTTGGATGGGAATTTCAATGCTAAGATTGTTGATTTTGGATTATCCAAGTTGATAGACAGTGACCAAAGCCAAGTCGTCACAACCATGAGAGGAACTCCTGGTTATTTGGCCCCCGAGTGGCTGAGTGTAGCAATTACTAAAAAAGTTGACGTGTATAGCTTTGGCGTGGTAATCTTGGAGATAGTGTGTGGGAGAAAAATCTTCAATCGCTCTCTAGATCAAGAAGACATGTATTTATTGAGCCTTTTTAAGAGAAAGGCAAAAGAGGAACGATTGCTGGACATTGTGGATAAATCTAGCGATGGCATGCAATTAAATGGACTGCAGGCGGTGAATATGACGAGGATTGTTGCATGGTGCTTGCAAGGAGATTATACGAAGAGGCCTTCCATGTCAACGGTCATCAAGGTGTTAGAGGGCGTCATGGAAGTTCGAGAAGAGCTGGATTACAACTTCTCTACTCAGCCTTCCACTGGTGGAGCATTGAGAATCGGTGGGATGGACGTTGAATTTAATGCTACCACTACATTGCTACCCTCAATTGTAAGCGGTCCACGATGATGCGGCAAACTAATGAGAACTTTTCTTCCCAATAAGTGGTAGAATGTGCGGACAATTGAATTTCTCACATTGTGAGGACTTTGGCTTGTCATTCTCTTTTTCAGGCCAGGAAAAAGCCTGTGGCATGATATCAATTCTCTTTTTCGCTTTGCAAATGAGTGGACTTTGCCATAAGTTAGCAAATGATTGACTTGGTAAGGATATTGCGTTGGGGTTATATATTGCTTATGCATAAACCAGTCGTGCTCAAGTGTCTTGTGTCTAGGAAAAGAGGGAACCTGTTGGTTCATTTGCACAAAAAGCTGCTAAGACTGGATCCATATCTGATTTGCTTTCTGGTTCCAACACTTGATATTCTTCGGATTCAATGAATCTACCTTCCATTCTTCCTCATTTTGAGGTTCACGGGCTTTTTTAAGTCCGTTTTGCGAATACACGGTTGCAACCGACAGATAGCGGGAGAAGTTCAACCGTGGTAAGTTCGGATTTTTCCTAGTGACTCCTAAAATATCCTAGATTAATAATCTTGACTTCTAGCTTCTTACCGGTCTGTCGTGGCCGTTCCGAGGCCTATGTTTGCCAAAAATAAAGAATCAAGATGTTTGGGCATTCAAGATTCAATTTCGTGATCTTTTGATAACGCTTATCATTCTCCATAACCTTAGCTTTTCCACTTCTTTAATTAACACGATCCAAGAATGGAGGTTGCATGTGACAACAACCGAGCGGGAATGACGGAGGACGGAGGTGGACAATAGTGGTGGCAACGGGGCATAAAAGAATAAGGGAAAAATGGACAAAAAAATAAATAAGGGATAAGTGTATTGGAATTCTTAAAACTTGTCAATAAAGTGCAATTGAGTCCTAAAATTTTCAAAAAGTGCAATCATATGATTGGTCCAATTGCACTTTCAGGATAAGTTTTAGAACTTTCAATGTACTTATTCCCAAAAAATAAAATAAAAGAAAGACGGAACAACAACAAAAAAAAAGAAAAAAAAGAGGAAGAAGAAATCCAGACCACACAATTCCATTATCTCGATGCATCATCCTCTCGAAGGGGAAATAATTGAAAACGTCACTCTACTCCCTGAATTGAAAAGCGGGTCTCAATTTCAAAATATCATAATAAAACCCCCTAACACTACTCGATAGGCTAACCTGAATCGAATCCGATTGACAATGGACAGATCTGCGAAGCCTCGACGAAGGTCACGGGGACCGGTCGCGATCTTGATGCATCATCCTCTCGAAGGGGCAATAATTGAAAATATCACTCCACTACCTGAATTGAAAAGCGCGTCTCAATTTCAAAATATCATAATAAATCCCAACACCACTCGATAGGCTAACTCGAATAGAATCCGATTGACAACGGACAGATCTGCGAAGCCTCGACAAAGGTTAAGGGGCGGCCTGTGAACGATCGCGACCCCAAGCATGTGGTCCGACCGAATCCTCCATGGTCATTTTTGCAGCATCCTTGGAGCACTCCAATTGGCTTGGGGAAGAAACACTGATCCGTTCACCGTCCAAGCACCACAGTGCCGCGCACAGTGCACGGCCCTATCTCGTGTCCACTTGACCACCCATCCATCCGTCCCCACCACTCCTAGGGCTCGTCCAGTGAGACGACACCGCCGTGTCCTTGTCGTGGAGGACAGGCATGGTGCTGTGACTTCGAGGAGAAAACAAGAAGACCGAGAGACAGGAGTGTGGACTGGGGCAAACCCTAAGCACCACGTAAGAAACCGAGGGATCGGAGACGATGGCATTCTGTCATGTAAAGTTTGGTGCGTCGGGATTCCGGTGAAGAGACACGCACTACTTCTCTCAGTGTCGGTTTCTCGACTAGGTTCCGTTCGTTTTGCCGGAAATGAATGATTTGGTCAATATTTTTCTTGAAAACGATCGTTTTTTTCCTAGACGATTAATATATTTTTTGTTCGTTCGTTTTTGTAAATGACAAAAGCGATCGGTCTTGAAAAATATTTTTAAAATTATTTATGTTTTTGCAAAATGAACTTAGCCTATCAAATGTGACAAGAATCTCTTGACTGGTGGGATCAACACGGAAGGACAGTTAGATTATGTGCCTCCAACGTGCACGTCTGGGGGCCTTATCCTGTGTCCTACTATAACCAAGTCTGCCGCCGTCCCATTTCCTCTGTTTTCTCTCTGTTTTTCCATCACACATGTGCAAGAGCAATGTTCGATACATGAAGATTGATTTACCTGAAATTGATACTATGGTGTGATGAATTGCAAGTGTGCATTCTCGATTGGTCAGTGTTATTCATAGTGTGTATCTACGTACAATCCGACTCATCATTTTATTCGTATCAATTTGTTATGTCAGTCTACTATTGTATATCATATTGAATGAATCGATAATGTTCGCAATCGCCAAGCTCCGTCAATGACACGGAAGGAGGCCTCAGAGGGAAATTCTATGGAGAAAGTGTTTCATGTGTCGATTACAGATATAATAGTAGTCAAGTACAATGAACGCGTGATGTACATGCATCTCGATCAGCTCTTTACATTAGGGTCGATGAATTCTCGGCTCGTCAATTTACTTTTTTTTATACGTCACAGTCAACATCATTGCTTTCGCTGAATGAATTGTCGGACACGTGTGGTTTCCTGGTTCTTCCTTTTTTTCTATCGTCCCATACAAACCCAAAAACGTTGAGGCTCAAAGTTTCCAACTCAGAGCGAAAGCTTCCATCTTTCACCAAATTTGTGTGTGTGTGTGTGTGTATAATGGGCATCACCTTAAATCAATTGTCATGTCCTCCTAAAAATCTCCACCTAGCCTGCACCCACAACATTGGCATATGGCTTTGTCACTCATGCCGTTCACGTTTCTGTCGGACACTAAGAAAATCATCAGCCATGCTTGATGTGTTACAAGGGACTTAGAAAAGAACTCATCCTGAAAAGCTAAACTTGTCGGGAGAGGAAACCCTACTCATTCTCTCCCCCTTTTCAGGATTCCACGACCTTGCAGAACAACCACGAGGGGCAGGTGGTCATTCAAAGAGTGGCTCTGATACCATGTAGATGCGTTACAAAGGGTGGAAGAACTTATCCCGAAAAGTTAACTTGCGAGAAGAGAGAACCCAATTCATTACAAGCCTCGGAATATCTCCTTATTGCCCGATGTGAGACTTTTACTCACATCAGAGGCCTCGTTGGGAAGAGGAGGATCTTTAATTCTACTGTCAAGTTCTTCAAGAGAAACAGGACACAGAAAGAAGAAGAAGAGACGTGTTCAATACTCTTATGTGGAAAATACAATACCCATTTGCCTTGTGTCAATTATCGATGAAAGGTCCCATTCAACAAAGAATAATTTAGAAGCGAACGCCTCGTTGCACGCTCGAAATTAACCTTGATTGTAAGAATATGGAATGCACGAATACGACAATGATTTCTTGTCTAGAGGAATCAACTCATGGAATTGCCGAAAACAACAATAATTATGTCTCCGGAAATAAAGTACAATTATATGCGTCGAACGTGCAGGTACCGTCTTATCCTGCGCCCTTACATTACCAAGCGTGGGGCAGTCCCATTTCCCCTGTTTTCTCTCTGTTTTCCCTCCATCACCCTCTATGTAAAATTTAATAAAAAGCTCCGTTTGTTTCAGAAAAATTAATGAGTTGAAAAATATTTTCTAAAAAATGATGACTTATATGCTTGAAATAATTAGTCAACAAAAAAATATTTTCATTATAGATAACAATTTATGTCTCAATATTTCGGGAATGATGAATTTTTTTTGTTCGTTCATTCTTTTGAGCGATATAAACGATTATTTTTAGGAAAATATTTTTCAAATCATTCATCTTTCGCGAATCAAATGGAGCCTAAGTGGATATTTCCATTGGTTGGTGATGTTCGGAATGTGTATCTACTCGGAATTCGACACATCGCTTTATGTAATGATTTGGTAAATCAAGCTGCGATTTATAATGAACACCAAGTCAAATAAAAATGTTCACAATCACCAAGTTTCATTAATGACATGGAAGGAGACATAAAAGGGCAATACTTTGGAGAAAGAATTTTCATGTGTCAAATGTAGGTGTAACGATAGCCGATTACAATAAACATGTTACATATGGGAAAATGCCATCACAAGTATCATAATTTTGTACGGTGCTCATTTGAATACCGCAACTTCTTAATCGATCACTTGATTGCCATCGTTTTCGTACGGTATTCAATTTTTTTGGGTCAAAATATGGCATTCAATCAAATACCATAACTTTTCAATAGATTATTTGAGTGTCATAACTTTAAAAAAAAAGTTCACCACAAGTGTTGAAAATCCTACATGCCATGACCTTCTTGATGAACTTTTTTTTAAAAGTTATGCCACTCAAGTAAATGTTTGATTGAAAAGTGATGGTATTCAAATAACCACCGTAGGAAAATTATAATATTTGTGATATCCTAATCCTTATATATTTCGATTAACGTTTTACGACCACATCTAATAGTATTCACACCATGTAAACTTTACTTTAATTTGTCACTGTCAATATCCATGCTGATTACCTTTGTCGAACATGTGGGGTTTCCTGTTTCATCCTTTTTCTCCCTTTCCACGTAAACACCGCAAAAGTTATGAATTGAGAAGTTTCCACCTCAAAGGGAAAGCTTCAATCCTCACCAAGTTTGGGGGTGTGTGTATATAATGGGCGTCACCTTAAATCAATTGTCATGTCCTCAAACTTTCCTCCTCTTAGCCTGCACACACAGCCTTGGCAGATGTTTTGTCTCTCTAACTCTTGCCATTTTTGTCGCACGCGACAAAAATCATCAACCATGTCCGAACCTAACGGATCAAGAAAGCAGTGCTGCCTGAGAAAAGAGCAGAGGAGGCTACCCCCAAAGAGAGGTATCGTTAAGAAGAGGATCTTTGCTTCTATTGCGAAGTTTTTCAACAGAAACAGGAGAGAGGAAGAAGCAGACAAGGCCGACAACGGCCATGGCAACGACTGCGAAAACCGCAACCAGCAGAATGGCGCAGCCCAAATACATGTGTAGTTATTGCATTACGGTGCTCTACCCGATATATAGTGTAGCTAGAGGATATTTTTTCCTTCGCCCTGTATGCTTCTTCCTTAGTACTCTAGTGCCTTTGTATTCTGCTGCCCCAGTGCAAGCTTCTTGGGCATGTTTATCTCCCCCTCATTCTCAATAATAAATGCTACGATGTTTTGGGTTCATAGTAACTCAGTGCATCCAGTTACAACTTACGCATCGGACCGGCGCCAAGCCGGAGGTGGCGGTTGTGGGATTAGGTATGAAATGTTTTGGACTTCATGAGAGAGGGAAAAGATCAGCCATCTCTAGTTTGGTTTGCTTGGTTGATTCCATTAGCATTTGAAAAAGGTAGGACTCAAACCCTAGAGCGTCTGAGCACATGCATGCACGTATATTGTAATTCGCAGAGGGCGTACTTAGAGTGGGGATCTTTTGGCAATCTATACATCACATTTCCCTTTAGAGGATCCAGATCAAGCATCATCCTAATTAGACTTGAGGATGGAATCTGGGATCGTTCTTATCTATTCATCTATTTTCTTTGAGCTTGTTTTAAGCTTCTTTAACGGCTTGAGCTACCGATTGTATTGAGTTGCCTCTCCCATACACTACCTTGGGAAACGAACTGAAGCCTTATTCATCAGCCTTTTCGATCTATCTAAGCTACTACGTCCATTCATGATTCAAACAATGCTAATTTGGCTATTAAGGTAAGGTTGCCCTACAGCCGGGTATAGTAAGAGGCCTTTCTTTGCTTGGTCTTTCATCTGCCTTGAGGTCAGGTATGGGATCGTCGATTTAAATAATTAGTTAGAGCAAATGCATAAACATTAACAAAAAATAGCCAACTTATTCAACTGGAAATATTGCCACACATATCGACGAGGTTTAAGAAAATGGCTTTTCATTCGAGTTTTCTCTCGGTGAATTCTTTGATAATATCGACGTAATCTAGGATTATTCCAACAATAAATTGTGCGTAAAGTCTTTTGTCATGACCATACTTATACTACAAATCAACTGTGTACCCTAACTTTTTATTTGTCTATTTTCACGTTTCTCCTTTGGCTTCTTTTCGCGTTAAATATTGTGACCACAATTCTCTATGAAATCATGCCTTACCGTTTTTTTTTTTTGGCACAAGACATGGATAATAATTCAAAAGAGTTGTAGATTTGTTTGGGTTTTTGTACAATTCATGAGAAATATATTATGCATGTACATGGATCCAAATCCCTAACATACACTAACAATTAGACCCCAAGCCAAACAGCTTCTGGCACTATGTTATATTTGGGCAACAAGATACTGTAATGTAATCTGTTCAGTGTACATCATCGTGGCAGACCAAGAACTCTATAAACACGTTGTCTGGCCTTCAATGTGCAATGCTTGATCTGTCATTATAATGGCAGACCAACAATGTAAGAATTCGGTGGCGATGGCAGGGCCACAAAATTGTGACACGAGGAACAATTAAGTGTAAGTTCTTAATTTACTATAAAATTAACAGCGTGTTTTAGATCACAAAAAAAATTGTCACTTATTCAATAATTTTGTGACTCGCACTAGCTTTTTAGTCTTGCAGTGTCCCAAAAAACGGTTACGCTAACAAAACCCTTATGGCATTGGAGTGTTGTTTGAGCATGGCGGCTTAGTCATGGTTTGCAACAGGATGGACACATAACCTCCATCACCGCCCCCGCACCCCAGTTGCTAAGTTTTGGGAATGTTCTTTATTAATACTCGTTGTTTCACCAAAAATGTACGAATTGGTGATCCTTGTAATCGAAGTCGACAAATGTTACGAAAGGGGGTTCTTTGTTGACCCCGGCCGGAATGCCAATGACTGCGAACATAGAAATTTTAAGGTGCAGGTACCGGTAGCTAAAGGTTACCAGACAGATAAAAGGTGCAGGGTTTTAAAGGTGCTGAAAAGTTGAATTTGCAGCAAAAGTTGAGACAAGGGGAAGTGTGCGAAAGAACATATGTTCTGTTGTCGATTGGCGATCCCCTCAATAAATTACAATGTCGGCTTTTTACGAATAACTATAGATTCTGAATCCACAAATGAATTCCTAGGATCATCTATAGTTATCAATGAGCATTTATGTTTTCCGAGATTCTAGACACAATCCTCTATCGTCTAACGGTGGTTATGCACAAGTTATAAATTCCGAGATCATATGGTCCACCGTCTTTGTCTTCGATTGATTTGTCGACCAACCTCTGTTCAGTTTATTAACGACGCTGCTTTGACTTCATCTGTGATCTACCAATTTCCCTCCATTTGTCAACTGGCGAAGGATTTCATTTATAAGCTCTGTGCGGATTTCACCAACTTGTCGTATCGGCATCTTGCGCTACTAATGAGCTTAAGGCTCGCCAGTTGCTTTGTTCCGTGATGACTTTGCTTAGACCAGATTTTGCTCTCATCGACCGAGCACTTGCTCCTGATTGATATCAACCAAAGAGTCCGTCATTTTTTTTTTCATGTCAACGCGTGTTAATTTCCATAATCTTTGTCATTTAAATCTTGCATATTTCTCCACCAAGTCATTTTGCTATCGTGCTTGATTCACCAATCTCAAGGAAAAACCCGTCGCTATTTGACGCCAGTCGACTCGACGGTGGTCGGTTGATAAGTACGACTCCACCACAAGATGATGAAATGCCCGCGCATTGCTACTGCTCTGCACGAAGAGTGGAGTGGACACAAGAGTTACAAGTGCCGTCGGTGGCGGACCTGACCCGACCCGACATCCCTCGTTAGTTTCCCCTCCCGCTAACACCGCCCCCTTGATGAGCACCCAACTCCTTTTTATTTCTGAGCCTTTCTATTTCGCTGAGGATAATTAATCTCAAGATTTTTCTTTTGGAAATCATAATCAACCAGTCAACAAAAATATTTCCATTCCTAAATAAAGATTCATGCGTAAACATAGCCCCTTGATGATTTGGGTCATGAACTTTTATGTGAGAGATCATTTATCGTAAAATGTTTTTCGATCGTTGACTTTTTACGACATAAATTCACTCATCTTCGTGAAAATTATCAACTTAATCCTAAATCTTTATTTCGAGGAAGGTTTAAGAGGATCGGCGATAATTAGACGCCACGTCAGTAATTTCCAGCAATAATTGACTTCAAAATTTAAAAATTTAATATTGGATTGATATTTGTATAAGAGATTTAAGATTGAATAGATGATTGTCGACATAATTTTTCAGTACACTTCTTCTGATTTGGGTGCACGGGACAAGTACAACCATCGGTACTGAGGGACAACCGTACGTTGGAGGGATTGTCGAGTGCACGGTATGCTGGGCTCGAAATGTTGATGTTCGCGTGGAGTCAAACGTTCTTTAATGGCTGGTACTGCGGTCGTGTGCGGATTGGGCATGTGGCTCAAAGTACATAAAGCACAGTGCGAGGTGCGCTTCAGCCCAAAACAATTCCTTTGGCTTGAAAATATTGATCTTTTATTGGTAATTTTACATGCAGCAGATTTGAAAACAAATGTGTGAAGAAGAGAGAGCGAAAGCAGTTTCCGGAAAGGGGAGCCAACGTCTTTTGATGAAAGGGGAGGACGAGAACGGTAGAGGATGTGAGCGGCGGCGGCGGCGGCGGCATAGAGATTCAATGGTAGCAGAGAGTGAAGAACGAGAGCTTGATGTAATGAACATGGATAACGCGCTCGTGCAGGCGCGCAAACATGTTCTTCTGTGTTTCCTAGTGATATGAAGCTCATTGTTTCATCTGATTGAGCGTGCAGACCGTCGACAGAAGCCCAACGATCACTATCTTACTTAAGGCACTAACTGAGGAGTGGTGTGAAGGAGTGATGCAAGACAATGATATCAACCAAGGAGAAGTCAGGTCCTTCGATGGAACTGACTTAAGTGAACCCAACAGTCTTCTCCTCGAAAAGGCTGCAGTATACTTGAATAGGAGCATCGCTGAAAGCTGAGCAATTGACCTCCAGGGACTTTCAAAGGTACAAACGTAAACTGCCAAGGAAACCAGAACACTCGTAGCAATATTATTCTTATTCTTTGACAGATTCAAGCACCGGCATAGTAGATTTGTTGGCCTGAAGCATGTGAGAATCAGTCAATCGGTGCTAATTTCAACCCTGGGACACCTTGGAGCACCTTCGAATGATTCCGTTACTGTTGTTTGCTTGGACTGATTACTTACTCTATAAGGACAAGTCGTCTCCGTATTCTCCTCACCAAAGTGTGGAATAATTTTTCGACAGGTTGAAGCCCAGATAGTCGTTCCAGCTGTTCTCCGAATCAAGGAAAACTATAGTCTGGGTTTGAGCCAACTACTTACTTAATACTATTTTAGAAAGTACCTTAGTTGAATGAGATCAGCTAGTTCGGCTGAACCAACACCCGGCATAAATACCATTAGGAGTTAGACTATCCCGAGCCTTCTTCAACTTTGAAATCATGGTTACAGAGAATGAAGTCAAGGTTGACGTTTTGATCATCTTAGGAGTCAGGGAGATGAACGCGAATCCAACCGATCAGAGATCATAGGTCAAAGATGCAATCGTAACTTTGAAGGGTATAAAGCTGTCCAGGAGTTCATTGCATTCCAACCCTGGTGATTGATTTTGAAGTACTCCAACTTAAAAAAAATATATAGGCTTCACTTGTTTCGTGTTCTGTGAAAAATAAATGAACTAAAAAATATATTCTTAAAAATAATTATTTTAATATTTTTTGAAATGATTAATTAATAAAAAAATATTTTTATCATTGAAAAAAATTTGTATCCAAATATTTTTCGCGAACCGTGAAAATATTTTGCGATTCTCTCACTTTTATACGAGATACATGCAATCAATTTTATAAAAATAATTTTCAAAGTATTTATTTTTCGTGAAACAAACGCATCTATAAATTAGAAGCCTCATCCTCTCAATTTGACCTCCATCTCTCTCATAAGAATCCGTGCTGCTTAACAATTGTTGCTTTAAATACATGATTTCTCTCGTCATTTCGATTTTAAAATGAACCATAACCGCCTTGTCACCCCTTTTTGGAAAAAAAAATTACGATTTATGGCTCACGCTCGTGCTATTGTTAGTATTCGGCTGTTAACGTTCAAGGCAACATCGTTACTTACGTTGCATTTTAGTATGAGTATCAGTTTTCAAGCGATGAAGAAGGAAATTTGAAAAGGAGAATTTCTTAAACACATTGATTCATGACAGCTTAGTACGACAAAAGTATTTATTATATTGTGAGTCTCGCAAGTCGAAAAGATAGGATAATATTTGAGCCGGAATTCGTATGGGTGTAAGCAGGGTGTGTGCTTGTGAAGAGTGCTAGAAACGGCAAAAGTTAACTCGGTGGAATATGAAGTTAAACAATAATTGCTAAAGGGAAAATTGGAGTTTTCTACCTAACACGCACTTCAAAAGAAATAAAGGGCACTTTTTTTTTGGTTTAAAAAAAAGGCACTTTCAATATATATAAGCATCTATTTGACTTTTCCTTTTTCTTTTTTCAATATTTTAATATCTTAAACAAAGAACAAAGTTTGAAAAATTCGCCTTTTTTCATGATTAAAAAAAAAAAAATTTAGCCGAGATTAAATGTTATGTATGATAAGAAAGGTTCCTAATCAACAAAAAAATGTTTACGTATTTAAATTTAAAGTATACTATAATATCGAGAATACCAATAAATTTATGTTGTAATAACATAATAAGTAAAATTATTACCAACTCTTTAATTTCATGCTATATAATGACATAATTAGAAAGAGGCGACTTAATTCCACATGAAAAAGTTAATCAGAACTGTAATTTATTATTAAATTTTGCAACGCAATCTGTTGGAGGTAACGGCACTATTTCGAAATAAAAAATAATCTTATTAAAAATACGACCGTTGGAAGACCCACGTGGCCGTGGGGAGACCAATGTGACCGTTGGGAGACCGTTGTGACCGTTGGGAGCTCCTTCCTCTACAACCCCATCGTCCTTCCTCCGCTCCTCAGACGCTCCTCCTGACCGTTGGGAGACCGTTGGGAGCACCTTCCTCTATATAAACCCCTCGTCCTTCCTCTGCTCCTCAGACGCTCTCTCTCTCTCTCTCTCTCTCTCTCTCTCTCTCTCTCTCTCTCTCTCTCTCTCTCTCTCTCTCTCTCTCTCTCTCTCTCTCTCTGCCGTTCGTCCTCTCTCGCGCGATGGGTCTCTGCGAAATCCCTCTCCGGAGAAGACCAATCTCTTGTTTCGTTTCCGTCTTCGATAGATTGTTTGATGGGTACCGATTGCTTTCTCTCGGTCTGATTTTGTAAAGCATCTGGTTTGCAGAGAGACTTGGTTCACTTGGTTTGCAGAGAGACTTGGTTCACTTGCGTTGCGGAGAGGTTTCGCCTGGCCTCGACCGATCGGCCTTTTCTCCTCTTCGTTTGGGGATGTCTCTGGTTCAGCTCCCCCCCTCTCAACGTTGATTTTTTTTTTCCGTTCGATTGTTTTACGACCTGCTTCTGAATTTTGTTGTTTGATGAACCTTGGAGCGAACTGCTTGTCCGATGATGTTGTCTAAGGGCGATGAATGGGGAGACAGGTCAGTTTTTTTGTTCCATAAAACAGAGCGTTTGGGATTTTTTGGAGGACTGAGGATCTTGTTTTGCTGTCTTTTGTTGGTAGAGATGATGACCTCGCGTCTTTTGATAACCTTCTGGGTATTTATTGGTTTTGATTGAAATTTGGTCTCCAGCCTTTTATCTTTGGCAGATGATCATGGGTCCAGTTCCAATTCTTTTACATGTTGCGATTTTGTGGGGCTTGAGAAGTGGTGATCTGTTGCGTTATCTTTGCAATGTCGAGTTGATGATCTTTGACAATTGGATAAGCTACCGCTTTTCAAGGCAGCTAATGGTTTGAATGGAGTTTGTGTCTCCAGTCTTGTTATTTTCCGATTGATGCGAAAACCAATTCTCTTTCTTTCCGAGGTCAGAGTTTGGCCGATGTATGAACGGTCATGGTTCTTTCCATGCAACGTGTACGCTCACTTCAGATCATTGCTATTGAAAATCTAAAGCCGGGTGTCCTCCCTAGAAATTCTCCCTCCCTTGTGTCCTCATCCTTCAGTCTCGCGCTGCGTCTTTGATTGTGAATGCAGTTCCTCTCTTGTTTGCTCTTTGCTTGATATCCTCTGCCGAGTACTCTTCAGAGGAGATATGGTGTTCCTGAATTGCGCGCTCTTGGTCCTTCTCCTTTTCTTTCTGTTTGTCATATTTTGTGTGTTTTTTAGTTGAGTGAAATTGAATTAGCAGACCATATATTTTGGTTTGAGGTTTTCACACATTTTGGTGAGCATGGGTTCTTCTTTTTGGAAGCTTTCTATTACCGCAAATGGAAAAGCCTTTCCATTTACCCTTTTGATTCTAATGATATTTTGATTGGATGACCAACTTCTACGTCATTTCTATCCTATTTTATTGGTGACGAACATCATACTTGCTCATATGGAAAAGTTGAGCAGGAAGTTTCTACTTTTCCTTCTGAATTCGTATTATTGCAATATTTGGATGGCGATATCAATTTGTATACATAATTTATTTTTACACGTCAAGCATATCTGTTGAATCTATTTGCAACATGATCCTTGGTCGTTGTCTGCCAGGTATCTTAACTTTTGGTTCTAAATGCATCTTTTTCTCAACCAACAAGGGGGAATCTCGTTCATTTTCCTTCTAATTAAAATTATCAAACAGTCTCGTTTGATTTGTTATTGCCCTTGAAGGCACCGATTTTGCAGCATCTGGGTGGTTTAGGTCCTGATTGAATCTGTATGAGAATGTCTTCAGGTTCAAGTTTCCCGCTGATTATTTTAATTGATAAAATTGCTCGCATGAAACGTATGGAGTGCTTGGTACAGTTTGGAGGGATTTCTTCAGCTAACTTCACTTTCATTCATGCCTTATATTCTAATCCCTTCTACTGCTTTTTGTTAAAACTTTCAATATTGCTTTCTTCATACATTTTCATTATCAAGCAGTCTTTATTCATTGTTCCTAAAGGTTCTTGTCGATTTCCTTGAAGAGCATCCCTATAAACTAGGAACTATAGAAGTACAGTCACCTACTGTGCAGTACCTTTCACCATTTCTCGTGACTGTTGATTACGGATTGCACAAATTTTTCCCAGAATAGGATACTGTCTTTGAGAAATGTTTTTAATTAGAATGTCTCTCGGTAGTAGGTGCCTGCTGTCCGAATAAAGAAGCCAATGATTGTGATACGGTGGACTTTACTTGATCAAACCAAATGCTGCCTATGCTTGTCAGTCTTGGCTAAATCGTTCACCACATCCTCTAGTTTGTCCTTTTTTGGTAATTATTGCTGCCTCAATGGTGTGATCTCAACGATGCAATCAGTGAATGAGCTACGTCAGTAGCATACTTGAAACGATAGTCATGTCTTATCTGGATGGCCTTCTCTTTTGAAAGTCAATGTGGATCGCTGTTTAATCAATGGATGATTACTTTGTCGGATGAATTTAGAGAAGTGAACTGTGTCCTTTGAGTCCAGTTTACTTTTTGGTATGTTTTCGATTGTAGATAGCACTGTGTGATCTTTTCTGCTGCTAGAGATTCCTGGCTTGGAACATTGATCTGGCGACTGGACAGATACACTTTGGGTTCTCAGCTGTTTGGCAGAGTGCCTCTGTCACTTTGATCATCTACGAGGGGATTGCATGTTTAAAACATGCATGAATTCTACACTTTGCAGTATCGGTTGGATGCTGATCGAATGTCATTCAAATAGAAATTTATGGTGGCTTGTTTCTTCCCTCGCCCTTTTTGCCTTTACCTGAGATGTTTCACATCACGTGTTATTGTGAGTTTTCAGGGTAGTATAATGTTGCAGGATAAAATTGGAATACAGCTACAGCAATTGCAATTTGAAGCCTTGCTCAGAGTTTCAACTAAGTGGTGTATGCTTTATGAATCATCTCTTTCCCCATGACTATCTTCAAATATCTTCTTTATCGTCTCTTTCCTTATCTTTTTTGGGTCTTCCTTCGGACACACACTTCATAAAGAAGTTTGCGCTCCAATGGAAGACAGTTCAAATTGTTGCTGGGGCTACCATCTTTGATTTTTTACTAAGAGAATCATGCCTGTAATGCAATAGTTGTCGCAGGGTGCCAACGACTGTGATATACGGTGACTAACTTGATCAAATTTTTAATTTTTTACCATCCTTCCAGTTGTCCTATTTTGATATCCTATTTCATTGTGCACATACTTGAAGTTGATGTGAAAGTGACAGAGTCCTGGTCTTATCTAGACTGCTGTCTTTTACTTTGAAAGTTGATGTGGATCTTACTCGGTGAATGGCTAACTTGTTGGACAATTTTGCAGAAACGTGAACTTCATGTTTGTAGTGTTATATACTCGCTTGTTTCTCGCTTGTTTCAAAATCCAAATTTTGCACTTTCGCGATCTTGTCGATTCTTCACCAAGAACTTTGAACTGGCGGCTTGACGACATGTCACTCCTGCTAGAGGGGATCCCTGAGTCGTTCAGATTGGCTGGACCTGGAAGTATGTTTATCGGAAATGCCATTACTACTTCTGGAAGTTCGTGCTGAGGGGCACTCTTCCGTGTTTTCGCTATAGGCCAAAATAGTCCCGTCATTGAGAGTTCGTGCATAAGGCACGTGCACGTTAATCGATATCAATGCGGTAATGGATAGGGGAGTCAAAAAGCCCGCGCCGGCCCGATTCGGCCCACGCTGACCCGGCCCGACGTGATTGGGCCTCAGTTTTCTTCTAATAGGATTTTTAGATATGGGTTTCAACGTGAGAGAGGAGAGAGAAGGGAAAAGAGAGACTGTTCTTTATCGTTCTTTATCGCCTGATCAAAGAGGCGCATGGCTTCGGCTTCGAAGCTCAGAGAAGCCACGACGGCGCTAGCAATCGTGGCCCACCAGGCGCCCCCTCACCACGCTGCTCCAATCTCGGCCGTTCGTCGCTACCGTCGCCTCGTGGCTCGGCGACGATGGGACGTTGGGCGCTGCGTGACCAGACCAAGCTAGCCGCGAACCTGAGCTCCGGCACACAAAACGGCGACCGTGCCCGGCTGCTGGGCTAATGGACGGCTGGCTTCATGGGCAATGGGGGCTTCGGGGCCGTTGCGAGGTGGAGGCTCCGGTTGCAGCGGGGACGGCGGGGGCGAGGTTACCGAGTGGAGTCTCTTGATTTTACTGCTCTTTCGAAATAGGCTGTGGAAGACGGACGCCGGAGGTGGAGGCGTTTGCACAGTGGAATGCGAGGTCGTCTCGGGCATCAGTTGGCGAGCAGCATCGTTGTGTAGCATTATGGTCCTCTGCTTCTTCTTTCTCTTTCTCTGGTTGTACAGCATCGAAGCCAAAACCGTCTTCATCTCCTTTGCCACGCTACTCTTCCTCCGCTCGATCTTCACATACTTGTACTCTGTCAGCGGCGCGGGCGGTGGCCGCGGGGGAGGCGGCGGCGGTGGTGACTTTCTGACTTTAGCAAATTTAGCTCCATCGCTTGCCATACCTATCAAGCCTCCGGAAGCAACGGCCTCGTATGTGCACCTGACCGGCGGAGGAGGCAGTGGCGGTGGCATAGGCGGCTGAGCTGGAGATTTCGCCGCTGGTGGAGGCGGAGGAGACGGAGGCGTGCGGAGAAAGAATATGTCCACCAGGATCACATCATCCTCATCGATGGCACTTGGCCATCTCCGAAGAGGATGTACTTGCTGCTGACCTCCAAATCGTCTAAGAATAAATTAAACCTGACCCGACCCGACCCAATCCTCTCTTGGGTGTGTACGATGAACAGGGTCTCGGGTGGATCTGGGCGGGTCAAGCACGACCCCGTAGGTTTTGGGTCGGGTCGGGTATCAAGAAAGCCCGACCCGACCCATTGACACCCCTAGTATGATAGTCGGTGGTCATTGACGTGCCTCAGCGATAAATGATCAAAACAACCGTTTCGAAACTTAAAATCGATGGGCTGGGTCAAAAACATGCATTTCGGAGGGAACAATAACCCTGCAGAACCGTAAACGCTATCAACAGAAGTTATTATCCAAGGAGATGCAACATAGTTGGAAACCGCAAATACCGCTTATCCCATCAAATGGACCCCCTGCACAAATCAAACACAATTTCGTTGATATGTTATGTTGGTTAAATTTCGGCATGGTTTCAGTATGTATGATTCAATCCGAATTCAATGGTGATATTTTTCTATCCAGCATTGGTAGAGAACCCTGATTTTCCTTAATTAAAAACCGTCACGGAAGAAATTTCGGTGAAACATTTTTTTCGCACATTTGGTGGGACCAGTGTAGTTGATTTGATAAAGTACCATGGCATGTACGGGGAGTTAGCCTATCCCTGATAATGTTAGCGGGAACAATTTGCCGCTGCCACACTTATTAGCGAGGGAGTAGGACGCGCTGAATCATCAACAGCACCTCTGGTGTTAAATCAATCAAAGGGTGAAGATGTGGATGTTACGAGGCAATTTACCGAAGAATGGAGAAGGCAAATGGAGTCGAGTCCTGCTGGGTAGGTTATATACCACACCGATCCTGCAAAAGGGGTGAAGCTGTTAGTACGACCTAGACCTGTGGGCCAACTTTAACAAACGGGAGTAATCTGCCTAATCCAAATTTGGCTAATTTAGATGGGAACAATAATGCACCATTGCCAACTGTCAAGAATCCACTACCATTACTATTCTTGGATTGTTCCTGGCCAAAATCAGTTGATCCACACGCGATGCAACAATATGGATATGACATGAGATACATCACACTAGTGTGTAAAAAGTCGTATCCGAATTCGGTGGATGTAGTAATTTGTCCAAGATGTTTCAAGATACCATAATTTGCTCTCTTCATTGGTGAAGATGATCAGTCGACATATGAGCACGTTAACTGGTTTATTGCATTGTGTGGTGATGCTACGCATGATGATAATTGGAAATTACAGCTATTCTCTTTATCATTCTCTATAACTACTTTCACGTGGTATACTGCACTGCTGGTCATTCTGTTTTCTCTTAGGAGCAAATGGAAAGATTGTTTCACAATCAGTTTTAGAGAGTTGTTCTTAATGTGTCTATAGCATATTTGTCGATTATGAAGCTGCAGAACAATTAATCAGTCGATCAGTTTATATCTTGATTCAAGACAGCAAGGAATAAATGTCTTGTATCATTACCTGAGAAAACTTTTGCGGACCTCGCTTTTAATGGCCTAAAGTTTGACATAAGGGAGAGGTTGGTAGGACAGCCATATTACGATCTTCTTCAATTATCATTGATGGCAATCAAACACGAAAGCCTGCTAAAGGAAAAAGAAATAAAAGATGGCAAAGGTGATTTGAATTTTATCGATGGTTCCAAGCTTGATGATGATATGAGTCAAGTAGAATATGCTGAGATAGTTGTGGCCAAAATGGTAATGAAAAAACCATGTGCAACCACTAAAGATTATAGAGAACTTGAATATTATGGCCAATAGGTAGATGACATTTTTTATTAGCTTTTATCCAATGGTCTGATAATACTGACCGAAGTGCAGGTCATACTAAGCAAGGAAGGACTAATAGGTAAGAAATATTGCAAGTAGCATCATTCTTGAAGCCACAACACCATTAATTTCATTGTGTTTAGGAAAAAAATTCAAGAAGCAATTTGACAGTGCAAATTTAAGTTTGCCGATGAGAAAGACAAAGCTCCTATAGAAGTTGATGTCAGCTTATTTCCTATCATGGCTGAAATGGTATCGGTAAAGTCCAATGGCAAAGGACTAGAGCAACCGAATCTTTGCACCGGGTATAAACAAGAGATTGATCGAAAATATTGCTCTCTGCCTTAGCCACAAAGAAAAGCCTCATGAGTAGGAATTTTGATTTAGGGTGCTAAGGTTTGCTGTTGACTGTAACATCCTCAATCTGATGACGATTAATTAAGTATCATTGGATGTTAATCTTCGGTCAAGTGGACTCGAGCCAAGCAAGAGGGTAAAGCCCATATAACCCACTTTTGACCCTTGTTTGATTTTTAGAAGTTTGCACATTAATGTGCTATGTGCTTGATTGGTGTTCTAATGCATCTTCTAGAAGTTTTGTTTGGGAAAAGATCAAATTTGGTCTTGTCTTGGAAGGGGTTGGCGCTACTTTTTGGGGAAGAGAGGGGGAAGAGACCAACTAAGTTAATTTCTAGTTTGGTTCCCCTAGTTAGTGTTAGTGGTCTCCCCTAGGAATCAATCAAGGTTGATACTCTAATATTAGTTGTGGATTAGGTTGTGTCGAAAAATCGACCTTCACTATGCTTAGATAGTCATAATATTTTGCTAGAGACCGCTTATGACTTGTAGGCCAAAAAGAGTTTTGAGCACACTGTTAATGTTTAGTAAACCTACAGGGTCGCACACAATCGTGAACGGACTTAATATTTTCTGTGCGCCTTGGTCTACTTAAGAGTAGATTTTAATTTATTCTCCTATTTAAATTATCTATGCAGTTGTGTGCGTTATGAGATAACGTTACATGTACGATTGGAAGTAGATAGTTTGACGGGTCCAAATCGTCTGGCCCACTTCTTTTAAATCTGTTGGATAATGAGGCTGTATAAATAGATAGAGAATCGTTCTCTGTCTAGGATTTTTCGATAGAGTATCGAAAATCAAAAGGCGTTCAAGAAAAAGGAACTTCAAGATCTTTCGCTAGCACGTGGATCGTTGAAAAATTCCGTTCGTGTGTGTGGATACCGGTAGAAGCGCAACACTTGGAGCGCTAATCTAGACACAATCGGTTGCTGATTTGTCTTCAATCTGCAAAAGGTACGTTTCGAAATTCTTTTTCGATTTCAATATATACATGGATCCTATCTAGGGTTCTATACTCCGCTGCGTTGTTTTTCGTTAATGAACCCAACAGTTAGTTCCTAACTAAGTGCTTAAGTCTATTCCTAGTGGCCATGAGTGCCTAAGGGAGAGACTTGTTGAACAAGACTACTAAGATGGCTTCTTGTTCATAAATTTGCTTGATTGGGAGCAAATTAAGGAGACAAGGGTTAGGCTTGATGATTGAGTCTTTAATGCACTTGCATTATTGGTTATCTTGCAATACCACTTAGGGAAACCCTCCTCATTCTCTTCTCATTTCTCACTCTCGCTCACTCTTATTTCTCTCTTTCTCTCCCTCCCTCTCATGCCACCGCCGCCGCCGCTCACCACCGTTCGTCGTCGTCCGTCACCGTTGTTGCCGTGCCGCGCCATTCGTCCATTTGAGTCGCTCACCATCGCCACGCCGTCTGCCAAGTCGCTCCTCATCACCGTGCCGCCGTGCCAAGCCATCCTCTTCCTCACCGCCACCATTTGTTCGTCGTTGTCCATAGTAGTTCTTCTAATCCGTGGATAAGGTGTTATTCTACGCGTTTCGGACATGGGTTGAGTGTGCATGTGTGACCTTGAGTCTCCAATGACTTGCATGTGAGAAAGATGGGTTTGGCTTGTTGAGTAAAGGTGATAGTGGTTGTTATATGTCTACTAAAGCTTCTGGAATTGAGCTAGATGAGCCAAAATTTCGTGGGTATCCATTTGGACTTGAATCTTTGAGATTTGTTTTGAAACCTAGAACTCGGAATTATAGTACCTCTTCTATTTTTTTTTGTACATGTCTTTGTGGGTCGAATTTGGGGTTGTGTTTTTCACAAAAGTTGTTCACCACGTATTGAAGTTTAACATATTTTAAATTTAGAATTTTTGGAGTTGATTTGGGTCGTACGAAAGCTCGCCTTCAAACCGTGTTTAAACTGCCTAGAAACACAGTTTTTATGATCTTCATGTCTTTTTGATTTTTATAAATTTTTCCAAGTCTATTTTCAATAAGCTTCCTTCACAAAAGTTATTAAAAACTTTTCTTTATATGACATATAAAATTTCAAGGCTTTTGAAGATGAATTAGGTACTTAAAGAGATATATTTCAAAGATCGAGCAGTCTGTTCTGATGCGCTGATTTTGGGTATGACTTTGAGTGACAAAACGACATGATTCAAGATTTAACTGGGTTTTGTGTTCTTCATTAGAAATGTTTATCAAGGTGTTTTCTATGACATAACTAAAATTTAGAATTTTTGGAGTTCATCTACTATTTATTTTTAAGGAATTTCTGTTATTGCGCAAAACTGCCTAGATTTACCCAATTTCAAAGATACACTATTTTTTTTTACGTGAAAACATTTGCTTCTAGAAATAAAACCTATACACTTTGAGCTTTCCAATGAGATATGACTAACCTTGATGTGATTATTTTAGTGCATTTTTATGTGTGCTTGATTTTATATGTCTAACCGTGTGAGCATTAAATACTCTTGCATTGACCTAAGTGAAAAATAATAAGTGGCTTGAGTGCTTGAGGTGCTTGTGTGATCACATTACCTGGTCCGTACCCATATAATTGCTGGGGACAATGCCTGATGGATTTCGATTGTTGTTTGCGAATGGATTTCGGAACGAAGCTCTTAATTGAATGTCGTCTTCGAGTGAGGTCAATTGACGTAGTTGTGCCCGATAGGGCGAGACGATGTTTGATTACGCCGGATGACCACCAACACAAGTTTTGGTCGTGGCCCTAAACGGTCATATAATAATTGGACGACTTGCAGTTGCATTGTGCGTAAATATGTGATATGAAGTCTTCTTGATTACTTTGTGCAATTGTCGCATGCCAATTAGAAGCAAGCGTGTGAATTATTTGTGTGAATATTATGTGCCGACGGGAGGTAAGAATTCAAGTGTGACTATTGGATTGTGTTTGGCATGTTTCTGAGATGAGGTACCTTCCTACTCGACGTTTAGAGGTTCTACTTATTGAGTTTTTCTCATTTGTTGTTATTCACTCCTTTTTAGGCTTGTAGGTATGCATAGTCGCTTCGTCCGTTTTGGGTACCCCGTTACTAGGGAGGTGGACGTTACCGTGATTATGATAGCAGGGAGCGATACTACCTATG
The DNA here is from genome assembly GCA_031216235.1 of Syzygium jambos. Lineage (NCBI taxonomy): Eukaryota > Viridiplantae > Streptophyta > Magnoliopsida > Myrtales > Myrtaceae > Syzygium > Syzygium jambos. The sequence goes on from CM062230.1 coordinate 27,254,935, forward strand.
AGAAGAGTTTGATGAGTTTACTTCTAAGGATGTCGATTCGTTGATGTCATCTCATCGTCAGTGGACGTTAAAATTACCCTACAACACGCTCAAGGATTAATAGTTTGAGTTTGGAGAAATTCAACGGTTAGGTAGCAATATAACGAGAACTCATAAAAGGATGATGCAAAGGAAGAAAAAGATGCTCGAACTGCAATGTCATATTAACCAGATTCATTACTCAGGTTAAGCTAGCTCTTGTAACAACCTATAAGCCTAAGAAATTTCGAGCCAGAAATCTGCTTGGGAAAAGAACACCAGAAGTAGACATGGCCACGGGCCGGTTCTGGCCCGGAACCGGACCGGTCAAACCCGGACCCCGGCCCGTTGACCGGGCCCGCGGTTCGGAACCGGAACCGGCCCGTGCCCTACGGGCCCGGTTCCGGTTCCCGAAATTTATGAACCGGCCCGGAACCGGCGGTTCCGGGCCCGGTTCCAAAAAAAAAAAAAAACCTGCGGTGCGGCACTGCGGCGCTGCGCATCCGGCCGGCGAGGCCGACCCTCGCCTGCAACTGGCGAGGCCGGCCTCGCCCGACGCCGGCGAGGCTCGACCTCGCCAGTTGCAGGCGAGGTCGAGCCTCGCCGGCGTCGGGCAAGGCCGGCCTCGCCAGTTGCGGGCGAGGCCGGCCTCGCCAGTTGCAGGCGAGGCTCGACCTCGCCGGCGTCGGGCGAGGCCGGCCTCGCCTAGCAACAGGCGAGGTCGACCCTCGCCGGCGTCGGGCGAGGCCGGCCTCGCCCAGCCCAGGCGAGGCCGGCCCTCGCCTGATGCCGGCGATGGCGGCCTCGCCGGCGATGGCGGCCGATGGCCTTGGCCAGTTGGCCGCCCCGCGCCCCCGCCCAACGGAAAAAAAAAAAAAAATTGTCCCGCAGCAGGGCCTGCACGTCTGCAGGCCTTGCTGCGGGCAGCGCCTTGCGGGCCCGGCTTGCGGGCCCGTTCCCAACGGGCAGAAGCCCCAACGGGCAGAAGCCCCAACGGGCAAAAGCCCCACGCCGCGCGGCCACGCCCCACCCAACGGGCAAAAAACAAAAAAAAAAAGGAGATAACCGTTGCAATTTGCAACGGTTATCTCCTTTTTTTTTATTTTCTTCTCAATTTTTTTCTATAAATACTCACACAATTCTCTCAAATTCTCTTCTCTCAATCTCAAGTCTCAAGTCTCAAATTTTCTGAATACTCGAAATTCTCTTAAATTCTCTCAATTTTCTCAATTCACACAATTCTTTCTTAATTCTCCCAATTAGTCCGCTCAATTCTCTCAATCCACTCGAAAAATGGCAAGTGGAAGTCGAGTGCCATCTGGCAAAGGTAAGAATATCGCGACGGAATCCCATCATTCTTTTGATCCTCGTGAATATGCAGATTTTCAAGATGATGAAATCAACATTTTTCCCGATATGGAGCGCGTCCCGACTCAAGAAAGTTTTCATCCTCCTGGCGAAATGTCTACAACAAAGGAAGCGGAACGAGAATTTACATCTGACATTTGGAATCACTTCACGAAAATGGAAAGGTTTGATGTTGGTGAAAAAAGGTATGATATAATTTGCAAATATTGTGGGAAAATATATAAATATACAGGTGGACAAGGATATGGAACATTTAAACGACATCTTAGGAGCAAACATCCAACCGAAACGGGAATCGATATTGGGCAACAACAAATTTCCGGGTACGTCAATCCTAACACTTCCCCTTTATTTCGTTTTAATGACAAAACTTATAAGGAAGAATTAGGCAAATTTATTTGCGTTGAGCATTTAGCATTTAATTTTGGAGAAAGATTTGGTTTTAATGAATTTGTACATAATGCATGTGCTCCACAAGCAAAACGTGTTCCTAGAAATACAACTAAACGAGTAATTAAAGATCTTTACAAAAAAGGAAAAAAAGATTTACAAAATTTTTTTATGCAATTTAATGGATGCGTGCATATAGGTAGTGATATTTGGAGTGATCCTTGGCAAAATCATTCTTACACGGGCATAACATGTCATTGGATAGATGACGAGTGGAGTATTCAAAAAAGAGTTATTGCATTTAGAGTTTTCGATGATAATCATACGGCAAATAATATTTATAGAATAATTAGGCAAATTTTAGAAGAATATTATTTGCTTAACAAAATTTTTTCAATTGGTTTTGATAATGCTGCAGCAAATACAGCTTCAATTGCCGAGTTAGAAAATATTTGTAAACCCGCTTTTGGCGGAAAATTTTTTCACGTTAGATGTGCTTGTCATGTTTTAAATTTATGTGTACAAGATGGTTTGAAAACTCTCGATATTTTTCTTCAACCAATAAAAACGGCGATTCAATTTTTATGGAAACATCCCCAAAAAATGAAAGAATGGGGTAGATTTTGTAGAGAAAATGGCAAAAAGCCAAAAAGATTTCCAAAAGATGTTCCAACTCGTTGGAATTCTACTTTCCACTTGCTTAATGAATCTGTAGCATATAAAGATTTATTATGTGCTTTCGTTTCTAATTATATACCTCAGATTAATTTATACCCACAAGAGTGGAATATTTGCCAAAAAATTTTAGATGTTTTAAAGGTTTTTAATGATGCAACTTATACTTTGTCCGGTGTTTATTATCCTACTACACATTTATTTTTAGTAGAGTGTACTAATATTGTCGGAATTTTTGATGAATGTGAAAATGATGTTGAATTACAACGTACTATACATGCAATGAAAATGAAGTGGCTACATTATTATGAGGAAATTCCCATTATTTATTTAGTTGCTTGTGTTTTTGATCCGCGTTGCAAAATGGATGGCTTAAATGATTTTTTGCGTGTGTATTATCAATGTTTACATTGTGATGAGATAAATGTTGCAGCTATAATACGTAATGTTAAAAACGTAGTAATAGAATTATATAATGAATTTTATACTAAATATAATTTAGGTGATATTGGATCTTCTCAATCTATGGAGATACAAAATGACAATACAGGTAAAATTAGTAGAGGGTACCAACTTTTATTACATAGACAAAAAAAACAAAAGGGAGCAATAGGAAATATTTCTTAATTAGAGAGTTATCTAAGCGTTTCATTTGAGATTAATGAATCCGAAGGTGGTACGGATTTTTTAATTTTGGATTGGTGGAAGAGGCACGCAAGCCGATATCCAATCCTTGCTCATATTGCAAAACAGATTTTTTCAACCCCTTGTTCTACAGTTGCGGTCGAACAAGCATTTAGTGCCGGAGGTAATATTTTGGATGAACATCGTTCAAGATTAGATCCAGAATCAGTGCAGATGCAAGCTTGTGTTGCTGATTGGACGAAGGCTCAATACCGGCAACAAGAGATAGATCGCAATACTGAATCCGAATTCTTTAACGATGGAGATACTACCACTACCGGTACTGGAACGGGTAGTGACGATTGAGGGTAAAAGAACTATTGAAGTTGGCAAATATTTTGGGAACCCTTGTTTCTCATATCGGGTACGCCCACATGAGCTTAGGGAAACCCAAGTATAATCCGACGACATGTGACCTCTGATCCCCTGTGCACGGAATGTTTAGGTTTTGGGATCATTTTAGAGCATATATATTGTGCTCCTTTTTTTTGTAGATCGTTGTAACGAATTGTAATGTGCTTAATGATAATTTATTAAGTTCAAGCCCCGCCTTGTCTTTTTGTCCTCAAATTTAATTACAATTTACATTTTAATTACAATTTATATTAAATAATGTTTCGTCACCGGAACAATAATTTATTAATCTTTTTGTCCTCAAATTCTATTTTCTTTTCTGTTTTTTCTTTTCTGTTTTTTTTTTCTTCTTCCTCCGCCGGCCCTAGCCGGGGCCGGCGGAGGTCGCCGGCCTCAGGCGAGGCCGCCCTCGCCGGCGTCGGGCGAGGGCGAGCCTCGCCGGCGTCGGGCGAGGCTCGCCCTCGCTCGCGGCCCAGGCGACTAGGCGAGGGCCAGCGAGGCAGCGATGGCGAGCCTCGCCGGCGTCCGGCGAGGCTCGCCCTCGCTCGCCCAGGCGAGGGCGAGCCTCGCCCGACGCCGGCGAGGCTCGCCTGAGGCCGGCGACCTCCGCCCGCGGCTCCGCCGGCCACTCTAAGAGAACCGAGCCGGCGAGCCTGAAGAAAAAAAAAAATTATTCCGGTTCCGAACCGGAACCGGAACCGGACGGTTCCGGTTCATTCTCGGCCACGAACCGGAACCGCCGGTTCCGAACCGGAACCGGCCGGTTCCGAACCGTGGCCATCTCTAACCAGAAGAGCCAATGCAAGTTGGAGAAAAGCAAAAAGAATCGAATTCTTTAGGAACCAACAAGTCAGAACTCAGACCAATAGTCTTATCAAGGTCAGTATCCCCTACAAGCTCATGCATAGTTCAAACTAGGCTGCCTCAAGAGTTTTGAGTAGCATCAATGAAAATAACGAAAATTGAAGATGTGGTTATTGACGAGGAAGAACAAGCAAAATTCTAATTTGATAACAAAGAAATAGTGGAATTTGAGAAGTTGCTTGCCCAAAAAGTCCAAGCACCTTAGGCTCTTAATATAAATGCCAATATCAACGGCCGACCGATATCGAAAGTCCTAGTCTATTGGGGGGTCCTCGTCCCTTGCAAGTTCTTCAAGAAGTTAGGAAGAAGAGATAAAGAGGTTATTCCTTCAAACATGCAACTTTCGAATTTCACTAGAGGAGTAAGTGAGGTGAAAGTGATATTTATTGCTGATTTGATCATTGGATCTAAGACCTTAAAGATATCCTTTTGCATAGTTGAAGCAAATGGATCATATAAATTGTTGTTGGGAATAGATTGGATTCACGGAAATCAATATGTACCATTCCCTATATCAAATGATATCCTTTTGGAATGGGAGCAAGATTAAGTATGTTAAAGCCAATGCCAAGGCACTTGTGACTTGGACACATGCATTAAGGGTAAACCAAGACCACAAATGGGCAATACATGATAACTCATCTATTATTGAACCCCCAAAAGTTAACCCTAGAGACTAAGCGTTTTGCTGCTTTGACAGGGAAACATTGATTGGATTCCTAAGAATGAGCTGACAAGCAGTGAAATAAGATTGTCTACGGAAAATCTTACATTATTGAATGACCTTGATGAGAGATATTCAGCCTACACGGCTGAACGTGCTGAGTAGTTTGTCGATGTTGCCAATTGTATCAAAGATCTCAAAGAATCACTCCTTAAAGAAGATGATAAAGTTATCGAAGCACAAGATCCCTTAGAAGAAATCGACATCAATAATGAACAATGCTGTCGACCGATATATGTTAGTACATTTTTTAATGATGATTTCAAAGCACGATTAGTTGAGTTATTAACAAAATACAAACATTATTTTGCCTGGGATTATAATGAAATGCCTCGATTGGGAAGAGATATAGTGGAACACAAGTTGTTAATTAAGAAAGGGTTTCGACCATATGAACAATCTCTGAGAAGGTTTGCCCTAGAAATTATTCAAAGAGGAGATTAAACAGTTATTAATTAGTAGTATGACTCATTAAGACCACACAATATGTTGAATGGCTTTCCAACACGATTTTTGTTAAAAAGAATAACAGAAAACTTAGAGTGTGTATCGATTTTTGAGATTTGAGCACTGCGACTCCTAAGGATGAGTATCAAAATGCCAATGGCCAATTGTTGGTTGTTTCAACACCGGGCAATGAAATTATGTCTTTAATGGACAGTCAACATTCAGATGTGCAGGAGCTATTGATATGTTCAAGTAATTAGTGATGCCATATGGGTTAGAAGAATCCTGGAGCTACTTATCAGAGAGCAATCTATTTTATCTTCCACGACATGATTAGTGATTTTTGGAAGTCTATATAGATGATATCATCATCAAGTCATTGGGTAGTTCAAGTTTTATTAGAATGTAGAAATTTAGGTTGAAGATGAACCCATTAAGTGTGCTTTTGGGGTTACGGTGAGGTCGACCTCACCCAACCACAAAGAGGTTGACCTTGTCGGCCATCGCTGGGGCCTGGTGCCCGGCTAGTGGAGGGTGAAGAAGAAAGGGAAAAAAATGACTTTGTTTCAAAAATTGTTTCCAGGATTAAAAAAAAGTAGATTTTTTTTACTTCATTTTTCTGTTCCACATGTATTATTCTCTGACCACTTTTCTATTTTGAGGAATAGAAAAATTAACTGATATTACAAAAAGGGTTTATGTTCTTTTTCTATTCCGAGAAACAAAAAAAGAGAAAAATAGAGAAATAGGAGTAACGGGCCCTAAATTGACTCAAATACCTATCCGTCAAATCAGCCAAGACAAAAAAAAGCGCAAATTAGGCTAGAAATTAATGCATCTGCTCATGTATAGCAAAATTACAAGTTTCTCTATCTCATTATATATAACTGTCAGGGACACACAATATAACAGTGTCATCAACCACTATATCTAGTAACTTGTCCCTCTTGCTCCATCACTAACCAAAGCAAAGCAAGGTGTGAAAATAGCGGTCGCTGATCATTCAACCGACATCACTCCATTGACCCATGGTCGCTTTGCTCAGAGACTTCGACGAATCAAAATCGAGCGTGAAAGGCTTCTCTGATTCCTTGGATAGAAATAGAGGCTGTCTCATCGTATACCCATAACCTATCAAGGGACGTGATAATGGAATACTCCAAGCAAACGGAAGTGCTAGCAAACACTTTGCTCGAACAATGTCTAAGCAAATAGTGCGGAAAATTGATATATTATCATACATTCATGAAGAATTGTGTATGTACGAAATAGACTAGTCTTTGTAAGGCCACGAAAATGGCACACCCATGATCACCATAATCAGAAATCGAAACACGATGATGGAGAAATTGTTGATTCGCGTACCTGGTTTGGAATCCATCGAACTTGACGCGGAATTAGCGACGGTTTCCCGAACACGAACTCAAGTTCTTCTCCCCTATCCCTTGGTTAGAACACTGGCCTAATGAGATTGCCACTCACGAGAAGAAAGTTCTCTCTAAATCCGTATGTGAGTCAAAATGTGCATCATCGGTTAGGGGAGGGACTTGAGCGCTATTTATAGAGTCTTCGACCACGGGCCCTCTCATTACGGGCCGGGCCGTACTCGGCCCACACCAGCCAGCCCCATAGTAGACTTATTAAGAACCCATATATCTTACCTTTATTAGACCAAACTAATTCAGTCAATTTCAATTAATGAAGCCCACATTAGGAAATTCTTACATTCTCCCACTTGGGCGATATTAATTGAAAGAGAATTGTGTGCGCACCCTTATATTGGTCTAGAGATTATTCTTAATAGTCAATCCGATCCCATAAAGTCTCGAACACCGAATCATGGCGGTAACTGCATGTACTCACGTAGAGCCTTCCATGGTCACGAGTGCTTTCAACTTTACTGATATGGATTCAATATGGTAGTGTGTCAAATGGACAATACCTCATAATGAGTGATACTTCATGTGTTATCCATTTTGTTAGTCCAAATTCTCTCTCCTTAAGTGTCACAAAACCTAGTGTGTTACCAGAGAATATCATTTATGGTTCCAACGAACCTGCATATGTCTTAGCTTGATAGTTAATTGTACTTTATGTGTAACAAGACATATTGTTAAGGCTAATACCAAGAATGCCCCATAGCCTGTACTCAAGGTTTACACAATGCCTCGAGATTTTCATCAAATATATGTACTCAACTTGATAAATCTACATTCACATATACTTTATTGAATGCAAAAGAGTTGATACATATTCAAATATTACAAAAATGTAACAAAATCATATACAAACTTCATAAGAGCAACATAAAACTAAACAGCTCCCACTAATTGACAGTATCCCATGATACTCCTAAGCCCATATTAATGACATGTCGATCAAATACACAAGGGCGAAGGCCTTTAGTTAGCGAATCTGCAATCATATCATCTGTTGAAATGTGCTCTACTGCAATGTCACCATCCTGAACTTTTTCCTTTATAGTCAGGTACTTGACCTCCATATGCTTAGACCCCTTGAGACCTCTGTTGTTGTTAACAAACAACACTGCAGAGTTATTGTCACAATACAATTATATGGGCCTATCCACAAAATCAAATACGGTCAATTCCTTAATGAGGTTTCGGAGCCAAATTGCCTGAGTAGCGGCCGAAAAGCATGCTACAAACTCCGCTTGCATGGTAGAGGATGTCATTGATTTCTGTTTCTCACTTTTCCATGATACTGCACCTCCTGCTAACTTGAAGATGTAACCTGTTGTCGACTTCTTTTCATCCTGACAGCCAGCAAAGTCTGAATCCGAATACCCAACTAGCTGTAGGTCCTGAACATGTTTGTAAATCAGCATATAGTCTTTTGTCCTCTTTAAGTACCTCAAAACCTTCTTGGCAGCAACCCAATGATCGTGTCCTGGATTTGACTGATATCTGCCTAGAAGTCCTGTTGCAAAAGCAATATCTGGTCTAGTACATACTTGAGCATACATAATACTCCCAAGTGCACTAGCATAAGGTACATTCTTCATTTGGGCTTTCTCAAAATCTGAATGAGGACACTGTGACAGACTCAACTTATCACCTTTACTAACAGGAGCAATTCCTGGCTTACATTGCTGTATGTTGAATCTTTCTAAAATACGATCAACATATGCCCTCTGAAATAAACCCAATAATCGGCGAGAACGATTCCTATGAATCTCAATGCCAAGGACAAAAGACGTCTCACCAAGGTCCTTCATATCAAAGTTCTTTGACAACATCCGCTTTGTCTCATGCAGTAAACCAAGGTCACTGCTTGCAAGCAGAATATCATCCACATAGAGTATAAGGAAAATGAATTTCCTCCCACTGACCTTGCAGTATATACACTGATCTACTTTGTTCTCAACAAAACCAAATGAAGCGACAACACTATGAAACTTCAAGTACCATTGTCTAGAAGCTTGTTTGAGACCATAAATAGACTTTTTCAGTCTACACACAAGCGTACCTGAATCATCTGCTGCAAAGCCTTCGGGTTGCATCATATAGACTTCTTCATTAAGGTCTCCATTGAGAAATGCAGTTTTAACATCCATCTGGTGTAACTCCATATCGAAATGAGCTACCAATGCCATAATCACTCTGAAAGAATCCTTAGAAGAGACTGGAGAAAAAGTTGCTTCATAATCTACTCCTTCCTTCTGAGTGAAACCCTTAGCTACCAGTCTGGCTTTAAACTTCTCAATATTTCCTTTGGAGTCCCTTTTAGTCTTATACACCCATTTGCAGCCAATAGGTCTATGACCTTCAGTTAATTCAACAAGTTCTCAAACTCCATTATGCTTCATAGACTGCATTTCATCTCTCATTGCATCCAACCACAGTTCTGACTAAGGACAAGAAACAGCTTCCGCATAAGTCATTGGATCAGCCACAAAACCGATATCGTAGTCTTGTTCTCCTATATAGACTAAATAGTCCGGTGGTATAGCTGATCGTCTCTCCCTAATGGATCTCCTTACAGGAACAACAACAGCCTCATCCTGGACCTGAGAGCCTTGAGGAACTTCATTAGGAGCTGTCTCGACAACAGGATCCCGAGCCTCAACAGGTTCAGTCTGTGGTGTGGAAGTTTCCACAATTATCTGTATGGGAGGAGATAAAGATATAATATTATCCACCGTACTATTATCCTCAATAGTCTGTGAGCAGCTACTTTCTTCGGCCACATCAAACTCCAAAAACTTGGCTGTCTGTGATTCCACAATTCTTGTGCCTCCATTGGGATTATAGAACCGATATCCCTTCGAATGATCCGGGTAAGATACAAAGTAACACCGAGTGGTTCTGGAGTCCAACTTACTTAATGTTGGATTATACAACTTCACTTCCGCAGGACATCCCCAAACTTTAAGATGGTTTAAGCTAGGCTTACGTCCGGTCCATAACTCAAAAGGAGTCAATGGAACAGCTTTTGTAGGTACACGATTTAGAATGTACAAAGCTGTTTTCAAAGCTTCACCCCACAGAAAACCAGGTAAATTAGTCCTACTAATCATACTCCTCACCATTTCCATAAGGGTGCGATTGCGCCTTTTGGCCACACCATTTTGCTCAGGACTCCCAGGCATAGTAAACTGAGCCACTATCCCAGAATCCTCTAAGTATTTGGCAAATGGCCCCTTAAGCTGTCCGGCATCGCCATGCTTGCCATAATACTCTCCACCTCGGTCAGATCTAACAACCTTTATGACCTTTCCCAACTGTTTCTCGACTTCAGTCCGAAAAATCTTGAACTTATCAAGAGACTCGGACTTTTCTTTAATCAAGTACAGATAGCCATATCGAGAATAGTCATCAATAAATGTGATGAAATAAAAATTTCTACACAAAGTTGCCGTATAGGGTCCACTACTATCAGTGTGAATGACCTCCAACAGGTCAGAACTTCGGATTGCAGTTTTCTTCCTTATCCTAGTCATTTTACCTCTACAACAGTCTACACATGTCTCTAAGTCATCTTTAAGAGCAGGCAGGATGTTAGTCTTTATCAGCTTTTCTACTCTATCCTTAGAGATATGGCCAAGCCGTTTATGCCACAATGTATAAGACTGTTTCTTAGGTAATGGTCTCTTAGAAACAACCTTTTCAGCCGTATAAGCGACGTATATGTCATTGGGAGACAAACACAATCTGTACAATCCGCTGGACATATAACAGCACCCAACCTTATTTGAATTAAGAGACAAAGAAATAACATTGTTCTTGATTTCAAAAGAGTAGCCATACATGTCCAAACACGATACGGAAACTAAGTTCCGTCTAAATGAAGGTACATAGAAAGTGTTTTTCAACATTAATCTAAAACCAGAGTCTAGAATCAAGATTACATCTCCCACAAACACAACATCAGCTTTCTCGTTGTTTCCCACAGTGAGTCTTGATTCATCCTGATTTGGCTTCCTCCGGTTTATGAATCCCTGTATGGTAAACGCAACATGATTAGTTGCACCGCTATCGAGCCACCGAGAACTGGATGGTGCTTCTGATAGGTTGGATTCACAAACAAGTGCCAAAGAATCATTACCTGTAGGCTCACGTTTGGACAACCAAGCTTTGAACTTTCCACAGTCCTTCTTTATGTGACATTTCTTCTTACAAAAGAAGCAGTGGCCACCATCCCTTTTGAAGGATGTTTTCTTTGGACCCATATTGTCAGATTGACCGGTAGTGTCATGAGTACCTTTATGAGTACGATTTTGAACTTCTTATCCTTTCTTTTGTGGGAACTAGAAACATATAAGGCCAGATGCCCTTTTTCCTTCTTAAGTTTCTCTTCCTCTGCCACCACCCTTGCTATCACGTCATTAACTGACCAAGTCTCATCTTGGGAATTATAATTTGTCTTTATAATCCCAAAATCAGGTGGAAGGGTGTTTAGGGCTTGATGCACAATGCAAGCATCAGGAATGGAAACATTAAGAGTTTGAAGCTTTGTCTTTAGGTCTACCATCCTAAGGACATAATCTCTAACCCCAGCAGTACCATCATACTTCATATTGAAGAGCCTTTGAAGAAGTGTACCAACCTCAGCATTAGATGAAATACGGTTTCTGGCCTCTAAGGCTGCCATCATTTCCTTAGCAGTACAGTCAGCTGGCAAACAACTTTTCAAGTGTTCTTGAATGGATTTCTTCATTGTCAATAAATAAATCCGATTGCTCTTTTCCCAGGCAGCATAGTCCATTTTCTCAGCTTCAGTACTAGTGGCCATGATATCTGCCGGCTTATCCTTTGTAAGAGCAATGTGAACATCTGCCAGCTCCATTCAAACAGAAAATCCTCTTTCCATTTCTTAAAGTTCAACCCAGTAAGGACCTCAATTGAAATGGAATTGCCGTTTACAGAAAAGGTGACTGGAAAACAAACAAACAATACAATCAGCATCATGTGAATACTTATATAGAGAATTACATACATCATCACATAATCACCTTTGGACAGAAAATATGACATGCAGTTGTACATTCTCCACATGACAGCGGCCATGAGAACATATTCTAATCTTTCGCGAAATCACCACCTTTGGGTGTATGAACCACTAAGATCAGTCATTTCTCAAGCACATGCTATACATGTACCCCTCCATGAACTAACACAAGATCACCTCCTTTGGGAGTATAATCACGTAATAGACCAGAAGACATCCCACAACAATATGAGACTGATATCTCTCAAACCCAATCAAGTGTGCCACTTTGGCGATCACAACTCAACTGAATCCTTGAAAATCTCTCATACCAGGGATATATGAACTTTATGTATCACATTTACGATATACATGTAATGCTAGACGTAAAGACAGGGGCGTATGTCTCTGAAATTACATGTCATGCTAATTATACTGTTCCATTCATTGATAGACAATAAATTACACTCTACATAGTCCTTATGTAGTGATATACATGTGAGCTACCATATGTATTTCCGAAACCATAGAGAAATACAAGAAAATACGCAAAAATACCCTAAAAATACGCGTACATAGGGTTCTATACGTATTTTCACATCTTTAAAAGCTTCAAACATGTAAAATAAATATACCACAATGTAGAGCATCTCGATACGAGCGCGTCGATACCAAGATCGTCCAAAACGGACGTCGGACGCGCCCGCAAGCGCAGCCGGAAGGCGCGGCGCGTGCGCGCGTGTTTAGCCGGTCAAACCGATCTGACCAGCCGGTCCGACCGGTTGACCGGTCCAACCGGTCAACTGTCAACGGACCGGTCCGACCGGTTGACCGGTCGGGTCATCGGTCGGGTCGGGTCGAAATGCGGGTCGGGTCAGGATCCAAGTCGGGTCAAAGTCCGGGTCGGGTCAGGGTCCGGGTCAGGTCAACGACCGGATCCGCGCCCGCTGACGTCAGCATACGGTTACCGATCGAACAAACGCGCCGGTTGGACACGGCCGCGCGTGGCCGTCACGCGCCGCCGTGCCTAGGGCGCGTGCAGGTGCGTGACGGCGCGTCCGGCCTCCTCCGGCGACGTGCCGCCCACCGTTTTTCTCGTCTCGACGAGTAGATTCCAAATATGTAATAAAATTTAACTTTCATCGAATAAAAAATTTCGAAATTGGGCAAAAACCTCTCGGACAAAACGAAAAACGATTCTAATCTGCATGTTTCGGTTCTAATCTATGGCAGGCTCTGATACCAAATGTAAGGCCACGAAAATGGCACACCCAGGATCACCATAATCAGAAATCGAAACACGATGATGGAGAAATTGTTGATTCGCGTACCTGGTTTGGAATCCATCGAACTTGACGCGGAATTAGCGACGGTTTCCCGAACACGAACTCAAGTTCTTCTCCCCTATCCCTTGGTTAGAACACTGGCCTAATGAGATTGCCACTCACGAGAAGAAAGTTCTCTCTAAATCCGTATGTGAGTCAAAATGTGCATCATCGGTTAGGGGAGGGACTTGAGCGCTATTTATAGAGTCTTCGACCACGGGCCCTCTCATTACGGGCCGGGCCGTACTCGGCCCACACCAGCCAGCCCCATATTAGACTTATTAAGAACCCATATATCTTACCTTTATTAGACCAAACTAATTCAGTCAATTTCAATTAATGAAGCCCACATTAGGAAATTCTTACGGTCTTCACAACTTTACTTGATCTAATATAGGAACCCCATCAAGACCTGTAGAGAGTAAATATTTGAGATTGTCTTCAACAGACATTTCTCGATAGATTGGAGGGTTTTGTTATGATAAAACTCCTTAATTGGCCTATATTTTATGGGAGAATTCTCTTTTTCAAGATATATTATGAAGAAACAGGTCACCAAGATTCTCGGTCCTACACTCTTTGCCAATACTCTAGGATAGACGCTTTTGAACTCCATTGGTGATTAGCTGCACAAAGGATAGCCAAATCTATTAGCTAATCAATCTTCTCTCTGAGAATGTTAGATGTACAGATACAGATAGTTTGCTGTAGACTACACTTTCAAGAACATTACTATAACTTGCAATAACAAGTCACAGTAATCATATAGCTTCATCATTCAAGCCATTAAGAAGAATGAAATAGTACCAACATCTTTTTGTCGAAAATTTGAAACGCTATTGATTGATAGGAAAAGTACTCCAGAAACATGTCAACTAATAGATTGTATGCTAGTTTAAAGCTCAAGATAAATGGGTCTAAATGAGTTGAGTTCATATTCCATTTCCAATCCACCTACTAGGCCCACACACTCTCTTCCTCTTTATAAAAATATATTTTTTTAAAATCGAAATTATTATTTTCTTTTCTTTCTTTTCATCCTTGCCTGTGGCCAGCCAACGGCAAAAAATAAAGGAAAAAGAAAAAAATAATTAAAAATTCGATTTTAAAAAATAAAAATTATTAAAATGAGTGCACAAAACAAAATCAAATCAGATTTTAACATCAAACCTAGTTCATTCTCAAGTTCAACCAAACACTAGAAAATTTTGTCATTTTCTTCATGGAAAACATATTCTAGAAATGTCTCAATTTTCGCGAAACAAACAGAGCCTCAATTTTCAAAAAAAAATTATAAAAATTGTCCTCTAACTTTGTCTTGCATGGAAATGTTTTAGGAGTATAATTTTTTTAAAAAATCATAAGAAACAAGTTTTCCTAGATTTGGTAAATATAGAAGTGTTATAGAAATATGTGTCAGGTCCGGTCGGGTCGTGTTGGGTATGGTCGAGATATATATTTTTTTATAAATAAATAGATTATAAACAGATTAATGGGTCAATTTGGGTCGGACCATTTATGATCCGGCCCAAACCCGACCCAACCCAATCTACCCGTTTAATAGGTCTAATATCGATAAGGTGACAACGAAAAACATCATAGAGTCATCTTCATTGATGTGACAAACAGAGCAAATGCAGAGGAGCATCTCACATAATAAAACATTCTCTATTTCATGTTTCTTCAAGGGAGAAAAATCGTAGTGCAAGAATGACAATTTGGATGATTAGTTTTTTCGCGGAAAATAAATAATTCAAAAAATATTTTCCTAAAATAGATTGGTTGTGCCACTTGAAATAATTAGTCAATGTAACGAACATGATAACCCAAGTAGTACGGCGGCTGACTTAACATCCTCGAAAATGTAGGAATCAGAAGAGTACAACTCTTTCAAAAACTTATCCTCCAACCTGGTCATGTACCTCAGAATTAAAGTCTGGCTTTATATATGACATTTCATGAACTCAGAGCACACTCAGACATCAACAACAAAATGAAGATCTCAACATCAACCTCATTTGGAATGCTAACCACAATAGGCGGAAATCATCTGCAAACCAGATAGCCATTTTTGAACCGCCTCGTCGTTTCTAAAGGGTGGAATTTCGATTGATAGAGCAAACTTTTGGCAGGGCAATCTTTCGCCTTCTTTAGACTACACTACCGCACAACCTGAACGTTTGTGACGCAAAAGTACTCGTGTGAATCAGGTAATGAGCACAATGAGAAAAGGGCTCGATCCTAATCTCAATTGCTTCCTGCAAAAATCATATCTACGGTGCAAGCTAGAATCCAAAAACGCACTTTCTGTCCCACAAAGCATTAACAGTCATCGATTCCATGGCAATTTATTCACTTGGCCACTGGTCATGGATGACAACACTTCCCCTTAACTCATCGCCTTCTAATGATCACCAGCTACAATCGAAACTTGTAGACTGCCTACATCGACCCAATCCTTTTGATAATTAGTCAATGCAATCAGCATCTTGTCTGAACAAAACATTTTGCAGCCTAATTTGTGTCAAAGAGCATGCATCAGACCTACAGCAACTCTTGAAGTTCATGTTGTGCATGAATTTCTCGATATTAAATTTTCCCGTGACCATATGGAAATATCGAATAATAAATGAGACAAGACCGTATACTTGCTTGTGCAAAACGGGATAACATATTAAAAATTGAATGTATATAAGTAAATAATAAACGAAGTAACGCTATGAATTTCACCGTTTGTCCATTGACCTATGTCCATCAGTAGAGGAGGAGCAAAATCACCATGCTAAGTTAAATGAGTACAATTCATTGTCCTCCTGTCTGAATGACATCCACCTATCTTAGAAATGGTTCCCGTTCTTCAGAAAATGTCTTGATGAAATCATGCGAAGAAATGTGAACATTACTCTATTCCTTGGATTTCTGCAGCCAATCCTTGACAAATCAATGCAACCGTTTTTGAGAAATTATGACTAGACAACAACAGCGGGATGTAGATGCGGTTAAGTACATTGGGATCGATGGGAAGGTCACCATCAGGAACCGACCGTTTCTCTTCCACTATGTTTCTGGCCGAGCATGCCTGTTCACTTAGGGAAGAGAAACTTTAGCCTTGAGTCCATGCTTTTGCTGGACTAATGGGTATAATGTTATCCCCACATGGAAACATGTTCTTTTTCAATCTAAATGATCCTTGAGCACCTCAAAAGAGCTATCTGAAAAGATATTGGATGATGATAACAATGGAAAGCAACTCCCTGCATACCCGCAATTTTTTACTACCAGATGTTTTCCGAAAAGGGTGCATGGTAATAACCATCGTTTAAGGAACAGCATGTAAAAGCAGTACATGCATCAGATGCAGATGATTGATAGTACATTTTCAGAGCAAGTATATTGAAAACATGAAAGTCCGTGAATAAGCACAAAATTTAACGAGAAAAGATCAATGCTAGTGAGGGGATAAGCAAACAATTATGAGATTGGGGTCAAAGAAATTCATAACCAGAACATGGCCTCTTTTTGGACAAGCGACAACTATGCACCTAGTACCACGAGAATAACTTCGTTGAGTAATCTTTCACATCAATTCACCATATCAGTTGGACTGCAGTGGGAGCATGAGTCCTCATCGAGCATGAACAAAGTGATGGAGGCATAACAAGAAGCGTGCTGCTAAAATTCTTACTCTTGTGGCACCTGAAAAGCGGCTCAAATGAAGCACTTAGGCCCCGCAAAAAATCTTTGCACGCTAAAATGCGGGAGGTCATATGACATATATGCCACTGCATATCCATTTTTCCAAGACCACAGTAAACTAAAAGGAAAGAGAAAAGGAAAAGAAACTGGATATCCTTGATAGTTATTTCACTCTTCGGCAGAAATCACTTGCCTTGGTCTTTCAATGCCATGACCTCTAATAGGGCGTGCTCACCTAGCATCAAACATATTTGCCCATTCCGACAATGGTCAAAGGAACTGAAACTTTTCTAGAAGGAATATATCCAAGTGTATATCACACCAAAAGGAAAGACATTACCTAAAGTTGATTCGTGCAGTGCAGTTAAGTTTACTTTTTGGTCCGGGATAATAATGTGAAATTGAAGAAATGAAACTAACAATGCAAGTTTTGCTCGGGCATGCATCATTGCAGTTTTTATAAACAGCTGCTGCTACAAGCTTTCTCTTCCTTTACATCGCTTTAGCTTTATGGGAGTGAAAGGCAAAACTGGAAAATACAGAGTAGGCAATCTAGAAAGGAAGGGCATGAACCTGTAATTTCGTCATATACAGAGATCGTTAAAGAACAATTGCCATCTTTAGTTTAGGAGCAGTCATCTTTTGGTTATATCATCTCTTGCAATGGTGAAGTCCCACAGATCTCCATATTTCTCATTGAAATCCCAAATGTCCATGGTATTGTAGTCAGCGATTAACTTATCACGGGCTCCTCTTTCCATGTTGTATATCTGAGGCTCAAAGTTGTGGGGCTTGTCAGGCTTATCCATCTCAATGATGCAAAAGACAACAGTAAAGAGAGCCGCTCCAATGTACAAGTACTCTCCCTGAAGGAAAAGGAAGCCAAGGCTATCCTTAGTCATATACCATGTTAACGGAGGGAAATATAGCAGATTGGATCGTCCTATGCTTAACAGAGCTAAATATTCCTTCATATTACCGGAACATTAAAGTACATTCCTGCAGCGACCGCTGGAAGGAAAAGCCATGAGATGACCCCTGCAATTAGCGATTGCACCAATCAGTCGTTCCTCCTCATCCCTGTGATTAGCTGCAAATCAATTGCAAAAGGATGCTTGATATAACTATTTGTACCCTGGAAGCCAGTTGGCGGTTCAACTGCAGCGATATCTTCCGCAATTGCTCCCCAGAAAGTTCCTAGATCGGAAATCAGCAAGGGTCAACAGAAAGTTGATAGGACAAGACAATTCATCTACAGCACGGGCAATTTCCTATTCAACAGTCACCATCATAAATCGCAGGTATCATTTCACGGTTAAAGCAAAGTTACTGCAAGCAAGCCACTATTGAGCTTCACATTTTAAACTCAAAAGACTATCCCACCATTGTACCACAAATGTAACTACTTAGTACTTTGCCTAGCGCCAAACTGGAATGAAGTTATGACTGCAAATCTGCAATTCACCTGTATTTCAATCAGTATGTATGGACTAAGTTCTTCAGTTATACTGGAAATGAAGTTGTGATGTTAAAATTCCATTCAATCACACAATAAATTTGTCTCTTTCATTAAAATGTCTCATCCTGGAATCACTCCATATTGCTGGCAAATTGATTTAATACCAATGTTTTCAACTCCAAGTAAAACGAGCCACAAAAGAGCAAAAGACAGGAAGGGAACAAAAGAAGAAGAAGAAGATAACTTGCAACGCATATTATTACCTTTCTCCTCCCCTTCGTAATAAGTGTGGTGTCCATCGTACTCTCCATACTTGAAATCCTCCTGCGATCAGCACCAACCAACATAGCTTACAGATCATGTCTCCACTAACATGCACATGCACATGCTCTACCTCAACTAGAAACGTTAGAACGGGGACTCAAAAGGGGTCGTGTCAGAAGCTGCAGAACTTACTTCATCGATGCTGTTCGTGGCCCAACGGTCCACAGGGTCCTCATTCAGGTCCGGTTCGATCTCAGACAATCCGGCAGCGTTCAGGCGGCGGGGCGAGCTCCGTCCCCGCGACCCGAGCCGGCGAAGAGCCAGGGTGTCGGGACGCGGCGCTCCTCGCGCGACGTCGACGGGCTTAGAGGAAGGGCGAGGGCAGAAGATTCCGGGCACCGAGTTCGCTGAGAGAACGCAAAGCGCCATTGTTGGCCTTCGGCTTCCTTCGCTGGACCGCGCGTTTTCTTTTATCTTCGTTCTGCGGCTGCTCCCAGCTGGGAGGAGCTAGCCAATGGGATTCTCCCACGTGTTGGTTTGGCAGTCCCTGTTTCTTTTGGGGATGGCGTGGCAATATCGGGTTGGATGCATAGTTCAATACCGATAGGACCGAGTGCATGATATGTGACCACAACAACTGAAATTGAACGGTGACGAGATGTTGTGGATCATGATAATATATTTTTAGATTAGGAAAAATAGATATAAATATACAGAATTCGAAAATATCAAAGAAATCGATCTGTTTTATTTTACAAAAAAATGAGTGATTCGAAAAAATATTTTCATAAAAATAATCGTATGTATCGCTCGAAATAATTAACCAATCGACAAATATTGAAAAAAATCTTACAAACCGCCGGCCCGTCGCCGGAGCCAGATTCTACGCCATCGCCGCCGTAGCTTTTTGGGCAGTATTTCGAAATAATAAATTAATGGACACATGGACACATATGAAATCAGTCCACGTCAGCACAACAGCCTCGTATTGACTTCAAACACAACCCCCCTCTCTCTCTCTCTCCTTTGACTTTCAGTCGCACTTCGTTGACTCTTTCTCTCTCTCTCCCCGACTCACTCTCTCATCCTGCTCTCGCTCCGGCGGGTTCCTCTCCCGGCCGGTGAGTGAACTAAAAAATATATTCTTAAAAAAAATATATAGGCTTCACTTGTTTCGGGTTTTTCCTTGAAAACGGCCCAAGGGCGCCATATTCTAGGAGCCCAAACTATGTGATTGAATAAGTCCTCCTCTATCTGTTGCGGGTCGAGGACTCCTTCTCCTTCCCCTTCTTCAAACTCCGATTCGTATTTTTCATAGAGAAATCTCTGATCAACGATAGAACAAGATCCATTTTGCATCATATCTAAGGGATTCCTTGGTTTGGGCCGAAGAAGCAATGTCACTCGATCATTATCAAACTGACTGTAATCTTTTTCTGTCCGCGAGGATCCCACCAGAGCGCCTTCTACTTCTAATAGGCCATGAACTAGATCAGAATCATTCTCAACGAGTCCATAAGAAGTGATCTCATTTTTTTCATCGGGTCCGGGTAGAGACCAAAGGTCTTGAGCGATCGATCCGGCAGAACAACTCAAAAGATAAAGAAGTATCGTTAATTTCTTCATGCTCGTTCCAAGTTCGAAGTACCATTTGTGCAAATAAGAATCCCCTTCGTTACATGATTTCTTCTTCATATAGATAGATATAGGATCTATGGGGCAATTACTTAGAAGTACATTTTGTGCAACAGCCCTTCCTATCTGATAGAAAAGGATCCCATGATCCTGAACCGATCTTACCTGGGATCGCAAATCCCAAGTTTGTCTATGAAGAGCAGATCTAATTGTATTAGTGTCTAGAATTGATTTCTTCTGTGTAATACTAATCGATAGGGCCTCATTGGTAAGTGCTACAAGATCTCGTACATTGGAACCCATGGTTATGGACCCGAATCCATTAGTATGGAACATTTTCTTTTCCAAGTGAAATCCCCTAGTATATGAAAGGGTGAAAAAGTGCTTTCGTTGTTGTGGAATAAGAAGCCTTCGTATCTTAATGCATGTATTTAATTTATTCGGAGCTATTAGAGCGGGATCCACTTTTTGGGAATATGAGTCGAAGCAATAACAAGAATATTTTGAGTGGAACATCTTTCACAATCCCTGGAGAGATAGTTCACTAATAGACCGAGGGATAAGTAATTCGACTCATTCACATCCAGATCATGAATGTTTGGAATCCATATTATGCAAGGAGACATTGCTTTTGCTAATTCGAATTGAAGGGTAATATAAAATCGGTCTATTTCCGGCATCATATCCATAGTTAGTGCATTCATCCTAGTTAGAAGCTCCAGCTCCGTATCAAGGTCATGATCAATATCGTCACTATCCTCAATATCGATATCATCAATAAGAAAACCTTTAGGCTTGTTATCCAGGAACTTGTTCAGAAATGCTGTAATGAAAGGAACATAGGAGTTTGTCTCTAGGTATTTGACCAAATAGGATCGTCCAGTTCCTATAGAACCTATTACTAAAATACCCCTGGAGGGGGATAGGGCTAAGCGGAGCGAAAAGGGTTTTCCATGAGATGTGAAATGAAAACTATTAGCCCCACACAAGGTTTGTGAATAAGTGATTGTCTGATAATGAGCAAGGAATATCCGTCTTTCTGCTAAACAGAATGTATTGAACTCATAATTCATTAGATACTTTTTATGAATGTCAACTAAGTATCGTAAGTAAATTGCTCCCGGTTGTTCAATCATTTGATAACTAGAGTCATTCTTTGATAAATGATCACTATGAGTCAAACTCAATAGAATTTGATCAATCCTTTTTTCTGTCGTTAAGGTGGAAAACTGAACCAAGGATTCTCTTTCTTTATCATCAATCGAATCACTGTTCGCGACCCAGGATTCTATTTTATCATCAATCCAATCACCGTTCACATTTTTTCTTTTTCTTATCAATGAATAGATCTCTTTACTTGTATGACTTAGATGTCTCGTCTTTTTCGAAAAAGTGATTCGATGGATGGGATTTGGTATGATACTTATGAGATCGATGAGATTGATATTCAAATATTTCTTCTTAGAACGTATTGATTTGACCCCATAAGCGGGACCACCACCCCATAGCATGTTGCCGCCAGAAGCAGAACCCCGTATTTCTTCTAGAGAATCTCCTAATTTTTCCAGAGCAACTAGAAAGAGATTCTTTAACCAGAAAGAATTCAGTTCAGATGTAGGGTACCTATCCAGAAGTTTTCGCAACTCCATCATGTATGATGGAATCATCCAAGATTTAACCTTTTCGAACTCTGTCTGTAACTCACTATAGGCTCGGGAAACAAAGAGAAGATGTGTACGAACGATATATGTAGCAACAAGAAGAAGGAAAAGGATTGAATAGGGGAACTCCCGAACATTTGGAGATCTCAGATGGGTCGATATCAATGGTGACTCATTATTTCGATGAATCATTTCTTCGGACAGAAGAAGATTATGTAAACACTTACTCGAAATCTCACTTATCAGATTCCATTGTGGAAGACAGAATTTTTTCTGAAAAATTTTCCATGATATATCTGATCCATGCATAATATCATGAAAAATGGATACAAATTTTTGACTGCTACTTAGTATCGGCAATAGGTCTGAAAAAGTATCTAAAAATATCCAATTTAGATATTTGTACCCTGTCGAGGTAAGGAACCATGGCATATATGTTTGGAATAGATTCCATTTTGAGAGAGTTGAAAAAGCACTATCTCGTTGAAAGGTTCTATACATCTGTCCTTTCTCAACGCATTTCTTTAGACAAAGACTCCGTTTTTTCCTCTTTTCGGATGGTAAATATTTCTCAGAACATGGAGTGTGAATCAAACCCATGTTTGAATTGAAATTGAGATACTGATACAAGTTCTTCCCTTCTGAATCAGATAGATTCATATCGGAAAGAGGTTGACAATAAGTTCTTTCAAAATTGACTATTTGTCCCTCTGTTAGAGGTGTTCCAGAAATGTCTGCGATCGAATAAATAGCTCTACGAACTAATGGATCGGATCGAATTGCAAAATGGAAAGATTTGTACAAGTTAGACCTTTCGTCACCACTTTGTGGAAAATCGTTAGGTATGAATATGTTAGATACCTGTGACTCGATTGGTGAAATAGTATCTCTCTCCAAAAAAGCGTATATTTTTTTACCGCCGCACAAAGAAAATATTTGGTTGCGAATGAATAAGATATTGAGGAATTGTCCATATGTAAAATCATAATTATTGATACGGGCCCTTTCCACATAAAAGGGGAATCTTTTGTTACAATAGAAGCAAAAGTGATGTGGATTATTCAAGAATCGAAGTCGATTTGCTTTATAAAAAGAAGATATCAATGAACTTCTATGAAATGGTTTCACGGGATTCAGCCAATTGTCTTGATCGTGGGATATCATTGAGAAATAGGAATCCGTGTTATCAAAAGATTTCCTGCGATTATTTCTAGTATGGAATGAGTCAATCATCCACTTTGGTATCTTATTGAACAAAAATGGTGATATTGTTCCTCCATTGATCAAGAATTTCGATTTTTGGGAAGTATCGTGATCATCCAATAATAATGGTTTCCATTTTTTCAAATGAACGATTTGAAGACCTATTGATTCTAACAACTGATTGCAGAGTTGATCATTCGGACCTTTCAATTCATAGACGTGGATCTCGGACCTATGAATGGGGGTATTCCCGAAACTCACAAAGAAAAAAGGAAGTGAGTTAGACAAAAAAAGAAGAAACTTGGACAAAAAGAGAAGTAACTTGGACAAAACGAAACGAAGTGACTTAGACAAATCTTTTTTGTCGATAACCTCAGACCAATCAATCGAATATTGATTAATACGTAATCGATCGAAGACTACTTGAAAACGGCCCTTCTGCTTAAAAATATATAGGCTTCACTTGTTTCTCAAGGAAAAACCCGTTGCTATTTGACGCCAGTCGACTCAACGGTGGTCGGTTGATAAGTACGACTCCACCACAAGATGACGAAATGCCCGCGCATTTCTACCGCTCTGCACGAAGAGTGGAGTGGACACAAGAGTTACAAGTGCCGTCGGTGGCGGACCTGACCCGACCCGACATCCCTCGTTAGTTTCCCCTCCCGCTAACACCGCCCCCTTGATGAGCACCCAACTCCTTTTTATTTCCGAGCCTTTCTATTTCGCTGAGGATAATTAATCTCAAGATTTTTCTTTTAGAAATCATAATCAACCAGTCAACAAAAATATTTCCATTCCTAAATAAAGATTCATGCGTAAACATAGCCCTTTGATGATTTGGGTCATGAACTTTTATGTGAGAGATCATTTATCGAAAAATGTTTTTCGATCGTTGACTTTTTGCGACACAAATTCACTCTCATCTTCGTGAAAATTATCAACTCAATTCTAAATCTTTATTTCGAGGAAGGTTTAAGAGGATCGGCGATAATTTGATGTCATGTCAGCAATTTCCAGCAACAATTGACTCCAAAATTTAAAAATTTGAGACTGAATTGATATTTGTATAAGAGATTTAAGATTGAACAGATGATTATCGACATAATTTTTTAGTACACTTCTTCTGATTTGGGTGCACGGGACAAGTACAACCATCGGTACTGAGGGACAACCGTACGTTGGAGGGATTGTCGGGTGCATGGTATGCTGGGCTCGAAATGTTGATGTTCGTGTGGAGTCAAACGTTCTTTAATGGCTGGTACTGCGGTCGTGTGCGGATTGAGTATGTGGCTCAAAGTACATAAAGCACAGTGCGAGGTGCGCTTCAGCCCAAAACAATTCCTTTGGCTTGAAAATATTGATCTTTTATTGGTAATTTTACATGCAGCAGATTTGAAAACAAATGTGTGAAGAAGAGAGCGAAAGCAGTGTCCGGAAAGGGGAGCCAACGTCTTTTGATGAAAGGGGAGGACGAGAACGGTAGAGGATGTGAGCGGCGGCGGCGGCGCGGCATAGAGATTCAATGGTAGCAGAGAGTGAAGAACGAGAGCTTGATGTAATGAACATGGATAACGCGCTCGTGCAGGCGCGCAAACCTGTTCTTCTGTGTTTCCTAGTGATACGAAGCTCATTGTTTCATCTGATTGAGCGTGCATACCGTCGACAGAAGCCCAACGATCACTATCTTACTTAAGGCACTAATTGAGGAGTCGTGTGAAGGAGTGATGCAAGACAATGATATCAACCAAGGAGAAGTTAGGTCCTTCGATGGAACTGACTTAAGTGAACCCAACAGTCTTCTTCTCGAAAAGGTTGCAGTATACTTGAATAGGAGCGTCGCTGAAAGCTGAGCAATTGACCTCCAGGGACTTTCAAAGGTACAAACGTAAACTGCCAAGGAAACCAGAACACTCGTAGCAATATTATTCTTATTCTTTGACAGATTCAAGCACCGGCATAGTAGATTTGTTGGCCTGAAGCATATGAGAATCAGTCAATCGGTGCTAATTTCTGTTGACCAAATTCAAAATGGCATTAGCATAAATATCACAAACAATACAGAATTACAAAAAAACGAAATTGCAATAACAAAGTTGGAATCGATACAAACGAATACCGAGGCCTGTGTTCAACACAGTTTCCTTAAAACAGATTCGTTCCCTTCAGCACGCGTTTGAGGTTTCGCGAACGTCTGTCTCCTAGGATATAACGGTAGACGACTAAGAAGTAATAAGAACTTCAAAGCCTTCAGCGAACTTGAACAAATTCTCGGAGATGAACACTATCGAAAAACAATGCAAATGCAGAGAACTATTTTCCAGAAGATTAAATCAATTCCGTAACAGCACAATTTAACGCACCATTAATCGCACGTTACAAATTTGTAACAGTTTGAGTTGAAAAAAGAAAATTAAATCAGAAGGCCAGCAAAATTGGGCTTGTCGCGAGGCCCACTTTTCGATCCTGCAATCGTGCGCGCTCGCGCCCAAGTTTCAGCTTGTTGGGCGTCGGATTTGCACCCCCTGCGCCTGCGCGCGAGGCAGAGAGTTTGTGCTATGATAGTTACCACTTCAAATAAGTGTAACTGTATATAAAGCACTCCATAGCCTTCTTCCTTTTTCAATGTGGGACTAATGTTTTTCACTTCCCACTGCCAACTCAAGAGTGTTCTTTGAGCATCAATTTCTCATTCATTCACCCATCAATTTATCCCAAATTTCCAACAATTTCAACCCCGGGACACCTTGGAGCCCCTTCGAATGATTCCGTTACAGTTGTTTGCTTGGACTGATTACTTACTCTATAAGGACAAGTCGTCTCCGTATTCTCCTCACCAAAGTGTGGAATAATTTTTCGACAGGTTGAAGCCCAGATAGTCGTTCCAGCTGTTCTCCGAATGATCAAGGAAAACTATAGTCTGGGTTTGAGCCAACTACTTACTTAATACTATTTTAGAAAGTACCTTAGTTGAATGAGATCAGTTAGTTCAGCTGAACCAACACCCGGCATAAATACCATTAGGAGTTAGACTATCCCGAGCCTTCTTCAACTTTGAAATCATGGTTACAGAGAATGAAGTCAAGGTTGACGTTTTGATCATCTTAGGAGTCAGGGAGATGAACGCGAATCCAGGGAGATGAACGCGAATCCAACCGATCAGAGATCATAGGTCAAAGATGCAATCGTAACTTTGAAGGGTATAAAGCTGTCCAGGAGTTCATTGCACTCCAACCCTGGTGATTGATTTTGAAGTACTCCAACTTTCCAACGTCTGGTCCAACCGAGGCTCCATTCTGGATCGGTGACGAGTTGTCCTTGAAGCAATATTGCAAAAGCTCGGAAATGAAGAGGGGGCAAAAAAGACAGTGGTTTGACTCGTCGCCCACATGTGATCAGCTCGATTTCTTTTTCGAGCGTGAGTTGAGTTTGAGTAACTGAGTAGCCTATCTAGCCAAGTTTGGTACAAAAGATTCTGGACAACAGATATCGAGCAAAGCAAGATAGGTGAGTTTCCTTGTACGAGCTGGAGTGATATTGGTTCCATGCCCCAAATATATAAATTCCTTGTTTTGTCTTGTATGAAGGTGTGAAGCAGAAGGTATAAATGGCGACACACCTATTGGATTGGTTCGCATTTCTTGAGATTTTCATCCTGGTGCCGCACGTCTTCTCGTCAATTTTCGGCATCCACATCAAGAGCCAATCTTACATAAGTTGAGCGACACGCCTGCCCAATTGACTCATTATCTAGCAAGTAATAACTTCACCAGCAACCCACATCCCACATACGATGCACGACAGAACGAGACAAAGCAATACTTATTACATGGTACATGTCCACATACGATGCACGACAGAGCGGTAATAAAGCTCGCCAGTTGCTTTGTTCCGGCAACTTGTCCAATTCAGCCCAGGAAACCGAAAATTCGACTGGTTATTACCGGTTCTAAATTTTTTTGAACCTGAAACCGTTCAGAACCGGCCGGTTCGGTTTGGATCCCTAGTTGAACCTGAACCTGTGCTCAACCCCAATGGTGGCCATAGAGCACTTTTATAGAAAGACAAAAAAACAATGCAAAAGCATTCATCGTTAAACAAATTGTCTAGGAAAACAACACCGCCGTGTCCTTGTCGTGGAGGACAGCGATGGGCTGATGTCTCCAAGGAGAGAACAACGGGGCCAAAGGCTGGAGGAGTGTTGACCGGGGCAAACACTTTCTATGCCTGGAGCTTGCGCGTGCACGCCGTATCCATAGCCCTTTGTACAACCAAGCGTGTGGGGGCAGTACCATTGCCTCTCTTACTCTCTGTTTTCCCCATGACACATTTACAAAGATAATGTTAGATAAATGAAGATTGATTCGAGTAATATTATGAAGTGACAAATTGTAAGTATTGATTAATCGGATGATGTCATTTCAGAGTGTGTATCTGCTCAGAATTTGACATACCAATTAATGTATTGATTTGATCAATCGGCTTACGTATATATAATGACACTAAGTGAAATAAAAATGTTCATAATCGCCGAGTTCCTTTAATGGGAAATAGGACACCACAAATATCATAACTTTCATATCCGAGTGCCGTAACTTTTCAAACGATTACCGAAAAATTCAACGTGGCCTTTATGTAATATAAACCATCGGATGTGACTCGTTGGCGAAATGAAGTATGCAAGAACGCGCTTAAACATTGTCATTTGATCCATTAATTTGCCACAAATTAATGAATTGGGCTAAATTAACAGCGTTCTTCAAATCCTCATCCCAAATAGAGAAATTGGATCAAAATCACCACCGAAGAGACCCTGAGTTTTCTTATTACTCTGTCTCTGAGGATTAACTCTGTATCACCACCACCACCGAAACTTCTCTGCTTTAAAATGTCAATCAAAACCCGAATTATCAATTGAACCCAAGCACTTCCTTTACTAGTTCAAGTGCCATATACAAGTTGACAGGTCTCAACACTCCTAGTGAGATATTCCCTTTCGAAATGGCCATGGACACAGAAGAACTCTGCAACCGTAAGAACCTGCGATCGAACATGTACAGGTAATGGTGGTGGCTTTCTTTCTTTCTTTTAGGGACACATGTTTCTTCGTCGTCGAGAGACACAGGGAGAGTAAATGGGAAGAGAGAGCCAGAGAATTGGTTTTTCCCGATTCTTCGAGCGTCGGCTGGTGGATGTGAAGGAGGAGATGGAAATGAAGGATGTACATGGACGAACGAGAGGCGCAGATAGAGAGGTCTGTTTCACTCGTTTTGGAGTTCCAAATTGCCACGTTGTTTCGTTTATTGTCCATTTTGGGCTTGAAGCCACATCTTACTTAAAATTTTATTCAAATAAACCGTGTGGTGCAAATCATCAAAATATGTCGTCGGAGGATGATCTTTAACTGACGTGGAACTCAAGTAATCGTTTGAATAATTATGACCCTTGAGTGAGCATCCGAAGAAACTATGACTCGCCCCTTTCCTGTCAATGATGATACAGGAGACACAAAAGGGAAATACTTTGGCAAAAGTGTTTCGTGCGCCAGTTGTAGGTTTTCACAATCACACTCACCTCGGTGACTTACTTTCTCTTACGTGATTGTGAATGTCACTGTTGTCATCTTTGTTACTGTATCGGACGTGTGGGGTTTCTGTATATTTGTTTTCCACTATTGTCCCTTGAGAACCCCAAAAAGCGAGGACACCATGACTTTCCACCTCAGAGTAAAAGCGAGGTTTCTGTATCTGTCTTCACCGGATCCATGTACGTGCGGATATAACAGGCACCACCTGCTTAAATCGATTGTCACGTCCTCCTCAGAATCTCCTCTGACCTTGCACCCACAACTCTGGCAAATGTTTTGTCTCTCTAACACTTCCCGTTTTTGTCCGACGCCGAGAAAATCACCAGCCATGTCCGAACACAACGGATCAAGAAAGCACTGCTGCTTGAGAGAAGAGCAGAGGAGGCTACCCCCCAAGAGAGGCCTCGTCAAGAAGAGGATCTTTGCTTCTATTGTGAAGTTCTTCAAGAAAGACAGGAGACAGAAAGAAGGAGACGGCAACGGCGACTGTGCCGACTGCAAAAATTGCAACCAGCAAAATAGCACAGCCCAAATGTGTATGTAGTTACTGCATCATGGATTTCTAGTGGATATGTAGTCTGACTAGACCAGGATGCTTCCTTGGCATTGCCTCTACATGCTTCTTCCTCGTACTCTTCTTCCTTCACCTTTTTATGCCACAGTACAGGCTTCTAGGTGATCACGGTTGGCCAAGGATCATGTACATTACCCACTCATTCTCAATGATAACGGCTGCGAATCTTTGGGCTCACATGAACTCAGTGCATCTAGTTAAAAAACTCACGTGTCGGACCGGCTCGAGAGACAGCAGTCAAGGTGACATGTATGAAATGTTTGGGACTCCATGAGAGAGGGAAGTAGATCGGCCATCTCTTACTTGGTTTGCTTGGTTGAGTCCATTAGCACTTGAAAAGGTAGGACTCTAAACCCTTTCAGTGTCTGTACACATGCATGGAAGTATGCTGAACTCATATGAGTAGGGGTGACCAAGATGGACTGCCTAAATCGAGATCGGACCGGACCGACCGTTTTGGTTCAGTTCTCGAGAATATCGATCCGGTTTCCGGTTCCTAAAAGTGGAATTAGTTTTCAGATGGTCCAGTTTCCAGTTCTAGGGTGGGAACCGGATCGGACCGGACCTGACCGATAAATATATTTTTTTTAAATTTTTTTATATATAATATTTAATATATATAAAAAATATTTAATATTTAATATTCAATGGGACCGATTGTTCAATTTTTTCATATATTATATATATTTTTCCAATTTTCTTCATGGCGTTATGGAATCAAATCAGAACTATAAAGGAAAGAATGGAATAATTGGTTCTCGGTTCACAAATAATATTCAATATTGGTCCCATTGGAACCAGTCCGGTCCGGTCCACAGTCTTAAGACTAGCCGGTCCGGTCCCCGGTCCTAGAAATTGTGAACTGGTCCTCCCGGTTCTTGGATTGAACCGGACCGGATCGGAAACCACTCACCCCTACGTATGAGGGCAAATACAATTGATCCGTTCTTCGATGGCGGTAAAATGTACTTTCCATAGGCACGTTACTGGTAAGCTAGTCATGATAATCTTTGTCCAGAAGACCAAAAATGTATCTCGATGGTCGACTTTTCGCAATCGGCGCATCCTTATTTACTAGTTAACCTCATGTGCTTTGGTAGGTTCCACAAGTGGAATCTATGACCTACCATATTAGAATTGATTTTTTTAGGAACCTGGAAGCTACTATATTTGTCTCGAAACTTGTTCTGAAACTTCTTTTTCTGGTCAGGTTTCAAGGTTTATCCAAAAACCTATTTTTTTTTTTGTTTTTTTTTCTGGTTTCATTTTTTATATAATAATAATATGAGTAATAAAACGATTTAAAGTTAAAAATGAATAATAAAAATCTCTATCCGTCAAAAGCAATAATCCATAAGATGAATACATAGTCACGTACAAATCTAAACGATAAATAGTTCAAACATGTAATATAAAACATAATTATAAAACTCCATCCCTTATTCATCGTTAAAAATATTACTCTAAATTCTAACCACCTAAGAACAAAAAATATAATTAATCACTTAACGGTAGTTTAATCTAAATTAGTATTAAAAATTAAAATAATTAATAGAAATACTCATAACATATATTCATATAACTTCAACTCGTGAACTCTATTTAACAATGATAATATTTTCGGTAAGGCAATCCAAATCTAAAAAACAAGGAAGAGATTAAATAAAGTATTCGCTCGTTACATAGATAAGTTACAGGGTTACAAAGACCGAATAAAAAATACGTAAATTATTTAATTCAAACTTTTCCGCATTCCGAAAAAAAGAAAAAGAGAAAGAAAAGAAATAAAAAAATATATTTAATTAAATAAGAAACTGCAAGAAAATCTATGAAAAGATTACATCCACGCGGCCAAACTTTCTCTCGACTTCTTTCCATAAAAGCGCGTACGTGTCTCTCTCTCTCTCTACATATTATATATATTATGTATAATTAAACTCCCCAAATAAAATAATTAAAATAATAATATTAAAAAAAAAGGAAATGAAGAAAGACCCCATTTCATAATTTCATCCATATCTCCCTCGTCCCGCTCTGGTCTTCAGTAGTCGCTTTCTCTGCCCGAAGAATCAAACGCGTCTCTCGGTCGTCTACAATCCCTAAGAAGGAAGTCTCGGTCTTGCCGGAGAATGCGGTTTCCGGCGAGTCTCCGTCCGCGATAGCCTCCATGTCCGGACCTCAGAGGGAGGGCTCAAACGGCGAGCGAGCGCGCTCGGCCTGCGATCTCTCGGTGGAGGAGACGAAGGAGCCGCGAGGGTTCCTGCCGGCGAGAAAGCGCGAGCGCGGCTGCCCCGTGAGAGCGAAGAGGAAAGAAGAGCCGCGACCTATGTTCGAGAAACAGAGAAAGAAGGCAAAGAAGGAAAGGATGCAAGAGCAATTATGGTTTTCATCTTTTGCAAAACCGGTCCGGTGGGTCCAATTTCTGGGTGATTCTTCGCTCGGAACCAGAAACTAGACAGATTCCCTCTGGTTCCAAAACCCGAACTGAACCTATTTTCAAGACAGTCTGGTCTAATTCCCGGATAAATGTGATTCCTTTGCACATCCCTAAGTTAAGTGCAACGATGCAAAACGGCAACGCAACTTGCCGGGTATTGCACGCTTGCAACAATATTTTTGTAGTTGTTTGTGTGGAGTCACGATGTATCGATATCTACGAACGCTTCTAACCAGCTAGCTTTGAGGTTTCGTGGGAATAGAATATGTGGCTCACATTGCCCAAGAAAATCACAATCTTTCTTTTCGTTAAATTTACATAAATAGGACATAAACCCCATACACAACATATTTTAATGCCCCATATGACGTACAAGCCGGATTAGAAAGTGGAGTTCAATGAAGGGCCACAAATGCGAATAAATCGGGACAAAATCTGATTTTAATGCCATATTAAAAAGTCGAACCCGAAATCTTAAACTTATAGATGAAGGGGACCATGGCATTTGTTTAAAGAGCATATCAATCCCGCAGACGATCAACTTTGGGATTCTTTAATGACCTGTACAGCTGCATTCTCTTGTTCCTTCCAAAAGAGAAGTTCTCACCTTTTTTTTATTTGGCGAGGAACGTGTTTGTTGGCATAATTTCAAAAGGCAAAATCTTGGAGTGACTTACATGGAGATCTGATCCTTTTGTTCTCAGTCAATGGTTGTGGGACTAGGGGTACGGCTGCATTTTCCTTTTCCTTCCATAAGAGAGGAGAGCTTTCACCATTTTTAAATCTTGCGGAGAACATCTTTCTTCGCCGCACTTTTAGAATTTGAGAAGGTAATATCTCAGCGGGTCCTCTCTGCTCTGGATCCCTGGTTCAAAATGTGGATTGAAGATCTTTCTTTTAGTCAAATTATCCTCTCGAAATTTCAAAAGTGAGTTGAGCAAGTCAATTAATTCTAATCTTAGTCTAGCCAGATACATAATTAGGTAAGATTTGCGAAAAGAAATCAAGATTTTCTTTTCTCTTGTTTTTTGCCATATAGTGTTGGACTAATAGTTTGAGTCCTGGTTCAATGTTTTGTCAATTGTATAAACTGGCGGCAATCTAAGAGTGTCTGCGATTGGAATAGCCTTAAAATTGAGTGGTGATGACTCGCGACTGAACGATATCGGGACATTGTAGAGTGATTGAAAGATCTATAATGACCCAAAATTGCGAGTTAGATGTACGGACATTTCAAAGATTTTAGGCAACTCTGCGTACTATATGCCATTCGCTCGATCAAACACAATTGTGGTGCTCCATCATTAGTTGGGTTGGCCATCTCGGGAGTGGTGCTAGCTAGAAAGAACGAGTGTTCTAACAGGAATATGAATCAACATCTAACGAAGTACAAATATCAGACACCAAATCCAGCCTGTATGGCCATCGGACGTGGTCGGAGGATGATATGGATAAAATTAATTCCAACATGAACATCCACGTCGGCTTTTATGTCAGCTAAATTTTATCCACATCATACTTCAACGTTATCTATATTAGGTAAAATTTTCCACGAGCGTCCCCGGCAGGCATCTGCATGGTTTTTTGGAATCATACTTTGGTATCGTTTGAGGGCAATGTTAGCCAAATTTGGATGGATTTAGTGTCACGAGGGACTTGATAAAAAAATCTCTGAAAGAAGAAAACTTTAATTGGATAAATTAAAAACACATAGACTCGATTAGAAAAAATGTGAAAGTACGTGAATCAAAAAGTAGAATCGGTATCTTGAAGTAGGCGTGAGCTAGACGGACCGACTGAACCCGCCGGTTCTGGGCGTTTCCAAGCGGCGCCGATATTTCTAGTTCCATTGTTAAATATGTCTTGAATTTTATATACTTGGTCCGGTTCATAACCCGACCCGACATATTTTTGTGCGACCCGAAAGTGGAAAGAAAATCGAGATTCGGTTCGCGACGCGAAGGGTTGGGCCTATTGGCCCAACCCGCTTTTGGGAGCCCTATTTGTACTGCGGCTAGGTTTTCTCATGGAAGTACAGAGAGAGTTTTGTTTTCAAAGAGTTTTGGTGAGCCGTGAGGTTTTGTCGTTGTTTCGACTTCTGAAATTTGTACTCTCTTTGATTATAGTGGAATCTTGTCTTGCCTCGCCCGTGGATGTAGATCACCTTGTGATCGAACCACGTAAATTCCCGTGTTCTGTCTTTTATTTTTCCGCATCTGTTCCCAACAATTGGTATCAGAGCTGCGTTCGATTCTGCGGTTCTTGGAGATGGCATCTTTGAAGTTTCAGATTTCATCTTTTGACGGACAGAACAATTTCAGATTATGGAGAATAAAGATGAAGGCTTTATTGAGGCGAGAGGGTACGGTTAGGGCGCTGGATGGAAAATACCCAGACGATATGACATCGGCTGAGATTGAAGAGATGGACGAGAAGGCGCATAGCGCGATCCAATTGTCCCTAGATGACAAGGTTTTGCGTGAAGTCACCGATGAAGAAACAGCGGCCGGTCTCTGGAAGAAACTGGAAAGTCTCTATATGAAGAAATCTCTAACATCGAGACTTTATTTGAAGCAGCGTCTTTATACCCTAAAGATGCGCGAAGTTACGCCTGTTCAGGAACATTTGGATGAGTTTAATAAAATTGTTCTGGATATGAAAAATTTAGATATTAAACTCGAGGATGAAGATCAAGCTTTGATCGTGTTATGTTCACTGCCTGCCTCGTACGAAAATTTTGTGAACTCGATGCTTTATGGACGTGAATCCATAACTTTGGAGGATGTCAAAGCATCTTTGAATTCTGCAGAACTGAGAACAAAATTGAATGGGAATACCAGCGAAAACAAAGCAGATGGTTTGTTTGTGAGAGGCAGGACCAAGAGCAGGGATAAAGCTTTCCGAGGGAAATCTGTTGGTCGTTCAAAATCTAAGACACCTGGAGATAAGATGAACGTTGAGTGCTACTATTGCCATAAAAAGGGACATTACAAGTCAGATTGTCCTTCGCTCAAGAAAAAGGATAAGCAGCATAGTCAAAAACAAGATTCGGCGAATGTTGCAAACGACAATGAGGCTAATGCGTCAGATAGTGTTCTTACGGCATGCTCTGCTGTTAATTTGTCCAATGATGTTTGGATTATGGATTCGGGAGCATCATATCACATGTGCCCAAATAGGGAATGGTTCACCACATACGAGCCATTGAATGGTGGATCAGTCTTGATGGGGAATGATGCTGTATGCAAAGTCGTGGGTATTGGTACTGTTCGGATTAAGTGCCACGACAAAGCAGTAAGAACTTTGACTGAAGTAAGACATATACCAGACTTGAAGAGAAATCTTATCTCGTTGAGCAGTTTGGATTCCATTGGGTGTGTGTACTCAGGTGGAGGTGGAGTTCTCAAAGTTACAAAAGGCAATCTGGTTGTGATGAAAGGAAGCAAGGTGAATCACTTGTATCATTTGCAGGGTAGCACAGTTATGGGTCCTTCAATTGGCACAAGCAATTCCGTTTCTGACAATGATAGAACAAAATTGTGGCACATGCGTTTGGGCCACATGAGTGAGCGTGGTATGTCAGTTTTGAGTAAGCGTGGTTTACTTTGTGGGGAGCAAACGACCTCGCTAGATTTCTGTGAGCATTGTGTTCTTGGCAAGCAATGCAGAGTCAGATTCAGTACGGGGACGCATTCAACAAAGAGCACACTCGACTATATCCAGATTGCCTTTACTTTGTGACGTTCCATCTAAGGGTGGTGCTCTTTACTTTGTGACGTTCATTGACGATTATTCCAGGAAGGTTTGGGTTTACTTTCTGAAAAGAAAAAGTGATGTGTTTGAAACTTTCAAGAAGTGGAAAGCTCTTGTTGAGAATCAGACAGGGAAGAAGATTAAACGTCTTAGGACCGATAATGGTCTTGAGTTCTGTGGTGGCGATTTTAATGAATTCTGTGCAGATGCAGGTATTGTTCGACACCGTACAGTTAGGCACACTCCACAGCAGAATGGAGTGGCAGAACGCATGAACAGAACTCTATTGGAGAGAGCAAGATGCATGCTCTCTAATGCTGGCATGGAAAAGGATTTCTGGGCTGAAGCTGTTAACACGGCTTGTTATCTGGTTAATCGCTCTCCTTCAACAGTAATAGAATGCAAGACTCCTTTTGAGATGTGGTCAGGTAAGCCTTGTGATTACTCTAATATGAAGGTTTTTGGATGTCCTGCTTATTATCATGTTAAGGATGGTAAGCTAGAACCTAGAGCAAAGAAATGCATTTTTGTTGGGTATGCTGATGGGGTGAAAGGTTATCGTTTATGGTGCCAGGAACCTAACTCACCTAAGTTCATTATTAGTAGGGATGTTACATTTAATGAAATGCATATGCTTGATCAAAGGAAAGTTGCTGATGAGTCTGTAGGTAAACATGAGAGTGATATGAATGAGGTGGAGGTTCAGGTGGAGCTTCCAGAAAAGACCTCTCAGAACATTTTGAACGAGAAAAATGCTCCTGTTGATTCAAGTTCAGATGAGGAAGCTGTAGATGAGGTGGAGCAGCCATACTCTATTGCTACTGGCAGAGAAAGGAGACAGACCCGGCCTCCTCAGAAATATGGGTTCTCTGATCTTGTAGCTTATGCTCTTACGACAGCAGAAGATATTGGTATTCAGGAACCTTCTACCTATACAGAAGCTATTACTTGCACAGAATCAGAGAAATGGACTATTGCTATGGTTGAAGAACTTGAATCACTTCACAAGAACCAGACTTGGGACTTGGTGCAGTTGCCTAAGGGAAAAAGAGCCATCGGGTGTAAATGGGTCTTCAAGAAAAAGGAAGGAATTCCAGGTGTTGA
Organism: Syzygium jambos; assembly: GCA_031216235.1. NCBI lineage: Eukaryota > Viridiplantae > Streptophyta > Magnoliopsida > Myrtales > Myrtaceae > Syzygium > Syzygium jambos. The sequence goes on from CM062230.1 coordinate 27,291,607, forward strand.
AAATGCTAGATTCAAGGCTCGGCTCGTAGCTAAAGGCTACAACCAGAAGGAGGGAATTGATTATGATGAAGTTTTCTCTCCTGTGGTAAAACACACTTCCATTCGTGTGTTGCTGGCTATAGTTGCTCAATTTGACTTAGAGCTTGAGCAACTTGACGTGAAGACTGCTTTTCTGCATGGCGAGCTTGAGGAAACTATTTATATGGCCCAGCCCGAGGGCTATTATGTAGAAGGCAAGGATGATCATGTTTGTAAATTGAAGAAATCCTTGTATGGTTTGAAGCAATCACCAAGACAGTGGTATAAGAGATTCGACAGCTTTATGATAGGGAGCGGTTATCAGAGGAGCAACTATGATGGTTGTGTCTACTTCAAGAAGGGTTCAGATGGATCCTTTGTCCATCTTCTCTTATACGTGGATGACATGCTCATTGCTGCAAAGAACATGTCAGATGTGTTGATCTTGAAGAAACGGCTCAATGAGGAGTTCGAGATGAAAGATCTGGGTCCTGCCAAGAAGATCTTAGGAATGGAGATTCAGAGGGATAGGAAAGTAGGAAAGTTATATCTCTCGCAGATGAGCTATATTGAGAAGGTACTTGAGAGGTTTGGCATGCAAAACGCTAAGCCCGTGAGTACACCGTTGGCATCTCATTTTAGACTTTCAGCTCTACATTCACCTCAATCAGAGGTCGAGGAGGCTGCGATGTCTCGTGTCCCATACTCCAGTGCAGTCGATAGCATTATGTATTGTCACATCCCGATTTTTAGACATGGAAAACCGCAGATAAATGGTAATATCCTCAATTTCAGTTCCCGGGAAATGTCTATGGTTTACGTTTGATGGTTTTCCAATCGGAACAAAAATTTCTACTCTTGTTTTGGAAAACCGTATTTCGGATCATTTGTACCCCTTCGTTTTGTTATTTTTGGGGAGACTTTTGTGATCCGAATTTTGAAATACTTTCTTCTTGAAAGTTGTTCCAAACATCTTGAAGTTTCACATGATTTAATTTCAGAAATTTTTGAGTTGAGATAAGTGGTACGATGGCCTGATTTTCGGACCGTGTGAAACTGCCTAGAATGGGTTTTTCGGTGATGTTCACACCGTCTTGATTTTCTACAAGTTTTTCTGGGCAGATTTTGGAAAAGTTTCCTTCATGGAAGTTGTTGAGAACTTATTTTTCTATAACGTGTATAAATTTGGGAATTTTCTGAGATGATTTGGATGCTGGAAAGAGCTTATTTTGAGAAAGTAAAATGCTGTTCCAGTGAACTGTTTTTGGTCTGTCTTTGAGTGACTGAAAATGGTATTTGCAGAGAGAATTAGATTTTTTGTTCTTCATGAAAAATGTTTATTAAGGTCTTGTTTATGACATATCCGAATTTGAGAATTTTCGGAGTTCATTTACTATGATTTCAAGTCCGATTTCGTGAACAGTGCAAAACTGTTCGGTTTTGCCAGATTTCAAAGATTTAGCAATTTCTATACGAAAACGTTGGAATTTGGACTTGGTGTCTTCTGGTGATTTAAAGTACGTGTTATGAGCTTTCAAATGAGATATTTTATGCCTTGATCGGAGGTCGGACCAGGGAAAAACGAAATTTAAAAATAAATAGCCAAGAATGAAGCTTGTTCAAGAAGCTTAATTAATGGCTTGTATTAATGGCTTGGTCTTCTTTTCCACAAGCATTTATTGGCTTGCATTTATTATTCTTGACTTTGATGACCCTTCATGATGGCTTGTGAGGTAAGCGCTTACCTCATTGCCCCGATGACCTAAGCGCTTACCTCATCCTTTTCTTTGGCCCCAAGTTTTGGCTTCCTATAAATAGAAGAAGGGCCATTCGGCCAAGAGAGAGAGAAATAGAGAAAGAAAGAGAGAAAGCCAAGAGGGAGAAGGATGAGGGAAAGAAAAGAAAGGGGTCGACACCATGAGTTGCCGAGATCCCGAGGCCGTCGACTTTCCCGTCCATTTTTCCACTCTCTAGTTCTTGTTTCAGTTTTGTGTAAGTAAACTTCCTAATATCGGGAAAGGAAGTTGTGATGCGTTGTGACACGGTTTGCTTAGACCGTTTCTCGGTCATTTGGTTGGTTATGGTTGGTTCATTTCTCGATTTACTCATGTTTCGTGTTTGAAGTTTGTTTCAGAGGTAGAATCGAGATTTGACTGGTAAAGTGCGCATGTTATAGCCATGCTTTATGTTCTTGTGTATGAACTTTGCTATTGATCTGCCATTGATGCGAGTACGGTAAGGGCCGGCTTGTGCTAACGGCGATCCCCTCGTCCTCGCTTGGTATTAGTTGGTTTACTTGCTGAGTCTCCCCGACTCACCCCCCATTTTCCCTCCCACCTTCAGGTCCATAGGATGGTCGAATGGACGGCGGCGACAGGAGGAATTCGAGCCATGTTGGAGTTCGGGGAAAGCGAGGAGCGAGAAGCAGTAGTGGGCTTAGGACACCCAAGCCCTAACGTTTGTTGTATAAATGGCTAAAATTGGATAATTTGGCCTGTAAAATATATTTGCGTGTCCTATAAATATAAGGTTTGCTCATGATGCTGTTGTCTTAATCCCGCTGTTGATTTGTTTTTAATGTGATTGTCCCGAGTTATGCTTCCGCTTGTGTTTAAATAAAGATAATAACGAACGGGACGTCGCGTTAATGGCCCCGAGGTCGGGGGCGTCACAGCTTGATTTGGTATCAGAGCAGGTTTTCCCTCCAGTAGGTGCAGTTCGGGGCAGCTTGCAATTGGCCAATCCAATGAGGGCGGGGAGTGGCACCGAGGCCATACGACCTGATCATTGAGCGGCTTCTGACAAAGGTGGCGCCGGGGCAAGAGGCCTGATCATTGAGCGGCCTTTGGGCAGAAGTGGCGCCGGGGTGAAGGGCCTGATCATTGAGCGGCTCCTGGCAGGCTTCTAGGATGGCTAAAGGCAAGAATGATCGAACTGTGCACCGAACTGGGAAAACGATTCTGAAATCAAAGCGGGAATAAAGACCTGGAGCGATAAGGTGCGCTGAAGTTGGGGTAGTTAGCTAGGAAACACCCCTGCGCATGTGAATGATTGATTGTGATTGAATAGGTTAAGTGTTCCTGTTTGTTGTGATCACTGATCTATTCTTGTGTTGTAGAAAGTCTTGTTAGACTATTGATAGCAGAATAAGTGCTAAGGACCAGGTTGCGACCGCTGAGGAAAAAGGAAAGTCCCAGCAGGATGCCACGACCTCGAAAGAAAAGTCCAAGCAGTTTCCCTTCTAGTAAGTTGCAGTTCGGAGTTGAGCCAAGAGAAGGCTGTTGAATGTTGATATAACCCGATCCGATGAGGGCGGGGAGTGATCGCCAGGGCAGAACCTGATCAAGGAGCGGCTCTTGGCTAGGAAGTGGACGCCGGAGCAAGAAGCTTGATCAAGGTGCGGCTTCTAGCAAGAGTGTCGCCGGGGTTGAAGGCCTGAACAAGGTGCGACTCCTGGCAGGCTTCTAGGATGGCGGGTAAGAAAATGCAGTAAACCGAACTAGGTAAGATGGGAACTGTTGGTTGAAATGATAAGTGCGATCTTCGTGATTGTTATAAGTAAGTAAATTGTGCTTGAGGAAGATTTTATCAGAGTAGCGCAGCGGAAGCGTGGTTAAGCTTGCTGCACTCTGGTATGTTGGATCGAGGTCGGGGAAAGAAAGGTCGCTGGTCCAGAGCTAGTCCACATGACAGTGGCTACTGTAAATGTACAAAGGTAAGATAAGTCCCAGGTATGTAGGATCTTTTGAAATTCGAGAAAGAAAAAGGAATTTGGCCTATCGGTTGGCGTCGCCACCGAAACTTGCTTAGGTATATGTTGTGATATTGTGAAAGTGTGAGCCCGATCCGGCACGCTTGCTGAATTTTTTTGACGAGGTCGAAGTGGACAGCAGAGTGTCCTATGCTGAGGAGCAGGTGCGGATCGTGGATTGTAAGGAGCAAGTGTTGAGAGGTAAGGCCGTTCCTTTAGTTAAGGTCCTATAGTGTTACCAGGGCATAAATGAAGCCACCTGGGAGAGTGAGGAATTGAGGAAAGGTTGATACCTGCATTTATTCGAGGAACCAGGTACGTGTTTAAATTTCGAGGACGAAATTTTATTAGAGGGGGAGAATTGTCACATCCCGATTTTTAAGCCTGGGAAACCGCAGGTAAATGGTAATATCCTCAATTTCAGTTCCCGGGAAATGTCTATGGTTTACGTTTGATGGTTTTCCAATCGGAACAAAAATTTCTACTCTTGTTTTGGAAAACCGTATTTCGGATCATTTGTACCCCTTCGTTTTGTTATTTTTGGGGAGACTTTTATGATCCGAATTTTGAAATACTTTCTTCTTGAAAGTTGTTCCAAACATCTTGAAGTTTCACATGATTTAATTTCAGAAATTTTTGAGTTGAGATAAGTGGTACGATGGCCTGATTTTCGGACCGTGTGAAACTGCCTAGAATGGGTTTTTCGGTGATGTTCACACCGTCTTGATTTTCTACAAGTTTTTTTGGGCAGATTTTGGAAAAGTTTCCTTCATGGAAGTTGTTGAGAACTTATTTTTCTATAACGTGTATAAATTTGGGAATTTTCTGAGATGATTTGGATGCTGGAAAGAGCTTATTTTGAGAAAGTAAAATGCTGTTCCAGTGAACTGTTTTTGGTCTGTCTTTGAGTGACTGAAAATGGTATTTACAGAGAGAATTAGATTTTTTGTTCTTCATTAAAAATGTTTATTAAGGTCTTGTTTATGACATATCCGAATTTGAGAATTTTCGGAGTTCATTTACTATGATTTCAAGTCCGATTTCGTGAACAGTGCAAAACTGTTCGGTTTTGCCAGATTTCAAAGATTTAGCAATTTCTATACGAAAACGTTGGAATTTGGACTTGGTGTCTTCTGGTGATTTAAAGTACGTGTTATGAGCTTTCAAATGAGATATTTTATGCCTTGATCGGAGGTCGGACCAGGGAAAAACGAAATTTGGAAATAAATAGCCAAGAATGAAGCTTGTTCAAGAAGCTTAATTAATGGCTTGTATTAATGGCTTGGTCTTCTTTTCCACAAGCATTTATTGGCTTGCATTTATTATTCTTGACTTTGATGACCCTTCATGATGGCTTGTGAGGTAAGCGCTTACCTCATTGCCCCGATGACCTAAGCGCTTACCTCATCCTTTTCTTTGGCCCCAAGTTTTGGCTTCCTATAAATAGAAGAAGGGCCATTCGGCCAAGAGAGAGAGAAATAGAGAAAGAAAGAGAGAAAGCCAAGAGGGAGAAGGATGAGGGAAAGAAAAGAAAGGGGTCGACACCATGAGTTGCCGAGATCCCGAGGCCGTCGACTTTCCCGTCCATTTTTCCACTCTCTAGTTCTTGTTTCAGTTTTGTGTAAGTAAACTTCCTAATATCGGGAAAGGAAGTTGTGATGCGTTGTGACACGGTTTGCTTGGACCGTTTCTCGGTCATTTGGTTGGTTATGGTTGGTTCATTTCTCGATTTACTCATGTTTCGTGTTTGAAGTTTGTTTCAGGGGTAGAATCGAGATTTGACTGGTAAAGTGCGCATGTTATAGCCATGCTTTATGTTCTTGTGTATGAACTTTGCTATTGATCTGCCATTGATGCGAGTGCGGTAAGGGCCGGCTTGTGTTAACGGCGATCCCCTCGTCCTCGCTTGGTATTAGTTGGTTTACTTGCTGAGTCTCCCCGACTCACCCCCCATTTTCCCTCCCACCTTCAGGTCCATAGGATGGTCGAATGGACGGCGGCGACAGGAGGAATTCGAGCCATGTTGGAGTTCGGGGAAAGCGAGGAGCGAGAAGCAGTAGTGGGCTTAGGACACTCAAGCCCTAACGTTTGTTGTATAAATGGCTAAAATTGGATAATTTGGCCTGTAAAATATATTTGCGTGTCCTATAAATATAAGGTTTGCTCATGATGTTGTTGTCTTAATCCCGCTGTTGATTTGTTTTTAATGTGATTGTCCCGAGTTATGCTTCCGCTTGTGTTTAAATAAAGATAATAACGAACGGGACGTCGCGTTAATGGCCCCGAGGTCGGGGGCGTCACATGTATGCTATGGTATGCACTCGTCCAGACATTGCGCAGGCAATTAGTGTGGTTAGTAGATATATGGCGCATCCTGGAAAGGTCCATTGGCAGGCAGTGAAATGGATACTTAGGTATCTTAGAGACTCCGCAGAGTTGGGTTTAGTGTTTGATAGAAACAGTTCTAACGGTACCTCAGTTGTGGGATTTGTGGATTCCGATTTTGCAGGTGATCTCGATAAGAGGAGATCATTGACTGGCTATCTTTTCACACTATCTAGTTCGGCTATTTGCTGGAGGTCAACCTTACAGTCGACAGTTGCTTTGTCTACTACAGAGGCAGAGTATATGGCAGCAGCAGAAGCAGTGAAAGAAGGTATTTGGTTAAGGAATCTTGTTCAGGAACTTGGGCTACAGCAGGAAGACAATTCGATTGTCTTTTGTGACAATCAGAGTGCTATATACTTGATTAGAAATCAAGCATATCATGAGAGGACTAAGCACATCGATGTCAGGTATCACTTTATTCGCGAGGCAGTTGCAGAGAGAAACATGACTGTAAAGAAAATTGGTACAGCTGACAATCTTGCTGATATGTTGACCAAGCCAGTCCCCGCCAACAAGTTTAAGCATTGCTTGAACTTGATTGGCATGCTTGGTTGAGTTTGCCCTTTCTGGGGCTTTGGTGGAGAGGTAAATGACAGTTCTACATTTGTGTTTTGAAGTGGATATGTTCTTTTGTTGCAGCCCTTGTTTCCTACACCAAGTTAGCTCACGTAGGCTTAGGGATGCCAAGAGAATGTGTTCGGCTTCTTGACTGTTTTATTTTGGGAAATTCAAGCCAAGGTGGAGATTTGTTAAATATGTCTTGAACTTTATATACTTGGTCCGGTTCATAACCCGACCCGACATATTTTTGTGCGACCCGAAAGTGAAAAGAAAATCGAGATTCGGTTCGCGACGCGAAGGGTTGGGCCTATTGGCCCAACCCGCTTTTGGGAGCCCTATTTGTACTGCGGCTAGGTTTTCTCATGGAAGTACAGAGAGAGTTTTGTTTTCAGAGAGTTTTGGTGAGCCGTGAGGTTTTGTCGTTGTTTCGACTTCTGAAATTTGTACTCTCTTTGATTATATTGGAATCTTGTCTTGCCTCGCCCGTGGATGTAGATCACCTTGTGATCGAACCACGTAAATTCCCGTGTTCTGTCTTTTGTTTTTCCGCATCTGTTCTCAACATCCATGAAATTGGAACCGGTGGTTTTCAGTCCGGTTCTAGAGTGGTAACTTATATTTTATTATTTTTATAAATTCTTAAAGTGTAAACCTAATTTACAAACCCTATGCTAGTTCCAGAGTCTCCTCTCGAGGAGGCACAGTCACCGACTTAAAGCTCATTTGACAACGGAGGCTCTTCCTTGTCTGTCCTGTCCGGCCACGACAAGCACCTCCTTTCGTCGGAGGCACGTGGTGGAGTGGCTACGAGGTTGAAGGGGCCCACGTTGGGGAAGTTGTTGAGCTTTGGACTCGAGATCATCCGTTTTTGTTGGGTGCAGCTCCTCAGAAGCTGTTCAAGAACACACCGCAGCTGCTCTCAGCAAGGCTCTGCCCATGTCGCGAAGCCAGCGGGAGAAGAGTAAAGTCCAAGTCCCCGAACACGACTCCTTCTGGCAAGTCCCTGACGCGCACTCTCGACATTCCTGGGATGAAGTGCAAGGTCTCATCTTCATGCCCTTCAATTCCCGCAACTCCAAAAGGACTCCCCGCCACTCGTTATTTGAGTGGCTCGTGGTTACACTATGGTCTTAGAATGCATACTATTGAACTTCTCTTCAACAAAGTGTTTTCGCTTGGTCCAACGAGAAGGAAGAGGTGTTGTAACTAGGGGCTTTACATAGCATGATGACTGATTCCATTGGATCATCCGAGAACCGGACTCGGTCCCGGGGCTTGGTGGGCCTGTCCATAGTTCCGAAAATCAGGATCCGGTCCCTTTGGTCCGGTTCTCTAAGATTGGACCGGACCAGAAACTAATCACCCATACCTTAAAGGTGCCTTAGATATTATTAACGCAATTACTGTTTTATCCCCCGAGTGTAATCAAATCTCCGACGGTGGCAAAAACGAAACACCTGCCTTTCAAATTCGATCAGAAATGTACAAAATGTTTCGAAAGCGCGCATCGCCAACTGACTGAAAACCGCTCGCTTCTTCAGCACCGGAAAACGGTTGGCTTAGAATGAGAGCGCTCGTCATCCTCGGCTCGTCCACCTCCTCCGCCACCGCCACCGCCACCGCCCTATCTCCACCTCCTCCCTACCACCACCACCACCACCAGCGCTCCACCAGGCCTCCCTCCCTCTCCCGATCGCCCCCACCCTCGATCTCCACCGTCCACTCCCTCCCGGCCTCCCTCTCCGCCCTCCGATGCGACCCCAAGCCCCAGCTCCGCACCCTCGCGGACCTCGCCTCCGGGCTCGCCGCCGACGGCCGCCTCGACGACTTCGCCGCGGTGGCGGATCACGTGGTGGCCTCCGGCGCCGAGGTTTCGCTGTTCGTCGCGGAGCTTGACGTCGAGCTCGTGGGGAGGGGGCTGGCTCGAGGCCTCAGGGAGGGGAGGCTGTGGAGCTTCGTGGAGGCGCTGCGGATGGTGGAGAAGCTGGGAATTGTGCCGGCAAAGTTTGTCGACGGCGCGATGATGAACTTGCTGGGGAAGGAGTGTGAGCGGTTGATGGACTGCGGCGATGTGGAGTCATTGGTTCAGGTGATGGAGACTCTCGCAGGTGATGAATTAGGTCATCATGACACATTTCTATTAATTCTGAAATGTGGAATTGGGGTGATTTAGCTTTAGACAGTAAAATCATTACTTGCCTCTACTGAGGCGAAGTATAGATGTTGTTAAATTGTTTCTTGGAAGCTGTAGTTTCTGATACTAATTGAGACTGAGAGATAGTGTCGGGCGAAGAGATCAATTGAACAGAGTAGACTCGGAGAAATCGCACTTGTAAAATTCTTTGCAACTTATGATTCGCGTAGTTAAGTATCTGTTAAGTTTAACTCTTGTTATCAAATGACTGATGTTTCTTCGTTTGCTGTTAGGTTTCAAATTTCCAGTCAGAGAGTTAGTGAAACCCGCTGATGTTATCAGAGCGTTAATTGATCAACGGATGCCGAATTTGGCCATTAGGTATGTTATATAGTTTATTCCATACCAGTGCTCTTTTAAGGTTCGAGCTTTAACTCTTAAATATGTTGTCTAAGTGATGGGTGAAATTTTCTTACGTTAGTTCTTGATGGGGAACTCTTATTATAACTCAAGTTGTCGGTCTGATGTTTCAGCCACTGCCATTTTGCAGATATGCATGCATCTTTCCACATGCACAAATATTGTTCTGCACTATCACACACGAATTTGGGAAGAAAGGGGATCTGGTATCCGCATTGAAAGCCTATGAAGCCTGCAAGAAAAGCTCGAACGGCCCTAATATGTTTGTCTACCGCAAAATAATTGATGTTTGCGGTCTATGTGGTGATGCCGAGGAATCCAGGCACATTTGCGAGGTAACTGACTTGCCTTACCTTATTAAATTGATCTTAACATTACAAACTCTTGTTAATGGTTCTTCTTATTCATGATCTATATTCTTTTTAAATGACGTAAACAGTTGCACTTCTTGCATTTTGAGCTTTTAATCAATAAGATATATAGACTGAGGCGAAGGCACTTTCAAAAGCCACTTTAGGAGTTTTTGCTCGTTGATGGTTGGATGTTTTTTAATCCCAGATCCAGAAAGGATATGAAGAGCTTAGAATTATAGGAATGAAGAGCTTCTAGTAATATGATCGAAGTTCATAAAATTGCGACTGTACTCGTGGTGACATGAGTGTTGAGAAAAACTATGCAGTTGACCATAGGAAAGTTGGTCATTTGTCATACAACAGCTAGGGCAACCTTTTCCATAGTTGTTAACGGGGTTACACAACTACTAAAGCTGATGATCACAACCTAAATTGACCAAGGCAATTGATTTAAGGATTCGTGTAGTTTTCAGAGTGATTTGGAAAATTGCTAGTTTGCTCAAGGTTTCACTGTATGATCTTCTAAGTTGGAATTCCCCAAACACATCCAGGGTTGATATGCTACGTGAATCACAGCTTTCTCATGCTTGCCATTCTGCTGCAGGACTTGCTTAATCAGGGTATCGTTCCAAATATCTATGTTTTCAACAGCTTAATGAACGTCAATGCCCATGATTTGAGCTACACATTGCACATATACAAGACAATGCAGGTAAATCTGCTCTCTCTCAATTTGTTAGAGAGCTATTTTTTCTTTAATTAAGTCCACTTATTGGTCATACCAATGGAAAATCCTACTGGCCAAATTTACAAATGCAGAATGTTGGTGTCACTCCAGACATGGCAACCTATAATATCCTTTTGAAGGCATGCTGCCTGGCTGGAAGAGTTGATTTGGCCAAAGAAATATATCAGGAAGTGGTAGACCTAGAATCAACGAGGGTGTTGAAGTTGGATGTATTCACATACAGCACGATCATTAAGGTCCATCTTCTCAAGTGACTAACTTTGATGAGTCTTCACCAAAGGTTCCCAGCCATTAAATTGAAATTTGTTCTGCTCGATTCTCCATTAAGTATCTGATATCTGATTATTAAAATTTTCAGGTCTTTGCAGATGCAAAACTGTGGCGGATGGCTCTACAGATTAAGGATGACATGCTTCGTGCCGGCGTTACTCCTAATACGGTCACATGGTCATCACTGATTAGTGCCTGTGCAAAAGCGGGTCTGGTGGAGCGGGCAATTCAGTTGTTCGAGGAAATGCTTCTGGCTGGTTGTGAACCAAATTCACAGTGTTGCAACATCCTCTTACATGCTTGTGTTGAGGCATTCCAGTTTGATAGGGCTTTCCGTCTTTTCCAGGCCTGGAAGGACAGGAAATTGGCAAAGACTTCAAGTAGAGACCCTGGAAGCAGAAAACAGAGCCTATTGAGCATGGTTGGCCAGAGAGAAAATTCTAGTCATACACCAGAAAATGCATACAAGACATGTCGCACGAGCTTTGTTGGGAGATTTCCCTTTTCACCCACAACCACCACATATAATATATTGATGAAAGCCTGTGGAACTGACTACCGCCGTGCAAAAGCTCTGATGGAGGAAATGAAGGTAGCTGGACTTGCGCCTAATCACATAAGCTGGTCAATTTTGATTGATCTATGTGGAGGCTCAGGAAATGTGGAGGGTGCACTGCAGGTAGGGAATCATTTCATCTGATATACCCAAGTGCTGATGCAAGATCTTTGGCATTGGTGGCAGGGTACAAATGTTAGGTGGGGACTAGAATTGAACATTGACGAGCCCATTAACCTCTTGTTGGGTGTCTATTTTATTATATGTTGCATATCAATGCTAATTGGGTGCAACAGATGTTCCAATCAATCTTTTATCATAATGTTTATCAAATGTTACAGTACTAAATTTTATGTTTATTCAGTCAACACCGATCTGATTCACATACTTATAGTGATAACATTAATGTCTTGTGCATATAATGCAGCTCTTGAAAATGATGCGTGCTGCCAAAATACAACCTGATGTTATAGCCTATACGACAGCTATTAAGGTTCTGCCTTTTCACTATTTGTATTTAAACTGTTGTCCTTAATGGGTTTGCACCTGGAAATGCTATATTTGATTTTGCACTTCCAGACTTTGATTCATCACATTCCACAGGTTTGCGTGGATGGTAGACAGCTAAAGCGGGCATTCTCTTTATATGAAGAGATGAAAAGGTATCAAGTTGAGCCAAATCTGGTAAGTGGCTTTGAACTGGTAGAAGATGACACGTGTCTTCTCTCTAGTATGACAATCCACTGTCCTGCTGCTGAAATTAAACAGTTTCAGATGATTCTGAAAGCCGATCTGATTGAGCAGGTCTAAGAAGAGACAAGATTCTTCAAGACTAGCTGTCCTATAATGCTGCAAGATTAACAATTGAAATGAAAATCGATATCACAATGCTCATATCATTTTCTCCAGATGTGTCAATGGAAATGAGGCCATTGAATCAATCATTGGCAAAAAAAATAAAAAAACAGTTTCAAAGCAACCTTCTAAATGTGGCACAACTCCCAACTTGACTGTAATGTTTTGGAGCTACATATTACAATAAGCATGTTGTTCAATTGATAGTGCAGCTCAGGCTCACATTTAGTTGTAGAGCTAGTTCCTATTATTTTTGTCTTGTTAGGTAAATTGCTGTGAGCTTTTCAGGTGACATACAACACACTTTTAAGGGCTCGCAGTAGATATGGTTCCTTGCATGAAGTGCAGCAATGCCTGGCAATATATCAGGACATGAGAAAAGCAGGGTATGTTCTTCTGTTTTTCCCAGTGACTTGAAGCTCAATATTTCTTCTGATTCAACATGCATACCGTAGGTACAAGCCCAACGATCACTATCTTAAGGCACTAATCGAGGAGTGGTGTGAAGGAGTGATCCAAGACAATGATATGAACCAAGGAGAAGTCAGTTTTATTGAAGGAACTGACTTAAGTAGACCGAACAGTTTTCTTCTTGAAAAGGTTGCAGTATACCTGCAGAGGAGCATCGCTGAATGCTTAGCAATGGATCTCCAGGGACTTTCAAAGGTACAAACTAAAACTGCCAAGGATACCAGAACACTCATAGCAGTATTCTTTTTTTCCTTTGACAAATTCAAGCATTGGCTAATAGTAGTATTTTTAGTTTGAAGCATATGAGAATCAATCAATCAGTGCTACTTTCAACTCTGGTACACCTAGAAGTAGCTTCTAATGATTCAATTACTTTTCTTTGCTTGGACTGATTATTCAGTCAACAAAGAGAAGTGGCCTCCGTATTCTCCTCACCAAAAAGTGTAATAATTTTTGACAGGTTGAAGCCCGGATAGTCGTTTTAGCTGTTCTGCGAATGATCAAGGAAAACTACAGTCTGGGTATGAGCCAACTACTTCCTTAATACTTCTTTAGAAAGTACCTTAGTTTAATGAGATCGGGTATTTCAGCTGAACCAATACCGGGTATCAATACCACTAGCGGTTAATTACCTGACCCTTCTTCAACTTTGAAATCATGGTTACAGGAAATGAAGTCAATGATGACGTTTTGATCATCTTAGGAGTCAGTGAGATAAATGCAAAGCCAACCGATCAAAGATCCGAGGTCAAAGATGCAATTGTCAAATTACTAAAGAACGAGTTGGGGATTGATGTTCTCTTGATAGAACCCAGGTCGGGCAGGACTCCTTCCAGGGAGTCAGAAACCTCCACTAGGAGACCAGTTGTTCTCCAAAGACTAAAGTTGACTAGAAAGTCATTGCATGACTGGTTGCGTCGACGAGCAGTAGCCACTAGCAAGTAAGATGTATTCTTTGTAGCGTCGTGAATTTTTGGTGTATCATATTTGCGTCGACTACATTTGTCCGGTGCATTTAGTGAGTGATCAGGAAGTAAGATCAATAACAGTGTAGCTCCCAAAATATGCAATAAGAAAGATGGCCCTTCTTTTCAACTTTTTTCTGCTTATTTCCATTTGCTCAGCTATTTTTTTGCTGTAACCATCAAACATACCATTATAGTATATCAGCGATTGTCTCTGCGAAAAATGAACTCTCAAAACCTCATTCACTTGATCCTGCTGCATAAGCGCACGGGGGGCATTGCTCATACTCACAATCGAACACATTACAAAAAGGTTGTGGTTTTTCTGGTCTTACCAAAAGAGAGAGTTCAACAACACATTTAAAGAGACTCAAAAGAAGTTGCCTAGCTTCCAATTGATTTTCTCTTCCCATTCGAGTCAAACTAAACGAAATCAAGTTGATTTATCTCAAAGACATACAGAAGGATATGCCTCTCAACAAGACAATACTCTGTCCCTGAAGAAGCAAACACTATAATTACCAGAGCAAATGAGAATCCTTCTCCTCATAGCCAGTCCTGCTGCTGAAGCTTGAGGGGCAAATACACCTCGGACAGATACTGAAACCCGAAAGTGCTCAGAGCCTGAATCTCTGCCTTCTGCTTCGTCTTCACCATCAAGGTCAGCTCCTCGACCCACCCCGGGTTCTTCTTCACGAAATCCTCCTCCAACAAGTCCTTCCCCGTCTTTATATCCTGCTCCGTCATGGGCAACCGACACTGCTCTGGTATCTTATACTTATCCAGGTCGCTTGGCCTTATCCCTAACCACTTGATGTCAGGGGTCGTCAGGTTGGCGCTGTCGTACGACATGTTCTTTGACCCACACCCATAAACCGACAAAATCTTCAATCCATAAGGGTCGCTGTCCACGAGCGCGAGCACTGGCAGCTTGAGTTCCATCTTCATCTTCCTCAAGAACAGCCTGGTGGCGACGTCTGGTTGGCCCTTAGCCGTGACGATGATGCACGGAAACCTGTTGTAGAACCGATCCTCTGCCAATCGAATGTAGGCAGCGTCCTTCTCCACCAAGAGTATGAACAACGCATCGCTCTGCATATCGCCGACCCGATCGATGTTCGGGGGTATTGCCTTCCCTCCCATCCCCATCTTCGTGCAATCGATCATGTCACCGTTGTCGCTGAAAATGAGCCGGCCCACAACGACTCCCTTCTCGGCAGCAATCACATTGAGGCTCGACCGAGTGCACCCCAGCATACAGGACACGTCGTCGAGGACTGAATCGGATTGCGATTGGTCCTGGAAGAGCTTGACGTCGGTGTAGAAGAGGTCACGCTTGGTGACGTGGATGCTCTTGGCGCAGAGCTGGTGGATGAGCTGGAGGATGCGGGCGGTGATGGTGGACTTGCGGACGCTGGAGACGTTGGCGAATGGGCGGAGGGTGTTCTTGTCCTTGAGCACGATGCGATCGAGCTCGGGGACGTAGAGCTGGTTCGCCGAGGATCGGGAGGGGACGTCGAAGGCGAAGCCGTCGCCGCCGAGGATGGAGCGGGCGATGCGGAGGATAAGGGACTCGATCGAGGACTGCACGGAGGAGAGGGAGAGGTCGGCGACCTCGCGGCAGGTGGAGGAGAGGGCGAGGTCGGCGAGGGTTAGGGTTTTGGCCCCGGCGGAGGAGGAGGAGGAGGCCGCGGCGGCGGAGGAGGCGGTGAGGGACCGGAGGGTCTGGAGGATGACGGGGTCGGGCTTGAGGCGGTTCTTGAAGGGGAGCTCGTCGTCGTCGGCGTCGGCATCGGCGCGGCGCCGTTTCTTCTTCTCGGCCATTTTGGGAGGGACGGACGAGGAGGAGTGGCGGGAAAATGAGCGGGAGCTCGCTATTAGCGGCGGAGCTCCGCCGTCAGCTGAACCGTTTATGATACTGGGCCTTTGGGCTCAAGGCCCAATCAGAAAGAAGGCTTACAGGCCCATTAGGCCCATTACATCTGAACCGGGCCTAGGGTTTGTTCTTGCAGCTGCCAGCACCGTCTTCAACCTCTCGAGCTTCCTCCAGAGCCGCGCGGCGCCTGCTCGGTCACCCTCCATGGGGTAAACATGCTGCGACTCTTACCTTCCCTGTCTTTGGGATTGTTCCTGTTTTTTTTTTTGCTGTCGAACGTGCGTGCGGTTCGGTTCCTGTGGTTTGCTTCCTCGGTTTAGATTAAAGGCTGGATATGTGTTCATCTTGTCTTTAGAATATTAGAAGATCTGAGGTTGCTTGAGGTTGGTTCTTCAGCATTTGTAAACTCTGTTAATCCTCTTAAGTTCGTCATTAGATGTGTTTGGCTAATAAAAGGATCTCGATCGATTGCATACCAATGCGATCTTTCTTTTTGGGTGTATCTTTAGTTCTGTTCTCTTAGTTGTGGCGCAGATTGAATACTTCACCTTAGATCGATCACTGAACTCTACGATAGGGACAGATGATCCCACTTTGGATTCCATAAGCAGCACTGGCAAGATAATATTTCCGTTTATTGCTAAGGTACTAAACTCAATTCAAACATCGCATAGAATTCAATTTTCTTACCTCTAGGAATGTTCATCCGTTCGGCTTTGAACGTGCATAAGATAGAATACGTGAATCATGTGCAGTGCTCTCCCGACCAGCTAATGCATATGCGAATCTCCAGTCAAATGTGACAACATCTAATACATTTTGTGTTGGTCCCTCCTTTCTTACTGCCCAAGCTTGCTTCTGGCTCTGTCTTGCAATGTGTAATTCTGTATAAGAGTGTCTATTATCTATAGAAGTAGCTCAAGAACATCTGATGCCAGATTAATGCCCTAATTCTGATAGAATATTTATGGGTCTGTCTTAGATTCCTGTGGTGTCTCTAATTTCATGAATCTTGACTGTCTAATTAGTTTGTGCTCACCTGCATGAAGCTGGTGTTGTGTTATTGAGGTATAAAGGTTCTTTGAGCTAAAAAATATCAAGACTTTGTTTCTTTAGATGTCTCTTTTTGGTGTAGGAGATGTTTGACAGACACTTAACAATCTGCTTTTTTTTTTTTCGTATTTCATACCTAATTTGTGCTTGCTGGTCGTAATCAATGCACTCGTGTATTCTTCAGGCTCTCTGAAGGCATCTGCTTCAGATTTCAGTAAATTGCACTAGCACTTGTTGCTTTTTCTTGAGCATTTGGGACAAGCCTTTTTGAAAGTTACAAAGAAATGAGGCAAGAAGAAGTGGATCGATGCCAGATCCAAGAGTGGTATCCTAAATTCAAGTCAATGTCCATCAAAACGCTTATTCATCGGCTTCCGGAGTCCTTTGTCCAGTACCTTCGTGGTGACTCCGGACCATTTGTTCTACCCAATTCTGTCACAGGCGAAGATGCCTTTCCCAACAGGGTTCGTAATCCTGTGGATGAAGATGATCTTTCGGTTCCAGAAGGATCTGGAGATGAATCTGAGGAATTCCCACCTCCTTCTTTTCCAGAACTCGAGTTGGAGGTCAAAGAGTCAATCGAATCGCTCGGGGGTGCTGTTTTCCCTAAACTAAACTGGAGCTCGCCAAAAGATGCTGCCTGGATTAGTGGCAGCGGGAACCTTCGGTGTACGTCTCTCAGTGAGATTGCCCTCTTGCTATGCGCATCCGATTCGTCGACCCACGATCTCTGTCACGTGTATGATTCTTGCAGTGAGAAGACCTCGTCGAGGCCACAGAGCTTTTTCCTTGCTTTACGGAAGTGGCAGCCAGCGCTTCGACCAGAGATGGAATTCCGTTGTTTCGTAAGGAACAAGCTCCTGGTGGGGATCTGCCAACGCGAGGTTACCACATTTTACCCCGTCCTCCTCGAGAAGAAGGACCACCTTAAGGTTTTGATCGAGGATGTCTTTGAAAGCGAAGTGTGTCCAAACTTTGAATCCGATAATTACACATTTGATGTTTATGTCACGAAGGATGGGAGGGTTAAGGTACTGGATTTCAACCCTTGGGGGGCATTCACGCTGCCGCTCCTCTTTTCATGGGACGAACTGAGCGAAGGGGACGATGAAGGCGTGGATTTTAGAATTGTGGAGAGTCGGTGCGCAGTCCGACCTGGATTGAAAACAGCTGTGCCATACGACTACTTGGATACAAGTCCTGGGAGCGGTTGGGACCAGTTCCTGAGAAATGCGGACGAGGAGCTGAGGAGACAAACTGAGGAGTCTCCAGGAGCCGGCGCTTAGCCATTGAATTTCGGTCGGTTTGAATGCACACGCAATGATCTATAGCTCCTCCTTAGGCATGTTTTCTGTAATGCCTTGAGATTTGAAGTCGTTCCTTTTTGTAAATCCTTCTGTATTGCTTTCTTTTGGTATAAGGATACAGTCAGCAGCTAGCTGAAGTATATTATCCTCCGACGCCTATAATCACTCTAATCAATTTTTGATTCAATCTTCTCTACGAAGACATACTGGTCGCGAGGAAGCGGCGGGGCAACGCAAATAAATTGATCGGGATGAATATCTTGATTGCTTACAAAAGTTGATTGACGAAGTCATTACAAAAGTTCGGTAACAAATACAATTATCTTTATCAGGGGCACCTTTGGATTTTTGGTGATTTGGTCAGGTTTACCTATGGAGGCTATAATGCCTTGTTTAATGACCTGGTGGCTGGTCCACTGTTACACCTCTATCCCTCTCCTTGTTGATTTTCTTTTAGGGAGAGGATTATTATACGAAGAGAGTTTACAGGAGATCCTTCTATCATACTGGAGAGTTCATTTCCCTGTTTTCCCTATACTCCTCAAGCCTTTTAAGGACGTGCTCGTATCCTAACAAATACATTTATCTTGATCCGTTAAATGGAAAGACCTTTGTGAATTTTTTTTTTGTGAAATAAATATATCCTTATTTTCTAGTTCACTTTTGACGCTTTTGAGTGCACGGGACAAGTACAGCCATCGGTTTCAAGAGACAAGCGAATGGTCGAAGCCCGGCAATGCAAATTGACGGTGAGGGTCTGGAGGGTCTGGAGGATGACAGAGTTGGGCTCGAGGCGGTTCTTGATGGGCAGCTCGTCGGCATCGGAGCGGTAAAGTTATCACGATGTTCAATCCCAATTTAACGAGGTCTTTCCTTTAAAGAAGCACAAGCTAATTTGTTGATCATTAGTTGGCACATCGCAGGACAGCCACCAGCGAATCATAAGGGAAGTGTTAGAACTTCAAATGTAAATCCTTGACATATAAATTGATCGGGATGAATGTAATTTAAAATGATTGATTGGTAAAAGTGAAATCCTCTTAGTAATCTCTCTGGTACTTGGAATTTAAAATCATCTTCCCGTTATTTTTTGATTTGCGAGTATCTTCATTTTTAAAAAACGCATCATGGACCGTCCTTTCACCGCTCCACCAATAAATTTTGACGAGGTGCATTAGTCTTGATGGTTTATTAAGCGGCAGAATCCACGTGTATAAATCGCCACGCCATGTCGGCTCAATCCCTTAAAACCAATCCAAAAGGCGAAAGAAGCAAGAGAAAATTCATCGTCACTCCCACTTTTCCAAAGCCAAATTGAAAAAAAATCCCAAAATTTGCTCGAAATTACGTGGACGAAATGAGGCTCGCTCGTGATAGGAAAACAAGAATATCCAAGATAAATTATTGATGCAGATGATCAAACGACTGATCGGTTACTCTACGCGATGCGATCACACATAAAATGCGTTCTTTCTTATGGTGACCAAATTTACGACCCTACTTTATCGACTACGATTCTACTTATCCAATGCGAGATTGCTTATAATATCGTGCTAATCTCGTATATCAATCAAGATGCGAACCAAAGCCGGAGCGTGCAGCCTAAACAAGGAACGGTCTGCTGGTTCGCCCTTGATTAAACCAAGCGCGCGTTTGATAACCGAAGGCTAGCCCCATTCGGTTTTGGGCTGAGTCAATGATCTAGAGAGAAACTCTTGATTATATTTCTCTTGAGAACGAGATGTTAAATGAGGGAAGACCATTTTCTATACAAGTACAGAACAGACCGTATCCGTAGATCCCTCACCGATGTGATGGTAGAGATTGCACCTTCCTATTTCCCAATCAGTGGCCACCTCTCCATTGGCCAATAGAATTACAAGAATGAGGTATAATTACAATAGCGCCCGCCCCCATAAGTATTTTAGAATACATTGAGAAAACCTTAAGACTTAGAATACTTGAGATTTGCCTTCTCGTTCGTGAAGCGGTCGCGGTCCATCATTCAAAACCCTTGTGAACGATCCAAATCTTTGGGCCATGATATAAGCATGTCGACAAAGGCGGAAACGACTGATTAGCAGCAGAGATGGATATGAAATGAAAAACAAGAAGAAGAATAAAATGCAGACGAGGATTAATGGAACGTGAATATGGTCCCTTTTATTCGTAGTAATTTGTTACCTATTGCTCACAACATAGGGCCCTGAGTTTTTCGCTGAGGTTTGAGCTAAAGTCCGTCTAATTTTACGATATTATTTAAATTTAGAAAATTTTGCAAAAACTATGACATTTTATTAAAATTTCAAATGTTTCGAGTTTTTAAAAATCAAATTGCGCGCCTTGTAGAGTTTTGATTAAGTAAATCTCAAAAATCAATTCAGATGGACAGCCTTACTATAGGGAGATTATTGACAAGTAGCGTTTTACCACGTGGTAGCGGCACGTGGTGTAAAAATCCATTTGAAGTATATACATATTACATGTGGCGCTAATAATATGGATAAGATGCACATTATGCAGGTAATGTAACGGTCATATAATATGCTTTCTCTTAACGATGACAAGGGGTATGACCTCATCTTATCAATTATATCGATTTGAGATTTTTCGCGATATTATATTAATACAATAAATCAATTAAGATGTGAATCAAGTATCCTAAAGGAGGACTGCTCTAGTCTTGGTAGCATGGGGATTGCATCTATACTGTGCGCAATTAATTCATACGCACAACTCGATCCTTATCAGTTAAGCAATCCCATGAGGTCGATACCAGCTTCGTTTATTTCAAAATAAAAAAGGATGCCATGGAAAATATACTTGTATCGCTTGAAATAATTAGCCAACGAATCATGAATGATGAAAACATTCTCTCTTTATTCAACTTTTGTAAGCCATCACCTTGAAGAAAATATTTTCCAGATCAGCGCGACACTAACGGAGCTTAAGGAAAACTGTTTATGGGAATTTTTTTTCCGACGTTCCGGTGTTTGGATGACGAAAAATTAATTGATTTATGAAAGACGCTTTCCATGGACCGAAGGCAACAAATTTAGGTAGGAGAAATACAACTTTCCCTACTAACAAAGAGAAAACCACCTCCCCTAAACCACCGGACAAATTAAAAAATAACCATTTTCCAGGGACTTAAACGGGACCGGGCCCTTGGGCCCAAAGCCCAATCAGAAAAAGGCCCAAACAAACCCGACCGGACACGAGTGTATATATACCGCCATCGACGAGCCCCTGAGAGCTAGGGTTTCTTCTTGCCAGCAGCTGCCGCGCTCCGGTCTTCTTCAACCTCTCTCTCCAAATTTCCTTCGGGAGCCGAACAACGCCTGCTCAGCTAACTCAGCCACCATGGGGTACTGATTGTTCTTGTTTTTTTTTTTTGTCTGTCGAACGCGCGACTCCGGTTCTTGTGGTTTTGGATTCTCATTTTGTTTGGGATTGGAAGCGTAGATATGTTTGAGTCTCTGTTTTTAGAGTAGCAGGAAGATTTGAGGTTGCTCGAGTACCAGACGATGAAGTCTATGCTGCAGCTGCTGCTTTTCTTTTCGTTTCTCTTCTCTCTTTGAGCGAAGTAAAAGCGATGACTTTATCTGGGCAGATTACGATATTAGTGCAGTTTTTCTCCGTAATTTCCAAAAGTTGGGTCTCTCTTTTGGGTCCTTCAGCATTTGTCGCCTCTCATAATCCTCTTAAGTACGTGAGAAGAGAGGCCGTCCTTGTTTGTATACTGATTCGAACTCATTTTTCGGGTGTATCTTTACTTCTGCTGTGCTGTCCTGTTGTGGTTTCCAGAGCTTTATCTTCCGAAACTCTAGTGACGATGTGCTTAGCTCTAGACCTGCTGTGGGAGATATCGGGTTCGTAAAGCCAATGACATTACCTCTACCGCTTTGGGACGCTATGCCGCATTTACATTGTCTGTATATTCTTTTACGCACTCCAATAGCAATGCTAAGCAAATTTTAAGCTGGAACGCTATAAGCAGAGGTTTTTTAATGGCTTTTCCGTTTGGGATGAGTGCTCATTGAGAAAGGATGGAGTAGATGATGAAAGTAATAAGAACAAAATATGGTCGATATAGTGTCGTGAGATCTGTCTTCCTCAATGATGTATTAGTAGTGTGTTCTCTATCCTAAAAATGTGCGCTGCAATACTTTTGAGGATCAGTTGAATTATGAGGAGATAGCTAGCCAATGTCTTCTGGCAATAGTGATAAGCTTCCTTCTGCTATTTTTCATCAGAGATTGGTGACATCATGAAATCTAGGTGACCTGTGGTAGCATTCTAACGCCTTATGGGAAATGTAATGTGTGGTTATGAGGTGCTAAGCGGACATTTCGTTGCAGGAAGACACGTGGTATGGGAGCTGGTCGCAAATTGAAGTCTCACCGAAGGAGGCAGAGATGGGCCGACAAGTCATACAAGAAATCCCATCTCGGCAACGAGTGGAAGAAGCCATTTGCTGGGTCTTCTCATGCCAAGGGCATTGTCCTTGAGAAGATGTAAGATTCTCTCTCTCTCAATCTCTCTCAAGTACACAGAAATAAAAGCTACCGATTCTTTATCAAGCACATTGTCTAGAATGTGCTAAATAATAACTACTTAATGTGCAGAGGTATTGAGGCTAAGCAGCCTAACTCTGCCATTAGAAAGTGTGCTAGAGTTCAGCTCATCAAAAACGGGAAGAAGATAGCTGCTTTCGTGCCCAATGATGGTTGCCTTAACTACATAGAGGAAAATGTAAGATCTTCCATAGTGTATTGTCAAGTATTCAACCATTTTTCTCCTCCTCTTGTCGCTTTCTGGTTTGCTGATTGTGAGCATAATTCCAAAACCAGGATGAAGTCTTGATTGCCGGTTTTGGCCGAAAGGGTCATGCCGTGGGAGATATTCCTGGTGTCAGGTTCAAGGTCGTGAAGGTTTCTGGAGTGTCCCTCCTGGCCCTATTCAAGGAAAAGAAGGAGAAGCCTCGGTCTTAAGTTTGGATTATGGCTTTTGCCCATGATGTCAGTTTAGAAACTTTAAATCACATTTTTGGATGTTGAGTTTTTGATTTTGGTCTTCTGAACAATCCGTGATGATTTGTCTAGCTTATTGTATCGGTTTCTCTTCAAGTGACTTGAGTTGGAAGTCTCTCTCTATAAATTTATCGATTACTCACTTTTGGGTCGAATAATAGGATTCTAGATTAATTTAAAGTTTGTGTTTTGTTTTCAAAATTCGTAGTCCTATATGTAAAAGGAAAAATCTTAATTTAGACAAAATTCATAGTCAAAATAATTAATTCCCCGAGTCTATTTCTCCCTCATCATTACACTTGTAAAGTGCGGTGAGAAATAAATGCTTTGATTCTAAGTTGAACAATCCTATTTTTGACTCACTCAACAAAAGAAGGTTTTTCGAATGGATTGTTACTGAATGAGCCGGCTCAAAGTGAATCAAAATTACACACGAACTCGTTTACAGAGGAAAACTCCAGTCCAGTCGCCCAAGATCAATGTATGTAGATCATAAGGAGGGGTACTCTGATACAAAACTCAGAGGCACTTCTAAAAGCGACATTTGCTAGCCACAGTATACACACGCATTAGCTTCCCAAGTAATGACTTCCCCACAAAACTGAATCGAATTTTCTGCGCGAATACGCTCATTTCAGATTTCCTCTTTGCTTCTATCTTCAGGGATAAGAGAAATTTCACACGGAGTCCCCTCTTGCCTCGGACAGATTGAAAGGGCCGCCCCAACTTGACCTTGGATGCTCTGCCCCCACTCCCATAGAAATAGCAAGTCCTCCCTCATTTCTCAGCCAACCCACTTCCTCTTGACTCGACGTTATTGTTGGGGACTTGCACGACATAACTCAGGTTGGACAACCATCACCAACCAAATCCATGGGTGGTGGCGCCACTAAGAAGTTGTCCTTGTTACCAGCTGCCATGGCCACTCAATACGTAAGGCACGACATCTTTTACCCTTGCATTTCAGAAGCTACAACACTTAATTGCTTCATAATGATTACTTTGCTAGCAACACTTAGCCGTTGTGCTTAAATTGGATAAAATCCACAGACCTCATGTTCATTTCCCTTTTCTTTTGTTCCTGGATGCGGCCTTGAGTCACGTTGCCTAGGTTTTTTACAAGGAGATGCATATGAAATCTCCTAGCCTAATATACACGTTGTCTAGACCAACCCATCTCAATGGCTAATTGAACATTAATTACCTGCATAATTTCAGTAAAAGTACTATGCTTGCCTCGTCTTCAAGAGTATATCGGGGGAGCTGCAACCAACCGAACCTCAGTTATGTACATCAAAGTTCAGGTACAAGGTTTAAAGCTGAAAGCCCTTCAAGATTGCTCTGTATCATTGCAAGTCTCAACAATGATGGTTATAATTCTCCTTTTATTTTCTCCAAGGTGTAGAATATGTTGGCATTTGTACAGTAGACAGACAGAAAGCAAATCCTAGCAATTTGGATATATGTGAAATATCCCTCCATGAGAGAATGCTTGGATTCATGTCGGCAGACACTAAAATATACCCGCATGCTGCTGTTCAATTTTGAAGGCTGAGAACTACTATTTCTGGAAAGCTTGAAGCTGATTGATATTTGCCTCAAGGTCAGCAGAGACATTATTGATAGCAAGAATACACCTTTCTGTTTAGGAGCAACACGCTCTCATGATTTCTTCGATGGGTGGGTCGTCCCCTGCCTCTTTATCCTACTCATGATGCAACATAGAAAAAGATATTACTAAATCAGAATCAAATGAAATATTCAGAGTACTGCCATTATTTGAAATTCATGATGTTACTGCACTAACTATGAATTGATTATGCTTCACCTCTACAGAGGGCATTCTATTTATCCTTTGTTGTAAGCAGAGAACTGAATTACAACCACTGTAACTAAACCATGCATATTAATATGCATTGTAAATTTTGCGGTCATTGCAATAACGATGAGCATACATGCAAAGATCTTGATCATACATGCAAAGATCTTAAGGCTAGATAAGAATTTACTCAAGGATATACTAGAGTTTCTGATGAAGATACACGCAAAAAAGACAAGGATCAGACAGTCCTGACCTTGTGGATATAAGAGATGTTATTTTTCCCAGGACCTGCAACGATTATTCCACCTTGTTGCCTGACAAAGTCAACATAATAGCTCAATTGTCCATGCCTTGAAGAATAAGAAGTTTGCCAATTCATGAAAGATGAGAGTGCATGACCCGACACAGACAAAAGGATGGATGCTAAGACATTAGAGACGTGCATATGTAAAATCTCCTAAATTAAATTTTCCTGATGACAAGACTTGCCAGTGTTAAACATTAGCTCAGAAGAGAAAGATGCCTCAACCTATATTATGAACTTCGGTAATTAAAACTAAGTACAGATATTAAAATCATTGAATATAGAGCAAATAGCATTGACAACCATTTTTATTGAGGTGCCAATCTGAGAGATCCCATGACCATCTACATCTAATAGATCAAATAATAATGTAGAACCATTTATTCAACATACCAGCCTCCTCTAGACACAGTATCCTTTTCGGAAGAAAGTTTCCAGTCTTGTCGATAACCTTCCCTGTATGACTGGACGATCTTGAGACCAGCCTAGAATGATGTACAAATAACAAGATCCATTCATTTCTATAAATACATTCAAGTGCACTTGCACCACAAATGCATGAAAATGAAGCAGTGGAAGCAAATCAGGCAATCGGATAAATGAAAATGATCCTGTACATACCCCAGGAGTAAATGTTGTCATAAACCCGGAGACAAATCTTAATGCTTCGTATGCTGAATGACTAGGGTCTGCATACACTTCTGAAGAAAACAACAGTTTGTACTTTATAAGATGAATCAAAGAAAGGCAGAGTGGACCTTACCAAAAAAAAAAAAGAAAGGCAGGGTGTCTAGCTGCATGAAACCAAAGATAACAAACTGAAAAAAATGTCCAACGAGGGAACATCCAAAGACAAATTACTTATGCATGCTGATGACAACTTCCAACAGGAAATCGTCTCTTTTTGCAGATTGTTGAAGCGACAATGATTACCAAAGGTAGTCATTTATGTACTCTCAATCCTCTTTTCCTTATTCTTCACTAAGCACTTCAAATATTACAAATCAAGAATGTCCTTCACCATATTATTCCCTACGATTTCTACTAATGATGATACTCCATTCCTACAAGGTTTTTTTTTTTGGGTGACGAACCTCGTCCTACACTTTGGATTTAAATGCATTTTGCCTCTTTAATGGCATTGGACCATATTTTGAGAACTGGAGAATATCATTATACCTCACCTCATGGAAAAATGATATTCATGTGCTTTTGCCTTTCTAATTTCCCAAAGTGACAATGCATTTTCATTGCAATACACCTCATTACACCAGTACTAACAGCATACATTGCAACTTCTACAATTTACAACAGATGATGGTTTTCTACAATTGCTTTCTCTAATAATAAATGTAATGTTTGATCATCTTCTCTAGAATAGCCAAAAAAAGCATCTACTTCGGATATAATATTTTCACTCGTTCATTTCTAATGAAACCTTCGTAATTCATGAGAAAATTAAATGCGACATCCCATTTTTCAACAATCTCTTCACAATTTCACGTTTTTTCACCATAGTCTGCTACATTTTTATTTTTGCCGAAACCGCTTCTTTGATTCATATATTTTAAACAATAATTTTCCATTATGTTGCAGCAGGCACAGTTATGTAAACCAACGACATGGACTGCTGCTGACAAATGCAGGCACAACAGAAAATACTCCAGATTCTTCGATTCTCACCTCCTTGAAATTTTGTTTGTTCAGAGAAAGCTTTTGCCTGCAGCATATTAAGCCGATTGTCAACCAATGTACCATAAGGAAACACAGATTCATCATTGACAGTAAGTTGCAGCAGGAGCCTGGCAGTTTAATTAACAGAATATGATGAATACTGATATTTTGGTATCATTAATTGAAATGAAGTGAATTTTCCAATTATTGTAATCAAATGAAGAAAGATTGCACCGGCATTGGCATCAGTAACACAATAAGCCCCGGACTTTTAGCCGCATCATTGTCCAAACAGATAGCATAAGAAACAGATTTGCAGAAGGAATTCACAAGCTGAAAGAGAGAACTAGGCATAATTACCAGATGCATCATTGACAGTTACCTGACCGAGCATAATTACAACTCAAATATGCAATACCAGCACAACCTAACTAATTCCTTTTCTAGAAGTACCTGATCAACTTTCCCTGGTCCAATCAGCACAAGTGCCACACCAGATGCATCCATTATATCCTGTTAGCATATTAGAACAGTCTTACTGACAAAAAAACAATCATAAGAAGCAATTTCGTCACCATGACAAGGAAAATTTGGAGTGTGTTTCTCCAACATAAGCAATTTTAAGGAGGAAGTCGTGCGCAAGAAAACACGAGCTATCGTAGTCATATTGATCAATCAGCAGCTTCACTCCATAGAGCAGTCACATCAGGTTTCCCTTACAAATACCCCATCCATACTTCAAATAAATCAGGGAATCTACTTAGAATATAGAGACTGGATATTGTTCAACATGAGCAAATAAATGCCAAGGTCGGAAAAAAGGAAAGAAATGTGCGTTCACAGTAAATATTGTCGCGCAAGAAAGTCTTTCTAATCCATGTATCCCTCCGGTATGTACGGGTTCAAGCGATGGAAAGGGGGCGCAAATCCCCTGGGTATCTACGGGTTCAAGTGGTGGAAAGGGGGCGCAAATCCCTTGGCTAACAGTAATTGTGGTACTACGGAGCTCGCAATCCTATCCTCCAACTCCTGTCTCCATGTAATTAGCCCACAGGACTTATATTTTCAGACCAGACGCATATCTAACTAAGGATATGCATGTCATATTAAGCTTTCAGATATCCAATCAATTAGCACTTTTAAGTAATACAGTAACTAGAAATGAATAAGAGCCATAGCTGAATAAGAAAAATAAGATTATCTCACAACTACTAACCAGACACGGCAGCAACATAACCACTTACTGATTTTGTCAAGGCTTAAAGCAAGTATCTTTTTCTTGTTTTATGCAATTCGCATTAGGAATTAGAATACACGTCACCTTCTTAGCGGCCAGATAATCAGCGCGTTTCCGGCAGAGCACGCACCTGAATGCAAATCCCAAGTCACGACACGCAATGAAAATTTCGCGAGAACTTAACACCTAATCCCGAAAGCACAAGCCAGAGGGGGCACAATCCGTTTTACAGATGAATGAAAACTCAATTCATCCATAGAGGTGAACAGGAAGAAAGATGAGAATCACCCGAAATGGCGAGCGAACGCGATCACGGCCTTCCTATCTTTCCACAGATCAGAGATGGGAACGGCGTTACCGCTCAAATCAAACACCCGCACATCATCCAGTGAATCTCCCGTGTCTTCACCGACCGCCGACGCTCCCACACCTGTCAGCCAACAGCGGAACACCCACCGGAAAACAGTTTCATCCAGAAATTGGGAAGAAAAAAAGGGTACCGCAACCTCTCCGGATGCATCGATAGCTTGCCCTGTGCGGCTCAAACGAAACGAAATCGCTTCGAAAACTCACCGGCGGAGCCAGAAACGGCGGAGGCGTCGACGCGGCACCCCCGCCGCGACAGCGCGAGATGTTTCCTCGAGCTCTGGATACTGCGACCGGCTCGGAGAGAGCGGTTCTCGGGCTGCCGAGGGAACGGAAGAGCGGGGGCGCGGTCGGCCGTTCGGCCGTGGTGTTGGAGAGGGCCGCACGGGAGCGCCGCACCGACGGAAGCCGCCATGGGAGGATGCTCCGTCGACGGTGAAAAGAAGCCGCCGGGGAACGCGGAGAGGAGCGAAGGGAGAGGCCGGCGCGGGGACGCTACGCTGCCAAACGGCGGCGGGCCAGCGGCCGTCTTAACTGCTTCTGTGGGGGCGTGGGGCTTCCACGTGTCCAGCGACGGGCCTCCAGCTGCCGCCTTCTTCGCTTTTGGTCAGCAACCGTTTCGTACAATGTCGGCGTCACACGTGCGATATGACTGCATTAGCCGAGCTACTAACAAGAGTGTGCCAAGTGCACGGAGACACGATGCGCTTTTTTTCAATCGAAACTCAGATAATAGATATGATGTTCGATTTCGTATCTCCCTACTGTTCCTAACGGATGTAGCTAGCTGATGATAGTCGTACCATAGGTGATTCCAACACGATACAGAGCGAAACACGAAACCCACGAATGAAATCGGGCACTTTCGTTCCCTTCGATTTGAGCTCGAAGAAGCCAGAACAAGAGCCAGAGGGAAAAAGTCTCTTGCTCGGAGCGCACGAAAAGCCTATGGACCACGAGAAACTCCCGCGAGCGTGCTCTTCAGGCCTCTCAGAGTGAGTGGCCGTTTCAACTCTTCGTCGTCTTAGAAATAAAGCCCTTTCTCGATGGCTGCCATCGCTTTTCGGGTTTTTCTCATGTTCTTTCGTTCCTCGTCGCCTCTCGTCCGCTTCATTCTACTTATCGCCTCCACTTGGTGATGGCCGCGAAGGACGTTAACATGCTATCGAATCTAATTGAAAAAGTTAACAAAATTTAAGACTTTTAGGGTCGATTTCTGGCAAGACTTGGGGGGAGGGGGGGAGGAGGGGGGGCGAGAGGGAGTGGGGCCCAGAAGAAGAGGGATGCCGAACGCCATTACAATCTTTACTGCTTAGGGTTTCCTGCTCCCTCCCTCTTCCCTTAAAGTCCAAGCTTCCTTGCCTCGCTGCACGCTGCACTCTCTCTCTCTCTCTCTCTCTCTCTCTCTGTGACGCCTCCGCCTCCGCCTCCTCCTCCACCAATGGCGGCGGCGGCCTTGATCCGCCTCTCCTCGAAACCGTCCCTCTCGTCCGCCGCCTCTCGCGTCGCCCGATGCTTCGCCTCGGCTCCCACCTCCCAAGCCGCGCCTTCCTCCTCCCCCTCCCCCTCCTCGCCTCCGCTGTTCGCCTTCTCCGCAAACCCTAGCCCGGCTCGCCGCGAGGATCCCGAGGTGAGGAACGTGCAGTGGGTGTTCCTCGGCTGCCCCGGCGTCGGCAAGGGCACCTACGCCGGCCGCCTCTCCGCTCTCCTCGGCGTCCCCCACATCGCCACCGGCGATCTCGTCCGCGAGGAGCTCTCCTCCTCCGGCCCTCTCTCTCTTCAGGTCCCCTCTCCTCTCTCTCTCTCTCTCAGCTTCTGCTTAGAGTTTCTTACTAGCATCCCCTTTTTTCTAGTAATCATATTGGAGTCGTGTGGTGATGCGAGCTGCAGTGGCCGATTGAGTCCTGTATCGTGAACTTCTTTTTCGTTTGATTTTGTTGCGAGTGTGATTGTTCGAGAATATGCTCTGGTGGCATTCTTCTTCTGGTCTGTTCTTGTGGAAATCTTTTGGCTTTTTTCTTTCAGCATGCCTTCCATGCTTGACTAGTTTTAGCTTTGAAGCTATGCCCATTGTGGTATAGCTATCGCTCTCGAAGTGAAGGGGCGCCGTCTTACTGTTTTGCTCGACTAAAGTGGATATCGATGTAAATCTTGGCTAATATCGACTTAGGAAGAAGATAGGATATCGTGAATTGGTGAGGGAGTTGGACGTTCTTGGTCAAAATCAATGCTTCTTTTCTATTCTTTCAATTGGTCCCGTCAAATCTTACTGAGAGATTTCGCGCAGTTGCATATCAGTTATTAATTCAATATTTGAGAGGGGCAATGATGATGAGCTTATCTATCTCGTTAATCTGAACTTAACTTGAGGACGAAAAAGTCTTCCATTCATACTCATTCTGAGCACCTCCTTTCTCTTTATGTAAGCAGGAAAATGCCTGGACTATGTGAGAATTTTTCGGTTTTTTTTAATTCTTTTTCTCTTTTTGGCTCTTTTCTAATCATGCGTGAGGTTTTGGTGTTTCCCATTTTCCTCTATCAGTAGTTGTTGGTTGCTATTGACATATTGCCGTTGCGGTTCATCTAGTGGATTTAATTAGCTTGGGGTAGCTGTGTTCTTTATGGTTCTACAGTGGGGTATTTACTATGTTGGGCTATGTATAGAAAATAACGTACTTGTAGATAATTGATATCTTATCGTCTATGTCTGCCGCTTCTCTACAGACACCTCACTTCCTTTACTATTCTTGCAGCTGAAGGAGATCGTGAATCAAGGTCAATTGGTATCTGACGAAATAATCATAAGGCTATTGTCCAAGAGGCTTGAGGCTGGAGAAGCCAAAGGTGAATCAGGATTTATTCTTGATGGGTTCCCACGCACGACAAAGCAAGCGGTATGCTACATGGTTCTGGAAGAAAAACGAAAAGAAAATTTTTTATTGCTCTTCATGGTTCTTTGACTTGAATCCGCATTTTCTGCAGAACTTGCAATGCAAGATTTACTGTTGATCAGCTTGTATTTCTGGTATTATTTGAATAGGCTCTTTAGATTGTGTATATGATGTGTTGACTAGACCTTGTGGTTAATCTGTATTGCCCTTTATCAAAATAACCAAACGGAGGGTGATCAAAGAGCAATCATCAGTCCTGATGTCTATGTATTTTGGTTTTGGAAGTAAATCGTTATTTACTCTTCTTTCCGTTTGGTTGCAGGAAATACTGGAAGGGGTGACAGAGATTGACTTGGTGGTCAATCTGAAACTCCGTGAAGATGTCTTGATGGAGAAATGTCTTGGAAGAAGAATATGTAGTCAGTGTGGCAAGAATTTTAATGTTGCCAGCATTAATGTCAAGGGTGAGAATGGGAATCCTGGAATTAGCATGGATCCTCTTCTACCCCCTCCACATTGCATGACAAAGCTCATTACTCGGTCGGACGATACTGAAGAAGTAGTGAAGGAACGGCTTAAGATCTATTATGAAAAGGTATCAATTATTGCCTTTTCTTCATTCTTCTTACACGAGAAATCTGAACGTGGGGAAGCTTTAGGGACTTCCTGTCCGATAATACATTTTCTTGCTCTTGGATATCTCCACCACGAGAGAAAACCAGAAAAATCATATTATCAGCCGAGATCTGTGTCGTCTGGCATTTAAAGTTTTCTTTTTTCCTAGTTAGATTCTCCATTTTTCCTCTCATATGAACTTGTTAGAAAAGCTTATGGTTAGTGGATGGATGGTAAAGTGCTTTTGATTTTACTTGTGCTGTTTCACAAACTATCTATCTGTTTGTACTAGAGTCTTTTCTTTTTTGTATTTGTTGGGACGAGTTTTAGTGTGTGTCGGGGGTGGGGGGGACTAGTTTTTGGATGCCCTTTCTGGAGTAGTTTTCAGCTGGTTATGGTCCATGAGTAATTAACTCATATGTAATTGGTTGAGTGTAGAGTCAACCTGTAGAAGATTTCTACCGGAGGCAAGGAAAGCTTCTGGAGTTTGACCTGCCAGGCGGGATTCCAGAATCATGGCCAAAGTTGCTGGAAGCCCTTAATCTCGATGATTATGAGGAAAAGCAGTCTGCCGCAGCATGAGTATGTTGCGCACTTAAATATTTGAAGCATTCTGCCGCAGCGTGAGTATGTTGCGCACTTAAATATTTGAGTACCATTCTTTGCACAGACATTGTGCATGTTGAGCAATTTTACTTGGGGTGATCTTTTCCCTTTTTGTTTCCTTGGAATAAAGGAGCTTAGAAATTTCACCTGTTCATTTTTTCAAATGATGACCAGTGCCTTATTAGGACTGGATTTTGTAGGGATGGTTTTTGTCCTGTCTTTTTCACAGAGAGAGAGAGAGAGAGAGAGAGAGAGAGAGAGAGAGAGAGAGAGAGAGAGAGAATCAGAGAAGCTGAAACTTAAGTTTTAATTTTTTGTTGACTTTGAGAGGTTAGATAAGGATCTATGAAGGTAAGTCATACCTTAGATAGGTGGAAGCTATGTAATCTTTTCATTTTTTGTTTTCATTACAACGGAATATCAAGACATGCAATATGTTGTCTAGTTTTATAGAATAAGAAACAAAAGAGGAGTAGCATGCAGGTTGTTGTATGCATTGATCTTTCTTTTGCATCTTTTGTTATCATTGCTATAAGCAATTGTTCTTAATGATAATGATTGTTCTCTCATATATGCGTCATCTCATGTAATCATTATTCCTATCAAAATACTTCCTTCTAAACAGTGTTGTGTTTCCTTTACTCAGCTTTTATGTTATCCTATGGTATGCTTTTAATGGATAAAGCAAAATGAAGAGATTGTAGATCAGTTATGGCATTTTTTCCTGTGGTGTTTCCACTTCTTTTGGCTATATCAATGCCAACAACACTCTACCTGAACCATCACATCATTTCCCATTATGGCACTTTGCTTGATGAAGCATAGACCTTGCAGTTGCTCAGTGTGCTGGGAGTACACAGCTAAGGGAGTTGGGGACATTGCCGCTGGCCGAGCTGGTTGGCCCTAGTATGGCCAGGCAGTAAGTTAATACAGCTGCATAAATCAATGGGCACATATACCAGCTCTTCACTGCAAGAGTTCGAGCAGTGCAAAGATAGATGGTGCCTTACACTACCG
This sequence comes from Syzygium jambos, assembly GCA_031216235.1. Taxonomy (NCBI): domain Eukaryota; kingdom Viridiplantae; phylum Streptophyta; class Magnoliopsida; order Myrtales; family Myrtaceae; genus Syzygium; species Syzygium jambos. Next base: position 27,324,898 of record CM062230.1, read on the forward strand.
CAAAATACTTGCAAGGATCTGGTTCATGGTGAACCGGGTTAGTCGGAACCATTGATCACGGTTGGCTCCATGTGAACTTCGTATGATCAATGGTTGTGATTGACTCGGTCCATGGTGGATTAGGTCCTTGAAAAAATTTCCCCCTACACCACGCATTTACTGAAATGTTTATTGACCTTCCCTTTTGCATTGTTTGTAGATTTACGGCCTCATTTTGCTTTCCTAGGTAGAGTCACAATAATGTCAGGTTTTCGAATCCCTTCATGGGAATGTCTGGGGGTCAAGGTTCTTGTTTTTTAGCAAGTAGCAGTTGCCCAACAATGACAGATCCACAAAATACTGTGGCGGTGGTTTGGAAATTAGACTATTAACGTGTGTTTTTGGACGAGCAACACAGTCGAACGTGCTGACGGAGTAACGCAGATGCAATCTATATAGTGTCTTGGATTTAGAACCGTATTAGTTTATTTTAGCAGTAGGAGTTTGCATGAATGTGCGACAATGGTCCCTTCCGATACGGTGCATGACGAGAGAACTTCTCTTTACTCGCATCTGGTTGCAGCAGCTTCACGTCGACACTCAGAAAACTTTTCTGCTTCAGTCATTTGACTTTGAATATCGAAGTGAAAGTGATCTAATGGCTGGTATTGCAGTCTTTTTTGGGTACCTTCCAAATGTCAACAGTATTGATTACATTGAATGCATCACTCTTTGCCAAAGGAATGAACGCCGACGGAAATGATGTTTGTTCTGATAAGAATGTGATGTGGAAATTAAAGCTCATTTCTAAATGTCAACAGTAATGATTACATTGAATGCATCACTCTTTGCCAAAGGAATGAACGCCGACGGAAATGGTGTTTGTTCTGATAAGAATGTGATGTGCAAATTAAAGCTCATTTCTCAGAAGAACAAGGCTAGCAAGCGAAAACAAGATTGGAGCAATGCCCAGCACGTCACACACAACTTGGTTGATTCTTACACAAAAACTTTGGCTCGAGTTCCTTGAACGCACACTTAAGTAACCACCAAATGTCCAGCTAAGATCTTTCAATTCCTCGTATTCTAAGAGTATGTTTAGTTGAAGGCAAACTATTTTCGAGAAATTAATTTGTCTCTCCGGTGTTTAGTTGATGGAAAATTGATCGATTTAGTTGTCCATGTACTAAAATAACAATCTTAGATTGGGGAAAGAGGACTTCCCTTTCTGACAAGAAGAAAATCACTTTCCTTAAGTCATCAAACATGAAAATTAATTATTTTACTTGAAAATGGTTTTCATGAAAAATATATTTTTTTATCATGAAATTTTCAGTAAAATAAGTGCAACTTAAGTTGGATTTAGAGGATGTGGGAGATGGTCAGTCACCTCCCCACTTTTAATTTTTTACGGAACAATATAAAAATTTTACGTCACATTTCCTTTAATGACCATTTACACATGTCTATTTTTGTATATATCAAATGCATATTTAAGTTTCACTATTGGGGATTAAATTGCACCGTTGTTATTAATATGTTACGATTTTTTATTCGTATCTTATGATTTGATTTGATCCAAGGTCCAAACATTACACATCTACTAGGCGAATCTGTAAAATATTAATTTGCAAATGTATCAATCGATTTACCACTGAGTCGATCGATGCGATACATATTTATTTGGTTTTATCAGTACACTATTTGTTATACTTTACCTATCAAATAAAAGACGGGCATATCCTATTTCATAATGTATTAGTATGTTATTGTGGTTTCACAATAATACAAATGAAAATATGTAAATTACATGCTCATAATAAATGATAGTGCAAACAAACTCTCTATTTTTGGTTAAATCTCATGGTTTTCTATGAGGAGTAATGTGCTACAATAGCTTATCTTATGCTAATTTGCTAAAAATGTACTCGAAACTAAGATATTTTTGCCTCTGATCCTGATTGCGAGCCGAAACTTGTTATCTTGCATTTTTGTCTACTTAATCCATATGTTATCGTGTTAAGAAAAATGAATTTTAGCATGTTTCCGGTAGACCTGTCAAAATGGGTCATAAACCCATTTCTTAACCCATTTATTAGTAAATGGGTCATAAATGGGTTAGTTATATTTAGTAAATGGGTCATAAATGGGTAGAAGTCTTATATTAGTGTTAAATGGGTCATAAATGGATCGCAAATGGGTCATAAATGAGTTTACAACTGATTTAAACTCAACGCATTTCTCTCACCCTCACTCAATCTTGCACTCAATCTTGCACTCACTCATTTTGCACTCTCATTTCAGCTTGGGTATGAATTTTCCTATATTTAATTAAATATGGAAGTATTTTAGCAATATGTGTCTAATCGGGTATGGGTTGGGTATGGGTTGGGTCGGGTATGGGTCAACAAAATTACATTGCGCATAAATGGGTCATAAACGGGTTAATGGGTCAATTTGGGTCGGACCATTTATGACCCGACCCAAACCCAACCCGACCCACCCATTTGACAGGTCTAGTTTCCGGTAATATTCTACTCTTAAATCCCTATTCCTGAGATTTCGAGATTTTGATTTACCATTCGCATCTCGATTCGCGCATCTGCATCATTTCTTCTCAAAAATTTCCATCCTCGGATCCTAAATTCTCACGTCCACCCAAACCGCTCTCAAATTCTAGGCCAGGTGATTACAACAAGCTTGCGATGAGGAGCGATACGGCTTTTCAACGTCGAATTTTACTTAGAGATATATACACGGCGTGCGCAAAAAATAGAGATATATAGGCGGCCGTAGGACGAAATTCTCTCTCGTGTATTTTTTCCTCAGCTAACCTATTCCGACGGTAGTTGGTCTTTTCAAAGTACAGTCGGCAGCGTCATTTGACGCTCGTTAGGATTAAAGATTCCAATGTTAAAGTCAATATTAATTTCCTTTGTCCTCTCCTCACCTTGTAATAACTAATTTCGAATATGTCCAACTCGAGAATCCCTAAATGCCCAATAGGGAAAGGGGTTCCTCAGCCACATGTTATTGTTGTTGGGGTTCCAGCTACCATTCTGGTCTCTGTCTCTTTTTTTTTTCCTTTCTTTCTTTTTTAAAAAAATTGTTTAACTTAAGATAAACTCAATCTGTCAATCGTGGAAAATTACATCAGTCGCAGAGTATTAAAAAAATATTTGCACTAATTATTTATATCCCAGTGGAATACTCAAGGGATTTTTTTTTATTTATTAATTTGGCTCCCGTGCGCACCGCCGTTCCCAACCCAACCACCCTTCCTAAGTCCACACACATACCTCAACCATAAAAATCTAGAAGTTTGGTTATCTTCCTCTTCTTCTTTTTTCTTTTGTTGAGAAAAATTATAGAATACCTAGAAGATTTGTCTGAAAACCCCATAAAAAAAAACTGAAATAGAACCCATCAATTACGTGGTTCGCTTGGTAATTCTTCTTATTACCGTGGATTAACCTAGAATTTTCAATCGAGAGACGCGAAAGACTTTGTCGAATCCCAAGTTGAGAGAGCCGGAACAATATATTTTGCGTGAATCCTTAGTTGTTTATGTATAAAATCACGAGAACTACCGGACAATCAATTTATCTGAGAAAATTGATTGAATACTGTTTGGTGGGTGGGTCATTCGAGTGCCGACAAAATCTAAAACCAATGACTAATTTTATTGGTAAAAAAGTTAGGTATCCTTAACATGTCATAACACGTTGGTAAGTATCTGAAAAAAAAGATGGGAATTTGTTGAAACCATTTGATAATTTGTAGATAATAAAATAAATATTTAATTTACTAAATAAGTTATCAGACAAGCAATTTACTGTCACTTAACTTACTACTTACTAGCATCTCTAGAAATTTATTAATATAAATATCGATTTCTTTTTTCTTCCAAGTAGACCGCTAGAATCCTGCAAATTTCTCAGTTCACATTGGAGATGGTGTATCAGCAGTTTTAAATTGTCAGAGGATGGCGCCCTTGTGATATAATAGACTAGACCCAGTTCCATGTTCTCTAAGGCTCCGTTCGTTTGGCGAAAAATATTTTTCAGGAAAATATTTTCTGGATTTTTCAGTGCTCGGGAGGCGGAAAATAACTTCTCACGGAAAACATTTTCCCTCCTATGGGCAATTTTACCTTCACTTTGGGGAAAAATGATTTCCTCTTCCGTGAGAGAGGAAGTTGATCGCTGGTCACGGCCGCCGCCGGCCATCGGTCGTCGGCCGCGTGGTCGCCGCCGTCGCCGGCGTTCGACGGTCACCGCTGCCGATCGACGGCCGCCGGTCGCCGTCGCTGATTGCTGCCACCTGTCGTTGGTCGCCGGTCACCGTTGATCGTCGGCCGGCACCGGTCATCGGCCGTCAGTCGCTGGTCACCATCGATCGTCGTCCAGCACCGATCGCCGACCACCGTCCATCGCCGACCGCCGCCGACCACCGCTTGTCGCCGGCCACTGTCGGTCGCCGTCGCCGGTCGGTCGGTAACTGTCGGTCGTCGGCCGCCGCAAGTTGCCGATCCCCGACCGTCGAAGGTCACTGATCGCCGTCGCAGGTCGCCGGTCCCCGACCGTCGCTGGTCACCGATCGCCGCCGCAGGTCACCGGTCCCCGGCCATCGCCAGTCACCGATCGCCCCCGCCGGTCGTCAGTCGCCAATCACCATCGGTTGTTGACCGCTGCCGGTCGCCGGCCGTCGGTCGTCGGTCACCGCCAATCGCCACCCGCCGCCCGTTGCCGGTTGCCGATCGCCACCCGTCGCCGCCGACCGCAGCCGGTTGCCGATCACTGCCGCCGATCGCCGCTGCCGGTCGTCGGTCGCTGGTCGCCACCGCCGGACGCGCGGATGCCGTTGGATTGGCGGTCGCCAAACACCAGAAAATATTTTCCGAAACTTTTTCAGATTTTAGCCGAACACCAAAAAATTGTGTTCTAGGAAAATATTTTTCAGGAAAATGACTTTCGGGAAAATATTTTCCAAAAGGAGAATATTTTCCACCAAACGAACGGAGCCTAAGTATAGCTTTTGGTTGACCTTTTATTTCGTAATAGATTGACTAGCCTCTAATTAATAAAAGTATTAATATAATTGAAGATCTTAAATCAATACTCTTGTGATATGTTTACCCAAAACTAATATTTATCTTACAAAAAATTTCAAATCGATGCTCCTTACCTAAATCTACCCTCCGTCGACATTTTGTTCGATATCCCGTTAAAAAGCAAACGTGTTGACACGCGTCGAGATAACCACACAAGTCTTGATTTTGGAGATTACATTACACAAAAAAAGAAAGTGCATTGTCTTGATTTTGAAATTTTGAACTAGACAAGGTTGATCTAACTTTAGATACCTTTCGTACGTTAGTGTCTACTTAATTGCTGGACATATCTTACATAGAATTGCCCTTCTTCCAAGAGAGAAACTTGGAAAAATCACCAATCTCATGTTGGGAGGAAAAGAAATCCAACTGTTGGATGATTTCAGGAAAAAGATTAATGACATCATAATTCTAGATTGCTTTTGAAGTTTGGTTCACGGAAAAGACTAGTCCGAGTCGTGGTTCGTGGATAAGATGGATTACAACAGTTTGATTTTTGAAGGCCTACGTGAAACGAACCTATTCAATGACTATGATAGGCCCGATTCATGATCGATTAGGTTCAGACAAGTATGTGCTCCGGTTGGACTAAAAGGATGAATAAGAGGAGTAAAGATTACATCACAACATCATACTAACAACTATTAGGAATGTTGTTTAATGCAACGATCAATGAACGGAATCATCGAAATAGAGAAGCTACTGTGTTTTTCTATCCAAAAGACGGTCACGTTGCAGCGCGCCAATTGACACGACGCGGACTTTCAGCAGGTTGCGTTTTCCATAATGGCAGAGAGGGGAAAAGGGGGGTCCGATGGGGTTCATGCACAAGATTCTTCTTTAACTTGCACACATAATCCTATTTTCCTTTCACTTTGAAATTATTTAGTTATTCCATGTATATCTCGTCGTCCAATTAACCATGTAGAAATGTTGTTTTGATATCCATCTGCTCAATTTTCAGGCCTAGTCTAGCTGTTTAGCCTAGAACCACACAAATAAAAGGCATTTTCACATCGAAGAAAATATATCACCATAGTCAATACCCTTTCTCCGACTAAATCCCTTAACAACTAATTTAGCTTTGTATTGTGGTTGTAAACCTATATATCTCACTTGTTCTTCAAACCTCTTTTGCCTTTGAGCAACTTCACCGGCTCAAAAGTATGATTATCATAAAATGACTACATTTCATTCTGCATAGCATAGCACTCTGGTTCACGTACATCAGTTAATAATATATACTCACCTATGGTATATCTGGTAGAAGATCGTCGGTCTCTGCGGATCTCCAAACTGGAATATCTAGTAGAGCATCTAATGGAGGCTCTAGTTATGGAATTGTACTGTTTGTCTCAACATGTTCTGGAATATGTGCATTGTTCGGAACATTTACTTCCTACTACTCCTCATCAACCTATACAGGAACAGATGTGTAAGGAACTGGATCCAAGCCAACCAAATCATCAATAACTTGCGGTCTTGAAATCATATCTAATTTCTCAATATCTTATATTTCCTGATCTTCCACAAACACAACATCTCTGCTTCTTGCAATGTTCCTCTCAACTGGATCATGGAACTTGTAGCCAAACAAATCCTATCCATAGCCAATGAATATGCATTGTAGTGTTTTCACATCAAGTTTAGACCACTTATCTTTGGAAATGTGCACAAATGCAAGAAACATTTTTGCTAGTCCAAACTCTATCAGGAACATCAAACTTTAAAGAAACACATGGAGTAAGACTTAATACATGTGCAATTGTACTTAAAGCCTTAACCCCAAAAGGAGCTTGTTAAAACAAACATCTTACCTTTCAAACAGTGTTTTATTCATTCTCTTAGCTAAGCCGTTTAACTGAGGTGTCTTTTAATGTCGAATACCCTGTTATTTGCAATATTCATCAAAAGGTCCAATCTACTCTCTCCCTTCATTAGTTTAGATGCATTTCAACTTCTTTCCAGTCTATCTCTCGTCTAAAGCCCGAAGTTGCTTAAAATCATATAATACTTTATCTTTAGTTTCAATATATGAACCCAAAGCTTCCTTGAATAATCATATGTGAAAGTAACAAAATAAAGAGAGCCACCAAGTGATTTTATCTTCATAGGACCAGAAACATCATAATGCACTAAATGAAGTATACCTAACTTTCTCGAAAGGAGGGGAGCTTTTAAATATAACTCTATTATGTTTTCCTGCTAAATAGTAAGCATATTTCTTCAGTGATAAACTTTTCATTCTTGAAAGGAGCTTCTTCTTAGCCACTACTGTGAAAATCGTAAGCTTGATGAAAATCCAGATTTTTTACTCTCTCTTTCTATCTTGCTACTGCTTCACACTGATCATTCTTTACGGTTGCCACTCAAATAGAGTGAAAACCCTATTTCTTCATATGGATTATTTGCTCTCTTTTTCTCTCTTGCTATTAGTTAACAGTGATCATTAAAATAGAGAGAAAATCCTATTCTTTGGTCTTTGGGTTTGCATGGCATTGGACTTTCTCTGCATGGGAGTGAACAGTGTTAGGTGATTTTTAGCCTCTCTAGCTCCAAAAGCTAGCTTAAAAAGTGAGGCTTTCCCTCACACTTATAAAGTGACCATCGGCCCCTTCTACACTCGATTTGTGATAACTCCAACACTTGTTTGAGTAGACAATTTTGAGCATTAGAAGGTGATTGATTGAATACGCGATGTTGGTCCCTTTTATACTTAAAAAGAATTTCAAGGCTATGCGTGACTCGAGATTTTGATATATTCTCGGATGTGCTTTAATAAGTTTACACATCCCAAATATCAATTTTCTAAGATAACATAGGATATTCGAACTTTCATTTAGACTAATTCCTACATAGCCAGATATCCTTCTGATTTCACATCTTTCAGGTCGGGGCATTTTTTTGGTAGATGACTCTCGAGCGATCTTGAACTAGCATTGCACATTTTAAAGTCACGGAGGCTCATGTTAGCTGTGATAAAAGAGGACATTGTGGCGATGGCAACAAGTGAGGCTGGCCATGGTGTTATCAGAATTGGGATGGGTATTTTGGGGTGTCTTGTGTGTCCTTGACTTGACATGGTTCGGTCGCATTCAAGTTGCCATTTTGATAAAACAAGTCTCTGGTAACCTTAAATTAGCACGACATGTGTCAGTCGTGTCCACACAAATCAAGGGTGAATCGTGTCGTGACTAAGACAGGAGTCTGCTCCAATAAATACAACACCAACGTCCCGAACTTCACCATTTACCCTCGCTAGACAATGGTCACTCCATTGATGAGAGTGTTAATCACTCAACCAAATTCAGGGGTACCGATTGTTACTTCAACATGGATAGCTGACTGTAGGGGTGTGCATCGGTCTGGTCCAACCTGAGAATCGAACCTAACATAACCGGCCGGTTCTGGACGGTTCCTGATTCCAAGTAAGGAACTGGAGTGGCCCATATTACTCATTGTTAAATTTTTTTATTTTAAAGCAAACCCTATATTAGTAAATTACGTTTCAATTTACACTGATATAGAGTAAACTCTAAGCATTACTCCATAATTTTGTCTATTTATATTTATACATGTATACACATTCTTTGATTGTTTAACACATGTTGATACGATGCCATGTAAAAGAGTAATGACTATAAAATCTAGTGGAAGACTAGTCGATCACCAATTAACTCCGCACCCCGATCATGCAAACACTTAAAAATAGAAAATAACGCTCTTTTTTTTTTAATATTAGGAAACTCCCACTTGTTGGGAATAGAAGAAAAAAATAAATAAAAACAATCATCAATTCCAGGACCGACCCTCGAATCGGCTCGGTCGGTTCAACTTCAAGACCAAGTGAGTTAATTTCCGGAAATCGACCCTGCCTGGTCGAGTTCCACGTACCCTATACAAAAATGAGCATTCCTAGCAATTGGCTGGGGCCATTGCGGTACTTGGATCATCAAACCCTCTAGAAAAACTCTTTCAATGGTTGTCGTCTTCTTCTTCTTCTCTCTCTTCCTCGGCATCGGAGAGTCAAACCGCGGAAGTCGACACAGAGACAGTTAGTTGGACTAGGTTGGTCCCGAACGAACGACCAGGTCCAGGGCCAGAACAAACGCCATAGCATAGGCGTCGCCATTTGGGCCCCGTTACCCTTCTTCCCCTCCTTGTCATCCCTCTTGATAAGCTCTGCCTCCTGAGCAAGACGACTCAGGACCACCGTGACCACAGACCCTTTGCCCGGGGAAGAAAGAAGGAAGAAAGAAAGAAAAGTTATCACTCAAAAAAAGAAGGGGCAGTTGCTCCGATTTCGTCGATTCTTTCTTGGTTTTTCTCTTGGGCATCATTTCTTGCAGCTTTTCTTCTCTCTAGGTGTGAACTCTCTCTCTCTCTCTCTTCTCTCTCTCTCTCTCTCTCTCTCTCTCTCTGTGGTTTGGCTTTTGGGACCTTGGAAACAGCGATCAGATTCAGAAGTTCGCTGTTCAAGGAAGACGTCGAAGCTCCGGACCAGTCAAACCTCTCTGCGCGAGTTGTCTTCGTCTAGCCTTGAGAAGAGACAAAATTTCTTGGGTTTTCTTCTGTTTCTTTTTGCAAGCCTACCTGATTTTCACGAGCTTCGCATTCTTGCTTGAAATGAGTTCGGGCTTCTTGTCTGTCCGTGGTCAAGTTTGATTTCATTTTCACGCTTGCTGACTTTCGCAAACACCAGATTTCTTCTCATTTCTTTTCTTTTCTCTCAGTCTTTTTTTGTTGTCTGGGTTTCCGGATTTTTGACTTGTCTGTGTTTTTTAATGTTGTTTGGTTTGTAATGCAGATTAAGATGGGCTCTGTAATTAGTTGCTGAAATACTCTGGAGGTTGAGCAATTCCATTTCGTGCTCGTTGCGACCGACATTCTGGTTAGGGCTTACATTTTCCTGTGTTTTCTTGTGCCACGATGGTTCCTGAACTAGTTTGCTTCATTTGGTGTTCTTTTTTCTTGAATGATATTGCTGGTGGTTCCATAGTTCCATGTTGTTTCATTTGGTGCATCTTGTGGATTGTCGGGTATCCAGTAAGTCGTAATTGGCTTGTTGTGCACCTCTCTGGCACTGACTGATTACTTAGAATGCGTTGTGAAGCTTTAGTTTAATCTTATGGAACTGGAAATGTCTATAGCGGAGTAAAGAGCATTCTACTGTCTGTGACTACGTTTATGGCAGGGAATCAGTTTCTCCTAGATTAAACTGGTGGACTGCAAGAATATTATTTCTGGATATGAAATTTTCGGTTGAGCTTAGTGGGGGTGATGATGCAGGGGAAGATTTGATGATTATAAGGGGAGGTTTTCTAAGCTATCCAAATCATAGGCTACTAGAATGTCCGTTGCGGTCACACGTATTTATGGTTCCAGAGTTATTGGGTTCTCAGTTTAGAATCTTTCATCTGAAGCTGCTAGCTAAAACTGTAATTCATGTAAGGCATGGTTCAAAGAAATGGATTCAATGTGTCCCATAATGTTTGTCAGTGAAAAACTAAAACTCTTGGAAAGGAAGAAATTCTGTCCTTATGATAACGAGTCAACATCTACTCTTTGATTGAGGTGCATCAGGAGATCTGATTTGTTAGTTCACAGCCTACAGACAAATGCAGTCCGCATCCTATATGTTGCCTTTAACTCGCCATTTGGTGATAAAAAGTTGGAATGGGGATTGTTTCTTTCGTTGCACTAATCTTCCTGATAATAAAGAAATTGACAAAGCGAAGATGTGTTCAGTGCTCCAGTAGAGAGCTATAACTCTCACAAAAATATTGTTTTGCTCTTTTTGCTTTTTGTTTGCTGCACTGTTGCTTGATTGACCACCTGATTCCTCCTACTTCGGCTTCACTCATGATATTCATGCCTTACATAACATATAGGGTATGAAAGAATTGACGGACGAGTAACAAGATGAACAAGAACCCCACGCTAAACAGAACATTAAATGGGGCACGGACAAGTTAAGCTTGACTTTGATACAATGTTTGAATTTCCAACTCAAAAGTTTTAAGTTATTGTACGGAGGGAGACTATGGTAGGAGGCCTAGTCAAACCCCGTAAACGGCAATGGGGGCTACTTTAACAAAGTACTTGAAAATGTTTGCCATTGTTAACTAATCCTTCATGGTGCGCATTTATGCATCTAATTTTGGAATTGGGGCAGCTTAATCTTTTTGTTTTTGGTTTGATAGATCACGACAGCAAGGTGGTGACTTGATATCTCAACAAGTTTTGATATCCCATTTGTTAACTTTTTCTGCCGCCTCATTCTTATCCCTTATTAGGCCCTGACTCCTGATGTATATTTGCAACTTGTGTCTTTTGTGATTTGCATATTTTATAGTACTGTATGATAGTTGTTTGTTTAGATATTCTTAAAGTTGCTGCATATCCATTTCTTATATAAATCAAACCAAAGAACGGTAATACGACAAAAGTTAAGTGTGCAACCATTTGTTCTAAAAGTTTTAGCTGTTAGAAAATGATTCACATTATATTTTTCATATGCTAACATATATAAAATGAACTCCTTCAACCTAATAACAGTCACGACCAAAAAAAAAAAACCTAATACCAGTGACTGTGCCTTCTCCAATTTGCATATTCTGAGAATCTTGTGATAGTAGTTGTATATCTATTAAACTATCCTCGATTGTTTTCTTGCTGCAACTTTTTATCATGGCCTCTGTTTGTTGAAGAAGCCCTTGTAAGTTTGAGATTTGTTGCTTTTCTTTCTTGTGTGGGATCTCACTTGTTTGACCAGTTGAATCCACATGTGCAGTTACTTAATTATTCTAATACGCAACATGACTATGCAAGCTCTACTTTTTCTTCTCCTCTTTTGAGGGAAAAAACAATATACTTACTATTTCCAATATTATGCAGGTCAGAAGATGTTATAATGCACTTAATAAGCTGAAGTTATTAGTTGGTTGAGTGTGGAGGCTCTCGAAGGATTGTTCTACCCCACCATTCACGTTAACTAAACTTCTGCCACCTGAATCTAAGACTATATAGCGTTCTGGCCACAAGATAGATTAGAATACCTAATCATCCTGTATCCTGAACAAGCTAGCCATGCATTGAGTGAATTTGATATTTATTGCCTATACAAGTACGAATGGAGACTAAAGAGGCAGAGAGAATGGTGATCGCAAAACCAGTTGCGTCACGGCCTACCTTTTCCACTTTTAGGTCTTTCTCAGAGCTCCTTGCAGGTGCAATTAATGAATCAACCCCTAAAATAGGTTCTGAAAGTGGTGCTGCCCCTATTAAACCCAAGACAGTGAGGTTCAAGCCTGCGGTGAATCGCACTTCAGCTGCCATATTTTCATCCCAGGTGACTACTCGTCTCATTTTCTTTATTTAAACCTTTTTCGACCTTTCCTAATATAACATTAAGTGTACTGGACATATTCAGGCTGAAATCTCTGGAATAGCAATCTGCAATTCAGTGGATACACTTTCAAATTCGGACAGTCAGCGGACTGTAGTATATAAACCTTTGGCAAAGCCGGTGTCAAAAGCTGCCGCTTCACTCTTGGCTAATATGGTAAGTTTTCAGCCTCTATGATTGCTGTTTCGTGCTTATGGTTCTCCTTTCAGTAAAGATCGCATAGTAATAGTAAGTAATGTGCCCGAATACAGGCAACTTTTTTGGGTGATATCTAGTTCCAAACTCCAGTCAGATCCATTAAAAAGAACTTCTCTATTTTCAACAGGGGAACTTCAGTGCTACTCAACCAGCCATACAACCATCTGAAAGTTCGACTCCAGAAAAACGCCATGTGAAATCAAAAACGAGCTCAAAACCTCGTCAAATTATACCACGTGCTGCAGAGACCGAACAGATGAGCGAACCCTTGAAATTGGCAGCTCAGGACATTGAGGAGGACCAAAAAGCTTTACCATCCACAGCTAGTGTGGATCGTCCTTCTTATGATGGGTATAACTGGAGAAAATATGGACAAAAACAGGTAAAAGGGAGTGAGTACCCACGAAGTTATTACAAGTGTACCCACCCAAACTGTCCGGTGAAGAAGAAGGTTGAGCGATCACTTGATGGACAGATAGCAGAAATAGTGTATAAGGGTGAGCATAACCATCCAAAGCCTCAGCCTCCTAAACGCAGTTCATCAGGGATGCAAGGGCTTGGGACCATACCTGATGGAACAGAACAAGACAATAGCAACCCATTATGGGGTAGCCAACCAGGCGAAAAGAATGAAGGTTCTCTCGGTAGAGTAGAAAATCAGACTGAGGTAGGATTAGCGGCAAGTTCGTCTTATCAAGGCAAGGGCCTGATAGTTCATGACCCAGTCGCTGCAAACGAGGCAATTGGTCCTTCTGGTGGGACTCCTGCCAGTTCGTGTAATATTAGCAGGGCAGACGATGGAAGCAAGGCAAAGGAAATGGGTAATGATGAACCGAGGAGTAAGAGAAGGTGAGAGACCAGTACTATACAATCAGAAATTGCTAGTGTTTAGGTCACTCAGAACTGGGGTACCTCAAGTTGTCGTCAATTTAATAAGTAGCTTTGCAGTGAGAGAACTTGAATGACTGCAGCAATTAATATCCTTTCATTATTTGTTGATGCTTATTTACGTTTATCCTTACAAAATTGAGAGCGACTGTTGTTGATGTGAACACTCTGCGATTTTTGAAATCATGTGTGATCTCTCTTCCAGGAGAACTGAAAGTGGACCCAGCGAAGCAGGCATCGTCGCTGAAGGGGTACAAGAGCCCTGCCCTGATCGGCAAAATTCAACCGATTCTGAGGTTCTGGGTGATGGCTTCCGCTGGAGGAAATATGGCCAGAAGGTTGTCAAGGGAAACCCCTATCCCAGGTGAGACTTGTTTCCAACCCAATAGCTTTAGTGGTCAGATAGAATAGAACTTTTTGGATTTTAGTTAAGCCATATTAGTAAGGGGATATTAGAAACTCAACACTCATGTTCAAGTAGTAAAAACCTCACACATAATCTTGCGTGTTGAGCGGGCAAGGGCAGCTTAGAACCCCACCTAGGTAGTGGATAATTGAATGTTCATTGACCGTTCTCTAACGAGAAGCAACCTCACATAATGCTGTATAAGAGAGAGATAGTTGGCAACGTGCATGGTGTTTTCCCCTGAATCTCTCTTATTTGAGGTTTAAAATGTTCTGCAGGAGTTACTATAGATGTACGAGTCTCAGGTGCAGCGTGCGCAAGTACGTGGAAAGAGCAATGGATGATCCCAAATCTTTCATAACAACATATGAAGGGAAGCATAACCATGAAATGCCCCTCAAGGGCACAAATCCAGCTGATCGCCAAGCTAACAAATAAGCCTTAGCAAAAGGCACAACGTTTCGATGCGTTGCTGATCTGACCGGAAATTGACAAACGCGAGACTGTATGACCTCCATTTTGCCTAGTCATGAAAAACACCGTATTTCCAACATTTCATGGGAGCCACGCTGCTGCCATTGGACAGGGTTAGCATTTCCCCATTTCAGTATGACCGACGGACTAGGGACACTGATTGTAGTAATATGTGCGCTCGTGCCTTCTTCGAAGTTTAGGTGAAATTTTGTCGGCGGTACTGAACTACTTGCTGCTGCCATATAGCACAGATTAATTCGTTCCACTTCGATGCAGTGCAAGATCCATTGCCCTCTCCTTTTTATTCATTCTTGCCTCAGATTTACGCTAATCCAGACAACTTGTGCAGCTTGCGATCCTGTCAACTCTCACTGAACTCATAACTAAATCGCCCGATCATCATGCGTAAGCTCGGACTACTACCCACCATTCTTTTGCGCCACGTACTGTTGACGAAAGCAGGACGCTACTTCGATGTCTTCCCGGGATCGAAACACACGCCGTGAGTCGACGAACGTGCATGCAGGAGCAAAGCAGACTCGAGCATATCGATGCGCTCGTGCAGGACCGAACTTATGGCACGGGAAATCTTGTCCGGATGGGCACATTCGCCAACCTCAAAGCAATCATTGCCCATGCGTTAACAAAGCACGAATGGTGTCAACATGAAACCTTCATCCCGCTTCATACGATACGATACTTTCTTTAATGTCGTTGTCAAGAGAAGGTTGGTTGGAGGCATTCAGCAGGTGGGGCTCTCAGGCTCTGTTCCCAACGTCATTTCGAATCGTCGTGAATCTTTACGTTCGTGGGTGGGTGGTAACGGGGTTTCGCCAAATTTAGCTGTCTCACGTCGTGGGATGTCTCGTCCTCTGCCCACCCTCTCGTCCGAAGAATTGGCGAACGGCCGCCCCACGCGTCGCTCGTAGAATGTCTCGGTGGTACCCCTCCTGATCTCGACCCGCTTCGTCGCCTTCGATGGATCCTTCCGCGTGTTGGTTGACCGCGGGTCAACGATTCGCGAGATCTGGATTCCGTAGAGATTGCGGTCGAGAAAGCAGAGGAAGAGCTCGTTGACCGTTTACTCTTGCAGTTCTTCCCGCGTGATTGTCGCGTTAAAGACGCAAGCTGCAAAAGCAAGGTGAGCGTTGCAGGAATTGGGATTTGTGTGTGTGTGTGTGTGTGTTAATTAGATCTGCGTCGGGAAGATCGGTCATGCTAATGTCGATTTGAAAAGAGTCAACATGGGATCGAAATTGAACTTGATTCCTGCGAAATCTAATTTATGTTTATAGAGTTCTTGTAAATTTAGTGACATGGGCTGAGCAAGGTCCGGCTCGGAGCGTGTATGGATCCCTAGAGATTTGTGTCGCACAAAAATGGGTCAGTCTAGAGCGGACTATTTTCGAACCGACTCAAATATGATGCGACTTAAATCCTCTCGCAGGCTTGGCCACAGCAAGCTCACCTCAAAATTTAGACGGAGATTATGCCGTTAGCATTTTTTGCCAGGGAAGTTTCGAAGTAATCCGCTCGAATTCAAATAGGAAAATTAAAGTATGAGAAATAAATAGGACCGGCTAGTTGGACATTTTCTTCTTTTTTTTGCTCAGAAGCTATAGTCGGATAATGAAGATGAGTCCATAAGATATAATCGAACTAACTAATAATTTATTTATTTATTTTTGTGTATCGCGACCGACTAAAAGTTAAATATATCACACGGTCTATTACTAGTGTTATTATTTAGGGTTAATACCACGAAAAACCCTGAACTGGTACACTTGTGACAGATTTACCCCAAACTATTTTTTTGACCATAAAAAACTCCAAACTGGTACATCCGTGACAATTTTACCCCGAACTATTTTTTTGACCACCAAAAAACACCAAACTGGTACACCTGTGACAATTTTACCCCGAACTAATTTTTTAATATTAATTTTTTTATTTTTCGATTTTTTTAGTTTTTCTTTTCTTTTCTTTTTCCTTTCCTTTTCTTTTTTTTTCCTTCATCTTCATTGGGCCAATAATGGACTTTTATATTGTAATTGATACCACAATAACGTGACACGTAACATAAATGCTACATTTTGACCCAAAAAAAAGACATAAACGCTAAATGAAAGACTTTCTTTTATATGCATGAATTTTCATGCCAACCACTTTTTTCTACGTTTAAATGTCTCGCGAAAAAAGCATTATATTGTTGTCGTGTCTTTCTTATTTTTGGGTGCAAGTGGATAGGCAAACTGATGGGGTCCGACGCATGCTTGTTACCTAAGCTTGGAGTACAGCTAATCAACAATTTCTATAAGTCCTGCTTGCCAATTTAATTTAACAGATTAATTTACAAAATTAGTATATTTTATATATAAGATGAGAGATATTATATGTGCATGGCGATTCATAAATCAATATACTCACTTGAAATATATAATAAATAAAACGCAAGAAGAATTTTTTGTACTATTTCTAATTGATATAGTAAGAAATTATAAAGAAAAAAATTATAGATACAAACTTACGAATTTAATATCAATTTAATATGCCTTACCAAATTCACATTTCCTGAATTTTTTTTTGTTTGAGGTTAAAGATGAAGGGAAAAAAAAAGAAAAGGAAAGGAAAAAGAAAAGAAAAGAAAAACTAAAAAAAATCGAAAAAAAAAAAAATATTAAAAAATTAGTTCGGGGTAAAATTGTCACAGATGTACCAGTTTGGGATTTTTGGTGGTCAAAAAAATAGTTCGGGGTAAAATTGTCACAGATGTACCAGTTTGGGGTTTTTTATGGTCAAAAAAATAGTTTGGGGTAAATCTGTCACAAGTGTACCAGTTCAGGGTTTTTCGTGGTATTAACCCTATTATTTATCATCAACGGCTGCGATTCGTTCGAAAAGCGGGACAAGTCGGTGGGGGCCAAATGGCACGCCGAAGGACGGCCGTCCATCCAAGCACCTGGCCGGGCGTGGCAATAAAGAAAATATTAAATAATATAAAACACACCCCAAAACACAAAAAATAAAAAATAAAAAAGGGGAGAGGTTCGGTCTCAACAGCCCAAGACAATCTCTCCGAATCTCAGATCATCGCCCCCATGTGGGTCCCACTGCCGACGCCGATCGTGCGCCCACGAGCGCCCGTCGCCCCCCTGGCCGAGGAATCACGGCCGTCCGTTTCGCCCTGACCGGGTCCCGCTCCGACGCTTCGTGATTCGGCCTTATCGTCCGCCGACGCTCACCCAATCATCCCCCCTCCGCGTAAAAAAGAAATCGCTCGGTCAAAGCTTTTAGTAATATTAAAACGACGAGAAAAGAGGAACGGGGAAAAGATCAACGGGGCGTTCCCAAACACGACACCGTTTGCCCGCCCCCGGGGAGGGTGGGGGGCCGAAAACGACGCCCCGTTTCTTGTCCGCTTCCGCACTTTCCATTAATCCGGGGCCGTTTCGCTGCGCGATTCCTGCGCGGAAGAAAGAAAGCAAGAAGGAAAGAAGGATAGAGAGGGGAAAGAGTTCGCAGGTGGAAACAGAGAAGAGGAGCAAGGAGCTCACTCGCTCTCTCCCGCGTCGGCGATTCGAGATTGCTCGCCCCGGCGGGCGCGCGCGCGCGCGCGGCGGTTCTGATCGGAGCTGAAGAGGAGGAGCGAGTTGGCCGGTCCGGCGCGCCCGTTCGAGCGGCGGAGATACGGAGGAGGGAGGGGGGGGGGAGCGCGATGGGTTGGCTCCCGTGCTCCGGCGTTTCGAAGTCGAAGAAGAAGGAGATGAGCCGGCGGAACCGGCCGCTCGATCACCACGGCAAGTCTTCCTCAGGTACGCGCCGCCGATCGTCACCTCTCCCGGTAGAACTAGAACGCATGAATGAAGCGCGCGTTTTCGACAGTGCCGCGACGATTTTGGCGGGCGTGGTTTTTTTCGTCGAGACATTCTGGTCAAGTGAAGCCTAGGTTCAGGTCCGGTCGTGGATTCGCCCGCTTCTTTCGTGCGGCTTCATTTTGTCGAAGGAGAGAACAACAAGCATCGCCTGCTTACGCGTGTGCTTCAAGCTCGTTTTTTTTTTTTTTTGTCGGTGGATGCGATATGGAGGCGCGTTTACTGGGATATTGACAAAAGTCTTGTGTAGAGTTACTTATCGATGCGTTCTTTCGTTAAATTTAGTGATAAAATGTGGACTTGATGGGGAATTTCGCTTCTTGCTGTGGATTGCTAGTGCTCTGTCATTTGCGTTTGGTTCTGCTCAACCTTTTGTGATTAATAATTTCATTCCATAGTCCGCTTTGTATTGTATTTTCTCTGATTCCTGATGTTTTGACTGTCGTCTGTGTTGTTCAGAGAGAATGAAATCGAATTCTTCACTGAGTGGAACGGAGGCCTCGCAAAGGGGTGGGTCTGACCAGATTGCAGCGCAGACTTTTAGCTTCCGAGACCTGGCGGTTGCAACTAGGAATTTCAGAGCAGACTGTCTTTTGGGTGAGGGAGGTTTTGGTAGAGTGTATAGAGGCCGTCTGGAAGCTAATCAGGTAGATAGAAGTGAAGTCGCATTTCAAGTGTTTATTCTCATTTTTCATGGTTTAAAAGTTTGGGTGTAAAAGCATCGTTTTGTATGTGAGGTTGGTCCTTTTCTGATGCTAGTATGGCGCATGTTGTGCAAAGTTTGGTTTTCTCAGCTTTTTGCTTTATTATTTTCTTCAAATTTTCTTTCATGTGATGATCACTTGAAACAGGAATCTTGCATTCCAAAGAGTTTCGCCCTTTGTATTTCCGCAATGCTAATAGTTAACTGAACCATCATCTCTGTACAGTCAAGGTTGTAGCTATCTATGAAGTGCTAATGCACTATCTCTGTTCATTTAGCAGCTATATAAACAATTTTTTATTTAACTTGATGTGTATCATATTACAGGAAGCCTAGATATAAGTACTTTCTACTCACTGAAGGCTTGTAACTCTGACACCTACACTGCGAGGCAATTTGAACCATCTTTTGGCTAATGTAGGTCGTGGCTATCAAGCAACTTGATCGAAATGGGTTGCAGGGAAACAGGGAGTTCCTTGTTGAAGTATTGATGCTGAGTCTGCTTCACCATCCTAACCTTGTCAACCTCATAGGCTATTGTGCTGATGGAGATCAGAGACTTCTGGTCTATGAATACATGCCATTGGGATCTTTGGAAGACCATCTACACGGTATAGATATATGCACCACAAATATCTACGTCCATATCAATGAGTCAGCTCCTGCTGGTTATGTTCTCTCAACTGCTTGACTGTCTCTCACATCTCATGTTTTTCCTTGCAGACACTTCACCTGGTAAGAAAGAACTTGACTGGAACACTAGAATGAAAGTAGCAGCTGGGGCAGCGAAAGGTTTGGAATACTTACATGACAGAGCTAGCCCTCCTGTGATCTACAGAGACCTGAAATGTTCCAACATTTTGCTTGATGAGGGATATCATCCCAAGCTATCTGATTTCGGCTTAGCCAAACTTGGGCCCGTAGGTGATAACACTCATGTATCTACCAGGGTTATGGGCACCTATGGATATTGCGCTCCAGAGTATGCTATGACTGGTCAACTGACACTCAAATCAGATGTCTACAGCTTCGGAGTGGTCCTTTTGGAAATTATAACTGGCAGGAAAGCAATCGACAATTCAAGAGCTGCGGGAGAACAAAACCTGGTTGCATGGGTAAGAGATGCTAATAGTTGATACCTATATTTTTCTTGTTGTTTCCATGTACGGAGTCTACTGAAAATCTTTCATTTGGTGAACTTTTAAGTGAGGGCATCTCTAATGTCTTTAGACACGATTAAAAGTTAAATGACACATGGGGGCAGTGAAGTGACATGCGTACAAATGTATATGGTACAGCTGTAGTTGTGATGTAACTATGCTGTAGCAGCGTATGTGCTTGGCAACTCATTGCTTAAAGGTGGTGTCCTGTGATGATTAATGCATTTGACAAAAACTGTTGCGAGAGATTGTTGAGACTATCCAAATGATGAAATAATATTTTTTATTCATTTTCCTTGATATAAATGGACCTTCACATAACATTGTTGAATATTTCATGTCTATGTTCTTAAAGTTTTTGGTATATACCATTTTCACCATATAATAAAAATGAGACAACTAGTAATGATTATCATCATCATCTATTGATAACTATAACATCTATATGTCCCAACAACAACAATAATAGTAATAGCAATGATATTTTTATTTTTATACTAGTGAAATTATGATGATGTCTATAACATTTTTATATCCTTTGAATAATGTTTTGTAGAAATAAAGATAATTGAGACATCATGTATTATAATTATTTTTTATCGGTATCTTGTTATTATAATAAATTTCTTATATGTTATTATTAATATGATATTTATTATTGTTGTAAAATTATCTTGGTAATGTTAGAATCTTTGTGATTTCATATTTCTAGAAAAATTTGCTATTACTATCTCTTAAAAGGTTCTCAAAGCTATCAGGGGTAGCCTTGTGGAAGCTTATGCGATTTTCTCTTTATTACTCCTGGTGACTTCATGTTGGATTAGTCTAATGCAATTTTCATCTGAAAACTGCAGGCGAAACCATTATTCAAAGATCGAAGAAAGTTTATGCTTATGGCTGACCCAGTGCTCCAAGGTCATTGCCCTCCAAGGGGCTTGTACCAAGCTCTTGCAATTGCTGCAATGTGCGTCCAGGAGCAGCCTAATTTGCGTCCAGTCATCGCTGATGTTGTCACAGCTCTGACATATCTTGCTTCCCAAAAATACGATCCTGATACCCAATCAGCCCTGAGCAACCAATTTGCTCCTCTTACCCCTCCTAGAGTTAAGAAAGTAAGTTTCAAGAAGCTCAACAGTGGTAAAATATCAGACAGAGAGAAAACCAAGAAGATTAAGTGAGTCCTATGGTACCAGGTTTAGGACAGAACTTTTCGGGATACTCGGTGTCTGAGGGTCGCTCTTTGACCCAGCCAATGCAGCTGCTGGTCCGAAGCGCTCTGTTTTACTTTCAAAGCGATTACACTACAGATTACATTCTAGCGATCAAAGTTAACTCCTTGTTTATTCATGCCATCAATTAGATCTTTTATGGTTTCCTATGGGGGTGGCTTCCGAACTTTCCTTGCTCTAAGTGTATGCAAATAGCCTTGTAAGTAGTTTTACCACTTTCTCGGCCCTTCTTTGTCTCTCTGCCCCATGTATATAGCCTACGTATTTCTTTCTGGCTTTCTTTTAGATCTGCTATTCTTCCTTTAGCTGTGGCGTGGCTTTTACCCTGATCTTACTTAATACATCATGTGTTTGATACCCCTTTAGCCTCGTATTTTGGAGAGAAAGTAAACATTATCTGTCAGGAATACACTTAGAATGTAATCGTCTTCTTTTCAATGTTACTAAAGTGAAATATAGATCTGTATTCGAGTATATTCTCTTCTTTTTGGCTTCATTCGGTATCAACAAGCTGTGTCTACGCTGTTAGTATTCAGTCTACAGTCGGTTTTGCTTATATGGCTTGAACACTATTTCATGTTCAATAACAGTTGCTCTTCATGATTATCCTCCCATTTACATTGGAATTTGCCCTAGTTGTCCTGTGTATCTGAGTTGGTTGCGCCAATTTTTTTCAAGGTTTTTCGACCCACTACCTTGAGTTCTAAAGTGATCAATCTTCCCTCACTACCTGTATTTCTAAAGTGATCAATCATTCCCCTTCTTATCATTTCATTCCTCGTACTTTCCTTGTGTATTGTATTCATGTCGAAGACGGAAACCATTGCAGCCGTGTTGGGTCTGAAGTGTTCAGAAGAGGAAAGATGGCAATAACCAAATTAAAGGAGAAGAAATGATGATAAAATCTCTCGGGTCTTTGATTGTATACGTTCGCAGGTTAAAGCAAAAGTGTACTGATACAGTACACTCATTATTTATCCAAATATTATTCAAGCGTTAAGAATGCAATACAACGTAAGGGACCAAGACTTCTAACGGCCTCAGCAAAAAGTACAGCGGCATCTCACAAAGTCGAAACTCTCACACCCACCACACACGCACAAAGTTTACAGCTACTGTGCTCAGGTCTCAATGCTGCACCTGCAAAGTAAATTTCTTGTGAGAAGAAAACGCATATGAGTTGCTTAATTTCTGACAGGAAACGATGTTGGCAAATGAGGGTGTCTTAGAAGGAACGGTACCAAGAAGCGCGCCTTGATATATGCAATGATGTCTTGAGGATCATATTTGGTCTGCACGTAAGCGTCGATCTTGTTCATCTCCTGCACAAAATCACTCGGTCTGGTAAGAATCACTCAGCTTATTAAGTTGAGCACATCGTCCATGTATGAGTGCGGGCAGTCACATGTTCAAATCGGTGAGTGCATGAATACAAGTACAAGTCAGTGAATATGAACTTCAAAGTGCAAGAGAACTTGGTGCAGCGTTGGCCAGTTCGGCTTTCTGAACTACTTAGGGCTTATGGATTATATAAAATGAGCCCTCGGCCTTCTTTCTTGTTTAAGGGCTGCTCACCTTTTTGAATAGGGGGAAGTCAAATGTGTTCCGAGTACCTCAAATGTGTATGAACAAGTGTCGGTGAAATATTTACCTCTATCCAGGAAGCTAACTTCGGCCTCCCCAACGTGATGTCATACTTCCATACATCTGATAAGAGTAACTGGATTCTTTCGACAAACGGTATGAAAGCTATGTCCACCTAAATTTTGAATCAGTTGTGGAAATCAGGATACAATTCAGTTGCAAAAAGCACATGTTTTCGAGGCATCATTATTTGAAGCAACATATTGCAAGATGGATGTGTATTGTATACTGCTGGTCGTATTTTTGAATCGTTTTGGTTGCAATTAAATCTGTAAAAAATGTAGCTTACCAAACTGAACTGGCCAAGGAAGAACGGCCCGTCGTCGAATTTTTGGAGGGCACGATCTAAGTGATCGAGAGGAGGACCTGACATGAAATTAAACATTAGTTCATCTGGAAATGTACTCTTCAACATGTGTATGCAAGTTAGTCTGGAGTTCTCTGAGTTCCTTAGCAAAGACAGTTCTTATTCTTAGTCTTACCCAGTACTTTGACTGTTTCTCCTTTCAATGCGGAATACATCATTTCAATGAATTCGAGGGAGTAAGACCATAACTCTTCGCCATAATCTCTTTTCACGGGATCCTACGAAATGAAATTTTGCCCAACTTTAAATTCATCAAATCCAGGGAGAAATTAAAATGCGGGTTTAACTCATCCATACAATTTTAGCCCCCACAAAAAGAAATGTGAATAGACTTACAGTGGGGCAAAGAGAAGGCCCTTCAAAATTGCTATCTATGTACTTCATCAGATCAACAGACTCTCCCGTGACCTTGTTGTCATGTTCCAGAGATGGCACCTAATGCAATTAATGAAAGAGAAGAAATATGTGATCAGAGTAACAGAAAATTAATCACCAACTTGTCATAATAAGACGCACGCTCGCTGAATACAACTAGATCCCTTTCATTACTTCTTTCGATTCTTTACCCCTAATGGTGGCCGTGCAAAAGATTATTCATCCTCAGTAAATAAGAGTAATCTGTTGCTGAACGTTGCAGTGTCTAATGCAAGTACAGGTTGCATAGTGCGAAACCTTTCAATTCAATTCTCAATGGAATTCTTAACGGAGTTCATCAAATGACACAGAGCTCCGTACAGGACAACTTGACTAAAGAGAGGAGAGGGAGAGAGCAGTGCCTTGTCTACGGGGTAAACTTTCTCTCTGTACCAAGCAGGTTTGTCGTGGAGAGAGAGAGGGACCAACTTGATCTTGTCTTGCAGTCCCTGCAACAACTCGACAGTCAGCACATACATTCACTGCAGTAACCATGTTGGAGTTGTCAGAATAAAGGACAGAGACTCAGAAGAAAAGCAATGAGAGAGAGAGAGAGAGAGAGAGAGACCTTGCAATTCCTAGTGATCCATACACGCTGGGCATAAGGGCTTCTATAAGTTATATACAACCTAGAAGACAAGGAGAAAGCCTTAGAATCTCATTGTCAAATGGTTGGGTGTTCTACAATACAGTGCAAACAAAGCTGCAGATACTACATAAATGTACTCATTCAAGAGATCTACCAAAAAAAGGATCGAAAGCACTAGTTCTAATAGATCCAAACTAATCACATATCAAAAGTCTGTAGGACCCTCATTACGTCCCATTAAAAAACACGAGTTTTCATATAGTCTTTACACTTTTATTGGTTCTGCCGACCACCACATCATCTATAAAATGCATGTACGCAACATACTTTCGAAGAGAAAAGTTTTTAGAGCTTGATGTGAAGTGGATGAGAGCTAGATGAATAAGAGTAAAGAAAGATGGGGCATGTTGAAAGTCATAATCTGAGCATCACCTGGTGGTTCCATCAAAAAGAGGAGGTGGGCTTGAAGTAGAATCCAGTGGTTCAGGGAGAGTCTCTCTCGCTTTTCTGCATTAAGGCACCAAGAGAAAAAAGAAAAGAAAAGGCAGAAGTTCATGTTGGAAACCAAATCCTTAAAGCAATATAAAATGGAACAAAAGAGGTAAATAGGCGAGATGAAGGTGGGTTATCTTACGGATCACTGGCCATTGCTGCACTTTTGGCCCGTGTCTTGTGAAATTTGAGTGAAAGGTTTACGCTTATGAAGAATGATATAGTAGTTGCAATTCAAGATCATTGTGAGGTTGAAGCGTGTGTCGGAATGTTATTTATACATCACACCAAGAAGTGTTCGGCTTGATTTTTGCTTTGATTATGTATGGCAATAGAGTTGGTCAGCAATGAGATCAAGTGTGTTCTATTTCCAAGACATTATTGTATGCATCCGAAAAGATACCGTTCAATCCAACCGGTATCCTCAATGGTTCGATACAGTTGAGGGAATACAGTCGGTCCACATATAATAAACTTTTCCTTTCAATTTTATGTTCAAGCTAAAGGTAGGAGCCAACGTCGTGTAGACTCATTTTACTAGATCAAATCGATCATGTGTCGAAATTCCATGAAATTTTATACCGTATCCCACTGAAAAATAAAGGTTCTCGTACGGTCGCACAGTTCATCCGCCGGGAGTATGTTCACCGCATCACAATTCAAATGACTTTTACGCGTTCGGAACTAGTCAAAACTCAAAATCAGGCAGTCCGATTAACGTCGTGGTTTTTCATTCAAGCACGTAAACAGATCTTTCATCGGTGTCTGCTCAGAACTCAAGGAATGCTCTAGATTTTAATATAAAAACATTGAGTAGATGCTGCAGATTTCATCAGCGCTGACGCACAATGCCCCCCCAGCTTTTCATCCAAATGGAAAGTCCACGAACCAATGCCGCGATCCATTTGATTTTGACCGGCACGTTAAACGTTTAACGTTCAATCCTATACTTTTAACCCTTTTCCGCCGGCCAAAAAGTTTTAACTTGCCCTCAATCTATATTAAGCGTAAACAAATGCATTTCATTTTCTCTAAAGCACATAGGCTGCACCGGAGTCACAGATACCTCTACATCTCAAGCCACAGTTTTAAAGGGGTTCTCGGGGGTCCACCGATATCCTGAGCATCATTGTCGTAATTCCTATGCAAAGTTCCTTCATCTTAAAATGCCTACAAGGTTTATGATCAACAAGTGAGAATCTCTCCTTCGATCCATCGGGCACCACCTCCCCTATGATTAAATCAACCCATTTCCAAACAAAGAAGCATCTCAAACATTTTTCCACGAGGAAGTGCTCCCTGAGCTTGGAATTCAGTATAAAGCGAAGCAACAAATTTCTTGGGACCAACACTAAAAATGAATTGCACGGGCAGTACACACAGTTCTTTGGACATCTTATTCAAATACCTGAACAGTAACCAAGAAACACTGGATCGGTGAAGGCATCATGTAGGCTTCACCAATAAAAGCGCTCTTGTGCTTTGCAAATGAATTCAACCTATCGACTATGTTTTCTATCTTCGCTTCCTCATTTATTCTCCCTTTTGGAATGGCAAGAGGAGTTCCTGGCAATCTATGGACATCTGGTGGTACTTATTCTCCCAAAGATACCACCATTTCCAGAGGAGCTCAAGAATGTTGGAGAGTGAGCACACCGCACAAAAACCTAAAGACAAGCATCTTATCACCATCATGTTCATAAGAAACGATAGTGGACATACAGCAAATAAGCTGAAGATGAGGCTGGAAAGTCTCCTAGCCACTATCCAAGTGCATCTTGCCTCCAGAGGGTGAAGAATGTGGGGGAAAGTATTTTTCTTTCAAAACAATCTTGCTCTCCGAAGACTAAAGGTAGTCCGTTCTTTGACAATAACCATCACAGTTTTGGAGATGCATAAAGTTACAACTCTCATGTCACGATGAACAAAGGATGGCTGGATGTGTGAAATGAAGGAGCACTGGTCACTCAGATGCAACATTAAGAAGCAGATTTCTCACCTGAGGTAGCTGTATGCTTAAACGGCATCTCTGGCTAATCAGATTTCTTGAGAAGACTTAACACTACTCCAGCACTTAAGCATGTTGCTACAACACCGAGAGAAGCCTCTGTCGAAACATGGAAACCTGCCAAGGAAAGCATTTAGCTATTCCTCTCAATAGCAGACATCACATGGAAAACAAAACAGAAGCCCAAAAAGGAGTACCAAAATAATCTAGGATCATTTTACACCCGATGAAGCCCAGCACAACAGCAATGGATGGCTGAAAAATAAAACCAATTCATAAGAAACCCAAATGAACCAACTTAAAAAGCACACTTATAAACTCATTGATCGTAGGAAATGCAGCTGTTGAGGAAACACAATTTCAAGCTGGAAATTTCGCAGAACATGAATGCCATACATTCTTCGTATCTAACATTACTGCAAACAACTAATATCATAAGATAATATTAATATGTTAAGAATGCCATCATACTAGAAAATGAAATCCATTTTAAGTATGTAATTATCATACTATATAAGTGGCCCAGACATGGTGAAAACGGAAGCACAAAGAACAACTTGATAAGAAAAATGGAGGAGCATAACCAGGTCATATGCACTCCTTTTTTTCGCTCAAACTGATTTAGCTGTAAGGGAGCAGATTCATTATGTATTGACAAGTATAATCTTGTAAGGAAGCCTTTGATCATAGCATAATTGATTTATCAAAACTGTAATTACATTTACCATAGTATTGTTAATTCTTATTGGGATAAGTATACCGGAAGTCCAAAAGCTTATCACGAAAGTGCAATTAAGTCCTAAAACTTTCAAAATGTGCAATTGAGTCCTAAAACTTGTCACAAAAGTGCAATCGAATCCTAAAACTTCCGAAAATAGCAATCCTTGGAAGGACTTGATTGGACCAATTTGATAAGTTTTAGGACTTGATTGCACTTTTTGAAAGTTTTAGAACTCAATTACACTTTTGTGACAATGGCACTTTTTGAAAGTTTTAGGACTCAATTGCACTTTTGTAATAAGTTTTAGGACTTAATTGCACCTTTGGAAAGTTTTAGGACTCAATTGCACTTTCGTTATAAGTTTTAGGACTTCTAACGCACTTACCCCATTCTTATCTCTTAACTGTAATAAATACTATCACATTTTCAAAGAAGGATATTTTGTGAATCGTAATAACCCATAATAAGCATGTAAAGTGATAGGTAGTATCGCAACCAAAAGTGCAGTAACCTTAATTTTTACTTCCTGCCATTACCACCAAACTGGTAATTGAAGACGACCCTAAAGACACAAAAATTAACCAAAAAAACAAGACCACCCTATAACTTTGATTGGTGCTCCATTGCCTCCAATTAAAGACTCCATAATGAACTCAGTAGCACAAATCACACTTTCAAGTTTCAACTGCACCTCGATCCTCATATCAATGTGTACTTATATGCACATCTCAAGGGTATTCAAGTCTGCATGATTTCTGACAAATTAAGAGATCAACTTTCTTTATGAAGGATATACATATGAAGAGACCAACTTGAATGTGATTCAAAACCAGGACATGACGAAGCTCACAATATTTGGAAAGGGATGCATAATGTCCATCAATCCAGCAAGAATCACAAATAAAGCGATTTAGCTAATAGACAACAGATATGATTCAGATGATAAGATTACCATCACAAAGTGATCACACAAGGCAGTAGAGCCAGCAGCCCAATGCGAAACATTGATTCACACTTTCCAAGAGGAATTTCCTTTTATTTTTTAGATATAACACATACCACGAAATAAAGGTTTCGTAACATGCATCCAACGGAGAAGGCAGTCGCTCAACGGTTCTCCGTCCTAGGAGTCCCACACAGAAACTTTTTAGCCTATAGTGCAGTCTGGGCCCCAATGAATAAACGCAAGTTTATAACATGAAACATTAATTGTATACTTAAAAAAAAATTCCCAAGTCTTGCTGATCCGACAATGGACAAGTAACTACTAGTGAAGCGAAGATGGCATGGATTAGTACCCCAGAAGTCCTAACACTTATGTAATTCAATCCCAAAAATTTCCAGAAGAGCAATTAACTGCTAAATCTTTTAACATATTTTCTATATTGATGCCTGTTAAAAAAATCTAAATAAAATCCTGACTCTGTCATTGCTGCGCACAGCCATGTCTGGTTCTCTCAAGTTTAATAGATAAAGTCGACAAAGGACTTGATCGAAAACTTTTTGAGCATTTTAGGAATTGATTGCTCCATTTAAATGTTTGAAGGTTGATTTACCATATATGACCTGCAAATAGGAAGAATCTTTCATGCGCAAGTTTTAGAATTCTTCGTACATTAATTTTAAATCTAAGTGAATAGGTGTCTTCAAAGAAAGCATCACACACACACACACAACTTACATCCTGGTAAATATGTAGGACATGAAGTAATGAGAAAATTTCGCAGATATCACTAAATCTAAGCAGACAAGTGATTTGTCTTTACCTGTAAATATTCCAAGTCTGACATTCCCTCAGAAATGAGTCTGTAAAGTGACCTTAAACCTACAATTGACAAAAACATAAATTATTCTTTTAGCCGTAAAATTCCATATAGGAGTTCATTCAAAGAACAATGCACTGTGTTATCCTCCTTTCTCATCCAGTCAGCAGTAGAGAAAACTTTAAACATATTTTTCCACGTACATATACATCAAACTGCTTATTGTGATATCCTTGCTCAGAAGCAAACCTGCTAGCTATTGGAGCTAAAATTAAGCTTGAGTAAACGCTTTTAGTCATCACAGTCATCTCATTCAACAAATCTAGAAAAAGACTGAATATATGAGGTTTTATCTCTACATGCTGGTTAGAACACAAATTTCACTGCTCAAGCAAGAGCAGTTTGCATAAAACAATAAGCATTTATGGAAAATCAACAAAAAGTCCATGCTATTAGAATTACCTAATATTGCAAACAGATTAGATGTGAACACAACGAAAGGATCCCGTGTAACACCAAAAACTGCCGGTATTGAGTCAACCTAAAAGAGAGTTAAATCCATCAACGCTTCCACACAAAATTTAGTGGTAAAACTCATGCATGCAAGTGTGCATACAATCTGCACTGCCAGCTGCATGCATATGCATAGTTTGAGGATATAGGCATGCTAAAATATGCATCATGCATGTCTATTAAAAGGAACAGAGAAGGAAACATACTGCAAATACTATGTCACTGAGCTCAATGACCGCAACTGTGAGAAGTAAAGGAGTGGCCTGCCCAAAATGTGTGATGCCTGTTAATAATAGAATCCAGATTAAGAAATACTGTGAAACATCTATGAAGTTTTTAGAGATGCCACAGAGATATACTTTTTACAAACATGCTTATGCATCCCACACAGTTCAAGAATGGAATGTTCCACAGCAAATATTGACATAGTTACCACGGGATGCCAACAAACAACTAGAAGCTAGCACAACTAATTGCGGATGTTATGAAGACTTACTTTCCACAAACCATTCTGATTTGTTATAAATCGGTCACCATCATAGCTACCTTCAAGAGAAAATGAAACATTTAAGCTCCTCTTCAAGCGGATATAGCAAAATAATCCATCAAAGGAAAAAAACTAAAACTAGCTTAAAGTGGTTCACCAAAAATCTCCAAATATACGTTCTTTTAAGACTTAAAATAGTCTTATGCAGAATTGCATCTACTACTTTATTGTGCAAAACTTGCAGGGTTACAATGACTGTTGATTTTTATAGAAATTTCTTCTTCAGATAGAGATATGCATTGACGATCCTTCATTAGAGACTAACAAACTAAACAGTCTGTGGATCATGATTTATTGCCAAAAGGAAAAGAGAGACTTCATATACACCAACATACAAAAATTTAGCAAAAATGCAGTATCATCCCTGACCTATAAGGGCCGTTACATTTCATCCCTAAAGTTCAAAAAGTGAGACTTTTCTTAATGATAAATAAGATTTCATTAAGAAGGTCCACTGAGAAGGTACCAAAGGTGTACCAGCCCTATACAAAATGCTTCAGGTTGAAGCTACACATATACAACATTATACACGAGAGAATTTCTAACATTTTCAACAAACTCGATGTAACAAATTGAACTCTCCCGCCATACCAAAAGTAGAGTAAAACCAATTATCGCTACAAGAATCCCAAGAGGATTCAACTCCTTGAAATGCCCTTTTGTTCCTCTCTCCAAAATTAACCAAAAAGCAAGGAGAGGAATCATCTCAGTAATATGCTTCTTTCCAATGCACAAACTGATAGTCCCTCCCCAAGCCCAATGTTCGGGTCGCACTGAGCCTGGGGTCACTGAATTTACTCCTAAAATTTCAAGAACTGTGGTGCCAAACTTTCTGGTCTAGCTACAATGAAAAAGTAAGCGATTCACTCTCTTCTTCAGTCTTGCACAGAAAGCACCTAATAGCCAGTATTATTTCCTCTCTTCTGAAGAT
Source organism: Syzygium jambos (assembly GCA_031216235.1). Taxonomy (NCBI): domain Eukaryota; kingdom Viridiplantae; phylum Streptophyta; class Magnoliopsida; order Myrtales; family Myrtaceae; genus Syzygium; species Syzygium jambos. The sequence goes on from CM062230.1 coordinate 27,356,317, forward strand.
TATCCAAAGTAAGATCATCCCCAAGCAGCTTCCCAAGTGAAAAAAAGAACCTTCAATGGAAACTTGTCTAGACTTTAAAAAGTAAAACTTCACTAACCTATACTTTCATATCTATGAGTTAGTGTTGTCTATCAGCTATTTGGTCAACATTCATGACAAAACACCAATGGTTAGGTCCAATCTTACTCCTTCAATTTATTGGTAATTGAGTCTCTAACTTTATATGTGTGCAATTAAATTGTTCAGTAACTAGCCACTAATAACACTATCAAAATTTGGATGTGAGATTACCGACAAACATATCAAAAGATTTCCATGTGGAGATCAGAAAACAGAAAATAATGTTTAAAAAGAAAAAAACGAACCCCAATAGAGGGGCTGGCAGCAAACTAACTGTCCCCCAGTTAGCAGCAAGAGTCATTGACCCTTGCTGAAAGACTCAGGCAAGGGTCAATGGAAAGCCAATAGAGGGTCGAGGACCCTAACCCAATCCCTCTTTCAAGATATTTTTTTTCTACTTTTTATTCTTTCTATTGTTCTGTGCTTTGCTAATATGGTGCCTCAACTTCACACGACAATCTGGACATGTCAGCGATTGCATGTAGATGAACATGGAAGGAAAGACTTAATTGCATGAATAAGTAGTACTAGAAGATTTAATTGCAGAAGAAAACAAAGAAAGAGGATAAAAAAAAGAAAAAGGAGTAAAACATGACTTTACCCATAAAAACATTTAATAGCTTTACTCTTGCTATACCATTAGTTTTGTCATCAACCCCACCCCCCACAAAAAAGAAAAAGAAAAAAAAACAAAAAGACAAAGCAAATATGAATTGCAAAAGAAGTTTTTGCAGAGGGGAAAATTTTCATTAGGTAGAAAGTGTATCAGACTATAAGTCGGTCATCAATTCATACATAAAGCTAGAACAAGCAAAATGGATAAAATGCTATGTTGACATTCCTTGTAGATGAAGTTTAAGGACAAGGCCAATTATACTCATAAATCAATATGTAGAACCAAACAATGTGGAGAAGGCCTTCACTCAGTTCAAAAAAAAAAAAAAAAAACCAAACCACTGATACACTAGTGGCAAGCTCGAGTCCAGAATAGCAACAAACTCAACTACCAGGACTAAGACTAATGGGAAAATATCTGACAGGCAAAACAATACTTGTGACTGGAATAAATTTCTGGCATGTCTTCACTATAAAGTTGTCAGATAGGTCGCTGTCATCTTCTTCACTGGTGAACAACTATCATGGAAGAGAGAAATTTCTATTGGTTAGAGAACTGAGGACGAACAATTGTAAGGAAGAATGCACTAGAAGATAAGTGTGAAAGGAATTATATAATAGCGCCAGATCAGGTGAAGGAGACTTTACAACCAAAAAAAAACAGAAAATAAAATCATTGCTTTATTAACAGATCAAAAGAAATGAGACGTTTATTGCTGTTTTTCAAGAGAAAGATCATAGTTGTCACCAAGGTTCTGCACATATTTTTTGCAAACAACATCCAGAATTGGTTCTCTTGCTTAATCCTGACCCATAAGAAAAATAGCTGAGCTCTCGTTCAGCCTTGACAAGAACCTAAAGATTTCATAACTGTGAGTTGTGCTCTTTCTTGTTCAGATAAAAAACTTATACGGATCATCATCAGCTGTGACAGAAAAGTGAAATAGACATGTCATAATAATATTGCAGGATTTTTCAAGATGAACAAGGTACCTTAAATGACGAGTACAGAAGTATTGCGGCCAGAAGTAGGTTTACTCCCTCAAACCTCTGGAACAACATTGTAGAGTATCAATAATCATCCCAATAAGAATCTTGTTGACTAATAAAAGTCACATGCGGACCCAAGTATTGCACCAATAAATATTTACCTGTAAGGTGGCTGACCCAAGTATTATTAACGTCAGACGAAAAAATATCGCCCCAGCAATGCCATAAGAAAGTACCCTGTTCTGCTTTCATTAATGCAGCTCAAATGATGAGATGATCTGGGTAACGAACAACAGTGAAACGTAATAAAAACACTTAAATCATCTGTTAAACAAGAATGCAAATAGGTAAGAGGTTAATAAAGCACCTGATACATGATTGGCACTTTGAAGTACTGGAAAACAAGAACAAAGACAAACAGATTGTCTACAGACAAACTCTGCTCCAATATGTATCTGAAAGCAGTATGTCCATGTCACAAGGTGGAGAAAATTCAGAAATTTAGAAAAATTCAGTTCAACCAGTGGAATGTGTACTTAGACTGTGATTTGTGAAGATACTTGGAGCGACATATGGATACAACAGATTTACAGAGTCAACTACACGTAATAGCAGACCAACATTTCGAAATCAAAATGAAGTCTAAGTCTCTTCAATCTTGGTGTCATTAATTCAGAAGTACGCCAATGTCATCCAAACAATAAGTCTTCAAAGCAAGACGAAAAACCAGGATGCCTGTGGAAGTGTAGTGAAGAAACAAGGAATAACAAAATTGAGAAAAAAAGAGAAAATGCTAAGAAGCCTAAGTTCTTAAGTAATCAACAATAAAAAGGAAATCGCTCTTGCTTTGACACAGTATTTGTTCTAGATGGTAATGGGGTACCTATGGATTTACTTTTTATGAGCACTAAAAAAGGTGCAATGCCCTAAATTGGTCACACTTTGGACAGGCTACAAAGAACTAGTCTTGTCGAATGTATACTTGGGCATACCCGGCAAAAAACTCAGATGCCTTGCTGACACCATCCTTTAAGCCTAGACCAACCCCAAAAGCCACTGCAGTGCTTACCTGTAGAATGCATATCATGAGTTGACCAAAGAATCTGCAGAAGCGTAAACTGACTATGAAACGAAAGTGAATTAAACTCACACATAGAGCAACAGTTCTAATAGACGAGACATAGTTTTCCTTCTCCTGATCCCTTTTCTTTGGCAATTGACGCCGATCGACATCGTTTATGTCATCGTACAACTTGCTCTTTTTCCCATCTCCTGCATCGCTCGATGAAGGGAAATTGCTAGTTAGGAATAAAAGCTTATTAAACTGACTACAAATGCATGACTTGGTGCCGGGACATTGAGCATATCAGCTTTGCTAGAAGAATCCAGCCAAGTTCCTTTCAGAATAAATTAACGTCTAATAGTATCATATAGTCTTGAAACGCCTCCCGTGCAAGGAGTAGGTACTGTAGAGGTAATCAAACACATATTGAAAGGGCCCATTTCTGCAGCCACTCTGTAGCAACCTGCTCTGTTCCGTGTAGGCGAAGCCCCAACAAATACTCGGGTAATAACCATTTTAGAAGTGGGTATCCAAGGGGAACTTGGGGTGGTGTTGCGCAATTCTTCCATAATCTAACACGCAACACATCCCAATTCACAATACGAGCTTAGCAGTAGGTACTGCCGGTCAAATTCCCAGGTCGGACAGTTCAACGCCATTTCTATTTAGGAGCGAAACTAGGCGCCAGTGCCGAAACGCCAAAATCTCACCAGAAGTGGATAGATCGTCCTCCTGCTCGGTCTTTCTCGAGCAAGAGACAGGAGCGCAGTGGCCGTGGCCGTGGCGGGATCGATTATCTGCACAACCAAGAAAACGTCAAATTTTACATCCAATTCAGACCAGTCAAAGAAAGCCAACGCCGGGGCCGGGTAGCGACGAAGGAGAGACCTGCGATGAGAGAGGGAACGCGAGCGCAGGCGGACCGAGGCGAAAGCCGAAGCGACGGCGACGGCGACGGCGACGGCCGTGAAGTCCCGCGCGGCGATGGGGAGAAGAGACGAGGGCTCCGCGCGCAGCTCTGAATGGCCGAAGCAAGTCCCATGGCTTTCGGTCGGAGCTCGACGTCAGAGCATCAATGGGGAGAAGGTGAAGAAGACTAGGAGACCATCCTTGGCTTATCCATAGAACTTTGGCAGAGAAGAGCGACGCAGATGCTGTGCAGCGCAGTGCAGGTTATGGGTTCCGAGGGGCACCTCGCAGGGTCCAGTGGCCAGCGCGAGGACGACCGTTCATATTTTAAAGTTTATCGAAATTTTATATTTATTAATAATCCTTCTATACAATTAGTAAATTCAACCTCGAGGAAAAATATAGTCTTTTGTAGAATTATAACCGTGACATTAATCATGAAATTTAATAAAGAGAAGAATTATTATACTGAGACAATATAAATCATTCAGATAGATGATTAAATATGGAGGGTTCTTTCTATTTTTTATAGACAAAATCATTAGGTGATTGTCGACAATCGTATGTATTGTGTTCTGCTAAAATTGAATTAAACGTCGACCTTTTTTTTTTTGACTTGACACGATTGAATGATAATTTTCTTTTAAGCAATCATCATATCGTTTAGTTAGTAGCATCTACTCCAATCTTGAGTTTTGCCACATGCTGTTTTAGATGAAATCAGAGTAATTTAATTCTTTGGGGTATAGTATTGATTCGTGCTAGTAATTACAAGTATATTTTCTCCATCGCATCTCGAAATGTGCATATTATTATGGTCCTATAGTTATTGTTACTCCTTATGTTTTGATATATTGCTTTAGTTAGCGTCGGCTTAATCTTCTATATAATATATGGCAAGGGACGAAAGTCGATTTTTCTCTTTATAATGATATACATATATATTTATATAGTGTCTCTCTTTATTGTATACCATATATTCTGCGTATCAGAGTCTATTTTTCCTACAATACCAATAGATACAGATGCGGACATTTCCAAACATAATTGATTTGATAATTTAAAATATTTATTACTATCACGCAATTGATCCATAATTTAAAAGAAGTATATAATTGACTTTTGCTACATATGCGATAGTTGATTGCAAGGTATTTATCTTGCTTATCTATAGATTAAAGTTTGAAAAGGCTTTTCCTTATCACATAAGGATCAACTTGCATCACGTTTTCGATTATTTCTTTGTTGCTTTGACAAAATATAGATCATTCATGTCCACAAATAAATTTTTATTGAAAAAAGGGAAAAAAGGACATAATTTTAAAAATATAAATTTTATTTTAATGAAAATTCAAGTGTTTTTAAATTTAAAAAATATCAAAATGTTCGAGCCACGAGATTTTAATTAAGCAAAAAAAAATCAAATAGAGCTATTTGAATTGTATAATAAACACTCATTTACGAAAAATGAGTAATTTGGAAAATATTTTCCGAAAAAAAATCGCTTACAAAAATAAATAAATGAAAAATTTTTTCATCGCTCACGAAAATAGTTAGACATAAATTGTTATTGATGATGAAAATGCTTTCCGGCGATTGATTTTTCTAAACGATATAAGTAATTATTTAAAAAATAAATAAATAAATATATTTTTTTTCAAATCGCTTGTTTATTGCAAAACGAACGCGCACCCTCGTGTCCTCGTTTTTGTTTTCTTATCAGTGAAAATAATCATTGACCAACTTCCCTTTGCACAGATAGCGAGCGGTTCTATTTGGTTCGGAAAGAGAATTTCTTCGCTGAGCCTCGACCTACCGCGATAAATCGTGCAATTCCGACGGTGGAGATCACTCGATCACGATCTCGATCATGATCACGACGTGTCGTTTAAATGGGAGGGGCCCCCGCGCAAACGGAGAAGGTCGTCCTCCGCCGCTAGTTTCTTCGCTCGTGTTTCGGGTTTCTCCTCCGAGCCGGGAGCCCGATCGTCCGAAGCCATCTCCTCCAAGGTCCGTCGAAAATGGCGACCAAGCCAATCATCAACCTCAACGAGAAAATCCCCTCCGACGGAGAAGAGCCGGAGAGCCCCGCGCGAACCCTAGGCCCCGTCGACCCGCCCCCGACCTCGGAGGATCGCCGGGGGGCCTCTCCCTCGGCGGCCGATCGGGATTCCGGGGGACCGCGCGGGGGAGGCGAGGAAGGAGGAGGAGCGGCGAAGGGCACGACCGCGACGGTCCTCTCGAGCGGCACCGGTCCCGTGAACGACATCTACCGGAGGATCCGACGCGCCGAGCGGTTCGGGATGCCGGTTCAGCTGTCCGAGGAAGAGAAGAGGTATACTCGTGCGGAGAGGTAGGGCGTTGCTCTTCATCTGTCGATGCGATTTCTTTTACCCTTTGTTCCGGGCGAGAGTAGGAAAGTGAGAGCTGCTTAGGCATTAATATCTAAAGGCGGGTCAAGAAATGTCCAATTATTAGAGTATGGATTTGCCCTTTTTCTTTGGGAAAAGGCACGATGTTGAAGTTGGTTAGTTGCTCATTTTGCGAAACGGAAGTCACATGGTAGTTGTTTCTTAGGGATGGAAGCAATGGTCACCGTGGCTTCATTGCTCGAATGGATTTGTTTCATCAGCAAACCTTTTCATATTTCTGGGCTGTTTTTTTATTTTGGTCACCCTTCTTATGTAGCTTGTTGGCTTCTTTGATTAGTTATTGCTAGTTTCATATCTTTCTTTGTCAACTCGTAGAATTGAGACGGACCTTTAAGACGCAGGACCCAGAACCGACATGTTGTCTTTTGTGAATTTTTAAGTCCTTAGCTTTGTCATGATGTAAAGTTAAGTCTCCATAGGCATGTCTATCGTTGGCACTTTGTTAGGAAAATTTCAGATTTGATTATGATAATCTCCAACAACATGAACTTTATGGTGCCTTTTTCGGAATGATTCAAAACTCACAACAGCACGTCATTTCATATGGAAGTTGTGTAGTGCGCTAGAAAATTAGGTTTAGTCTTTTGAGTTGGAATGTAATGTGGCTTTCCAGCCCATTATTGTCTCGTAACTCTCGTTCTTTTCTTTTCTCTTTGTTATTTTGCAATTAGCGTGCTAAATCTGGGATGATCTCACTCTAGGTTTGGCACTGGATCTGTTTTGAACAAGTCAGAAGCTCGCGGTGAATCAGAGGTGCTGAAGAGAAAAGCTAGAGCAGAGAGGTTTGCTTTCTTCACTTGCTAGGGTCTATTTGACTCTGGCTGCTTCACTTGGTGATTTCACTGTTGGATCTTCATATCTTACCCTGTTTCTCAGGTTTGGTACTTCGGTTTCATCACTGATCTTGGATGAGGAGGCAAAAAAGAAAGCTCGGCTTGCTAAATTTGGGTCGGGTTCCAAAACTGATGCTCATGAAGAAGATAAGAGGAAAGCAAGAGCAATCAGGTTTTCATCTTGTTCCTCTTTAGGCAATAAAAAAAAAACTAAAATGAATAAGTGAATCGTAATTAAAGACACCAATTGATTAAGAGCTAAGATGTGCAAGTACCGGATGGGGCCGAGATTTGACATACCTTTCTGCTGTTCTCTAGGTTCTCTAATCTTCCATCAAGTTCCCCGTCCCAAGTGAATGGCAAGGCAGTGATTGCAGGCAAGGCCACTGGAGGAGCATGAGGAAAGACGACAGCAGCAACCCTTTTTGTGTATACTTTTCCTTTTTTGTGAGTAGTTTTTTACCCACATTTCCTTTTGTTGCCAACCAGTTCATGCAGTATTTATTGTTTTCGTCGGATTGCCCATCATACGTCCTTATTCTTCACTGAACATGCTTCTCTCATTCTCATTCCTTTTTTTCTTTAAAAAAGTGAGCTATGATAATTATTATTTATTTTTTTTTCAATTTGCCAGGTGTAGAGTTTGCAAACTTAGTTGCACCTGACATTTGAAGTGGCGCCCAGTTTTTCTAACAAATTCAAGATCCAATATTCCCTTATCCTCAAAACGGCTATAGTGCAGCGGCATAGCAAGGTTTCTGCAGGGTGAAGGGAAGTTCCTTTTTTTTCTTAAGTCTCAATCGTTTTACCCACTTACCCATTGAGGCCAGTGGAATCACAAAGCTCCTCCTCAGTGTCAACTTATCGCCCATTCTTAAACTATCAGAAATTCCCATTTACATGCACATTAATTTTCTTCTTGAAGGTTTTTCTATAGACTGGCACCAGTGAAAAATATGCTGTTATAAATGCTTTCTTTCAAAATCTAAAGACCAGCTTCTTCTACTCACAAACTGGTACACGAATGGGTAGCCTCTCATATCCAAGCTTAGTATGGCATTAAGTGTGAAGGTTCAGTGTCGACTAATTTCTTTTATCTCATGGAATTGCCATTTTTCTCCTGTATTGAGGTACTTTTCGGCACTCTTAGAAGTAATGCACATTTGCTAAAGCCAGTGGTGATAGTCAAGGCATTCGTGGCTGCCTCGAAGCATCTAAAAGTCCTTAAAAGTTCAATTAGATAATGGGTCTGGATTCAGTGTCTTTTGGATTTTCAGTGTTTTCATTCTCATGCTTACGTTTGCATAGCCTTGATCATATGGAGATGCTCCAATCTTTAGATCATGATGCAAGCAGCTGATGAGATTTGATTCATGGTTCACCTTTCCTAGCTAATTGGATTGCACTAGCTATAGCTTTGTTTTTCACCCGAAGATGCAGACGCTCATTTATGGTGCTTTGTGAATGATACATTTCATACTTAGATGCTGTGTAGAACATCTTTTCAATCTCGAGGTCTCGGGGCATAATCGAAACATGCTTGTGCATTATTGTCATGAAAATCTCAAGATGTATGTCCACTCAATTTTATTTTTTGGCGAATCTTGTTCATTTATATTTGTTGGAAGTCCTGATCTGCTGTCATTGGATAATGAGAGGCACATCCAGCGTGAGTGGAATAAGCTGAAGGCAGAGCCGACAAGTGACTTTTGTCCTTCGGTCTCAGACGTTTATGAGGTTTTTCATGTTTGCTGATTTTGTGACATTTCACAATGGTTAATTCAGATAAGTTGGCACTTGGGAGGATTTTGTTGATACTGCAGGTCTCAATGGGTAATTTGCAGATTCAGCCAGGTAAGATTTGGGCAATAGGATGGCGCTCGGTTTCGGTTTCGCCATGTAGGGTTTACTTTGGGGCCTTTTGTCTTGTGGTGTATAACTTGAAAAAGATCATTGTCATGTATAGCTAGCAGTACTGAACTTTTAATTTTAGATGTATTGTGGGATGGTAACTAATGTGCATTTTGTTAGAGTTCTGATGGAAACATAGCTAAGTAGCTAGTTCTCTCTCTCTCTCTCTCTCTCTCTCTCTCTCATATTTGGTCGAATAACATATGGGAAATTTTATAAGGGTTCACACATAAATTTGCTCCCTTGTTTTTACAAACCTACAATTGATGTCCTTACTTTTGTCATTCAATTTCAAGTTGTATATAACACTTGGTCCTATTTACGGATTTGTTATTTCCGTTCCGACTTTACCCATTTCAAGTTCCATTCTCACATGTGGGTGTGAATGTGTTTGAGTGTTAGATTAGGTTTTTTAGCCTGTGGATTTTTGTATGTTTATGCAAATTGTAGATTTTCAAAATCGAGGATGCAAATTGATATGGGAACGAAAAGTTGAGATTGTTCTGGAAATTTTTCCAATCAGAAAATCTCAAAAACATAGTATACAATGTATACAATGCAGGATGGTACTTATCCTCTGGCCTTTCGGTAAATTTGATGCATTGGTACTTCAGTTTTTATTGTTTCCTAACTTTGCCTTGGTATATCAGTTGATTTGTTGACCATGTTAATTTGTTATTCGAAAAATGAATGATTTGAAAAATATTTTTTTAAAAATGATTATTTGCATGGTTTGTAGAAATGAATAATCGAAAAATATTTTCATTAAATACGAAAATATTTAAATATAAATTATTGTCGAAAATAAAAATATTTTTTATTAATTAATTAGTAATATAATTGATTATTTTTAAAAATGTTTATTTTACACTAAACAAATTCACTTTTATAACTTTTCGATAAGGAGGGCTCGAGCCCTAATGTTTACGCTACAACCTACCTCTTAAAACCAAAGAACCGACAATTTCATCTCTCAATAGCAGGGGGAAAGGCCTATTGGTGGACGATCCCAAAAAGGATTTTGCATAATTTGATAGATTTTTCTATTAATAGGTAAGTTACAGCTAAAAATGAATGAATGTACTTCATTTCCTCTATTTCTGCTGAAAATCGAATACCATAATGAAACGAAAGAAGATTAATCGCCTAAACTCGCTCATCCCTGATGTAAAATGGAGTAGATGGATAGACTAGTTTAGACAAACAATGTGAAAATGAGCTATATGGCTGGGGGATAAGCTCAAAGACAGCACCGTGCAATTGATTCCGCACAATCTATAAATATGAAAATCCCGAGCTTTCAAAATAATATTGCATAATATATCACCTCATTGAAATTATATAGGTTTTTTAAGTCTGATTGCTTGATAAATGATTCAAGAATTGCAATACTTAAGTGTCATGTGAGCAACTTTGGATATCTAAAAGACTTGATTGCACTTTTAAAAAAGAAATTTACGACTTGATTAAATCAATTGAAAGATTTAAAATTTGATTACATTCGGCACACAAGATTTAAGACTTTTGTGCATTTTTTCATGCTTTAAGATGGCTAATTTTTTTTTTGTGGGGGTTAAGCAAGTTTAAGACGATATATTTTTTTAGCTTGGCAAGCAAGTTTAAGATGCTATTTTTTTTTTTGGAATCGAGTTTAAGATGCTATTTGACGAGTGGAACACTCGCATCAAGCATACGGTGCAGTTCGCATGGCTTCACCGGTGGAAAATATTTCTCGTCATGCATAGATAGACACCGAAAGAAAACTGAGATTCCTCCTCGGCGCTCAGCAGAGTAATGAACCATGTTTTGCGCAAGAAGATAGCTTGTCGCAAAATCGACCATCTCTCAACGGCGGCACAGTTCCAGTTCAGGCCTTTCTCCTCCCGCAAACCGACGCAGCATCATCCATCGCGAAGCAGGAGACTGGACAAAGCCCTCGGAATCCTGAGCCTTGTAGCTCCCAAAACCAGTGGGAACTCCAGTCGCCGGAGCCATCTCCGACTCATCGAGGAGTTCTTGGACAGGAGTTCAGATGCCCAGAACCTCGCTAATGGTTTCACTCCTTTGGGTTCATCCGATGCTGCCGTGCGTAACGTGTTCGACGAAATGCTTGAATCCGCTGTATCTGACAAGAAAGGTACCGTTTTCGGGGAGGAAAGGGTCGGAGATAGTGCGGTTGGGTTGTCACATGCTTTGAGTTCATGTGGATCCGCGCGTGATCTTGAAGGTGGCGTTCAATTCCATTGCTTGGCGATGAGAACTGGGTTTCTGGCCAATGTTTACGTGGGGAGTTCTCTGATAACCTTGTATGGTAGGTGCGGCGAGCTGGTGAATGCTTATAAGGTGTTTGAAGAAATGTCTGTGAAGAATGTAGTGTCTTGGACTGCCATTATAGCTGGCTTTGCACAAGAGTGGCAGGTTGATGAGTGCTTGGAGCTGTATCATTCGATGAGGTATTCAGCTTCAAAGCCCAATGATTTCACGTTTACAAGTCTTTTGAGTGCTTGCACAGGTAGTGGAGCTCTTGGACAGGGCAAGAGTGCCCATTGCCAGGCAATCCAAATGGGTTTTACTTCGTACATTCATGTTGCCAATTCTCTTATTTCCATGTACTGCAAGTGTGGATGCATGGATGATGCATTGTGTGTATTTCACGAGCTGCCCAAGAGAGATCTTGTGTCGTGGAACTCGATGATTGCTGGGTATGCTCAATACGGGCTTGCGCATGAAGCAATTGATCTTTTCGAGGAGATGATGCTGCAAAAAGTCAAGCCAGATGCTATTACTTTCCTTGGGGTTCTGTCTTCATGTCGTCATGCTGGTCTTGTCGAACAAGGGCAGCTTTACTTTGACTCAATGGTTGATCATGGGTTGATCCCGGAACTAGACCATTATGCATGTGTTGTGGATCTCCTTGGTCGCAGTGGTAAGCTGGAAGAGGCTCGTAATTTTATAAAAAGAATGCCTGTTCAGCCCAATGCGGTCATATGGGGCTCATTACTTTCTTCCTGCCGTCTTCATGGGAGCGTTTGGTTTGGTATTCAGGCTGCAGAAAGTAGGTTGGTGCAGGAACCAGGATGTGCAGCTACCCATGTTCAATTGGCAAATCTTTATGCCAGTATTGGTCTCTGGGATCAAGCAGCGCAAGTGCGGAAATTGATGAAGGATAAATGCCTTAAGACTTGTCCTGGATATAGTTGGATTGAGATCAGTAATGTAGTTCACGGATTCAGAGCAGAGGACTGGTGCAATGACCGAGTTACTCAGATTCTTGGTGTCCTCGATTGTTTGATGGATCATATGAGGAATCACGGTTATGTGCCTGAGGAGCATGAGGAGGAGGAATTATCATGTGCAGCAGTATAGCATAGCATGTGGCTTATGCATAATTTTCTGGTATAAGGAACGATCACTTTTGGGGATCACATACAGGAAAAATGCTGTGTGTTGTCAAGGAGAAATCTCTTCTTAAGAGGAACTTATGGAGCATCCCTGAAGAGATGATAGATTGGGTGAACTATTTGCATCCTTTTCAAGTCTGGAATGGTCCAACTTTGTCAAGGAAAAGATCAGAAGAGGCATCTGTTAGTGTCTGCTCCTTCATGCATGGGAAAAAATTTACTCGTGCCAATATACAAGTGATTGCATTCTGGAAGTTAATCTAAATGACTTTTTAACTCTTCTTTAGAGAGAAAGCAAAAGAGAAGCAGCAATCAGCTCGGTCAAATAACTCAAATACGCTGCAAATGTTCTGAAGTTGAGGCCTACGGCACATAAATTAGCGGATACAGAGGATGCAGAGTGACTGAGGATTTACGAGTTACTTAAATGTACTGCAAATGATCTGAAGCTAAAAAGTTGTTTGCTCATCTGTAATGCAGCGTGAAGTTGTCACTTAAATGTGCTGCAAATGATCTGAAGTTGAGGACTACTCATTGGAAATTTCTTAGTGTCTGTGCGGTACGCCACTTTGAATAGGAGTTGATGGTAAAATGAAGTCAGATTTCATGCAGCGCGACCGGGGATCAATCCCTTGAGGGCCATAGGGCCCAATGGGGTGTTGACAATCAAGGTAAACTTCTATAGACAACTTCTTTCATTTTCGCGATCAAGCCCTTCCATCGAGGCTTATCACGCATGCAGCAGGAACACCTTGATCATGTCATACCTACCCACTTAAAAGTAGGTGATTCGGAGAATTAAATCAGGGAGGGCACCAAAAATCCTCTCTATTTTGTGCCTCGATTTTACTTTGCATCCTCTATATCTAAAATCTTAAGTTTGCATCATAACTAGTCAAGATAGTTGTTGAATTGCACCTTATGTTAATATTCCAATTTTAATTGCAAAATTGACTTTTCACTTTCCAAATTACCTCTAGGGAAAATGACACAAACGGTCCCTAAACTTTGACCCAATGTACAATTTGGTTCATGAACTTTTAATTTATTCAATGTGGTACCCGAACTTTAGCCTAATGTTCAATTTGGTCCCTGAACTTTTAATCTATTCAATATGGTCCAATTCAAGTTCAGGACTACATTGAACATTTTCATATAGTTTTGGGACTAAATTGAATATGTATTAAAAGTCCATAGACCTAATTGAACAGATTAAAAGTTCGAGAACCAAATTGAACATTAGGTTAAAGTTCATGGGCTACATTGAATAAATTAAAAGTTTAAGGATCAAATTGCACATTGGACTAAAGTTCAGGGACCGTTTATGTCATTATCCCTTACTTCTATCATAGTTCTAAAGTACCTGAACATCCTCAAATCATATGAAATTCTAGTCTAGCCGCAGCTCCCACTGCTCCCCTCTGTTGGTGGTGTCACCAACCTTCAGGTTGTGCATCTTTGTTCAACATTCGACCTGATTGTGTCCTATCAATTTCTTATATTTTCTTGCAAGTACTCAACAAACAAGACATCTAGACGTGCTTTCATTCGAATAAAGTTACGAAGAGCATAACATGGTAAAGGGATGACAGGTTGCGTTCTTAGTGAATGATCAGGCAGCATTCTTAAAATTCAGAAATCTTACCTGCGATACCCTCAAGCAACTTTCCATCACTTTGGGTGTGATTGAACGAGTCATACTTGTTTCTTCAATGACCTCTACTGTAAAAATCGTTTAAATGGTATGTTCACCTTGATATGGAGCCAATATATTATAGCCCACATCAATAGCATAAATTCATCTGCAATATGGAAAAAAATTATCAATTTAAATTATAATAAACATATCTAGATTTCAAAATTATCCACACATACCATCGTTCGATAAATGGAATTTAATCGATCTTATAGATATAGCATATATGAAAGTTCTTGAACCATTAGTCGTTTTTTCCCAACCATTACGAAAGTGAAAATTAAACAATGTAATAAGCTGTAAATATTTCGAGTTTGGCCTAATTTCCTAAAAAATCTCAAATCCTAGGTCCAAAATTCTGTTCCGAATTTTTTTCTAAATTTTTTTTTCAAACTTTTACTTTAGTCTTAAACCTACCCACGTGTATAAATATTGCTACTAGTTTCTTTAAGATCACTATGATACATTTAACCTAAATTGTTTTTCTTGTAACACTAAAAGTCTCAAATTTGTATTCGTGCGTTACATTTACCCTCCGTCAAAACTTTGCCAATGAGCAATGTTAAAAGTTTGGCATCCATTGTTGACATAACAAGATGTTCACGTGGCTTAAATGAACTAAAAACGAAATTATTTTGGTTGAATCATCTGACTGAACTTTAATGGAGGGTAAATATGTCAAATAATTATAAGTTTGGAGTTTGTTCCGTCACTTAAAAAAAATTAGAATAAATGTGTCATAATTAACATACTTTATGATTTTTTATTTCACAAAAAAAGGTTTGGAGTAAATATATCATAGTGAACATAGTTTGTGATTGATGGTGGTTTTTTCCTATGTTTGTTTCGCTAAAAACATTTTATGGCGTTTGTTTTGCTTAGAAAAATGAGTTAACGAAAACCTATGCTTAAATTCAGGAAAATGATTCATCTTTTAAAAAATTGGAAATCATTGTCCAAAATATAACTAGGTAGCAATGCTTGGATCCAAAATTTTACGCTCGGACATGGGCACTCCAGGTCTCCGGCACTAGGACCCAGGCCCCGGTCCATCATTTTCGAGCCATAACCCTGGTGCCCAGATCCCCAGCGCCCGCGCCTAGGTCCATTAATGCTGAGCCTGGAACCCTGGTGCTTGTGCTTGGCCCCCAACGATTGCACCCTGAAGGCTGGCCTCGAAGCCCCGGTGCCCCGACATTGGATGACCCCGCACATGATCTCGAGTCTACAAAGGTCAAGCACGGGATCCCAGTACTTGAGCTTGGATCACTAACATCTGGGCCCAAGTCCATAAAGGTCGTGCCTGAGTCCACAAAGGCCAAGCGCAGGATCTCGATACTCGAGCTCGTATCCCGAACACCCGGGCCTAGGTCCACAAAGGCAATGTTCAAGTCCACAAAGATTATGCCCAAGTTCATCGAGGGTGGCCCAAGAGCTAGTGCCCAAATATGGGTTCATCGAGGCCTGGCTCGAGACCTAACTCTTAACACTTTTATTAAGTTTTCACTTGCCCATGCGCAAGTTACTCTAGGCCAAATAATATCGTATTCTTCGCGGCATGAGTAGCCTATTTATTGCATTCCCTCTCCGATCCCTGCATACTGTCACTGCGACAGAGCGAAGAAAATGGCGATCGCGCAACTTCCGGAGTCCCCCAAAATCCACAAGCTCCCTCTGTACAAGTACGTCGACGCCGTGCGGTGGCTCCCCCCCATCTCCGCCCTGGCCCGCCACGCCGTCATCGCTTCCTTCGACTCCGACTCCGGCTCGCCGGCCATCGAAATCCACTCCATAAGCCCCTCCAAAACCCCGACGCTCGCTTCCGCACACGCCCCGCTATCGTCTCGGATTTCTTCGCTCAAATCCACGAGCTTCACGCACAGGCCCGTCATCGCTGCTTCGACCCACCTGGGGTCGTTCCACATCATGGCCGTGAATCCGGCGGACCTGTCGATTGAGCCGGTGGCGGAGGAGGAGGAGCTGCATTCGGGGGGAGCCTCGTGCGTGGACTTGGTGGACGGCGGAGTGGACTGCGTGAGCGTAGGGGAGGATGGGAGGGTGAATTTGGTGAGCCTCGGGGAAGCCCAGCTCAAGAAAGCTAGGGTTTTTGATGCGAATGGGTTGGTTTCTTACACCGCCGCGAGATGGGCTTCGCCGAGCGAGTTCGCGACGGGCGGTTATGGGTTTAGTCTTCACTGGTGGGATCGGAGGAAGCCCGGGGGGCCGGTCTCGCAGTTCAAGTGTGACCGGTGAGAGATTTTGTGGACTCTATGTTTGTAAAGGATTGAAATTGGCGTTGTTGTTTACCTGGTGTTTTGGTCTAATTGGTTAGTTCAATGTTTGAGATAAGAGGAAAGTGGAATCTGGTCTTAGATGTCTTGGTGTGCCTTACTAATTCATGTGCTGTGTGTTTGAGTTAAGGGAATCTGCCACACGGTCTGTGCATGTCGTTGTTGCAGAATTGCTTGAATGAGCATCAGAAAATTGACTCTGTTGCTTCCATGCTCGTTTCATCCTTCGCTTTCAGGTATTCTCGATTTGGTGGTTTGAATCCTGGCAGAAATGTTGTTGTTTAAATATCCAAAAGGACACTTACACTGAAATTAGTGTTGCAACAGTTCTAGAAATAAATCTGGAAGTACTTCGCTCTTGTCTTCTTTTGTGATGGAAAGCTTCTTTCCAAGTGGGTTCGAGTCATCCACTCATGCAGGTTATGTCTTAGATATTGAATGGTGCTCTTGGGGGTGTAGAAGTATGTTAGGACTTCGGTGAAAAGAAGTGGAAAATGAACATTGATTATTTGTAGAAGATTGATTAATTTCTAGCAAATTGCAGCTTGTTTTTTGTCGATACCCTAGATTGTTTTGTGCTGGTTTCTAACAGGCAGGTCTTTTTCTTGGAACTTTGCAGCGTCCATGAGAAGGCTTCTGGGATAGTGCACTCAATTGATATTCATCCATCTCGAAAGCACACTTGTCTGGTATATTGATTGTGCATTGATTCACATTCATATTTTATTCCATTACAAGGATGGCCCTTACTTCATTTCTTTTTCATCAAGTACCAAAGAGGCTTACGATTCTTCTCCTAGTGTCCAGCTGTATATGATGGATAGCTAGACCAAGTGTAGAATACGATTAGATTTATTTTGGGAAGAAAATGGATCGACAGTTTTCTCTTAGCATCCTCTGGTTTCTACCTCCGCTTGTCTCACTCAATGATATCCAGACTAGTCTGTAGCATTAATCATGTTAAGGTTCTTAGCTGCTGAAAGAAGGATATAGCTGTTTCTGGTCTGTTTGATGGACTGGCAAAGGAATTAGCATGGCACAAGGTCAATTCTATGTTCCTTGCTATCAATCAGATGATGCATATTGCTTGTAGATCAGCCAAGAACCGAGCTCTGGCGGAAAAACAATTAAGCAAAAACTATCTGACGTATCTTCGTTATTATGATATCTTGTCTTGTTATAGTTGTTTTTGCTTGCAGGCATTGTTTTACTGGAGGTTCACATAAAATTTTCCTCATGACTCATTTTTTTGACTTGCATCTAATTTGGCTCAACTTATAATCAACTTCACTTTTATGGCTGTTTCACTTATCTTCTTTACATGTAAGGCCGGTGGATCAGCTGGAACCATATTTGCCTGGGATCTGCGGCGGCAACAACAGCCAATTATTCTATCTGGAGTAGGGATGGGTGAAGGAGTGACTAGTTCAGTGTCTGAGAGTGAGATTTGGGAGATTCAATATGATCGCAGTATAAGTCCTTCGAATGTTGGCACACGAATGTTACCTGTCATGATCTGCTCAGAAGATGGGATCCTAGCTGTTGTTAAAGAAGGTAGGAGTTGTCCATCCAGGATAAAAATGATTGACCTTGCGAGGATGATTGCTTGTGCAATTCATTAGACAGAAAATAAGGGAATGCTTCTATCAAATTATTGCTCTTAGGAGTGCATCCAACAGTTGACCCAGTTTTACTTAAATGATAGTAGGTCTTTGTCTAGCTGAAAGGTTGTTAATATTTGCTTAAAAATCATTGAATGGGTGTTTCACTGTAAAATAATCAAAAGCAATTGAGACTCGTGCACTAATGGTAGCTTTTTTATTGATGTCTTCTCAGGCGAAGAACCAGCGGAGCTCTTGGCTGAACCCTGTGCCATTAATAGTTTTGACATTGACAGGCAAAACCCCTCCGTAAGTGCTTTCCCCTGAATAATAAGTTTTTAGCTTTTTTGTTCAATCTGTGCATCTGATACTTGTCTTTTCCCATCAATTAGGAGGTAATCTGTAGTTTGGAGTGGGAATCAATAGCCATCTTGTCAAGGCCGAAGCCGAAGTAACAAATAGACACTAGTTTCAGCGTGGAAATTCTAATCTGTTGTCAGATACTTCAATTGGCTATTAAGGCAGGAGCTTGCCCCACTAGGCAACAGAGCAGCATCGCAAGCACACCAGCTAGCACAGCAAGTTGTGTTTTTCTTGTGTCTTGGGTTCTTGCAGAATTCACGACTAATCGATTTTGACTTTTGAGAAGAGTATGAGATGTATTCCTCTTTAAATGTTCCATATATGCTGCTCTGGTTTAGATGAAGAATTTTGAAGCAGTACCTAGTTTTACCGTGGATTCAGAGATCCAGTGCTGTAATGTCTTAGACAGCTACTGTCTTAAGGGACACTGAAGGATGATTTTGTCGCTGTGAACCTGTGAAAGCATTTTGCTTCCTACTTCATATGAACTGTGAAGCAATTCCAAGATTGTTGTGGATTCAAAGTCCTAGTGCCTCTCACTTATCAGTAGTCTATCATAATTTGAGCTCAAATTTGTATCTTTTTCGAGGGTAATTTGTTTTGGTATTCAGGGTTTAATTTTTCGGAATTAAACATGGGCAAGGAGCACCGGTGATTCTTCTGGGTGTGACCTTAAGAACCCCCCCACTTGCTAAAAAATTAATGGTAAAAGCATCGTGACTCTACCTTTATGCTTTCGTGATCAGGCCCTTCCCCGGACGCTTACCATGTTCTTTCGCGAGAGCATCCGAGCCATACCCAGACATCTAACCCCACTTTTATGGCTAAAGCCGGTTTAATTGGGAACATAACGATTCATGTTGGCAACCCCATGCATGGTTCAGTCTTGTCTTGTCGCTCGTTCTCGGGCTTGACCAACAAATTTCACGTTTAAAACTTTCCGGTCAATTCACATGAAGGCAGTACAATGATTCATCCTAGGCTCATGTTTTGAGTCGCAAGAAGCAGCTGACTCCCTCCTTTCAATAAAACTTCATAAATACACTGAGCGGCAAGATAGCAAGAAGGCAAAAAAAATGTAAGGTCCTGGTTCTGAGTCAATGCGTCCCGGAAAAACTGACTCCAGTTTTTACATATCTCAGGTTTCAAGCACAATTTGGAACAATTTATTGCCTAACTGGTCCTCTTAAAAGGACAAAAAAAAAAAGAAAAAAAGCAGGACGGAGGAGGAGAAAGATGTCTAGTGTCGGCTATTAGGTATTAACAGATCAGAGCTTTAACCATATGCCTTCTTTCCATTGAACTCCGAGTCTTTTCTCTGGCATGGATCAGAGGATCGAGGGCTTGGCTTGTGATTTTCCTTGTTATCTTTGTCTCTTTGGGCTGAGTTTTTGCTGGAAGCTTGACTGAGACCAGTGCCAGTGAGCTGTGAGCTTCCTTGTCAATCTCATTCTGTGTCTCTGGCTCTGCCACAGAAGCTTTCAACATGGAAGAACTAGAAGAGGAAACATGAGACATTAATTAACTCAGTTGACTGCAAAACACTGAATACATCTTACATATGATCACACTTCCTATGAAATAAAGTAGTATAACTCAACATGCATATTGAATAGTTTATCAATTGGAGGATAACTAGTAATAATCAGAAATTATGCTCATAATTTTCTCAGCCACTGGAATTGCATGCAGCAGCAAAACAGAAGTGATAGTACTAGGAACATTGAGTTGGAGAACAGTGTCGGTTAGAACTCTTGCCTGGGGTCATCAATCTTGGACTCTTCATCACCGGCAATGATTTGCTCGCCAGATTTTTCAGCTGGAAAATCACCAGTTTCCCGGTCAAGATTAGCTTCATGGGTGTGAGAGTAATCACTTGACTTGGGCCGGTTTGACGAATCGATTTTCGAGTTCTGGGAAGTTTCTTGCACTGTGATCTGGCTCTTGGCTCTTTCTAATTGTGCGTCTTCGGGGCTCGAAGTAATGGGTGGTCTGCGAGATTCTTGTGATTCCTCCAAGGTGAGTGAAAATGGGATGTCCACTGTTTCGAGCTTTCCCCTGAGGAATTTAAGCCTCTTCTCGGCCTTGTCCCTCAATCTGATCTCCTCTCTCAGCTTCTTCTCCATCTCTACCAACTTCACAACATCAAATGCAGAAGAAAGAGTGAAACATTATCACATTAATAGACATGCACCATTACAAGCCACATTAGAAGGCAAAACTCGCTTCAGTTGTTATGCAAAGAAAAATGCTGAACCTTTTTTTCGTACCCATTTATAGGAATGAAATTAGCATAGAGAAATGAAATGAATAAAATCCCAGGAAGAGATCAAACCTTTTGAACCATGAACTCTGCATCATCTTTAGCAGCTCTAGAGGCTTGTCTCTCTGCCAGCAATCTTCCTCTCAGGCAATCTATGAGACTCAAACCGGCGTCACCGTCGTCCTCGGTTTTCTTGACACTGGCCACTCCAATGTTAGGCACTAAAAATGAGACCGATGGCTAGACAACAAGAAAAAAGGGGGGATGAAGATCAAAAGCCCACCTGCATATTTTCTCTTCTAGACTGCTAATTGCCATTCCTGTTCTGTACGAACATGCCGCGAACACCTACTGATAACTCAAAAGAAAAGATTGAGCGCTTCTATAACGGTACTAGAGGAGGAGAATCAGAGACTCAAAGATTCAGAGCCTCTCTTTGAAAGAGAGTGATGCCTCTCAAGATACAGAGAAGATCTTGTAGCAAGATGCAAAATGAAGCTTTCAATGTACCTTTTTGGAAGACATTGTGATCATGACTCACTCGGCAACGCACCTGGCAGGTAGAGCTAGCTGTTTTTTCAGTTCCTGTTTCTTCTTTGGGCGATATGAGCCTTGGAGGTTCGACGACGGTTCTTAAGATCAACACTTTCTTCTCTTCTTTTTCCCTTTTTAACCCTTTTTTCTTTTCTTTTTGAGGGGGTTATGTTCTGATTTGTTTTAGGGAGGGAAGTTGGGTTGGTTTGGTAAAAGGCACAAAGGACACAGAGGTTTTGCGACTTGTGAGTGCTATTTGTACTGTTATTGCAGTGATCTGTCCAAAGCTTATGAGTTAATGAGCCGCTTCCATCATTTTCCTTCGGCGATTTTCATGTCAAAGGACAATAACCTCGTTGTCCTCTTCCACTTCAACATGCCTGGTTTTCTCTCTCTCTCTCTCTCTCTCTCTCTCTCTGGGAATTAACCGTATGCTTCACCGACCAAGCACTAAACCCTAATTATGACTCCTTTTTAATCATGCAGTAATAATATCATTTCGATTCTCAAGATATAGAGTATGCATATTTCAACCCGATATGTGCACTTAAAATCGTATATTTTCTTTGTTTTTATTGCTCGATAGGTGTCGAGACATTCGTTAACAAAATTCATAAAAACAAAAGCGGCGAGACCTAGTTGGATTTAATTATTCAATGACTGACCCATCTCTACAAACACCACGCAAGAGAGAGGCGTGTAAATTCTGGGCGTTGATGTCACGTGATGCCTCTGAACCATCCCTGTTCCCTCCAGTCTCCGCAATCGTCCGAATTCATTTTTTCGGAAGATTAAAAGATGGAGAGCCTGCGAAATGGCCGAAGACAAAGACACGCCCGCACGGGGATTTAGAGACGACCAATAAACCGTACCGCGTCGCGAACCGACCAAGCCCAGTTCTCCACACGCGACATCATCTGACGCCCGCAAAAGTGAAGAGCCTTTGAGCCTACTAATAAACCACAGACAGTTCATCTCCCATGTCGTTTGCTTCATAGATCACGTAAACAACTTCCAGAAACAAATGAAAGGGAAGAGCCGCTCGATGCGAGATAACGATTATGTCGCGACTAATAATCAATTCTCATCATTCTTGAAATGTCACAATACCGGCACATGATTGTGAACTCATGCAATCCCAGTTAAAAGACACCTTGCACTTCACTCTAAGAAACCACCGAGCAAACCTGCACGATTTTGCACGATCAATGCGTCCACCCACCCAACCCAAGCTGCTTAAATCATGAACTAAAAGATTGGAGCTGCAAGAGTACCCCCAAGTCTAGATAATACTTTTAAATAACCTTTTTGTTATTTACTCGAGCAGCTGCTAGAAGGACCAGATGGGCACCGCCAACTACTTAAAGAGATGCAACGCACACTCTGTCATGCTTTCTTTGTACGCTCGGAGAACTCTTACCACAGACTTGATTTTCAAAATGCGACCAGAAAAGGTAAGTGTTCTCTTCTCGTTCCAGAGGCAAGCACATCCAAGCTACAGCAAGGTACAACAACAATTGATCTGGGATTGAACATAACAAATCATGCTACCAGGTAAACCTTGTAGCATTCACTGGTCATTTATCTCCTTATCGTGCGGGAATTTCCACCGCATAAAGCACAGCTCCTAATCCAAAGGAAGAAGACTTCAAAGACGATAAAAAGAGAGTGATATCTGACAGATGGAAAAAAAAATCCACAATAAGAGGGACCAATGTGGCCTGAATCCAATTAAAACGACCAGAAATGGACCTTCTCAAGGGTAAAATGGCTGAAAAAGCTCCTAACCAAGGAAAAGAAGAGCTGAAAAGAACAAGCAACCTTTTGGATACCCTAGTTCCTCAGACTATATGTAAAACCATTGTGGACAGATGGGAATAGGGAACATGAAGAGCAACTCCTTTACTGCAGAACTCGCAACAAAACCTGACTATTTTGGCAGAAACCTCTATTCTTGGTGATGAAAGCATTTGTCGCTTGAATCTGCGAGGGGAAGTTCACGGTCGCCATCTTAATTGGATCCGGGAATGCTGGCCTGCAAATGCATTAGATTTACATGAGGGGGGGACTTAAAACCAATGCTTCCGGAAAATTTCAGCCACGCTGGGTTAATAGCATATACTTATGTAAGCTGCTTTATAACATCATTAAGTCATGACTTTTATTTTTAGACCTATAGTTCCATCTTTAGTTTTTTCAAAACCATTTCATTTCACATTTAAAAAAGTTCATGCAATCACCACAATAAAGAAGATGAACTCTTTCATTTATGATGTCTCTCGTACTTTCATTCTATGAAGGCACTTCTTGATCAGTCTATTGCCACCCTTAGCACATTTTTGTTCATGCAAGGATAAAATCTTAAGTACTACCACTTGCTGCCTTAGGAGCAACAACAAGATTGCGTGAACTTGTAATTAATAATTAGCCCCAGAATTCCTTGCAAGGAAAGGGTTTAACACACTCATCTTCCTCATAACCCATGAAAAGGTATCATGACCATGCTTCTAACCTACACAGCTCAGATTTACTCGAATCCAATGGCATAACATTGCCATTCAACGAAAAGTTATGGCATTTCTTAGAAAGCGCAGACTGATCAGATGGATATCTTCTCCACCTTAACAATAGAGGAGAGATTAGGGAAATATTAGCAAGAGCAAGATTGTCGACAAATAGCAAGAATAAGACCAAGGACTGAATCTTTGAGGAATGGTGCTAAAAGACATGTTATTGTTTGGCATTTGGATTTCACGCTTTCAATTGAAATTTCATTCGCTGACATGGAAAATGAAGGTTCAGGTTCAGGTTCAAAATCACTCCAAAATAAATTTTCATCCTGGTTAGGTGCAGTATGTTTTGTAGGAAATAGATAGTTCTTTGAACAGAAGATTTATTCACACAATATCTATACAAGTATAATGATCAATAAAGATATTATCTCCATGAATGCTTGTTTTAGTTTTTATTAAGCAATATACTTTACAGAGAGCTATTTGGCTAACCTGACCATCATCTGAATGGAGGATGCATCATATTGACATCCAGACATAAACCGTTCCACATCATTTGGAGTAGCAGAGAAAGGGATTCCTTGCAGTAAAAGCTAACAAAGGCAAATCAAATCAGCTCATATCAATTCTTACATGTTTTCAAGTCGAAGCCAATTAACCATATAAAAAGAGTAAATCTCCAGCACACAAAATGCATGAAGAACAATCTAAAGCAAGCTCTGCTTTTTACCAGCAAAATTTCTGAGGGAAATGTTAAGTTCGAAGAGAACTTATTCAACATTCCAGCACGAAACAACTCAGAAATAACAGACCATCAATTCATTTACTGGACACATATGCACAAAGGATGATTACCAAGTGTAACCAATTTATCCAATGGAAATTATTTGATGAATCCCTAGACGCTGTGGATGCTATTTTGAGTTTTGACTAGCTCTCATACATATCCTTTAGCATGACATGTAAGGACATGTTCTACCGATCATATCAAATAACAAAGAATTAATCAAGTTCTCATCAATGACTACATTTAAAGACGTGAAGAAAACTCAAAGAAATTGCAAAGATTTAATCAAGTACACATACTAAACAAATTTAGTCCTAGGATTGAAGAACAAACACTAGAATTTCTTAAAATAGAGAGAGCAACATGACGAGCACACCTGCATGCCAATCATGATGGTGAACAACATACAATGATAAAGCAACAAATAGCTAGTTACTCAAGGAGGAAGACTAGAGCCTTAAAGTATCAAACTAGTTCTTTTATTTGCTAAAAAAGTATCAAACTAGTTCTTTTTTTTGGCTAAAAAAGTATCAAACTAGTTCTATCACTAGATTTATTTGCCCCTGCATTGCACAAGAGAATGAAAAATTTTCAATTCAAGCGAAGAGCAAATTTAAATCAAATAATTCAATTAAACTGGATTTTCAAAATATAGGATTTTTTACATAGTCAAAATTTATGACTTTTTTTTCCTCATAACCTAGCTTCCAAAGAGCTTAGATTATCTACTTAGATACTCAAGGCACAAAATAATCGATCCCTTTTCCACATGTGTATGAGATACTCTAACATGTTACAGATTTAACAGCTGTAATTACCTCTCAATTGTACAATACAGAAAAAAATCAATATGGTTTTGGATTGCAATATGTTAGCTTACGCTATGAAACATTAAGGAATGGTCTCTATATGACTTCATAGTTCATTTCTTAATTTTTTTTTTTTAGTTTTATGCTTTATTCGTTGGGTTTTTCATCTAATTAAGATTTGATTTTTGAGTAGTAAATGACTTAAAAACTATAATTAAAAGACTTCGGGGCTAAGAAATGGATTTTTTGGTTGAAGCTATTTCTTGGAAGTTGGAAATAAAATGAAGGGAAAAAAAACTTGGAAGTAGGAAGATGTGTCACTCAATGAGACGGCCACATGTCAACTTCTCAATAGCCTTCTACTAAGTGCACCAAAATAGGTATGTCTAATTAAATGTCTCTTTCTCTTGTTTCTAAATTGAAGCTTAAGCTTACCGTTTTCCCATCATAATTCATGAGAAGATCCCACTGCGAACGATCAGCCTGAGATGCAAGAGTCAACAATTAACCACAGTACCAAAATGATGCAAAATATTAAGGAATTTTGGAAAACTGACATAAGTGAGAAGAATTACCCTCTCCAATCTGTACAAGCGACCTTTCTTGCTAATCACCTTAAAAGCCTGATCAAATGCAAACCGAGAGGGAAACTGCACCATCCTGAATGCAACAATGATATAGACGTGGATAAACAGTTGAAGCTTTGATATATAATCCCCTCAAACACAATGAAAGAAACAATATAAGCATTAGAGAGGAACTGTGGAATCACTCAAGCTGCAAAAGGAGGTGGTAGAGTTCAAAAAATTTCCTGTTCTACCTCTGCATAGATCCTAATTAACCTAAAAGAGGTGTTTGACTAACCAGTGTGCAACAAAAACTAATGAGGTTTTTGCAACTTTTAGTTTGTAGATCGTACCAAAACCAAAAGTATTAAGTACAACAGAAGAAAACATTACATTCCCATTGGCATAAACATCCGGTTGTAGTTAAATCTGACATCATCCAGGCTCAGGTTACAACCTTCAAGCAGGTTCACAATATCAGTCTTCAAGGTGTGTCTCGACACGCCAAATAACTTTGCATAAACTAGACCTGAGGGAGGGAGCAAGAAGTATTAGTAGAACAGACCAAAAACCCCAATCGGAAGAACTCGTGTGTGCAAAGCCCGATGAAATGATACACAGATGACACGAACAATGAACTTAAACATTCAACATCCATTTTCCCTCAGAGATTCAGAGACAATCTGACGGAAAGACGAAATTGATTTTGAGTAAACAAGCCAAGTCCAGGAATGGCTCGGTGTGTTTATCGAAATAACTAGGCCACACGGCATTTTACCCTCATGAATCCTCTGTAAAAACCAAGGAATCAAAACCACCATTTTCAATGCGAGAACATGTTGGACTGATCTATACATATCCAAACGCTTGGATAAAGGAGGCCATTATCAAACAGGCAAAATGGAAATCATACGAGCAATACTTGATCACTCCATCTCATTGCTTCTAAGAAAGAAAGCTCGCAATTGCTCGAATGTGCTCTCTTCCCGTCTACTTTCTCCGTTCAAACACTTAACACGCGCACCGCCGCTCATCGCAATGGAGGCATAAACCCTAACGCTAACGCGAGAGCAGAGAACAGAGAATCAACGACGAAGCAAATGATCGAGACTGTAACCGAAGATAAGAAGCACATGAAGCGAACCGGTGTTCGGAGTTCGAAGGAATGGATCGGCGGGCGAGTCCTCCGGTTGAGCCTGCTGCTCCGGCTCCGTCGAGAAAGGCCGTCGCGGCGCGTCTCGGAGTAGCGGAGGGAGGCCTCGAGCGGCGGCGGCGGCGGCGGCGGCGCTGCCCCGAAGGGCGAAGGCCGACCTGATTGCGTTATGAAGCTGGTTCATGCTCGACGTTCCGGCGGGGGATCGAATCGACGGAGGTCGCTTCGGGTTCGGAGGCGAAGAAGAAGAAGATGATATGCAGGAGAGTTCAGAGTAGCAATAGGCTAGCAGCTGATGCTGCTGTTACAGGGGTTCCGAACGCAGAAACGGGTCGGTCGGGTCGGTCGGGTTCTCTTTTCGGTCCAACCCTCATACATTTTAACGGCATTTGCTTTGCTGTCCAAACTGTCTCCATCTTTTGACGTTTCGAGTGATTATGCTGACATGTCACCGTAGGTAGCATCCCATGTGGCAATTTTAATATATAAAAAAACTGTTTTCAAAATTTTTAAAAGAATAAATACGTGACATAAAAAAAGAGAAAATTTTGAAGAAAAAGAAATCAAACGTAGGATGAGGGAAGGGGTTGGCTGCGGCCCTGTACCTGAAGTGTTGGGAAAATTCTCTATCTATTTTGAAAATGAAAATATTTTTTGTGAAGTAATACGTGTGTTTGAATGTGCCGAAAAAATATCATTTATATGTACAAAGTTCAAACGTAGATGATTTTAACGACATAACGTTTATATTAATGGGAAGTTTACTTAGTTTGTATATGGGAAATAAGATACCTAAATATGATTTGCGGTGGATTGTGTGAATATGGAAAAAAAGATACGAGAATACAATGTGTTAATGGTTACAAAAAGGAGTGTTTCTCACCAAATTTTGAACTCTCGTTAAGAGATTCAAGAGAGATCTTACGTGATCATTAAGTAAAAAAGGACAACAATTAATCATAGGAAATAAGAGAAGTTTATCGTTTGAGATCCGGGCATGTCGAAATAAGCATATGCTTACTTTGAAACTCACATGACCTAACACAACTTTGCTTTGATTATCCGTCTTGCATTAATTAATTCTCCGATCATACATGTTAAAATGTAAGCTATTTGGTAATATCAATGATCCAACTTGTCGATATGAATAAAGCGATAGCTAAGACGAAAGGAATTTCTTTTCAATATAGGTAAAAAGAGTGAGCCCAATCATGTAGGATAGCACTAGTTCTGATGCCATATTAGAAAGTCTAACTCAAAAATTTAAGCTATTTGATGAAAGAAAAAGACCATACATACATATATATATATACATATATATATATATGTATATATATATATATATATATATATATATATGGCATATAAAATCTCTTGTCAAATAATGTGGAGCAATACTTCAACAAGTACATGGCTACTGCTAGAGTAGGATTATGACTATGCCCGTGTGTAGAATTTAAAATGCTCTTAAAAATCAAAGGAGCATGACCATTGGCCCTGTGATCTAACTTGAGCGGGCCTTCCATTTCAATGGGTTGAGCCCAAGGTGGGCTAGCGATGGCCAATCACGAATCATAGGAAAAAGGGCCTTGTTGTGTCGATGACTTGATGTGGTAGGGTTGGTCCATGGGCTCATACCAGTGAGATCACATTGTTCTCTTTACTCAAAAAAGATGTTCAAACTGGACCCCAGAAAATGATCCGGCAGATTTTACAAGGTGGAGTAACATTCATTTGCATATCAAGGCAATTACCCTGGTCTAATCCTGAAGTGCTGTATTTTCCCTCCAGCCATCCATCTGATTGGTAGGTTACGGGCCGTGAATCCTGCCCGCGTGCGAAATTAATCGAATGTGAACACGGATGATATCCGCGATTGTGGTGACCGGAGGAGAACGTCGCCCTGATGTAAACCTCCCGGGGTACATGGAGTATAGAGCAAAGCCATCAAGGGGGAAGACAAGTCCCATTGATCCAAAAGAAAAACGATTTCACTTTTATTACTATGGGGAATATGCAGACTCGGGCGTAGGATGTTCTCAATGGCCAACCCTCAGGGGACTTTTTTATTTTGCGGGAAGTTGGTCCGGTTGGCCTGTTTCAAAGGTGACGAGGTCATTCTCGTTCCAACAACAACATGATCAACAATGAAGATGGACTTGGTTTACACGATCTATAAATCTTATAGTGTGTTCTTTTACTCTCTCAATGTGAAAACTGCGAGACTCGTGAGTTCATTGGATAGAAATAGTCAAAATTGTCAAATCAACGGCAAAAAAAGAGTCGAGAAAAAAAAACAAGTGAGAAATGTGTCAACACCGTGTTAAGTTTGTGGCCCAAGTTCTTGCCGAATCAGAGTTGGATCCAATAATGTGATTTTTTAATCAATTTTCGGATCTGTTTCGGTCAGAAGCACGAACCCAACTTTGCGAGACTTACTAGGATTTTCTAGCGAAACCTGGTGAGAGAAACAGGAGAAATAGGATAGCTTGTGAGGATTTGACTATGTTAATAATTAATATATGAACATATCGTCATCTTACAGTTTAAGCGATTTAAAATGTAACCGCACCATCGCTCCAATAAATTAAGAACTTACTTTCTCATGCGAAAATCCAAATCAAGCGCGACGATCTCTTAGGTTACGTTTAGTGGTCGAGATAAAAGTCAGAATAGGATAGACTTCATCCTATCTTTTGTTTGATTGTTGTCCAAGAAAGGATAAGACTAAATAAAAGAGGGATATAATCTAGATTAAAATAATCCATTTGAGAGGTGGGATAAAAGTGAATAGGATTACTCATATCCATGGTGTAAGTTAGCCACCATGCGAAGACCACTACTGCAATAGTCGATTGTCGCCTTCAACCACCATGAGGTTGTTGTTGCCTTCGACCACTACAGGTTTTCAACGCCTGCGAATAGATCATGTTCCCTTCTTCCCGATCGACATCTACCTTCACCCAAATCTAGTGTGATGGTAGAGCTTTCATTAATCGTCCCTTCTCATTCACAACTTGCGCGTCCTCTCTATTACATATACCTTTCATTTGCCAGGAAAAGTTTCCACCTTTCCGCAATCTCTCACACAATCTTGCATTGTCCTAATGGGAATAGAAGAAATCGAGCCACTCATTCCCATCATCTGCTTCCATTTATCAATGGAAGTACGACGTGTCCATGAGCTCCAGAGGTGAGGAGGTGGCGGCGGAAGGCAAGGTGAGGCGATGTCGACGGCGGCTCGACAGGCGGCGGCGGAAGGCAATGGTGACCAAATGACGATAGCGCGAAGGTGGAAGGGGAGAGAATAGAATTTGCGTTATATCTACATTATATCCAATCATTTGCTCAAATACTCTGTAAGCCATTACAAATTTCATCATTATTCCATCCGACGTCTATCTTATCCGATCATATCCTATCCCACAAAAACGGTCTCGGTGACCAAATACAACCTGACGTGGAGATGGCATGAGTAAGATAAAAGTCTCTGGCTCTTTCTCTGCATGCGAATTAGCCCTAACCCTACTTCAACATCTATTGGAAAACACTAAAGAAGAGGGGACATCCATCCAATCGGTTGATCCAAGAGACAGCCACGCCGCGGAGCACATGGGCGGGTGGGTGGGTTTATATTCCTTCGTGCTCGGCCACGTTTCCGGTGCTGTTTTTGGGTTCTCCGAGGCATTTGATTACAGACGTGGTTTTGGTGGCGTTTTGATAATCAATGTGGCTTATGTGCACGTCCTCTTCTTTCTGTTTGTCGTTCTCTCCATCAATGTCGCTTTACTGCATGTCTTCTTCCGGGGGAGGCGCTAAGTGATGTCGAAAGAAAGGCGATAGAGAAAAGTACCAAAAAAAAATTAGAAAGAAAGTTAGTGGGGGGAAAAGGAACCAGCTTTCGTGGGAATCATAGGCTAAAAAAGTAGGAACTTTTTGAAAGTTGGTTTTTTGCTATATGGAGTGACACGTTCCTAGACATGGTCACGGGCCGGTTTTGGGCCAAAACCGGCCCGGTCAAACCCGGACCCGGCCCGTTGACCGGGCCCGCGGTTCGGAACCGGAACCGGCCCGTGCCCTACGGGCCCGGTTCCAAAAAAAAAAAAAACAGCCTGCTCATCGGCGAGGCTCACCTGAGGCCGGCGACCTCCGCCCGCGGCTCCGCCGGCCGGCCCTGAGAAGTGAGAAGAGAACCGAAGAAAAAAAAAAATTGTTCCGGTTCCGGTTCATTCTTGGCCACGAACCGGAACCGGTCGGTTCCGAACCGTGGCCATCTCTACACGTTCCCATTCTATAAGACTTAGAATTAATAGCACAGAAAAATTAAAATTGTTACACTTATACCCGTTTATTCCAAACTAGTTTTTTGTATCACAAAAATTCCAAACTGATATACCTGTCCAAATTATATATAATTTCTTCCATAAATCCACATAGTGTTGACATTAGTTCTCATTTTAGCTCACGACAACGTTGATGAAAATATGGGATAAATTGATGGGTAAATGAATGAGAAATTGATGTCCAAAGAACACTCTTGAGTTGGAAGTGAGAAGTGAAAAAACACTAGTTCCACATTGAAAAATAAAGAAGGCTATGGAGTGCTTTATATACAGTTACACTCATTTGAAGTGGTAACTATCATAGCACAGACTCTATGCCTCGCGCGCAGGCTCAAGGGGGTGCAAATCCGACGCCCGATAAGCTGAAACTTGGGCGCGTACACGATTGCAGGACCGAAAAGTGGGCCTTGCGACGAGCCCAATTTTGCCTTCTGATTTAATTTTCAACTCAAATTGTTACGAATTTCGTAACGTTCGGCAGATTTAATCAGCCGTTATTCCCATGTGTATTGATTTTATAACGGCAGATTTAATCGTCAGTTATTCGTGTTGATTTTATAACGGCAGATTTAATCAACCGTTATTGCTCTCCCATTCTATTTTTATCGAAATCATTCTTCCTCTATTTTATATTCTCTGCATTTGCACTGTTTTTCGGTAGTGTTCATTTCGAGTTTGTTCAAGTTCGTCGAAAGCTTGGAAGTGCCGTGATCTCTTCTTCGCTGTCAACCGTTGTATCCTGGGAGACAGATGTTCACGAAATCTCAATCGCGTACTGGAGGGAACGAATCTCTTTTAAGGAAACTGTGTCAAACACAGGCCTCGATATTCATTTGTATCGATTCCAACTTTGTTATTGCAATTTCGTTTCTTTACAATTCTGTATTGTTTGTAATATTTAAGCTAATGCCGATTTGAATTTCTGCAACAAACGTTTCATTGCTAAGTGCCTACGCAAAACTAAATTACGCAATTCTACGAAAACAAACCGACATAAAAGCTCAAACCTATGCCGGTGATGGCATCACCATTGAGAAGATCGGAATGGGAGGAAATATTGAAGTTCTTCTGACGACGAATCCTTAAGATCACCGACCAAAATAAAAGGTCGACCGTCCTTGACATCGATCGAGTCAAAGGTCATCGAGCGCGAAAACTTGAACTTGATATCCATTGACGAAATACCAAAAAGAGAAAAAGCTCGAGAGCTGCTTGAGATCGTAAAGATTTGTGCATTAAAAAAGTTGTAGTAAAAGTTTTTAGAGAGAAAGCGTGCATTTTGTCGTGAGCGTGCCGGTTTCTTTTGTGTCTTATTTAATTTAAGATCGACTTTTTTTTTAATGTATTGATTCATTCATCAACAGTTTTCCAGGATATATCATTCGAAAAAGACTCGAATCTCTCGGAGTCTTTGCCGTCGACAAGTTGATATGTATGTTTGCTTGTTACTACCCATTCAAACCGACATTTAGTGATTAATTGGTGCGGAAGAGAAGTGTTGATCAAGTAATGCCATTCAAAAAAGTTAAGAAAAAGGGTGTGCGGCACTGGTACATGACTGGACCACGAAAGCATATTCTGTATGATCAATCCCTTAGTAAAGAGCCGTCCCTAGATAACAACACCATCCTCGCACCATTTCGGGGTCGGTCATGGCTCGAGCACCCTTCCACGTTCGCTGATTAATCACGCGATAACGAATGACGGCGGCTGATCAATCCGTCCCTTAATCACATCCTAATCACGCGGCTTTCCTCGAATCTTAAATTTGATGTTACGAACCACTTTTTAATTGTTTTCCAAACTATTGTTTGCGTGTTCAAATGGTTGAAACATAGGGCAGATGAGTCAGCCCAGTAGGCTCTTGCACTGGATGGGTTTGAACTTGAACGGAGGACGGCTGGTCAAAACGCGAAGGCGCGATTTAGCTGAATATGAATTCAACCGGGCAGGCGATATCTGATACGTGACCAGCATATACGGACATTCGTTTTATTTAATTATGTAATTCATCATGTTCATTGCGATAAAGCAAACCAAATGGGATCTCTCCCACTAAACAAAATAAGTGGTTTTGATTAAGAGTGCGTTTATTTCACGGAAAACGAATTATTTGAAAAATATTTTCCCGAATATGATCGTTTGTGTTGCTCGAAATAATCAATTAGTGAAATATATTTTCATTACCGATGACAATTTACATCTGAAAGTTGTCGCGGACGATGGATATAGCTTTCGTTGATTTATTTCTGTAAGCAGCACGAGCGATTATTTTTAGGAAAATGTTTTCTGAATCATCCTTTATGCGTGGAACAAATGGAGTGGAGATTACTTCCCCAAATCAGTAGGTGGGGTGTTGCCGTTCGGGGATTCCTTTTGCCCACATAATTTCTGTTGCAATTCTGTATACCACTTAATTTTGTGGAAAATGTAATTCCAGATGTGAGACTTTGTGAAATCACTAAATATGTTAGATGAATATATGGTTTATTATCTAAATATTTTCTCACTCTTCATCACCCTTAATCCGGAAAGATTTGAACTCAAGACCTTATAATTTGATATCACGTGAGATTTTACGAGACTATTATTAATTGTTCTAAAAGTTTAAACTGTTAAATGAATGTATAATTTATTATTTAAATATTTTATCACCGAAGTAATGGCGGTCTTAGAGCGGTCAAGGATAGGAACAGGTAATATATCATCTGGCATCTGCGTATTATTCTCTAGACTTGACTCACAAGGGAGTCATAACTATTCATCTCGTTCGAGGAAAGATAGATCTTCCAATGTTTACCTTAAAAAAAGGTACAACGGTACCCTGTTTATTGTACTTTAATATGTACCGCCGTTTCCATTTATGTATAATTAATTTAGACACATCAGGTTTCTTTTTCACAAATTCTTTTTTAATTATAGA
The DNA here is from genome assembly GCA_031216235.1 of Syzygium jambos. NCBI lineage: Eukaryota > Viridiplantae > Streptophyta > Magnoliopsida > Myrtales > Myrtaceae > Syzygium > Syzygium jambos. The sequence continues at coordinate 27,390,433 of CM062230.1, forward strand.
AAATGTTTACGTTGCTATGGCTTCGGTTCTTGGTCTCACGGTGCAGGGTTCGACGCGGGCAGGTCGATTGTAGCATTTCTTATGAGATACGCGCAAAGGATCATAACGTTAAGTTTTAGCACACTTAAATTAAAAAAATAAAGGCAAATTTTCTAAAAAACCCCAAATTTTTAGATCCAATTTCAATTTTGCCCCGATCAACTTTTGTCTAAAAAAAAAGAAATCCTTAACTTTCATTTTAGTCCTAAATCTGCCTACGCGTTCAAAAATCGTCACGGATTTTTTCAAGATTAACAATATCAATAGGCTACTGTTGTTTCATATAAAGGCGAGAGTGTTGATGAAGACGGAGGTCCTGATAATGGACTTTCAATTGGCCCTGATGTCGATAATCTTGACAAAACTAATGGCGATTTTTGGACGCATTGGCAGATTTGAAATTATAGTGAAACTTGAGAATTTGTTTTAAACAAAAATAATAATAATTCAGGCAGAATTGGGATTGTACCTAAAGTTGTGAATTTTTTTTAAGGAATTAAGCCCAAACAATAAGCAAGCGTATGTCTTTTCCTTGAAATGCGATGGATTTTAGAAGGAGGAGCCCACAGATCTGCTGAAACTTAACAATTACATGGATTTTTTGGGATCAAATTTGACATTATGAACAATCAGAGTAGGCACCAGATCCAAAGATCAGTTCATTGTAAAACTGAGGTGCCTAGGTTCTTGAATCATGTTGCTTGGTCTTAGGGATTGTGGTTTTATCCTTAATTTGCTCTAACTCAAAGAGATTGACTTAATTTATGACTATTGGATGGTGCCTATGTTCTTGAATCATGTTGCTTGGTCTTTGGGATTGTGGTTTGATCCTTAATTTGCTCTGGCTCAAAGAGCTTGACTTAATTCATGACTACTGGATGATAGAAAAAAACCAAAACTAGAGTATGTCGGTGCCCTCAAAATCGAATGAGGTTTGTGGACTTGCGTAGATCTTGTTGGGATGTATATTAACAAGTTTGCATATCAATTCGACCTGCTCGCACTAGGTTTCTACTTACCATTTGGTCCGCTCAAATTTATTTAAAAGTCGGTGACGAGGGTTAGAGAACAAAAGACATAATCCATGTCATGCTTTGCATTAGCTATTGCTATGAAATAGTCTCGGTAAGTATTAAGAACCGTTTTTATAGTGATTTAAACTTCAAGCTTAAAGAGTCAAATATTATCGTATCAATGTTAGTATAATCATCCTGGTTTCAGTTTTGGGACAACAAACTTGTGTCTCTTATCATTTTTCATCTAATGCACAAAAGACATAATCCCCTTATCTGTATATAATTATGGCAAATGCTCTCTCCCATCTTTTGACCAGAGTAATATACGATGGAAGCATCAAAAGAATAAGTGAGATGTATGTCATATTTAAACTGGGATAACTGTATTTGAGTCAAAGAAGCTTTTTACCATATGAAGCATGACCTCTGCTAAATTGTTTCCCAGCGATTTTGATAAAATTGGCCATTCAATCCATCAGGGCCCGAAGCTTTTTGAGCGTCCAACTGAAAAACAGCTATTTTCACTTCTTCCATAGTTACATTCGCCGTCGGTGCTTCATTTATACCATCCTGAACTAGACAAGGGCATTGGTCTAGTATTAGTTGGAAGTAGACCTATCAAAATGGGTCATAAAATCCATTTCTTAACCCATATATTAGTAAATGAGTCATAAATGGGTTAGTTATATTTAGTAAATGGGTCATAAATGGGTAGAAGTCTTATATTGATGTTAAATGAGTTGTAAATGGGTCATAAATGAGTTTACAACTGATTTAAACTCAACACATTTCTCTTGCCCTCACTCAATCTTGCACTCACTCACTCCGCATTCTCATTTCAGCTTGGGTATGAATTTTCCTATATTTAACTAAATATGAAAGTATTTTAGCAATACGGGTCTGATCGGGTATGGGTTGGGTATGGGTTGGATCAGGTATGGGTCAAGAAAATTGCATTGCGTATAAATGAGTCATAAATGGGTTAATGGGTCAATTTGGGTCGGGCCATTTATGACCCGACCCATACCCGACCAAACCCACTCATTTGATAGGTCTAGTTGGAAGTCTCTTGTCCCCCACCGTACTATAAAGTGACGAAAAGAATTCTACAATGTCTCTTTTTTAACAAGTGGGGCTATCGACACCAATTCTGGTCCTTAATCTTTCTCATAGAAATTTTGTTCCTTTATCTTCTTTGCACGATAGTAGCATGCATGGAAGTACTTTGTATTTCTATTTCCCCATTTCAGCCAATTGATTCTTGATCTCATTTCCCCAATACATCTCCTCCTATATCCATAGTCTCTCTATTTGCCTAAAGATCATCTGAAATGCCTCTTTGTTATAATCCTAGATCCGTAAGTAACTTCTTTAAAGACTCAATTTGACGATAGGCATTTGAAAATTTCTTTTTGCTCCATGCTACCAGCTCACCCAAGACCTTCCTCAGCTTGCCTAGAAAATAAAATTCTTCTTATTTAATTTTGGATCATTCCATATGCTTTCACAACTTCTTCACATTCTTTGTTCTCTAGCCAATAAGCTTCGAATTTGAAAACCTTTTTTTTTCTTATAGCAAAGTTAAGATACAAAGAAAGGAGAATTGGACTATGATCTGACCCAATTTCCGACAAAGGCAAAGACTTCAACATTAAGAAACATAACCCTCCAATGTATGTCACAAAGAACTCTATCCGTCCAACCTCTTTCTAACCAAGGCATCCCCCTCTCGTTATTCGCCCAAGTGAAGGCACAACATTTACTTTCAACATCCGTCAAAGAGCATACATTTGGAAGATCTCGAGATGCCGCTCACCTGTAACGATCTGCTGCCTGTTTCTTGCCCTTCTTCCAATGATATGATATCTCATTGAAGTTTCAACACAAGTTTTTTCATACTCAGATAACCCAAATTCAAACATGGCGTCCTCCTAATCTCTCCACTAATGCGGAAATGGCATGGGCAAAAGACCCAAAAGAGCACATGGGTGGGCTTGAAATCCTTGTGCTTGGCCATGTGTTAATGCTGCTGTTTTGCGATCTCCGAGGGATTCTTTGACATGGGGTGGCTTTAGTCGGTGGTGTTTGATAACCGACGTGACTTATACAGGTCCCCCTTCTTCATCAACGTTGGCTCGACTGCGTCCGTCTTCTTCTGGGGGAGGCGCTAACTCCTGTTATCTCCGTACATCGATCCGCGGAGTGCGCGAGTACAGAGTCTGTGAGTTACTCGCGCGCGTGGGTGTATGTGCTCCGCGTACGCTGCGCGTACGGAGGGGGAGACGGAGAGACGGAGAGGCGGGTTAGCAAGCGGGAATTTATTAATATTATAAGTTTTCTTTTTTACTACGAGCCAAAAAAACAAAAAAACGGATTCCCCCCTATAAAATTTATTAGGGTACTTGCATTAATGTCATTATCCAGATAATAAATGATTGCATACAATTATTCCATGATATGTTGTCGAAACTATGTGATATGAATTATATTTTAATTATCACTAAAAGCAAAAAAAAAATTAGAAAAGCGAAATACATTGCGAATGTACTTACTTATGACCATACGTATCGGGGATACTGCGGAATAAAATTTTGGCAAAGTCAAAGGACAGATCGCTTAAATAATAAAGGACGACATAAATGATGAAATAAAATCGTGGAGCTCTTTTCTATTCGGTAGTTCAAAATAATACTTAAAGATGCGTTTTTTCGCTCATATATTGTGAAGTAGGTCTGCTAACCTCATGAACGACGTAGTATGAGGGTCAAAATCCAGTTAGATGGTTTGATATTTCTTTTACATTTGATAGTGTGAATAATCGAGCATATACAATGCGCTTGATACACACACTGAATATATCATTCTCTTGATTGCTAAGACGCAGCTTTCTACTGTAAATAAGCAATTTTCAAACGAGCCTTTTACATGAAATTGATATACGTGGTGCCCAATAATTTTTTTTTTCGTTCATTTTATTTCTGCCTTATTTGATTTTTGATTAACAACTTTTCTTTATTTATTGAATCCCTCATCAACTGCTTTCAGGGTACATCGTTTGTAAAAGACCCGAATCTCTCGAAGTTTCCCAAGTGGGCACCTCCGTTTGCTCTCACTATCTCTTTGAATTGACATTTAGCGATCAATTAGTGGGGGAATAGAAGTGTTGATTGAGTAAAGTCCTTCGAAAAAAAGTGTTTTTAAAACAACAAAAACTTTGCCACATGCATCGCCCTCGGACCACAAAAGCATAGTCTATATTGATCATCCCCGGTGAATTGGTGTCCCTAGATAACACACAATGATGAATGCAATCACTTTCCATCATCCACCGATCCCACGATACGTGTGGCTCCCCCGGATCTTGAAGTTGATGTTACCAACCACTTTTCCTAATAAGACTCGGTGGGTACCGAACGTAATGAAATATAATATTTATTAAGAAAAATGTCATAAACAATTCATGAACTCTGTCCTAATATATAATATGATCTTTGAACTTTTAATTTGTTCATTATCGTTTATGAACTTTTAATACATGTTCAATTTGGTCCCTGAACTATATGAAAGTATTAAATGTAGTCATTTCACTAATTTAAGTTCAGGGACTACATTGAACACTGTATTGAACATTTTCATATAGTTTAGGGAGTCTGGGAACTACATTGAACATGTACCAAGTACCTAGGGACCACGTTGTATTTTTAGTCAAAGTTCAGAAACTGTTTAGGCCATTATCCCTATTTATTAATTCCATTTTTAATTTTAATTTTTGCGTGTTGAAATGGTGTAGTCACAGGACGGGTGAGTCAGCCCAGTACGCTCTTGCGCCGGATGGCGGTTGAGGCTTGAACGGGAGAGCCGCTGGTCAAAGCGCAAAGGGACTCGGGTTATCACAACCAGCCAGGCCATATCTGATCATGCCACCGCCAAATCATATGCGGATATTCCTTCATTTGATCGAGATTCATTGCAATCAAGCAACAAAACGGGATCTCTCTCCAAGTAATACCAAACCATTAATTTAAAAGAAGCCGTTGTGATTAAAAAAATTCCCCAAATGGGTAGGCATTGCCGTTCACGGATCCTTTTCTTCCGCGTCATTTCCGTTGTAATTTCATCCAAGAACATCACCACGACACTTGTTTAGTAATCAAACAAGGCGGTGGTATGTTGAGAAAAACCTAAATAAGTTGCTCGATCTAAATAAGTTCTTAGAACCTGGAATTACTCACTCCTACGATGTGCTGGGGTTTGACTTTCAAAAACTAATGGCAAACATTGAATGATTTGATTTATGGGAGATCGCAAATTTTCTAGATCGAGCAACTTATTTAGGTTTTTCATCCCAGCACATCGTAGGTTGAGCGGTTTCAGGTTCTAAGTGGAATCTGTAAAGAACCTGGAACCGCTCACCCGTACGATGTGCTGGGGTTTCAGGTTTAAGGTTCTTTACAGGTTTCACTTGGAACTTGAAACCTACCCTCGAGTACAGGTTTCTCATTTTTTGAAACCTAGAATCTAGAACCTACCCTGTCATAAATTCTAGGGTAGGTTCCAAGGTCCAACAGGTTATTTTTTATTTCATTTTTAATTAAAAAAAACGAAAATGAACGCAACAATACTTAATAAATTTGTCATTCACCAAAGAGAATACAAAAGACTAGTTTTATCGGCATTACGGTTCAAATAAATTAAATTAAATTGAGAAGTCATTATGTGAATCGATACTAAGAGTGAGCTGTTTCATATTCCGTACAGGTTTCACTTGAAACCTGCCCATGGGAATAGGTTCCTCATTTTTTGGAACCTAGAACCTACCATATCATAGGTTCAAAGGTCATTTTAAAGGTCTACCCAGGTTCCACCTATATTATTAATTGAACAATTGCAGTGAATCATCACCTTCAATGACCACCACTTACTGCTATGATTAACTGACCACAATTTATATTTAGACAAACGAAGAATATGAAATATTAACAAGTCAGAAAACTCAAATTAGTGGTTCAAAATTATATACTCATCATCTAACGTCATGAAATACCGCAGAATCACGTGAAAATATAGATTAAGAAAAAACACAAATCAGATTCTCGGGTTCCAAGTTTTATTCTGGAACCATGCTCGCCCCTAGCACATCGAGCAATTGTGGATACCAAAGTGTATATTCTTTGGCATCTCCTAACTGTTCGTCTCGTTCAATGACCAGAAATAACTTCCGAGGTCACCTGAGCAGGAGGTACCGAGGTCCCCTATTTATAGTACTTTAATATGTACCACCATGGCATTTTTTTGCATAGTTAATTAAGTTCTATCTGGTTTCTTTGTCCTGATAATTCTTTGTTAATTATAGAATAATATATCTGTTGCTATGGCTCCGGTTCTTCATCTTCCAGTGCAGGGTCGACCCGGGCAGGTCGATCGCAGCATTCCCTGCCACGATTTCACACATTGCAAGACATTGAAAAAACGAGCACGTGGTTTTGAAAGCTAGGGCACACAACATCTGCTGAAACTCAATAATTACATGGGTTTTATGATCAGATTTGGCACAATGAACGACCCGAATGTGCACTCGATCCGAAGATTAGGTTGGTATAAAGCTGGGTTAAACTAGGTTCTTGAATCCATGTTGCTGGTCTCGGGAATGTGGCTTGATCCTCAATATGCTCTAAATCAAAGAGCTTGACTTGTTGGATGGTACCAAATAAATTAAAACTAGAATATTTCGATGTCCTTGAAATCAATCGAGGTTTGTGTATATGTGTGTATATCGTCACGGGTGTGTACTAATAAGTTTGCAAATCATTTCAAGTTACTCGGTCTATGTAGATTTATGTTTTCTACTCACCCTTTTGTCTGCTTCAATCCATTTAAAAGTCGATAACAAGAGGGCTCTGGCGCAAAAGACATGCTAATCCATGGCATACTTTGTGTTAATAATTGCTATGAAATATGATCGATAAGTATTTGGAATTGTTTTTCTTTTAACATATTGAACTTTAGGCTTAAAGAGTCGCGTGACATTATATTAGAATCAGTCTGATCATCATGATTTTGGCTTCGGGACACCCAGCTTCTATCGCTGGGTGTCCCGAAGCAGAATTGGTCTAATTATTATAAGTTAAAATTTTTTACTTTTTTATTTCTAAAATAGAAATAGAAATAATAATTCTATTTTATTACTCACCCTTGCCGCTCGCCAGCCATCCGTTGTCACCGATCGCCGGGATCATAAATTTAAGAATAATCTATTAAATGAAATTTTTATTTCGAAAATAGAAATTTTACATCATTATCGAGCGTTATATTTTGCTCAAAAGCTAGTCCGAGGGAGAGAAATATTTTCATTTTTTCGCCATAAGATTTCTTGAATTATTGATCCTGAGTCGCATGGGGCTGGTCTTGTTGGCTCCGCAATCTCAACATCACACGTAATGGAGTCGAGACCAAAAAGGTTGTGGTCCCCGCCTCGTTCTCGATTCCCGTACCTATCATGGTCCACTTAGAATCGTCCGTGTCGCGACCGATTAAATTAAATTAACGCACGTTTCTGTCTTTCTTGCGTCCATTATTCCCATGCGAGATAGGTTGGCATGTACCTTTCGCAAATCTACGCTTGCCGTGTGCATTACTTTACTCTTTTGACGCCATTGCAAACGTTTATGTTCTAACCGACGGGAAAATATATCGCGATCAATTGGGCGAGATAAATCTCAATCACTGATCACGTGCGCCTCATATGCAAAATTGATATAGAAGTAGCACAATCGATTAGGGATGAGCAATTCCAAGTTCTATATATTCCAAATTCCGTACATATGTCACTTTGAATCTGAAACGTACCCATTGAGATATATTCTTCATTTTTTAGAACATGAAACCTATCATGCATATCATGGAACTTGGAACCTACCTTATCACGGCTTCTAAGGTTTGCTCAGGTTCTATTTATATTATTAATTGAGCGATTGCAGCTAAATATCACATTTTCTGAGTACCAGTTGCTGCTACAATCCACTGACTATGAAATGTATTTAGACAAATGAAAAATATGAAATATTAATAAAGTAAAAGTCTTAGTTATATGATGAAAGCTCGGACTAGCGATTCTAGATTATACACTCATCATCGAACATCATGGAATACTGCAAAATCACACGGAGACATAAACAAAAAAATTTACAAAAACTTGTTGCATGTTCTAGGTTCTAGATTCCTTGTTCCACCTACTTATAACTTGAAACGTACATATCAAAATAGGTTTCTAAATTTTTGGAATCTATAACCTACCCTGGATATTTTGAAACCCGAAATCGACAAATTCCCACTAGTCTGGTTCTTAGGTTCCAGGTTCTACCTTGAAATCATGGTTATCCCTACAAATGATTACCGAGATGGATTTGATTTATGGCAATCCTGATGCCCCACGCAATCTTTTTGTAGATATATTTACCAAACATTATATACACATTATTTGGGTTGATAAGACCTATGTCCACATAAAAGATTGTTCGGCAACCTACGTCCACATGAAAAAGATCGACATGGTCTTTCCAATCATAAAGAGACAGAGTTCAAAAACTATAATCTCTTGAATGACTACTCAAGAAAATTCCGGTGCCTCGTTTTGGAGATATCATCAAGAGAAATCCTAAGTTGAAGCTAATTAACATACTTAAGTAGACTCATATTCACACAAAAAAACCTAGAATATCAAGTTACGAGATAAGTAGATATTTTAATTAACGAAATCCTCATAAATTACTTTATGGGGAAAATCTTTGCATGCCTCGTACGCCTACACCTGTACCTCAACAATTGATTCCACGACACTTGAAAAGAAATCATTTTGGGAAGATTTACCACCTAGCCATATTGCTCGGGACATGATTTGCCAAGAACAACATCGGCCGTAGACCAAGTTGATGCTCCTTTTATTGACATTCTATGACACTTTTAATCGCAACGACGATTGTTCCATAAGAGATCCTATTACATGTTTACCAACAAATTATAGATACATCCTTGCATAAATGATTATTACATTCGCAATGCGGCCATATTTTAGATCTAAAGCTATGATTGCTGTTGACACCTGAGGTCGGTCGCAAAAATAGCTATTGTAGCCACGGGGACAATCGTGGTAATTGGGTGCACGACCAGCAGGTTTAGGAAATTACCGTTGGGTAATTACAGAGAAACACTTGTATGGACTAGTACAATCGCGATTGTTGTCATGTAAATCCATATGTAAACCTCTAGATTAATGATTATGATGGATCTAATTCATATGGATTTGAGTCTAGATAAGAATTTTCTGCGATAGTATTGTTCGGCCCGTGGCATTCTTATTGAGAAAATGATGGCGCCAACTTCTTGTATTTTAGAGGCGAGGGTAGAAAAATGAAAAGCTCTTGTATACATTCGGGGTATATGAGCCCCTTCTATTTCAACAGGACCCATGTGATATGACGATTGAGATGGAGTACGTTTTGGATGTACTTGTATCCATCCACTACTCACTCCAAAAAAAGGATCAATACCGAGAATAATTTCAAACTGATACACACGTGACAAACTTATCCAAAAACTTCAAACTTATACACCCCAAACTAATTTTCGGGTTATTAAAAATCCTAAATTGATACACTCGCGATAATTTTATCAAAAATTAATATGAACTTCCATGTAAACTTATCGTGTCATATAACTCAACAATTTTACGATAAAATTTGATGAAAATTAATAGAGAGTAAATATATCGAAATTGTACCGTTTGGGTTATCGGTGACTACTTTTGAGTAAATCATGGAAGTACAGCGTTGGACTTTTGGTGGCTCAAAACTCAAATCGTGATGAATTTGTCGTTAAGTATATCGATTTAGGATTTTTTTATTAATTCCTAAAATTAGCAAGTGACGGAGAAAGCGGTGTTCAGTCATTGATGGGCACGTGTCCAGATTTAGTAGGGAAAACGAGTCCCATCCTCGTCATCAATTTCATCGCGCAATCAATGCACCGTCCCCCTCCTGAGCGGTGGTCCCCAACCTCGCCCCGACTTTCGCATGCGACTCTGACTTGGGGAATCCGCCGCTGCCCACTACAAAGTACGGAGTTCTTTTCTCCTGGGTCCCAGCCACGTGGCTCCCAACACGACGTGGGCCCCGCCTCCACCCCCCCCCCCCCCCCCCCCACCCCATATTATTCCTGATTATCCTAATTTCTTCTTCCAAAAGAGGGAATGAAGTATACGATGACTTGTTTAGTTTTTTAGTGTCAGGGTTAAATTTTCGGAAGGCAAAGTGTTCCTTACGTTCCCTCGTGTATGCATTGTTCAGATACTACACTATCGTTCTCTTTAGTGGTTCGATTTGCTCTCGGAGTGTGCATCGATCCCGGTCCTACTCCAATATCGAACCAGATCGGATCGAACTGACTGATTCTGGATGGTTTTCGCGAGAATCGGTCAAGTTTTCGGTTTCAAATTTTTGGAATCGGGAATAAATGGTCCGATTCCTGATTAATAGAGAGGAACCGAAATGATCGAATCGAGCTAGCAAAACTGACTCAGAGTGTATTAAACTTTTGTTTTATCTTTTATTCAGAAAGGGCAAAAAGAACAAATTATTTGTGATAATGATCTTTTCTTTTATTATTGGCTTTCCTGTTATTAGTAATTTCATCCTATACTAAAGACAATATATTTAGGAACTTTTAAGAAAGAAAATAAAAAAAATTTAAAAAATAAATGACAACGCCAGTTCCTAAGAATGGCCAGTCCTGTCTGATATGATTCTAGGTTGAACAGGGTCGGTCCCTAGTTCCATTGACTAGAAACCGATCATGTCTAGTCCGGTTCTCGATTCTAAGATGAAAACTAACTTATCTTGGAACTGATCGCCCCTAATTCACTCTATGGGATTGATAATCACGAGATGAGATTGTGATGCATAAAACAAGGCCGAATCAAAATGTGATGGCAGATTTTAACTGCTCTCCACCCGAAATATACGTGCGAGGCTTAATCCAAGCCTCTTTTTTTTTTTTTTTACAAAATTAACTATTTTACCTTCGAACCTTACTTGGAAAAAGCCCAACATTCGACGATCACCTGCGGAAAACCACACTCTGCCGCGAAGAACTCAATATTTACTTGTCCACAAAGACCCCGCTCGACTTTCTCTATTTTAAGAAAAAAGGGCCGAGAGGGGAGACCAATTCTAGGGAACCCCTCTAAACATTACCATAAGAAATGATCGTGCACTCATACTGATGTTAAACCCGAACCCCGACTATTTTGCATCATTCGTGACTCGAAGGTCCGAGATCGGGAAGCCCATCGCCGTGGTCCCACCGATCCGATAGCAACCGAGAACTAAGTCATCAGCTAGACAGCGCGGCACGAACCGTTCAGATGTTTTCACTCGCCGCTGGTATAAATCTGTGATGTCCGCGTGCGTGAAAAATGATTGATCTCTCTCCATCAGGCCAATCGCTTGGATGGTTCCCTCGCGACTCAGAAACGGCCCACGCACGGCGCGGCTGCGCGTGCCAGGACAAAAACTTCCGTGACAAATAACTTCCGTTTTTCCGGATCAGGTCGTACGTACGTTGCCGTAACCAGCAAGGTCATTCCCTGTTTCCTCAAGCAGAAATCCCCCGAGTCGTTTCCCCAGCGCCAAACAACATCTGGGGACGGCTCTTACTTCTCCCTCTCTCCCTCTCTCTCTGACTCTGACCACCCCTCGCCGCCATAAATTCCGTAACAAGCCACCCCCACACGTCCCATTTCTCGCCCACCCATAACTTCCAGAGGTCTCTCCACTCGCTTCTTCTTCTTCTTCTTGACAGGGTCAAGATTCAAGAACGAGTTCTTGCGACAATGGACATTGTGAGCGGAGCAGCGCCGGGGTTGGGGTTGGGGTCGGGGTTGGAGTGGGAGTTCGACATGGAGCACCTGGGGTGGATGGTGGATTTCCTGAAGGGGATGGTGAAGCCGGTGGCGGCGCTCGCGGTGGTCCTCATGGCCGTGGCCCTCTCCTATACCCAGAGGCTCCGCCTGGAGCGGGAGATGCTCTACGCCATCTTCAGGGCTTTCCTTCAGCTCTCCATTATTGGTTTCGTCCTCCAGTTCATCTTCAACCGCCAGAACAGCGGCTGGATCGTCCTCGCTTACCTTTTCATGGTCCCTCTCTCTCTCTCTCTCTCTCTCTCTCTCTCTCTCTCTCTCTCACTCACTCTCCCTCTCCTGTCCGTGTTTTTAGCGTTTCGGTTTTATGTTTAGATAGAGTTTAGCGAGAGCAGAGAAGAAAGCAGAGCATTGATTTGTTGTTGCTTCCACTAATGAGTTCATCTGGAAAAAGTTTTCCTTTTTAATACGCAATTCATCAAAGCATTCGTGACCTTGATGATCTTGAAGTGTGGTAAGATAATGACCTTTTCACGATATTTTAGCTTCCCCTATTTTCTTGACTTCCTCCGGCTTCAGCCAATGTCCTCAAAATATTAGCTGGAAATTGGAGAAAAGGTTCCATCCTTTTATCCTCTCTGTTTGTTCACCTTTAGTCTTCGGTTGATTGTATCCCTAGCTTTTCCAGAGAAAGAGGTACAGAGCAATATACCTGAGACACGTTGACTGGTTTCGATTGCCAGGAATTTGCAGCAATAATACTATACCCTTCGGTTGATTCCCTACGCGTATTCTCCCAAGGCTCCCCACAATCTTCTTTAGGATAATCCCCACGAATTTTCAGAGAAACCTGTATCTTACAGGATTCCTCTAAACCTTTGACCAGTTGACAAAAGGTTATCTAATGCAAAGATGAAAGACTGTTTCCTGCAACATTTTGTTTTGACTAATTCTTATGCTACTTGTCAATTGTCATAGCATCTGACCTCCATTCTTGACAAGAGCAGACGCGCTTCTGGTCGTCTTAGGCTCTAGTTCTTGGCCGTCTTTTATTCACATTAATCCTTTTGTTGACTTTGATTATTGAATCCTGTAGGTCTCGGTTGCTGGCTACACGGCCGGTCAACGTGCCAAACATGTGCCTCGGGGAAAATACATAGCCGGAGCCTCGATCCTCGCCGGAACTGCGGTGACTATGTTCTTGCTCGTCGTGCTCAATGTGTTCCCCTTCACTCCGCGATACATCATTCCCGTCTCGGGAATGATGGTGGGAAATGCGATGACGGTTACTGGTGTCACCATGAAAAGGCTTCGGGATGATATCAGGACGCAAATGAACCTGGTGAGTCTTGATTTCGATCTGCTAATGTTCCACAATCCGTGAACAAAAGACTAATTTATCATCTGGAAAATTTTCAAATCTCACACATGTTCGAATCCTGCTTCTTACTTACGATTCGCACCAATTCGCGTATATTTGTATGTCATCTATATTCTGATTCAGATAATGCTAATTTCGCCACATTTCAGAATTTTCTGATCAGCTCGGTTCTCATCATTCATTTCTGTTCCATGATCCACCCTCTTTGTTTTTTCGAAGGAAGGGAACTTCAAACCCATCGTGAATCAAACTCTTTGAGTTTGTTTTCTCAAATAAAGTGTCGGTGAAAATATCATTTCAAGTGCAGTTTGAAATCATGTAAATGATCATGTGAAGTACTCAAGTGAATAGGGACCGCTCCCCTCTTCTACAGATTTTTCTTTCTTGGGAGTTAGTAACGAGTTCATTTCCAGTAGCACTTATGTGAATTTGTACTTCTGTTTGTTGCAGGTGGAAACTGCATTGGCTCTCGGCGCAACCCCGCGCCAAGCGACACACCAACAAGTGAAGAGGTCGTTGGTCATCGCGCTCTCCCCCGTGATCGACAATGCCAAAACCGTGGGCCTCATCTCGCTTCCGGGCGCGATGACGGGACTGATAATGGGAGGGGCTTCTCCAATCGAAGCCATCCAGCTGCAGATTGTGGTGATGAACATGCTAATTGGAGCGTCCACCGTGAGCAGCATCATGTCCACATACCTCTGTTGGCCGGGATTCTTCACCAAGGCTTATCAGTTGGAAGCTAAGGTCTTCTCCTCCGAGTGATGTTTAATTCTAGCGTCTGTTAACGCTCGAGCAACTCGAAACCGAGACACATTTGGGATTAAGGAGGACTTCAGAAGACGGATTGCAGAAATTGTAGAGCTTCATTTTTCTTGCACCATATTGAGTTATCAATCATTAGTCAAGTGGAAGTTTTTGACATTTTCGCTTCGATTGCTTGCTGAGAATCAACCTCCTATGTTGCACGCTGGCTTCACACAACACAACCCGTCTCGAAAAAACAGCTAAATGCGGCAGGAAAATACTAGAGCGACTGGAAGTTTTGATGGATAAAGCAGATGTTTAACCTCCAAATCGTCCGCTTCGTCCATGCTTACACGGTTGATGCCATGAATCCAGGAATAGTGGTACAGATTGATGTTTATCTCAGATTTTTTTGGTCAAACTTCGATCACTGATTCTTCTTTATGTTTCTCTTAGAAACGGGTCGATTCGATTATAGGTAAGGTCGTTGGAATCATGGTTTTTAGTTTGTAGAGAGATTGTTCTGGGGATCCCGATACCTGTTCTTATGGTGCACATTTTCTGCCCTTTCGGGATTAGTCATGGCTGTGCTTGGAAAATGATATGATCCGGCTGCGGCATCCCCTACGACGACAAAAGAGTCTAAACAAAACACACTACTCGAAGACAAGCTGCTTCAACAAATGCATTGTGGATCGTTTTCAATTCCGTTCCTGTTACTTATCAAAAGCGGTCGGGCTTCTGTGATGCTTCAAAAGGAATGGAACAATCAAGTGGCATGTAGTACATGTATCCCCCAAGTCAGGTTCCAGGAAATAATAGGGGATGCCTTGGCATATACAACGTGCAGGATCAACTAGTACCTGCTGCATCCATCTGCATCAGTTTCATTCTCAACTAGTTTGCCGTGCCTTGCGCTCGAAGAACCGAACACGGGCTTCTGCTCGATGGAGAAGAGAGAGAACTACGAAACGACAGACGGTAAGAAATAGCGGCATTCTTGAGAAAGAGACATTCACACATTAACCGAAGGTGTGCAGTCCCCAGAATCTGGAGATGGATCCCCAAAAAACAAGAGATAGTTGCACATCACAGATGAATACGTGCAGACGTCGAGTTTGAGCAATGCAGGTCTAACGCCACAAGATGTCATTGGCCTAAGCACAAAAAGTTACACTGTCGCGGGATCGAAATTAAGCAAAACGATTTGGCACCAAACGGGAACACCTCCGCCATTAAAACATAAGTAAATACCAAATCTTGCAAATCGAGCTCAGGTCATATTACTAATGGGAGATCATCATCATCGGCCCAAGAAAGACGAGAACGGGCTCTCATTCACGTAATTCCCGGGGGGGTCGTACGAGCAGATGGCGTACATTCCCCCGTTGAGGCACGCGACCCATGCGCAGCCCACGCGGGCGCTGTCCCGCCAGACGATCTGCGTGTAGTGCCCGCACATCTGGCCCGAGGCGCACACGTTGCTCCTCGCGTCGTAAAACTTGCTCTCGCCGATCCACGAGTCCACGACCTGGGACGGGGACCACGCGGCCTGCGCCCCCCAGAATATGTTCTCCCCGTAAGGGCCGTAGGAGTGGATCATCTTGCAGTCCACGGCGCGCTTGGACGCGAACCGCCGCGAGTACTTGGCCAGGTTCTTGTCCCATTTCAGGGGCGGCTCGCCGAGCCCGAGCCTGACCTTGTTGTGGGCCTGGACGAACTCGCGGGGGCTGCAGAAGGGGACCCCCAGCTTCGCGTCCTGGGGCCGCGGGTTCCGGGGCGGGTCCGCGGTCGCGCGGTCGTCGGCGTCGACACTGGCGACGAGGGAGGAACCGACGGGCGTCGTCCCAGCCAGCGAGGCGGCCATCGCGTCCTTCGGCACATCGGTCGAGACGGCGAGGACATCGAACGAGACGGCGAGGAGGGCGGCGGCGACGGTGAAGGCGAACCGGATTCTCGACATTGGGAATGTCACGATGTTGCTGCTGCTCGCATGATCCGAGAGCAGGAGGGAGGGAGGGAGGGAGGCAAAAAAGGAGCTTTACGTGATGGAATCGTTCTCTTTACGCGGTCCATCATTATTTTTAGCTAAATCTCGTTGCTGATTTCCTGGTCGCCATGTCCGGTTCCTTCCTTGCCCAATTTGTGCCTCTGAGGTCGAAGCACCAAGGCACCAGAATCGATGGCACAGCTCCGTTTTCATATCTGGCATTGGCCGCCATAATCATTTGTTGAATTAACCGTCGGTTAAACATATATATAGACATCTTACCAGACGTGGTAAAAACTGCGGTTGCGAATTTATTTTCTTTTGTCTTCACTCCTCTTTCACGCGGTGCTCACGGGATCGAACCCCGAACCTGGTAATTTCCAGCCCCTGCTGGCAAAAAGTGCGTTTCTTAATGGATAATTAACGGTTTTATTTTTGCTAGGGTATTACTTCGTATTTTTTTTTATCTTCCCATAAACTTATCAATTAACATTTTGCATATTCTCTTTGAGAACACTGAAATTGCTAGATTTTTGCGCACTGTCGTTCCATCGAGTTCTATTTGAATCCGTACAATTAAGTTATAAAACTTTTTCTTCGTTGAGAGAGGCGGTGACTTTTCGAAATGGTTTAATTGGGTTCCGTTTATTTCGCAAAAAATGAACGATTTAAAAACTATTTTCCGAAAAATGGTTGTTTATTTCGCTTGAATTGATGAGTCAATGAAATTTTTTTTCATCGTCAACAATAATTTATGTCTAAACATTTTTATGGACAATAAATTTATTTCTAATTTATTCATTTTTTAAGCGATATAAGTAATTATTTTTAGGAAAATAGCTTTTTCAATTATTTATTTTCCATAAAACATAGTCAATATATTGTCATTGACGAGCAGTGATTGGTCGTCAATGATTGTTCGAAAAATACTAGCAAATAATTAGGTGAAAAAGCCACCTGAAAATGATTACCCAAAATAATTAGGCAATAAAATATGTTTTTGTCATCGACAACAATTTATATCTAAATAATTTTCGTGGATGATAGATAGATTTTCCATCCATTCATTTTGGTAACGACATAAGCGATCATTTCCGAGAGAATATTTTTCAAATCATACATCTTCCGTAAAACAAACGGAGCCGAGTACATGCACTAATATATTCGACAATTTTTTCATTTGTCCAAAAATTTAGAGATTAGAAAGTAATGAGGCGTATTGCAATGCACGGTGTTGGATAATACAAATAAGGGGAGAATACCCCTATTCACACACAAGACTCTATGATTACTGCCGCTCTAGTTACCATCTATCCTATTAAAGACACGATTACCACATACCTCATTAAACACAAGAAATGTGGGTATTTGGGATCGTAGAAATCAGATCCAATGATAGTACAGAGAGAGAGAGAGGGAGGGATGTACATCCGGCCTCAAAGGCCTCGGAGACCGTGACGTAGTGCTCCTCCACCACGTATATAAATATTTGTGAATTTGCGCTTGAAAATAAAAAATTTACCAAACGAATTTATATTTTAAAATTAATTTTGAAAACAAAAAAATAAAAATGACTACTATTTGATCGGTTGTCAAACCGCGCCTATGACGCCACACAGCCGCATAGCCTCTGTTCCATTGGCTCGGTCAGCTTTCCCTTACCTAAAGCCTCCGTTTGTTGACCCCGAAGAAGCTTCGAATCATTCCTTCCTCGAGCCGCCATCGACCGAATCACGTCTTCGTCCCCTCTCGATTTCTTCTCCCTCCGATCCTCTCTGGTTTCCGTCTCCGCGTGATAGAAACCAAGACAGATACGATCTCGGGCACGGACTCCGACCAACCCGCAAAGTCCTCCCGCCGCCCCATATGACGACGACCGCCAGGGCATCTGCTGCATCTCTGTTGCGTTGGGTCTTCCTCAGCGCCTTTCCAGGTAACGGAACCGGGTCTCCGGAAGCTGAGCTTCTTGTTCCCGGGGTTCGATCTGGCTTTGTCCCGCCGCTGGTGCGCGAATTCGTTAGTTGCTCGACGTGATCGTTTTGTGATGGATGGTCGATGCTGGTTGGAGAGATTAGGGAAGGAAGAGAAGATGGAGAGTCCGCTTGAAGTGGTTGAATTTTTGATATTGGGATTTCGTGGATGTGGTGGTTCTTGTCGATTAAAGCGGGAGGAGGGAGGGGGGGGGGGTGTGTTCCCGATTCGATGCCGTCGAAATTGCGTCCTGCTACTTGTTGGGCCTGTTTACTGCGGATGCGGAAATGGTCGTCTCACTGCATCCCCTGTCTGCAGGATACCTGTTCGCGGCGGTCGTCACGCTCGATTCGATCGAAATATATAGGACCCACGAGTGGTTCAAGGCCAAGCCGACGGTTTATTTCCGGTGCAAGGGGGAGAACAAGACTGTTTTGCCGGACGTGAAGGAAGCAAACGTGTCGTATGCGTTTAAAGGTCAAGAATCTTGGCAGGTATGCATTGTTTCTATGACCTGACTACCGTAACACGGTGTGTAATTGGTTGGAACTAGCTTGTAGGATCTATCAATAGATAACAGTTAGGGGCTTGAAGTTTGCGACTGGAATCCCTAGTAGGTATGAGGCTCGAGTTTTCCTTCGGTAGTACTATTGTTTGATTTTGTGAGCTTGCACTGCTTTACTAATTAATGGCGACATTTCATTGGGACAAGCTTCTTTTCTGTGGTTCAGCATAGTTGATCGGAGTGATAAATAGTTTCGGTAAATTGTAAACTCTCTATTACTCGTCTTAAAAGTGCTGGCGTGGGCAGATTCTAGTCAGTTTCAGTGCATAATGTGTTAATCCCGTAACATAGACAGCTAATGCTAAAGTTGTGATCTGCAATTTCTCAGCCTCTTGCAGAATTTTCAAATGAAAAATGCAAGCGATGTGGGTTTTATGAGGAGGACACTCTAAAATCAGATGATACGTTTGAAGAATGGGAGTTCTGTCCTTCAGATTTTAGCTCTTCGGATGGAAGATATACCAGAATCAATGATAAGGAGTTTACTGCTACTTTTCTATGTCCACAGTGTGTACCTCTTATGGCTGGTGAGATTGCACGTTCCTCACTCTCTCTACTTTAAGCCTGTTAATGGAAGCAATTATGTCTCATACGATTTAAAGTGACAACGGCCGGAATGGGGAGATGGGGAGTCCGGATAGGGGGATTTATGGGTTTATGAGGTTTCCCCTGGTTTGTGGAGGTACTCCAAAGTCTAGGAATACACCTGGCTGACCCAACAAAAAAAAAAAGTAACAATGGTCAAATAGACGTCCAGGTCATAAATATTGATAGATTTTTTTTGATGAACTGCAAAAACTTCTATGTGGATGTTGTGTGACCTCAATTGCTGTGGGATCAAAATATAGTTAATTGATCTATCTCGCACTCTGTATGGAAAAGTCCGTATACCAGGATGCCAAACTTTTGCCTACTGAGATAGGAAATTTGTGAGGAAAACCTACCAATATTTGTCAATTATAGGAACACTGCATCTGTAGCTGTTAGTCTGGAACAACTGAATAAGTCATCATTCATGATTTTGATCTTCTTCCTTTTTTTTTTTTTATGATGGATCACAAGAGGATCTTCTTCACTATTTTTCATTTCCAATTGTCTCGGAGATCTTTTGTGAATAGAACAGTTGGTATTCATAATGAATAACGAAAGTTTACCTTCTTTTACATTACGTGCATTAATTACTCATGGGCTGTTTATCGTCACGCTGATTTTAGTAATTGGGTCTTGTGTCTTTGCAGATACCAATTCAACCCCTGCTGCTCATAGAAAAGGGAAAGGAATGCATGTCGCGCTTGTTATAATGATTAGCGTTCTAGTTTCGACTGTTCTACTTATCGGGTTGGTAGCTGCTTACAAGTATTGGCAGAAAAGGAAGAGGGAGCAAGAACAGGCTAGATTTCTGAAGCTATTTGAAGATGGTGATGACATTGAGGATGAGCTAGGGCTGGGTAGTGTGCTATGACTTAGGTATTCTGGTTCATAACCTTATTGTACAGTACATTCTTAATGGCGAAAAGTTTTGCTTGTAAAGTTGGACCTGAAATAGAGTACAGTACGAAACACGCTCCTCTGTTTGTATGTTTGTGCACTGTCTTGACAATCGCTGAAGGCAGCGGATGGAGCTTTGGTAAATATGTATGGAAAAGAATAAGAAAGATTGCCATTCCTTGGCATTTTAGAAATTATCCATACTAAACATCGATATATTCTTGATTGGAATCAGACATCTTTGATTATGGAAGGCAACTGCCTGCGATTAAACAATGAAAATAGTAATGGATGATTAAAATTGCCAGGAAAATATGTCTGAGATGGACTCCTGAAAGCTACCGGCCGGTCGCTCTTGGTTGTTCTGGTGCTCTAACGAAGCTCATCCTTCAATCACCATAGAGTTTTCGGTTCTTCCTGAAACAGGCAGGGCCATTAACCGAAGATACTCTCATAGAAAGCCGTTTCGACGAAGGAGCTTGTTGGCTCTTGCCGACTAATTTCAGGAGTGGTCTCTGCCCATATATGTTCTGGCCAAAATCCATATCCAGTTGCGAGATCATGTCCATAAGAAGTTTGCAAAGAAGTTTGCATTTCCCCAATTTGGTAAAATTCGTTGCTTTGTTCTTCATTCTGATACAGATTCTCCTTCTGTGGGCCATTCCATTGTTCATCATTGTTGGAGTCGTCTCGAAGTGAGAAGAAATAACGTTCCCAACAACTGCTGAAGCAGGACTCGTGATCGCTGGGCCAATCTCCATATTCGTCATGAGGTAGTTCCTCTCGTTCATAAAAATCATCTCGTCCGTGACGCTGGCTCTGAAACCCACATGAGAAATCTTCTTGTGGAAAATAAGAGGGATTCAAACTACCATCGGGAAAACATATGGCAGATAAGATTGAGAGAGAGTCTTCATAGGATCCTCCGCCAATGGCATCATAATGCTCTCCATTTGAAGTTGGCCGTTTGGGGTGACTTGTGAACTGTGGCTCGTAGGGACTGAGAACTGTGCAAGCCATGGTACTAAAGTCCGAGCTATATGTTGTTGCCTGAAAATTTCTATTGAATTGTTCCTGTCGTTTTACTCACGCAGGAACGAACATGTACTTGAGGGCAACCTTATTCCAATCGAACATGAGAGATTTGCAATGAAGTTGTACCAGAGGCTGGACAGATCATGCTAATATAGTAGATAGTCACTGTGTCGTGGCGACTGTTATCGTCTAGAGTCAACTTTTTCCTAGTGAAAAAGGAGCGGGAAGATACTCATCTTTGGGAAGAAAGATGAGTCATGCTTGGTCACAGATGCATCTGATTCTGCACTAGCTTGAAAATTTTTTCCAGAACAATGTGACTGCTTTCTGTTGCTGATAAAAGCTCTCCCTCTTTTGCTCTTCTGCCACATCTCCTCGGTGGTCGGTGCAGGACCTTTTTCCTTTTGATAAAAGCTACTAACAATTGAAGGTCCCTAAGGGCAACATAGCTCCAGCATTTTCTCGCTAGAACGATTTATTCTTCACCGTGGCTTGAATTGGAGAAAAGCAACAAAAAGAAAAAAAAAGGGGAAGAAATAAGTCCTCAGACTAATTTGTACAGAGGAGATCAGTGACACTTATATATCCGCAACTCAAAGGTCAAATCTTGCTAGCTGCAATTATACCTCTCTAACATTGGCCTAAGGCTTCCTTGAAGTTTCATTTGTGTTAAGCCTGGTTTACGTGCTCGGTTCTGCCAAATCCCCAATCGATGAGTCAAAATCGCAAACAAGGAACACGAGATATTAGCAGCCTCCTCCATCTTCTCAAGAAATCTCATTTGGCAATAGGAGGCCTCAATCATTGTAAAGACAGGAAACCTACGCATCTTTGTTCTAGTTACTTCTATACCTACCCGTATCATAACGGAATACAACACTCCTGTGCCTTCTTTCCCATTTCTGTTCCAGTGTCAAATCTTTTTTTGTTTCTTGTTGTATAGGGCAACAGTATCCTTCGGCTTGCTGATGAGTGAAGATTAACGTGTTTAATAGTCTTCATGAAGATGCCTTGGTTAAAAGTCTCTGTCGTTTTAGTCTTGCTCGTGCAGGTCCAAACTTACCAGCATGAGGCCATGACGATTCTATCGAAATGAGAATATAATCTCCCAAACTTGATTGATGTTTTGGTTTCACAGTGCACAGAGCATCACTTCGTGGTACAAGCCGGTAATTAGGAAGCTACGTGGTACAATATTACATCTTTAGTATTTTTCCAAAGCGAAACGAAAACACGAAACCTCGATACAAGAAATCAGGAAAGACCAAGAAAAGAGATGCATATTGCAGATACACTATACAGGCATCTCATCGAGGCATCAACGTAGTAAGCAGCAACAGTTGGAGATCAAGAGCTGAGAGGCGCGATGTCTCACTCTGACTTTGGCTTCACGGGTTTTCGCCCCGTGGATTGTCGAAGCCTGTTCATACACCTCCCAACGAACTTCAAAACCTCATCGATAAAGATCACCGGAAGTGCGACCACGAGTACCAGAAGCCACTCGTTGAAGCTGAGAGGCACGATGCCGAAAACCTGAGCGAGGAAAGGGATGTATAGGATCAGGAAGTGAAGCCCGAACGAGACGCACATGGCCACCAAGAGCCATGGGTTGACCCAGGGGGGCATAATCAACAGGCTCGTGTCCTCAGAGAGGGCATTGAGAGAGTTGAACATCTCGATCGCGACCAGCACCGAGAGAGACAAAGTCGTGGCCTTGACTTTCCCTCCGTGGAAATAGTCGCATGGGTCGCTGTCGAAGGTGAGGACCTGGTTCCCGGCAGTGAAGGGCGTGACGGTGAAGTTCTTCCAGGACGAGCACTGACCCCAGTTCGCGAGCTGATTGTACGACACGAGCGTGTGTCCATCGCCGCTAAGGTCAATGCCCAAGAAGGAGGCCTGTGTGTACCAAATGACAAAGACACCCACAGTTGCAATCCCTACATAGAATCCAATGACCTGTCCAAAGCAATCAAGCTGGTCAATTCACAGTACAATTAGGAAGCGTTAGGAGGATGAAAGCCAGTGAATGATGACTACCAGATAGCGGAACAGAATCCACTTGCTGATGAGAGAATCGTTGCTTTTGCGCGGCGGCTTTTGCATTATGTCCTTATCTGGAGGATTGAATCCCAAGGCAGTCGCAGGCGGTCCATCGGTCACCAGATTGACCCACAGAAGCTGGACAGGTATCAGACCTTCGGGAATTCCTAGAGCCGCTGTCAAGAAGATGGAAGCGACCTCGCCGATGTTTGAAGAGATCATGTACCTGAAAGTTCAATTTGGAAAAAGCACATCAGCACTAACAACAATGGGTCCACTGATTTTTATCTGCAACAAGCGCACGAAGCTCAGATTGCTATTTCAGACAATAGTGGTCCAGTCAATTGTTAGTCGCCACAAATTACTAGCCTAAAACATGTTCAATAAATTATTTCTTAGAGGAGTTGCCCAAAGTAGTTGCTAAATGAACAAATGTCACAAACGTTTGTGCTTCGAAACCAAGTAGGACTGAGAGAGACTAACCTGATGAAGGCCTTCATATTGCTGTAGATAGATCTTCCTTCGCCAACGGCTGCAACTATTGTACTGAAATTGTCATCAGACAAGACCATGTCGGAAGCTTCCTTTGCAACCTGGAGCAGACGTAAAAATACGGTGATAATCAAGCATGACGAATATTTTATGTAAGGCGTGATAGCAAGTAATTGATAACACTGAGAATGAAAGTTGGCCCAGCTTAGGATTCTTAAGCAAATAAAAGAAAAAAAATGAGCTGATAATTCTGCTGACTTGATTAAACCAGGAAAATTTCATATAATTTCTTTAACTTCTTTAGTTCAAGATTTACGAACTATCGTACTATTTTATTGAGGTCCAAATCTTCAATTGCTTTCAGTTGGGTCCCTTCAGATCTTACTTAGATGTGGCGTCAATTTGTACCGACTATTAACCGACTTCTTCCACCTAATTCTTTACATATGATTTATTTTCAACGAAGGATTTCGCTGTCTTGATGCAGCAAATGCAGTGACAAAAGAGTACCTCAGTTCCGGCAATGCCCATTGCTATGCCAATATCGGCCAGTTTCAGGGCAGGTGCATCGTTCACTCCATCACCGGTCATGGCGACAACTTCACCGTCTTCTTTGAGCAACCGAACTATTTCTTGTTTGTGCCTTGGTTCGGCCCTGGAGAACAGGAGGCCTCCGGTTTGCCTCAGGTGATCCTTCTTGTTCTGCAAATTCATGAACTCTTTTCCAGTCAAGCTTTTGAAGCTGATGTCCTCGTCATGTTCGAAAACTCCTATTTCGCGACATATGGCTTCCGCTGTGTTCTTGTTATCTCCGGTGATAACCATGACGCGGATGCCCGCTGCCCTGCAGTCCTGAATGGCTTGATTGACTTCTTCTCTTGGAGGATCCTGTATGGAGTGCACCAAGCCGCAGGATTAGCTTGCGAGGAAGTGGGAAAAAGATTACTCCAAACTCGGAAAAAGATGCTAGAAACACAAACAGAACTCACTCGCAGTCCCACCAAGCCAGCAAAAACTAATCCACTCTCTATTGTCGAATAATTAGATGGATTAAGCAGAAGTTTATGAGCAGGATGGTCTTCAGAACCGTCATAGCTCTCGAACTCAGGCAGCTCGTCTCTGAATGCAAAAGCCAGACAACGCAGTGCGCCAGTCGACATTTCATAAAGAGATTGCAAGATGGAGCTTCTTGAGTTCTCATCCAGTTCCACAATTGAGCCATCAAGCAATTGAATTTTGCTGCTTCTCTCTAATATACTTTCTACAGCGCCCTGTCAAAATCGCAGTGGTTCATTCGTTAGTCACGTACATATATTGAAATAACATTTCAACTTTGACTCAGTAAAATGATTCGGTAAGGTAAAAAATGTTCAAACTACCCATCTTTGGGAAAACTTCAAATCTTTTTGACTTTGTCATTGAGATTTAACATTCTCTAATGCGAACTCAGGCATAGTATTAGCAGTTGAAGAAACAGAGTAAAGAGTGTACGGATAATTATCAATCCAACAGCATTTTCACGAGAATATATCGGATGTTTACGCATGGAAAGGGAATGCACCTTCACAAGCAGCAACTTCTTCCCGGCACCGGAACTCACAATGACTCCCATAGACTTCCTATCTCGGTCGAATTCCAGTGTCCCGATCCGACGCTCATATTCACTCCACCATTTGCAGCAACCTTCAGAAGCAAACACCAAACATGTTTAGCTGCTACAAGATCTCTGACCTCGATGATAGACAAAGAAGCAGAGAATTGAAGTAGGTCGGTAAATGTCTTACGCAGAAGTTCGTTGCTCTCAGGAGCCTCTTTGGGCATACCCATTTTCTCGACCAAAACCTGATAGAACATGAAGAATGTCCGATTGAAACATCGAATCGATTTGAAGGCGCACATTTGCATCAATTTGTTATACTAGCAAAGCTCACAAGAATGCAAAGCGGAAACTTGCTAATCAGAACGTATGTTTTACCCAAAAATCACTGCAATGACTCAATAAAAAAACAGCTCCGTGTAAACACTGTAACAGGTTATTTCACTGAAGAAGATGAAGTAAGGTGACCCCGAAAAGTTTTGAAAAAAAAATCGCGTTTACCTTTAAAGCAGCCTCGGTGGGCATCCCGTGGGCAATGAACTTGTGCTCCGACCGCGTAACACCAGCATCGTTGCATACAGCGGCGATTTGTGCTATCATTTGAAGATTAGCATCCATGTGGCCAGTTGGCCAGTCGTGAATTTTGCCATCTAACGAATTGTAAGTTGTCCCTTCAACCTTGAAGGTCCTCAACTGATCGGGCGACGAACCAACAGCCACCAGCTTCGCCACAGCCATTTGGTTAGTGGTCAATGTGCCAGTTTTATCTGAACAGATCACCGTCGTGCACCCCAAGGTCTCGACGCTTGGGAGTTTCCTAACAAGGGCATTCTTCTGTGCCATCTTCCTCGTCCCGAGCGCCAGGCAAGTCGTGATCACGGCAGGCAGGCCTTCGGGAATTGCAGCCACAGCCAATGCCACAGCAATCTCGAAGTAATAAGCGGACTTCTCAAATGAGAATTTGAAATTCGTTGGCCACCCATCTACATACTCCCAGGTTAGGAAGTACCTGACGCTGATGAGCCAGACAAGTGCGCAAATCATGCCGATTATTATCGTCAAGACCTCCCCGAACTCGTTCAGTTTCTTCTTCAACGGGGTGTCCTCCTCGCTCTGTGATGCCACATGGATTTGCTTGTGCACTTTCCCAAGCTCGGTCTCCATCCCGGTCTGAGTGACCAAACAGATACAATTACCGTTCACCACGGTCGTCCCTGCGAAGACCATGCATCTCTTGCCCTGTATGTCGGCATCCTCCGCAATGGCCTTGCTCGTCTTGTTCACAGCCTCGCTCTCTCCAGTCAAGGAGCCCTGCTCCAACCGCAATGTGGAGCTGATCAACCCCACGACACGCATATCTGCCGGCACTTTGTCTCCGACCTTGAGCTCCACAATATCCCCTGGCACGAGCTCCCTCGCGGGCAAATTCAGAATCCTCTTCCCATCTCGCACCACCGTCGCCTGCTCCGACTGAATCTCCTTCAGCGCCTCCAGAGCCTTCTCAGCATTGCTCTCCTGCCACACCCCGACAGTCGCATTCAAGATCAGGATCAGGAATATCACCAGTGGCTCCACAAACGCGGTGATCTCCTTGTTGGCACCGCCTCCCTCGCCGTCATACCAGGCGAGCACGAAGGAGACGACCGCAGCGCCAAGCAGGATCCGGACAAGTGTGTCGTTGAACTGCTCGAGGATGAGGCTAAAGATCGAGACGCCCTCGTGGTGTTCCAGCTCGTTGGGGCCATACAGCTTGCGCCTCCTCTCGACATCCCTGGACTTGAGCCCCGAGGCCCTGCTGGTGCGGTAGTGCTTCTCGCACTCGGGGATATCTCTCGCCCAAGCGGGGAACATCACCTCGCGATCATTCAACTTCTTCGAGATGGCTTCAAGGTTTCCGCAATCCTGTCCTCCTTGCCCCATCTCTACACGCGGTCAATAGATTATGAGGAATTCAAACTTTAGTCCCCAGTTCACGACAAAACTCCGATGATCACGAATTGCATCACGCAAATGAAAAGCGAAACAGTGTTAGCAAATAGAAGACCCCTTACACGAAGTCAGTGTCGAAAGAGATGGATAGAGAGAGACACCTTAGTTTCATCAACTGCGTACCTCTGACTTTGCGAACCAGTCTCTTCCGTGTTGCTGTCTCTTCGCTGCAGAAATCGCCAGGAAGGAGGGGAGATTAATAACGACTTCACCGGGGATTAAAATAATCAGTCCCGCGAAGCTTCGTCGCAACTTCTTCATCGGAAGTGTATTCAAGGCAGAGTTCAACCGCCGAGACCGTTTCTCTTCTTCTTTTCTAGAGACTGAAACTGGCCGGCGTGCGGTCGTGCGCCACTTGAAAGAGAACGATTCAGAGCGAACTGGCGGCGAAAACTTTTTTAAAAAAAAAGAAAAGTCAACGCGGCCGACGTGGCGTCCTCCCATTGCGTCGAGAAATTATTCGTCTCGCTTACCATTGGCCCGATGCTGTGCTGACGTGGCTCCTTCCCTCCCGAAACCAACTGCCCCGCGCGGCGGAGGAGCGGCCTCTGCTTCTTTTTATTTTCTATTTTTTTGCAGTAGAACCCTCACTAGTACCTGTTTTTCCACCCCTCTCTCCTACTTAATTAATTGATTGATTTGTTTAATTTCGAATTATTTAGATAATTGATTGTGATGTTATACGGCTAACAATAGCGAGGGGCTAGCGGGGTAGAATTTTCTCGAGGGTCAAATACAAAATTAGGATGTCTATATCAATTACCTTACGTTGATCTGACCTTAAATCCTAAGCAGGTTTTCCGAAAGTCAAATGTTTCCACATGTTTCTTCTGGTATTGTTTGAAGAGCATGATGATAGGTAGCATCAATTATTTGGTAAGTTAAGTATTTGCACTTTATCTGTTAGCTGGCTAGCGTGCTAATCTTGAAATCAGCAAGCGCTTCAATATGAGTTTCTTTTAATTATCTCCTAGGAGGATTACCTCACGTTTTATTAGGTCATAAGATTAGGGATTGTAGATTTACGATTTTTGAATTTTGTATTCGGCTTTAGCCCATTTTCATACCAAAAAAATAAAGAAACCATGCTGTATGAACAATTTAATCGGCCTAATATATTATACTCTTTCATATCATCTCTGATCCAACGTAAAAAAAATCACGGTATTATAGAAATTCTCATAATTTTTTTTTGATAACCCAAGGAACCCCTGCACGGCCGACAGCCGGAGAGTAAACCCTGGAGGCGACACGTGCTAGCCACCACACACGTGCCACCGGTTAAGTCACCCTGCGGCGCCCGGGATTCGAACACTTAACCTTTTGCGAGAGGAAGAGTGCGCGCACCAGCAGCGCCACCCAGGCGGGTGGTGAAATTCTCATAATTTTATTAATTAGAGATGCCAATATTCATTTCAATTAATCGGGCTCATATTTAATGCTCATGAAAAGATGTTAGATTGATTTATTAATCTCTAAGGATTAGAGTTTATATGTTTTGGGTAAAAATTACATGAGTTGCTGAAATACAAATACCCACTGAATACAATTAAGTCTTTTAGCAAAAAACCCAATCGAAGCATGATTATTGAGGCACGGAGTTAAAGAGCTCTTCATATTGCGGCTTTCTAATCACGGTTCAACGATTCTAAATGATTTACTTAAATTATATTTTCTCTCTTTTATATACATATCACATCAAGGCCCATTTATGCACAAATTTCTTTTCTTCACGTTTCCTTACACTACTAATATAAACAAGAAATCCATGAGGAAGATTGAGATGCGACAATAAGTTTTTTTTATAAGGTTTTGAGGTTTTTTGATTTTCTTTTTTGATTGAAATAAGAATCACGCGAGATTTTGAGACTTTTATTACATTAACAATATGGATCCTCTAAATTTAGAAAGCATATGTACATCTTAAATTCATCGCTTTTTTTTTGTCTATCATATTCTAACCCCCAACTCACTCTTGGATTTTTGTCCAGCCCCTTGCAAGGCGAAGGCATTTGAAACTACAAGTTCCCACCACTAGTCCTCCTAAAAAGGTGAGAATTTGAATTCACCATCTCCTCCTTCTCAAGTAGGAAGGGTGGCCACTGAGGCAAACTCCAATAATTTTTTCTTTCAAATAGTTGTTCATCAACGTATAATTACGTGGTTGAGATTGCATCCACGTCCTATTTACCATACTTTTCCCTCTCGACATCAAAAGAAACCCTAATTTTCTACCGTTTCACTTCCACTCTCCCCAAGCAGTAGCCACAGCGGCGGCAGTCAAATCACCACAATGGTTGTGACCCCAGCACCATTACCCCATCATCACCGCTATTCTGATGCATGCCACACACCATGGCTATATATACCGGTCCCGTGACTTGATTGGGAATTCTACTAAAGTTCAGTGATCAACCATGAAAATTTCTGGTGTGCGCTTTTAAATAATGGGAGTCTCTTTCATATTTTCAATTTAGTGCAAAACACAGCTCGATACCTTCGAGAGCTTAGTCTCAAATGTAAAAGCTCGTAGAGAGAGCTCTTTTTGTGCCTCAACATGATCTGAACCTTCATCTATGGTCCATGGAGAAGTTCATAGGTTAAATTATATCCTATGATGATTAAACAAATTTCCTAATTTACACCAATACCAATTACCAAAAATAACTATAGCTCGTATTGTCTCAATATTAATGAAATGCTCAAATGGTCCAGCTGTTGAAGACGTTCTCCTTTTCATTCTACCGGCCAAAACAGCTAATACATGTAAGGCTATGCGTGACTTGAATCAGATTCCAACAATTAATTAATTAAGCTTATTAATTGACAATTAGTGAATGATGTATAGATTTGAAGAGCATATATATAAGTTGGGTCGCTTTGCAGGATGCTTTTTATTGTGCGACAAATTTTTTTTTTATGTCAAATCAACGGACCACCACGCATCCGTACAATTCATCATGTGTGGGGCGAATATATTGACTGGCCTTGAGCGACTGCCTTATATATTTAACTACCGGTGAATTGCCAGAAAAGCTCTAAACTTTTGGTCAAGGTTTAAATCTATCCCGAATTTTTTTTATCTTAGAAAATACCCCAAAATTTATGTCCAGTCTCAAATTTGTCCCAAACTTTTTTTTGTCTAAAAAAAACTCCAAACTTTAAGTTCAGTCTCAAATCTGTCCCAAATTTTGTTTTGTGTAAAAAAAATAGTAAATTTCAATTTATTTTCAAAAATATACCCTCGTCATCTAGTCCTAAATTGACGTGGCACTTCAAAGTCGATAACAAATTCACATCAGTAAAGTAATGGGGTGATAGGTATAAACCGATATGTCATTTTCACTTTGATAACAAATCAAACCCAATAAATATTGTTGAAATTCTCCCAAATAAAACCGTTCTAGGATATGAAAGTTAGTGACGATAACAAATCCACCCCAAAATTTTTTTAATTTAAAAAAACTCAACTTTTAGGTTTAGTCCAAATTTTCCCTGAATTTTTCTTTGTCTAAAAAAAGCCCTATTACTTTGTTGATGTGGATTTGTTATCGATGTGGAAGTGCCACGTCAAGTTGGGACTGAATTACGGGGTATATTTTTGAAAATAAATTGAAATTTGATGATTTTTTTTACACAAAACAAAATTCGGGGCAGATTTAGGATTGTACTTAAATTTTGGGGATTTTTTTTAGACAAAAAAAAGTTTGGGGCAGATTTGGGACTTGACCTAAAGTTTGGGGTTATTTTTGGGACAAAAAAAAGTTTATGGTAGATTTGGGACTTCACCTAAGGTTGGGGTTTTTTTAGGGAATTAGGCCATTTAACTACTAATAATGATTGCATATAATATGTTCGTGTGTGCATCGAATAAATGATGAGTTAAAATAAGTTGTTTATAATAAAAATGCGTACGTGTCTTATTCAAATAGGCCTCAATAGAATGTATCGATGTGCCATTTTATAATAGTTTCACTTTTATCACAGATCTTTTATGAAGACATCCAAATTTTTCTTCATTATATGTCCTATGTTTTCGTGTTAGGGTTCTATTCTCTTAGGAGTAATCGCTTGCTCTTTTTGCTAAGTAAATTAATGAGGAATAATTTGACCAAAAAAAATTAACGAGGAATAATAAGAAGCCTAAGCCTCCTTTTTCTTTCGTAGCGATACTTTGACTCCGTTCACTTCACTGAAAATAACTTTCGGAAAAAAGTATTTTGGATTTTTTAGCATTCGGTTCATGGAAAATAAATTAGTTAAAGAAAACATTTTCCATCAATGAAAAAAACACATTCAAAAGTAAGAAAATGTTTTTCTGCTTTTTAGAAAATGGAAAACCTTTTTTCCATATCTACTTTTTCATGAAACACCCTTTTCCTTTTCTTTTTTCTATTATTTATTTTTGGGAAAATTTCAAAAAGGGACCTAAAGTGCTCTTCTTTTCTCAAAAAAAGATCCGAAGTAGAGTTTGTCTCAAATAAGGATCCAAAGTAATCATTTAGTCTTAAATAAGGACCTGACTTTCCGACCGGCGAACTGATGCGTATTCCGGCAACTTAGGCAGGGGTATTTTCGTCCAAAAATATTTTAATTTTTTTTTCGCTCTTCTTCCCTGTTCATCTTCTTCTTCGTTTGACCCAAGAGGGAGGTAAGCTCAAGAACAGCTGAAGATGCCGTCAATCTGGTAGCGATGGTGGGAGGGCTGGCCAAGGTCGCCCTCGCCGGCCACCGTTGAGGGATGGCCTCTTTTGGGCGAGCTGGCGAGGGACGGACTCGCCAGCGGCCGGCGAGGGACGGACTCGCCAGCGGCCGGCGAGGTCGACCCTCGCCAGATCTCGGCGAGGGTCACCTCGCCAGCAGCCAGCGAGGGATGGCCTCACAGCCATCGGCGAGGACGGCCCTCGCCGCAAGGGCGGTGATTCGAAAGAAGAAGGCAAAGAGAAAAGAGTAAGGAGGAGAAGAGGAGGCGGAGGAACCCATCAAACCCACCACCCAAAACCGAAGCCAAAAGGCCGCAAGCATCACTGGTGACGATAGTCCCCCGCGGGAGGATCCCTCGATCGCCGCGATTCGCAAATCGATCTGAGCGCCCTGCGATCTCCGCACCGCATCGTGCATGATGCGCGCCCAACCCCCTCCCCCCACCCCACCCCCCACCCCCCACCCCCTCCCCCCCGGCGGACATTCCCTTGCTTGTGCTTGCACAGAGAGAGAGGGAGAGTATAGTGGTGGTGGTGGTGGTTGTCGTGGGACGAGGAGGGAGAGAAGAGATTGACGGCATCCCTGGAGCTCACCTCCCTCTTGGTTGTGGTGGGATGAGGAGTCAAACGAAGAAGATGAACAGGGAAGAAGAGTGAAAAAAAATAAATAAAATGCTTTTGGACGAAAATACCCCTGATTAGGCTGCCGGAATACGCACATAAGATGCATCAGTTCGCCGGCCGGCAAGTTAGGTCCTTATTTGAGACTGAATAACTACTTTGGGTCCTTATTTGAGAGTAAATAATTACTTTGGGTCTTCTTTTGAGACAAGCTCCACTTCGGGTCCTCTTTTGAAAAAAGGAAAGCACTTTGGGTCCCTTTTTGAAATTTTCCCTTTATTTTTTTAAAATCAAGTTTTTAATTATTTTTCTTTTTCCTTTTTCTTTTCCTTTTCTTTCTTTTTCTTTTTGCTTCTTCCTCAGCCGGCCGCCGGCCATAGTGACAGCCGACTACCTGCGAGCTCGAGCCTCGCCAAATCTAGTGAGCTAGGTAAGGCTCGAGTTTTTGGTAATTTTTTTTTTCAGACAATCAAATTAAATACTAAATGGAAGAAAATATTTTTTAGTTCATTTTTAGGTTTCAACCAAATACCGGAAAATATTGTTATTTTCTTGGAAAATGGCTTATTGAAAAATATTTTCCGAAATCGTCACATTTTCCGCGAAATGAATGGAGCCTTTATGTTACGCGAGTTTCTTTAATGCACAAGTCAAAGATCCGCACTTTGTTGCATACGTTTTTCCTTACCATTTTATTGTAATGAAAATTTGTTTTATCATAATGATTATCTCAATCTATCTGTTTCATAATTTACAATCATAAAAATGGTGTTATGAAGAGCCATTGCATTGATAAGGCGATATCATTTTACAAAATTCAAATGTTTTTTCTTTCTCCCTAAATAAGTCATAAATTCATTAGCATCCCTTACTATCTTTCTTATCTAAGGAAAATGTAAATATTTTTGGCAGAGGACTTGAAAATTCTTTTTCTTGTGATTATTACATGCATCACAGCTTTAAAATAACCAACAATTTTTTTATCAGTCTTATTGAGAAGCTCTCAATATTAAAACTCTTTTTTTTTGTTAAAGTACGTGAGAAACTAAAAATATGGGCCGTCTTTTATTTATATACTTAAAGTTTAGTAAAAGTTTAGTGAATACTATATTCACCAAATTGTACTCCCGAAAAGAATCATCAAGCTAAACATGATGAAATATCGAGATAAAATTCAAACTAAAGTTAGCGAAACAATTGGCTTGATACTTAAAGATGCAAATTACATAACTACATGACATTTTTGGGGAAATGGTTAAGCAAGCGAATGAAGTTTCTTCAAAATAACTACTTGTCGATAATTTTATAACATAAATGAGCCATATCCATAAAATAATGAAAAGCATCTTAGCTTTCTCGCATTAAGAAAATGAAAAAAAAATCATATCCAATGAATAAGAAAGAGGTATTACCATAAGAAAGAAAATAAGAGAACACTACCATTTCGCTAAACCAACTCTAAAGAAATCGACAAGTTGTGAAGGTGCAATGTATTTCAAAACCCTTCTTTATGTAATAGTACGATACGATTCCTTTTCGCTTTATATCCTGTTGCCTTCAAGTGAAGAATCTCATTCGCCCCTTAAAAGTCGCTTCCAGTTCCAATGGTGCTTAATGAGCATCTAACCCTAGGAATCGCATAAAATCGTGTGGCGTGATGATAGAACAATTCCATTATTGCAAGACCCTTCATTCCAAATTCCACATATTTCTCCATAAAATAAGAGGAGGAGTGCCACCGATTTACGAATTTCATGTGGTATTACTTATTCTTAATCTCTTTAACATGTTGATGGAAAGTGTTTCGTAAGATGTTATCAACCCCGAAAGAAAGCTAGATTGTAGACACTGAAAAATCAAGTGGATGGCTCTACATAATATTATTGATGATAGTTCATGTTGCAATTTTACCATAAAATAAATAAGAAATAATAAAAACATATTAGAGCCTTAGGTAGTTCAGTCGAGTGTCAGTACCTACCGTACGGGAAAAGTCAGTCGTAAATGATCCATTAACAATTAGAGAATAAGAGTTATAATTACTCACACGCTTAAATATTTCTTATACCTAGATCAAATCCAAACCCAGAATTTTCATACTCAATTTGAATGTAAAGTTCACGGCACAAATTACCGTGTCCAAACACGTCCGCCAAAGAAACTAGAACTCTATACGTCCGTCCCTTTTTCGTGTTGGTGCGGCTGTTGCCAGGAAAGAACCCCAAAAACCAAACCCTTATTTTATTTTTACTTTCTTTCCTCCGACAAACCTTATATATACATTACAGGATAGTGGCCCCCTTCTTTGTACGGTTAAAAGAGTCCCTCCACGGTGAAGTTCCATTCTTATTCTTCTTGGATATTTACTCAGAGACCATCGCCCATTGATCAAACTTTGACTTGGATACTAACTTCAACAGAAACCAAATCTCATTCGAATGAAGACATATCAGATTTTGAACAAATCGAAATCTTCTAACGGGTCGGGTTTTGTACATAGTTCGAATTCGCGACATAATTGAACAGTTCAAAAAGTCAACATTTCACTGCATAAAAAAGAGAAGATGCATAAGTACATGCTATTAATTGTGTCTTTCGATTGCTAGCCCCAAAAAACACGGTGCCCTTTGAGACAAAAGTCACATTAAAAAGATACAAGATATAATCAAATCAGAAGCATGGTGTGTTACATATTAGCCATGTCATTAATCTTCGAGTGGATATATAAGAGATTAGCGAGGAATTAGGTACATTTTTCGTATCACGGAGAGCAATTGCGATGTCTCATTCAATCAGTAAAAGACTTATTCTTCTGCTCAAAGCGTGGTCCTTCCTCGCGTGATAAAGAACTATATATTTTGAATGCCCTTCTCAACAGTGTACTATAACTAGATCTGAACTTTAATATTTAATATTACGAATGACCTGGTTTAAAAGATTCTTCGGAGCACTTATGAACCGGCCATATATAACTCGATCTTTCCAAAGAAGCACATTCTTCATTTTTTTTGCGAGCTACGTTGTCTACATCATACGCTTTTCACTCGTTATATTGTTATTATCAGCAATGGGTCATACGTCTCCTTTCCTCATTCACATGACTTATCATTAATATAGCAGAAGAAATCATTAATGAGAGTATCCACTACTCAAGTGTTTTAATATAAACCGGTAGCATTATCCTGTGAAGGCATCATCTGCGCATCATACAGAGTGCAGCTGATAAGTTTTGAAGTGAAAAATGCGTCATGCGATTTCGGAACAGTTCGCGTGGACGGAGAAGCAAGAGAGCTGATCCAAGAAATATGCTGCTGACAGGACATGATTACCAAATTAATCTTTTAAAAAACATAATAATCCTTGCTTTTCTCAATTAATAAATCTTCACAGTCCAATTACCAAATGTAGCTTTTACAATGTATTTAGGCTTAGTAAACGCTAGCAAGGGTTGGTCGAAGGTGAGCGAGGCGCATGCACCGATCGACAGCGGAAGTAGGAAGTGATGGCGACGAAGCAAAAGGTTGAGTGTTCGAATCCCGGGCGCCGCAGGGTGACTTAACCGGTGGCACGTGTGTGGTGGCTAGCACGTGTTGCCCCCAGGGTTTACTTCCCGGCTGTCGGCCGTTCGGGGGTTCCCTGGGTTATCAAAAAAAAAAAAAAAAAAAGCTTATGTTGGTGTAGATTTATTCGTGTTTTAATACTAATAAATTGAGACAAAAATTGAGAAAAAAAAAGGAGGAGCAAATGATCATTGGCAATTCCCCCAAGAGGAAACCTACCTTTGAATTATAATTCTTTCAGCAGTTACGTGATTCTGATGCACAACGGCATACTTGGGCTAAACTGCTCCACTCCCTTTTAACTTTGAATCATTCAAGATAAAATTGCATTTCTATATTTCTTGGATCTTTAGTTATTGTTTGTCGTTCATGGCAAAGGGATATCATTCTATTCTTTTTATAGGCAAATATAGATTCTACTTGATAATCCAACCAACTTCAACGAGGCATTGTGACCTAATATGAGGATAACAAGCAATTGGGATGCTACGAATTTTTGGGGATTATTGTACAAAAAATCTCAAACTTATTATACGATGGCTAATTTAGTCATAAACATTTTAATTATGCCAATTTTATTATAAACCTTTTGATGATTGTTAATGTAGGCCTCCGACTAATTTTGGTTGGAAATCACTAATATAAACTACTCTACGTGATGCAACCGGTGTTGACATAAACAATTTTTTGCAGTTTTTTTCTTTGCTTTCCTATTACTTTTTTACTATTTCTCTCTGCCGGTTGCCTGGCTTTGGTGATAGTTGGCGGAGGTCTTTGGCCACTAAGGAGAGCCAGGATGCCCTCACTGGCCACAACCGAGGGAGACCCTCACCGAATATGACGAGGTGAGTGAGGGCGACACTCGCTAGAGGCCGGCAAAGGATTTCCTTGCCAAATCCAGCAAGGGAAACCCTCCCCCAAGTGAGGGTTGCCCTTGCTTGAGGCTGACGAGGGCTATCCTCACCAGATTTGGGTGACCCTTGCCGATGGCGAGCAACCTCAATCAGCCATTGCTGAGGCTTGCCAATGGAGAGATATATAGGGAAAAAGGAAAAAAAAAGAGAAAGGAAAGAAAAAAAAAGAAAAAGTTCATAAAATCTTTAAAAAAATTGTAAACATCGTCTATGTCAGCAGTAGCTGTGCCACGTAGAATGGGCAATGCTGACTAGACCGGGAAAAGTACTAAAAAAGTCATAAATCTATTGCATTGGTACAAATTTAGCCATAAACTTTTCAATTAGACCAATTTAGCCCTAAATCTTTTCACATTGGTATCAATTTAGTCCATCTAGCCAATTTAGGCCAAAAATCGCTGATGTGGACATTAGCGGTCCTACGTGGCATTGCCGGCACTGACGTAGACAAATTTTAAAAAAATTTTCATATTTTTTGAATATATTTTTTCTTTTTTTCTCTTTTCTTTTCTTTCTTTTTTATTTTTCTAGAAACGGTGGGCTGGCGACCCTCACCTGATCTGGGTGAGGGCCACCGTGCCCTCGAACAGATCCAAGTGAGGGTCGAAACATTCGTCTATTGGCCAGCGAGGGCGCAGGGGCCCTCGTCTACCCACAATTTCTAGAAAAAGAAAAAAGAAAGAAAAGAAAAGAGAAAAAAAGAAAAAGAATTATTAAAAAAATCTAAAGAATTATTAAAAAATTATAAAATTTGTTCACATTAGCGCCGGCGGTGCCACATAGGACCACCGGTGTCCACGTCAGTGATTTCCAACCTAAATTGGCCGGATGGACTGAATTGGTACCAATGCGAAAATGTTTAGGACTAAATTGGTCCAATTGAAAGATTTAGGACTGAATTTGTACCAATGTAATAGGCTTAGGACTTTTTCGATACTTTTCCCTACTAGACCACCCTCTTAGTAATTTTCAGCCAAATTAGGCGAAAGG
The DNA here is from genome assembly GCA_031216235.1 of Syzygium jambos. Lineage (NCBI taxonomy): Eukaryota > Viridiplantae > Streptophyta > Magnoliopsida > Myrtales > Myrtaceae > Syzygium > Syzygium jambos. Next base: position 27,428,483 of record CM062230.1, read on the forward strand.
ACTATGTTGGCAAATCATTAAAAAGTTTAGGATTAATTTGGCACAATTAAAATATTTTGGATTAAATTGGCCGTTGTACAATAGGATTAAGACTTTTTGAACAATTATCTCCTATGAATTCATGCACTTTTCTAAAGATTTATATCACTTTATAAGTTGACGCCAAATTGCACTCCGATGACACAATGCCCCTGATTTAAACTTACCCTTGTGTTATCATCAAGGACAAACGTAAGAGATGATCAAATGAGTGATTTTCGCTATACTTTTATATTCGATTGTTTGCTTGATAAACTCCAAAATAGAAAGGTGATTAGTATGCCATTTGCCAATCATAAGTCAGTCTAGTCGACATGCACGGCTTCCTTACATAATAAGGTAAGGGAGTTGCTCATCCAATCTCTTTCACACCGTGTCATAAGTTTCATATTGGGAAAACAAGTGATAAAGGAAACTTACGCACGCTTGACCTCAAATACTTTTTTTTATTCTTCTCTCTTTTGAAGCCCATGCATGATGGTGACTATTTTATCTAAAGCCAAATTTGCCCACATCTTGATTGGTGAAAACTTCATCCACTAATCTTTAGTTGATGGATTGCAAAAATGAAAACCACAAATGATTATATTTACATTTATCCTTAGTTGGAGGAAGTTTCCCACCAGTTTATGGTTGGTTGGTTAATATACGATCATCATCTATATTTATACTTAGTTAAGTTTGTATATGGATGATTCCATAACTTGTAACCCACCAATTAGAGGTGTGGCCGGAGTACCCAATTTGAGATGGAAAATAATTTAACCACCAATAAGAGACTTAGTTAAATTAATTTCCCTCAATTAGGAATAGAGGTAAACACAATCCTTTTATGTATGGACTATATTTTCCTCCACCCTCTATTGTTGGAGCAAGCTAGCCTCTAATTCACAGGTTATCAATATGAATATCATGTACTTGTAACTTATCTTAATATTGACCATGTTTTCCTTCATCTCTAGCTGGTGAAAAATTTCTCCAACCAGATTTCTTATTGGTGGTATATACATATTATCCATATTTATTATTTTTCTCAAGTTCATGTGTGAGTTAACCCACCAATAAGAGATTTGGTAGGATGAAATTTCCTCCAACATGGTCCAACCATGGATGCAAGAAAACACTACCCTTTTATCTATGGTTTATACTTTCCTCCGTCATTGGTCGGTGAAAACTGCCCTTTAATTGGTGAATATGAATATGGATATCAACCCACATTTGAATTTGTACGTAAAAAGTAGGCCATATTTTCCTCTATCCCTACTTGGAGAATAAGTTTCTCCAACTAGGTTTCTGTTGGATGAATTACAAATATGAATATCATCCGCAAGTATTTCCAGCTGAGTTTGCATCTAGTTGATGTCCCTATTTGCAACCTATCAATTAAAGCTCTGGTTAGATGAAGTTTCCTCCAACCAAGAATGAAGGAAAACACAACCTTCTAAATGTAAATGCGAGTGATGTTTGTATTTATAACTTACCAATCAAAACCTGATTGTAGAAAATTTCTTCCAACTAGAAATGGAGGAAAAAATGACACGAATCCGTCAATGCATTATTGTCTTTTGAAAGATCTTTTTATCATAAAAGGAAAGCATTACTTACTTAAGAATTGCATTCATTTTATGCAAGTTGTTTACAACTATTGATATTGATGATAAGACTTATGGGGGAGAAATATTGCCAATTATTCTAAAAACATCAACTAAAACATCAACTTTATAGATGAGGGGAAGATTTATGATTAAAAAATACTTAACTCTCTCCTTTATGTCTTGGGAGAAAAATGAGTGAAGTATGATAATGAAAAACGTTCATGGTTATCAACTTTAACCAATGGGTGAAGGATTTGCGAGACACATTATCAACTTGTTTAAATACTAGACCTGTCAAATGGGTGGGTCGGGTCGGGTTTGGGTCGGGTCATAAATGGTCCGACCCAAATTGACCCATTAACCCGTTTATGACCCATTTTATGCGCAATGCAATTTTGTTGACCCATACCCGACCCGACCCATATCCAACCCATACCCGATTAGACCCATATTGCTAAAATACTTCTATATTTAATTAAATATAGGAAAATTCATACCCAAGCTGAAATGAGAATGCAGAATGAGTGAGTGCAAGATTGAGTGAGAGTGAGAGAAATGCGTTGAGTTTAAATCAGTTGTAAACTCATTTATGACTCATTTGCGACCCATTTATGACCCATTTAACACTAATGTAAGACTTCTACCCATTTATGACCCATTTACTAAATATAACTAACCCATTTATGACCCATTTACTAATAAATGGGTTAAGAAATGGGTTTATGACCCATTTTGACAGGTCTATTAAATACTTAGCTTTCTAGATGAAGGGGAGACTTCTTATTTAAAAATTCTTATTAATCTTCCTTATGCGTAGGTTGGGATTTGATTATTTACGAGGAGAGACAAATGAGGAGCTTTGGAGATATTTGAGTACAAGAAATCATGTTCTTATAGAAATTATGATAGCAATACAAACTTATCTCATAGATAAAGGTATGATTTCATATTTAAACGTTCTTCAAATATCGGGCTTTTGAATGGCATCCATGGCGTGATGGATATAATTGAAAATTTATGCAAAGTAAAAGAAACATAGATAATTGTTGAGAAAAACCAATATCAGGCAAAGCTATTCCGACTTCAGACTATTAGAGAGTGACCGGAATCGTTTCGCGGTCCCACAATCGAATACAAAGTGCGGGAGTTACGTTTATATAGAGTTTATATAGAGTGATGATTCTAGTCAAACCCAAATTTGAGGGAGTTTGAAGTACATTGAAATTAAAATCATATGGAACTAAAATCTATGTAGTTGAAAAGATATGAAACGAAATGTGCAAGGAAAGGAAAGAACATTTGAGGTGGATGTGTTTTCATAAAATCCATTTATATAAAATGATTTTCCAAACATTCGGGTGTTTGGTTCGTTGAAAGTGGATAATTAATGGAAATTTTTTTTTATGGTCAAGGATAAAAACCATAATTAATATTGAGGAAATTGATTTCTCCATCCTAAAAGGATGAAATCATTTTCCTAAGCTCCTTTTCCACATGCACGCTTGCACAAAATGGAACACCATTCTCACGTGAAGTTTTATGACCAATGAGAGATTTTAATCTATTTTTTTGCCATCCCTTTTTAAGGTTACTATATTTTGATAAATAAAATTAAAGTTTATACTTCATATATTATTAATATCTGAACATGGATTTCAATATCATCTTAGCATCTTAGATTATGAACAAAATATATAGTCAACATACATAATATCTTTTGAAAGTATGATCTAATTATCAAAAAGCTTTTTCCATCTTACTTTCAAGTAAACCACCAAACAACTTAAAACTAGTCATCTTTCTTGAAATTTATTTTCTCGAAAAACATTTTCCTTCATTAGGAAGTTTTTTGTGATACAAGCATGTTTATGGTCCATTTATTTGAAGGAAAACTGTTTCCGGGAAATTATTTTATGACTTTTTCGTATTTTGGTGACAATAAAATAATCGATCTATGGAAAATGTTTTCCATGGACAAAAAATAACAAGCTCAGACCGGAAGAAAAGCATCACTTTCTTTCCAAAAAGAAATTGCATTTTACCTAAACCATTAGATAAATGAAAACTAACTATTCTCACAAAGATGAATCCTATAAAAATATTTCTCTTTTTCACGAAAATTTCAGTGTAATAAATGCACCCGTATTCTCTCGTAGTCGTAGAGACGTGGTTTACAAGCTAGTTGAAACTCCAAGTTTCATAACTTCCCATTGAGTTCGTCCAGCACTTGTCCCACTCTCTATTTAACTTCCCCCGTGTCCTTGGTTAACTGCAGCACACACCGCTAAAAGCTCGACCTTCATTCTGCGTGAACCCCACTTCGGAGTTCTCACGACCGCATAAAACTTCCCAGGTTCAGAGAACACTCGCCGCCAACTGTCCCGTTTTCTCTTCACGAACCGCCCGACCTTTGCCTCTTCCGTCACGTCAAATTTCCCAAGGTTCGACCTAACTTTACAGCCCTCGGTTGACCTGAACCTCGATAACCAAGAATACTGTGGTCAAACCCTTTCTTCTTCTTCAAGTTCAACTATAAGTTAATTAAGTACATTCCACGCTTCATGTAATGAATGAACATATGATTTTAGCAACAAAAAAAACGAATGAACATATGATCAAAGTGCGGGTCAATATAATGAACTAGGCACAGACAATCAAGAAATTAGATTACCCTTTGCTTACCAGCTCTTTAAAAAATTTACTAACACAAAAAAAAAAACCGATGTTTCAACAAGAGCATTAGAATTGTCCTAAAATATAAATATGATGCTTGGATTTATTCATCATTCGTATGGATACACACATATATCTATTTCTCAAATACTGTGAGGATAAACAATATTAGATCATCTCAAATCGAGACTTCAGTCGTGTGTGTGTGAGGCACTCCCTTCAGTCCACTAAAGTGCCATAACTTTTAAAAGACGTTCGCTTGAGTGTCACAATTTTAAAAAAAAGAAGAAGTTATGACCCTCATGTGGACATCGCACGAAAGTTAAACACTTATATGATTGGAAAAAAAATTATGGTATTTAAGTGAGCGCCTTACGAAAGTTATAACACTTGTGGTATCATTTTCCCGATTTTTGTTATCATATTATTTTTTATTTAGGAGAAAGTTATTGGTTCATTGATGGGGCTAGAACAGTGCGTGCTTGTATGGTTCACATCTGTAATCATATTAGAAAATGATTTTTATGATATGATTGGTCCTGGGTTTCGAATTATTGGTAGAACCCAGCACGTATCTGAAGATTTCCGCGAACGTTCCTCTCCCTAAAGGTTCGCCATAATTTAATAGTAAGGTGTTGTTAAATAAACGTTATGTAGTCGCCTCGAATTAAACAATTATGATAATGAAAGGCGAAGTTAGCTTCAAAATATTCCAACCCTATTTAATAAAACTAATTCGTGCAACCTCAGGAACATAAGCTTGAATTTAATAAAAAAAAATTTGGCAAACTGGGACCTATGGAATGTTGTCCCCTCCAGCCTCAGGTCGATCTACATTTTTTATACTGTAAAATGGAATAGTATAAAGTATACAAAATATTACTCTAAAGTTATGGTTGGCCCGTCACGTCTTATCATTTGTTTGTTTATATTCAGCTTGCGAAAAATAGTTGGTGATGCATGAAGCGGCAAATTAGAGTTGGACCACTTTTTAACATGGAGCATACAACTTTTTAATTTGTTCTTTTTTTTTATTTCTTTATAAAGTTGCTTCTTTTCTTTTTTTTTTTTATCGACTAACGTAAGATTTCCCACAATTTTGTTTTTTCTTTCCAACTTGTCATTTGAGTGTGGGATTGCAATTCTTTCGCAATTGACAAATATGAAAAAATCATCTCAATTTTCTTGAATGTACTTGTGATGTGACAAATCAAATTTAGGATGATAAAAACAGAATATTTTAATATTATTATGACAATAATATTCATCCCAATCAATCTGTGTCCCGCTTACGGGTGCATATAGAAGGGGATGCCACGTATTATTGCGCACCAATTTGTTATTTCTCTTAACACCGCTAACAATAAATTGCTCATTGCTCATTTGTTCTTTTATTATTTTGTCTAAATACTAAGATACATCTCATATTTTTGTAGAAATTAGTTTTTATTTTTATATAACTGACCTTTTCTTATCAAATCAATTAATTTTATCAAACCAAAGCAAAAAAAAAAGTAGTAGTCTACCAATAAGGTTCAGTTTCCTTCACCAATTTAGTTCGTTTTAATTTTTCCTTCTTATTAAATTGTACAAATGTCTTTTGATATGAGTATATCTTTTTAATATCTTTTATTGCAATTTAATCAAATTATGATGAGGGGAGGAACCAATGGCTACTTGCACATTAGTACACTCACCGCCAAGCAATCCTTCGGGTTTGCCGAAAATCTAAGGTGCTTACGGTACGTGCAAGGCATGCTACAACTGCATTTTAGGCCCATTTCTCGACCGACGAACACGAGGAACCTGTCAGGGACTTTACAGCGAGAAAGAGGGATATTGGTGCTTCTCCTTTCGACAGGTAACTTTCGAGTCTCTATTGTGTCACGGGCTATTAGATTGGGCTAGATTGGAAGTAGCACCACCTAACTCAAACGTTGCCATATCCGCATAATTCTGATTATATATGTCCAGAAATCAGAAGAGCGGATAGCAACTTTGGCATATTGGATAACTTCATTTCCATTACCTTAAACAATGCAAGTGTGAACGACCTGGTCGCCAGGACCTTGTATGCATCGCTTATGCGAATTTGCACCGGTATTTTTTTTTGTGATGTATGATGCTTGTGCCACGTAATTAATCTTTGCATGCTAGATGGACGATTATGTAAAATTTATATTGAGGTTGGCCCGGTACATTAGCTCTAGTGCCTCAAGGGGACAAGATATGAAAGCTGCGGAGGCAAAGTGCATGGGAACACGAGAAGCTGCCGATAGACGTGGAAAGCAGGTAGAATTTCACTTATTTGATGTTGAAGAAGGCATGTGATACAATAGAATTGGAGGGTAGCTGAAGTCTTTAGGGACTTCTTGAAGGTATTCAATGATGCAACAGAGGCACTGTCCGCCGTAGTTTACCCACCAAGCAGCCAAGCCTTGTCATTCTTGTTCCTGATTTCACAGCTCTAGTCACGACATTGCCCACTCTAACAATACGACGTATGACTTGTGTTAAAAATGTACTTGATTTGGATAACCAACCGACAATAAGAGACATATGATAGTTCTACTACTTTAAAGACTATATAGAGTGCAAAGAGCTTTTACTATAATCATGGGGCCGGGACAAGACACTTGTTGCTGCACCCATGATATTGTTGCCATCAAGAAGGTATATGCATGTCCAACATAAGGGCGTGTGTGTAAACTCGGGCTGCCTGACCAAGTATAGCCATGGAACTTTAAATTTTAAAGTTTTATTTTATAAGTAAATGTATGCATTTTTTGTGTCATATATTCACAGTCAGTTTTTCATGTTGGAAAATCTATAAATATTTGTGTTGATATTATGCAATTGGTGCTGCGACAATTATCACGTTATTATCAAATATTCCGTGAAACTTTATTAATTATTTATTAATTTTTAATTTATTGGGAAATTTTTTTAGATTAGATAAAAAAAAGAGAGAAATCACACGGCCTGTCAGGGCGATGGGCCGTGCCTGGTCATCTCTTTGGGTCGACGTAAGAATAATTGAGAACTATACATGATCATCCTGCATTGAAGTTCTGTCTCGATATGTACTGTATCATAAATTATTCTTTATTTTGCCGAGGTGAGACCCCAGCACATATCTGAAGGTTTCCGCGAATGTTCCTCTTCGTAAAGGTTGACCATAAACTAATAATATATTACTTAATAAGGTCTTAATAAAAAAACTTTTAGCAGTCGCTTCGAATTAAATAACTACAATATGTGAGCATGCTCCCACAAAAAAAATTCCACCACAATTAAATAAAACTAATAGTCAAATTCTCCCCTCATTCCTTAGATTAATCTACATTTTCTTTATAATAGAAGCAGTAATAATAAAATATATACAAAAGGGGAAAATTATAAAACTGGTGTACAGATATTCTAAAGTTTCCTTCATCAAGGATCACACCAATCTCAAGGGCTGTAGACCATATGAGTAGAATAAATATAGATGATATTGTTGTTATTTGTGCTGGTGATATTGGGGTATTAAGGGCTTATTTGGTTCAACTTTTATACTAGCATTGGCCAAATGCCAGAATTTAGAATGCTACTGTTTACATCTCTTTTTTTTTTTTTTTTATTTGAATCTGTTCATCTTCTTCACTAGGCAGCTGATGAGGGCGGCCGGCGAGGGAGAAGGGCCGGCGAGGTCGCCTGGGGTCAGGCGACTGCCCAGGTGACGCCGTCGCTGGGGTCGCTCGACCCAGGCCGTCGCCGCCTGGGTTGTGTGACCTTAGGTGATGGCTGCCTGGGGTCGCGCGACCTTAGGCGACGGCCGCCTGGGGACGGGCGATGGCTGCCGGCGCCAGATCTGGCTCGCCGGCGGCCGTAGCCCTTCGCTAGAGCCGGCGAAGGGTGCTTTAAAAAAAAAAAAAACTCCCAAAGCCCATTTGTATATAAAAATAACTAAACACAACTTGCATTTTTTCAAGTGGTTTTCAAATGATTTTTACCAAACGCCATTTGCATTTCCCGAAGTGACTTTCACCTAAAGGTATTTGCATTCCCCAAATGAGCATTCTAAAAGCCGAACCAAATGGACCCTAAGTATTTGTCCGCATACAAGCAAGTACACTAATAAATCATTAAATCAATTTATACGGAGTATTTACAAGGAGTGTAATTGTATTCACATAAAAACAAATAGGTTTTATCTATAATTCAATTTGAATTGATTTCACGGAATAATTACAGAAAATGAGAATACGTCCATATAGAAGCTTTCGGACTCAGGTGAGGTCGTAGGGTGGAGCAGGTTGAATATTTGACTTGACGACATCCGTTGGTTTAATTGGTGACGTGCCCATAATTTAAATAGGAATTAGGTATGCAGATGCAGTCTAAATTGACTTGATTCCTAGATCTAAAGAGAAAATTGGGATTTAGTCCCTACCAAATTTATTCCTTTATGGTGCGATTCATTCGTGCAGTTGACGTTTGAGTGTCGATTGTGGTTACCGAGCATCCATGTATAAAACTAAGTTTAGGGATATTGTAGCCATTTCATCTAAAGCATTATGCATTGCATTTTACATAAACTCTTAAGAGACATTAGGGTCATTCTGCATACACGTAGACCCATCAAATGGGTAGGTCCGATAAAAAATGATCCAATCCAAATTAATTAATTCTCATGCAATTCAAATCTAGTGACCTATATCCAACCCGACATATATTGTTAAAATACATCCAAATTTAAGACAATCTAAAAAACTCAAACTTAAATTGAGGTGACAACGTGAGATCGATCAAGTGAAGGCGAGAGAAACTGAAGAGAAAGACATAAAGGTAGGTTAAGTAAACTGTGAACCCCATTCGAGACCTATATTGTTTTGAGCATTACAATTTTAAACTGATTTATGACCCATTTACTGAATATAACTAACCCATATAATAATTCGGCTTATTAAATAGAGGTGGGTTACGTATAGTCACTTTATGCAATGGGAATATATGGGCTTTGGTGGCTAGCCCTAATAAGTCACAGGGTAAGATATGAAGATCTTGAGCTTGAATTATTAGGGCACCCCCCTGACATTCCAGTCAGTTAGAGCTCTCGTGGCTCTTGATAGGCCCGACTTGGTTTTCTTGATGGAGAAAAATAACAAGAAAATTTTGTAGATCTAATTAGGCCCCAATTAATTAATTTTCCAAACTCCTTTTTGGTGCCTCCCAAGGGCATAACATTGGGTTTAGTGATTATGTCGAATGTGGAGGTGTCAGATGAAGTGGTGTCAAACTCCAAGGAATACATAGACGTGATTAGCAAGGACTCGACAAGTGAAAAGAGTATGAGAGTCACTTTCTTACGTCACAATTTTCCAAGATAACTCTTGCTATGGCAACATTTACGCACCATTTATGCCAGCAATCAACTCCTGTGGTTTTGTATGAGCAATTTCAACGAGACTCTTTACCAGTGGGAAAAGGTTGAAAAGGGGGAATTGGACCATTACAAGCTTGTTGCATTCAAAGAACTTCGTATCGATTGTTAGGGATGTGCTTTTACCTGGGCAAACAATAGAGATGAACCGGCCATGTGAAAATAGGCGGATAGGGTATCGTGTACCATAGATTGGAGGGTTTTGTTCCCTAATGCTGACGTTTTTGCCCTACCAGTTATTGGTCGTGACATAGCCCTCTACTTCTTTCCTTGCATCCGGTTCCTGAGGAAAAGAAACAAGAGTTTAAATTTGAAGCTTTTTGCTGGAAGACCAAGAATGTAGTGAGATTATTAAGAGTACTTGGCACAACCCCCACTCGACTACAAGGGGTTTTACAGGTAAAATTAAAAGCGTTTTTGAGGCACTAACCACTTGGAGCATAAAGAAATTTTCAAAAGCTTCTCGTCAAGTTGAGGTGTTGAAGAAGAAACTCACTGAAATCAGCAACGGAATAGCAGGGACTTTCCGAAGGGAAGAATACCAAGAAGTCTTGGAGGGAGTTAAGGCATTGCTTACACATGCGGGTGAACTTGTCCTTCACATCGGTCAAGTGCTCGGTGTTTGGGACCCGAAAATAATAATCTGGATAGTCGTCATTGGCCGTGCCGATGACCAGAATTGCTGCCGGGACTTTGCAATCCAATAAAGATCCCATTGTGGCCGGGGCTTGGTTCGAACAATTAGGGCAAAGAAGATGAAGCTCGGAAGGATGATGCTCAGCTACGAGAACATTTCGGGTGGTTGGCGAGACATATTAAGCTTCGCCGGTCAAGTAAGGAAAATCTAATGCTTCCTCAATTCTTATATGTTTCTTTTATGCGGATCATATTGGGGCTATAAATGTCAATTCCCGGCCGACTGAATCTCATGTTTGGTTTCGACCCAAGAAAAAAAATTTCATGTCTGGTGCGAAATGGAAAGCATCTGGTTATGGAATGGCCATAAGCTTGTCATTTCAAATCAATTATAAGGTGATAAATTAATCATCGATAACTAATGAGAATACTGAATTAAATATTAAATCGGATGAACTAATTTATGGAATGAGTATATTTGTTACTATAGACATTACTGACTATTTTTAAAGAAATTATAAGCATGGTTTATTATAAGAACGTATTGTGAAACACAAGCGTAATTGATTAATCGTGACTGTGGAGTATTGTTTGGTGGAGTATTTTTTAATCCAACTATCTTGTGGTACTTTAGTAAAATTATAATCTTATTTTATGCAAGTGCATCACAGTTATGATTTGAAGTTATTAAAATCCTTTTTCCATTCCGTTTTCATAATTATATTAGCTACCGAAAAAAAAAATCCTCATTTCGTTCTTTTCCATTCTATTTGTAACTATTTTTTTCATTCTATTTCCTCACTCGTGAATTCCATCTTCCCAAACACAATATCATAGTACTTCGCAGAAAAAAAAGAAGCTATAAGACTAATGCTTCGTCTATGCTAAAAATAGTAAAGAAAAAGACGCAATTCACATTGATTTGCCATTTCGTCAAATCTACAAGATGCAAGTGTCAAATTTAGCCCTTGAAACAATTCCAATAGAATTTTCAATAGGACAAAACAATTAGAAAGACCCAAAGGGACATTAAGCCTAACAAAGTAGCATGAGAACAAGATAACAATTTCACAAAAGAAAGAAATAAATGTGAGAATAAAAATTCTCCAAATTCGCCATTTGGCAAGCTATACATAAGTTGACCGAAGGGGACATTGGATACCAAGAAATAAAATGTTAATAAAGACAAAGGTGCACAAATGATTCCTCTTTGAATCGATTTTTCCCTTTTGGGAAATTATATGACGTGTATGAATCATACCCCAACAAGTGAGAGCAGAGGAGTGAGTGATCAGTGAGAGTGAAGAAAGAGAGTGTGTGCGCACACAAAGGGAAGGAAAAGAAAAAGAGGAAAATCTGAAGCTCGATCTGAACTGTCAAATTACCCAAATTCCTTTACATATTACCTGAATAGAATGAAACCCGAGCTGAAAAGACCCGAAATTTCCGGTTCAGTTAGGATATTTTTGACAGCTCTAGAGGTGTTCGTAAAGCCATCAAGGGATTGTTGAATCAGCACACCTTGATATCCCTAACATGCACATGGAGGTGAATAATACCAATAGAGTAAGAAAGAAGAAATGATAACCCCCAAGAAAGCAAAAAGAAACATGGATGAAGGCCCTCGAAATTCTCTTGAGATGTGAGAAAGTTGATCGTCCTACAGAAACCATAGCATCGGGCTCGATTAAAGGCAGAATTCTCAGAGAAAAAGAATCACAGGAAGAACTATCGATACCGCTAAGCTATCTGCTGTCGGGGCAATCATTCCTCTCCCATCCCTTGAAAGTGAACGACTCATTTCTTCCAACTCTTGAGGATCGACAAAGAAATAATTCCCACATCGGCATTGATGAGGGAACTGGAGGACATCTCCAGAATCTTCAACCATCGTATCCTCTAAGTCGACTTCTGCTGCTATCCCGTCTCGAAGCCTGCAGCTCACTATCATGAAGGCTTCCCAACTAGGCCTCACCGAGGACCTCCCGAGCTTTTTGTATCATCTGAAACTTATCTGCATTGCTCCTGTCGGCATAACCAATCTCAGGACTCCTCTGCAATTTATCCGGATGATAATTAAGGATGTAAGATTGATAACTCGCACGATTTTCTTCACAGCTTGCATTTTCTTCGACACTCAAAATGTCTGTACAATGTTTCTTTCACCGAATGCTGGCCAAGTACCATGGTTGAGAAGAGAAGTGGCTTGGAGCTGGTTACGTTGCAAAATGCATACACAACAAAAAAATTTAATAAAAACCAGCGATATAATAACGGAAGAGAAATATAAACAGACTGTCTTCCAATTAAACTCAATTAAAGTAATCTCATTCCATACACTAACAGAACGCAAACTAAACCAAAACAAGACACTAAAGATTGCCTCCGTTGGTGAAAAGTGTGTTAAACAGTGGTACTACGACAATTATGTTGTGTTAACGAAGTTTAGTCATCAGATGGTAATTCACAAATAGATGATTCCTGTGTCTTAATATGTGTGCGTCGGCACTTGGCAATGCCCAGCCTGATATTGGTTATACCAACTAAGAACTCGTCTAAGTGCAAATCAAACCAAAGTTCTGATAGGAGAATGTCCTAGAGAAATTTTTTTTAGTTCCACTTTCTTAATCGTAACGAATAGAAGTGACATCTTGTTCTCCACATAGTGGCTATGTCAGCGCAAAGCAGAAACCAAACAAAGAGAAGAATCAAATGAGTAACTCTATAATCTAATGTCGAAATCCACGGAAGTCATATCTAAAGCTCCAATGTCCTACACAACTGCCCTACACAGCTAATGCACGCAACTTGAAGATGAAGATGTACTCCAACATAGAAAGCAACTAAGTACCCGATGCAACCGACTTCATGCTCAGCCAGTCAGGGCCATAGCCAATCCTTTCTCTGACAAAAAAGCTGCAGCACACATTACGATTAAAACCATGAACACTAAAGAGGAATGATTCTCCATTGACTTTTCACTCCACGAGTTCAGTGGAAAACAACCATCACTAAGAAGCAAGACCTCTAAACATCAAGCACAAGATAACAAACTACTTCAGCTACGGAAACCCTAAGTCCAAGATAGTCAACTTCAAAACTTAATGCAGGCCTCAACTACATCAAACCACGATTGAACCACAAATCGAGATTCTTACGTTTGTATTTAGGGATAAAGAAAACGTCCAAGCCTAATAATGTGAGCAGCTGCAGTGATCAGATATCTTACTTCTTTTCTCTTTGAGTTATGGGGAAGATAGACCGGAAAGAAAGATGCTAGACTGTTGGGAAGTGCTTCTTTCTTTTCCTGTCTTCACTGCTTGAAGCGAGGGTAGGTTGAGTTGAAGCGTAAGAATAGTCTCTCCTTTCAAGAAACCTAAGAAATATCTTAGACAATATATTCATAGACATCTGCAGCAGACTAATAACTACCACAGGAAGGACAGATCATATTTAGAGCCGATTATCAAAGCCAATTGCTACAATAGTAAATGTATACAGCATCATTCTCCGCTAACCTAGCTTCGCAGCAATCAGCAATCACATCCATCATCCGCTTAAGTATGCCATCAAAGCCAAGGGATCTCGTGTTCGAATCCCACATTCCCTTTCCTTAATTGTCAACTGCACTACACGTCAAGTAGTTCACATGTTATAGCTCTCTCGTCTTTCTACTAATTTCATGCGCGGTGGGAGTTTTTTAGAATTTATCATACACATTTAAGTCGTTATCCTATAGCTTAGCTTTTAAATGATACTGGATTATGGCATAAAGACGATCAACAGAAGCACCAGCTCCGACCAAGGCACCAATGGCAAAAATGAGTTCTTTCGATCAATATTTACTTGTATTGTCCCTGCACACAATGCGGTTCACGCAAGCAAGAAAGAATTAAATTAAACTCAGTTGCAGTGGTAGGGTTTGGGCAATACAAGTCTGTTGGTTTGCGGAAGCGTGGTTAGTTTTGTAAGTCAGTGGGTGATTTAGTGAGTGCAAGTGTAGGTGCGTAGACTTATCGAGCAACAATAGGACAAGGACTTTTATTATTGTATTGGAGATGAAAAATAATGGAAGGCTTGGACATGGGACTTATTAGTTTTCTTCTGCTGGGCGTTTTCTAATTCTAGCCACAATCTCTAGCTACTAAACACTTCATCTAGCGGATTCTAGATTGTAGTTTAGTAAATCTGGGAAATTCTAGAAAATAGATCAATAAATCCACACTCCTCCCTGATCTGTTTTCGTGATTCTCCCAATATGCTTTGTCTCATCTCGTACTTTGCTGGAAATAATTCTTGTAATTTGCTTCATACCTTTCCCGCGGTCTTCGCTCCAAGAACTCTTGCATCCTCTAGTAGTTACTCTTTCTGAACACTTCCACTTGCCTTCGAATTTGCATATTTTTCTCAACAATGTCCCTTATGTCTTGAGCCATCAAAATGTTTCAATAATCATAATTGTACCCATCAAAAGTAGAGATGGGTAGTTTTTGTGAGGCACGTTTACCATAGTTTTGATATTGGAAATATAGTTGGCTGTTTTTTTACAGAGGCTGCAGGACAAACGTCTAATATCAACTCAACGGCACTGTTGAGGTTTTTGTTTTTTATAGAGGTTGGTTAGGACAAACATCCGATACCAACCTACCAACACTCTCTAACTTTGGCTCTGACTCTGACTCCAGTTCTGGCTTTGTTGGCCTCACTCAGGCTCTGGCTCCGGCTTTGATTTTAGTTGAGGATAGTGAACCATTTGAATGTGCCTAACTTTGATACCATGTTAAAATTTGGGGATGCACAAAAATATGGTTCTGACATTGATAATAATTTGTGCTTTGATGTGCGCTTTGTGCTTTGATGCGCGCAAGTGTACGTGTGTATGGTCTAGTTGATGTAGAGGAATGGACACGGCTAGGATACTTCAAGGAATATACAGAAGGAAGGTTTGTGGGACAAGGATAGTTTACTTGGTCGGATTAACAAAATGGTGTTACATATAGGAGGAAAAGCCAGCGAGGAGTTGGGCGCCGAGTTGCCTGAGTTGGTCCGACCGAGACGACCTTTGAGCTGAGAGAGAGAGAGAGAGAGAGAGAGAGAGAGAGAGAGAGAGAGAGAGAGAGAGAGAGAGAGAGAGAGAGAGAGAGAGCTGTGGCTGAGGACTGGCCGATTTGGTACTTGGCATGTTTATGGAGGCCAAAGTAGGTTGAAAACCGCAAGGGGTAGGAATAAAGGGTGCTGACTGCTTGGACTGGGGGGACCTTGGGTGGGTCTTGGAGTCGTGGCTTTGTTTTGTTTTGTTCTTTAGTAAAAATGCATAAACTTTGGACTAAGATAAATGATTGTTTTTTCTTTGTTACTAAAAGAATATGAACATGTTTATACAATGTTTGGTTTCTAGGAAGAAATTCGTATAGTGATAAAAAAAAATGCCGAGCATTTATCTTATCTCGCCATCCAATTATAGTTATGAATTTTATTACCAATTCAAAATACAGTGCGAAAATGAAAAGTAATAGCTCGCGGGCCTATGCGTGCAGGAAGACTTGTGTTTATCTTACACTAACTCAAAGTGAGGCACACACTAGTTGTGATTTAAGGCTTGTAATTTTCTGCTTTTTCATCAAATTTTAAAATATGATACAAATTTTAGAAATTTACGCATAAACCTATGTTTCAATATTTACATATGACAAAAATGTCATGTGCTTAAGATGGAAAAAAATCAAAGTGTGTACCTCGTGAGGTTTGACAAAAGTAAAAAATGACAAAGCAATAAAGCACCCCAAATTGACACTAAATTGGAAAGAGCAAAGCCAATAAAGTGGGAGAGGTGGTGAATTTGGACGAGAGAGAAATTACCTTTTTGTGCATGCATTTAGTTTAATAACCTTCCATCAAATTCGCCCTAAATAATAAACCAATTTTTTTAATTAAGGGCAGGCGGATGGAATTTAATGGGAAAATTTGTCAACGAAAATCACTGACAATTCTTTTAATATGTAGGAAGATGAGGGACAAAAAAATAGAAATAAAAATGTAGCCTAGATCGATCTTTTGTAGTGAGGTAGGCAAGGTCCGCACTAATAAAACCCAATTGGGTGACCCAAATATATAATAATTTTGACTTGACGACGTGAGGAATCAGGTAAAAAACTCAATCAAAATCCGGTTGGGTAAGCCCAAATCTTATATGTTTGGACTTAGCTGCGTGAGGAATTGAACATTTGTGCGACTAATCTGCAAACACCAGTCCACTCCTTACCACATAAGTCAATTTCTCGACGTTAACTTCGAGAAATTATCGTATAGTATGTAACTAAGCCAAGCCAATTTTACAACAAAAAACAATAAGAATTGTATGAATCCCAAAAGGAACACAAAGTTTTTTAACATTCTTTTGTAGCATCGATATTGTATCTAAGATTCTTTCGTTTTGCTCGCCAATGTCCAATGTCGGCACAGCATAATTCTTTTACAGCAGAAAGTTTAGTTTTAGGTAGCAGATTAAGCTAACACACCACTGCTCATTGGACAAACCCATCACTCTTACTTCAACATGATGCTAAGTGGAAGCTCGAAATCAAGTTTAATTAAAGTTTCTTGGAATCAAGGATAATTGCTTATTGTAAATCATAAATTCTTGAATGAGTGAACCTTGTAATAATTTATGATAATTTGTTATTTCGTTTCTTTGGTCCAATTATTTCTCATTGAGAAATGAAACTTGTGATGTCCAGTCGTAAATAAGTTTTGGACCACTCGACTAGCTAGGACGATGGTACCTAACATGCTTTTCAACAAACAGCTAGCATTAGATAAAACTAAAAAGAGGATAACAGACTCAGTGTTAATCATGCTTCATCATTCTCAGCATTACACACAAAACATGATCATCTCCCACTAAAAAACACACACTCTCTCTCTCTCTCTGAAAACCCAACTCACACTCACCACTTATCTTTCCTTGCACTTTAAGCCTCCTCCATTTTTAATACCACTTCACAGAGAGACCCCAGGGAAAAAGAGGAAAACACAAGGACCCATCAACCGATACTGCACACAAGAGCACATCCACCAAAAAACTCGAGGAAGAAAGAAGCATGAGCTCGGTCTGCATATCGAGCTGCCTCAACGACGCGCGTGCCGTGCAGGCTCCGGTCCGGGCCACCTATGTGAACCTCTACAAGTGGCCCGAGTCCGACGCAGAGTTCGTGAGATCGGTGAGCTCCAACAGGCGTGCAGGCGGCAGTGGCGGCAGGACCATCGATCACCACGCGATCCACGCTAGGGTGGTGGACAGCATCTCCTGCAGGCAAATGTACCTAAGGAGCTACCCGCTTTCCAGAGAGGAGAACGCCTTGCCAGACAACGAGACCCGGTGGTGCTTCAGTCGTCGCCGCAGAGCAAAAGGAAGTGAAGGCGATAAGAAGAGGAAGGAACGGCGTCGTAGAAGAAGGTGCGTGGCGTTGAGGAAAGCGAGGGAAGCGTCTTGGACTGCCATGTTCAGGATCTTCCACAGGCTGCTCTCGTGCTCCGCCAGTGTAGACGTTGTTGACTGAAACCCTTTATTCTTTTTTTGTTCTTTGATTGTTTTGAAGCTTTTTCTATGATATAAAAGCAGAGGGAGAACATATCTGGTTCGAGCTATGAACGCTTTGAGATTGTCTTTTCCCTCTGTGCCTTTCTTTTTTTGGCCTCTTCTTGAGTTTAATTTATAGAAGTTAATTCGTTCCCTTCTTGTTTTTCTTCCTCTTTTAGTGTTCCCTTGGTGATGGACATCTGAGGGAGAATGAAGCTATGGTGTTATACTTAAGTAATGGAGGGAGAATTTGATGTGTATGTGCTGTCGCATTTGGGAGAGAACTTCTGTGGTGAAAACATAGAATTCCATTTTGTTTTGGTCTGTCTTTTGTGTCGCGAGCATAAGCGACATGTGGGTAAAGAAGCGACTGCGTTTGGACATATCGAGTTGACATATAACTCTTCTCCAATAAAAATTATATGGAATTCTGCTAACTGAAACTACAAAACTTAATAAAAAGACTGCAAACCAAATAACTTATCGTTGTCTAGAAATTAGTTCTAACTATAGGCATTAGGCCAGGCTGAAGAGGCAGAGGAGGCAGGAGGCAAGGCTCCGTACACCTTAACCAACATTTTATATCTATGAGAAACGACAAGTTCAGAACAAGTGATGGTTTCCCCTTTTTCTGACTTCCTGTCCACAGTCCGGAAGAATGAAACCCACCCAGGAGAAGTAACGTCTCCATAGTCTAAGTGTCTATGATCAACTTCCTTGAGATTAAACAAACAATAATTGAACTGATGCTGCATGTCCAGGTCTCAAAGTATAATGCAGATGTAATAACAAAAGACCAGTAAAGCAGGAATGCTGAACTTTGACATGAACGAGCCAATGCAGATGGGTAACATCGAGAATTATCCACAAGAACCTAAGCATGAGAATTGCTCATGCCAGACCATCAGATTTCTCACTGTTTTGCGTAGCCTAGCTAGCTTTCTTGAGAATCCGTGTGGACCATGTTAACCAAAGAGAACATAAGCTTAGTACGAAGACACAAAACAAGGGAAAAAATCATCCCAAAAAATAAGAAAGACGAGAAGTACGTTGACCTCCCATGTTCATCAACCATCATGCCTTCCATTTCCCTAATGGGATCGTCCACGGCACGTTCAGCACGAGAAGGACGTTTGTGTGAGGATCCATTAGTTGTTTCATCGTTCGACACTCCAATGTCATCCATGTACTGACGGAGAATGAATTCAGGCAAGATTTTCCTCTCAAGCCACAACCGTAAAACCTAATAAGGAGGGAAGATTAACTTTAGGGAAAAATACGAACTTCCCCACCAAAATTTAACCCCCGAAAAAAAAATACCTCGAGACATTGGCCATGATTTTCACGAGCAGCAGCTCCAAGAAGATGCGATAAAGCTGCTTGAACAGAGGAACGTATGATGCTCCCGCAATACTTAAAGTTTCTACAAAACCACTATATAAATACTCACTTGTCTTGCTGCTTCCGGAAATCCAGAGTCAATAAATGAAAAAATCTGGAGACTAATCCTCGAATTAATGAACTTGTTGTGGTCGGATTTTACTCTGACAAATGTACCATTTAGAGCTATATAGCTTTTTGACCTTGTCTTCTTTTCTTTCTGTTTGGCTCGGAAAATGAATTGAAATAAAAGGAGCAGTCACAAACTCTGCAATCTCTGCATCCTTGGTGGGGCAGAGGAACAGGTACGAAAACTAGTCACTTCTGGAGAAATTCTGTCCAATCTGGTTTAGGCTTTATCTTCAAAATTGTTTGTAACCATGCCTCTTGCTCAATAGAAAGTCAAAAGCATTTCGGAGATATACTATTTCGTGCTTTAAAAATTTAGGACCATTCTACCATATCATTCAGCCAGACCAAGAAAACCCCTCCCCCAAGTTAAAGAAGCTCCTGAGTTTTGAGTGATAAAAAAAGGAGGTTCCTACTTTTTTTCATGCCAAAACAACTAGAGCAGAGCCCTGTCCGCTTAATTGATGGCGGCTTGGACAAGCGGGAACTTGGTAAGGGGATGACGAGAAGTTATCAAGGGGTCATAGCGAGGCAGATGATCCGGCAACAATCATCTCTCTCTCTAATGGCATCTCGAACCAGATCTTCCAACAAGCTCATTCGCTAGGCGTCATGCTTTCGCTTCAAAAATACGATATCGATTGCCTTTATGGAAGACGATGTCATTCTCGGTCCCAACTCCAAAACTCTTCCTCCTCCTTCATGCTCCAGCGAGTGCTTTTCACGGCATATTGCAGCAAGGTCCCCTGATTGATCACGATCGGGTGGATTCCAAGGTTTTCCGGTGTTCGACGGTAGGTTTTTCCTTTGGTAACGTCGTTTGGAACCGCATATGGGCTCCTTCTGGTCGCCCTCCATGCTGCATTGTTTTTTCCTTCCAGTGGGCCCAATCTCCATGGCTCTGCTTGACATGCATGCGCTTACAGGCCACAGGCCCTCCGAAGGCGCGTTTATCCTCGGTAGGTCTTCTTCATTCTGCCCTTATTTCTCCTATCTCTCTTATGAAGACCTTCGCTACGATGCTGCTACAAAAGGAAAACAGATTGAAGAGGTAGTCGTACTCGTACTTGTCGTCGGCTTTGTTTTGTACCCAGCCATGGAAACCACAAGAAAAGGAAACCTTCCTCTTTGGTTCAGACGTCTCAGCAAGAAGGAGGAGGAGGAGGAGAAGATGGCGAATCGCTCAGTCTATGGACTGATTTGAAAATTTTGGGGAAAGAAAGGGATGGAGACGATTTTTTTTTTGGTCAATCTTATTTTTGTTCTCAACTTACTTTTAGACTTTTGTCCTGCTTCTAACAGTGCGTGAGAGTCAAAACTCACATATGAAATTACACGTCTCACTCTTAACTCCTTGAGAAGGTGGGGAGTTGAATTTCCTACCTCCCCTTTCCAAATAGAAAGGATGGCCGCTTGGGCAACCACTGCCAGTGGTTGGATGGAACTATTGTTTTTTTTTTTTTTGGTAAGGTAAGTAGTATAACTTTTCAGCGAATAATTACAAAAGAAGAGCTGAACACAAAAACCTCGAAACCGAGAAGACACAAAATGTCCCAGCAGGTGCAAAGGTGTTACAGCTAAAACAGGCGAACAAACGCTAACAGGCTAAGAAAAGAACACTAGCCAATACATGAAGAACTTGATAAGCAAAGCTAGAAAAGCTCAAAGAAAGATGCTCGGTGAGATACCCCAATTGGCTTGAAGTCTTCTGTTGCGGGGGATATCAATCACCTTCTTTAGAGACAACCCTTTGTCTCTAACAGCCTTGCAAAGGAGAGAGTGCAATGCAGGCAAGTAAAGAGAACGATTCCTGAATAGGATGTTGTTGCGTTCAGTCCAAATGAGATTGCAAAGTGCAGCAAAAGAAAACCGAACTAATCGACAATGGAAGGATTGCCCCATAGATGTCCGAGCTACCCAGCGAAATATTGCATGACAGGAGTCATTGTGCCAAGTGAGATTGCAATTCTTAGCCCAAAAAAGAGCAAGGGAACGAGAAGTAGCACAGTCAAAAAAGAGATGATCAATAGAATCAGGTTGGCTGCGGCAAAAGGCGCAAAGGCCTTCGTTGATCCTTCGGTGATTAAGCAAAAAGACCTGGGTTGGAAGCCTATTGAGCATAATGATCCAAAGCAAGAAGGCGTGTCTTGGCGCTATCGAACGATCCCAAATGAAGGAGTGCCATGCGACAGGGGGCCTTCTGAACCGAATAATGTCCCAGGCTGATGAAGAAGAGAACAACCCAGATTGTGTCTCTAGCCACATAAATTGGTCATTTTGGTCAGGCGACAAAGATATAGAGGCCGGCCAGGAACTGAATATCTCCAAAATATCAGATTGTTGCCAAACAGTAGAGAGAAAGTCTTTGACGGAAGCTTTCCTCGGGATACCCGATCTATAGATTTCCCTGTTGGTGAACCTTTTGTAAATAGGGCCAATGGGAAGCCAGTGATCAAACCAGAAAGAAATGGAGGAACCATCCCCAATTTTCCATTTGAAGTGTAACTGAAATTCAGAACGGATATCCAGTATTTTCTTCCATGCCCAAGAACAGAAGGTCGGCTTTGTGGAAATCCAAAAATTTGTATTCTTCAAGAATGTGGAGTGGATCCATTTGCACCAGATGGACTCTTTATCAATGAAGAGTAGCCATATATGTTTAAGCATGGATGCCTTGTTGCAGTCTACAAGCCGCCTGATGCCTAACCCCCCTTCAGCTTTAGGCAAGCACACCATTTCCCAGGAAACCTTCGCACCACCCGTGCCCAATTCAGGTCCTTTCCATAAGAATTGTCAAAGGACCTGCTCAATATCAGAAAGGACAGACTTGGGAAGGGTGAACACATTTGCCCAATATATTTGAGTTGCATGCAGCACTGATTTGATGAGCTGCAACCGGCCAGCAAACGAAAGGAATCGTTGCGACCAGGATCGAGCCTTGGTCGTGATTTTATTGACTAAAGAGCAACAATCAGCCTTAGAGAGTCTAGAGGCAATGACAGGAACTCCAAGGTATTTAAAAGGTAACGTACCTTCGACAAATCCAAAGTGCATGCATATCTGGGTACGAAGATCCTCCGATCCGCCGGATAGAAATATCTCACTTTTGTTTGCGTTTGGAGTAAGACCGGACCAACCAGAAAATTGATCTAAGCCTTCCTTAAGGAGATTGATAGAGTCCATGTGAGCTTCAGAGAAAATAAGCACATCATCGGCAAAGAACATATGAGTAAGTTTTATAGACTTATATCTCCAGAAAAATTTAAAAGACGGGTCTCGAGATAGAGTATTCAGGATGCCGAAGAACACTTCCATCACCAGAGTAAATAAATACGGGGATAGGGGATCCCCTTGACGGATACCACGTCCAGTAGCAAAAAATCCATGTAGCTCGCCATTAATTGCTACAGAGAATTTAGGAGTGGTTATGCAAACCATAATCAACTTAATCATATGAGTAGGGAACCCAAAGGCCTGGAGGAGAGTTTCCAAGAATCCCCAATCCAATGTATTATAAGCTTTCCGAAAATCTACCTTAATAGCACATTTCGGTAGATATGGCTGATGGTGAAAACCTGCAAAGAGCATATTATGCTCTTGTTGAGTTGGCTACAATTCAGGAAAATGATTTTGGGTACCGAAAGTTACCAAATGGAGGCATATTATGCTTGGCTTGGGTTTGAGCTGTAACTAAACTATTTGGGGGACCTTTGCTTTCGATTTTTCCTTTAGCATCTCCTAATTTTAACAACAATATAATTTTTATTGTATAAAACATAGAGAATCTTCTCCTTTTTCAAGGACCACGATCACTTATTTCTTCCTTCGAATATCCTTAATTAATTACTTAATTTTACTAAGATCCTATGCACGGATGATACTCAAATTTGGATATTTCCAATCTTACAACTAAGGAGATTTCGAATTATGAGGATAGAGATATTCTAAATTATGCACAGGTTCATGTCAAATTTCACCTCCAGACGATCGAGACACCAACTCTTTGATCTCCACAAACATTTGAGACGTTGATTATAAATACCAAACACAAATACTCTTTTTTTTTTATATATCTCGAATTTTTACCTCTTAATTGTAAAATATTTTCAGAGGGTGACGGCACCCGAGAAAAGTAAATTTTATTTGCCTCCGAATTTCTTTTTAAGGGTAAAGTGATGACTTTGAGGGATAAATACTTTTGACTCGAAATATAAGCTTCGTCGCTCACGCTTCATATTTCTAGATCCACGGATTTGGGGTGATTTTTTTCCTTATTTTACCAATGTAACGCTTCATATTTTTAGATCCACGGATTTGGGGTGATTTTTTTCCTTATTTTACCAATGCAAATCTCCTAAGGATATAGGTCAAAACAAAATATTTTCGTTATTTGTCGAAAAGGAAAACATTTTCCTTTTCGACCCATTCCACAAGCCGTGCAAAATCGGTCATGATTAGAAAAATATTTTGACAAAATTAGCGATATTTTTTGCGAAACCAATAAACAGAACCATCGATAAATTAGTTTCGCCTAACATAACCTTTAAGAATTGCCGTCTCTCTCTCCCTCTCTCTTTTATTGCCTTGCCTTCTCTCTGATAAAATTCTCCCTTAAAGATTTTTCCTTGGGACCTCGCCTTTCCACTGGGCATCATCGATTGATCGATGACGACGACGGAGGGAAGCGCTAGGGTTTATCGGCTCCAGTCCTACCAAGGCCAAGTCTTCCTGGTCGACAAGGACGTGGCCTTACAAATACCATTGGTCAGGAGGCGACAGGCGGAGGCAGAGGCTGGCGGAGTCATCCTGATGGAGGCATCCGACACGAAATCGCTGGGGAAGGTTCTCGAGTGGTGCGAGATGCACACGCCGGAGAAGAAAGCCACCGTCCCCACGAACGAGCTGCGGAAGTGGGAAGACGGGTACATTGACCCTTGCCGCTGCCCCATCAACCTTCTCATCGCCGCGGCCTTCATGGAGTTCAAAGAATTGGAGCATTGGCTACACAACAGGATCGCGGCTAAGGCAATAGCCCTTGCAGGGAAGGACCCGGATGAAATGTTGAGACAGTTTCGCGCGCACCAGAATTCGTAGCTTAGATTGTTAATCGCATGTCTTGTATATTTCCTGATTTGCTTTCCTTTCCTATGTGTCTTGGATGTTACCTTCGCTTTCGCTATTAATGGGGATGATGATGATGATTATTATTATTATTATTATTAAAACGCGCTCTCCTCCAGTTGTTGGCTAGGTCACAGTCTTCAAGATTAGTGCTTCCAAATAATGGGATGATAAGATTCTGGCTTGTTGCTTTCTTAGGTGCCTGCCGAGATTCTTTTTCGCAAAGGCTTGCTCTAGGTTTTTCGGTCATTCCCTTTTCTTATTTCTTCTTTGAGGAATCTGGACATCTATCTTTTGCTTGCTTAAAGTAGGTCTCGCCCATCTGGGCGGCGGCTGTAATATAGAGTTGGGGTGACAAGTTGCCTTGAACGTTAACATTCCATGATTGTCATGTAAGTTATTAGTTCTGTGTCCTTCTTAAGTTCTCGGTGGCAAACGTAAAGATGGAGGAGGAATGAAGGTTTTCTTCCTCTTTGTTCATCATTGAAGAGATTTTTCTAGGAGAATTTTATTTAATCTTTAGTCTGGATTGGAAAAGATCTTAACCTTTCGCTGGCTTATTTGATAATCGTCCAATGAAATGGAATTGTTGCTAGTAGGTGCTGGAGCTGTTCTGTAGCGATTTGCCATCTGCAACCATCAGTATTCTTTTTTCCTTTTATCGTATCCCCAGCAGTAATGATTTATTTGCATTCACTCCCGATTATGGCTCTTTGAATGTCAACTAGTTTTACGTGTTCATTAGGTGTAATGCAGAAACATAAGGCGGTCACGAGACAAGCCTCTGATCTGAAAACTTAAGCTCACGGACCTCCTCGGGATGTTGTGATGGGCTCTGTGTACGCGCGCGCGTGATGATCGGTTGCCACTTCTATTTTTTCCTCCAACCCCGTCTTAGAACACTCTTTAGATAAAAGATAAATCCATAATTGTCTTGTTCTTTTTAGATGGTCAATCATACTCCCCTTGTGTCGGGTCGAGGGTTCTGGATTCCTCTTATTTTTATGGGGGCTCATGCAATAGCTGCGAGGGAGAAGCACTGGATTGCAAATAAGTTCTGAAAGCATGAATTATGTGACCTACTATGGTTGGTTGTTAAAAGTAGCATATAATTCTCATTTGGCGGGCTTTCTCGCCCTACTTTCTATGTGATTATCCTGATTGCAATTGCGATGCATCCCTCATGACAATTGAAGCTGCTGCCTCTTGTTCAAAAGCAGATTGCCGTCCTCCAGTGGAAGAATCACAAGCAAGGGCAGTTCTCCATCTAGCTTGATAAATAGTAACTCTCTAATGTGACATCATCCTAACTCCAAGATCATGTGTGTAGTTTTAGGGGGTTTGTAGCCAGGACAAACAAGGAGCTGACCTGCTTCCTTGAAGGTAACTATGGTGCTTGTTCATTTTTATTCTCTGACAAAATGCTCAGCGATTGGAGTTTTCTGAAGGCTTTGAAGGACGAGAACGATGGCCAATGGGATCTCTAGAATCATGGCTTGTCGCAACTTATGTTTCCTAAGGGTTATACCACTTGCTTTAAAGGACTATATATTTGAAGGAGGAGTAATTGTGTGTGCACCCCATTTCACTGATATATCATCAATGGCTTCGAGGTTGTTACTTTTCCCAATTTTATATTATTATGATATGATTTTTTTTATACTTTTTGTAGGATTCTCTCTCATCATTATTTGCTGTATCCATTCTTGTTATCTCCCATGTTTTTTCTGGACCACGTTCTCTCCATGTTTTCAGAGAATATAAAATTGGCCGGATGATGATGTATTTATAGAATATAAGTACATCTTTCTCATGCTGTGAGTTTGTGAAAATTTTGAAATGCAGTTCTGGAATCCCAAAGTTTTTCGATTGAAAAGTTTGGTGTTTGGTGAAATTCTTTAAAAGTTTTGAGCCCAAATCGTGCCTTTCAAAGCCCACAGTCCAAAGCAGCCACCCGCTTTCACTAAATCACTTTGAGAATCCAAAGCTGCTTTTCATATTTTTCAAAAACTCACCTTTAGAGGGCTTAAATTATCTTTTGTATGTGATGAGGGAAAAAATGGAGGTGTTAACATTGCAAGGTGAAACCTCAATAGAAGCATTCTTTGTCATCATCATATTTCTGTTTGCCATTCCATTAATTTACCTTGTGGCTCTCTCTCTCTCTCTCTCTCTCTCTCTCTCTCTCTCTCTCTCTATCATATGCTTCAGAATTGTATGCTGCGCCTGATGCAGGCTAGAAAACGATGAAAGTGGTGTATAAATGCCACAATCAGCTGTAGCATCGTACTTCAAAGAGGTTTGCCCTAAGAATGGAAAATCCAAGTGCCAGAGGACCCAGTTTTCCGGGGAGAGTCAATGTTGGCCTATCGGATTTGTCATAACTGGATTCGTTCATGACAGTTTGGAGAACATCCTTTCCTGAACATCTATGCTCAATTTAAAACATACAAATATTTCTGCATATATAGTGAACAAGCTTCCCAACTGTTGTGATACTGCATGCAATAACAGTCTTTTTTCTTATTCAGCGATCAGCCAACAGCATATAGACTTATTCAGAGATGCCCATGGGACGGAGGTAAAAGGAGATATATGTTTTAGTCAGGAATATGAGGTCTTCAGCATATAGACTTGCTCTGGCCACCGTCATTCTGGAACAGCGGAAAGACGATTTGAAATTCATGTAAGGCAGCGGTCTCCTGTTTTTCCCTGATGACACTGGACGAGCTAGTAAGTGTAGGCCAATTCGAGTTCTCGTTCAGTATATTACACAGCATTGGTGTGAGTTCTTGGATTCTATTTGTTCTGAGGACAAGGAGCTAGTGATAGATAAGAAAGCCTGGTTCTGTTGAGTTTCTCATATTCTTACTTCTCCTGAGGTTGTCACAAAGTTTCAAAGAGGTCAAAGCTGAAGGACAATTTTAGAGGTGTGGAGAAAGCAGTAATAGTTTTGTTAAAGCATCTCTCACTCTTTTTTGTTAAGTTAATGGATTTATGACTGTGGAGGTCATGGTAGAGGCAAAGGAAATGTAAATAAATTTGAAGTTTTATTCAGGAGTGCCAAGCGAGCATCATTAGTTTTCTTTTACACTCCTCTCATGAATCAGTATATATTGTTATAAACTTGGAAGAGCTCCAGAGTCCAGAGGATTGTAAAAGCCCATTTTGAGCTTTCTACTATTGCCTCAATCATTAGTTGATTAGGTTGTACTCTTGGATCACAAATCTAGACACCACTATAAAATGCTTTGCTATCTCTAGTATGACTAGCCAAGCCTTACAGTTGCCATTCTTAGATTGAAGACAGGCTTATTGGAGTACTCCACTGACTATATTTGGCAGACAATGTGGATGAACACTGAACTCATTGGTCTGGTTGACTGTTAAGGTCCTGAATTGAATTTTAGCTGATGCCTTCACTAAAGCCTGATGACATGTGGATGTAGTATCACTTTTTCAGTCTCAACAGACAAGTTGGTAGATAGAATTTCTCTTGCTACAGTCAGGTTGTTTTTTATAGTTTGTTCCAGAAAAAGAAAAGATCCAACAGAATCATATATGGATGTGCCCCTTGTTACAACCATGATTATTATTGTGAATTTTGTTGAATTAAACATTTCTTGTATCTAAATATGGCAGGATTATGGATTGATTTCCTATGGTTGTTACTGAAGCTGTTCATCATTTCATGTCATGTTATTTCCATAATATATGCCAATTCAAACTACAATCCTATACAAGCACCACCAATATCTCCTAGTGCCATGGTGAGCACATCTCTTCTCAGGCTGCACTAGCTAGTCGTGTCGTAGCCAGATCATTCGCCTGGCTATGACCCCTTGATAACTTCTCGTCATCCCCCTACAAGTTCACCCTTTTCGGAGCCATCAATTAAGCGGACAGCTTGGTGCCTCCTAGTGCCAGCCAGGCAGATGTTGCCCCAAATCAGCTGAGTCCCGGTGCTAATTGACATATCATGTTCATTCGCCTATATTTGTGGCAGGCTGTTGCCAGCCCGATATGGTGTTAAATGAGGCAGCAAAGGTTGCCGTTTGTGGTCTGCTGCTGCCAAATGTCCCTCAAAATCCCGATTGGAATGTTTTTCTCCAATAACTTGCTTCTCATCTGGGTATGCAAGATTCTGAAGTTGATCCTGTGAATTTCTATATGCTCATCTGATCAAGATTAAATATGATAATGAATGTCCCGGTGCAAACAGGATTAAGTGTCTCATCTGGTGTGCATGTGCAACCGACTCTTTCCTATCTCTACCTAGGGTGCATCTGAGGCCTTCGAGGGGTGGCTAGTGTGAACTCCTCAACGTTGCTTGCTTCAAGGCAACTCCAACTTTTGAAGGTAAACCTAGCCTCCCAGTGCCAGCCAGGCAGATGTTGCCCCAAATCAGCTGAGTCCCGGTGCAGTTCCAGCCACATTGGCTGATCTTCCTCTTTCAAGTAATGCCTCTCATCATCTTATCCGCGACACATTCCCGACTGCTATGTGGCAATTGGGTCTCAAAGGTGGCTTGATAAATGATTTGGAAGGATTCAAGCATATTTCTTGATTGTTCGATAACACTATGGCATCTTACTTTTGGTTGACCAAATGAACGGGGAAATTTTTTTTTTTGTGCCTTTTTCTTCTGCTATCCAGAGCAATATTATCTTGAGCTAATTGACATTATCATGTTCATTCGCCTATATTTGTGGCAGGCTGTTGCCAGCCCGATATGGTGTTAAATGAGGCAGCAAAGGTTGCCATTTGTGATCTGCTGCTGCCAAATGTCCCTCAAAATCCCAATTGGAATGTTTTTCTCCGGTAACTCGCTTCTCATCTGGGTATCCAAGATTCTGAAATTGATCCTTTGAATTTCTATATGCTCATCTGATCAAGATTAAATATGATAATGAATGTCCCGGTGCAAACAGGATTAAGTGTCTCAGTTGGTGTGCATGTGCGACCGACTCTTTTCTATCTCTACCTAGGGTGCATCTGAGGCCTTCGAGGGGTGGCTAGCGTGAACTCCTCAACATCGCTTGCTTCGAGGCAACTCCAACTTCTGAAGGTAAACCTAGCACTCTGAGCATCTGTTCTCATGTTTATATCAAGCACGTGTGCTTTCCATTTGTCGGTTAAAGGATGTAGAACATGTCGGAAATGGTTCAGCGCTCTGTTCGGAGATACGTGGAGGTTTCCTGATTGCCATTTTATGGGCTAGGCTTACATAGAGATTATGGGACGACCAATCGATATGCATATATGCTATGCTGATTGAGGAAGACCTATTAGTAACCAAACCGCTCTATGCACCTTCGATAGAAGCCGCAGAAGCAGAAGTAGATTCATGCTTCTACTTTCAAATTGGCAAAACACCTTACTTAGTAGAGAAGCAACAAAAGTGTTTAGCTCGGCCGAAAGGAACTTCTTACCCCAGAACCATCTAAAACAAGGACTTGAGTATACTCTGGTTACTTGCAATTCTTTAAACCCTTAAGAAGTTGAAGGACAATTCTGTTTCGCAATCTTTAAATTGCCTAATAATGCGAAATGGGTACTGCTTTTGTAGTTATTTGACTTGCTTTATTTGGTACATTAGAGAAGGTCAATAGTTGTATCTTATCTATACTTCTTATGGACTTGACTCTTTTAACAGTGGGATGGGAATGCATGCCTCCATTTTCGTTCGTTAATTTCTATATGAAGGATGTCAGTTTGAATCGCCACAACCTCCTCCTTTATCAAGTGGGGAAGCGCGCACCCTTCATTTCAATCAAGCAACCAAACGTAAACGACTTAGGCACACTCCAAGATTTGAAACAAACCAAGTCTCGTACCGATTCACTTCCGCTCCTCGTATGGTCTATGTCTCCCCGTGAGCCGTGGCACAATCCCTTCATGGACCGAGCTGGGGCCTTGCCGTGAACCTCCCTTGTTCCTTATAATCATCAATTTCCCATTTGCTGCTGGATGATTTGTGCGTAGGTATATCTATGTCTTTCTAATTTACGGGCATTATTTAAAAGACAGCCTAGAATAATAATAACGAAAACGAGGATAGAGATCTTCCAAATTATGTGCAAGTTTACATCATACTTCA
Organism: Syzygium jambos; assembly: GCA_031216235.1. Lineage (NCBI taxonomy): Eukaryota > Viridiplantae > Streptophyta > Magnoliopsida > Myrtales > Myrtaceae > Syzygium > Syzygium jambos. The sequence continues at coordinate 27,459,160 of CM062230.1, forward strand.
CCTCCAAATTTTAACGTACATGTGAGACTTTGATTATATATACCCAACGCAAATACTTATTTTTTCTCGAATTTATCTCTTAACCGTAAAGGTGGCAACACCTGAGAAAATAAACTTTATTTGCCTCCGAATTTCTTTTTAGGGTAAAAATGATGACTTCAAGAGTCAAATACTTTTGACTCGAAATGTAAACTTTGTTGTAGTGCTCACGCTTTATATTTCTAGACCCATGGATTTGAGTGGGTTGGTTTTTCTACCAGATAACCAATAAATATGATTTCGTTCACTTTGTGAAAAATCAACGATCTAAAAAAGATTTTACTTATCTTAGCCATTTATATCTCTTAAGAATATAAGTCTAAGCAAAATATTTTCGTTATTTATTGATAATGAAAATATTTTCCGTTTCGATTCATTCTTCACGAGTTGGTCATGATTAGAAAATATTTTTTAAGCTAGTGATTTTTTGCGAAACCAACAAACAGAGTCGTTGATAATTAATTTCGCTTAATCAAAACAAAGATCTAACAAACCTAAGATCGTTGACGCGTGCAACTTTCGCATGCAAACATTGATGTGATGACGGAGGATTGTTGAGTTCGTGATGTAGAACAGTTAGCCTGTGATTATCTTGAACAATGTGATCGTCGTAATCAACGGAAATCTCGACAGTTTTTCTGATTTTAGGAAAAACCATTCAAGCAGTTTCCTATATTATTATTTAGGCAGTTTCCTATATTACCAGTCAAGCAGTTTCCTATATTATTATTTAGGCAGTTTCCTATATTATCAGTCAGGCAGTTTCCTATATTATCATTTAGGCAGTTTCTTTAATTATTCGGTTTCCATTAATATTAGGAGTCCTATCTCTATATATAAGATGTCTGTCTTGTAATCAAGAACACATTATTATTGAATAAAATTTCGAGTTCTTTGGAGTTGTTCCAAATTTACGCTTCTCTCTGCGTCATTTGGTATCAAAGCAGGTTTCTTCTGTAACGATGGTGAATAACGTGAATGTCAATCTCCCCGCTGCTGAGGGCCGTGAGAACGAGCCTATTACGCGGACTGAGTTCAATCAGTTCGTGGATCAAACCGATCAGAGGTTTCAAGAGATCCTTGATGCCATCCAGCGTTTGTCCACAAATCATGCGCCTGGTGTTCTTCCAGCCAAGCGAAATCCTGTCGCTCGTGATCCCGAAGATGCTATGGGGCGTGGAGGAATCCCCCGACATAGGCGTCAAGACTATGTCGAGGATACGGAAGACGAAGACGAAGATTTCCAGGAGATGCAGATTCGTGGTGGTCGCCGATACAGGGGATTCCAGGAAGAGCATGTTCGTGGGAATCGACTTCAGGGGGGCTATCAACGAGATCCTGAGCAGTATCAACTAAAAGTAGATCTCCCTACTTTTAATGGGAATTTGGATATTGAAGATTTCCTGGACTGGCTTTGGGAGGTCGAAAAATTCTTCGACGCTATGGATATTGATGAGGATCGCCAAGTGAAACTTGCGGCGTACAAGTTGAAGGGTGGCGCTTCAGTTTGGTGGGAACAAACTCAATTGATGCGACGTCAACAAGGCAAGGCTCCTATTCGATCTTGGGGTCAGATGAAACAGAAGTTGAAGAAGAGGTTCCTCCCAACGGACTATGAGCAACTGTTATTTCAGCAATTTCAAAATTGTCGACAATCGAATAGATCGGTCCAAGCTTATACGGAAGAGTTTCTTCGACTTTCCGCTCGCAATAACCTGGATGAGTCGAGGCACAACAAACTGCTAGGTACATTAATGGTTTGCCACTTAATATCCAGGATCGGTTTCTTTGCATCGACTCTTCTCTGTCGAAGACGCCCAGGATATGGCGCGAAAAATTGAGATGCAATTGGAGAGGACTAGCCCTAGTACTCGTGATAAAAATTATTTGGATCGTGGGTCATTCGCGAAAGGAAGACGGCTTGATGTTACAAGTTCTTCTAGTCAACAAATCCTTGATTCAAGCAGAGTTCTAGGGAGTACTACGGGGACGCCTAAGGAAGCAGTCGTAGCAAGCAATCGCACTCCCAATCAGAATACCCAGAATCCATATGCCAAACTCCAACCAATCAAGTGCTACAAGTGTAACGAGTTGGGCCATCGTTCCAGCGATTGTCCTCGTCGTAGAATGGCCAATATCGAACATGACGAAGATGTGTATGAGGAAGATTGGGAAAAGGAAGAAGAAGTGGGAGTAGAAGATGAAGTGGGCGAGCAAGTTAATTGTGTAGTGCGTCGTCTATTGTTTGCTCCGCGGATAGAAGATACCCAGCGGAATCAGCTTTTCCGCACTCGCTGTACTGTCAATGGCAAGGTATGCGATATCATTATTGACAGCGGAAGTTGCGAGAACATAGTGTCAAAGGCCTTGGTGGATCACTTGCAACTAAAGACGGAGCCGCATCCCACGCCCTACACGATCGGGTGGATACGTAAGGGAGCAGAACTTAAGGTAAATCAATTATGCCGTTTACCTATTTCGATCGGAAAATCATATCAAGATACTATTGTCTGTGATGTTGTGGAGATGGATGCGTGTCATGTTTTACTGGGTCGACCATGGCAATATGATGTTGATGCTATACACCGAGCGAGGGAGAATACGTATTCTTTTGTATGGAAAAGAACTAAAATTACTTTGAGACTAAAGAGTAATTCCCCTCAGATTGTGAAGAAGCAGAATGCAGGGGTTATGATGAACATCCGAAAGCGTGAAGGGATATATATGATTATGGACAAGAGCGACCAGCAAGTTATGGTTCGTGTTCCCGACATTCTTAAGCCCTTATTAAAGATATTCAGTGATGTTATGCCTGAGGATTTACCTGACGGATTACCTCCTTTGAGGGATATCCAGCATGAGATTGATTTTCTTCCAAGAGCTAGTCTTCCTAATTTGCCGCATTATCGGATGAATCCGAAGGAGAATCAGATTCTACAAGAGCAGGTGGGAGATCTCCTTCGAAAGGGCTTCTTGCGTGAAAGCAAAAGTTCATGTGTAGTTCCTACGCTTCTCACGCCAAAGAAAGACGGCACCATGCGTATGTGTGTAGACAGTCGTGCCATTAACCGGATTACTGTCAAGTATAGGTTTTCGATTCCACGACTTGATGATATGCTAAATAGACTTGCTGGATCACGGATTTTTACGAAGATCGACCTTCGAAGCGGATACCACCAAGTTCGCATCCGTCCTGGCGACGAATGGAAAACGGCCTTCAAGACAAGTGCGGGTTTGTACGAATGGCTTGTCATGCCTTTTGGACTCACTAACGCGCCTAGTACTTTCATGCGTTTGATGACTCATGTTCTCAAACCTTTTCTTGGCAAGTTTGTAGTAGTTTTCTTGGATGATATACTCATATATAGTCCATATGGGCGTCTACACATGGAGCACTTGAGGGATGTCCTACTAGCCTTGCAGCAAAATAAATTGTTCATTAATATGAAAAAGTGCAGTTTCATGACAGAACGCCTCTTGTTTTTGGGTTTTGTTGTTGGTGCGGATGGACTTCACGTTGATGCAGATAAGGTGGCTGTGATTCGCAATTGGCCAGTTTCAAAGAATGTTGGCGAGGCTCGAAGTTTCCATGGTCTTGCAACATTCTATAGGCGTTTCATTCGAGATTTCAGTACTATTATGGCCCCGATCACTGATTGTTTAAAGAAGGGCAAATTCTATTGGGGAGAAGAAGCTTCGGCCAGTTTTGCTCTTATAAAAGAAAAACTCTCCACAGCGCCGGTATTGATGCTCCCTGATTTTGAGAAGGTGTTCGAGCTGGACTGTGATGCTTCCGGCGTCGGGATTGGCGCTGTCCTTTCCCAAGAAGGTAAGCCTATAGCCTTCTTTAGTGAAAAACTTAATGAAGTTCGCCGACGTTGGTCGACGTATGAGCAGGAATATTATGCTGTCGTGCGAGTTATAAAGCATTGGCAGTCATATCTTTATCAGCAGGAATTTGTTCTTAACACTGATCATCAAGCTCTTAAATATATCAAGAGTCAGAAGCACTTAAATTGAATGCATGCGCGATGGGTTTCTTTTCTGGAGCAATTTAATTTTGTGCTTCATCACAAAGCAGGCCATTTAAATAAAGTGGCAGATGCGCTAAGTCGACGTGCTGCAACACTCGTGACCATGCGCACTGATGTTGTCGGTTTTGATCACCTATGCTCTCTTTACCCTGAGGATGATGATTTTGGTGATATATGGGAGAAGTGTTCTGAAATAGGTTGTCATGGCGATATGATAATTCAAGAAAAATTCTTGTTCTTTGGCAATAGATTATGCATTCCTCGTGGTTCATTGCGTGAACAACTCATTCGAAAGCTTCATGATGGTACTCTCGGCGGACATTTGGGGCGAGATAAAACTGTAGCCTTGGTGGAGGAGCGGTACTATTGGCCTCAACTAAAGCGAGACGTGGGGCGATTTGTCAGTAAATGCTAAATTTGCCAGACCGCTAAGGGCCACTCTCAGAACACTGGTCTTTATACCCCATTGCCTATTCCTTCAGGTCCTTGGGTAGACATATCGATGGACTTCGTGTTGGGACTTCCCCGCACTCAACGGGGTTTAGATTCTGTTTTCGTGGTGGTTGACCGATTTTCGAAGATGGCGCACTTCATCCCTTGTAAGAAAACTTCGGATGCTTCGCATGTGGCAAGTATATTCTTTCGTGAAGTAGTCCGTCTCCATGGTGTGCCAAAGACAATCACTTCCGATCGTGACACGAAATTTCTAAGCCATTTTTGGCGTACTTTATGGCGTTTGTTTGGGACTGATTTACAGTATAGTAGTTCTTTCCATCCCCAAACGAATGGTCAGACGGAAGTTGTGAATCGTATTATGGCGGATATCATTCGCTGCCTCTGCAGTGATATGCCTAAGCAGTGGGACCGGTATCTTGCTCCTGCTGAGTTTGCCTTCAACAACTCGGTTAACCGCTCTACCGGCACATCTCCCTTTCAGGTCGTTTATGGGCGTACACGCATACTCTGGATTTGGTTCCCTTGCCCAAGATTCCAGGCTATAGTGTCACGGCAGAGAATTTGGCAACCATAATTAATGAAGTCCAAGCTGCTGTGGCTAGTCAATTGGCTGCTTCTAATTCAAAGTATAAGGAGGATGCTGACAAACGGCGACGTTCGAAAATTTTTGAGGTAGGTGATGAGGTAATGGTTTTCCTGCGAAAGGAGCGTTTTCCTGTAGGTACCTCTAATAAACTGAAGCACAAGAAGATTGGTCCTTGCCGCATCCTGAAGAAGATCAATGACAATGCCTATGTAGTTGACCTTCCTGGTGATCTCAACATTTCCCCTACATTTAATGTGGCAGACTTATTTGAGTATCATGCTTCCGATACACCCCTTTATCCTGATCATAACTTGAGGGCGAGTTTTTCCGAAGAGGGAGGGAATGATGTAGAACAGTTAGCCTGTGATTATCTTGAACAATGTGATCGTCGTAATCACCGGAAATCTCGACAGTTTTTCTGATTTTGGGGAAAACCATTCGAGCAGTTTCCTATATTATGATTTAGGCAGTTTCCTATATTACCAGTCAAGCAGTTTCCTATATTATTATTTAGGCAGTTTCCTATATTACTAGTCAGGCAGTTTCCTATATTATCATTTAGGCAGTTTCTTTAATTATTCGGTTTCCATTAATATTAGGAGTCTTATCTCTATATATAAGATGTCTGTCTTGTAATCAAGAACACATTATTATTGAATAAAATTTCGAGTTCTTTGGAGTTGTTCCAAATTTACGCTTCTCTCTACGTCAGTTCGGGGCCACTTTCAACCATAGTTTGTTAATGTCCACTTATGATAGACCAATACGAATAGAACCCTGTTGGATAATTAAGGATTGTGATTCTTAATTTACTCGAATGATGATTCTTTATTCCCCCAAATAGGAGTTACGAGGCATCATATTTGCCACTTGAGTTATTCCATGAGTGTAATTTAAAGAATCAACTGAATGATATGTATGTTATAAATCTAACACGTACTTGACTAGCATCGCCAAATGCATGCCACGTTGTCTGGATTCAGAAAGGGAATCACCTTTGACCGAACACATACTTGACAAGCATCGCCAAATGTAACAGTCCGGATTTTGGCCCATTTTTGGGAATTATAAAACGTGTGATTCGTCAGTGCGCTTATAATGGAATTTCGCCCGGGAACTGATCACTCTCGGGTTCTTATTTTAAAAATAGAAATTTTGTTAGAATCGCACTCGATCGAATTTGGCCGTTATTTATACTCTGAACTTGGCAGTCGATTTCCGGGAGTTTCGGGTCGAAATAAATTGGACGGTATCGAAATTATTGTGGCCAGCGTCGGCATTATCAGAAATAGTGGAAAAGTGGATTTTTGAACCGGGTGCGAATTTGAACTGGTAGACCTCCCTCGTAGTGTGGTTTGGGTTATTTTATTTTGGCCGTATGCCATAGAATATGGTTGGGATTTATCGTGGATTATTAGGCCTTTTTCCGAATTTAAATCGGGATCGATAGGTCGATTTTTAGTTTGGACCGTGTCCGTTAGTTCGCGCTTAAATTCAAAATTTTAAGCTTTTCTCTCTCTGTCTCTCTCCTCTCTCTCTCTCTCTCTCTTGGCCGAACCCCCCTTGCGCACGTTACCCCTCCCTCTCTCTCTCTCTCTCTCTCTCTCCCTTTTTCCCCCTCTGCGCACGTTCCCCTCCCTCTCTCCTCCCTTCTTCCCCCTCTGCGCACGTCCCCTCCCCCTGCATGCACCCATCCCCTCTGTCTCCCTCTTCTCTCTCCTCTCTCCTCCCTTTTTCCTCTTCTCCTTCGTTTCTCTTTCTCCTTCTTCGGCTTCTCTGGTTCTGCTTCGCCCCGCCCCCGCTCGCCCAGCCGACGCCGCGCCACCGCCTTCCGCCTGACTGCCGAGCTCCGCCACGTCGCGCCGCTCCGCCGCCGTCTCCAGCGAGCTCCGCCGGTCGCCCCGATCGCCCCGTCGCCGGCCTGCCCGCGAGGCGCGCACAGCGCGGCAGCGAGCTCGTCGCCGCTGCTCATCGCGCTCGGAGCCGGCCCAGCTCGACGGCGCGTCGTCCGGCCGTCGCCTCCGCCCCGTCGCCGTCGCCGCCGCCCTCTGCAGCTCCGCCAGCCCCCCTTGCCTCCCCCTTCCCCCGGTCTCATTCCTGCCCTGTTTTGCCCGAGCCCGAGCCGGCGAGCTCGTCGCCCGCCGGTCAGCTCGTCCGGCCGCCAGCTGCCGCTGCCCGCCGCGCCGTGCCGCCCCGCCGGCCAGCCCGCCGCCGCCGGCCCGTTCGCCCGTCCGGCCGCCGCCCCTCAGCCCTCCCTCTCCCTTCCCCTCTCCCCCTCACCTCTCGGCCAACCCTCCCCGCCCCTGTTCAGCCGCTCGCCGCCGGTCGCCGTCGCCGCCGGCCAGCCACCGCCGGCCAGCCCAGCTAGCCCAGCCCGGTCGGCCAGCGCCGCACGGCCGCGCCCGTCGCCGTGCCCGCTGCCCGCGCCCGCGCCCGTGCCCGCGCCCGTGGCCGACCGCCGCGCCCGCGCGTGTGCCTAGTTGGCACTTCTCACCCGGGCAATTTTAGGCCCGAGCCGAGTTTTCCCGGGTCAAAACTTGGTAAGCGACTTCCTAGACCCTACTTAGTATTTTGGGTATTTCATTGACCAGTTTCGGGCTAGAACGGCTAGGGCGAGCATTAATTTAGTGATTTGGTGATTTATTTATGCAATTTAAATTTGATTAATTAGTCTGCTTAAATTGGGAAATTGTGCATGACCGACTTGAACGTCGGGTTGGTGGATGAGGTGGCGACTGTGATTTCGGACTGAATGTTGGGTATGAGTGAGTTGATGTGATTTGGCGTGAATTTAATTGAATTGAGTGGCGTGTGCCTGCCTGTGAGAGATTAAGCCCGGATCGATCGGAGGACTACGGACTTGGGACGTGTTGACGGCGGTCCGTGCGAAGGTAGGAATGGCCGATGGGCTGATTGGAATGCGGGCTTGAGACGTGTTGACGGTGGCCCGTTAAAGGTGTGATTGGATCGGGACGTGTTTACGTCGGTCGTTGGAAATTGAATGAATATCGTGGCTTGGGACATGTTGACGGCGGCCGTGGGAATTGATTGAAATGTGAGGCTTGTGAGCTTGTGAGATTGGATTTGAGGCGCAGTGGCGCGAGTTGTGAGAAAGATGTTCGGACACGCATGTGATTTGAGTGTGATTGATATGGCTGGTTGAGTGTGACTGGATTGACTGGTAGAGCGTGTGACTGGATTGACTGGTTGAGCTTGTAGATGTTGATCGAATTGACTGATGGTGCGTGTGGATGACTGGTTGAATGGGTTGGGTGCTTGTTTGGATTGACTAATTTCGAGTGGAAGTGTGTGTGCTGGTGATTGTGATGTGGCGGTGATTTGTACTTGTATTATCATGTTTGGACTAATATGCAGGGTTGGCACGTGGTTCGAGGCGAGGTAAGCCTAGCATGTGAAAGTGATTGTATTGTTTGGTAGTTCGCATGTTATATTGGTCTGGGTACGCATTAGCCTAGGTTAGGTCTAGGTTGTTACTTATTGAGACTTGTTCTCACGGTTATTACATAACCACTTTCAGATCCGCGACCGTGATGGATTCGGAGAGACCGCCGGAGTACCTTTTTGTAGAGAAGATAGGCTTGTCAACCACCGCCCCCTTTTGAAAACTGTGGTTGATTTTGGAAGCCGGGTCGCCTTTTTGTAATATTGAAGGCTTTTTAATGTTTGGTGTTTATTAAATTTCGATGTCTATTTCTTGGTCATGTTTTTATTGTCTGGGTTATTTTATATGCTTCCGCTTGCGTAATTCGTTTGGGTCGGCGACGCGTCCTGGGACGTAGCGTTCAAATAATCGACCGTGGTCGGGATGTCGCGGGCTCGGTGGGGTCCGGGGCGTGACACCAGATGCGTGCTACGTTGTCTAGGAAGCAGTTTTCCATGCCAATCATGTCTAATTTGTCGGAGATAATTGCTTTAGCTTTGCCTCTGCAAGATTGCCCCAGCTTCATCTGCTATGCTTTTCGTTTTTTTATGCCACCTGTGATGTCATTTTATGTAACGAAACAGTCTAACAAAATGCTCGGCAGAGAAATTGCAACCAATTGATAAGTATCTCCATGAAGCAAATGCAAATAGTCGCATCGTTTGCACTGTTTAAATAAATCATTGTTCCTTTGCAATTTTGGCACGTGAGGCTCCTGCCAGCCATTTACGTGTGTAAAAGGATAGACATACGTGTACATGTAGACAAAAAACCCTTGAAAGTACCAAGAGGATGACCTTAGCTATGGAGCTGATATTTGCGCCCCTCCCATTAACACATGCAACACGACCATTCTGAGTTAATTATTGTTCTCTCTCACAAAGTGAAATGAGCAAACATCTACGCAAAAACGGCCCCTCAAAGTATGCAAAAGTAGTTGCCAGGATCAAGATCCCAAACCAGAAAAAAGAAAACGAAAGAAAAAACCACCTCTTTAGTTGCTGATAAATTGCAACACACGCTAATCAGTGGTTGTCATGCATCGACACATTCATATTACATATCGTTTTTCATAGTACTCAACTCTCTAGATATCTTACCAAAAGAACTGTCTAGGTAACAAAACTAGTCTTCACTCATATCACACATATTCTATTTCGTTCTTAATCTTGCTTCTTCAATCTTTCTCTGTTTTTAGCAATGTAATGATTTTAGTTCGAAACAACTAGCTAGTATTTTTGGCTCCTCACGTGGGAAAACATACTGCACTATCAAAGTAAAAATAAGTTAGTAGCAAACTTCAAGTGCTTACTTATTATAATTGTGTGAATTTCAAGCGCAGTGATTAATATTAACAAAGATTTGCCCCATCCGTTTCGTGTTTATAATGTATCCTTGTTGTCAGACTAGTCTTTCATTGTTCAATCATAGTAATTTGGTTTTATATTGTATAAAACTCTGTTTCTGGATCCTTCGAACTTACAAATTGTGTCTTCTATGGTATTTCAATTTTTGAAACCAAAAAGAAAAGTTCTTAACAAGTGGATAACCGACGCAAATGTTCCTTAACAAATCATTGAGCACCAGATCTTTGCTTCCTCTTCCAACTTTCAGCTCAACTAAGTAAACGCACGTGGGGTAAAGGGGCAGGCTTGTCTACTCTACCATATCAACCATCTTGCTCTTTTTCCCATCATAATTGATGTCAATTGCGAAATTCCATCTAACCCTTTTCCATTTAGAGAATTAAGTGCCCGGGCGCTCTACTTCTCTACTTTGATCCCCTTCATTTTCCGAGGAAAAGTTCACGACATCGATCATTCGGAGTCGTTAGTGAATCAAGTGACTCCATTTTCAAAGTACTTAGCAAAAGAGCGAACTTTTACATTTATTAGTGGTGAAGTCCCATCATCGACTGTGAAACAAATCCCAGGTGCTTTCTGTTCAATATTCTATAACTTGCAAAGGACAATACAGAGCCGAGTTGCACAGGAAAACACACATTTTCCAAATCCAACAACCATACGCATAGCACATTAGGTTCCCTTTGAGAAGGATTCCAGCATAAAATACCCACATAACAATGACGATGCCACAGAAGAAGGGAGCAATCACAGGGCAGCTCATATCTCCCTACTTGCACAATATGTACGCATAATTCATGACTCATCCACTGCACATAATGCTTCGAGTAAAAATAATGGCAAAAGTAGGAGATCCGCATCTCAATGAGTTGATCGAAATTAGACTCGAGCAAATTGATCTTGCGCTCGCAGTAATCCTTGCCTTCGGCCATCTTTTTCTGATCAACACACAGAACACAAGAACAAAGTCAAAACCAAACACAAATTAATCGAAACCCAACCAACATCACCACAGCAAGGACAACGGATTTGGGCCTCGATGAAGTAGCCGGTGGACCTTGTTGGAGTCGTCGAGGGTGCCGAGGACGTAGATGGAGGCGGTGAAGGGGACGAGCATGGGGTGGCCTTGAGGGCGGAGGGAGAGGTCGTGGAGTGCCGAGGAGGCGGACTCAGAGGCGGGAGGTGGCGGAGCGGATGTTGTTGAGGCTGTCATGGAGGGGCCCCTATAGCACAATGGTAGAGGGTCAACCTTGTAAACTGAAGGTCTGTAGTTCGATCCTGCAGGGGCATCTCTTTTCCTCTTCACGCTTCTCTTCGCTGTTCTGATATGATATCATTTTTTCTTTCTAGATGTGTGGGTATATATGTATGTATGTATGTATGTATGTATGTATTCTTTTTGCAAAATAATTTTCCTACTTATTTTACTATCTTTTAGAATGATTTTTTTGCACATCCGAATTAAGCGTTTGATCTCAGAGTCGGTCGTTATTAAAACCCATGAAATTTCATAGATTAGATTGCAATTGAAATACATAGGCTCCCCCAACTTACAGAAGTACACAGCTCCGACAAAAGTACATGCCCTAGAAATCTTTTTTTTTTAATGAAAAACTTGACATTACAGCAAGCTCAAAGACCTTGAACTATCAGAACTCCCGGGACATGAGATGAGTACATAAAGCCAGCATAAGAAGATGGGATGGAACTCAGGCAAGTCAAGACTCGCTGGGAAGTACGTTATAGAAGTGATAAATCTCCTCTTCATCCATTATGCCGACCTTCATAGAGCAGATGGAACAGCAGACGTCTTGAGGGTTTCGCCATCGGCAGGGTGAATGTTGGGTGTAGCAGATCCTCACCGTCTTTTTCGGCTTTTTGGGTGCACACTGCTTGGCGGGTGAGCCTTCTCTTTCATATCCTCACAATTCATGACGAAGATCGCTCTGTATTGGGTGACATACTTTTCATGCCTACAAAAACGAGAATGAGTTCTGTTTCAATTCCATTCCCGCTTCAACCATCAGTACGAGAAAATGGAAGACTCTTAAAACATAAGGTCACGTTCCACGTGCATCAAGCATTAACAGGATTTCAGATACTCGAATTTATATCGTTAAACAATCAATTAAAACAAGAGCAGTATCAGAAAAGGAAATAAAAGTGATGAATGGTGACTCTATGAGATGCTCTGGATGAAAGAGTATTACATAAGACAATTTTCTGACCGAAAAGTGATAGTGGCAAAATAGCATTTGATTACTGAGGCTGTGTTCGTTTGGCGGAAAATGTTTTCCAGGAAAACATTTTCCGGGTTTTCCGGTGTTCGTTTGGCGGAAAACATTTTCCCCTCAATGAGGGAAAACATGACTAAATTGGCGGAAAATGATTTCCGCTTCTGAAAAGCGGAAATCATTTTCCGCCAAACTCCTTCCCCCCTCCGGTCGCCCGCCACCGGTCGCCGCCGGCCGCCCGCCGCCACTGGTCGCCGGCCGCCGCCGGTCGCCGGCGAAAAATATTTTCCGAAACTTTTTCATATTTGTCGCCGAACACCGAAAAATTATGTTCCGGACCCCGGAAAACATTTTCCCGTCAATGAGGGAAAACATGACTAAATTGGCGGAAAATGATTTCCGCTTCTGAAAAGCGGAAATCATTTTCCGCCAAACTCCTTCCCCCCTCCGGTCGCCCGCCACCGGTCGCCGCCGGCCGCCCGCCGCCACTGGTCGCCGGCCGCCGCCGGTCGCCGGCGAAAAATATTTTCCGAAACTTTTTCATATTTGTCGCCGAACACCGAAAAATTATGTTCCGGAAAAACATTTTCCAGGAAAATGACTTCCGGGAAAGCATTTTCCAAAAACACAATATTTTCCGCCAAACGAACGGAGCCTGAAAGTGCAACTCTACAGAGGCTCGAAACCAAACACTAAGTAAAGGTTAAAAACATCTCCCATGTGAGGTTACTCTTGGATTGTGCTACACTGTCTATCAGTCTTCACGAGAATTTGCTAGTTTATTTGTCCCAGAGTCGTAGAGATGAAGAAATAGGCAAGTTGCAGGCATAAAATAATTTAGTGATACCGGTCTGTGAGTTTTACCATTACGAGGAAAGCTAAACACAACCAAAGCTTTGCCATACATGTCTAGGCAATCCACATGAGCCTTCAGGCTAAAGACTCTTTCTATATGAGCTACCTGTTTCTCAGGAAAAAAAAAATAGTTTGGAGTAGATGTTCCAGTGAGACTTTATTTTTTGGTCGAAAGTGAGACTGTTGAATATTTAACTTTTTTTTCACGATGGAGAGGAGAGACAGCATAAGTTGATACCTTTATTTTTACTCTAAACCCTATAATAAAAGAATTGAATCTGATAAAAGTTTTAGACACTCCTAAAAGTTTCCTGAGATTGATGCCGAAAATGCAACATGCGACCTACGAATATTTGCCATAACTCTCTAAAAGCATCATAACATTACATACCTGTTTGTTGAAGAATACAATTATAAACCCGTAAGGACAAACGAAATCCCCACCTTTCTCTTGCTCCTTTGGGAGGAAAAATTCCCAAAGAGCTAGAGAGACAGGAAGGGAAGGGGCAAATGGGAAAGGAACCTCCAAAACCAAAATACAATATCTACGTAAGTGCAAATACTTTGGTGTGGATTTACCCGAGTGAGCGCACGTGCATGCACATACTTCAGGCCACATATCCATTCGGATGAAAATCATACATTCCTTGAGTTGTATAGACATAGCAATCCAAACCTTGGACACTCCAGGCAGAGGGTCGTGAAACAAGCGGGGCAGCTCAGCACAGCGTCGGTCGCACGCCCATTACGCTTCTTCTTGATCCATAGCTCATCTTTATTGTCTAGATCTGGATCATAAAAATCAGGGTTGACTGAGTAGTCTATTTCATCGTCCTCGGAAACTGTAAAATCAAGAGAGAGAAGAAAAAATCCCGGTTAGAGCACACCGTCAATTTTAATCATATAAAAGGTGAACGTAAACGCCATACCTTGCATAATGAAATTGCGTTTCGTTTCCAGATAAGTTTTGCTAGATGACTAATGGCTGACGTTTTTTAAAACCTCTATGTTAGTCCCATACACAGCCATCAAACACATGATCATCAAGTGCAGTGCACCCTGAGCAAAGGTAAACCTAAGCCGTTGACGAAGACCGTGTATAAGTAAAACAACATAGTCCCGGGCATTATTGAAGTAAGAAGGGCAGAGCACAGTGCTAAACAAGCGAACCCATGATGCATCAGCACGCGCAAATATGGATCAATCAAGACCTCACCACCTAAACAACAAGCAAAAATGGAGCTATTTCCTGCAAATTCGTCCGAAAACATTCGGGGGTCAAACAAAAAGGCTACTTCGAGGTGAATTCGTCTGCGTCTCTCTTGCTACCTCCTTCCATCTCTTTCCACCTTCGAAACGGCGTCCTAAACTCTGTTCTTAGCTCCGCTGAGGCGGTGAAGCCAAAATTCTTGACGGTTGTGTCACTATGCTCGAACGGAGAAGGTACTTTGTCCGACAGCAAGTGCGACATCCGATGTAATCAGAGGTGATTTTTGCTCGGGCCAAGCTTTCTCGTATAAAGCCTTTGCCCAAGCCCTTTCATTTCGCTCTCGAGCTTTTCTACCCCCGTTCATTGTTCATCTTTATATGTAATCCATCTATCAAAATGCCATGCGTATACACACGATTCCAAGTAAATTGAAATTCATAAAATGCGAGCAATAGCGATTAGTCGGTCAACACCGTCTTAACACTCTCGCGTGGTGTATCCATGCATAAGATATTTTCTCGTTTGAACATTTGAAATCGGGAAATGTGAGAAGGTACTTCGCATAAATGCTTTGACAAAGTGCAAACATATAAGAGCAATTGTCTAAGGTAATTCCTCACCTTATTTTTTTATTTTTACCTTCTATCCCCCTTTTTGCCTGCATTTTCGGAAATTGCAATGAAAAGGCGAACGACTATGAAGGTTTGATCGATGCGCAGATATAAAATCTCTTGAACATTTTATTTGTCATTCTAAGCATACAAATGTCTGCAACTACGATTCGAATCGAATGCCTAATTTTATATCCGATGCATCTGGCACTGCTCCATCCCCAGCATGATCGACAAACTTAAGAATGTTGTGTCGAGTCCCCTATACAATTCATTTGGAAACAATCATCTTCCTAATTGCAAGCATCACAACCCGCTCTAAAGTCACCTCTTCGCCTTAAGTAACAGAAAAAAGGGATGCGAGAAAGAGGATTGACCTAGGATTTTCATGATCCTCGATCCTTCAAGCATATCATTATCTTTACACTCTTTGGCTTGGACCATGCATCCCATCGTATTTCTCGCAACAGATGAAGTCAGCTGATGGAACAAGGTGACCATCCAGATCGACATCCAAACGGTGGTTCCTCGAATCCATGAGCACACTCTGGTGCGACATGCAGCATGCAACACCCCTTCAGACCGAGAAAATTCAGATTTAATCAACACTGCAAAACAATTGCTTCTGCTAAATACAATCCGGCTATGTTGCCTCACGACAAATCGACATCCAAAACACAGAAAAGGATCCAACCCCCACAATTCTCTTTGGGTAATAGCTTCCCTCGCACATGAAACAAAAGCCAATAGCAGCTCACAGTTTAGTGAGAGCAGAAAAGCCAAGGCAGAGAGACTAATATGAGAGAACACGGCTTGTAAACACGCTGAACTGTAATGGCACCTTTTCGCTCGACACCTAACAGGATGCCAACTACCAAACAGTCGAACAATTTACGACAAAGCAGATGAGTAACATGAAGTCTACTCCTCCCACGATGTAGAGAATGACGCAATATTTTTCCCACAGTAATGTAAATTCAAGTCTAGACCTATCCCAAAATTGAATGGCATAGAGACGCAAGAAAAAGCAACTTAGAGATATTGCTATTCTTTCACCAAAAGAAAGATATCTCTCACCAGCCTGTTATTGGATACTAAAGAGGTCAAAATTTGAATAGACCCACCTTTTGCACAACAGACATCCCAGGGACCGATATTTTTCAGCCTCAGAACAAGCAACAAACTAGCAGTTTGCACGTGAAGGAATTGTCCCATGCCAAAGAACAAATATGCATATCATTCTTAAACAAAGAGACTGCCGCAGTGGACTACTTTTGACATTTTCACATGATGGTAGGATGGTGATGATAAGGATGCCCAAACTACCATCATAAGCTGGTCCAACAGAAAGAAACTAAACTAATATCCAGAAGAATATTCAGCCATTGTCCTTCCAATTCGATGCACGTCTCTTCAATTCTTAAGAAATTAAGTAGTTAGGCCCCCACATAAAATGAGAAAAGAAAAGAGAAAGGACTATAAATGAATGAGGGATTGAGAAAGCCACCAGTCCTGTAGTTACCCGAATAAAGAAATATTTCAACAATATCAAGACATATCTAACTGCATCATGATCCCAACTCTCAACTATTGACACCTAAATTTTGCCTAGTCATCTAGAATTTAATTGCATAGAAAATTAGGAATTAATTTTTAATCTCTAAATAAAAATATGTTCACTAAATTAATTGGCATATAGACTTTAGGCGCATTTACGTTAATAAAGCATATCAGAACATGCTTTTCTTGTTTAATTTCAAAATTTATAAAAAAAAAATCAAAAGGGGGGGAGCCAGCATTATTCAATGCCGGCCAGCACAGCATCGCAATAAAAAAAATAAATTAAATTAAAATTTAAAATTTAAAATTTAAAAGAGAGAGAGAGAGGCCAGCGTTGAATCAGTCAACGCTGGCCCACTTCTCTAGCTCTTATCGTGCATAGACCCAAAAAAGGGCAAAGCGAAGAAGACGATGCAGAAGCTGAACGCGGAAGCCAGAGGCCAGAACGAAGCAAAACGCAGCAGCAGGAGCAGAAGCGACAAGGAGCAAACGGACAACTGGAAGCGACAAAGCAGGAGAAAGGAGGGCGCATCAAGGACGGCGCAGCTCTTCCGACCTGCATCGAGAAGTCCTGCAATCATTTTAGCCGAAAACTAGCCGAAAACGAGTCTGGCTTGGTCCCGAGAGTAGGACCGATCGTTGACGCTCGACGAAATGGGGGAGGGCACACTGATCCATGGCTCCCCTGAGCTGGAAACGGAGGGTGAGCGTCGCCGGGGGAGGCGAGGAGGAGGACAGTCTCCTCCTTCTCTGGACATTAAAGGAGAGGGGTCTAAGAAGAGAGCGCTCCGGCTCCTCCATCGGAGAGGATTGCCGGAAAATCTCTTCCCCCACCCTGAGAGCCGACCGCCGTCGCCGGACGTCCGTCACGTCCAGCCGTTGCGTCTCGCCTCGGTTCGTCACGAACAAATGTCACGAACAAAGAAGAGAAAGTTAGAAGAGGGACCGAGAGCTTTTGGGGGAAAATCTGAGTGTAAGGAGTCTCCATCCGCCTGAAGAAGACCCCAAGGTGCCACCGACAAGCATCCGACCACCGCGTTGCCGCCGACCAGCCAAGAACAGGTGGGTTCTCATCCTTTATCTTCCCCTGCCTCTCGAGGGCCGGGCACACCGAGCCTATTCGGTGGTCGCCCGGCCCCGTCGACTGAGGCAAACGTATGTTTGACACCCAGTGAGGATGGTCCAAAGGTTATATGTCGAAAATTGACCGTAAACTTTGTCAAGATCGGATCTATGGCCACATTTTTAGGCGCCTCTCACCTGTTGTCGAAATGCCCCAACAAAGCTCTTTGAAAAAAAAAAAACTCTGAATCTGGTCATGTTGTTTTTGGACGTTTCTATGCAAACCGAGGCAAGGTTGTGGTTCAATATAGTTGATCATGTCTTTGCACGGCACATTTAAGTCGAAAAACAACCTGAATCTCAGCCTAAGGTCTTCGCTTGAACCCGCTTGCCACCCGTTCGGTAAAATGCATAGATGGAGGTCCGAATCATTTTTTTGTGGACTCGATGCTCGAAATTCGATTTTTTATGTTTGGTTAATTCTTATATCTGTTGAGTGGTGCCTTACATTCGTGTTTTCTCTGTGGTTTCTTTCGGTTTTGTGGCATATCTTGCATCGTTCGAGTCGGCCATGGACGTGACCTTCACCGGAGCTCCATTCTCCTTTGCCCAGTGATACCTGTGGCTCGAAGCCGCCACTGTCAGTTCACTCTTTTCCATGTCGTGTATGCTTGGTTGTTTGGGTTTTACGTTTTCTTGTGGCCGAAAGTTTGAGGATCGGAGAATGAGTCTTGGTTGCCGGTGTCGTTCGGCGGCCGGAGTTAGCCGAAGGTTTGGCGGATGGGGGGGTCGGTGGTGAGCGCATGAGCCCAGTGTAGGTAGTCGGCGTTGGCGACCCGCGTCGTCGGTCGGTGGCCCAAAAGCGTTCTTGGTGAGGTCTCGGTTGAAGAATAGGAGTCAAGAACAATAGGAAGCAGGGGAGCTTTCTGGGCAGGAAGGTCACGCGTAGGAGGGGATGAAGAAGAAAGAAGAATAATAAAAAAAAAAAAAAAAAAACAAAAAAAAAGAAAAGAAAAGGAGAAGAGGGGAAAATCAAAAGAAAAAAAATAGAAAAGAAATGAAAATGGGGTTCCGGGCGGGTCGAAATTCCGGGTCAGAGTTCGGGTGGATCGGGTCAGGGGACCCGGTCCGAAATCTTTATTTTATTAATAAAAGTATTCAAAAATTCAAAAAATATTAGAAAACTTAAAAAATTCCAAAAAAATACGAAAATGTTTAAAAATCCCAAAAAAAATTAATTCAATAAAAATTATATTAAAAAATTCAGAAAATTCAAAAATTCAGAAAAATTCGGAAAATTCCAAAAAAATCAGAAAATTAGGAAATGTTCATAAATCAGTTTTTGGCTTAATTTCACTAGATTTTAGGTTTAAAAAACTCAAAAAAAGAAAAAATGAGAAAAACCCTCTAAAAAATCCTCGAAAAATCGGATAAGCCATTAGGGCTTTATCTTAGGGCTTTTGATTGCATTTTCTTTTTTAGAGAAGATGCTAGGTCGTTGGTTGTTTATTTTCTTTACGATTATCTAGTTGCGCATTTTTAATACATTGATTGTTATTTTTTATGTTTAGAACGGTTAGGTGGAATTCTAACTTTGTCGATAGGTTGCCCGGTACGTTAATTCGCGAGTGATCAAGTTTAGGTACCGAAAGGGCACTAGTTAGATCGCTAGTGTAATCAAGTCCCCGAATTTTGGAATCTCAAAAAATTCTCGTCGCGCGAGGTATGAGGCTTGGGAGTGCCTCGGTCATTGGATTAATGAACCATTTGGTTTGCCATTCAAACGAACCAATCATTGTTCATATCCATCGACAAATACCTCTTGGCCTGAATCCGATTGGTTCGGGTAGGTCACGACACCAACCCCCTGACGGGATCAGCAACAAACATATCGTTGCTTCAATAACTTCATTGGAAAGATCCGAAATCTTTATTGTCAACCTTTAAAAGATCCCAGGTATAAGATTTAACTAGCCAATCCGTTCGTAATAATTGAACAAACCACTTGACAGTCCCAAACAGAATGGTGCACGAGCGGGAACCCGAAAAATCATGGCCAACCAGAAAGACAGCCATAACTATGAACTTATGAAGG
Organism: Syzygium jambos; assembly: GCA_031216235.1. Classification (NCBI taxonomy): domain Eukaryota; kingdom Viridiplantae; phylum Streptophyta; class Magnoliopsida; order Myrtales; family Myrtaceae; genus Syzygium; species Syzygium jambos. The sequence goes on from CM062230.1 coordinate 27,478,708, forward strand.
ATCTATGAACTTATGAAGGATCTATAACCTTTAATGTGATATCACCCGCCTGGGTGGCGCTGCTGGAACGCGCACTCTTCCTCTCGCAAAAGGTTGACTGTTCGAATCCCGGGCGCCGCAGAGTAACTTAATCGGTGGCACGTGTGTGGTGGCTAGCACGTGTCGCCCCCAGGGTTTACTCCCCGGCTGTCGGCCGTGCAGGGGTTCCCTGGGTTATCAAAAAAAAAAAAAATACAACCTTTAATGTGATCAATGATCCATTCTGTGAAATTCTCACTTAAAGGATGATCCGAAATTTGCAACCTAGCCTTTTTTTTTTATGCAACCATGAAATCATTTTCAATCAAGCTGAGAAGCCCCTCAATTAGACAACTATCACCTTGTCAAGATTTTTTCTTTCTGGCTCCTCTTGCAAGCTAATAACTTTCTTACGAAGCTGCTTGTATGATCTAATGGATGTGCATTTTACCTATATCAAGCAGTATACTAACCATCTCCTATCAGATAGCAAGGATCCACTGCTCTACCAATCTCTTCAACGACTCATCTAGCATCTTAAGAGTATCTGATGTGGCGGAGGAATTTTTGTCAGACGGCAAGACAAACTAAGAAAAACAAAAGGTAAACAGAGGAAGCAGATATATGCATTTTCGTGTCATATCAACAAATAACAGCATCTTTGAGCTTAACAAAGAGGTCAAGAGTAGTCCGCACTCGGATCTCATATACACACATCCAATTCTGCAGAAAGGCCGTACTGATTTCACTGAGATTAACAATACAAACATATATACACAAAAAGCACCTCTATATAAAAAGACACGATTCTACATTGATTTTGAATTAGTTAGTTTCTCGCGCGGGCCGGTCCAGCCCCTCTCCTCTTTAGCCCGGCCCGGTCCACGTCCTTTTCCCCATTACCTTTTCTCTGCAAAGAAGCAGAGGGGAGGGGCGGCTACGGGAGCAGAACGGACTGCGCTGCAGCGGCAGGGGAGGTCGCGCAGCGCCGAGAATGTCAGAAGTGTTTCCAGTGGTCCCGAAGAAAAAAGGAGCGACGTCGAGGGATAAAGGGGAGAGAAGGGTGCTTGAGCAGAAGAAAAACGGGAGAGAGCGATTGGAGAGAAAACAGTGAGAGAAAAAATGGTGGATTGAGGGGTTTAGCGAGGAGAGTGTTCCGGCCCACCTTGATCGGCAAGGAGGTGGCCGGGCGAATCTCTTCCCCCTCTCCGCCGTGCACTGAGCCGTCCATCAACGCCGGAGCTTGAGCAAAGAACAGCGAGGGGTGTGCTGGAACAAAGAAGAACAGAGAGAGTTTGAGAGGAGAAGGAGGGGGAAAAAGAGATATCTTGAGGGTAAGAAGAGAGGCCAAGAGCCACGCCCGCTTGCCGGAGGATCGTCCGAGTCGCCGTCGAGCCTCCAGCCGTCGTAGCTCGCCCCGGCCAGCCGTGAATCAGGTGGGTGTTAGTCTTGCTCCTCTGTTTTCGCTTCCCCTTCCCTGCCTCTCGGGTGCCGAGCACACCGAGTCCGTTCGGTCGTCGCCCGGCCCCATCAATGGAGGCTTACGATTTTTTTCAACCTCAAATAAATCGTTTTAAGCGTTATCTGTCGAAAGTAGGCCCTGAGCTCTCTCAAAATCGGACCTGTGCTTCCATTCTTCAATCGCACTTCATATGCTTGATAAAATGCCTCAATGAGACAGTGTAGGTCTAGAATATCCAACCTGGTCATGTTGATTTTTGGGTGATTCATTGTAAACTGGAGTGTTTCTATGGTGTAATGAGGCTATTTAGATCTTTGCATATCACTCTTGAGCCAAAAATCGCCCTCAATCTTAGTTTCAAGCCCCTGTTTGAACTCCGAATCTATTTTTGCGAAAGCCACACCCAAAGCTTTGTTATATGCTCGATTGGTTCTAATATGGTTACTGATATCAAGCTTTTCATGTGTTTTTATGGCACTCGCCCGTCATGAGCCGGCCATGGCTGGACGTGTCGCCGGAGGTGCTATTCCCCCCGCCGGAGGGAGTTAGTCGACGGTTCGATAGCCACGTTGGCCGGCGGTGACGGCGTAAGCCCAGCGTCCGTCGTCGGCGCTGGTTGGACGGACGCTGGCGGACCGAGCCGACGGCCGACGGAGCACCGAAGGTCGAAGAACGCAGGCGTGGGGAAGCTCTCGGGGAAGAAGATGCCCAGAAGAGAAGACCAGAAAGGCACGCAGGGGAGAGGAAAAACTAAAGAAAAAATAGAAAAAAAAAAGGGAAAATCAAAAGGAAATAAAAAAAATTAGAAAAGAAATAGAAGAAGGGGTCCCGGGCGCGTCAGAGATCCGGGTCGGTATCCGGGTCCGATCGGGTCAGGGGATCCGGTCCGAAATTCTTATTTTATTAATAAAAACATTTAAAAAATTCAAAAATTCAAAAAGAATTCAAAATTTTTTTAAAAAACTCAAAAAAGTTTAAAAATCCAAAAAATATTAAAAAATCAGAAAAACATTAAAAAAAATTTCAAAAAATTTCAAAAATTCAAAAAAATTTCAAAAATTAAAAAAATCAGAAAAATTCCAAAAATTCCGGAAAATTTGGAAATGTTCAGAAATCACTTTTTGGGCTCAATTTCACTAGATATTAGTGTTAATTTCATTCTGGGCATAGTTTAAAACTTGTAAAAATTGAGAAAAAACCTTTAAAAATATCTCAAAAAAAAAATTTGAACAAGCCATTAGGGCTTTACTTTAGGGCTTTTGATTGCATTTTTTTTAGAGACGATGCTATGTTGCTAGTTGTTTATTTTCTTTATGATTATTTGGTTGCCCACATTTAATACATTGATTATTATTTTTCATTTTTAGCATGGTTAGGTGGAATCTTAAGCTTCTTCGATAATTTACCTGGTATGTTAGTTTGTAAACGTTCAGGTTTAGGGATCGAAATGGCATTAGTTAAATTGCTAATGTAATCAAGTCCCGATCTTTAAAATCTCTGGTTTTCGCGCATATCAAGACGATACTCCTACATCTTGATTAGGGTTTCTAGCCAACCCTCAATTATAACTAGTGGCGACTCTAATCGAATGTGTAAATTAGACAATTCTCGTCACGCGAGATATGAGGCTCTGGAGTGCCTCGGTCCTTGGATTAATGAACTGTTTGGTTTGTCTTTCAAATGAATCAATTAATGTTCACATCCTTCGATAGATACCTCTCGACCTATTCAATCATATTGGATCCCCCGATCGGGATGGGTAGGTCGCGACACCGGCAATGCTAAATAGAGCCTCCTCCTCGGTAAGGTGATGATTCGAAAAAACGTCCATCCATCTCGGTTGAAAAAAAAAACTAGTGCCGTGGTGATGTTTGTGTGAAAACTGAATAGTATGTTCGTATGTTTTTTTCTCTAATTATTGGTACATTTTTTTAATGTGTGTCGATAGGCATTTTGTGATGATAATCTTTCATTGATCGTCGAACTCGATTCTTTCTGTTTCTCGTGTTAACAAAACGGACTGCGTCAAGTCGTCCCTGTCTTGCCCCGTTTCTGTGTTTTCATGGGTCCTGGTGCTGTTCAATGGTGAATGGCGGTGGCCGTTAACATGGTGGTGGCTGCGATTCGTGGGGACATTCGCTCACGGCAGGCTTAAGTAAGGCGATGACTAGAGTAGCAAGCTGTGTGGAGGGCCTAATTAGTTTGGGTTTAAGTTGATTTTTTTTAAATGTGGACACGGGAAAGTGAAATTCCCTATTTTCGAAATTAAATAATAATATTAATTAAAATGATTAGAACATAAGTCTTGATGAGATAGTTAGATCTTCCTATTAGATTTAGCTTGGTGTCATTTAATTGATATTCATTTAGTTTTGTTCTTTTCCTTTCTAGATTGGTTAAAATAGCCTTAGGACCATGCAAAAACAATTGCATGAACAATTAGCGACTTTGAAAGACCTTTATGGTCATGATTGATTAAAGTTGCATGATCACCTTAATTAACAATTCAATCAGATTTGGGTACCGAGGCAACTAATGTAATCAAGTCCCCGACTCCATATCACGAGTCGTGTAGGAAGTGAGACACGGTCACTTGATTTCTAGCCGACCCCAAAAAGGCTAGTGGCGACTCCCGTTTCACATAGAATCTCTTAGGATTATTCCAAACTTAATATGAAATCTAGCATCGGAGCTTGAGAGGGCCCACGCCTAGTTGGGAGCCGTTGGCCCACCTTTGGGCATTACCTCCAAATTTAATATTACTCAATGAATGAGCCTGATAATAGTCATGAACAGATATTTTAAAGCATACAACGTATGATTGATTTTCTTCAGGTTATTTATGTTCATTTCTCTTTTTGATGACGAAGGGATTCAATAGAGATGAGTTCATATTACACTCCAATGACGTCTCCATCTCCCATATCAAGTGCAAGTTCTATTAATGGTATGTCGATTTCATCTTTTAATTTTTCATTTTTCAAAAATCTTGGGTTTCATGCATTTCTACTTTTTTTACTCCGAAACATTTTAAATTCCACAACAAATAAATGCGGACACGTGCATTTAAATATAATATTTTTCATAATTTTTAAATCTGAAGGATAAGTTTGTTATTAATTTAGAAAGCCAAAAAAAAAATACCGTTTTACCTCCAAAGAAGAGTAAACAAACTCGCTCATGAAAAAAATGTATGTTCAGTAAAGGGGCTACATAAGATTATTCCTTTGAAGACAATAAGTCATGTAATGTTGTTGTGAGCAAGAAATAACTGAAAGAGAAAAATATTGTCGCTATTTTGATAAAATGTAAAGATAACATTAAAGAAGAAAATTCACCAATAAATACATTGTCCAAGACACTTGGATGGTGGAATGTTCTTGCCCCAAAAACAAAGAAAAAATAATGCGGACTTTGTACAAAAATTAGTCATTTCTTTTTCCCAACCGTTAGGTCTATCAATAATGTTTAATCGATGTACCTTATATTAAGAAAAGATCCACGCAATGCATCGGTATAATAGTAATATTGTTTTAAACTTGTATCCTGTATCAATTGTAACCTATAAATTACTTGTATTGAGTGATGAAATCGATATGATTGAGTAAATTCATTTATTATCATTTCTGTATAGTTATGCTATGATTATTACGTGAATCGTGAAAATACATCAAATTTTATAGATAGTTTATTTATGAATAATAGCGCGTATAAGATTAACGGCAACGAGAAATAAAAGCTCACTAAAAACACATTGTCCATGATAAGAAAGTTAGAAGGTCCTACAAAACTACTTCGTGCTATAATAATTATCTCGAAAAAAACTCATGATCTACGGTATGTTTATCGTGAGATTTATTTTTTGTTAATAGTTTATCATCTAATTTTAATGCAAAAAATTCTATCCAATGAACGAGCAAGATATAGTGATGTATAGCATACAAAGGATAATTAATTTTTCTAAGGTTATTTATGTTCATTTCTTTGCTTGGTAACAAAGAGATTCAAGAAGAGATTTCTCTAAAAGACGACACGGCAATCGCTAGAGCAACCCAAGAAGGTCACAATCCCACTGAAGGTGTGTCACTTTCAACTTATAATTTTCGTTTATCATATATCTTGTGTTTCGTGCATTTCGATTTTTTTTAATCCGGAACATTTTAAATTTCAAAGCATATAAATGTTGGCGCAAAACGTTCAAATATAATCTTTTCATAATGTTTAAATTCTTAAGGATAAATTGAATTATAATTGAGATAAAAATGATTTTTACTTTCAAAGGGTAAACAAACTCTCATTTGAATCAGATAGGAATTAAATTGGGCTATGGGCAAAATGGGGCTTAAATCAGTTTTGATCGTTGTTGGGTTCAATCTCTTTGCAATTGGATTGGCTTAGGTCTTTGGTGTTTTTACTGCCCTTCTTTTGAATCCGTGTTTCATTGGAATTTTAAGCAGGTGGTTACACTTGACCTTGAGTGCGAAAGCCTTACACGTGTAATTTTTGCAGTAATTACAAGAATTAGTGTGAGTGAAATGTATTGGCCTTTATTTGACGCCATACGGAAAGGCGGTTGGAATGCCGTGCGGAGATTAGTTAATGAAGATGGTAATGCGCTAATGGCGACTATTATGACCATCGGTGATCGAGAGATGAACGTGCTTGAAGTTGCGATTGCAACAGCTCAAGATGAGTTGGTCGAGGATGTGATCGCGCTCATTCCTCACGGACTGCCCATTTTCGTTAAAGCCCTATGCTCCGCCGCCAGGGGAGGAAGAATGAAGATTGTGGAGGCATTACTCAATGGCCGCTCCTCAGTGATTCCTGGTATAAGCACTGCTTTGTTGACTGCTATTCTTAATGCACCTAAGCAAAAAGAGGTTATTTGGGTCCTGGCCAGGCGATTATCACATAGCCCCACTCAAGGTATCTTGACGGCTGTCATAAGGGACGTCATGACAGGCGATTATTACATAGCCCCACTCAAGAAATCTTAGCCGAATGGCCAGCCGTCATAAGGGACGTCATGATACCTTGAGTGGGGCTATGTGATAATTGCCTGGCCAGGACCCAAATAACCTCTTTTTGCTTAGGTGCATTAAGAATAGCAGTCAACAAAGCAGTGCTTATACCAGGAATCACTGAGGAGCGGCCATTGAGTAATGCCTCCACAATCTTCATTCTTCCTCCCCTGGCGGCGGAGCATAGGGCTTTAACGAAAATGGGCAGTCCGTGAGGAATGAGCGCGATCACATCCTCGACCAACTCATCTTGAGCTGTTGCAATCGCAACTTCAAGCACGTTCATCTCTCGATCACCGATGGTCATAATAGTCGCCATTAGCGCATTACCATCTTCATTAACTAATCTCCGCACGGCATTCCAACCGCCTTTCCGTATGGCGTCAAATAAAGGCCAATACATTTCACTCACACTAATTCTTGTAATTACTGCAAAAATTACACGTGTAAGGCTTTCGCACTCAAGGTCAAGTGTAACCACCTGCTTAAAATTTCAATGAAACACGGATTCAAAAGAAGGGCAGTAAAAACACCAAAGACCTAAGCCAATCCAATTGCAAAGAGATTGAACCCAACAACGATCAAAACTGATTTAAGCCCCATTTTTCCCATAGCCCAATTTAATTCCTGTCTGATTCAAATGAGAGTTTGTTTACCCTTTGAAAGTAAAAATCATTTTTATCTCAATTATAATTCAATTTATCCTTAAGAATTTAAACATTATGAAAAGATTATATTTGAACGTTTTGCGTCAACATTTATATGCTTTGAAATTTAAAATGTTCCGGATTAAAAAAAATCGAAATACATGAAACACAAGATATATGATAAACGAAAATTATAAGTTGAAAGTGACACACCTTCAGTGGGATTGTGACCTTCTTGGGTTGCTCTAGCGATTGCCGTGTCGTCTTTTAGAGAAATCTCTTCTTGAATCTCTTTGTTACCAAGCAAAGAAATGAACATAAATAACCTTAGAAAAATTAATTATCCTTTGTATGCTATACATCACTATATCTTGCTCGTTCATTGGATAGAATTTTTTGCATTAAAATTAGATGATAAACTATTAACAAAAAATAAATCTCACGATAAACATACCGTAGATCATGAGTTTTTTTCGAGATAATTATTATAGCACGAAGTAGTTTTGTAGGACCTTCTAACTTTCTTATCATGGATAATGTGTTTTTAGTGAGCTTTTATTTCTCGTTGCCGTTAATCGTATGCGCACTATCATTCATAAATAAACTATCTATAAAATTTGATGTATTTTCACGATTCACGTAATAATCACAGCATAACTATACAGAAATGATAATAAATTAATTAACTCAATCATATCGATTTCGTCACTCAATACAATTAATTTATAGGTTACAATTGATACAGGATACAAGTTTAAAACAATATCACTATTATACCGATGCATTGCGTGGATCTTTTCTTAATATAAGGTACATCGATTAAACATTATTGATAGACCTAACGGTTGGGAAAAAGAAATGACTAATTTTTGTACAAAGTCCGTATTATTTTTTTTTGTTTTTGGGGCAAGAACATTCCACCATCCAAGTGTCTTGGACAATGTATTTATTGGTGAACTTTCTTCTTTAATGTTATCTTTACATTTTATCAAAATAGCGACAATATTTTTCTCTTTCAGTTATTTCTTGCTCACAACAACATTACATGACTTCTTGTCTTCAAAGGAATAATCTTATGTAGCCCCTTTACTCAACATACATTTTTTCATGAGCAAGTTTGTTTACTCTTCTTTGGAGGTAAAAAGGTATTCTTTTTTTGGCTTTCTAAATTAATAATAAACTTATCTTCAGATTTAAAAATTATGAAAAATATTATATTTAAATGCACGTGTCCGCATTTATTTGTTGTGGAATTTAAAATGTTTCGGAGTAAAAAAAGTAGAAATGCATGAAACCCAAGATTTTTGAAAAATGAAAAATTAAAAGATGAAATCGACATACCATTAATAGAACTTGCACTTGATACGGGAGATGGAGACGTCCTTGGAGTGTAATATGAACTCATCTCTATTGAATCCCTTCGTCATCAAAAAGAGAAATGAACATAAATAACCTGAAGAAAATCAATCATACGTTGTATGCTTTAAAATATCTGTTCATGACTATTATCAGGCTCATTCATTGAGTAGTATTAAATTTGGAGGTAATGCCAAAGGTGGGCCAACGGCTCTCAACTAGGCGTGGGCCCTCTCAAGCTCCGATGCTAGATTTCATATTAAGTTTGGAATAATCCTAAGAGATTCTATGTGAAACGGGAGTCGCCACTAGCCTTTTTGGGGTCGGCTAGAAATCAAGTGACCGTGTCTCACTTCCTACACGACTCGTGATATGGAGTGGGGGACTTGATTACTTTAGTTACCTCGGTACCCAAACCTGATTGAATTGTTAATTAAGGTGATCGTGCAACTTTAATCAATCATGACCATAAAGGTCTTTCAAAGTCGCTAATTGTTCATGCAATTGTTTTTGCATGGTCCTAAGGCTATTTTAACCAATCTAGAAAGGAAAAGAACAAAACTAAATGAATATCAATTAAATGACACCAAGCTAAATCTAATAGGAAGATCTAACTATCTCATCAAGACTTATGTTCTAATCATTTTAATTAATATTATTATTTAATTTCGAAAATAGGGAATTTCACTTTCCCGTGTTCACATTTAAAAAAAATCAACTTAAACCCAAACTAATTAGGCTCTCCACACAGCTTGCTCCTCTAGTCATTGCCTTACTCAAGCCTGCTGTGAGCGAATGTCCCCACGAATCGCAGCCACCGCCATGTTAACGGCCACCGCCATTCACCATTGAACAGCACCAGGACCCATGAAAACACAGAAACGGGGCAAGGCAGGGACGACTTGGCGCAGTCCGTTTTGTTAACACGAGAAACAGAAAGAATCGAGTTCGACAATCAACGAAAGATTATCATCACGAGATGCCTATCAACACACATTAAAAAAATGTACCAATAATTAGAGAAAAAAACATATGAACATACTATTCAGTTTTCACACAAACATCACCACGGCGCTAGTTTTTATTTTCAACCGAGATGGATGGACGTTTTCGAATCATCACCTTACCGAGGAGGAGGCTCTATTTAGCATTGCCGGTGTCGCGACCTACCCATCCCAATCGGGGGATCCAATATGATTGAATAGGTCGAGAGGTATCTATCGAAGGATGTGAACATTAATTGATTCATTTGAAAGACAAACCAAACAGTTCATTAATCCAAGAACCGAGGCACTCCAAAGCCTCATATCTCGCGTGACGAGAATTGTCTAATTTACACATTCGATTAGAGTCGCCACTAGTTATAATTGAGGGTTGACTAGAAACCCTAATCAAGATGTAGGAGTATTGTCTCGATATGCACGAAAACCAGAGATTCTAAAGATCGGGACTTGATTACATTAGCAATTTAACTAATGTCATTTCGATCCCTAAACCTGAACGTTTACAAACTAATATACCGGGTAGCCTATCGAAGAAGCTTAAGATTCCACCTAACCATGCTAAAAATGGAAAATAATAATCATGTATTAAATGTGGGCAACCAAATAATCATAAAGAAAATAAACAACCAGCAACATAGCATCGTCTCTAAAAAAATGCAATCAAAAGCCCTAAAGTAAAGCTCTAATGGCTTGTTCAAATTTTTTTTGAGACATTTTTAAAGGTTTTTTCTCAATTTTTACAAGTTTTAAACTATGCACAGAATGAAATTAACACTAATATCTAGTGAAATTGAGCCCAAAAAGTGATGTATGAACATTTCCAAATTTTCAGGAATTTTTGGAATTTTTCTGATTTTTTTAATTTTTGAAATTTTTTTGAATTTTTGAAATTTTTTGAAATTTTTTTAATGTTTTTCTGGTTTTTTAATATTTTTTGGATTTTTAAAATTTTTTGAGTTTTTAAAAAAATTGTGAATTCTTTTTGAATTTTTGAATTTTTTAAATGTTTTTATTAATAAAATAAGAATTTCGGACCGGATCCCCTGACCCGATCCGACCCGGATACGGACCCGGATCTCTGACCCGCCCGGGACCCCTTCTTCTATTTCTTTTCTAATTTTTTTTATTTCCTTTTGATTTTCCCTTTTTTTTTTCTATTTTTTCTTTCGTTTTTCCTCTCCCCTGCGTGCCTTTCTGGTCTTCTCTTCTGGGCATCTTCTTCCCCGAAGCCTTACGCCGTCACTGCCGGCCAACGTGGCTATCGAACCGTCGACTAACTCCCTCCGGCGGGGGAATAGCACCTCCGGCGACACGTCCTGGCCGGCTCATGACGCGCGAGTGCCATAAAAACACATGAAAAGCTTGATATCAGTAACCATATTAGAACGTGTGGGTTTCGCAAAAACAGATTCGGAGTTCAAACAGGGGCTTGAAACTATGATTGAGGGCGATTTTTGGCTCAAGAGTGATATGCAAAGATCTAAATAGCCTCATTACACCATAGAAACACTCCAGTTTACAATGAATCACCCAAAAATCAACATGACCAGGTTCGATATTCTAGATCATTGAGGCATTTTATCAAGCATATGAAGTGCGATTGAAGAATGGAAGTACAGGTCCGATTTTGAGAGAGCTCAGGGCCTACTTTCGACATATAACGCTTAAAACGATTTATTTGAGGTTGAAAAAAATCGTAAGCCTCCATTGATGGGGCCGGGCGACCACCGAACGGACTCGGTGTGCCCGACACCCGAGAGGCAGGGGAGGGGAAGCGAAAACAGAGGAGCAAGACTAACACCCACCTGATTCACGGCTGGCCGGGGCGAGCTACGACGGCTGGAGGCTCGACGGCGACTCCGACGGCCCTCCGGCGAGCGGGCGTGGCTCTCGGCCTCTCTTCTTACCCTCAAGATATCTCTTTTTCCCCCTCCTTCTCCTCTCAAACTCTCTCTGTTCTTCTTTGTTCCAGCACACCCCTCACTGTTCTTTGCTCAAGCTCCGGCGTTGATGGACGGCTCAGTGCACGGCGGAGAAGGGGAAGAGATTCGCCCGGCCACCTCCTTGCCGATCAAGGTGGGCCGGAACACTCTCCTCGCTAAACCCCTCAATCCACCATTTTTTCTCTCACTGTTTTCTCTCCAATCGCTCTCTCCCGTTTTTCTTCTGCTCAAGCACCCTTCTCTCCCCTTTATCCCTCGACGTCGCTCCTTTTTTCTTCGGGACCACTGGAAACACTTCTGACATTCTCGGCGTCGCGCGACGCCCCCTGCCGCTGGGCGACCTATCCCCTGCAGCGCATTCCGTTCTGCTCCCGTAGCCGCCCCTCCCCTCTGCTTCTTTGCAGAGAAAAGGTAATGGGAAAAAGGACGTGGACCGGGCCGGGCTAAAGAGGAGAGGGGCTGGACCGGCCCGCGCAAGAAACTAACTAATTCAAAATCAACGTAGAATCGTGTCTTTTTATATAGAGGTGCTTTTTGTGTATATATGTTTGTATTGTTAATCTCAGTGAAATCAGTACGGCCTTTCCGCAGAATTGGATGTGTGGATATGAGATCCGAGTGCGGAGTTCTGTTCACTCGCTCGAAATTGAGGATCCCATTTCCGGCGCTCGTTCGCTTCCCGTGGCAATTTCGCCGCCGCCGGCGACTCCGGCCACAAATGGTTCTTCTGCCACCAGTGCAACCAGACCGTCACCATCGTCGTCTCCCCCTCCGCCGATCCCCCCTGCCTTCGCTGCAATGACGGCTTCCTCGAGGAGTACGAAAACCCGAGCCCTGGCCTGAGTCGGTGCCCTGCTTTCTTGTCCGATCCTCTCTCCTCCCTCCTCCCTCCTCCCTCCTCCCTCCTCCCTCTCCTGTTCCCGAGCTCCTCCGCCACTCACACCACCGCCACGGCCGCGCCCGCCGCCGCCGCCGCCGCCGACGTCGACCTCCAGAACCCTGGCCTCTTCTCGAATCCCTCGTGAGCCGAAAATCTGTTCGATCCGTTCGCCTTCTTGATGAACCAACTCCAGGATCTGCAGTCCAGCGGAGCGCAAATTCAGTTCGTGGTCAAGAGTAGTCCCTCGGAAGGCCGCGGGACGCCGCCCGCATCGAAGTCGGCAGTCGACAACCTCCCGACCATCAAAGCAACTGAGGAGGTGCAGAATTCCGAGATGAACCAGTGCGCAGCCTGCCGGTACGATTTTGAGTAGGATATGCGGGTCAAGCATATCTATCATGCGGATCGCCTCCTGCCGTGGCTCGACTTGCATAACTCTTGCCCTGTTTGCCGGCACGAATTGCTAACCGAAGATCCTGATTGTGAGTACCGGAGAGGCGCGGCCCGGGGGAATGCGCAACGATGCGGCAGTGGCACCAGCAGTAGAAGAGGGGAGAACAGGACGGTTCGGAGGAGTTTTAGCATAATGTTGCCTTTTCCTTTCAGGGGTAACGACCGATCGAACTCGGGTTCTGGTGGTGAGTGATGTGAAATGTGGGAGGCTTCGGGTGAATTGTTCGAGCTAGATCGCACTTGAAAGATTGTTAATGCTCTCTCTCTTCTTCCTATACAGATAAAGTTGGATTTTTTTTCTCTTACTTCCTTGGTGGTTTGTTCATACACTTGCTTATGTACTTCTTTTACTGGGTACAAATCTCTATAATTTTTGCTTCGATTGGTCTCTGACGTTCTTCTAACCTGAGCAATCTCTTCTTGATGGGTTTTTGTTCATTGATACCGAGTATCTCCTTTTACCGGTTCCATGGGTGACCTCTTTGTTAAGCTCAAAGATGCTGTTATTTGTTGATATGACACGAAAATGCATATATCTGCTTCCTCTGTTTACCTTTTGTTTTTCTTAGTTTATCTTGCCGTCTGACAAAAATTCCTCCGCCACATCAGATACTCTCTTGAGATGCTAGATGAGTCGTTGAAGAGATTGGTAGAGCAGTGGATCCTTGCTATCTGATAGGAGATGGTTAGTATACTGCTTGATATAGGTAAAATGCACATCCATTAGATCATACAAGCAGCTTCGTAAGAAAGTTATTAGCTTGCAAGAGGAGCCAGAAAGAAAAAATCTTGACAAGGTGATAGTTGTCTAATTGAGGGGCTTCTCAGCTTGATTGAAAATGATTTCATGGTTGCATAAAAAAAAAAAAGGCTAGGTTGCAAATTTCGGATCATCCTTTAAGTGAGAATTTCACAGAATGTATCATTGATCACATTAAAGGTTGTAGATCCTTCATAAGTTCATAGTTATGGCTGTCTTTTTGGACTATAGGCGATCTACTTATGGCTGTACATTGGGGAATATCCGAACTGGTGATCTTATGTATTAAGCGTCATCCAGAATTGATGTGGAATGCAGATTTCACGAAAGAACTGATGATATCAACCCTTGAAGTACGGAATGTCGAGTTGTTTAGACTACTTGACACACACGTAGTGATGAGGCGTAGCCATGTGATGGAGCCCAGCAGCTTGATTGGCGCAGTAGCAAAACAGCCACCAGGATGTCCACGGGATATTGCTGGAGCAGCTTTCCTTTTGCAGAGAGAGCTGCAGTGGTTTAAGGTTTGTTTACCTTATTTCTTTTGCGCTCTTTAATTTACATCTACATTTGCTGGGGCAGCTTTCCTTCTGTAGAAGGAACTGCAGCGGTTTAAGTCTGTTTACCTTATTTCTTTTATGCTCTTTAATTTGCATCTACATTGATAGACCTCCTTTTAATTTCTCTGAAGATGATAGAAGATATGAACTCTCCCTTATCCAGTACAGATAGAAAATTAAACCAGGATGAGTTTTCGGAAAAACATCAAGACATTATCAAAGAGGCGAAGGAGTGGATGAAACACACGTCTTCGTCTTGTATCATCCTCGCCACACTCATCATAACAGTAACTTTTGCTGGGACCTTTATATTACCTGGAGGCAACAACGACAGTACAGGGGAGGCGATCTTTATAAAGAAGAGCTTATTCAAAGTATTCGCAATTTTAGACGGTCTCGCCCTCTTCTTCTCTTTCTGCTCCACTGTGATGTTCGTGGCAATCTTCACCTCACGGTGTGCCATGGACGATTTCCACCACTCACTGCCGAGAAATTTAATCTTGGGCCTCGCTTGTCTATTCTTATCTTTAGCCGGGATACTAGGGGCATTCAGCTCTGCTTTTATTCTCCTGCTGACGGGAGAATTCGAGTGGATTGACATCCCGGTTATTTTGATGGGTGGATTCGTTCTCTTATTGTTCACAATTTCACAGTTACCCTTATTTGTTGACATGGTCAAATCAACCTGTTGGCCTCGCCTCCGTTCTCAATGATTTCTGCTATTATTGGACAAGGACATATGTGATGATTTTCGCTCTGCACTTATGCTCGTCGCACATTTTGCATTGTCCTGCTTTGGCTGGTAGCTTGGGATTATGAATTGCAAATGGCTATTCAATAGACGAAAGGAAGGAGATGAAACTGACTCCGAATGCCTCCATCCACAACGGGAGGAACCTTGTTATGGGTGATGCTCAAGTTGGTCATGTTGTTGCTACTATTACATTCTCGGTGGTTCATAATTTTTCTTTTGTTGGGAATACTTAGCTTGGTTTTTTTGTGGAGGAACCTTGTTCTGGGCGATGCTCAAGTTGGTCGTGTTATTGCTACTGTCACATTCTCGGTGGTTTCGTCACTTTTTTTGTTGGGAATACTTAGCTTGGCTTTTTGTGGAATAACCTTGTGTAGTTCTTTCTTGAGATTGTGGACTATTTTGTGGATTTCTGGCTTGTAAAGCATTAGTCCCAGTCTAGCCATGCTAAGCATTTGAATTGATGGACACGAGAAATGCCCTATAAGAACTGCCGCTCGGTTTTCTTCTCCTTCTCGTGCTGTTTACCCATATAAGCTTGCTGTTCCACCTGCCTGACTGGTTTTTTGTGGGCCGTTCACTGTGCTCCATTCAGCTCTCTGTTTTAATGTAATGGCTGAAAAAAACACGCACCTTGTCATGCAAATTGCATAGACCATGTATTAGGGCCATATATGTAATTCTGTTTAGTGCACGCCCTTTTGACAGCATATCATTCCACAGCACGAGAGCATCATTGGGTTTTCTGGCATTACATAATCCATTTGTGAGAGATGTATAACGAAATCACATCGGGCTTCATTTCTACAGCGTACATTCTGGACTGGATGGACAGAATATTGCTCGGCATTATTTTTGCACCAGCCATCAATTAGCAGGTTGTGGGTTACCACCGGCGGAACAAGCCCGTTCCTCGCCATCTCATTCAGCATATCATGAGCTTCCGAAACCCTTTCAGCCTTGCAGAGCCCATTAGTCAAGATATTATAGGCAACCACATCAGGCCGGCATCCCCGAGCATTATAACCCCGAGATAGGTCCACCGCTCGATCAACTTCTCGGGTCTTGATCAAACCATCGAGAGCTGCAGAATATGCGACTATATCAGGGAAGGAAACCTTCCATAACCATGTTGTTGAGGAATTCGCAAAGCCTTGAGCACTCTCCCATGATCACATAACCGTTTAATGAGCTGAGTGGAATGTTTTATCCGCGGTCCGTGTCCGTGAAGACTCATCTCTTTCGCACAGTTTAGAGCTCCTAGATACATCCTCTACACATCCATACATACACTTACAGAAAAATTCCATTTACTGCAAAAGTTCATTGGCTTCCTCCAGTCTATTTGAATCACAGAGACTGTCAATCAAATTATTATAAAGCAAAACGTTTTGCTTGCAGCCAATGCGGACCATCTACAAGATAATTATCAACTTATCTTTTATTTAAAGAGTATTTTAAGACGGGGTTGGAGGAAAAAATGGATGTGGCAACTAATGATCACGCGCATGCGTGTACATAGAGCCCATTGCAACATCCTAATGAGGTCCTTGAACTCGAATATTTAGATTAGAGGCTTGTCTCGTCACCTCCTTACATTGTCAATTAATTCTTATTATATGGCACGGAAGGCATTGGCTTCCTCCGGTTTGTTTGAATCACAGAGACTGTCGATCAAATTATTATAGAGCGAAACATTTTGTTTGTGGCCAATGCGGACCATCTACAAGATAATCATGAATTTATCTTTTATTTAAAGAGTATTCTAAGATGGGGTTGGAGGAAAAAATGGAAGTGGCGATTAGTCATCACGCACGCACGTACATATAGCCCATTGCAACATCCTAAGGAGGTCCTTGAACTTAAATATTCATATTAGAGGCTTGTCTCGTCATCACCTTATGTTTTAGCCCATAAAACTACTTGACATTCAAAGCAATAATCAAGAGTGAATGTAAATTGTTGAGAAAACCTCCTAATAGATTTTGAAGTTGATAAAACCGTCCATATGTTTCTTATAAGTCTGATAAATGCTTTGAAGTATTTTGATTCGGGAAGTTATTCTTGGAAGAGAAGATATGGCAATCTTAATCTTGTTCAAATTCAGATTGTGGAATTTACTTTAAGAAAAAAAGGTTCAGACTTTATACTAGAAACGAGAAACCTCAAACTCAGAGACTTGCTTATGTTCAAAACATAAGTCTAAAACATGACTTAAGTTCAGAGCGTAAATAACGGCCAGTGATCATGCTTGGATTTCACATTTATATTGAATTGATTTACTTAATCTTGAAGAATGTTTTGCAACAGTTTAATATGCAAAATATCTCAAATGATTGTCAAGTAAATCTCGAGACAAGTTACTTTCTAAACGAAAAAACTCTACTTATGGAAACCAAGACTTTAGTTGTATAGGCGACCAGATTCAGCGGAGGTTCAAATTTTGTCCCTCAATGGCTACTCAATCTTCTTGATACAGTTATGTCTAATGGGTAAATTGGAAGACAATCCTCTGAAAACTGTCCAACGACTAGATTGGGAGCGGAGGAGTGTAAAAGGAGACCAAGTACCGATGAGCAAAGTAAGAGACAAAGTCCAGAATTTACAAGACAAAGTCCAGAATTTACAATTCTATAGTCTGGGTATCGTTCAATCATATATACTTGTCCTCTGAGCCAAAATCTGTGATTTTGAAAGAGGTACTGAAAGAGTAATTTAGTGAGATAGTGAGATCTATCATACATTGAGTATTATCACTCACAGTTGTAATATCTTAGTTGATCATCTAGTGGAATCCAGCCAGTAGGCTGTCGGCATGGGAGAGTGGAAAACGTTGCACAACCAATCAGGAAAAAGGCTGCATAGCCATCTTCAAACTAACATCTAAGAAAAATTGAAATTATCAGGGTTTTTGATGACTCACAGTTTTATTGGATGCAAAATCTTCTAAAGAAGCTTAAAAGCACTTGATCCCATAACTTCCAATTTTGCGAGTTGACCCTCGAGGGAAGAGCAATGGGCCAAACTACCCAATTCATCCGTCGGACGTGAAAGAACGGAAATGAAATGATGAAGACGTACAGAATCATTGCCATACCAGCCACTATCAAATGCTAGGAGCCCAATAGTTTGATGGTTTGATGATTGATTTTGAAATTCTAGATTTAACAGAATGAGCAAGAAGTCTAGACAAGTGAAGCAACACTCTAAATATATAGCCGAAAATGGTGAGATTTTCTAAATTTTTTTCCTTCTATATTCTTTTTTTCTCTGTAGAAAGGAAGGAACCTCAGCTGTCCCACGCGATAAGCTTCTTCAACTGAAAAGGTCTTTCGAAAACGCTGCACAACCAATCAGGAAAAAGGCTGCACAGCCATCTTCAAACTAACATCTAAGAAAAATTGAAATTATCAGGGTTTTTGATGACTCACAGTTTTATTGGATGCAAAATCTTCTAAAGAAGCTTAAAAGCACATGATCCCATAACTTCCAATTTTGCAAGCTGACCCTCAAGAGAAGAGCAATGGACCAAACTACCCAATTTATCTGTCTCTTACATGATCTTCGATTAAGTTTTTGCTTCAAAATGTTTTACGGTTTCAAGTACAGCAGTGGCCTCCGCCTGAATCGCCGACGAGACTATTACCGATCGAGCAAACCCATCTATCAAGATACCCCAGCTGTCTCGGCATACACATGCAATGGCCCCTTCCCCTGTTTCGGCAACAAAAGATCCATCGACGTTAATTTTAATCACCCCAGGGGGAGGAGGGGTCCAAATCGAAGGTAATTCTTTCTGTGTTTGCGGTTTTCCATTCGTTTTCTCTGACCATCTATTGAGGTTTTTCTCTGCGGCGATGGCTGAGGTGACGATAATTTGGGGATTTAACTTCTGAGCTATGAATACCAAGTCGTTCCGAGATCTCTAGATTTGCCATAATAATAAAGCAAGGAGCTCAAAGGATACAGAGGTATGTTTAAAATTCATCAACCATTCGTCTATCCGAGTCATTGCATACCTATCAACTTTAATGTTTACTTATGGGTTGTTCCATATTTGCCGAGTCCAAGGGCATAGAAGAAAGAGATGCTCTATGGATTCCGAATTCTGTTGACATATCAAGCAAGTGGCTTTAGGTATGATCCGTCTTCGAACCAAATTCTCCTTAGTTGCGAGGGCATTTTGGCAAACTTGCCAAAGAAAAAAAATCTGATTTTGGGTTGTAAGTTTGCCTTCCAAATTCTATTCCATAATTCTCTAGGGGTTTGGTACGACGTTTAAGCTTGATTCTGATTTGGTGTTTCTTTTTGTGCTTTGATGTTGTTATACACACTCTTCACTGTGAACTGCCCTATTTTGGTTGGTGTCCACACCAATTTGTCCTCTGGAAGTTTGGGGTTAATGGGAATGGCTAAAGTTTTCTGGGTTGTTTCAAAGTCAAACTACTCTCTCACCCTTTTTTCATTCCATTTGGCTTCCTTCCCGACCATTAGTTCGGATACCCGAGTTGGATCCTCTCTGTTCACTGGCCCTCCAATCAAGCCTCTCGACAACCACTTATCTTCCCTTATGTTGATTTTCTCACCATTTTCGACCACCCATCGAATTGACTGACCGATGACATTACGACCTAAAAACAAGCTTCGCCATCCCTAGGAGGGACTTCAACCTTTTTTTGCATGTAATAAATCTGTATGAGGATAATACAATCCTTTAAAAAGTCGACTCTAGAGAGAGTATGGATTCTGGATTAGTCTTCATGCCTGTCGCCCCAACATTGCCTCATTAAATGTAATTAAGTCTCGAAAACCTAGGCCACCTTCATCCTTTCTTGCTTTAATAGTGTCCCAGTTTTTCCAGTGTAACCCCTTCCTGTTTTCAGAATTTTTCCACTAGAAAGCTGTAATTTTCCTTTCAATAGTTCGACAAATGGATAGGAGAATTTTGAAGATGGACATTGCATATTGCGGTAGAGCTTGCACCACTATTTTAAGGAGGATTTCTTTCCCTGCCTTAGATAAAAAAATTTCTTTCCAACATTCCAGTTTCTTATTGACTCTATCGAGGATCCAAACAGACATTTGTTTTTTTTAGCAGCCCCAGTCGGATGGTATTCCCAAATACTTCCTTGTCTTCTCTATCTCAAGAACTCTCAACTCGTATGTCATATTTCTTCTTAAATCCCCCGGGTAGTCTTTGCTGAAAAACATACTCGACTTGTTCAAATTTATTGCTTGTCCAGACGCAAAATAGTATTGATTCAGAATCGCTGCCACATTCTAACACTCAACAATCTTTCCTGCAAAAAGTAGGTGAGATAAAGTTGGGCAAAAGTGGTTTAATTTGATCCCTTTGATACTTCCATTTTCCACCGCTTTCTGCAGTAAAACAGATAGCACATTAGCCATAATGATAAAGAGGTAAGGAGAAAGGGGGTCACCTTGTCTTATTCCTCTAGTAGGCTGAAAGGTAGGCAAAGGTTCCCCATTCATTTTAACACTGTATGAGACTGTGGAGACACATTTCATAATCCAAGAGACCCATGTTTCGCAAAATCCCATTCTTAGCATACTCGCTTCCAAAAAATCCCATTCCACCTGGTCATATGCCTTTTTCGCGTCTAATTTGAGCACTGCATGGAATTTCTTTTTTCTCTTTCGAATTCGTAACTGATAGAGTACCTCTTGTACTATCAATATATTGTCTCGAATTTGTCGCTCACTAACAAAGGTGCTTTGCTCCTTGGCTGTCAATTCCGAGAGCCACGGTATCAATTTATTAGCCATAACTTTTGAAATGATTTTGTAAGCGAAATTACACAAGCTTATAGGGTGAAACTGATCTAGCTTCCTGGATTAGAAACTTTAGGAACGAGGGTAATAAAGGTTTTATTTAATTCAGGGTTAAGATTTCCTAGACTAAAGAAAAGTCTTACCTCCCTAAATACTTCATTTTGAATGTCCTTCCGGTGATATTGAAAAAATTTTCCACTCAAGCCATTTGGTTCGGGGGCCTTTAGGGCGCCTAGTTGGAAGGTTACCTCAGTAACCTCCTCGAGAGTTACTTCCCTGGTTAAAACCTGGTTGACCTCCTCACTTATTAAGCATGGGATCTGATCAAGTACTGATTTGAAATCTCTAGCCCCTGTTGTGGTGTGTAGCTCTTTGAAATAGTTGACTGTCATGTGTTTCAACTGGTTGGGGTCTCGACTCCATTCATCATTTTCATGTTTCAGCATTGCTATTTTGTTTCTCTGCTTCCTCTGCATTGTAGTTGCATGGAAATACTTCGTGTTTTTGTCCCCCCATTTAAGCCAATTAATCCTGGATCTCATTCCCCAATAAACCTCCTCTTGTCTCCACAGTCTTTCCACTTCCATTTTCAGCTAATTCAACCTTTCTTTATCAAAGTTTAGGCTTGGACTATTTGTAATCTCTTGTATCTCTTTTTTCAGCATCGAAATTTGTTTTTCTGCATTTGAAAACCTCCTCTTACTCCACCCAACCAACTTCTCAGCCACTTTTTTCAATCTAACTGATAAAGCCACTGACTCTCCTTGAAAAGAATTTCAAGAGTCTGATACTATCTGCCCATACTCCTCATCTTCTATCCGAAATACTTCAAATTTGAATTCCTTTTTTCGTTTACCATACTCCGGAAACAGATTCAATAAAATTGGGCTATGATCCGACCCAATAGTAGGTAACGCAAATGCCTCTGCATTAGGGTAAGAAACCCATTAATCTATGTTGCACACCGCTCTATCCAGTCTCTCCTTAACCAAAGCTTCCTCTTCTGTATTATTGGCCCAGGTATAGGCACAACCCTTACTTTCTAAATCCATTAGAGCGCAAGCATCCAAAAAGTCTTGGAAGGCTTTACTTCTGTAATTCTCCGCCAATCTCTTCCCAACTTTCTCCCAGTGATACAGGATCTCATTAAAATCTCCAACACACAGCCAAGGATCTCGGTTTACTAATTTGCTGGATTCTGTCCCACAGTCTTAATCTTTCTTGAAAATCAGTAGGTGCATGGACAAAGGTAATATGCATTTTGTATTTGTTCTCTCCCATAACACAAAGCACATCAACAAAATATGTGGAGCTAGAGCCAATAGAAATAATAACCTGTTCATTCCAAAATACTGCTAATCCCCCAGCCAAGCCAATTGGGTTCACTATGAAGCATTCTCCAAACTGTAATTTTCGCTACATCCTTTTAACGATGTCTTCTTTATTTTTCATCTCCATTAAGAACAGGATAATAGGCTTTTCTTGAGCCACGAAGGTTCAAATAGCCTGAACAGGGGTGAGCCCAACCCCTAACAATTCCAACAAATTAACCTCATTTGTACCCTGGTGGCTTATTAGGGCTAACCACCAAAGCCCGAATTTGAGCTTCTTCCATAATCTGGATGGGAGTGTCCAATAACTGCTTCTCATCTACCGCCTCTTTGCTAGATAGCTGCAATTTATATTTGGAATGCCTCTTTTGCTTCTTACTCATGTGAGCCTTATGACCTTTGTATTTTTTTAGTTTCTGGACAACCAAGGGTCCTTGCTGGTTATAAGCTAAAAGTACTCATGTGCCACCTTGCAATTCTGATATAGGATCCAGCATTGTCCTGTCAATGTCTTCCCTAATTATTTCCTCCATCATAACTTTCTTGCCCTTCGCAGTGGCACTACTACTACTTTCCATCTCCGGAGTGCCCTCATACACCACTATCTGCCTTGAATTCTCTGGTGTCTCAGCTATAACATCTTCTTCCATCAGTTCTTCTATCTTTTTTCCATAAAACAGATCCTAGTAGGGGTTGAATTCATTTGCCTCAGCCTTTAACCATGAACCAAAGGGAAATTCTTTCATATTGGCAAAACAGTCTTCAGTGAAAGGAACTTCTCCACAATGTTGTGCGTAATGTCCTAGTCTTCCGCATGAATAACAATAGTGAGGGAGTCTTTCATACCTAAAGTCCAGCCACAACTTCTTCCCCCTATCGCTGAACATCAATTACGGTAAAAGAGGAGCCAAGATGTCCACAGAACCTTTCCTACTTTGTAGGCTGTATACCCCCTGGTTTCAATTTTAATATCTAAAACAATGCCTATTTCTTCTGCCACTTTTTCTATGACACTCTTGGAGATCCATTCCGTCGGCAATCCATGTATATGGACCCAAAACTCGCAAGACTTAAAGTTGTAACAAGCAGGAGGAGTGTCTGGCTCCCACGATTTGAGCAAGAGTAGATGATTCGCAAAAGACCAAAGGCCTTGCTCAATAATCTTATCTCTATCGGTTTCCGACCAGAATCGAAACTCAAAGGTGCCCGGGGCGAGTAGAGATATTTCCACATTCTCCATTTTCCAAACCCTACGCATTGTATTCTGAAATGCCTGAATGTTTACCTTAGGGTTTTGGTAGAGTTGGTCGATTAAAGATAACTGACATTCGTTTATCTTTTCTGCAGAAATCGCCTCATCCACTGCTTTAATCTTCCTCTTCGACCACAATCCTCCCAGTCTCTTACACAAGGCAGCAAGACGAATTTCAAACTCCTCTGACTCCTCCATGAAGTGGGCTGGAAATACGCACTAAAGGATCGCAGTAACAGGTGAAGAGTGGTTGAAGTAACAGAGGATGCTCAGAATTGTGATTCAAGGATGTAATGTAGAAAATAAGAAAAGGGTTAGGGTTGAGAATGGAAGTAGGGTAATGGATTTAGGGTGGGAAGAAGATTTGCTGGAATGATTTCTGTGTATCAGCCATCTTTTCGAGCAAATAGAAGGAAAATGGTTGGAAGTAGTCAGCCGGTGAGAGGGGGTTAGGGTTTGAGGATGATTTGGGTGAAGGGCGCTGCCCGACAGCAGAGAAAGCTCTCCAGCGAGAGAGAAAGTCATCTGGGTTCAGTCCGTGTCTGAAAGTTGTATAATTTGTTCCGCGCAATAGTTGGACTTAGAAAATCTGCTATGACCGGTAAGCTTCACTTTGACCCTTGGTAAAGTGGATATCCAATTTTACCACCACTAATGTCATAGTCCTATTATACTACATTGAAATTTTGAATGAAAGAACTGTAAGAAAGTGATATCTCCTTTTGACATGCACACTTTGGAGCATCATCTCCTTCAGTAAAGGTTGACGCATGTATCCAGACCCATGGCCAACGAAATGGAACAGAGCCATCAATATTCTCAGGTACACCTTCCTCATTTAAAGCGCAATCCTGCTGAACTTTACCGGTATTATGCTGGTCCGAATGTCTCCACATATAAACAACTGGAGCAATCAACTTGGACAGTGTTCCAACATGATGAAGAAGCTGCAAGACATAAGAAGTTGCGATTGTTGGACCCAAATTCGTCATTCTTTTTAACCTTGAATTCGTTGAATTATTTTACCATAGCCCTTCCATACGTAAAACCAGAAAGAACTGAATGAGAAATATTCATTGGATGAGCAGATGGAGATGGAACTAGTACTCTATCTAACGCCACAATCAATTAACCCTGCAGCCATAGAAAGTAATTAGTAGTTTATTTATGATAGGGTTAATACCACGAAAAACCCTAAACTGATACACTTATGACAGATTTACCCTAAACTATTTTTTTACCATAAAAAACCCCAAACTGATACATCTGTGACAATTTTACCCCAAACTATTTTTTTGATCACCAAAAACCATGAACTGGTACACCTGTGATAATTTTACCAAGAATTAATTTTTTAATATTATTTTTTATTCTTTCGAATTTTTTTTAGTTTTTCTTATCTTATCTTTTTCCTTTCCTTTTCTTTTTTTTTCCTTCATTTTTAACCTCTGGTCGGCGAGGTCGGCCCTGCCAGCCAACGGCGAGGGGTCATCCTTGCCGTCGCTGGCGAGGTTTGACCTCGCCGCTACTAGCGAGGTTAGCCTCTCCTAGAAGCGGCGAGGACGACCCCTCGCCGGCAACTGGCGAGGTCGAACCTCGCTAGGGGTTGCCAGCCCCCGCCTCCGGCCGATCGCCGGATTGGCGACTGGCCAGAGGTTGAAGATGAAGGAAAAAAAAAAGAAAATGAAAGAAAAAAGAAAAGAAAAGAAAAACTAAAAAAATTCGAAAAAAATAATATAAAAAATTAGTTTTTGGTAAAATTGTCACAAATGTACCACTTTAGGGTTTTTGGTGGTCAAAAAAATAGTTCGGAGTAAAATTATCACAGATATACCAGTTTGGGATTTTTTATGGTCAAAAAAATAGTTTGGGGTAAATTTGTCACAAGTATACCAGTTTAGGATTTTTCGCGGTATTAACCCTTCATGATATTACCAAACAAAAGAGAAGACTGTCCAGTTCTAAGACTAAAAAGGTATTCTGTTTGCTTAAGCAGCTAATGCTTCAATGCAAAAAGTTTTTTTTATATGGCATATATAAATCAGTTAATAAAAGCAGCAATATAAACAAGAAATGTGCTCACGTATACGTAATGAGAAAATAATCATGCAAGTTCAAAGACATAAGATGCCACCTCTGGAACCTCCAACTGGACGGCAAGATGGTAACTAGCGTCATGGATGGCTACTCCTTGCTTATAACACTTTAAGAGAGCTCGTGAACCCCTCCCTCTACAACACAGAAAAATAAAAATTAGTATATTGAGTAGTCTCGATGCATACGCCTTTCTATCGATTCAAATTCCAGTCACATCCAAAAATAAACCAGTTTAAGAAGGGGGAGAAAACGAGTTTCCGTAGAAAGAAGCCCTCTTTGCGAGGAAAACACGCCAAGCTTAACATCAGAGGAAACACTGCTCTTTTACTTCCATCAGAGGCCATCGCCACCCACAGAATAACCAGGGAACTTTTACATAGGTCCTGTCAAATAGTTAGCGAATCTGAGCTTCCAATTGATGTAAGGATTAAACAATGCTGAAAAATGATATCGTATATCTAACTTATACCAAAGAAATCAACCTAAACTAAAGCACCACATGCAAAAGCCAGGCAAGGATGTAATATGTCTATCTGGAAACTATTGTTAAGTCAACTTCAGACAGGCTACAACCTTCTATTGCCAACAGCAGTTGGCCAGTCGACGATGTAGCAATTAACGAAAGTGTCGACACCAATAATTAATTAGGTTGTCGATAGTAAAAAGAATTATTAGAAGATGTTCAAGACAGTGAAGATAAATACCCGTTGTGTGATAAAACACAAGCTTATCGATGAAAAATGATGTAAGTTATAAGCTGAGTCATCAAGGGTACGACGGCAGAGAGCTGGCAATTGCTAAATCATGCCGGCAGGAAGTTTTAGAGGTTTCAAATTTGAAAAGATTGGAGTTGGAGAGGGAACGGTTACCGCCTGAGGGTTTGGTCTAAGGATTATCGATGAAACCACTACTACATAAGGATCGGGTCGCGGAAGTTATCGATGAAAATAAGAACATGTGATATTATCGACAGCAGTTACCTAACATAGGCTGACAGGTATCGCAAGAATGAAGATGAGGATGGGATCGACGACGGTTACCTGACCTAGACTAAAAGGTGTCGCAAAGGTAGGAAATGAAGATGAAATCGATAGCAGTTATCTGGCAAAGGTTGACGAGTGTCACAAGAGTAGAAGGCAGAGACGAAATGGACGGCAATTATTTGACGTGGGTTGACAGGTGTCGCAAAAGTGGAAGACAAAGGTAAAATCGATAGTAGTTATCTAACGAAAGTTAACGGGTGTCGCAATAGTGGAGGACGGAGATGAAATTGACGGTAGATATTTGGCATGGGTTGACAAGTGTTAGTAAGAGACGGTTATCACACTTACAATATAAATACCATCCGATGGCCAACGGAGAGACCCCCTGAACAAACAACTAAAATAATGTTATCTTTTTATCCTTAAGCTTTTTGTCTTGTACTTTCAATTCCCTTAGCTGTAGTCATTTATGTTACAACCTCAGTGTAACGTGGTATCGATGAAGTTCGAGTGTAATGCCGCCAGTTGATGGCTGGTTGAAATCGTTTAAACCGGTTGTGTTGCCAAGTTTCCTATCAATCAAATATTGTCGTAGCGTGAATTTGTATTGATCGCTTGAAACAAGTGTCTCCTTTTCTCGCTTGGATATCTCCTAGCCAATCCTCTCTCTTGAAAAGCCGAAAGACGAGGTTTGGTGAATTATATTTCGTCGTGGGAACTTTTCCGGCGAAACAAAAAGTAACCTCGATATAAAGGGATAAATGGCATCTAAATTTGTGGCACTCTCAGCATTGCTATACACACCATAGCGATAAAAAGAAAACCTCCTGAGAGACAAGTTTGCAGGAAAGAGCAATAGGGGAATAAGCAATACGATCATTCATATTCTTCCTCTTCATGCATGGCAGAATCGACATTGGGGTGAGAGGGAGACATGCATGGCAGAATCGCACGGATGAGTAAACGGAGAGACGCACGCACTCCTTGAAATTCTGCGACAGCCAGAGTCGACGTTGGGGTGGCGAGAGAGAGAGAGAGAGAGAGAGAGAGGGATGGACCTTGAGGTCAAGAAGGAGGGAGGTCCGGCAAGGGGGCGCGGTTTTTCTTCTAAAACTCGAAGGAAGTCCAATCACCTTCAAAATGTTTCAAAAATATCATTAAATCCCGAATGTTTTGAAATGACTCACGCTTTTTCCACCCAAAATCTGAATAGATAAGAATAAACGTGGAATCCACACTTGATTTAAGCTTGTCTCTCCGTTTTTCGTGTTTTCTTTTTTCCATTTGGGATGAAATTGGTGATCCTTCCACCTCAAGAAATGGTAGTTAGCCAATTAATTATTATGTTAATGAGTTGCTTATTGTTTATTACAATTGCTATTACTATTCCTATTACTATTATTTTCTACTAGGAAGCTATTATTAAGAAATTACCTAAGCACAAGCGTAGGACAATCAGCGGTGACTGAATCACATTTTTTGCAAATATTAACCGACAGGACTTCCTCGGAATTTGGCGCAAATGTTTAGCACTACATTGATAAAATTAACAAGTTTAAGACTAAGTTGTCATCTGTATAATAGATTTAGGACCGACTAGGTAATTTTCGCAACCTCGCACGTACCGCATGCCCCGTAGCTAGTGTTAAATAGGCAAAAGATTGCCTAGTCATGCATGTACTTGATATTGTTTTCACATTTTGCATTTCTTGCAACTTTTGTGATTAAACTTTCATTTAAGTTAACATAAAAAATATTTGAAGTATTATCAGCTATTAGAATACCGGCGCATCGATCTATATAATAATCTGGCAGAATTTATGAAGGCTTAAAATACTTTTTCGCATTTTCAAAATTTTAAGGAGAAAATATAGTTGCTGTTATTAGGGATAAGTGCATCAAAAGTTCTAAAACTCATGGCGAAAATGCAATTTAGTCCTAAAACTTACAAAAAGTGCAATCAATTCTTAAAACTTGTCAAATTTGTGCAATCAAGTCTTTCCGTTAACTCCGTCCAATTTGGCTAATTGAAAATGCTAACGTGATTTTTTTAATATTTTCTCTATTTTACGTGGCGATGATGTGGCTAAAACACGAAATAAAAGGCTCAAACGACGTCGTTTTTGTCCAAATATGATTTTTAATACAAATTTTATTTAAATTAAATTAAAAAATAGTCTAAAATCAAAAAAAAAAAAAAGAAAAGGAAGAACATGGCCTGCCTTGGCGCTACCGCCCCACCATAGCCGAGAAGGGCCAGCAATGGTGGGGAAATGGTCGGCAAGGGTCGCCGGGCACGTGCCAGAGGCCAATGACCCCCCGCCAACCTCCCCCCCCCTCCCCGGCCAACAGCAATAGCCCATGGTTCTTCCTCCTTTTTTTTAGCTTATTTTTATAGTTTAATTTAAATAAAATTTGTATAAAAAACCATATTTGGACTATAACAACGTCATTAGAGAGAAAATATTATAAAAAAAACTTTGTCAACATTTTCAGTTAACCAAGTTGGATAGAATTAACGAAATGACTCGTTAGCACTAATTTGACAACTTTTAGGACTTGATTGCACTTTTTGCAAGTTTTAAAACTCAATTATACTTTCTTGATAAATTTTTAGACTTCCAGTGAACATATCCTTTGTTATTTTTATAGCATGCTGCTCCTACTTTTGTTAAGCCGTTGCGATGACCAGGAAACCCATCACTGGTATGTGTACCCTAATGACCCGAGGAAATCTTTGCACACCTCCCTTACCTCCTTACAAACCAAAGAAGAAGTGAGGCACAACTCAGATGGACGGCTTAAAAATGGAGTTACTGCATTTGCGGGTGTGAAATCGAATATGTAATGTGCGTCGAATGCACACGCACGAGTCCTTTCCTTGGTAACTAAGCCATACCATATTTTTTGAAGGCGGAACCGTACAAGCAGCTATACTTATTTAACATTAATAAAATCCCTTTTGATCGACGAATCAAATGATATTTTTGTTCCGGTTTTTACCTCTTCTTCTACAAAAGAATCAAACTTTTCATTACCATATTGGTGTGAGGATCCATTAGTTGTTTCATCGTTTGACACTCCAATCTCATCCATGTACTGCCGAAGAATAAATTCAGGCAAGATTTTCCTCTCAAGCCACAACCGTAAAACCTAATGAGGAGGGAAGATTAACCAAAATTTAGGGAAAAAAAACGAACTTCCCCACCACAATTTAACCCCCAAAAGATAGAAACCTTGAGACATAGGCCGCGATTTTCACGAGCAGCAGCTCCAGGTCGCACAACAGCTCCAAGAAGATGCGATAAAGCTGCTTGAACAGAGGAACGTACGATGCTCCCAACCACTATATAAATACTCACTTGTCTTGCTGCTTCCGGATATCCAGAGTCAATAAATGAAAAAATCTGGTGACTAATCCTCGCATTAATAAACTTGTTGTGGTCGGATTTTACTCTGACAAATGTATCATTTAGAGCTATAGCTTTTTGACCTTGTCTTCTTTTCTTTCTGTTTGGCTAGGAAAATGAATTGAAATAAAAGGAACAGTCACAAACTCCAAACCAGAAAACAAGAACCAAAAAGAAAAAAATGGTGACGAAGGCGACAAAGTCGACGGATTCGCCCCGCAATCACTCGCCAAGTGGAAGAGCCTGGCTTTGAGCCTGGGATCATGTGGAAATCGTCCGCATGCTAGCAAAACCCTCAACGGCTCGCTCGCGCTCTCATGTTCTTCTCTATCTCTTTCCGTTTCGCCCTGCAATTATTGTTTTTGACTCCTGTTTTCCTCGTGTTCACACATTTGTAGCTTTCGTTCTGTTGGTTTTTGGTCGTCTTCTGTGAAAGTAGCTGCATACTCGAGAGCTGGCATTTCCTTTTCGGATTTTACTATTTGGAACTCGTGATTTGAGAACATTCAATTGTAGATTGACCCACAAAAGACGCTAAATTGCAGGGATTTCACTCTTAATTAGGTTTGGAACTTAGTACTGAGTTCATATAATTCATAGTGAATGGCAAATTGGGTGGAGTAAAGGAAGAAAAAAGGGCAATTGGAACAATATGGACTAGCACGAAGTAGCCTCGTCATTGCAGTATTAGCTTAGCATGTTTCTTGGAGTATGTAGAGGAGAGCATGAGCGGTGGCTCACTAGTTCGGGGAGCTGGTCTTTCATGAACTTAAGTTAAATTCTGCAATTCAGGGCGCGTGATAACCATTCTATTTTTTACCAAATCAATTTTTCTACTTTTCTGTTTTGAACAGAAATGAGAAGTAAAAATATCTACTTTTATGTTTGTGGAACAAAAAAAAAGGAAATAAAAACCTCTTCTCATCGCTCCCCCGCGGCCCGTTGATGAATGCAAAAGAGCGTAAGAGGGAGATATTTAAGAAGGGCTATCAAACGAATTTCTGTTCCGAAAAGAGAAATTTTGTGTCGTTATTAAACGCGTATCTTTGTTCAGAAACTCGTTCAGGGAATAGAAACGGGCCAAGAATCTATTTCAGAAATACGATGATTATCATTCGCGCCCTCAGTATTCGATTTATGTGGCTAATCGGGTAGGAATTACCGGATTGATTTGAATAGGTCTTAATTGTTCGAAGCAATGATACCTACCATCCCAAAATGTCATTGTCTCCTCATAAATTATGAGAATTGAAAAGGAATTTACAGAGGTCTTAAAGACAAGTTTGCTAAAAAAACTCGATTTTATATTGGATATGGAACGTGCCCAACGCGTTGCAGTGCCTAAGCTTTAGGTTTGTTGGGATTATTTCTTTGGTGCGCTTTGTACTTCTATTTGGCACTCTGCTGTTGAGTTTTTATAAGCTAAAAAGACTGCTTGGTCACTTGCAAGAAGGGATGTTAAAATTGGGTCCTTGTTAGGATTGATGAGTGTCCGAAGGATATGACCAACATGATTAGTGTGAGATCAAAATCAAAAAGTGACTTTAAAGGCTCATGTCATCTCCATACTAGAATTAGAAGAAGAGTTAGATATTCTATAATGTCAATTATCAAGTGATTCGAATTTTAAGAGCATGCTCCTCCACACGGCATGATTTATTCGGGTTTTTACTACCAAAAAATTCCAACAAGACTTGAACTTCAAATTACAAGAAGAGGAGCAAACTCTTTTGTAACCAAATCTTTTATATTTAGCATTTGCAATTCTAAAATTGAGAAATATTTAATCACACAAATATGCCAAAACGATACAGTTAGCAATGACTAATACGAAAGTCAAATTGAGTTATCTATCAAGAAATAAGGACTCTTTTACAAGAACTAGACCGTTAATCCGCAGTTGATGTATATTTTTCATAATTTCAATTATCCAGATATATTATGTAAATTAAATATTAAAAGTATATCTTTTCACTTTTAAATATTAATGCATACAAAGTAAAAAACGTAAAATGTTAACCCCTAAAGTTGGCGCAATTGGATGGGACGTTGGGGGATTTTCAGCTTAGGAATTAGAGGTCATGTATCGAATCAATAAAACAATATATGGAGATTTTTTCACTTTTATTTTCATGGCGTTTTTAGCTTGAGGGTGTTCTGTAGATCTCATAGCCGTGTCTCCATGTCTGTGCCTCTAGACCTTAAAAAAAAAATGTGACAGTATCATTAATTGATGTTTCGCTGAAACTATTGTAATTGAAGTATGTACACTGTGATGGTATGATCTTTGCAAAATGATAATTGTAAGACTGTGATTTAGCGAGAATATTATCTTGTGATGACTATTAATTAAGTATAAAAAAATCGCTAAGTTTTCTCAATGCAAAAATGAAAATATAACTTTGTGCGCGGTTGAGGGTCACATTCTTTTTGTCAAAAAATTAACATATCAACCAAAAAAAAAAAACCTTTGCTTGCCCCTGACACAAAGAAAAACCTTTTTTCTTTGGGCTAATAAATTAGTGATTTTTTTTATCAATAATAAATTAGTGATTGACCAATTCACTAATGCAAATCTCGGCTAACTAATATAAAATGGAAACAAAATTGAAAAAAGAAAATCAAAAGTTGGAACTCAGTATCTTTTGCATTTTTTATTTGATCGAGCACTAATGTATTAGCAAAATATTTGATCCACAAAAGGAGCACGACAATTGCATGTACATCTAATGTGCTTGATTCCTTTGAGACAAAGGCACCTACCTAGAACCAAAATATAAAAGTAAAATATTTAATAACATAAGCTAATATATAAAACCATATTGCTTCATATTCATATACGACTCTATCGATCACTAGACGACATGGCCTCATGGGGACTGCTATATATTTTACGAAATTCATGCCTTAACAGCGTATCGGAAATTCTGTATTAATGCGGATAAAAAGGATTCTCACTCTATTTACGAATGGCTTGATATCCAAGTGAAGTTGTGTTTGTTACATCTTGCTGTTTTTCCCTGCAAATAGCTGGTCAAGGCGTAAGTAGTTGAAGATATTACTCCCAAGCATGTGTTATGCTGGCATAGGGTATCTCTTTTAGAGCTAACGAATGCAATTAATAAATAAGAAACATCAGCTTTGCTCGATATGCTGAGTCTTCCTTCCCTCCTCCAATCATTAACAGCAATGTCTCTCTTTGGCTCCTTTACTTAAGCTAAAGATGATTAGTCCTCGTTTCCCTCTGTCAGGTGGGGTCTTGGTGCTGCACCTAGCTCTGGAATTCCCCCTGCTGCTGGCCATGTGGATAAGCAGTCAGGTTGGAAATGAATTTTGAATGTGGATAATGTCCTCATTGTCGGTGCTTGCTACCTGTTGAAATTTTGAATGCAAAAGGTCAAAAAGGATTTTGCCCATTTATTTGGTTAACCAAAAGTGAGATGCCATAGTGTTATCAAACAATCAACAAGTATGCGTGAATCCTTCTAAAATCATTTATCATTGTCGAGACATTACGCAAAAGCGGTGGCTCAGCCAATGTGGCGGGAACTGCACCGCGGCTCAGCTGATTTGGGGGGCAACATCCGCCTGGCTGGCACTGGGAGGCACCAAGCTGTCCGCTTAATTGATGGTGGCTCGGACAAGCGGGAACTTAGTAAGGGCCGGGGATGACAAGAAGTTATCAAGGGGTCATAGCGAGGCGGATGATCCGGCAACAATCATCTCTCTCTCTCTCTCTCTAATGGTGTCTCGAGCCAGATCTTCCAACAAGCTCATTCGCTAGGCATCATGCTTTCGCTTCAAAAATATGATATCAATTGCCTTTATGGAAGATGATGTCATTCTCGGTCCCAACTTCAAAACTCTTCCTCCTCCGTGCTCCAGCGAGTGCTTTTCACGGCATATTGCAGTAAGGTCTCCTGATTGATCACGATCGGGTGGATTCCAAGGTTTTCCGGTGTTCGACGATAGGTTTATCCTTTGGTATCGTTGTTTGGCACCGCATATGGCTCCAACTTGGAAGAGATCTCACATCGATCGGGCTCTCTGCACGTTAATTACAGTATGTCCGCCAGTTTGAGGTCCTTCTGGTCGCCCTCCATGCATTGTTTTTCACTTCCAGTGGGGCCAATCTCCATGACTCTGCTTGACATTTGTGCGCTTACTGGCCACGGGCCCTCTAAAGACGCCTTTATCGGTAGGTCTTCATTCTGCCCTTATTTCTCCGATCTCTCTTATGAAGACCTTCGTTACGATGTTGCTACAAAAGGAAACCAGATTGAAGAGGTAGTCGTACTCGTCGTCGGCTTTGTTTTGTACCCAGTCATGGAAAACCACGAGAAAAGGAAACCTTCCTCTGTGGTTCAGACGTCTCAGCAAGGAGGAGGAAGAGGGGGAGAAGCAGATGGCGAATCGCTCCGTCTGGTTTGGACTGATTTGAAAATTTTGGGGAAAGAAAGGGATGGAGACGGTTGTTGAGTTGGCTACAATCTAGGAAAATGATTTTCGATCGGGTACCGAAAGTTACCAAATGGAGGCATATTTATGCTTGGCTTGGGTTTGAGCTGTAACTAAATTATTTGGGGGACCTTTGCTTTCAATTTTTCCATTAGCATCTCCTAATTTTAACAACAATATAATTGTTATTGTATAAAACATAGAGAATCTTCTCCTTTTTCAAGGACCACGATCGCTTATTTCTTCCTTCGAGTATCCTTAATTAATTACTTAATTTTACAAAGACCCTATGCATGGACAATGCTCAAATTTGGATATTTTCGATCTTACAGAGCTAGGAAGATTTCGAATTATGAGGATAGAGATCTTCTAAATTATGCGCAGGCTCACGTCAAGGTTCACCTCCAAATGATCGAGACATCGACTTTTTGATCTCCACGAACATTTGAGACGTTGATTATAAATACCAAACGCAAATACCTTTTTTTTTATATATCTCGAATTTTTACCTCTTAACCGTAAAATATTTTCAGAGGGTGACGGCACCCGAGAAAAGTAAATTGTATCTGCCTCCGAATTTCTTTTTAAGGGTAAAGTGATGACTTCGAGGGGCAAATACTTTTGACTCGAAATATAAGCTCCATCGCAGCGCTTGCGCTTCATATTTCTAGATCCACGGAGTTGGGGTGATTTTTTTTCCTTATTTCACCAATTTAAATCTCCTAAGGATATAGGTCAAAGCCAAATATTTTTCGTTATTTGTTGATAAGGAAAACATTTTCGGTTTCAACTCGTTCCTCAAGCCATGCAAAATCGGTCATGATTAGAAAAATAGTTTGGCAAAATTAGTGATATATTTTGCGAAACCAACAAATAGAGCCATCGATAATTAGTTTCGCCTAATCAAAACGAGGAACTCACAATCGCCGATGCATGCAATTTTCGCACGCAAACATTGATGCGATGACAGACCGGGGGCACTGTGTACCGAAGCTTTTCGATGTCCGTGGATGATGGACCAAGACGAATTGAACTTTGTCGGACAATTAAGGATCGTTATTTTCTTAATTTACGCGAATGGACGATTCTTTTTTCCCCCCTAAATAGGAGTTGCGAGGCATCATATTCGCCACTCGAGTTATTCCATAATTGGACCAACCCTTCGACATTCTCGGATTCTTGATTCCGAACGTCGCCGTCGCTGGTTGCCATTGCCGGCGAAAACGGCGCATCTCGATTGGTTTTCGTGGGATTGAGAGTGGGATTTCGAAAGAGGAAGACGGGGGAGATGGGAGCTGGTCAATTCGGCCCGACCCGGCCCGGATCGCGTCTTTTGGTTGGTTTGGATTCTATGCGGTCATAGAAACCTTAACCTTTAACAATCGCCGTCTCTCTCTCCCTCCTCTCTCTCTCTTATTGCCTTCTCTCTGATTGATAAACTTTCCCTTAAAGATTTTTCCTCATCGATCAATCGATGACGACGAAGACGACGGAGGAAGCGCTAGGGTTTATCGGCTCCAGTCCTACCAAGGCCAAGTCTTCCTGGTCGACAAGGACGTGGCATTGCAAATACCTTGAAATCGCTGGGGAAGGTTCTTGAGTCGTGTGAGATGCACACACCGGAGAAGAAAGCCACCGTCCCCCCGGACGAGCTGCTGACGTGGAAAGACGGGTACATCGACCCTTGCCGCTGCCCCATCAGGCTTCTCATCGCCGCAGCCTTCATGGAGTTCGAAGAATTGGAGCATTGGCTGCACAACAGGATCGCGGCTAAGGCAATAGCCCTTGCAGGGAAGGACCCGGATGAAATGTTGAGAGAGATTCGCGCCAGAATTCGTAGCTTAGGTTGTTAATCGCATGTCTTGTATATTTCCTGGTTTCCTTTCCTTTCCTATGTATCTCGGATGTTACCTTCGCTTTCGGTCATAGTCTTCAAGATTAGTGCTTCCAAGTAATGGGATGATAAGATTCTGGCTTGTTGCTTCCTTAGGTGCCTGCCGAGATTCTCTTTCGCAAAGACTTGCTCTAGGTTTTTCTGTTATTTCCTTTTCTTATTTCTTCTTTGAGGAATCTGGACATCTATCTTTTGCTCGCTTAAAGTACGTCGCGCCGGTCTGGGCGGCTCTAATATAGAGTTGGGGTGACGAGTTGCCTTGAATCTGTGCCCTACTTAAGTTCTCGGTGGCAAATGTAAAGATGGAGGAGGAATGAAGATCTTCTTCCTCTTTGTTCGTCACTGAAGAGATTTTCTATGAGAATTTTATTTAATCTTTAGTCTGGATTGGAAAAGATCTTAACCTTTCGCTGGCTTATTTGATAGTCGTCCAATGAAATGGAATTGTTCCTAGTAGGTGCTGCAGCTGTTCTGTAGCGATTTGCCATCTGCAACTATCAGTATTCTTTTTCCTTTTATCGTATCCCCAGCAGTAATGATTTATTTGCATTCACTCCCGATTATGGCTTTGAATGTCAACTAGTTTTACGTGGTCGTTAGTCTAATGCAGAAACATAAGGCGGTCATGAGACAAGCCTCTGATCTGAATACTTAAGCTCACGGACCTCCTCGGGATGTTGCAATGGGCTCTGTGTACGCGTGCGCGTGATGATTGGTTGCCACTTCTATTTTTTCCTCCACCCCCGTCTTAGAACACTCTTTAGATAAAAGATAAATTCCATAATTGTCTTGTTCTTTTTAGATGGTCAATCATACTCCCCTTGTGTCGGGTCGAGGGTTCTGGATTCCTCTTATTTTTATGGGGGCTCGTGCAATAGCTTCGAGGGAGAAGCACTGGATTGCAAATAAGTTCTGAAAGCATGAATTATGTGACCTACTATGGTTGGTTGTTAAAAGTAGCATAAAATTCTCATTTGGCGGGCTATCTCGCCCTACTATCTATATGATTATCCTGATTGCAATTGCGATGCATCCCTCATGGCAATTGAAGCTGCTGCCTCTTGTTCAAAAGCAGATTGCCGTCCTCCAGTGGAAGAATCACAAGGAAGGGCAGTTCTCTATCTAGCTTGATAAATAGTAACTCTCTAATGTGACATCATCCTAACTCGAAGATCATGTGTGTAGTTTTAGGGGGTCTGTAGCCAGGACAAACAAGGAGCCAACCTGCTTCCTTGAAGGTAACTATGGTGCTTGTTCATTTTTATTCTCTGACAAAATGCTCAGCGATTGGAGTTTTGTGAAGGATTTGAAGGACGAGAACGATGGCCAATGTGATCTCTAGAATCATGGCTTGTCGCAACTTATGTTTCCTAAGGGTTATACTGCGTGCTTTAAAGGACAGTATCTTTAAAGGAGGAGCAATTGTGTGCGTACCCCGTTGCACTGATATATCATCAATGGCTTCGAGTTTGTTACTTTTCCCAATTTTATATTATTATGATATCATTTTTTTTACTTTTCCTAGAATTCTCTCTCATCATTATTTGTTGTATCCATTCTTCTTATCTCCCCTGTTTTTTCTAGGCCACGTTCTCTCCATGTTTTCAGAGAATATAAAATTGGGCTGATGTATGCACCAGTCCAGTTTGATGGCTGCAAATACATCTTTCTCATGTTATGAGTATGTGAAAATTTTGTAATGCAGTTCTGGAATCCCAAAATCTTTTGATTGAAAAGTTTGGTGTTTGGTGAAATTCTTTAGAAGTTTTGAGCCCAAACCGTGCCTTTCAAAGCCCGCAGTCCAAAGCGGCCACATGCTTTCACTAAATCACTTTGAGAATCCAAAGCTGCTTTTCATATTTTTAGAAAACTCACTTTTAGAGGGCTTAAATTATCTTTTGTAAGTGATGAGGGAAAAAATGGACGTGTTAACATTGCAAAGGTGAAACCTCAATAGAAGCATTCTTTTTCATCATCGTATTTCTGCTTGCCATTCCATTAATTTACCTTGTGGATCTCTCTCTCTCTCTCTCATATGCAAGCATCACAACCCGCTCTAAAGTCACCCGAAAGCATAAGGCAACATTATGCTAAAAATCCTCCGAACCGTCCTGTTCTCCCCTCTTCCACTGCTGGTACCACTGCCGCATCGTTGCGCGTTCCCTGGGCCGTGCCTCTCCGGTACTCATAATCAGGATCTTCGGTCAGCAATTCGTGCCGGCAAACAGGGCAAGAGCTATGCAAGTCGAGCCACGGCAGGAGGCAATCCGCATGATAGATATGCTTGACCTCCATATCCTTCTCAAAATCGTACCGGCAGGCTGCGCACTGGTTCATCTCGGAATTCTATAGCTCCTCAGTTGCTTTTAGGGGTGAGCGGTTCCCGGTCCGGTCCGGTCCCACCCAAGAACCGGGAACCGGACCGGGAGGACCGGTTCCCAATTTTTAGGACCGAGGACCGGACCGGCTAATCCTGGAACCGTGGACCGGACCGGACCGATGGTCCGGTCCGGTCCGGTCCGGTTCCAATTAAACCAATCACTTATTTGAATAAATTGCAACTTTATGTAGTAAAGCTTTTACGGCTAGTATCCAAGGTTGATGCCGGAAGTTCCGGCCCGGAACTTAGCCTAACAAAACTTTGCTGCAGAGGTAATTGGTGAAAGCCTATATATTTAGGCTTTTTATTTTTTCAAAATTTTTAAAAAATAAATAAATCTATATGTTCTGACAAAAAAATAAGTATATATTTATTGGTCCGGTCCGGTTCGGTCCGGTCCGGTCCGGTTCCCACCCTAGAACCGGGAACCGGACCGCCCCGGAACCGGTTCCACTTTTAGGAACCGGGAACCGGACCGTTACTCCCGAGAACCGGACCAAACCTGCCGGTCCGGTCCGGTCCCGGTTTGGGCGGTCCATTATGCTCACCCCTAGTTGCTTTGATGGTCGGGAGGTTGTCGACTGCCGACTTCGATGTGGGCGGCATCCCGTGGCAGTTCGGGTCGTTCTCCGCTAGCTGCTGAATCAGCTGCTCCAAGCCTGGGCCGATGAAGTAGTCGCCAATATTGGCCGGACCGCGGCCTTCCGAGGGACTACTCTTGAGCACGAACTGAATTTGCGCTCCGCTGGACTGCAGATCCTGGAGTTGGTTCATCAAGAAGGCGAACGGGTCGAACAGATTTTCGGATCACGAGGGGTTCGAGAAGAGGCCGGGGTTCTGGAGGTCGGCCATGGCGGTGGTGTGAGTGGCGGAGGAGGTCGGGAACAGGAGAGGGAGGAGGGAGGAGAAGGGAGGAGAGAGGATCGGACAAGAAAGGAGGGCACCGACTCAGGCCAGGGCTAGGGTTTTCGTACTCCTCGAGGAAGAAGTCATTGCAGCGAAGGCAGATTGGGTCGGCGGAGGGGGAGACATGGTGACGGTCTGGTTGCACTGGTGGCAGAAGAACCATTTGTGGCTGGAGTCGCCAGCGGCGGCGAAATTGCCACGGGAAGCGAACGACATGGCGGCGCTGGAAATGGGATACTCAATCTCGAGCCAGTAAACAGAACTCCGCACTCGGATCTCATATACACACATCGAATTCTGCGGGAAGGCCGTATTGATTTCACTAAGATTAACAATACAAACATATATACACAACACCCACCTTTATATAAAAAGACACGATTCTACATTAATTTTGAATTAGTTAAGTTTATTTTGCAAAAGGGATATAAATAGAGGAGTTTTCGTCGTTTCAAGATTAATCATAACATCGATCATTCATCTGATTGATTATAAATAGATAACACTCTATCGATAATCGCACGTCAATCCATGTCAATAATCTGATGAACAATACTCGGCTTGCCCCTCCATCCCAAGCTCCCGAATTAGTTGATGGGTCATTCAAATTCGTGTCTTCGAGTAGGTGATAATTTAGGCTCCCTTCGTTTCGCGGAAAACAATTTCTTCATTTTCTAATGTTAGGTTTTGCTTGGGAAAATGAGTTATCGGAAAATCTATACCTATGTTCAGGAAAATGAGTTCACTCTTTGAATAACTGGAAATATTTTCTTAAATATGACTAAATTTTGGAGTTTGGACTCGAAACTCTACATGTGGGCACGAAATCACTTACGTTGGTTCCAAGGTCTCGGCGTTTGGGATCATGTCTCTGGCAGTCGGGCCCGGGCCCCCAGCGCTCACGCCCAGGTTCATCAAGGCCGGGCCTGAACCCTTGATGCCCGTGCCCGATCCCCCGACACCTAAGCTCGTGTCCATAAAGGTCGTGCTTGGGTCTTCGATTCTCAAGCTATGGCCCCCATGCGTGGGTCCTCGGCACTCGGGCTCGGGCTCGGGCTCGGATCCTTGATGAACGAATTATTCATTCTTATAAAATATATATTTATTAATTATTAATAGTTTTTCTTTCTCTTTTTCTTTTCTTTCTTTTTTTTTCTTTTTCTTTTTCCTTTTTTTTCCTTCTTAGAAAGCATGTCAAATTTTCGGTAAAACAAAAGGAGTCTAAATTTCATTGTATTTTCTTTTTTTTCTTTTTTCAGCAAGTTGGGGGGATGAATAACGAATTGGATGGACCATTACACGTTACTCTAAAAACAGCTCCAAACTTTTTCATGACCTTATGATAATAGTACACACGATCACTACCCAGCGCCTCTGCCTAAATCTACCCCGGAAGCAACGCCATCTCTCCGATGACCGCCTTCCGTTGGGTTTTCAGTCAACCTAGTGACATGGAATGTTTTAGAAGGTCTTGGTAGAGGTTGACATTTCTTCCGTGGAAGGACTGTTTGGTGCTCGGTACAATTGGGTTCCTCGCGTTAGCCACAATCTCCGCGGTGTGTTGGGATATTTCGCTCGCGATTTAATTATGCTTTCGGAGTGAGAGCACCGGTCTGGAGTCTTCGCCATTGTCTCATCTGCTGAGTGGGACTTGGCGCGTCGATATCTTTCTGTTGAGCAAGGACAGAGAGCACGTCTTGTCGCTTGACAGCGCCGTCATCTTGGTGCACTCCAAAGGCAGGAATGTGGCGAGTATGAAGCTTCGCTCCTTCGCCATCTCCCCGAAGCATCAGATATGACTGGAGGCGGAGCATTGTGATCGATTGGCTCGTGTACGGCCTCATCACGGAGGACAAAAGAGTTGGACTCGCGGAGTTCGACATACGGTTGGATGCTAAGGGACCTCAAGGCAGTACTCATCTTTGTGAGGGTTTGAGGTTAGGATTCTCGGGGAACGTGACGGTCGGAAAAGCTAGGCTCATCGGCTAGAGTCTCATACAAATTATTACTGTTTATTGATATATTCAATAGTTTGTTATTATTATGACATGGTTTTAAGAATTCTGCTTCGCGTGTAGTATAGTCCATTCGCTCACTGATAATTTTTTTGATATCATGTTCTTTATCACAATAATTATGGTCAAGTATAAAGAGGCTAACACATAGAAAGTAATAACTTTTAAATAACAAAGAAAAAGAGTATGACATTAATGGGATTAGTATGTTAATTCTCCAGTAGGTGAACATATATTTAGCAAGAGGTTCCTTCTTTCATTTAAATTAATTTGACATGATTGGAATAATCTGGATCGACTCGCCATCAATGCCACTTGCGGTATTCATTTTACTTTCATATATGATATATGTACCCAGAGAAAATGAGGGTGATTTAGAAAAATTAGAGGAAATTGTGATGATAAAGGAAATGTTGACCGGATGCTAGATATAAGGAACAAAATGGATTGGATACATGCAAAATCATGTTTATGTGTTGGACATTTAATTAACACATTATAACTATTAGAATAAAAAAATAAAGTGATGCAAACGTGATAAGAAAATGTTAAAATAAAATACATTAGGAGAATTTAATAAAGGGAATAGGAAGAGCAAAAATGGGGAGAAGATAAAATAAGTTAAAATAAAATAAAAGCTAGCTACCATTAACTTACATATCATAAGAAGAAGAAGAAGAAATGAAATAAGGGGACTTTCAAGATGTCTCTTTTATTCGATGTTTATGAAAGAGGGTGAGAAGAAAGGTGAAGGAGTAAACTGCATACCAGTAACAAGCACACACGGAGAAGCCATTTTCGCTCACGATCACCAGCCAAGCAGCCACCATCTCAGCCTGCGGCCGTAGCTTGCCCCCAGCTGCTTTCTCTTCATCGACCAAACACCCCTCACCATTTAGTCTCATCGGTGGTTGTTCCTCCTATTGGATTTTATTGTGGCCCACGTGATTAATGGCCCATATGCGTCTTAGGTTTAACAATTAATAGGTGCTAAATTCTTATTGGTCAATAGAGAGGTGTATTCTAATTACTGTACACCCTGATAGATGGTGTGACTATAAAAGGCCCTAATTGGAAACTTGTCCTCTTTCAACCTTAGGAAAGAACGACAGTTTTCTCTCCATCAAGAACGTCAGAAAGCCTCTCAAGAGAGAAACCTACTTCTTTAAAAGATTTCTCATTTACAATTGATTTCTTCACAAGGAATCATCATGGATCAAGGTATGCCTCTTGTCTATTATGATATTGTGAAAATCATCTTGTTCTAAGATTTTGGGTATGATGTTTATGCAAATATTAGGGTTTGATTTGCATATTGTGAAAATCACCTCAATATGGATCGACTTGCCATCAATACCTCTTGCGTTATTCATTTTACTTTCATATATGATATATGTACTCGGAGAAAATGAGGACGATTAAGAAAAATTAGAGGAAATTGTGATGATAAAAGAAATGTTGACCGAATGCTAGATATAAGGAACAAAATGGATGGGATACATGCGAAATCATGTTTATGTGTTGGACATTTAATTAACACATTATAAATATTAGAATAAAAAATAAAGTGATGCAAACGTGATAAGAAAATGTTAAAATAAAATACATTAGAAGAATTAAGTAAAAGGAATAGGAAGAACAAAAATGGGGAGAAGATAAAATAAAATAAAATAAAAGATGGCTACCATTAATTTATAGAGCATAAAAGGAAGAAAAAAAAAGACTTTCAAGATGTCTCTTTTACTCGATGTTTACAAAAGAGGGTGAGAAGGAAGGTAAAGGAGTAAACTTCAGACCAGTAACAAGCACACACGGAGAAGCCATTTTCGTTCACGATCACCAGCCACGCAGCCACCATCTCAGCCTACGGCTGTAGCTTACCCCCGGCTGTTTTCTCTTCATTGACAAAACACCCCTCACCATTTAGTCTTACCGGCGGTTCTTCCTCTTGGATTTTATTGTGGCCCACGTGATTAATGGCCCATATGTGGCTTAGGTTTAATAATTATTAGGTGCTAAATTCCTATTGATCATAGATAAGTGTATTCTAATTACTGTACATCCTGATGGATGATGTCACTATAAAAAGCCCTAATTAAAAACCGGTCCTCTCTCAATCCTAGAAAAGAACAACAATTTTCTTTCCATCAAGAACATCAGAAAGCCTAAAAGGGATCAAGGAAGAAACCTATTTCTTTAAAAGATTTCTCATCTACAATTGATTTCTTCACAAGTAATCATCATAGATCAAGGTATGCCTCTCGTCTATTATGATATTATGAAAGTCATCTTGTTCTAAGATTTTGGGTATGATGTTTATGCATATATTAGGGTTTGATTTGCATATTGTGAAAATCATCTTAATCTGGATCGACTCGCCATCAATACCACTTGCGGTATTCATTTTACTTTCATATATGATATATGTACTCAGAGAAAATGAGAGCGATTTAGAAAAATTAGAGGAAAATGTGATGATAAAAGAAATGCTGACCGAATGCGAGATATAAGGAATAAAATGGATGGGATATATGCGAAATCATGTTTATGTGTTGGACATTTAATTAACACATTATAGATATTAGAACAAAAAATAAAGTGATGCGAACGTGATAAGAAAAGGTTAAAATAAAATACATTAGAAGAATTTAATAAAAGGGAATAGAAAATAAAAGCTGGCTACCATTAATTTACAGACCCTAAAAAGAAGCAAAAAATGAAAAAAAAATAGACTATTAAGATGTCGTTTTTATTCGATGTTTACAAAAGAGGGTGAGAAGGAAGGCGAAGGAGTAAACTTCAGACTAGCAACAAGCACACACAGAGAAGCCATTTTCGTTCATGATCACCAGTCACGCAGCCACTATCTCAGCCCATGGCCGTAGCTTGCCCCCAGTTGCTTTCTCTTCGTCGACCAAACACCCCTTACCATTTAGTCTCACCAGCGGTTCTTCCTCCTTCGCTTGTTCAACGCCCGTAGCTCTCATGCCATGGCCATCCCTCGTCGTTGCACAGCACGACCAAGATAGTGCGAGTTGGTTCATCTCTCAGTGAAGACTCCATGCTCAGTGTTTATCCTGGCTGGCGACGCTAAATAGAGCTTCCTC
Source organism: Syzygium jambos (assembly GCA_031216235.1). Lineage (NCBI taxonomy): Eukaryota > Viridiplantae > Streptophyta > Magnoliopsida > Myrtales > Myrtaceae > Syzygium > Syzygium jambos. Next base: position 27,523,189 of record CM062230.1, read on the forward strand.
CTCTGTAAGGTAATGATTCAAAAACGTCCATCCATCTCGATTGAAAATAAAAACTAACGCGGTGGTGATGTTTGTGTGAAAACTGAATAGTATGTTCATATGGTTTTTTCTCTGATTATTGGCACATTTTTTTAATGTGTGTTGATAGGCATCTCGTGCTGATAATCTTTCATTGATTGTCGAACTCGATTCTTCTGTTTCTATTTCTCGTGTTAACAAAACGGACTGCATCAAGTCGTCCTTGCCTTGCCCTGTTTCTGTGTTTTCCTGGGTCCTGGTGCTGTTCAATGGTGAATGGTAGTGGCCGTTAACATGGCGGTGGCTGCCATCCAGGTGTTGTTCAATGGTGAATGGCGGTGGCCGTTAACATGGCGGTGGCTGCCATTTGTAGGGGATGTTCGCTCACGGCAAACTTGAGTAAGGCGACGACTAGAAGAGCAAGCTGTGTGGAGGGCCTAATTAGTTTGGGTTTAAGTTGGTTTTTTTTTTAAATGCGGACACGGGCCAGAAAAATTCCCTATTTTCGGAATTAAATAATAATAGTCATTAAAATGGTTAGAACATAAGCCTTGATTAGATACTTAGATCTTCCTATTAGATTTAGCTTAGTGTCATTTAATTGATATTCATATAGTTTTGTTCTTTTCCTTTCTAGATTGGTTAAAATAGCCTTAGGGCCATACAAAAACCACATGAACAATTAGCGACTTTGAAAGACCTTTATGCTCATGATTGATTAAAGTTGCGTGATCACCTTAATTAACAATTCAATCAAGTTTGGGTACCAAGGCGACTATTGTAATCAAATCCCCGACTCTATATCTCTAGTCGTGTAGGAAGTGAGGCATGCTCACTTGGTTTCTAGCCGACCCCAAAAAGGTTAGTGGCGACTCCCGTTTCACATAGAATCTCTTAGGTTTATTCAAAACTTAATATGAAAACAAGCATCAGAGCTTGAGAGGGCCCATGCCTAATGGAGAGCCATTTGCCCGCCTTTGAGCATTACCTCTAAATTTAATACAACTCAATGAATGAACCTGATAATAGTCATGAATAGATGATTTAAAGCATACAACATATAATTGATTTGCTTAAGGTTATTTATGTTTTTTTTTGGATAATCGAGGTATCCCACATGCAATGGACTATTCCTCAGGGTGGTGGGGTACAAGACCAATGCCACTGAGTAAGCCCCCAAGATGTGATCAGCGGGAGTTGAACCTGGTTAAGGTTATTTATGTTCATTTCTCTTTTTGATGACAAAGGGATTTAATAGAGACGAGTTCATATTACACAACAAGGATGTCTCCATCTCCCGTATCAAGTACAAGTTCCATTAACGGTATGTCAATTTCAATTTTTAATTTCCGTTTTTCATGAATCTTGGGTTTCATGCATTTCTACTTTTTTTACTCTGAAACATTTTAAATTCCACAACAAATAAATGTGGACATGTGCTTTTACATATAATCTTTTTCATAATTTTTAAATCCGAAGGATAAGTTCATTATTAATATAGAAAGGCAAAAAAAGAATACCTTTTTACCTCCAAAGAGCAAACAAACTCCCTCATGAAATGTATGTTGAGTAAAGGGACTACATAAGATTATTCGTTTGAAGACATTATCCTCAAACTTGTGAATTCGCTATAGTCATTTCCAAAAAAGAAGTCATGTAATGTTGTTGTAAGCAAGAAATAACTGATAAACACAAAATATTGTCGCTATTTTGATAAAATGTAAAGATAACATTAAAAAGAAAATTCACCAATAAACAGACACTTGGATGGAGGAATGTTCTTGCCCCAAAAACAAGAAAAAATAATACGAACTTCGTACAAAAATTAGTCATTTCTTTTTCCCAACCGTTAGGTCTATCAATAATGTTTAACTGGTGTACCTTATATTAAGAAAAGATCCACGCAATAGGCATGGCCACGGGCTGGTTTTGGCCGAGAACCGGCCCGGTCAAACCCGGGCCCAGCCCGTTGACCGAGCCCGCGGTTCGGAACCGGAACCGGTCTGTGGCCTACAGGCCCGGTTCTGGTTCCAACAATTTTGGAACGGCATCCGGGGCCCAGTTCCAAATTATTTTTTTTATAAAACAATTTGAACTCTAATTGCCATGCATTGTAAGTGCATTGATCTCTAATTACAATGTTTGGCTTGAGTGTATTGAACTCTAACTACAAGGCTTGGCTTGGGTTTTATACACAATAATTCTAATGCCTCTTCATTTCCATTCGATGTGGGACTCTCTGCTTGCCTTGAACACCTTCAATGCCAAGAGTCCCACATCGAATGAGAATGAAAAAACCATCAAAGAGATTGTGTATAAAACCTAAGCCAAGCCATGAGCATGTGAAGTTGTATGCCTTTTGTAGCTACGATCCTTTGCTAGTTAAGAGCAAAGGGTTCCATTGGACCGCCTAGAATCGGACCGGACCAATAGTCTGGTTCTCGGTTCTATGATTTGCCGGTCCGGTTCCTAATTCTAAAATTAAGGGACCGGTCTTACTAGTTCGGTTCCCGATTCCGAGTGAAACCGAACCGAATCGGGAACCAATCACCCCTACAATTTACATTTTGATTGCAATTTATATTGAATAATTCATTATTTCATAATTTTATAATTTATTTTTTTATTTCATAATTTATTTTTTTATTTTTAAATTACGAATTGGCCGGTTCCGGTTCACACATGGCCATGAATAGGAACCGCCGGTTCCGAACCGTGGCCATACCTACCACGCAATGCTTCAGTATAATGGCAATGAGAAATAAAAGCTCACTACAAATACATTGTCAAAGATATGTAAGTTAGAAGGTCCTACAAAACTAATTCACGCTATAATATCTATCTCGAAAAAAACTCATGATCTACGGTATGTTTGTCGTGATATTCGTTTTTTGTTAATAGTTTATCATCTAATTTTAATGCAAAAAATTTTATCCAATGAACGAGTAAGATATAGTCATGTATAGATAATCTAAAGCATACAAAGGATAATTAATTTTTCTAAGGTTATTTATGTTCATTTCTTTTCTTGGTAACAAAGATTCAAGAAGAGATATCTCCACAAGACGATACGACAATCGCTAGAGCAAGCCATGAAGGTTGCAATCCCACCGAAGGTATGTCACTTTCAACTTCTAATTTTCGTTTATCATACGTCTTGTGTTTCATGCATTTCAACTTTTTTTAATTCGGAACATTTTAAATTTCACAGCATATAAATGTTGACACAAACATTCAAATATAATCTTTTCATAATTTTTAAACTCTTAAGAATAAATTGAATTATAATTGAGATAAAAATGATTTTTTACTTTCATAGGGTAAACAAACTCTTATTTGAATGAGACAGGAATTGACTTGGGCTATAGGGGGCTTAAATCAATTTTGATCGTTGTTGGGTTCAATCTGTTTACAATTAGATTGGCTTAGGTCTTTGGTGTTTTCATTGGCCCTTCTTTTGCATCCATGTTTCATCGAAATTTTCAGCAGGTGGTTACACTTGACCTTGAGTACGAAAGCCTAACATTTAATGTGTAATTTTTGCAGTAATTACAACAATTAGTGTGACTAAAATGTATTGGCCTTATTTGACGCCATACAGAAAGTCAATTGGAATGCCATGCGGAGATTAGTTAATGAAGATGGTAATACACTAATGGCGACTATTGTGACCATCGGTGATCGAGAGATGAATGTGCTTGAAGTTGCGATTGCAACCGCTCAAGATGAATTGGTCGAGGATGTGATAGCGCTCATGCCTCATGGACTACCCATTTTCGTTGACGCCCTATGCTCCGCCACCAAGGGAGGAAGAATGAGGATTGTGGAGGCATTACTCAATGGCCGCCCCTCATTGATTCATGGTATAAACTGTCATGCCCCAATCCTATTCCCTGAGCCTCAGGTGCAAAACTTCCCTTCATCAGTCATTGAATTGCAACATCCTAGGAGGCGTCGCCGACCCATTCTTTTTATACTTTGAATTATACATGCGGAAGCAAATCCTATATCGGCCAACCAACAACACAAAGGGGATAGCATAGAAAACACATACACAAAAGCACACTTTATATATATATATATGTGCATTATCGAACCACATCGGAAGTTAGACTAATTACACGCCTGTTACTCGGGCCCTTTCCGATTGCATCCAAAAAGAAGAGAGTGGGTCAGGGTTAACTTAGCTCCTCTACCTACGAGGGCTATCTCAAAAAAATATAGCTTCCTCCACCCTTGGGCATGCCATGGCTTAGGATCGGGGTTGTAGTCTGGATCCAACTCTGGGTCACTGACAGCACCGTCGGGGACATCATCACCATAAGGTCCCATGGGGTTGCGCCCGGCACACCCGGTGGTCCATCAAAGCCCCGGAGAGGTCCTAATAGGTCCCCTCCGAACCATATATACCATCCCTTCAAACGGTGAGGAATCAAGTTGTTAAGTCCCTCATCAACCCAAATGGCCGTTGTGTACTCTGAGTGTACGATGTCAATCCCCGGTGCTACGTACTCATCAACCTCCACGTCTTGGTCCACGTGGACATTAAAACACACAGTCCAAGTATCCATTTCTAGGGGCCTAAAAAGAGTTAAACAACAATACATGAGTAACTCAATAAATAAAACCTCTGAACCTCGTGTAGGAGAATATCTCGCCTCGGAAACACACCAAACATAGGACTTAACGAGTCAATGGCAAATCAATAGCAAAGCCTTTACTTTGCCTTATCTATATACATAAAAGGTAACCTCATCCTCTCAGCATGTCAAAAACACAATCAAATAATCCCACGTGAATTCTTACCTCCCGTTAGCACGTTAAATTCACACAAATAGTCACACGTGAAGCCTCGTTTCTAATTGGCATGTAGCAATTATACATAGTAATCTAGAACACTTCATGTCACATATTCATGCACAATGCATCCACACGTGTTTCGATTATTACGACCACTTACGGCCACGATCGACACTCGCGTCAGTGGTCTTTGGCGTGACTGGGCATTGTCACGCCCCATCGAGCATGGCAACATCTCAACCTTACTTAAAGACGACATTCATTTAAGAGCATCGTTCCGAAATCTATCCGCGAACGGCATCCAAAATCCATCAGGCATCATCTCCCGCAATGATACGGGTACGGAACCATTTATGTGATCACGCAAGCATATCAAGCACTCAAGTCAATTATTGTCTTTCACTTAAGCCAATGCAAGAGTGTTTATTGCTCACACGGTTAAAATATCTAAAATCTCATGCACATAAAAATGGACGAAAATAATCACACGTGAACAACCGAAATCCTTCGACATACAAAATTGTACATAGTTCACTTACAAACCTTTCTTGTAAAGATGGACTCACGCAAGATGACTTAAAACGTCGGTTTCTCATAAATCCATAATTATGTGACAACATGAGACTTATATTGCACTAAACAATTGTACGAGCACATACACTTCACCTTGATCCCTATAACATATATGTGCATCAAGGAAACATATAAACTCAAACGGCAATTAATAACGAGAATAAGAATCGCATAAGCATTTCATGAGCAAACCATACAAAATTGCTATACGGGCTTCCTCTTCCTCGAACCGGCAATAATCAACCTTAACAATCACGGAACCTAAACTCGAAACTTAATCCAACAATGTAGAATCAAGTCCTATCCAAGGTATAGATAATCTACCTACAACACAAACAATTAGAACAAGCTCAAATAAGACTCAACCTAAGTTCGAAACGTGTAGAATAACATCCTATCCAAGGATTAAAAAAACTACTTACTAAACCGGTCGAACTACGGATGATGACAAACGAACGAACGGCAACGGCGAAAAGGTGCGATAATGCTTCCTTGAATTTGAGAGAGAGCAATAATGCAATTGCATTTATGAACTCTACAATCTACCCTAGCTTAGGTCTTCCTTAATTTGCTCCCACCCATGCAAATACAAGGCCAAGAGGCCATCTTGAAATCTTCTCCATCAAGTCTCACACTAGGCTTACATGGCTACTAATATAGGCACATGCATTTAGTTGAGAACTAACCAAGGAAACCAAACAAAAAGCTAACTAGGTTGTTCTCCTCCTCAAAGCAAGACCAACTTTGGTCTCTTCCCAATCAAAGCTTCTAAAAGGTGCATTAAATGCTAAACTATAGGCTACTACTCAAAGAACAATATTCATGTACATGGCACATTAATGTGAATCTTCTAAAAATCACCAAAGGGTCAAATGTGGGCAAGATGGGCTTTACCCTCTTGATTGGTGCCTAACAAGGCTGAACAAGTCTATTGGGCTTGTCTTGAGCACGGGCATTCGTTGGGTTTCCAATGCTTGGCTCATGTCCACTTGTCCGAAGATTAACAGTCCAATGATGCTTAATTAAGCGTCGCCCAAAAAAGTTGTCACTTAATTATCCATAAATCGATACTCATAATTGGACCAAGTTCTATGGTTGCATTCACTTAGAAGAGCCTCTGACGTTGTCTGTACAAATAGGAAACTTTTGGGGATTAAGGGCGACTCGTGATTGATCCGAAATCAATCTACAGATTAGCTTGTTTGACTCATGATCTATCCTTGCTTTCAGTGTTTCGATACTTTAGATAATTTCCCGCGTCTCAGACAAGGGTCGGATCGAGAATGTTACATAAACACTGCTTTGTTGACTGCTATTCTTAATGCTCCTAAGCAAAAGGAGGTTATTTGGGTCCTGGCCAGGCGATTATCATAGAGCCCCACTGAAGGTATCATGACATCCCTTATTATGGCGAGCCATTCGGGTAGGATTTCAATTACTATCTTGTATTTTTCTCTTTGATGGCAATTTGAATTAACATTTTTTTTGCCCGTGTGTTCCAAAAGACAAATGCTTGTATTTAGCTAGCGAACACCACAGTCTACACGTCCAAGAAAATTTTCAGTCATATGGTGGGTATGGCAAATCTCTTCCGTAGTGCAACTCAACTCAAGTTTTGGAGTAGATGTATTTGCAAATGTACGAATTTCTTGTGTTTCTTTTGTTAGATATGTACAATTAGAGCAACTATATCCACATGGCGTTCACCCTATTTGTTCCCACTTTTAGGTATCCCTATATGCTTGATCGATATATCACATGATAATTCCAAAGATATGGAGATGGCCCGAGATACTTTTGTTAATCTATTTAATGGATGAATTAACACGATAGAAAGCATACCATTCAAAGATCTTATTGACAAAAAAAGTTAAATGGCAAGTACTACATCTATGTCTGCACAGTAAAAAATAAATCATGATGTATGTCACAAATTAATTTGTACCACAACCTTTGTAAATTTAGTCAAGAAGTTTTACTCAATGTCAAATTGCCAAGTAGAATTATTGAGAATTGACGACTTGGATTTCAAGATATAGAGGTTGATTGATCCAAGTTGTTCCCTTGAGCTTGGCGATCTCAACGCACATGGCCACCATCGTGACCTCCTAGGTCTCATCCCGCTATTGCAGCTTGTGAGTCACAGGCCCCAACACCTCGTCGCGGAACTCTCCTATGTCGGCTTTGAGATTTTGCATCTTGACCAACATCCCCTCCCTTCCGACTTCCAAACCACTGCAGCTCTCTCTGCAAAAGGAAAGCTGCTCCAGCAATATCCCATGGACATCTGGTGCCCATTTTACTACTGCGCTAATCAAGCTGCTAGGCTCTATCACATGGCTACGACTCATCACTATGTGTATGTCGAGTAGTCTAAACAACTCGACATTCCGTACTTCAAGGATTGCTATTATCAGTTTTTTTGCGAAATCTGCATTCCACAGCAATTCTAGATGACGCTCAATACATAATATCACCAGTTCAGAGATTCCTCAATGTACAGCAATAAGAACATCGGTTGTAGTTCAAAAATAGTTGAGTAATTCGGGAGATGTCAGAATGTTCTCCATCTGCTCAAGTGTTGCACTTGCCAACTTAAGTGTGCCATGATGCATCAACTTCAATTCTCCCATTCTTTTGATGTGAGCTACACATAATATCATATAAGCAATTTTCCCAAGGACGAAGAATCAAAATGTTAACGAGGATTTCACATTTGCGCATCTTCTTAGTTGAGAAGAAAATGATGGATATAAAATATTAATAAAGAAAGCAAAGTTCGCTTGAAAATCAAAAGGCTTGTGTCACGGGTCAGTCGATTCACAATGATCTCATACCTGTGCGGCCTTAGGATCACTCCCAAGTCAACCTTGCACACACTTACACTCAATTCACAAGAATAGAGAAAAAACAGTGTAATAGTATTTCCTTACAAATGAGCATGTACAAATGAAGGGGGAGGGTCCTCTATATATACAAGTGCGGGTCTAATCTGATCCATTGATTCCCTCATGATCCAACGGTAGTGTTTCAACCAATACAATTATTATATAGCTACACAAGAAGTTCCAAAGGCCTTAGGGGTGTGGAGAAGCTCAAGGGACGTCTGCTAATGAGCATGTACACACACTTAATTCACAAGAATGGAGAAAAAGCAGCGCAATAGTATTTTCTTGCAAATGAAGGGAGAGGGTCCCCTATATATATAAGTACGGGTCTAATCTGATCCGTTGATTCCCTCATGATCCAACGGTGGTGTTTCAACCAATACAATCATTATATAGCTACACAAGAAGTTCCAGAGGCCTTAGGGGTGTAGGGAGAAAAAGTAGCGTAGTAGTATTTTCTTGCAAATGAGCATGTACAAATGAAGGGAGAGGATCCCCTATATATATAAGTACGGGTCTAATCTGATTCATTGATTCTCTCATGATCCAACGGTGGTGTTTCAACCAATACAATCATTATATAGCTACACAAGAAGTTCCAAAAGCCTTAGGGGTGTGGGGAAACTCAAGGGACGTCTGTTAATGAATATGTATACACACTCAAATCACAAGAATGGAGAAAAAGCAGCGCAGCGGTATTCCTTGCAAATAAGCATGAACAAATGAAGGGGGAGGGTCTCTTATATATACAAGTGCGGGTCTAATCTGATCCGTTGATTCCCTCATGATCCAACAGTGGTATTTCAACTAATACAATCATTATATAGCTACACAATAAGTTCCAGAGGCCTTAGAGGTATGGGAAAGCTCAAGGGACGTTTGCTAATGAGCATGTATACACACTCAATTCACAAGAATGGAAAAAAAGCAGCGTAGTAGTATTTCCTTGTAAATGAGCATGTACAAATTAAGGGAGAGGATCCCCTATATATACAAATGCGGGTCTAATCTGATCTGTTAATTCCCTCATGATCCAACGGTAGTGTTTCAATCAATACAATTATTATATAGCTACACAAGAAGCTCCATAGGCCTTAGGGGTGTGGGAAAGCTCAAGGGACATCTGCTAATGAGCATGTACACACACTCAATTCACAAGAATGGAGAAAAAACAGCATAGTAGTATTTTCTTACAAATAAGCATGTACAAATGAAAGGGGAGGGTCCCCTATATATACAAGTGCGTGTCTAATCTGATCCGTTGATTCCCTCATGATCCAACGGTGGTGTTTCAACCAATACAATTATTATATAGCTACACAAGAAGTTCCAGAGGCCTTAGAGGTGTAGGAAAGCTCAAGGAACGTCTGCTAATGAGCATGTACACACACTCAATGCACAAGAATGGAGAAAAAGCAGCGTAGTAGTATTTCCTTGCAAATAAGCATGTACAAATGAAGGGGGAGGGTCTTCCATATATACAAGTGCGGGTTTAATCTAATCCGTTGATTCCCTCATGATCCAACGGTAGTGTTTCAACCAATACAATCATTATATAGTTACACAAGAAGTTCCAGAGGCCTTAGGAGTGTGGGGAAGCTCAAGGGACGTCTGCTAATGAGCATATACACACACTCAATTCACAAGAATGGAAAAAAAAGCAGCGTAGTAGTATTTCCTTGCAAATGAGCATGTACAAATGAAAGGGGAGGGTCCCCTATATATACAAGTGCGGGTCTAATCTGATCTGTTAATTCCCTCATGATCCAACGGTGATGTTTCAACCAATACAATCATTATATAGTTACACAAGAAGTTTTAAAGGCCTTAGGAGTGTGGGGAAGCTCAAGGGAAGTCTGCTAAGGAAAGCTACAAAGTCGTTTGTCAGAGGCAAGGGTCACCGACGGTGCTTGTGCCTAGTTGCGAATGGGCCATGTCTCATGCACGAATGGATCACATCCTATACACGTAAGCGGCCACGTCTCGTTCACGAACCGGCTTGGAGCCCTTCGCTCCTTTGGACCGTGTCATTCTCTCCCACCTAATCAGGCAATGTCCTCGTCGTGTCTTCGGCATGAAATGCGTCAATGTACTTCCGAAACTACCAAGAAGTTTCGGAGGATTCTCAGCTTGCTTCACTCTTCGAAAGACCTCTTTATTGGACCAAGTATTCTCGCCAAGGGATCTTAGCCACGTCCATCCGTACTTGTCCATCCTCAACGAGATGCCCTAAGAACGGTACCACCCGTTGGGCAAAGGCACCTTTCTCGCGTTTAACGAACAGGTCGTTCTCATGCAAGACCTGGAACCTCCTTTTAATTTCTTTGAAGATGATAGAAGATATGAACTCCCCCTTACTCGGTACAGATAGAAAATCATATCGGGATGAGTTTTCAAAAAAACATCAAGACATTATCAAAGAGGCAAAGGAGTGGATGAAACACACGTCTTCGTCTTGTATCATCCTCACCACACTCATCTTCACAGTAACTTTTGCTAGGTTCTTTATATTACCTGGAGCATTAACGGTAGTACAGGGAAGGCGATCTTTCTAAAGAATGGCTTATTAAGAGTATTCGCAATTGTAGATAACGTCGCTCTCATCTTCTCTTTCTGCTTCATTGTGATGTTCATGGCAATCCTCACCTCACGGTATGCCACAAACAATTTCCACTACTTACTGCTGAGAAAGTCAATCTTGGGCCTTACTCTTCTATTCTTATCTTTGACCGGGATGCTGGGAGCGTTCAGCTTTACTTTTGTTCTCCGGCTGAGGAGAGAATTCGAGTGGATTCACATCCTGGTTATTTTGATGGATAGATTCATTCTCTTATTGTTCACAATTTACAATTACCCTTATATGTTGACATGATTAAATCAACCTTTTAGCCTCGCCTCCGTTCTCAATGATTTCTGCTATTATTGGACAAGGATATATGTGATGATTTCGGCTCTGCTCTTACACTGGTCGCACATTTTCGATTGTCTTGCTTTGGCTGGTGCTTGGAATTATGAATTGCACATGACTATTCAGTAGACAAAAGGAAGGAGATGAAACTGACTCAGAATGCCTCCATCTACAACGAAAGGAACCTTGTTATGGGTGTTCCTCAAGTGGGTTATGTTATTACTACTATTACATTCTCGATGGTTTCATAATTTTTCTTTTGTTGAGAATACTTAGCTTGGTTTTTTGTGGAAGAACCTTGTTATGGGCGATGCTTAAGTTGGTTGTGTTATTGCTACGGTTACATTCTCGGTGGTTTTGTCATTTTTTTGTTGGGAATACTTAGCTTGGCTTTTTGTGGAGTAACGTAATTCTTTTTCGAGATTGTAGACTATTTTGTGGATTCTGGGCTTGTAAAGCATTAGTCCCGGTCTAGTCATGCTAATCATTTCAATTGATGGACACGAACAAAGCCCTATGAGAACTGCCGCTCAGTTTTCTTAGAAACATTGCGGCTATAAAAGAACTATGAACACTCAGAAATGTTATGGATGTCATTTAAGCAAAAATGGAGGCCATCTACTACTGCTAAAAGAGTCAGAATGGATTTACTCATGCATTCAGGCATAGATCGTTTTCCAATAGGGTTCGCAGATGCTAGGTATCTTAACACCGGATGCAGAGTTAGGTTGGAGGAACCAGAACGCCCGAGTTCGATTCCCTCTCTATTCCACTATCCAAAAGAATACTTAGCAGAATGCTTCCTGCCTCTACTAGATCTTTAATGCTTGAAGAGGTACTGGCATCTTGGGACATTTGGTTAATCGCATCTTTCAAGATTGGATAATTCCTATCTTGTGATCATGGAAACTTTCCCTTTTCCAGGTTTCGTAGCATCTCCAATGTTGCCGATATCTAGGTGAACGTGTCTGGCTTCATTTCCTTTTCTTACATCTGCGTTAGATATTCTAAGGCTTCATTAGCCTGCATGCCACGCTTGTCACACGGCCCAAGGAGAGTAAAGGGCTCCGACCCCGTTCGTGAACGAGACATGATCCCTTACGTGTATGGGACTTGGCCCATTTGTGTATGGGACGTGGCTTATCCGTGACTAGGCGCGAACATCATCCGTGACCCTTCAGTTGCCTTTGACAAACAACCATGCAGCTTCCCTTAGCAGACGTCCCTTAAGCTTGCCCACGCCTCTAGGGCCTCTGCAACTTCTTAAGTAGCCATGTAATGATTGTATTGGTTTAAACACTACTGTTGGATCATGAAAGGATCAACGGATCAGATGAGACCCGTACTTGTATATATAAGGGACCTTCCCTCTTTATTTATACATGCCCATTTAGCAAGAAATACAACTACGCTACTTTCTCTTCATTCTTATTGAATCGAGTGTGTGTATGCAAGGCTGACTTGGGAGTGATCCTAAGGCCGCACGGGTGTGGGATCGTTGTGAAATCGACCGACCCATGACAAGTGGTATCAGAGCCTTCGTTAGAGTAATGGCTGACCCACGTTCCAGTGTTGTGAATGTCCAAGGTGAGGACCATAAGGATTATGAAAGGGCGACCGAGAGAGTCGGCATCCAAATCAGGAGAATACGTGCTGCCTCCAACTCGAGGGATCAAACGAGTGACCTGGAACGTCGAATGATAATAGTAGAGGGAACCGTCATGTACGTCCAAGGGATGGTCGATGACCTACAATAACCATCGAAGGAGTGGAAGCCGGAAGGGAAGAGCTCTTGGCCAAGATGCAAGAGTTCAAAACCAGCATGGGAGAACTCTACGACGAGGTGTTAGGGCCCGTGACTCATGAGCTACAGCAGCGGGATGAGACTTGGGAGACCGCGATGGCGACCATGCATGTGGAGATGACCGAGCTCAAGGGGAAACTCGCGGAGGTAGAAGTAGCACCCGTGAATGAGGTGATCACTGTACAACCACGTATGGACGCACCCAAGCCAAGAGAGTTCAAAGGCTCCCGGGTGGCCAAAGACGTAGATAATTTCCTGTGGTATATGGAACGGTACTTTTAGGCCATGGAAATGAACGACGACATGAGCAAGGTAAACACGGCAGCAATGTATTTAGCCTATAATGCTTTACTGTGGTGGCGTCGCAGGTCAAACGATAGAAATGGTGACCTTATCATGACCTTGGCCAAGTTTGTCGAGGAATTTCGGCCTAACTATTACCCCGCCTATGCGGAGGGGGAATCTCATGACGAGCTCAAACGATTTGAGCAAAGGGGCATCGCCCGTGAGTATGTGAAGCGGTTCTTGGAGTTACTACTGAAGATCCCATTAATGAACGACACGGAGGTGTACCATCAGTTCATGAGTGGCCTCAAGCTGTGGGTAAAACAAGAGTTCAAGCAGTGTAACGTGAAAGATCTCACGACGGCCACTTTCATGACAGAGTCCCTAGAGGAACCTAAAGCTTTATTCACAGCCAAGCCCGACTTTCGTCCGAGGGATAGGGCTAATGGTGGGGGAGATCGGAATAAATACAAATGCCCGAATGGAGGCAAGCCAACACCGACACTACCTAGGACCTAACCGGAGTCGAGCGGTTGGGGACAACAGAAGGCATGCACCTTTAAGTGCTTCTTTTGAGACGAGCCATAAATGGCTCGAGAGTGTCCTAAGAGGGGTAAGTTGGCGGTCCTATACAAAGAAAATGAGTTGCAAGAGGAGGTGCAGTTGGGTTCACTATGAATCATTGGTTCCATTAAGGTCGAAAAGGCCAAGGAGTCCAAAAGGGATGATGTTTGTGGACATAAAGATCGAGGGTGCCACGATGAGTGCGATCGTGGATACCGGTGCATCCGACCTCCTCATATTCTAAGATGCCGCGAAGAAGCTGAATCTTTGGGTCGAGAAAAGAGGAGCCAGGTGGCTCAAAATGGTGAACTCCAAAGAAGTCCTAACTAGCAGTGTGGCTAGGGACGGAGAGTTTCATTTGGTCCATGGAACAGCAAAGAAAACATCGAGGTAATCCCCCTTGATGATCATGATCCTGTGCTGGGTTTGGGATTCCTTGATCGTATAAATGCGGGCGTGATACCCTTTGCGGATTGTTATATATTCTGGACACTCGATGCCAAAGTGTGGTCCCGATCCATCGCAAGTCGGAACGCAATCTAAAGATACTCTCAGCTATGCAGCTTAAGAAGGGAGCAAACAAAGGCGAGGTGACCTTCTTGGCAACCTTAAAGGTCAAGGACGATAAGGGCAAGGACAAGGAGAGTGAAGTCCCAACCGAGGTGGCCCATGTCCTTGACTCGTTCTAAGATATGATGCCACTCAAGCTATCCAAGAAGCTGCCGCCTCGAAGAGAGGTGGATCATAAGATCGAGTTGGTGCCCGATGCTCAACCACCGGCCATGGCATCCTATCGAATGGCCCTACCCAAGTTAGAGGAATTACGGAAGCAACTCAAGGAGCTACTCAATGCGAGGTACATTCGGCCGTCCAAAGCTCTGTTCGACGCTCCAGAACTATTTCAAAAGAAGCACAGCGGATCCCTCCGTATGTGCATCGATTACCGAGCATTGAACAAACTCACCATAAAGAACAAATACCGGACCCCCTCATTGCAAACTTGTTCAATCAGCTTGGGGAAGCTCGTTGGTTCATCAAATTTGATTTTCGATCGAGTTACTATCAAGTACTAATCGCCGAAGAGGACGAGCCAAAGATCACATGCGTAACATGATACGGATCGTATGAGTTCCTCATCGTGCCATTTGGCTTGACCAATGCACTGGCCACATTCTGCACCTTAATGAACAAGGTACTTTACCCGTTCCTTGATCGGTTTATTATGATATACCTTGACGATATTATTATCTATAGCCGGATGCTCGAGGAGCGCGAGTCTCCCAGGTCTTACGTGAGAACGACATGTTCATTAAAAGCAAGAAATGTGCCTTTGCCCAACGAGTGGTACCGTTCTTGGGGCATCTCGTTGGGGAAGGATAAGTATGGATAGACATGGTCAAAATCCGTACCATTATCGAATGGGAGCCACCAACCAAGGTGACTGAGCTGAGGTAGTTTCTCAGCCTCACAAACTACTATCGACGCTTTATTCGGGGATATTCAAGTATCACCGTGCCACTCATGAATATGTTAAAGAAAGAAAGGCCGTGGGAGTGAACGGATCGATGCTAAGAAGCGTTCGATCGGCTGAAGCGGGCCATGACCGAGAAGCCAGTGCTCGTGCTGCCCGATCATGCCAAGCCGTACGAGGTAGAGACTAACGCTTCTAATTTTCTGATAGGTGGTGTTCTCATGCAGATTGGACACTCGGTAGCATTCGAGTCTCGGAAGTTGAATGAAATCAAGCAACGTTACATAGTCCAAGAAAAGGAGATGATCGCGGTGGTGCACTGCCTTCGTACGTTGAGGCACTATCTCCTAGGATCGAAGTTTGTCGTGTGAACAGATAATGTGGCCAGGAGCTACTTTCAGACCCAAAGAAAGCTGAGTCTGAAATAAGCTCGGTGGCAGGACTTCCTAGCCGAGTTCGATTATGTGTTGGAGTATAATCAAGAAAGGCCAATTTAGTGGCCGATGCCTTGAACCGAAAGACGGAGTTGGCCAACATCATAAGTTGATCTAGCTGCCCATGGATCGATCGTATAAAAGAGGGCTCAAGCACAATCCAACAACTTAGCAACTCCTTGAGTACGCACGAGAAGGAAAAACCAGGCAATTCTAGTGGGAGGACGATCTCCTCTATACCAAGGGACGGCAACTATATGTGCCGCTCTACGAGAAACTAAAAAAAAAGGTGCTGCAAGAGTGCCACGATTCCAAATGAGGCGGGACATCCATGAATCCACCGTACCATGGCGCTCGTTGAGAACCAATACTACTAGCCTCACTTGCGGGACGACGTCGAGACGTATGTAAGAACATGCCTCGTGTGCTAACAAGATAAGATCGAGCAACGTTCGCTATCGAGGCTCATCGAGCCACTTCCCGTCCCAGAACGTCCATGGGAGAGTGTCTCCATGGATTTCATTGTGAATCTACCCAAGTCTGAAGGATGTCGGACCCTCATGATCGTAGTGGACCGATTCTCTAAGTATGCGACGTTCATGCTTGCGACAAAGGATTGTCTGGCTGAGGAGGCGGCCAAACTATTCGTCAAGCACGTCGTCAAATACTGGAGAGTCCCCCGAACGATCATGAGCAATCGCGATCCTTAGTTCACCAGGCGGTTTTGGACCGAGCTTTTCAAGCTATTGGGGCTGAACCTCAACTTATCCACGAGTCTACATCCCCAAACCGATGGACAGACGGAGAGGGTGAATGCACTTCTCGAAATATATCTCTGACACTATGTAAGCACATCGCAAGCAAATTGGGTGAGACTGATCGATGTGGCTCAATTCTCTTACAACTTACAGTGGAGCGAGTCCACAAACCAGAGCCCGTTCAAGATCGCAACGAGGCAGCAGCCGCTCATACCAAGCACGAGCAGGGGAATAACCCATCCGCGTACAAATTCGCCAAAGAATGGCATGAGCAAGCGGACTTGGCGTGGGCGTGCCTACACAACGCCTCCAAACGCATGAAGAAATGAGCCGACAAGAAGCGACGGCATGTGAAATTCCAAGTCGGGGACCTAGTGTTGGCCAAGCTACACACGGTCCTCCGATACAGGGACGTACACAAAGACTTGATCCATCGCTACGAAGGACCCTTTCGATTGCTCAAACAAGTTGGAAAGGTGGCATACAAGCTGGACTTGCAACCAAAGCTCAAGCTACACCCGGTATTCCGTGTAAGTATGCTTAAGCCTTTCCATGTAGATGAGGAAGACCCGGACTAAGGAGAATTGCAGCGGGCACCGCTTGGGGCAAAAACCTCGTATGACCGAGACGTCGAGGGCATCATGGCTGATCGGATCATACGGAAGAAGTATCGGGCGCTGAGGCTAGAATACTTGGTTCGCTAGAAAGGCCTTCCGGAGAATGAAGCAAGCTAGGAATCCTCTGAAGCTCTTTGGCAATTTCGGAAGCACATTAACGCATTTCATGCCGAAGACGAGATGAGGGCGTCGTCCGATTAGGTGGGGGAGAATGACACGGCCCAAGGGGAACAAAGGACTTCGAGCCCATCCGTGAATGAGACATGGCCCTTTACGTGCATAGGGCACGGCCCATCCATGACTAGGCACGAACATCATCCACGACCCTTCAGTTGCCTCTGATAGACGACCCTGCAGCTTTCCTTGACAAACGTCCCCTGAGCTTCCCCACACCCCTAGGGCCTCTGCAACTTCTTGAGTAGTCATGTAATGATTATATCAGTTTAAACACTACCGTTGGATCACGAGGGGATCGACGGATCAGATTGAACATGCACTTGTATATATAGGGGATCATCCCCCTTCATTTGTACATGCTCATTTAGCAAGAAATATAACTACGTTACTTTCTCTCCATTCTTATTGAATCGAGTGTGTGTGTGTGTGCCAGGCTGACTTGGGAGTGATCTTAAGGCCGCACGAGTGTGGGATCGTTGTGAAATCAACGGACCCGTGACACTTGCATAGACTATGTATTAGGCCCATATATGTAATTCTGTTGGGTGCACACCCTTTTGACAGCATATCATTCCACAGCATTTTTAGCAAAAAAATATATCATTCCACAGCATGAGAGCATCATTGGGTTTTCTAGCATTACATAATCCATTTGTGAGAGATGTATAAGGAAATCACATCGGGCTTCATTTCTACAGCGTTCATTCTGGACTGGATAGACAAAATATTGCTCAGCATTATTTTTACATGGGTTAATATCACGAAAAATCCTAAATTGGTACACATGTGACAATTTTACCCCAAACTAATTTTTTGACCACAAAAAACTCCAAACCGGTAAACCTATAACAAATTTACGCCAAGCAAATGGCCAATCATTAGCACCACGATGCTCAACGTGATGCCCTTGACAATTGTGCCAATGAGAAAGGCCCAAGCCTCCCAAGAACATGGAGATCTTTTGGACCGTAGACCATGGTGGCCATTGACGCGCCAAAGGAGTCCACAAGCGCCGTGAGATAGAGAGACGAGGTGAACACAAGAAAATGTTGCATAGGCCAGTCTTGCCAAGTCAGCAAGAGGCCAGTCCACTCAAATCTCGTCACCTTGTAGAAATTCTGAACCTTCCTCTCTTCGTTACTTTTGCATCATCTCCTCCCTCTTGAGAAAACTTTATATTCCTCTTTATGTTTTCTAAAAAAATTTTGAGAAGGAAAGCCTGAGGCCTAGTCTCATCGTGAGCGGTTTAAACTTTGTCAAAATGCCCTCCTGTGGGACTAGAGCGAGGTGGTCAGACTGGGATGGAGAGCGAAGAGGCCGAACTTAATGGATAGGCTGGACTGAAGCTTCATTTGTTATTTGTTTTCTTTTTTTCATTTGCTTATATATTTCTTTTTTCTTGCATTTAATATTCTTTTGGCAAAAATGCATGTTCGGCTAGCCGGAAAAAATTCATGTGTCACTAGGAGAAAATTTTAGTGTAGATTCATATAGCTCAGACAATTCTGACTTTGGAAAAAACTATAAGATAAAAATACAGTATGTTCCATTTAAATTCATATGATACTCCGTGCAAAAGTTGACATACAGTTTGAAAAATAATCATCGAGCCCAAAATATAAATTGGCAAATGCATCTTTAGCAGAAGTTCTCAATTAATCGCAAGTTTTTCCATACGATGGATAAACAGAAAAACGAGCAAAAAGTGTGGTGCACTTAACGGCCTTTTTCGGTTAAATTTTCACCGCATGATGTCATGGATTTGGAGGAAGACTCGGTATTCATATTTAGGCAAAGCGTAACTAAAATAATTCTAAATCCACAATCATTTGATCAGTTCTGTGCAAGAAAAAACGGCAAGACATTGTGGGCTCTTGGAGTGACTGGCAAAGGCGTGGTGACCCTCACTAGATCTGGGCCAAATGAGGGCGCCGCAGCCCTCGCGATGATCCGGCGTGGGTTGGCTGGCGGCCCTTGCCGTCCTTCAAGCCAAAAATAAAAAATAAAGAAAAGAAAAAAAAATAGAAGGCCAATGTCCACCTAAGCGATTTTCGGCTAAAATTAGCTAGATAGACTCAATTGATATAAATGCAATAGGTTTACTTTGGGGAGCAATGTTTTCAGCAATCAAAAACTAACGTTTTATGACTTTCCCGAGTAATTGTTCGATAGATCACGTCTATCCATACAGTGAAGGGATCCTTCAATGCAGGTGACTCAAATTCAAACAAATGGTACCCCGTAATCCGATTTATTGGTTGGCATTGTGACCATAATCCTAATGAGGTTAGCATAGCAATGAAAGCATCATTAAATTATGGACAACGCTCTCTACTGTCAATTGCAAGGCGACAACAACTGGGGTCCAAGAGAATGAATCTAAATACCGCAGGATTTCGAGGGGACGGTGGATGTGTGTGAAACTATGATTCTTGCAGTCTTACTGTCCATAACCCACGGCATGTTAGCACACTTACATAAGCAGCGGCAAGTAGTTAAGTTAGTGCCAAGAATAGCCTGTAACCTGACCACATTTAACTTCTTCTTTTTCTTGAATAGTTAAGATAATTCATTTAAGAGGCACCAAAGGGGATGGCGAGCCATTTACAAGCCTAACCACGTAAATTTTATATAAACAACTTCAGCTTTAGGAGAACTCTTTGGTGGTTTCTAATTTCATACTTGTGTCCAGCATTCTCAGGAACGGGAGAGATTTTATGTAAGTGAGTCAATTGTTATAGATTTCTACTTTTGCCCAAACGAAACCCGGGGAGATGATGGAATCGAGTCTCTTCATTTAAGCTGGACTCTTTCATTCTTTCTTTTTATTTTTAATGATTGACCTCACTCTTCACATCTCTGCAAATTAGTAAAGCCGAAGACTAAAAAGCTAATGGTTCTTCTGGCGGCCCCACTAGGATAGGAATGATCGA
The DNA here is from genome assembly GCA_031216235.1 of Syzygium jambos. NCBI lineage: Eukaryota > Viridiplantae > Streptophyta > Magnoliopsida > Myrtales > Myrtaceae > Syzygium > Syzygium jambos. The sequence goes on from CM062230.1 coordinate 27,543,419, forward strand.
GGTTTGGGCCTGCAAATAGCATGGTTGGGCATGCGAGATAGGGCAAGAATGGTGGAGCTGTCCTCCGTGACCATAGGCTTTACAGCTCAATCCTTGGCGTGTTTCCTTCTACCTAATGATCTACCCTTTCCTTTTCCTTCCATCATTTGGTCAATTGCATGAACCCCGTTTTTGTATTTTGAGAAAAAGGTATCCAAAGCATGTTCAGTTCAATATCAACCGGGAGAGGGAAAATCGTCTTCAAAGTTTTAAAACTATCGTACGACGGCCAATTCAGTTATAAATAACAATTGTATCAATTTAGTCATAAATCTTTTGACAAATTGCTAATTTCGTCATAAATCTTTCAATTGTGCAAATTTAATCTTAAATCTTTTGATGATTTGCCAATTTAATCATTTTGGCCAATTTTAGACGGAAATTACTAACGTGACAGTTTAGTCGGTACCAGTAAATGTTGGCCCATTTATATGACACGGCCGGTATTGATGTTGACATTTTTTGCAATTTTTTAAAAATTTATGAATTTTTTTTCCTCTCCTTTCCTTTTCTTTTTCTTTTTTCTTTTTCCCATCGCCAGGCTTCGTTGATGGTTGGCGGAGGTCACTGGTCTCGAGTAAGGGCTGTCTCCCCTAGCCTTGGGTGAAGTTGGCAAGGGCAGCCCTCGTTTGAGGCCAACGGAGGGAAAAAGAGAAAAAGATAAAAGATTAAAAAGATTTTAAAAAAAGAAAAGGAAAGGAAAGGAAAAAAAGAAAAAAATTCATAAATTTATAAAAATTGCAAAAAAGGGTCATGTGAGCGTTGACCGTGCCACATAGAATGGCTGACGCTAACTAGACCGCCATGTTAGTGATTTCTCGCCAAAATTAACTGTAATGACTATATTGACAAATCTTCAAAAGGTTTATGACTAAATTGACAAATCATCAAAATATTTAGGACTAAATTTGGTACAATTGAAATGTGTATAATTAAATTGGCAAATTGTCAAAAGATTTAGGATTAAATTTGACACAATCGAAATGTTTAGAACTAAATTGATCACCGTATAATAAATTTATGACTTTTTAGGTAATTTTTTCACTGGGAACGAAAGCACTGCGTTTGAACCGTTGAAATCGCTTGCTCTCATGTTAAACATCTTGATGTATATGGGGACTGGCGTCCGTAGTAATGATGTCTCGATCAATTGGCCAAGGTACGCATGTTTTTCTTGATCCAGCTGATTGTTACACCTTGACGAAAATAGTCGAATTGGCTGTCATAGGGGATGGACGAGGCAGTGAGGCGAGAATCGCTAATACAACCGCCAAAAAATTGACCGCTACTATGATTTAGTCATTGTGAATTCCATCATGCTTATGCGCCCTCGATCAAACAAAACCCTAATAGTTTCATTGATGTGTATACTTCTTTCCTTTTCACCTAGCAATCGGAAATTACGCAGGACATCACTAATTTGATTGTTTAATGTCGTTATTGATTAAGCCTTAGGACTCTCAAACTGCTGACATTCAGTGGGTGTCCGGAGTACTTCCTTCTCCATAAATCTCATCTTCATTCCCTTTTGTTATGTCAACTCAATTTGTCCAAATCTTAACTAATTTCATGGGATATCGAAAATGATAATTCCACATTCCATCAACCAAAAGATATGAAACGAGTAGTTTTGCATATATGAGCACTCATGTTGAAGCATCAACCACGGAATACACGCAGACGTAAAATCACCTGTGTGTTCTAGGGGGGAGGTGGGTGTTGTTACATAAAGCACGTTCGTTGGTCGAGGAAGGTACTGGAGCCTCTAAATCCAAGTTAAGGAGAAATTTTGGTTTTCTAGATTTTCCACTCTCTTAGAAAATCTGATCCAAACTCATGCAGAATGTAATCACCCGACATTATGGTTTTGAAGGAAGTAACCTGTAGGCCGTCTCAAATTTGGCACTCAAATGGTGAAGCGACTTCCGATACAAACGAGATCTTAAGAGTATATAGTGATGACTTCATTAGGTCAAGAAAGAGGAGGATATTAGGTCTTCTTTCAAAAACAGACAAAAAGAACTTTTTCATCCAACCATACAGCATATCATGATGACTATATTCTTGAGAGCTAAACTACACAACCTTGCTCAGAGGAAGACTGAAATGTCCAAGTTCAGCAAAAAATTGTTATGTATATCATGATGTCAAGGGCTGTTCTAATCTGGAAGAATCTAGGGGGAATTTTGAAAACATTATGGATTTGTGAAAAGACGAAGTAGTGTATATCATGATGTTAAGGGTTGTTCTAATCTGGAAGAATCTAGGGGGAATTTTGAAAACATTATGGATTTGTGAAAAGACGAAGTAGAAATAACATGATTCATCCAAACTCTCAGCAGCTAAGGTAAGGAACCTTGAGACACTAATTTGTATGGCTCTCGTAATTCTGTCAAAAGACTAAAAAATCTGCCTCTTTCTTGCAGTTATTTATGTGAAGCTCAAGACTTCCACTCTCAGTCCCCAAACAGAACTGTCCCAGCGACTGATGCTAGAGTTCAGACATGAGTGACACATTTCAATGAAGTAGCCAGATACACCTCATGGGGTCAACTAATCAGCAATCAGGAGTCAGTACTAAGGCAAATATCGCCGCAGACACCAGTAAGAAAGAAATTAGTAGGGGTGATCAGTTCGAAAGTGGGCGGTTTCCACCCTGGAACAGGGAACCGCCGGTTGGTTCCATGGACCCACCTGAAAACCAGACCACCAGTCCAATCTGGTTCCCGGATGGATCCATGAAACCGGTGTTTTAGTGTGTGCGTGCGTGCAAGAATTCTCTGTTCAGTATAAAAACGAAACTACAACAACTAACAACACATTTTCATTCTCCTACTCTGTTCTTCTTCTAACTTTCCTCGAACATTTAAAAAACGAAAAGGATAAACAGAGAAAGCTCAGAAAAGAAAAGTTCAGACCTCTCCAACCCTCTTCAAAGAGCCTTGAAAGAAGAAACCCAGAGCAACCAAGACAATGACCACGGTCGCCACTAAATATGTTGGGGTCTCAGCCAGTGATCTCCCTTCTCTTTCCATTTTAACACCAATCCAGAACTCACTCTTCCCTTTTATTTAAGTCTGAAACACAAATTCAAACCCACTGATACAAGAAAGAGACCCCAACTCTCTTTGACTCGGTCTGAAGTGGTTGGTCATTGGTGTAAGCAGAGAAAGAATACCGTACAGTGAAAAGAAAAACACATTTAAGATGAGGCGAGAGAGTTGAGAGGGCAAGGGTAGAGAGCGTGCATGAGAAGGTGGAGAATATTGTTTTTATGATTAGTACAGAAAATTGTTTTTATATACATATATATGTGTACATATAAAAGAAAAAAACCCTGACTAAAGTTGATGAGTTTTTATTATCGAAACTATTACTAATCATAAAAACAATTTTCTGTACACACACAATGAGTTTTTATTATCGAAACTACTACTAATCATAAAAACAATTTTCTGTACACACACACACACACACACACCGGTCTGGGTGGGCAGATGGGCAATTTCACACCTAGAACCGGGAACTAAACCGGCCCCCATGGGAACTGCCGGTTCGGTTCGGTTCGGTTCGGTCTGGTCCGGTTCAAGGCGGTCCAGGCGGTTCTCGATTCTTTTGCACACCCCTAGAAATTAGTGTCATCTAACCATCATCTACAGCAGCATACCACTAAATCAACTCTAAGTAGATTATACCTCTTGATCAAGAAGAAAGGGAATCTCCAAGCAGGATAGAATAATAACGTGTCCACCAACGGCACTTTCAGGCTATCACTTTCTCAACAATATTGTGTCCCCAAAAGTAGTTTTCATACTCGTATAACACTACTCTCTATTCTTCACGGCGAGTAATACAATGGTAAAGTTAACTGCGGAGTTCTAAAACTGGAATCCGATCTTAGGAATTTCAGATATCACTTCCAAGCACAATGTCCTATAACAGGGCAGGCCATTTAAAACATTTTGCACATTAACTTAACCTCAATCCCACCTATCATTGCTGACTATATGATCGTTAATGATTGTTTGGCAATATTTAGAAGCCTTGAGCCAAATTACCGTAAACAATCCTCGTTTACGAACCACCTCAATCCCATCTATCATTGCTGACTATATGAATCTTTTGGCAATATTTAGCAGCCTTGATCAACATATAGAATAGTTGAACAATAAAGAGACTCAAAATTCACAAGTTACTCAAACCAACCCATCAAGAAATTTTCAAGTTTGAGATCAGTCCATTCCTCATATGCGCAGAACGTTGGATGCATGAAAAGGAGACAGTAAAAAATCCAAAGACATTTCTTGCCTAATTTCCTGTAAGTTGTCTTACATCAAGTATAAATAAGAAAACTCAAAATATGACTCAAGTGAATAAAGACCCAACTAAGCTCATCCCAAGAGAATAAACTACAGGGAGAACATGATCTCTATGCCTAGAGTCCAGATCTCACAAGGGAATGACGTGAACATTCCACCAGTTAGAGATACAAGCAACTGTTGAATCCAATATACTTAAGCAGGAAAGTCAAAAGTGTAAAGTGGAATAAAAAGGATTAACAGGAGCAGTAGCATTAGACCTGATGTTACGGTCATGGTCCAAAATTGAATCATCCAGTTCTCTGCATATCATGTCATTAGCATCAACAGGTAAAAATCCTCCGACATTTTCAGTTCAAAGGTCGAACTCGTCATCACGGAGAGCCATTTCTGCTTCCTTTTCCTCCTCCTCATCAAGAGCAAAGTACTCATTCCTCTCCTGAGGCCTGAACATATAAAACATAACGAAATAGAATGCCAGGCTGGCAATCTCTTCGGCTGCATTGCTCACCCACTGATACTTATATGCAGCTATCGTCTTCAAGGCGAACACCACAATTCGCGTAAAATACAAGTATCCAATCACCACAACATAAAACTGCCTAAACAACTGTAGCTTCGCCAAGTTCCTAGCTGCCTTGCCATCAGTCTTCGAGGTCTCCCTCAACGACCTGATCGACCACACGATAGGGAAAATAATCGCCAGGCAGCAGATTATATCCACCAGCAAGAACACCTGATTCCAAGTCACCCAATCCTTAATGAAAGGCCCCGTCTCTCCAATCACGACCGAGGCCAAATTTGCCAACACCTGAAGGGGAATCACAATCATCAACACCTTCTTCTCCTTCTCCTGCAAGAAGGGCTTCAGAAACGACCAGCCCGTGCCGATCAACACTATCACAGTAAACAACAACACCACGCGAATGAACTGAAACATGTAGAACAACACGTCCCAACCGTGAGGCGTGCCGGTGACCTTGACATAGTGCTTATCCTCCGCGGCGCAAAGCAGATTCAGCGCCTTCATCAAGAGCAATCCGGCCATCAAGAGATGGATCCGGTGCGCCGAATGCCTATTGTGATAGCAATAATGGATCCAAAAGCCCAGGAACCCGAAATAAGAAAGCGCGAACACGAAGTAAAGAGAAGGGAGCTGCGTCGAACCGGCGGAGAGGTAATCTTTGGAGCCATCGGTGTCGACATTGAAGAGCTCGGTGCGGACGTCCATGGAGACGCTGGCGTCCGGGACGCAATTGGCGAAGAAGAGTAGGTATTCATTGGGAGAGATGACGGGATAGGTTTTGTTGAAGGAGGAGGAAGGCGGAGGCGAGAGGTCGCGGAAGTTGAAGAGGATGTATTGGGAGTCGAGGACGCAGAAGTTGGGCTTTTGCTGGAAGTCGAGGGAGATCTGGACGATGGACTCCTCGGAGAGGAGGACGAAGCCGAGGCGGGAGGGGTCGAGGGTGGCGGCGGCGGCGGCGGAGGAGGAGGCGACGCTGACGGCGGAGACGGCGACGGATGCCTTGCCGGTGCGGGTGAAGCCGAACTTCTCGAAGAGGATCATGGGGCGAGAGTCGGAGGAGATGGTTAGGGTTTTGATCTCGGCGGCGGAGGGGGAGATGAGGAGGAGGAGGAGGAGGAAGAGGGGGTGAACCATGCCGCGTCGCTTGGCCTGAGCCATCGGAGAGATCGCAGCGGCGGAGATCGAGCCCTCGGCGGCGGCGGTGGCGGCGGCGGAGGAGTGGCACAAAAATTGGTCAATTTGGCGTTGGGGTTGCGGGGGGAGATAAAAGTTCGTTGTCTCCGCCGGGCGTGAAATGCAAGAGAGCGACTCGTCCGGCGGGGCGAGCTATGTTTAGCGAATTGCCGGAAATGCCCTCCCTTCCCGAGTCTATTTACGGTCTTCGCGATGAAATTATCGCCTTTTTATTTTGTAACTCATATACTACACGTCATTAATGACACCGCACGTGTACCTAATACTATGCAGCTTTGACATCACATGAACGTGGATCTCGATACTAAATTTTCTTTTCGCATTTTTCCGGAATTCCACGTGTATATTTCCTTCGACGGAAAAAGTCGTAAGGCAATTTCCGAAAGTCATTCCGGACAAAATTGACCCGATTACCTGAAAAGTTTTCAAAGAGTTACGAGTCAACTAAAAATTCTAACTATTCGATCCAGACTTTTGCTTATCTCGTGCATCACACATACAACCTGACAAAAATCTCTTGAGTTATCGCATTGAATTTATGATTAGTAAATAAATCGATTCAATGTCTTCTCTACTTTTTATACGTGGAAGCTGAGATCATTTAGATCTTATTTTCGTGGTCAAAAAGTATGCGGTTCATTGGATTTTTACAATAGCTTAGATTTTATTCTCATACATACAATTCCTTCCATCGCCTTTTGCTATCTCGTCCTAGGTTAACAAAATTAGATAAGACAAAACCGGAGTTATCGTACCTATCTTAGTGCCCTTTTAGCTTGTACGTGGACCCCGTTAAATGTAAAAAGGTGTCAACATGCACCCTTAACGAAAGTCCATAGATCTATTGATCTAACAACTCTAGTTAGGTACTCCGTTTATGACCTTCTAGAAAATTTTGACAAACGAGGTCCAACCTTCTATTAATAGTCAATTAGTCATTATTAATGGATGCATGTCAGGACTATTAATGGTAATAATTATAGACTAAATAAGAATTAATTTTAAGATTTTTTTATATATCCATAATGACATGGATAAATAGTTTCAGTTTTTTTTATTTTATTTGCCTCCTATTACATTAGAGTCGATCTATACGGAGTATTCGCGGACTGCGATTTTATTTTTTTTCCCGTGAACTTAATTTGAGTTTTAAATTATGATTGCCGATTTTGCGAACGGTCAAAAAGTCCATAATCATAAATTTAGCTTTTAGTTAATTGCACAAACTAAACTAAATCTATAAAACAATATGTTATTAATTTTTCTAATGAACTTAGTTATATGTTTCAACACTCCTAAAATTATGCATGTGAATCTTTTAACCCATATTCTCATCCATGTAAGTTTTTTTTTTTGGTAAGGGTTAACACACATCCATGTAAGTTTTTGATCTTGAAAATATTTGATAATTTATACAAATCCAACTATCGATTAAACCAAACTATGGGTATGTCTCACATTTAAGCGACTTCAAACTTTTACCATTCAATAAAATTTCTTCCACTCACGCGAAAAAAAAAAAACAACAAAAATGTCAAGTGTTTTCTCGCTAACCAACTCACTACAGTTATGTAGAATTTTCGTCCTCAACTCCTGATATCATTCCCACTTCTTATCATCATTTTCAAGAAGATTTACAGCACAAAAGCCAAATTCATTAATAATCATGAACCTAACTCTAGGAACATCAATTGAGAGTGAAGTGGCCACTCATTGCCAGAAAAACCCTGCATCTCATACTGCAGATCATCTTCTTATCAACTTCTACAGTCGATATCTTCTGCAAAGAAGTGGTAGAGAGCAGGTTATTCTACAAAGCCTCCGATTCATATGTACAAACAACAGTTCTAGGTTAATGTTCCCTATCTCCAGTGTCGGCATCCTCGCCGGACTTGTCAGCAGATAGTCTCAGAGAGCATAAACTTTCTTAAACTCGCTGTTCAAAATTTCTGAATCTGACATCATCATCGACATCGACAACGACCTCGACCTACTACTCCTCGACGACCTCCGGATACTCCTCAATTTATAAGCCTCTACCCGGTGCATGATCACCCAATAGCACATCGTCCCTAAAGTCGCTATCATGATCACGGCTCCGACGACGGTCACTCCCACTGCCAACCCCCAATCGCGCTTCCCCACCACCACGTAGCACAGTGCGAGGAATGCCACCGACACCATCACGCACGCCAACCACATCAACTTGTTGATGACCGTCATCATTTGCTTCTTCGCTTTCCGCTCTATGACCACCACCGAGGTCTGAACCACCACGACTGCCAGAGATATGAAGAGCGCGATGGAATCGAATATGAAGAAGACGATGAATTCGGGTTTCGGAGCAATGTTTGCTTCCCCGAGAGAGTGCCCGGCCGGGACATTCTGGGGGTCATCAGCATACTGGCCCGGCACACTGAAGATAGCAGCAAAGGCCACTGTGGCAATCAGGACAGCCACAACCGTTGTGGAGTTGATGGCGTTGTTGAGGCCCTCCGAGTGCATCTTGTTGATCCGCTTGGCGATCCCCTGCACTCGTTTCCTTGTTTGTCTCGTGTGCTCCAGCTGGTCATGGACCTCGTGCTTTATGTCGCTCACAGTTTGCTTCAACTCCCGGGCCCCGGTCGGTGTTGGTGGATTGATAGATTTAGCACTAGGAATGCTGTGTTCCCGCAGGATGGTAGCAATTTCGGATTGGCCAGCTTTCTCGGCAGTGTCCAGGGCGGTCTCCCCAGATTTGTTAACTGCTGTTTTGTCGAGGTCTGAGTGATTCAAAAGCTTAGAGAGGATCTGCAAGAGTAGCAGCAGCACATGCGTTAATATAAGATAGAACTCGACCGAGGCAATGGAATACATTATCCCGTCCATTTCATGCTTTTACGCTTCATGAAAACCAAAAAATAAAATAATTTTATAGTTAGCCTGCCTAAAGCCAAGACGCTTATTTAACAGATGCTAGTCTCTCCATTGCTCAAGATGGCAATCTACAGGATGCCTACAACAGATTTGGAAGGAAGTCTGCTCGTATCATACAATCCCAGGATTATACAAAAGCCAACCCGTGCTATGTAATACTGCACAGGAGAAAGATTCTCGAAATAGCTATTTCGGAGCACCTTCTATGCAATAGGGAATTTAAACAGCACAACCATACCCATCCCATGATTTCCAAAAGGCTGTGAGTTATAGTTCTTTTTTCTTTTTTTTTTTTTGTAACCCAAGGAACCCCGCACGGCCGACAGCCGGGGAGTAAACCCTGGGGGCGACACGTGCTAGCCACCACACACGTGCCACCGGTTAAGTCACCCTGCGGCGTCCGGGATTCGAACACTCAACCTTTTGCTAGAGGAAGAGTGCGCGTTCCAACAGCGCCACCCAGGCGGGTGGTGGCTGTGAGTTATAGTTTGTATCATGCGAATGCTAAATTTTGATAGACACATATTTCTTTGCAAAAATTTGCAGCTTCAAGGCATTGACACGAGTAGCTCCGTGATTATGGCCATCAAACAAATACAATTTCTTTCTAAGACATCCTCCTTCCATGTTTTATGAAAGCACTTAGTTTGTAAACCATGAACATAGCTATAAACTGCAAAGCAAGCCAGAGGCTCTTCTTAGACAATTGACAAGGCTCAGTTCCAAACTTTAGCTAGTTATTTGTAAAGCTACCTTGACCAGTTTGAGACACCAGAAAGCATGATAGGGGTTTTTTTTTTATCTTTTTAAGCACCTTGAATAGATCTGAGCAGTAAATTCATCTAACCGTAGTTCCTTAACATATTTTGGTCAGTTTTCCAGTGAAAGAGATACAGAAAAAAGAGTGGGCAAGAGTTTTTTTACCTGAGCTCGAACCTTTCGTGTTGCTATATGCAATGCAGTATTCCCCTTATTATCAACCATGTTAAGCATAGAAGGACCCAAAATCATGAGCTCCTCAACAAGATCCGTACTCTGTCCCTTGACTGCCATGTGAAGAGCCGTTTGGCGCTTCTTATCACACATGGTTGCTAACCCTGGTTCTTTGCTTAGAAGGGCCTTCACAACCTCCAAATGCCCATTTCTTGCTGCTGAATGCAAGGCCGTCTTCCCATTATTTCTTGCTATCGGGGCTAGGTTTCCACATTCCTCCAAGAGGAAAGTCACCACTTCAAAGTGGCCTTGTGCAGCAGCAGTGTGCAGCGCCGTGGTATTAGTAGAGTCAGAGGTCATCGAAAGCTCGTGACTCTTCTCCATAAGAATCTTCAACACATCTGCAAAAGGAAGAAACGATAAATATCAACACCGAAGTTCCACTTTCATAAATTTGAACATCCAATGATGGCAGAGCAAAACATATTCCATATGAACCAAAAATTATTGCTTTATACCAAAGCTATTTCTTCTTCTTTTTCCCTTAACTAATTCATTATACATGGAGAACGCAAAAGATTTCCACGCAAAGACGACCAAACAACTTTCATCAGACACTGCTGAAGTGCTGATGTTTAAAACAGAACCCATATTGTCCTTCGATGAGTGGCCTTTGAGCCAAGGGAATACAGTAATCATAGACTAAAAGCACAGCCGATGAGAGCCTCACCCAAGTCTCCTCGCTTTGCAGCTATGTGAAAAGCATCATATCCATTCTTTGCCTTGATTCCAGCTGAACCGATATCATAGTACCCCATCAACTCCCTCACCAGATCAACATGGCCACACTCAGCAGCAACATACAGTATGGTTTCACCAGATTGATTCTGCTTGGTCAACAAGCCCTTCAATTCCATCTCTCCAGACTCGGATAGCGCGCTCAACAAGGACTCTGAATCCCCAGCTCTCGCTGCCAAATGCAACGGAGTGTCGTCTCGCTTCACCGTCAACTGTTTGGCCATCTTCTTCCTGGGGAAGCTCTTTTGCCTCTCCAGTGCTTCCATCACAGTTAGCACAATTGACCCTGATACAGCACCAGTGAAAACCAAGAAACCCCTCTCTCCTTGCCTTCTATAGATATTAGATTCTTGATTGTTTTACATGGTAAGTGGAACTCTGAACTATTTGTCAACCCCAGAACAAATCATTTTTCCGTGTTTCTTTATGCAGCAATTAATAAGACCGAAAAGAAACCTGGGACTTGGATTACTTGAACACCCAAATGATGCCCTCCCGTATTCTGCACCCAAGGAAAAAAGGACTAAATCGATGAATACTCAGAATACATGCTTACGAGAGATGGAACAAAGACAAGGCAAGCTCATCTCTACTTTGAGATGAGCTTGTACAATAAATTAGTGGAGAGAGAAAGAGAGAGGGATTTGTAATTGACATGACCATTATTGAAGTTGAACAAAGCAGCATGATGTGAATCTAGTAAAAAATTAGACAGTCAAAGGTTCATCCGACCTTTTGAACACAGAAAGTCTCTATCTTTCTTCCCCCCTATCTTCAATCTAGAAGCAGAAGAAGTGGGTGGAGGGAGAGAAAAACAAGAAACCGATCTTAATCATTGGGGGGTTGAAGACGAAGAACCCACACAACTGTGGCATCCAAGACTTTCTCAACCAGCAGGGCCAGTAGAAAGGTAACAGCAAGTCTGGTGACTCGTGAGTAAGAGCTCAGTTGGGTCGAACAGCTATGAAAATATGGGCATTTTTCAAATAATTAACGACGATTGAACAAGAAAGATGATGAAGGAGAACAAGAAGAAGAGAGAGAGAGAGAGAGAGAGTGGCGATAAGGGACAAGAATGGGAAGAAAAACAGAGGGAGACGCAAGCGGAAACGTGCCCTTCTTGTCGCTTGCGGAATAATTTTAACGCGGTCACACGTTGCCACGCAAGGTAGCTACCAAAGGGGGCGGGGGACCCACCACTCCGATGATCTTTTTGTCCGAGATCTAACGGTCCATTCTCTTCTGTTGCGGCACTGGTGCTGGCCCACCGCATCATCAAGATTCGCCACGTTAATTCACAGTTGGCAATCTGGCATATCATCGTCGAAATTTTGGAGGTTAAATTCTACGATCTGCTTTGTCAAATTCGAGATACGACCCCGAGAGAGTCCTTGAAAAGCCACGTTTTTATCCAGCTGCACAAAAATCACTTTAAACAAATAATTACATCCGGTTTCCATTGTCCATAAGCAATGAATAATTTAGCTATCAAAAAGAGAGAAGAGTTGACTACACTAAGAGACATCTTAGAATGAGGACATAAGGAAGGTGCACCAAAATATTATTTAACGGCTGACTTTGATTTACTCTTAGATTTACTCTTCTTGATGTTTACCCAATTATAGTGAGGATGACGTTTTATTGACATTTTTATAGCTTATGGACCACCGAATACTCCTAACGAACGAACAGCTATAAGTATAAAGGTAGTAGAAAAGCCTGTCGATAAACGCTAATATTAATAATTGGCATGACGCCGATGTAAAGATAGGTGTCGATCGATTGGATTATCCATAGGATATTGAGGGGCAAGGAAACTCGTCGAAGATTATGAATATCAATGACCAAATATTGTCATCGATATAGGATGACGATTGGTCGGCGAATGACACTTAATAGAATCATGATCATGGAGCCAAAAACCAAGGGTACACTATTTTAACTCGATATTAGAATATTAACTGCTTAGAAGCGGTTAACATTGTGTAACAGGCTGTATAAGCCGCCGTGTTGGATCATATGTAGAATGCTTTCCCCCAATTAACAGCACAAAACAATGTATCTTTCAAATTATCGATACAACCTTCCAGTTCCTGTACTTACCTTTCTTCAGAGCAATTCGCGCCCGGTTCTTATTTTGATGACGCTTAAAACGCCATGTCCGAATTTGCCAGGGAAACCGATTCAAATAAGAAATGGAGAGTCAACCTACGGCGAAAGATATTTCGTCGAGTGGAGCCATTTCCGGCGAAACAAAATCTACTTAAAAAAAAAAAAAAGAAACGATCGGTATCCTCTTATCATTTACTCTGCGAAACGGTTTATTTTCTAAAAAACTAGATACGACACAAAAACATTCCTAATCAAAACGAGCGCCCGAAATGGTCGGTCCGGAACAGCGTCGAAAAGCCGGAATGGAGATGCGCGGAGGAGCGCCAAAAGTCAGCGGTGGATGTCGCGGTCATTGGTGGTCGACAGCGACCTCGGTTTGACCGGGTCTGCGGCTGAGGCGGCCCCGATTATCAAAGGCGGAAGGGGGGCGGCCCCCACGTGGGCGGGGGCGTTTCTCGGACGGCAACCGCGATCGGTACTGGTGGTCCGCGACAAAAGCGGTCGCCCCCCCCGCGCTTCTTTACTACTGCTTCCCACCCGTTCACACTTGGGAAACCGTCCGAGCTAGTGGTGTCGAATCCCACGCGGTAAGCAGGCCCCACTAAGCTAGATAACTAAAATAGAATAGAATAATATTATCGCCCGTGAATTTCCGTCGGTAAAAGAAAGGTTTGGTATTACGAAAGGCCCCAAATTATTTACCCTTCATTAATTTTGATCAAATTTTATCGTTAAATTGCTGAGTCAATTAACGGGCGTACTAATTTGATATTTTATCCTCCGTTTATCATCAATTTTGTGGCATTAATTCAAGTTAACGAAAACTAACGGAAGGTAAATTTACCATAAATATACTAATTTGAGTTTTTTTTGTGGTTAAAAAATTAGTTTTAAGATAAAGTTATCGCAGGTGTACCAATTTGAGGTTCTCAGTAGTCAAAAAATTAATTTGGGATAAATTTATCATAAATGTATTAATTTGATATTTTTCGTGATATTAATTTTAAAAGAAAAAAATATAAAAAAAAAGATATAAAATTCGATGAATTAAGTGAAGTTTACTAATTAGGCCACCGAAATTGAATTTCAGTCGTACAAGTGCGGTGTCTTTACTAGCCACGTAGGTTCCGCCGAAACCTTGGCTCGATTTCGATAGAATTGCCCTGGGAGCGTTCTGAAGAGTCGCAAATCAGGCGTGCCATTTTGGTTGTCTGTTGACCTTACGTGCAGGAAATTAAGACTCAATCATAATCACGATACGTTAAAGAGAAGGGGACAAAAAAGGATTCCACGTAATTGGAAAAGAAACGCCGTTCACTTCGCATAGATGTGCAATCGACGGAAAAATCTCGCCAGCACATGAGTTGCCTAGAGGGTATTTTTAGGGCAAAAGCGACTAAAAATCACAAATTATATCACCGTGACATTTTTATTTTAATTTTTTTTCACGATACCAAAAATCTCCAATTTGTACTTATACGACACGTTTACTCTCTGTTAAGATTCCATCAATCTGCCTACATGGATGCCGGAAAGCAAACGGCTTAAGTAAAATAAAAACGATATTGTTTTGCTGAAAAATTATTTGACAAAACTTTCGCGGAAAGTAAATGCATCGCGTATGTATAAGTTGTGGGGTTTTTAATGTCACAAGAAAAAATTTAGGGTAAATATGTTACGGTAGGCATAGTTTGAGATTTTAGATATAACAAAAAAATTTAGGGTAAATGGGTCACAATGATTATAATTTGAGATTTTTTATGACTTTTTCCTTTTCTCTATAAAAACTTGCGATCGCAACATAAAATGACAAAATATGGTGCATAGTCAGCTGTAACATGACATATTGTTGACACGAACTACTACAAAAAATTATACCGCCCGCCTGGGTGGCGCTGCTGGAGCGCGCACTCTTCCTCTCGCAAAAAGTTGAGTGTTCGAATCCCGAGCGCCGCAGGGTGACTTAACCGATAGCACGTGTGTGGTGGCTAGCACGTGTCGCCCCCAGAGTTTACTCCCCGGCTGTCGGCCTTGCGGGGGTTCCTGAGTTACAAAAAAAAAAAATTATCAAAAGCACACCAAATCATCTAGTTGTTTTTGCAACTTTTTTATATTTTGCATTCACTAAACACAACAGAAATCCAAGACTAATTGCCCTTTCTTGGGAAAAACCACTCCAAATCTCTCGATCTCTCACGTCTAGGAATCTTCACACACATCGTAATCTCTCCGCCGCCATGCGCCCACCATCACCGGCCGCCGCCACCACCAGCCACCCATCCTTCTTCCAGCGCGACACTGATGTCGATGCCGCCCTTTACCCCCAAGTGGACTCCTCTCTCTCTCTCTCTCTCTCTCTCTCTCTCTCTCTCTCTCTCTCTCTGTGTAACGACCATAGTGACCCTATTGTGGTTGTCGATCGACATGGATCTCAGCTACCGTGGATAACCTCAGTTTAAGATCTCAAGGTCGTCCATGGCTTCCAAGGCCTCGGTTTAAGGATTGCAGAAGATGCAACGACCTCAAATTTGAGGTCGTCATGGTGCTCTGTGCCCCAGGGAGAGAGGGATGGGGTGTTACCGGCGGAAGGCGGCGCGATGGTGGCCAAACTAGGGTTTGGACGCTGGGTATAAAGTTTCTAGGTGGTTGGACATATGAAATTGGCCGTGGGAAAGATATTTTGGGAAAGAAAAGTGGTGACTTGGATAACAGTTGGAACTTGGTATTCAATTACAAAAGTGAGGATGTAGGGTTGTGATTTTGAAAATGAAGGATGCAACTTGACAAGTGTACGATAATGAAATATGGGAATGGTTAATTGAATTTTTCTCTGGACCGCGCCCTTTTTCTTCGCGTTCAAACCTCCCGAGTCAAAAAGATGAGATGATCAATCTCTTCCCCTTGACTTCTCCTTCCTTCTCCCTTTTTCGCATTGACTCGGTTCGCTTAGCAAAAAAAAAATTAAAATTTCTTTTTTTTTTTTTGATTTTTTATAATGCTGAAAAATGAGTAAACGGGAAATATTTTCATTCTCGATAAAAAAAATTTGCTTAAGTTTTTGTTAATAATGAAAATTGTGTTCCTTGGCTCGTTTTTTTAAGCCATAAAAACGTTTGAAATTGAGAAGATATTCTAATTCGAATTACTTATCTTCTAGAGAATGTACGGAGCTAAGTGAAGTCCACTTCAATTAGCAAATCAGGCGCAATTTACATGTACCAATCCGATCCTGCATCAACTGATCACCCTCGTGTACCACAGGCCATATGAATTTGTTCGCATCAAAAAATGTCCAAGCGTTTGACCACCGACTCGGTTAAGCAGAGGCCGAATTAGATGCAGCAGAGGAAAAATTTGCTGTGTGTTGAAGGCTTTTAGTAGGCGGATTCGATTTGGTCAGACGAGAGAATTACTTTTTAGTGGACAGAGAATGTGAATGAAAAATAAGCAAGTCTTGAAGCAGAATGTAGACAAATGAAGATTGACCGACGCAACAAGAAGACCATGATCCTTACCAAAAAAAAAAAACAAGAAGACCATGATTGATGCATCGCCAAAAGAATGAGAGTGAAACAACTAAGTGTTGGAGCGGATGATTTCGGATTCGTCCACTAGGTAGCCATTTGCAAAGGAGTAAATTCAACGCAACCATCGAGTAGTGGAGCAAATAAGCCCATGAACAGCTGATAATGGCAACCGTGGAGAATGTTAGAATGTTTAAATAATAAATCATGTATTCATCTATCAATTTAAGCTTTTAAAACAGTTGATAGTATTCCTACAAAATCTAATATGATATCAGAACAAAAAGCAAATTTTCCAAGCCTCTGTCTTCCAAAGAAGACACAATCGTTAAGTAGTGGAGTCAAAGATCTCAAATGGTAATCGTGAAAGAGTGGATAAAACATGACCATCAAGTAGTGTAGTCGATTGTTGCTAAGCAATTGTTTATAAATAGGAATTGCTTCATTGTAGGAACCACGTAGCAAGCGCTTAGTTTCTTTGTAACTGTTGCAAACCGTTGAAGCTGGTTTGAATGTTTTGAATACCAGTTTGTAAAAGAAACTGCTAGTCAATCAAAGAACACCAGTTGTTCAATTTTATCTTCTAGTTCATATTTACATTTCTACTTCCTTTACATGATTTGACACGATTGTCTCCAACCTCAGTACTTTTAATTTTCATGTCGTTTTTATTTCCTATTCGAAGATCAATAAATGACCATTCACAACATTTGTCCATTTATTCATCAAATCACACTTCGAAAGATATTTTGTCAACACTTTTCGGTGAAACAAAATTATATTTTTTTGGTCTAACTAACTTAATTTTAGACATGGTCTTATTATGCTGTGATTGTTTCTATCGTTCACATTGAAATGTTACTGTAGCAATCAAGAAGCAGGCATTGACAATTTGATATGGCAATCGACTGGCAAAGTTGGGCATTTTTTAACCAATAAAATGATGGGAACATCACTCTCAGCTAATTGCTAAAATTTCCACACGAAACGACACTGCCCGCAAATTATGACTTAGGCATCTAGAAAAATGCACAAACTTTGTCGGATGTCATGTCATAAACAGTTGAATATGCAGCTATTCTCGTTCATCACAGGAACAGAAAAATTGGTGTCACCAACAAAAATTAGAATTATCCAAGGGAAGTGCTTAAATGTACTAGATAGTGATTTGCGGAAAAAAATTATAGTGTTTCTCCGTTTATTTCACGAAAAATAAATAATCTAAAAAGTATTTTTCAAAAAATGATGTTTGTACTACTTAAACTAACTAACCAATAAAAAATACTTTTATTATTGACAACAATTCATGACTAAATATTTTCATGAACAATAAACAATTTTCGATTTATTTATTTTTATAAGCAATTCAAGCGATCATTTTTGGGCAAAAATTTTCAACTATGACCTTTAGTTTATTTGTCATCCCCACTCATTTGCCTTTTATTGAGTCTAAAACTGTGAAAACATATAAAAAAAATATGTTCAAAAATATTCTGAGAAAAGATAGCTTATTTCGAAAGTAATTATAGTGATGCAACCAAGAAATTCTGTTTATTGTCTAATTTGATTGACATTTAAAGCAAAATACAACAAGAGACCTATTTTTAGTATTTTATAACTAGAATATTTGTAATTTGAATTTTAGCTTACTCTTTTTTTCCTGGTCTTAGAGGTATAACTTAGTCATGTCGCGGCGTAAAGTGGCAATGGAATATTTCCTTATTATGAAACCTAAACACACACTTCGCAAACGACCAATGCCTTTACATGTGCACCAAAATGTTCCATCACCCTAGTTTTCTTGAAATTGATAGGTGACGACTCCACTGAAATTATTTTTATTTCAAAACCCCAAGCTTTCCCAATACTGTCAAAACCTTCTTCTTTTTTTCACACCGTAGCTGCACTCCTATCCCGAACCTCAATTTTGAGAAAGAGGCCACTACATCGACTTACTAATTTTTTGTCAATTAAGTTATTGACTAGTTCTGGATTATCAACTCTCATTTGAATTAATTACTAATGCTATCAACTTTTCTATTTTTAGGCAACCTAATTGGGAAAGAGTTGGTAAGTCGCTCAAATAAAAGTTGATCATTTCATATAATGGTTGATAAATTTAAAGAAAGTAAATAAAAGCCGGAAAAAGACAAGAAAAAAGATTTTTTTGAACAAAGATAAGATATGTTGGTAATTTGTAAAAATAAACCCAATGTACGTTGACTCATTAAATTAAGCACCAGTAATGCAAAACTAGTACGGACGCGTTTGGCAATCGGCTAAACAGTAACTATTTCTATTCTTTTATTTTGGAATCAGTTTTGGAACAAAAATCTGTTTGGTAAATTTTTTGTTCCCGGGCACAAATTTACAAAAATTTATTCCCAAAATCAGTTTTAGAACATAATCAAGAAGAAAAAAAAAGTTATTTCTTGATTCTAGGAACAATAATAAAAAATGGAAAAGAAAATTTTTGTTTTTTCTTCTTCTTCTTCCTGGCCCGTGGTCGGCCGCCGACCATCGGTGACCAGCCGCAGGCCAGGGCCGGCGAGGGCAAGGGTTGGACCCTCACCGAATCCGGCGTGGGCTACCCTCACCGTCACCCTTGCCAAATCCAATGAGGGCAGCTCGAGACCTAGGCAAGGGCGATCCTCACCCAGGCCGCTAGCCGCCCTCATCGGATCTAGCAAGGGCGACAGCGAGGGTCGAGGGTCAAGCCCTCGCCAGATCCGGCGAGGGAGGCACTCACCCAAGCCGCGAGCCGCCCTCACCGGCCCTGACCTGTGACCGATCGCCGACACCGTGACCTGGCCATGGCCAAAAAAGGGGAAGAAGAAGAAAAATAAAAAGAAATAAATGTTAAAAAATTTAAAATATTATTAATAAAAAGAAATTTTATGTAATTACCAAACACATTTCTGTTTTTTTTCTATTCCAAGAATAGAAATTTTGGGCAATTACCAAATATCTTTAAATGCTTGGAAATTATTCCCGAGCACGAAATAAAAAAGATTCATTTCTAAATAGAAATTGTTTCCAAAAAAGAATGGTTGCCAAAAAGTCATTAATCAAAGAACAAAGTGGCAACTGAATCGAAAAATTGGTAAATTTTTTTATAAAAAACAAAAAGCAAATCTAGGAAGACAGTACCGATATTTCCAACAATGGTGCAATTATGACCGCAAAAAACTTTTTCAAAGAATGGTGGACGAGTTTGGAAATCATAAAACGTTCTACTATAGAATCTTTTATTTTTGTATTATGACATTATCGATACAATTACCAAAACAATCGTGGCCTCGTATAATTAAAAGTTAATATTTTTATTGTATTACGAAATATCATGACTTCTTAAATTATAAAAATAATTCATTTTTTACAACTTTTTGCAGTTGCTCATGGCAAAGCGGCCATAAGTCTGTAAAAAATCGTAAAACGCATAACAGAATCACATTTGCACTTAGTTACAACTAAACATTACGATATTGTACCTTACCAAAAAAAAACATTACGATATTGTAAATTATATAAATGATTTTAAAACATTTTTCTTTTAAGTTTCGATGGGCTGTAGATTAGAAATTTGAGGTTTAGGGCATTTTGAACTTGAGCACGATTAGATGTACAAAGCACTTGTACAATGTCGTAGAGCTAAAAATCCATATTCTACGACGTTCTATGCTTGATTATGACGATCTACTATATAATATTTTTGTAAATCACAAAAGAAAATTGAGTATGTGACGGTTCCGTCGCTTTTAATGGAGTAATAGAGCCGTCTTCCCCTTATAATTTCTCCTTGAAACTTGGTAACTCGATTATCTTGATATTAAGGGGAAACGGATTTTGATGCATGTTCAAAATTGCAGCACGAATTTTCACCCATATTTACAACGACAAGAGAAGTCTTTTCATGAGCAGTAAGGGAGGGTAGCATTTTCAAATAATCGAAAAATTTAGGATAAATGGGTCACAATGATTATAATTTGAGATTTTTTATGACTTTTTCCTCTTCTCTATAAAAACTTGCAATCGCAACATAAAATGACAAAATATGGTGCATAGTCAGCTGTAACATGACATATTGTTGACATGAACTACTACAAAAAATTATCGAAAGCACACCAAATCATCTAGTTGTTTTTGCAACTTTTTTATATTTTGCATTCACTAAACACAACAGAAATCCAAGACTAATTGCCCTTTCTTGGGAAAAACCACTCCAATTCTCTCGATCTCTCACGTCTAGGAATCTTCACACACATCGTAATCTCTCCGCCATGCGCCCACCATCACCAGCCACCACCACCAGCCACCCATCCTTCTTCCAGCGCGACACTGATGTCGATGCCGCCCTTTACCCCCAAGTGGACTCCTCTCTCTCTCTCTCTCTCTCTCTCTCTCTCTCTCTCTTTGACGACCATAGTGACCCTATTGTGGTTGTCAATCGACATGGATCTCAGCTACCGTGGATAACCTCAGTTTAAGATCTCAAGGTCGTCCATGACTTCCAAGGCCTTGGTTTAAGGACTGCAGAAGATGCAACGACCTCAAACTTGAGGTCGTCATGGTGCTCTGTGCCCCAGGGAGAGACGGGCGGGGGTGTTACCGGCGGAAGGCGGCGCGATGGTGGCCAAACTAGGGTTTGGACGCTGGGTATAAAGTTTCCAGGTGGTTGGACATATGAAATTGGCCGTGGGAAAGATATTTTGGGAAAGAAAAGTGGTGACTTGGATAACAGTTGGAACTTGGTATTCAATTACAAAAGTGAGGATGTAAAGTTGTGATTTTGAAAATGAAGGATGCAACGTGACAAGTGTATGATAATGAAATATGGGAATTGTTAATTGAATTTTTCTCTGGACCACTCCCCTTTTCATCCCGTTCAAACCACCAGAGTCAAAAAGATGAGATGATCAATCCCTTCCCCTTGACTTCTCCTTCCTTCGCCCTTTTTCCCATTGACTCGGTTCGCTTCGCAAAAAAAAAAATTTAATTTCTTTTTTCTAATTTCGATTGTTTATAATGCTAAAAAATGGGTAAACGGAAAATATTTTCATTCTCGATAAAAAAAATTGCTTAATTTTTTGTTAATAATGAAAATTGTGTTCCTAGGCTCATTTTTTTAAGCCATAAAAACGATTGAAATTGAGAAGATATTTTAATTCGAACTACTTATCTTATAGAGAATGTACGGAGCTAAGTGGAGTCCACTTCAATTAGCAAATCACGCGTAATTTACATTTACCAATCCGATCTTGCATCAACTGATCAGCCTCGTGTACCACGGGTCATATGAATTTGTTCGCATCAAAATATGTCCAAGCGTTTGACCATCGACTCGGTTAAGCAGAGGCCGAATTAGATGCAGCAGAGGAAAAATTTGCTGAGTGTCGAAGGCTTTTTAGCAGGCGGATTCGATATGGTCAGAAGAGAGAATTACTTTTTAGTCGACGGAGAATGTGAACGGAAAATAACCAAGTCTTGAAGCAGAATGTAGACAAATGAAGATTGACCGAACCAACAAGAAGACCATGATTGATGCATCGCCAAAAGAATGAGAGTGAAATAACTATCAAAGTGTTGGAGCGGATGATTTCGGATTCGTTCATTAGGGGGCCATTTGCAAAGGAGTAAATTCGACGCAACCATCGAGTAGTGGAGCGAATAAGCCCACGGAATGCTGATAATGGCAACCGTGGAGAATGTCAAAATATTTAAATAACAAATCATGTATTCATCTACCAACTCAAGCTTTTAAAACAGTTGATAGTATTCCCATAAAATCTAATATAGTATAAGAGCAAAAGGTACTTATTCAAATCTTTCATGCCTCTATCTCCCAAAGAAGACACCACCATTAAGTAGTGGAGTCAAAGATCTCCAATGGTAATCGCGAATGAGTGGATAAAACATAACCATCAAGTAGTGGAGTCGATTATTGCTAAGCAATTGTTTATAAATAGGAATTGCTTAATTGTAGGAATCATGCAGCAAGCGCTTAGTTTCTTAGTAATTGTTGCAATCAGTTGAAGTAGGTTTGAAAGCTTTGAATACAAGTTTGTAAAAGAAACTGCTAGTCAATCAAAGAACACTAGTTATTCAATTTTATATTCTCGTTCATATTTACATTTCTAGTTCCTTTACATTGCTTGACACAATTATCTCCAACTTTAGTACTTTTAATTTTCATGTCGTTTTTGTTTCCTATATAAATGACTATTCACAACATTTGTCGATTTATTCATCGATTCACACTTCAAAAAGATATTTCATCAATACTTTTCAGCAAAATAAAACTATATTTTTTTCGTCTAACTAACTTAATTTTAGACATAGTCTTATTATGCTGTGATTGTTTCTATCGTTCACATTGAAATGTTACTGTAGCAATCAAGAAGATTTGATATGGCAATCGACTGGCAAAGTTGGGCATTTTTTAACCAATGAAATGATGGGAACATTACTCTCAGCTAATTGCTAAAATTTCCACATGAAAAGACACTGCCCGCAAATTATGACTTAGGCATCTAGAAAAATGCACAAACTTTGTCGGATGTCGTGTCATAAACAGTTGAACATGCAGCTATTCTCGTTCATTACAGGAGCAAAAAAATTAGTGTCACCAACAAAAATTAGAATTATCCAAGGGAAGTGCTTAAATGTACTAGATAGTGATTTGCGGAAAAAAACTATAGTGTTTCTCCATTTATTTCACGAAAAATAAATAATTTAAAAAATATTTTCTAAAAAATAATGTTTGTACTGCTTAAAATAATTAACCAATAAAAAATACTTTTATTAACAACAACAATTCATGACTAAACATTTTCATGAACAATAAAAAATTTTCGATTTATTTATTTTTATAAGCGATACAAGCGATCATTTTTGAAAAAAAATTTTAAACTATGACCTTTAGTTTATTTGTCATCCCCACTCATTTGCCTTTTATTGAGTCTAAAACTGTGAAAACATATAAAAAAATATATATTCAAAAATATTCTGAGAAAAGATAGCTTATTTTGAAAGTAATTATAGTGATGCAATCAAGAAATTCTGTTTATTGTCTGATTTGATTGACATTTAAAGTAAAATACAACAAGAGACCTATTTTTAGTATTTTATAACTAGAATATTTGTAATTTGAATTTTAGCTTACTCTTTTTTTCCTGGTCTTAGAAGTATACCTTGGTCATGTTGCGGCGTAAAGTGGCAATGGAATATTTCCTTATTATGAAACCTAAACACACACTTCGCGAACGACCAATGCCTTTACATGTGCACCAAAATGTTCCATTACCCTAGTTTTCTTGAAATTGATAGGTGATGACTCCATTGAAATTATTTTTATTTCAAAACCCCAAGCTTTCCCAATATTGTCAAAACCTTCTTTCGTTTTTTTTTCACACCGTAGCTGCACTCCTATCCCGAATCTCAATTTTGAGAAAGAGGCCACTACATCTACTTACCAATTTCTTATCAATTAAGTTATTAACTAGTTCTGGATTACCATCTCTCACTTGAATTAGTTACCAATGCTATCAACTTTTCTATTTTAAGGCAACCTAATCTGGAAAAAGTTGGTAAGTCGCTCAAATAAAAGTTGGTTATTTCATATAATAATTGATAAATTTAAAGAAAGTAAATAAAAGCTGGTAAAAGACAAGAAAAAAGTTTTTTTTGGGACTGAGATAAGATATGTTGGTAATTTGTAAAAATAAGTCCAATGCACGTTGACTAATTAAAATAAGCATCAGTAATGCAAAACTAGTACGTAACTTAATGTAGAAAAGAGTCAGTAACCAAAGAACAAAGTGGCAACTGAATCGAAAAATTGGTAAATTTTTTTATAAAAAAAAAAAAGCAAATCTAGGAACACAGTACCGATATTTCGAATTAACAATGGTGCAATTATGACCACAAAAAACTTTTTCAAAGAATGGATTAGTGGAGCAGTTTGGAAATCATAAAACGTTCTACTATAGAATCCTTTATTTTTGTATTATGGCATTTTCAATACAATTATGAAACCTACCGTGGCCTCGTATAATTAAAAAATTAATGGAAATATTTTATTATATTACGAAATATCATGACTTCTTAAATTATACAAATAATTCATTTTTTACAACTTTTTGCCCTTGCTCATGGCAAAGCGGCCATAAGTCTATGTAAAAAATCGTAAAACGCATAAAAGAATCACATTTGCACTTGGTTACAACTAAATATTACGATACTGTAAATTATATAGATGATTTTAAAACATTTTTCTTTTAAGTTTCGATGGGCCGTAGATTAGAAATTTGAGGTTTAGGGCATTTTGAACTTGAGCACGATTAGATGTACTAAGCACTTGTACAATGTCAGAAAGCTAAAAATCCATATTCTACGACGTTCTATGCTTGATTATGACGATATATTACATAACATTTTTGTAAATCATAAAAGAAAATTGAGTACGTGACGGTTCCGTCGCTTTTAACGGAGTAATAGAGCCGTCTTCCCCTTATAATTTCTCCTTGAAACTTGATAACTCGATTATCCTGATATCAAGGGGAAACGGATTTTGATGCATGTTCAAAATTGCAGCACGAATTTTCACCCATATTTACAACGATCAGAGAAGTCTTTTCATGAGCAGGAAGGGACGGTAGCATTCCCAAATAATCGAAAAATCCGTTGACACATCAACGGGACAAATTTGCAAGGACCTTCCTCAATGAGATCTCGGATGCCACCAGCGAGACGACGGCGACGGCGACGGCGACGGCGAAGAAGCCGAAACTGCCGGTGACGGCCATGACGACGGCTCGCTCCCTGAATACGCCGGTTCCGAAAAGAGACTGGCCAGGTAATACCCCACGTCCTCCGGCGTGTATTTGATCGAGATCGCCCCGCTGGTTTCGCCTCCGACGGTGAGCCAGTGCGCGTCGTAGAACTCCCCGTACGACCGAACCACCTTCCTCTCCAGCGACGCCCTCATCTCCTCTCGGAGCTTCGGGTCCGGCACCACCCTCGTGCCCTCCCTCCGGCAGGCCTCCTCGAACCTCGCGTTGAACCGCCGGAACCGATCGGTTGCCTCCGCCGGCGAGATTGCCGCCCTCGGGTCCTCCGGCAGCGACGCCGCCACCTCGCCCCATGCGACCCGCTCGTGGTTCTCGGCGAACTGCCTCAGCTTCCTCGCGTGCCTCGCCACCCACTCCTCGCCAAGCAGGTACCGCAAGCTCGACGCTTGCACCTTCGATACGATGTGTTGCAAATTGTTCGCGAGGAACAGGTACGAGACGGAGATGTCCCGGTAGTGCTCCGCCTTGCCGTTGAGCTTGCAGAGGAGGACAAAGATCAGCCACGCCATTTGCAGGGAGATCGCCGGCGCCGGAGCCTCGTCCGAGTCTGATCCGTCGAAGTAATCTTCCGGCAGTGAAGGCTTCGCCGGCGGCGACCAGTCTGTGACGATGCAGGCGAGGGTGTCGCCGTAGTCGGCGAGGCGGCAGAGGTGGTCCATGGTGTAGACCGTCAGGCGGTGGACTCCTCCGCCCGCGGCAACGGATTTGGAGGAGTCCCTGTGGATCGTCGACTTGAACTCAGTCAACATAGCCCGCACCGACTTGCCGAGCCGGACTAGCGACGCAAGAGCCTCCGACCGGACTCCAGAGGTCGAATCGAACGCGAACATCAATTCGATCTCAAGCCAGTTCTCGGAGATCGCCGCGTATATGTCGAGCAGGCAGAATATCATGTCCGGCGACTTCTTGCTCCTGCTCGCGACGATTGCTGGGAATTTAAAGAGACGAGTGGCGCCATCTCCGCAAATTTCCGCGAAGCACAACTCGCCAACAGAATCGGAGGCGCAGAAAGAGTGGTCGCAGAGAATTCTCTCTCCGGCGAAGAGGCTCATCGCCGCCTTCACCGCATCTAACCAACACTTCACCTTCACCTCCAGAACCTCCCAATCCATGGCGTTCACCTGCAAAGCGCTGAATTGCTCGACCCCGAGACGACGAATCGCGTTGTCGACGATCGATTTCCGGACGACTGTGTATATGGCAATGCACTCCTTGGAGTAGCCCGAAGAGATCATGCACTCCACTATGAATCTCAAATCCGTCATCGCCATCGAAGGCGGCGGCAGGCCTTCACCGGCAGAATCGCCATCGTCCTCGCAAATCGCGCCAGTCGATCTCACGGAAACTGACTCCGGGTCCAAGCAGGCACCATCCGCGGAGAGCACGTGGTACAGCTCCTTCTGGAGCCTCTTCATCGCAATCTGCATCGAGCTCTGCCCCTGCAGGAGCATCTCAGAACCGGAGTTCTCGGCCACCAGCGAGTGCATGGCCTTTCGGAGGTCGTTCACGCACTGCAGGAACCGCAGGGCCTCCGCTCTGTCCTCCAGGAAGATGGAGCCGGCTCCCCCGGCGCGAGGGGACGGCGACTCCGGGTCCCACTTCGCGATCGCCGCCGCCGAGGACTCGACCATCCCCTCGGCGGACGAGTCGGGGAGCCCGCGAGGGACGGCCGGGGCGGCGAGAGGGGTTCTCGAAGGAGGCGGCATGCGGGAGCGAAAGCAGAGACTCCTCATCGCCTCGGCGCACGTTCAGCCCCGCCCAACGCAGGGATCGGGAGCCGTGCTCTTCCGGGTCCGTCGGGAGAAGTCGCGCCGGAGAGAAACCGCCGCCGTGCACGTTGGACTTTTTCATCGACTCTGGAAAAAAAAACCCCATCGGCTTCATATGATTTGGGGTGGCCATCGACGACCCAAGAAGAACGGCGTTGCCCCGGGGAAAATTCCATGCTCGTGTAAGTTTCTCTCCTTCCAGTGTCTGAACCGTCACGTCGGAAAGACTTGGCGGGACTCGGGAGTCTCACGCGTCTACTCAAAAGGAACACGAGATTGATATTCACGCCGTAAATAGAGAAAGGGCGGAAAACGATGCCCGGCGTCGCTTTGAACGCAGAATAGTAAGAGTTGGATGGGCCATCGCGCCCCTCGAAACTACGCTAACGTGTATCATCCCATCCCCCGTTCTACGTGGTAAGATCAAATCCACAATATTTTCGGTCTACGATTTAGCTTTGTATTGCTAAATTGACTTCGGAAGAATAGTGAGATCTATTCACCCTACGCATCCCACCAGCACATGTATAATTTGTAACAAAATCAATGAAACATGCTCATCGAAGTGCCGAGATAAAAGGTGTGCCTCGAGATCGTAACGGAAAAACATTTATAGTAATACTCGATTCAAAACAAAAGGTAGTGGATAAAAGAACGGATTTTGGATCGTCCAAAGGTGAGATCGAAATGGAGCTCGTATGAAAAAAACAAAGGGTGGTCAGATATCTTGTGGAAACATGCAATATACATTTTGTGTTTTTAGGAGGTTTTTTTTTTTTTTACCAAAAATGCTTATCTAGAATTTCCTTGATAGTACTTTTTTTTTAATTAGTTTGAGCTCGACATGACAAAATAGTCGAATAGCTCGAGTTTGAACTAGTCGAAATCAGACTAATCGATCTCGAACAGGCATTGGACTAGAGCTCCGGCTGCTTGCGAGTGGCTTGACTAAGTTTTCACACCATCCTCTGCAAAAACGCTCTTCGGCAAGGCCCCGAAGACCTCCGCTGGCGAGGGCCCCATGGCATTTTTTTTAAGCTTGGGGTTTCTTTTAATGAAATTTTAGTTTATTTTATTTTTTAATCTAAATTGTGTAACATTTGGGGAATAAAATAATTAAAAAAATCCCACGTAGGATAGAGACAATAATAAAAAAAATGTTACGTTAGCACTTTCCGTTAAGCAAATTGATGGAGTTAACGAAATGACTTAATTGCACTAATTTGACATATTTTAATACTCAATCGCTATTTAGCAATAAATTTTAGGATTTCTTGTACACTCATCCCAACTCTAAAAATTGAATTGCGTATCGTATGTGAAAACGTACCATGAAAACTAAAGATGCTTACACCCCTCAAACAGGTGCGTCGGGTCAACAACGGTCCGACCCAAATTGATCAATATGGATCGTTTTGACCCATTTTCATGTAATACAAATTTAGAGTGCGTTTGTTTCTGCAAAAGTATTTTCTGAGAATCCGTTTTCCGGCCTTTCACCCATTTGCTTCACCGAAAATGATTAGTCAATCTAAAACACTTTCCGGTCAAAGAAACATGCATGTATAAAATTAGGAAAGTGAATTCCCTAATCTAATAAGGTGAAAACACTTTCCGGAATTGCTTCCCTTTACTTTTTTAATATTTTATTCTTTTCTTTCTTTTTTTCTTTTTCTTTTTTATTTTTAAAAATAAAATATATTTAAAAATTCGAAAATTTTTTTTTGCCTGAGACAAAATCATGGGATTGTAATCATATTCCAAATGAGATCCAAACACCAGAAAATATTTTTTTTTGTAAGATAAGAAGTATATTGACTTTTCACAAAGGAGGATACATACAAAAGTCGTACACAAAAACCTCGTACCCAATGAGATACCTAAGAGCATCCAAGGGGTACAAAGGTGTAACGACCAAGCAAAAACACGAGAAAATGTTTGCAATCACATATCACCAAATAAAGGAAAACTAACTATTTTCCGGAAAAATGATTTTCCCGAAAATATCTTCCAAAAATATTACCTTTTTCATGAAACAAATGCACCTCATATTTAACCCACATTACTAAAATACTTCTATATATAACTTAATTTATGAAAATTCACGCTCAAATTGAAGTAAGAGCAAGGACTGAGCAAGTACAAAATCGAGTGAGGCCAAGAAGGTGAAGAGAGGGTCATGGAGGTGGGTTGGGTCTACGCAAGTCGTGAACCCATTTAATATCCATATTATATTGTATTTTACCATTCCAAACCCATTTGTGACCTTTTTAGTGAATATAACTAAAATCATATTATAACCTAACTTACCAAATATGAGTTAGGAATGGGTTTATGACCCATTTTTACAGGTATGGATACGAGCCAGAAGGACACTGATTGATACCAAGTCCATTAGAAAGGATTAGGAAAAAAGTCGGGTCATCCATGACGAGTCTCGCTCCGAGCCCATCAAGCCAAAAACCTCTAAAACATGACAACAAGACAAATATAACCCGAGACCTTGCTAGCCTTTCGTCGAGCCATGCTCACATGAAGCAAACCCCCCATAAATCCCCCACGAGGGCCTTTGTAAATAAAGTCAGGAAATTGTAATTAGAATAATATATCTATTTTGCATAAACATATGAGGATGGAGTTGCACATCGACAAATAACAGTTTTGATTTTTTTAATATTTCAAAATGGGAAGGACATTGAACGCGTTCTCTAATAGAGTCGCAAGAGACTGCCTTCTTCTCCTACTTCAAAGTTTTGAAATCTTACTTAGCCCCTCGTTTTTTTTTAAATCAATGACCGGATCAAAAGAATCGTTTATTTCGTTCGTCAATCTTGTTTTCTATTTGATTATAGTTGCCAATGAGACATTTATCAAAGCACTATATTTCTTTTCTGTCAGCTATAATATATTTAATTATTTAAATATTAAATCGCGTGTTATTGTAACGATTTAATCAGTATATTAAAATGTAAAAGCATTTTTTATCGGGCAAGCAATTAGCAAGCGTCCAATCCAATCCTCTACAATCGAGTACCATGGCTCTACGTTTTGGGGTCATGTCAAGTCAAATCGACGACATGTCTCCCTCTCCCTCTCTCTCTATCTCTATCTCTATCTCTACACCTTCTCCCCGAGCTCCAAGAGGCAAACCCCCTCGCCAATCCCACCCTCCGCTCGCACGTGCCCGTCACACCGTGGTCGCGAGCCAGCCAATCCCCACCGTCCACGTCACCCCACGGCCCGGTGCTACCCTTGCCCGATTGGGCTGAAGCTAAATAGGTTTGACATCTGGGCTGCATCGGAACAAATTCAGTGATGGGCTTGGACGCAGGTGATGAGCGAATCGGAGTGAATAATAGGGCCTCCGCTTATCTCTTCTTCTTCTTCTTCTTCTTTTAGTTGTATTTTTGTTATTTTGTATGCTCTTTTTTTTTTATCGTTTATACTTTGAATACGATCGGTTTAAGTTATTCCAGTATCAATGACAGTCGAGTGCTCGCCCGAATTTGTTCCCACGGCGATATTCGTGCGTCAATGACAAGCTTTGACGGCTTTTTTTTTAATCGATGGAGTCTTGCCATACGTCATTGTGATTTCACAGAGTGACTTTTATCGGGCCGACAGTTCTATGTGTGCACGGCGAATGCACGCGCCTTCTCCTCGCTTCATTTTGTTTTGGTTCGATGTGAAGAAGCGAGCGCTTATGCTTGTAGACGAGTAATTTGGCGTCCCCACTAAAATTGCCAGATTAAAAGCAAGAATCAGAACCATGACCTCAAGAAGAAGCTCGCTTCCCTCCTTGGCAAACAGGGGCCTTGCTGAAATTCTTGGAGGGATACTTGGCAGCGACGCCGCTGACCTCAAAGACCAAGTTCTCGATGCTCAACTTGATTCCGGTGATTGACCGCCACATGAAAAAGGCCCCGACTCGGATTTGCCCTAGCTCGGCCATTCGACCCCTCGCGATCCTGCCCGCGCTCTTCTCCGCGTAGGCGGCGGGGGATGGTGGTGAAGTGAAGTGAAGTCGTGAGTCATGGAGTCAGTGAAGTGAAGAACATAAAGAAGAAAGAAGATAGCCGTGACCGTGCGAACCGTACTTTTTATTATAATCTAGATTAAGTTATGAACTTATTTATAACCCATTTGTTTTAACCTTTCTATTTTGTAAACTCATTACGAACGGCCCACGAAATTTGATGTGACCTATTTATGACTTATTTAAATAATTTGAGGTTATTAAATGGGTTTTAAACCCATTTTTACTGCTTCAATGCTTACAAAATTTCTCATTCTTTCCACGTAAAAGCAATCTCCGGTGTGCCAAAGCCATCGTCCTGGCTGTAAGCCATTGATCTCCCCGTTCAAAGAGAGATGGAAAAAGCAGATCGATCAAAGTCAAAATGCTGGAACTTCGTGCCAGCCACGACGCATCGTTCCTGTACAATTTTCAATAACAATCTCATCTTCTTGGCATGGACAACATCGACGATAGGCTTCGTCGACCTGTAAATATGCATCATATCATCGTCACCGTTCTCTTCGAACAATTACGCCACTTCTCGAAAAGATGAGGAGGCTTCTCTTTCTTTGCACCGTCCTCGTTCTTGTCAGCCATCTCCGCCTTAACGTGTAAATCCTCCTTTTTCACTGTGGATTGTTCATTGGGCTAAAAGCCCAGCCCACTTGTCTGTACTAACGTGGGCCAATAAAAAAATATTCTGCGAAGAAAGATTTGATGGAAAAGTAGAAGCTAGGACGAGTCCCACATCGGCCATAAACACATATGCACCTCAGTTTATATTGTCCAACCGAGACAAACGAGCTCGTCTCTTCGGAGACATCCGATAAAATTGGAACGATACAGAGAAGATTAGCATGGCCCCTGCGCAAGGATGACACGCACAAATCGAGAAATGGTCCAAATTTTTTTGTACTTTTTTTGCCAAAATTTATTACGTGCACCTTTTCTTGATTAATCCCAATATACTCTCTAATTACAATTATGAAAAGCCCAAATCTTACTTTAAAAGAACAGCATCACCAATCTCCCAAAGTGTTGTGTGTCAAGATTGATCATGTGTTTTTGTACTTTTTCGCCAAAATTTATCACGTGTACCTTTTCTTGATTAATCCCGATATACTCTCTAATTACAATTATGAAAAGCCCATATCTTACTTTAACAGAACAGCAATACCAATCTCCCAAAGTGTTGTGTATTAGGATTGATCCTGTGTTCCTAATGCCTAACAAAAAAGAATTGATAAAGTGTTATGTCATAGTAATATATGGATAACGAAAAGAGCACTCACTGGGGACTTCAGGTAGTATTAACACCACACATGCCGGCAGAACAGCTTGTCCACATGTATCGAGTACAGTTCCATCAGTAGGATGGCGAGCTTCATCCTCAAGTTCAAACTAAGTAGTGGGATTGAACATGAGATCAACCATGTCTAAATTCAAGCACTTAACCACTCGGCTAACTCCTCAGGGGTCCACAAAACATTGTAAGGAAAATTCTGAAGCATGTCCTAGGAACATTAACTGTTAGTAGTCATAGAGCTGAGGATTAGAGAGTTCTACTTATTCTGTTCTCATTGACATTGTTGATTATAGTGATAAAAAGGAAAAAACCGCCAATATACACACTACACGTTATAATAACGATTATTTCTCTCTTTTCAGCTGGATAAGTGAGCAATTTTCATTCCACAGAAGGTCAAGCAGACCAGCCCACTCCTGCAGCCTATTGGCTCAAATGGAGAATGCATACACAACTATTGAGATAGAACCCCCGCAATTACAGCAAAACCAATTTGTAGTATTTTGCAAGAACTAAGCTTTGTATTCTTCAATCCAAATAGAAAAAACAAAAAAAGATGTCTAACGTTTAAAAGAACGAGTTTACAGTGGAATCCGCTTTCAAAGAACTACTATGATGCAAATGGCAGATGATATTTACAACGAATCTACAGCAATCTTCAGTATATTAAGACATAACAAAACACCTTCCCTTCTATGCTGTGCTTCAGTTGGCAGTGGGAATTCAAAGTACAGATGATTTCTTGAATCATCAAGCGAAGCGCATTGCAAACAAGACATTGTTGCTTGAAGACCAGATTACCTTGTATGCTGAGAGGCTTTGCGAACCTGTGTCTGAAACTCATGCCAAGCATTTCGCAAAACGCAACTGAGAGAACCTACTCATTGCTAAAGTCCAGATGACTTGGTCTGATCAAGAAGCTGAAGTGTGTAAACTCCTCCTACTACAGCTTGAAGAGTAGGCCATAACCAGTCATTTTCCCTCACCAACAGCGCCGAAACTCTGGCCGTGCGATGGACCGTTCGAGACATGTACAACTTTATGAGAATACTTGTCAGAAAGAGGACCGTAGGCAATCATGAACCCCAGAGAATGTGTCAGCACCCATTGCCAATTTTGTGCTTAATACAAGGCTTCAACACAGATAGAGCAGCCTCGACATTGTCTTCCAAGCATAAGTCTAATTAG
Organism: Syzygium jambos; assembly: GCA_031216235.1. Taxonomy (NCBI): domain Eukaryota; kingdom Viridiplantae; phylum Streptophyta; class Magnoliopsida; order Myrtales; family Myrtaceae; genus Syzygium; species Syzygium jambos. The sequence continues at coordinate 27,576,910 of CM062230.1, forward strand.
CATGGAGCTTCGTGGACCAAAGACTCTTGTCAAAGGCACTCGTTAACACGACCATTCTAAACGCTGGGTTTTTTCCCGGCATCAAAGAGGAATTGATCTACAGTAACCAATTAATAGGGCGAAAGTCTAATTACGAGTGTATACACACAAGAAACCAATTCCTTGTGTAAAATCTAATCACCCATTATATCTTGAACAATTACTAGTATTCTTTTGCATTTTCAAAATGAGAAGGCTCGATTCATCCGGTCAGATGATATCACGCCGATCAATACTTCGCAAAAATCTATTCCATGAATTAGCCGTTGGATTTTAACCTTGCCAGTTATTCTTTCTAGAACAAGAGATGATTCATCAGAATGCCTCCAAAAGAGAACCCGTTTTATGTAAATAATGTTTTCTTTTATCTTGTGGTACAAGCAAACGCCTTTGAGCTGCAACCCTCTTGTAAGTGCCGCTAGGATGCCCTAAAGATCACATTCATAAAGGGGCAGGCCCAAAAATGAAAAAGAAGAGAGAAGAAAGCCATGGAAGCATCTGATTCCATAAGCTTGTGAAGGAGATGTATGTGGAGCTTAGCTTACTGGGAGGAAAAGGAGAAGAAGAAAAAGAAAGTGGGCTCTGTATCTTTGCCAAACCATTGAAAAGAAAGTCTCCAGACGGCTCACTGTCTGGTCGAATATGTTCCATAAGAATATATCCATGATCTTCTCAATCCACTTTCTTTTTTGTCTGCCCTTTTCAAAATTGTAGTTCTTGCTTTAGCCAAAAAGAAAAATTACAGTTTTAATCAATGCTTTTGGACTTCTGCCCTGGGATCTTCTCCTTTCTGTCTTCTTTTGGCTTCTTTAGTATAACGAGAGAACAAGGGCAAAGGTAGTAGTTCTTAAGTCTTGTAATCGCTATTCAGTGGGGGTGTTAGGACTATTTGCTGTTTGGCTGAAAAGTAAGACTCGCACCGAATCACACGACATTATTGATCGATGTGGTTTGCCACCTTAGCCGCGGCTTGGGCCCTACGTGGGTAGTTTATCAGGATGAGCAATAGGATTTTCGACTACCCCCACGAGGAAAGAGATAAATAGAAGCCTTAAGCTCTGAAGCAGGAGGCCAAATCTTCATTTTAGTTCACTGGCTCTCTCTTTGCTCAATCCCACAAGACATGAAGGAAATACACAGCCTCTATGCATCCCAAGCTTCTACTTCCACAACCACCATAATGGACAAATCCTCCTCTGTCGGACTCGGAGGCCGAGCCATCGACCGCCACAACCCAATCATCACTGATTCTAGGAGACTGACCTCCAAACAATCGCCCGCTTCCGCAGCACATGCGGCTTCTCATGATCCACCAATTCAACTGAAACCGGACCACCGTCAACTTCAGAACATCAGCAAGAAAGGCTCTTCCAAGCCAACTCCTCGTGATCAAAGCAAGATGCTCTCTCCAAAGTCGAGTGAAGGCCGAAAAGATTTCATCAAGGACTCATCTTTGAAACAGAAGAATGTTATCAACAAGACAATTGCCCTTCCCGGTGACCTTTGGACCCCTCCTAGTTCCTCCAGATATCTGTTAAGTGACACCGTTTTAATCAACGACGACTCGGTTTTAACTTCGGTTTTGGATGAGCACAAGAAGAGCCAGCCTTTGGATCGGTTTGACGGATTTGTCAATTCCAATCCCTCGTCCTCTTCTCGCTCAAAACCCACTTCAGACCAGGCAATCTCTCTCTCTCTCTTTGGACATACATTTCCTGGAGATATAAAGTATTTAAATGAAAAAAATGCAGTGGAAACAAGCTTTAAGCATAATTGATGAGCAAGACCATCGATCCTCCTTGTCATACTATGCTAGGACAATCTCGACCAATCATAATCCATCGTATCCACACATTAAATGGATTATTAATGTTCACTCAAGAGCACAGCTTAGAAACTTAAGAATTGTATTGCCTTACACGAAGTACCGATGAGAGGTGTGATGATCTACAATTGCAGGTTGTCGTATTGAGGGTCTCGCTGCACTGTCGAGGGTGTGAAGGAAAAGTTAGAAAACATCTGTCCAAGATGGCCGGTAAGAGCACCCACAATCACTCCTTTTCAAAATTTTGAGGAACGCGCCGTGCATCTTAGTTCTCTTATCAAGTCATTCTAATGAAATTGATTGAAAGCTGCTGTGTGTGACGGAATTTTGCAGGAGTAACATCCTTCAACATAGATTCTGCAGCAAAGAAAGTAACGGTGGTAGGAGATGTGACGCCATTGAGTGTCCTGGCAAGTGTTTCCAAGGTGAAAACCGCCAGGTTCTGGCCATTCGCCCCAGCAGTTTCCTCAGCCAATGGATCAGACGGCAAAATCTGACTACTTCAGGAAATAACGGTGTTCCTACGTCGTAAATTGCACACAAAGCCTACTTTGTACATTGCGCTTAGCATAATGGACTTGCCCTGTCTTCTCTCGATAAAAGTCATCCAAGGCATCACTCAGTTCCGCTGTTCCGAAAATCAATTGACGTTTAATTCGACTCGGGTTTGCACCAACAGACCGACCCAACGTGGTTCTAAAATTGATTTTCCTGGCTCAAAACCAAACCAATCCAAAAAATTCTTCAGATAAAAACCATGCTGAAAGATTTCATCTGCTCATCCGTGGTCAAATTAAGTGATTCGGTTGTGCTTTATTTCAGTCAATCATGTAATATGCTCTCTATTTACGCAACCGTTCTTCTGCTGGCTTCGTCAATGTCGCATCTAAACATTCATTTCTGATCCCTCGAGCATCTCTTCAAACATTCCATCCCCTCTTAATCACGGCTTTTCATCTGTAGAGCCCCTCCCAAGTTACTTCACTAAACAACAGGAGAGATCGTTTTACATGCTATGCATCTGCTTGTTCCAACCAAAACAGGAATAGATATGGGGCAAATCCACCACTAATTTTCATATCCTGTCCGATTTTGAGAATATTCGAAATAAGCGGTTGCGCACAGGTTAAGAACTTACAAATTTTGTTCACTTTATTATGGCGCGGAATGATAGCTTGATCTGCATACATGGAAGTTCCTAAGCTGATGAAAGTTCTCTACATAGACAGTACTTCAGCTACTAGATCATCTATCAATAACCTCTCAACTTCCCTACCTATTACATCTATATCATCTCCTAAGTTCAACCATGGTGATTCCCTCGCTAAGAACTTATCGAGCACTCCTTTGCTGCCCTTCTTCCCTTGGCCTGTCAGAATTCGGATCAGACTATCCTGGAGCGAGTCTTTATCCCACTTAAAATCCAACTTTGCTGCCACCAGATGGACCCATGGGTGCGGATCCATGAGTTGCTGGTAAATTTCCACGAGAGCTGAATTAATGCGGTCAAAGAGTAGCTTCCTTGCAGGCCTCGAGGAACTTTCGTCGCAGTACCTTTCCTCTAGCTCTTCAAACACCAGCGGATTCACGGGGCACTCAGGAGAGTGCCACTTTGCAATGAACATTTCGGGATCAGAATTGTCATAACCTGAACCTATTAAGACATTGGTGATATATGAAGATTCCCAGCTCTCTCCAGTTCTGTACAGTCCTCTATCTTCTGAGAGATGCATCAATCCTTCCCCAGCATCTTCATCACTTGAGATTAGCATTGATCCCTCAGTACATGCTTGAGATTCCAGTTTGAGTAGTTGCAGTTGCATGCGAAGCCCTTGAAAAGAGTAGACAATGGGAAGGAAATAAGAAAAGTTGAAGTTAAAAAGAAAGTCTAGTAATTTCTTAAATTCTTTGATGGTTAAGACCTGTAATTGTTCTCCAGCATTTTAGCATTATAGCTGATAGCTGGAGTAGATATATTTGCTTGGAATTACAGAAGTAGCAAAACCAGGAAAAGTTCAATGCTGATCTCAAATGTCAATCTACCATTAAAAGCTTGGGGCTAAAGCAGTGGTGCATTTCTACCAATCCAGCGACTCAAAAATTTATCAAACGGAAGCAACTGAAAGATAAATAATTTGAAATTGGAAAAAGTAGATAGCATCATAAACTACTCATACTCTAAAATCAGTTTTACTTCTTGTGGTTGCCAACCACAACTATTGCTGTCACGCCATCATGACAGCCTCTAAATAGGTGCAAAATAAAAAGAGAAATGCACATATTTCTCAGCTAAAAAGTCCTACTCTAATAGGTAAGAATGACTTGTGAAATTTCATCAGTACCAAGAACAGGGGAAGAATTAGTGGCTGTTTGATTACCATGAAGGTCAGCGCTCAGACTCTCAAAGCATTCGGAACCCGATGAGAGGTCGTCCTTAAAAGGAGCTTCCAAAATAGAAACTGGGCTGGGTTGATCTGCCTCCTTCGAACTTGCAGAAGATTCAGATTCAGGTACTGTATGAATTACAGGTTCTGGACTCCCTCTAGATGGATTGATAGATGGATCCTGGAAAAATAAGAGATAACGAGTGTAATGATGATCCAAACCACTCTACCGCACTTTTCACGAGCAGAAAATGCATGCATGGACAGCATTCGCAAAGCATGAGTGTTCTGACTGATACTTCGGTCTTAAATCAGAATATATAAGTTAGGGTTTCAGAAAGAAAACTGACACTCGTTTTAAAGAACCTATATCTACATCAGAAAGATAAAAGGTGAAGACCAAAATTCTCTCCAGCTAAATAAGCACTTCTCTTATTTATGACCACGAAGCCCACTGAAGAGATAAACCTCAGTTTATGAAATACCCCAGTATTATGCAGAAAACTTGCTAATTCTCCGCATGCAATAAGACAAATAAACATTTGTGGGTGAATGCACACAGGCACGGAAACTCCATATACGGGAAAATCCAGGAAGATGTATATTCTTCGATGGATATATAACAAAAAAAAATTGATGAGACATGCAACAGAAAGTAGAATAACTACATTTCACATATCACAAAACCCATTTCTAGGAATGTACCCTCCAAAAAAGTATCCTTACACAAGAAATGAACCATCGATCATACCTGGACATCATCTGCATATGAGACAGCAGAGCTAACTTTAGTCAATGGATGCTCTGGATTTGAAGGTTCGGAAAGCGAGATTACCATCTTTGACCCCATATTGGCAACACCGCCATGAAGCACACCCCCAAATGCCTCAGAATCAAGGCTCTGTTCAGGTTGATCAATCTCATTGAGGCTACTTCTCCTTTTATGCTGAGTCATATGATACTCTGATGAAGCATCACTGCTCTCACCACTGCTGCAGCGAAGAGGATGACGTTCAATATGTTTAGATGTGAACTTTCTGTTGACAAAACTATCTCTGACATCGAAATTTTCCTTCACAGTCTTAATCTTGTCCCGTCTCACCATCTCTCTAGCCATACAGTGCCTAGAATCAGAAAGTGCTAGAACTTTAGGACTGCCAAAGACAGCAGATGAAGCAGGAAGAGATCTAGATCTTGATAGCTTATTCACACACACATCCTTCCACCCATCTCTGCTGCTGATGCCCAAAGGTTCAACACAGCTCGCAGGTGCATCGTCTCCAGTAAACTCCGTTTCGAATCTTTCTTGGACAATTTTTCGACCTGAATCTGCACTCCTCGCTCGCCCATCAGGAATAGCAAGCATTTCAGCCAGCGTACTACCTCTGCTAATTTCTCCAATCTCTTGAGACCTGTGAGTCAATTTCCACCTCTCTGAGAGTCTCTTTTTTGCCTCCCTACTCACAGATGACTCAGTAGAAGATGATGCATGTTTATATCGGCTTTTACAGTTAACAGACTTTGTACTCGTCAATGCAGTCGCGTTCGTCAATGCAGTCGTATCTGAATCATATGCAGAGTCGCTCAGAGACATGGTGGATGAGCTATCATCTACAGCATAGCCCCGTGATTGGACAGGCGCTATATAGATCGAACCAGGACCATAACTGCTCCGCATTTTCCGAGTAATTCTTCTGGCAATTTCTCGTGAGTCTTTGGCCTTAAGCTCCGTATCCACGGGACAAAAATGGGTTTTCTTTCCTGACGGATATTTATCTTTATTCCTATAACTTGGACACGCCAGGTGATTCCTCGCGTCAGGAGAAAACGAAAGCGAAGTCTGAGACAGGCTATTTTTGGTAGCACCATGTGCCTTTCCAAGGTTTGGCTTTAAAACAACAATCTGGGTAGGAAGAATATCCGAGAGCACTTGCCCCTCTAATTTAGACGACTTGAGAGTATTATGAGCTGTACTGCTGGGTGGATTCCCAATAAACTTGTCGAGATAAATCTTCGGCGATCTGCCACATTTTCTCGGGAGATTCTCTCTCCCCGGTTTTGAATCTATACTCCTGGTTCTTTCTGGAACTTTTGAAGCCGTCATTGAACCGAAATGTGATTGGAACTGGGGACTTTGAAGATCATGCAGATGCTTCGTGAACAATGGATCCGGTTGCTGCAGAAATTTGACAAGGAGATCTTTGTTTGAGTCCAGTATCTCTAGAGCATCATCAAGCTCCTTCGAATCCTGGAGCTTATCATCAGTCGAAAGACGTTTTGCATCAACGAATTTCTGGCGAATAAATTCCATTTCAGCTTCAGTCATGGCAGACTTCACAGTCCCTTTTGGTAAGTAGCTATTAGCCTGTAACTTTGACATTTCGGAAACTTCAAACACATCTTTAAATTCTTGCTCCTCCTTCGAGCTTTTCCTAGACGATCGGCGGCTGGAACACGCACTACTCCTTTCAGCTCTCTCTACTTTTCTCCCGGACTGATGATCGTCCAAATATCTCTTCTGTTGTTTATGACCAGGCTGCTGAAGTGGCAAGCCTTCAAAACCCATTAATCTTGCAATGACACTCGGTGGCTGTCTCTTGGATCCACTTTCTCGCAACATCTCATTGGCTAATAATTTCTTCATAGGAGTACCAGAAGTGGTGGCAGCTTTTTTGCTAGATCTCAAACGTAAATCCAGCATGATCTACAAAGCCAAGTAAATCCGGTAAGAACAGCTATTTTACTATATATGATGCATGCCGATATGAATACGGCACTTCACCTCGACAATGACTTATATAGAACGCACAGATACGGTCAGAAATTTGTTGTTTCTGAGATTCCCGTTCAAAATAATTATACCAAGAACAAGCAAGGTAGCCAACTCACCAAGTCTTCGCCTGAAGTATCACTACTTTCGGAGCTAGATTCGGAGGCCAATATACCAAAGTTCCTCGGTCTTCGAAACTGCCGGTTTCCTGGAATGAAGCCGTATAACATCAGAATTTACTAATTCAAGGTTGACAAATCGGTGAGTTAAGCTTGGGAGCAGAGAGCCATGCCCAAAGATTACCAATCAGAGCGCAGAGTACGAGCAACAGAGAAAGTGATACCCTCTACTATTCGGCCCAACATGGAAAGAATAGAGGGAACGATACCGGAGGTATATGATGAAGGAAAGAAATATAAAAAGAAAATCCCAGAAGAGTATGATGAGATGAAAGAGAAAAGAAGCACTCGGCAATTATTAGTCAAACCAATGCAATTATTTCTCAGCAAACCCGGAGCTCTCTCCACAAAAAGCAAAGCAGAATCATGGCGCGGCACGAGAGAAAAGCGAGAGATCTGCTAAAACAACCAGACTCGAACAGTGATGGACAAGCGAAGCCGAAGCTCGGAAATGAAGCAGGCTCAAGCTCAATTCCGGCATCACGCAAATCGCCCAAAGAGATGGCAAAATCGCGCACAAAACAGAAGTAGAAAGCAAAAGGATCGCTCCGGTAAGAAGCAGGTGAGCTCCGCCTTTCGACTCCGTGAGCGCATTTCAGGAAAGGACAGGCCACGAAACGAGCATTAAGTTCCCCGTTCGAGCTCCGTCGCTGTCTCGGCAGCCAAACAGATCGCGGAGAACTTCCTCCCGCAGCAGGAGAGGAGGGGGGGGGGGGGGGAACGGAAAGGAGGATCCGCATTTCAGCTCCGGCGCAAGCCTCGTCCCAACCGTGTTTTTCTCCTCAGCTGCTCGCCGACTCATCGGCTTCCCATTAACAGTCGCCGGAGCCAAGACGCGACGACAGAGCCGCCCGTAACAACAGGCGGCCACAGAGAGAGGGGGAGAGAGAGGTCTGACCTCCGCGCGACGAGACCGAGTGGCCGGAGCTCCGATCAGCGACGCAGACCTTGGACCTCCCGCGGCGAAATGCTGCGGCCTCCATCGACGCTCATCGGGGTGAAGAAGCCAAAAAGAGGAGGCGCGAGCCACGAGCCCCGTGCAGCTCGAGAATCCGAGAGCGCCTTTCACGGGCTAAAGCGCACTCTCCCGCTAGAGAGAAAGAGACGCGCGAGGGCGCGCTAACTTTGCGGGAGGCAGAGCATCCGGGTGCGAAGCGGGGAGCATCCAGATCTGCGAATCGAACAGAGGAAAAGGGCGAGCTGAGGTGAGGGAGGAGCGCCTTTTGGGTGCTGCAGTGACGGGAGAGAGAGGGAAAGGGAAAAAGGTGGAGCGGAAGCGAGGACGAAAATGAAGTTGAAGAGGGAGGGACCGCAGGAGGGAAAGCGGTGGGACCGAACCGGACGGGCTGGCGGGCCGGACCGGTCCGACCGGAATCGGTTGGGCCGGCCGCGCCTGCGCGTGATTTTTTTGAACTTTCAAAAATTTAACCGGACGGGACTGACGGGACCTGGGCGAGCGTCTCCACGCGCGCGCGGGGGGCGATGCCAATGCCAGGTGGCATGTGCGCTCCCTCGCGGCACGCGGATCCATCCGACCGTGCGATGGGACACGTGGCGAGCGGAATGCGGGGGCCCTGTGGGTTCCAGCTTGTGTTTTATTGCGTCTCGGGGGAGATGATTTCCCGGCGCAAAAAATATTTTGGAATTTATTTAAACGGGTCAAAAATATGCGAATAGGAAGAACTAAAACAACGGAAGCGCTAATATAACTAAATTACCTTGGGGCGGGTTTATTTATTTTTTTCTTCAAAAAAGAGCAAAAGTTTAAAATTCGGAATATCACGTAAATCTCGAAAAATCGTGGAAAATTTATATGTGAATTTTTTGTGCAAAAATTTATATATCATGAAAATTTCAAGTGCGATGAAATAAGAAAACATCAAAATATGCTTGCCGCGAAAGCAAAAGGTAAAAAATTGGAAAACCATCTATACGTTCCTTAATTTTGTAGAACAAAAGTTTGGTCAATTGATAATGATTTATTTTTTATACAAACCGTGTAATATTAAATTAAAAATTCATAAATGCGCGAGTATACTATCGTGCCTTGAGAATTAGAAGATTGTAGAAATAGTATAAGGAAACGGGAGAGAAATATGAAAGTATTTACTCAAGTCAAGTTCTTTCCCTTCCGTTATGCTGTACGTTTTTTTTTTCCTGTCAAGATTAATAAAAGTAGGGTATTTTCTATCGCGCAAGCTGCCTTTAACCATTCATTAAAAGACTGATACTTAAGCACGGTGCATTACAAATCCACCCCGAATGTATTAACTATCTACTCGGTATGGATACAGAGCTGCTATGGTCGTGTTGCATTGTAGCTTTACACCGCGAAGTGCTCTAACTCAAGCGTTTGGTAATATATGTTTTAAAGCCGCAGCAGTTTAAATTTGAATGAAAAAACTCTCTAGAACTCATTATAAGCTATAGTAGTTTTGAGCGAGCTATGGCCGTGGCCTATCGAACACGTTATAGAAGTCGCGGGAACCGTTTTTATGGTCACGGCCTGTGCTAGGAACCTTTAGCAAACGAGCTCTAGGCACGCTTCTAACCGATGGTAAATCGAAGCAAAGTCCGGCAAAAGTATGCAAGTGTGGCGATCTCTCTCCCTACCTTTATATTTCCGGTACACATCGCTTCGTTTTATTGACGGACAATTTAGTTGGGCATAAAAGTCCAAGCATGTTTATCGTGCCTCGGGCGGACGTACTCGCTAGGGACACCATAGCACAGAAGTGGCTCCACCAGGACGCAGCCAACGGGCCACCCTAGCTAGACTTGCTGAACAGTATGTGCTGCAAACAGTGAAATCTACAGGATCAGTTGATGATAATCCCGAGAAAGTAGCTCCATAACCACCAAGTAATCCGACGACGGCGACGCTAATGTTCACTGATCCAACTTTAATCCACGCAATAAAATAAAGATGGGTGGCTCCAATTTGTCAACAAGCCTAGGAATCATCGGCCCAAACATGGTTGGTTTTTTCTTGGACTGTGTTCGTAGGTGGTGACGCTGCAGACACAGCGGAAGCAGAATATAAAAAGAGGGTGTTTTTTCCTTTGGGGTTACGTTAACGAGCGAGCAAAGATGTCATGGTCTTGCTTCGTTGCTTGGAATCTGTAAGGCGAGTTGAATGGGGTCAGATAAGACAAGGACACGGACCAAGACATAAAGCGGCAGAATCTTTGCTTAGATAAGGCTTAATTTTGGCCTTTAGATAGGTACAGGTTGTGAAAAAACAGGGGAAGTTTTTCTGCGTTTGTTTGTATTTGTCGCGGTCCTTGTTTTGTTTCCGGGAGGAAACAGCCGGGGCAGAAGTTTGGGTTTGAATTGAAATATGGTCGAGCAGGATTCGCTTGGAGGCGGTCGCCGTTGGTCTACTACTGTGCTAGATGTCAAGAACGCTCTCGATATAAATATGAAGCAATAATACTCAGCATGTGAGCTGATCAAAGATTCGCTCGCAGCGTGACATGAATTTGTAATGTAATATGAGATTACGTGACCCATTATCGTTCGGTGGTGTTGTGCAAATGAAGTTTGTGTTTAACTTTAATATTAAGAATACAATTCAATCCCCATATGCGCACTTTATTGAGCTTTCTCACGGCGTAACTTTACCTTGTCACCTATCACTTTTTGAGTAAACAACTGATCGCGTCTTATTCACTTCAAATCTATCAATTTTTTTAAAGAGTCTTATTAGCGAGTGCTTGTAGGACATTTGTTAAGTATACTTCATAGAGAAAATTTCGATTCTCAGTATATGTACTATAAACTTCGCGGCCATAAAAAAACAAATTGATACTTTGAAAATATAGACCGCCGTGACTTCATGGGCCAAGTGAGAAGTGAATTAAGCTTCGAATGGTATTATAACTATTGCATTACTTGCAATTGATGATTGATGAGGAATTGAACCACGTGAAATCACGCGTCCAATCCACAAACACAAATTTATTCCTTCATCCATATGCCAGACCCGTGGAGTTCGAGTTGTTTCCATTCTACTTGCTTAAGTTAATTGGCCTCTCGACAAGGCACCTAATTGATGTCGCGACGCATTCACGTTAAAACTTCAAAGTTAGCGCACAAACGCGAAAATGCGCTACATTTCACCGGCGCGAGTGAAAAAAAAAAACGACGAATCTCGTTGACAAGGGCCGCGACAAAAATTAGAAATAGCATTTTTCGAGGCACTTTGAAAAGCACGAGGGTTGGATCCTCAATCTGAGCGGGGGCTCCCATCAACAAGCCGAAGATGATCGGGTTAGCTCGATGGCTTGGTTACTTGTGGGGTTGGTCCAAAGGTTACTTAAAGGTACCTAGGCAGGTAACGATTTGCTCAAATTCTTCGACGACAACCTTCTACTGCACTCTCAATTGCTCGTTAGTAAAGATAAAGCGACTCGCGAGGGAAGAACCCGAGGCTCATTTTGCGCACCACCGAGCCCCTCTTCTGGGAGCCCCAAAATAGCAAATAAATAAATAAACAAAAAAATTCCCCAGAAAATTCCCAAAAAGAATTTCTCTCTCTCTCTCACAATCTCTCCAGTGTTCGATTCTAGTCCAAAGAGAGTGCATTCGGTGATTGGGTAGCACCACGTGATAGGCCGACGTAGCGTGCGTTCTTGTACCGAAATCCAATCAATAATTGACATGTGTCCATGATGCGGTAAGTAAATAAAAAAAATCAAAATGAACATTCGTTTTTCAAGAGGCGCTCGAAGGGCTGTTTTATTTTTTATTTTTTTTTTGTTTTTTTTTTTGGGGGGGGGGGGGGGGGGGGGGGGCAGAACGGACGGGGTCGTCCTCCTCTTGTGCATAATGCATACAGGCTGCGTGATTGAAGTCTTTATAGCCTCGGACCATCATTTAATGGTGTGGGGACGACGATGAAGATTGTAGAAGCAGCAAAGTCCCAAATGAAGCCCAATCATGTCCGACGTTCGTCGTTCCATCAAATCTATCTGGAGGGGACAAGTTACTTTAGGGATCATGTTTCCCTTTTGCTTTTTAACCTTCGCGATGGAATCAATTTTACCTCCGAAGAAAGAGGGAGACCCGAGATCTCGACACGTGGGTGTATACATACGTGTACGCGCGTGTACTTATATGCACCTAAATTAATTGAGGTAACCTCGTATCCCATCGTATCCTTGAAATACTGAACTGAATTTATTGTAGATACTAGCTTGCCGTCATTAACGATTCGACTTGTAATATTAGCCAAAGTAAGTTGATATGACTGTCGAGATTCAAACGCTCGGTACGTCATGCCCTAATCGGAATCCCTTTGCTGGCAGTTCCCTTTGATAGGAAATCTGTAAATTTACTATAAGACCAACTAGGCCTGCGGTATGCCCTGACCTTAGATTTTGCTCGAGCAAAATTTCTTTAATCAATTATTTTCCGCACTAATTAACCCTTTTAATACGAAAAACAAGTGATCGATTTTTTGTCATGTTACATTCATGTTATTGAGACATTTTTCATTTGTATTTAATCTGTGTTTATTCTTATTCCTAAAGTATCTTATTTAGACATATTAAAGATGATTTATTTATCAAATTTTACAAATTCTTATTGCTTAGTATTTTTATTTATTTTTCAATTGCTAGTATCTTAGTTAATTTACTTTTCTCCAATTTTCTCTATTCTGTTTTTTTATTTTTTTCATTTTTACCACAATTAAGGGTCAGAGAGGTTTTTTTTAAATAAGATGAAAACATACTCTTACCCAGCCACGCGCCCTGCGTGTGCTAACCGAAGAAATAACAAAGGGTTAACTCCCGTAAGAAAAAACAAAGTTTGGAGGTATATTGTGTAGAGTTGAAAATTGAGGAGATAAATGTGTACTACCTCTAAGAATAATTTGGGCATGGCGGGGAATGCAGCCCCATGCCTCTGTTGCCATCTCTATAGATTTGCCAAGAATAGGAAGATGGTTACTAAACTGGGTCGGACCGATGAACGAGATCTAAGCTTTACACGTATGGAGAATTGTGAATGTCATTACATAACACAGTACCTTTTCGAACGGACTTATTAACTATTCGTAATTTGCTACAATCATGTCGCAATGCATGCCAATTGCAAGATGCTCTTATTGTGGACATTCCATCATCATAAGATGAGCTCGCACTCGATTCGTTTGGTGGGAGAGCACCTTTATTTCAGCAAACAATGGGGCCGGAGGGAAAAGGGCTCTTGGAACATATCGGACACCGATGTTTGTCCATCGAATCCCTACACATAAAGGTTGACTAAAAGCTTGCAAAGCTCCATGCATTCCATTGCCCCTCTATCCAATGATGTCGCCCATGTTCGATGTCCAATGACTTTTTTTTTTTTTTTTGGTAAGGTAAGATGATGTCCAATGACTTTGTCCTTCCCATTTCTTCCTTTTTTTTTTTCTCTTTATCTTTTCTTGCTTGAAGGAATTTAACAGTTGCCAAAGAAGCACGTACGAATTCTCGGTACATAGATACATGAAAAGGGTCGCGACATTGGAGCCCCACTGCCCCACGGGCATGATGAATGCCGGGAGAATTGCCCGATTAGCTCTAAACCTATTGTGTAAATACCAATTCAATTATAAATTTTTTAATTTTACCAAAATCCCAATGTAATTATTTTGGCCAATTATCGCCGGAAATTGCTAACATGGCGATGTGTCATGTAGGGTGGTCATGCAATTGACCGGAAAAACTATATTGGAACTTCACGCAAAAGTTTAAGATTAAATTAGCATTATTAGAAGGTTTAAGACTGCATTGACATCTACCCAATAAATTTAGGACCGATGGGATAATTTTCCTTTGAGAATTGTTATATTCCAAGTTACCAACCAACCAATTTTGTATGCGGGTGATTGGAACCGACGAGCAAAGACATTTTGGTTGGCATTTACTAATGCCCATGCAATTGACAGGCCATTGTAGCCGTATGGGAATGGGGAGTGGGGAGGCATCAATTACTCCTCATTGATTTGTCGGGGTCATTCCTAATTTATTGTGCCCAGCCACCCAGTGCAGGACAAAACACCCCAAAAAGGTCTTCTTTTAGCTTTTGTGGCCAAGGCGAATAAACAAAGCCCTGGCCTTTTGCAAACAGCTTGAGGACCAGCAAGTTCATGATGTACTTGGATATACATATGTGATTCATAACTCATATGCACATTTGCAGTAGAACTAGCACCTAGATTTCATGATAAAGTTTGGATCTACACGGGCCTCTGTTTCTTGCATTTCGCCTTTCTTCAATGACAACTATTTATATGAAGAATGTGAAGAAATATGACTTGAAATGTATGAAGCTCGGATATCGGACTCAGAGCCTAGATGCGAACTAGTCTCTCCTGCTCTTTATATATCTTACTTCCCATGCGATCTCTCAAATCAGATGTCATCGATATTAGATTCAGTATGGTTGAACAAGATTATTGCTGCAAAATAGCACGGAAGTCGTGACATAATTTTACACAATCGAATTTTTGCTTTTCTTGGTTCCTTTTCCAATATTGTGTGCACGATACAAGTCGAGTTGGGTTTCTTACACGGGCTCGAACTAGAGACATAATTTAATAATTATAATGGACAAAGAATCTTCAGCTCTGTTCGGTATCTCAATTGATATCTCGACAAATCTCGACCATTGATACATGAGTTATAGGTTCCTTGACAACCTTGTTCGCACCGAATGTATAAGGCATCAAATAAAAATATCGACCAATTCCACAATTGGCAAGGATTCATCATTTTGAGATGTCTGCATTCAGCAAGGCTCAAACAAAAGCAGTTTTGCTTCACTTAATTTCTCGAGAAATAGGATGAAACTTCCTAAGCACGTTTGAATTCTTTATTGAGGTGCGAGTGTTATAAAAAAACTAGCTAAGCTTGGATGAAATTGGAAATCAATTAGCAATAACGCTCAATAAAGAAGCGTAATTGATAAGGTTTTGGATATGGTCAATTCGTTTCCGTTCTAGATGCTTAACACCGACGCCAAATTGTCGAGCACCTTCAAGAGATAGGTGTCCCGAGGTTTTTATGGATGTCGTGTTTGTCGAGAATTAAACAAAAGCAAAAGCTACTTTTTTTCTTCATTTTCTGTTAAAAACTATAATTTATATGTGAATTTACGTATTACTATTTGATTTTTGTGAAAGTTTTAGATTACAACCAAAAAAAATTAAAGATAAGTGCATTGGAAGTTCTAAAACTTGTCACAAAAGTGCAATTGAGTCTTAAAATTTTCAAAAAGTGCAATTACATACTAAAATTTGTCACAAAAGTGCAATCGAGTCTTAAAACTTTCAAAAAATGCCTCCTAAAACTTGTCGAATAGGTCTAATTAAGTCCTTCCGTTGTATGACAAAAAAAAAAGTCTTTCTATCGATTACACTTCTAAGACAAGTTTTAATACTTGATTTTTTTTTATCGAATAAGTTTTAGTACTTGATTAAACTTTTTGAAAGTTACATGACTCAATTGTATTTTAGAGTCAAGTTTTAGAACTTTCAATGCATTTATCCGGAAAAGTTAAGTGTGTGAACAAAGAGACTTGAATTTAATCAAAAGATAAAAAATAATAAATGTCAATCCGAGCGACCCATGTAGGCCTAATTAATTACTTCTCCAAGAAGAAGTAAGTCAAAACCAAACTCAAAAGGCTCGAATCCTTCCCAAAGATTTTGACAAGGAAATCGATTAGTTTAGCTTAAGTATTTGCTCAAATAAATAGATAAACAAATCGAAGTTGCGTCTAACTCAAGTAATTGGCCACTTTAAAAATTATTTTCTTTTAACTTTTGCTCTATCCGCGGTTAGCGCAAATATAACTTTCCAAAGGAATTTGTTAAGATACTCACATGATTTGTACTCCAAACTTACACACGCCAACATCTCGCGTCATATGCCTTGAACAGCCATTTGAAACGTGCATCGATGCTAATTGAGCAACCGCAATCAAGTGAAAATAATAAAGAACGTCGCGACGAAGGAGGGACGAGAAGTTTGGTCTACCAAAGGGGGGGACGACATTGCTTAATCAAAATGATATTAGGTACAAATCCATAATTAAAGTTGAAAGTCGCAAAGCAAAATCACTTCGATTGACTAAAGCTGGGTGTAGGCCTAGTAGACCCCATCACGACTTTTGAACGTGGCTTCTTCCCCTCTCTGTTAACATTCCTCCCGATGCTTCTTCACTGACCGACGAAGCCTTTTACGGACGACACCAAGCAAAATGACGTTGCCACCGTAGCAAAAGAGTCGTCGCAATAGAATAGCCAGAATGCGTTGGGGTGGCTATTTTGGATTTATAAAGAGAAAGGAGGGCGTTACATCACATTCATCTGGTAAAATATTCGTTCTCTATCGAAGACACCCTTGCCGAATTAATCTCTATTGAGTTTTTTTAGGGATAATTACGCGAATGATCTTAGAATTTTGATCCAGTGTACAATATCGTCCCTAAACTTTTAATTTGTTCAACGTGATCCATGAACTTTTAATTTCTAGGACGACATTGTACATTGGGCTAAAATTCGAGAACCATATTGAACAAATTAAAAGTTTTGAGACGACATTGCGTATTAGGTCAAAGTTCATGGACCATCTGTGTCATTTTCTTTATTTTTCACCCTCTATTTCCTAAGCTTCATTCACTGTGTACTGTAGCAAAGATTGTGCTGGTGGAGAAAAGTGAGTTGGTCCATCTTCATATCACACTCAATGGCTATACAAACTACAAAATCGACCGTTGCCATAGATGTCAAAGTTTCAGGGATAATTTTTAACTTTTCAAAATATAGGGATTATTACGCAATTGAGCCAAGGTTCAAGGGGGTATTCCGAAATTGTGACTTCTCGAAATTCAGGAGCTATTACGGAATGTATCAAAATTCTGGACCTAACCAGGTTCTTAGAAGGCTTAAGGGGGATAGGGAAAGAAACTCTTCGATATGGTAGAGAGGTGCCCCTGTAAATTCTTTTTGTTATTGAGAAGAAAAAGTTAGGGACAGAACTTGGGAACTTGTAGGTGGAGAAGGTAGACTCCATGTCAGCTTCAATTAACTACTGCCGAGTAGGCAGGTATAATAACCTCTTGCGCTTGGGGTGATGCAACGGAGTTTAGGCTCTTGCTTAATTGGCCTGTGCTTCGCATAATGTCTCGTAACCAACTTGCCAACCAAGTACCCTTGGTTACGAGACATTGTGACTTTTTGAAATTCAGGAGCTATTGCAGAATGAATCAAAATTCGGAAAGGTTTTGAGCAATTATCAATTAGAATTGCTTTTTAAGTTTTATTTCTCGAATTCACCCTTATATTTTGTCCAAAATTGCCAGTCAAGTCACGAGGCCCTATCTATTCCTTCCAGAACGAAGAGAGCCCATCAAGTTCCTAACATGCCCATGTGTGAACGACTCGTTCGGTCTAGACAAGCCCATCACTTTTGCCTCGTGAATTCCCAAAATTCCAAAGAGCCATATACCATCTTTGGATTATAAGGCAAATTCAGGTTAGGTCTTCAATTAGGCCTAACTCACTATTCCAGTCATTCTGAAAAGAAATTGCACAATAATTTTGAGCTGGGCTAAGTCTGATTGAGACCAAACAAGCCCAATTTTCTTATATATATATATATATATATATATATATATTCATTAAATAGTTAAAATTAAAGGAGAAAATTACCTAATCAATTCTAAATCTATTGGACAGATACTAATTCGATCTTAAACTTTTCAATTTTATCAATTAGTCCTAGACTTTTGCGTGAAATTTCACTATAGTGATATCAGCCAATTTTGCCTAAAGATTGCTTATAGGACTGTGCGCCATGCAGGACTACACGCAATGATAGGATCGCCACATCAACGATCTCTGGCAAAAATTGGCCGGAAGAACTATATTGGAATTTTGCTCAAAAAGTTTGGAACTAAATTTACAAAATTGAAAAGTTTAATATTGAATTGGCATCAATTTAATAAGTTTATAACTGATTAGACAATTGCCCTCAACTCTTTCATTGCTACAAACAAGTGATTTTATGTCTCTAATGATTCGACATGACGAAAAGAGTGAGCAATTAAGGGTGTGTTTGTTTCACTAAAACTTCATAATAAAGAAAAAAAATTTCCATGTAAATTTCAAACAAAACGATTACTTTTCATTTGTTTAGTGATTTAGGGAAAGTGGTTTCCTTCTTATTAAAAAGGGAAACCGTTTTCCCAAAATCCATTTGTTTTTCAGTCCATGGTAGTAATTTTCTATCATCCAAATATTAGAAAGTCGACAAATAAATTCCCGAAAAGCAATTATCCTCCAACCAAACGGACCCTAAATTCGAAATCGAACAAACTTGTGCTGAAAAAAAGGGGCAATGCTGGCTTACTCTACTTCTATCTAGGGGCACCGAATGCCCTTTACTCTCTCTCCCTAATCATTCAGATGGACATTCGGATTGCACGTGATCCCCCGAATGAGATTTCCTCCTCAAAGAGGGAAAGGCCGCTTCAAGTTTCGTGAGGTATCTTCAAAACTCGAACACTTTCCGGAGGGACCCTAGAAAACAAGAGACCGTTCACGTCGAACCTCAAATAATTCGGAGCGCCAACCATAAATGAACGAACACACGCGCATGGAGACAACGCGCAGATGGAGACAGTTCTGCGTAGCAGCGCCCACTTCACTTTGCTTGCACGTCGTTTTCGCTCGGTCCCGTCGTTCGTGCACGAACGTGCCAACGCCCGGAAACGGCAAGTGGAAAGGGGAAGCCGGAAAGGAAAGCGGGGACACTGCAGTAATACAATATGGTTACCAAACTTTTAGCTTATTTAATATGGTCTCTGAATTTTAACCTTACGTATAATGTGATCTTTGAACTTTGGTATATGTTCAATATAGTTCCTAGACTATATGAAAATGTTCGATATTATTTCTATGATCCAGAGACAACATTGAACATTGTCATATGATCCAGAGATTAAATTGAATATGCACCAAAAGTCCAAGGACCACATTGCACATTGGGATAAAGTTCGGGGACCACATTGAATAAATTAAAAGTTCAGAGACCATATTGCATATCGAACCAAAATTCATAAAGTATTTGCATCATTTTCCCTAACTTCAAATGTGATGCTCATATGGATCAACTTATAAAATCGACATTATGTGATTTGATGAACTGTAATTGGAAAACTCAAATAATAATTGTCTTGAGTCACTTGCTAAACGATCAATTAAAAGAGTATTTATAATTTTCAATGGCAAGTACTATTTTAGCCTTCAAAGTTTCATGGCCCGTACAATTTGATCTTCTAAGTTTTGTTAAATCATAGTAATAGTTGGAAATTAACGTATCAAATATTATCGATTTCACCCACAAAGCTCTTTTCCTACCAAATTATGCCCTTGGCCTTTTCCAATTGTGAGCTCCTCTGGCAAATCATGATGTGCGCATTCTGGCTACTCTGCACTTCTATTCATCAATGTCGGAATTAGGTTCAAGCTTTCCCCTGCCCATTCTCATCAATGAACTCCTAACGTATATGAAGGAGTGCGGCACCAAAGTAACCTAAGATGGCCAGTTTTTTTTTCTTAAAGTGATCTCTACAAAGGAAGCATCTAGCGTTAGCGAGTATATAAGCTCGAGAAGCGATTCATTAATTCAACCTTTACGAATACATTTTTTTGTTCACTCCTTCGGCGCATGTCTCCGCAACACAAAATGAGAATTTCGTTCCTTATAGGACTTGACCAAACATCTCACAACACGAGCTGACAGCAGCCATGTAACACCTATAATTTGTTCTGTTTGTGCGGTTTGGTCATTTCAGTCATACTTTGTGCAATTAAGTGCTCTAATAGTTCAACTGTTCCTATTGAAAATGTCAAATTACTTAATGACGTCGCACTGTCGATATGTCGGAAAATGGTATTCGATGCTTGTGCAGCACCAAACTAATGTCAAATTAGCAAACGAAACACCAGGAGAGAAAAGGAAAAAGAAAAACCTAACTTGACCACATTAGTTTCTATGAGTAGCTGAAGCTTGATTACACGGACATAAAAACATAAAGAACTTGATTGCACAAAATAAAAATTGAAAGATCAAATCGCATAAATCGAGTTAGACAAAGGACTCGATTGCTCAAAATAATATTAAACCGTATAAACACTAAAATCGATGAATTGGTCGTGCTTAACCCAGTCATTAATGCATGGACCATGCAAATTTAATACATTGAAAATACGTATTTGCATCAACCCGTCTCTAATAACAGAACGGGAAACCTTTAGTTTGTGGTCCTCATCTTTTTTATTCCCGTAAATTATCCTTACTTAATTTACGTACATCGATGGCTTACCGTACTTTAATAAGATTTTTTTTCCAATAAGATCTCCGCACGTCTAGCATCATTCTAAATAAACAAAAATTGTCGGATATCTACTTACAAGTTCCAATTTGATGGGGCAAATTTCTAGCAAAATTTTTTTTTTTTATGAAGCAAATAGTATCCGGTAGTTTCCGATCCGAACAAGGTCTCACGTTCTGACACGGGAGCACAGGAGCGCAACGCTGCACGCAACGCCACGTGTGCGGCACCTCCCCGACCGCCCACTCCACACTCCTCACACTCCCACACGAGCGGACGGTGGCGCAATTCAGCACGCCACCCAAAAGCCAAGGAAGACGCCACCGCAAACGACAACGGTTTCCGAGGGGCGGGCTCCTTTGCAGTTTTCTCGGACCCTTCCTTCAACCTTTTCCCCCGTCACTCACACATCGGATGTTGCATGACCATGAACAATAGAATTCGCACTTTTCTTGTTGAAGGATTAGTCTTAAATGACGCGGTCCGTGCTATAAAAGTCAATTAGATAGATCAATCAGATAGATCGCGTGTTGAATATTAATTCTTTCTTAAATTAAAACGAGATACCGATACATCTATCGTATAAATATTATTCAATGACATTCTATTATTATACCAAATCGAAATTTACGGACTAATATTTACATATAAGGAACCAAAAGAGAACCGAAAGAGAAACGCGACTAAGCTAACTAGGCGGCATATATGCTTAGTATGGTCTGTGAGAAGAGTCGGCAATGATAGATCGTTGTCGGAGGAGGGGAACTGAAAAGCGAAGCTTAGTGATGTTGGGCGTCGTGTAGTTTGGAGTTGGCATCGGAGAGCATCTTCTGGATCCTCTGTCTTGTCTCCACGCGCGAGCCTCTCTCCTCCTCGTCCCTCATGCTCCTCCCGCCGTAGGCCTCGAAGAACTCCTTGTTCTCTTTCTCCAACTCATTCCACACTGCAAAACCCACCTTTGAGCTGTCCATCGACTATTCGGCACATCAAATACAAAACATTGACGATGACGACGACGACGACGGTGATGCATGCAGAAACATCCTATTGCAAATAGTAGAGTATCATAATTGAGAAAAACCCATAACACAAGGACGATGAACAGCGCCGGATCGAGGTTTTCTGCGACTTTTCACGAAACTCTCCGATCTTTGTGAAGAACCCAGAATTGAATATTTTCGGCTAATTTCATCACCATGGTCTCGAAGCAGTCTAGGATCATGTTTCTAGTCTTTTGTACACATTCCAGACGGCCAAGCACGATAAAGAAAGAAGGCGAGACAAACGGAAAAAGCTAAAAGCAGCGAGCGATGGGCGACCTGTGGAAGTGATGACGGGCTCGATGTTTGCATGTTTGGAGAGAGCCTCCATGCACTCTTCTTTGCTCATGTTGAAGAGTATACACTCCTCTATCAGGTGGTGCACCTGCACGCGCGCGCGCGCACACACACAAACATATGTATACCGTACCCATCAGATCAGATCACCAGTCAAGATAACAGTTCAAACAACAACTTTGCCTGACGCTAGCTATTATACCATTCGGATGTATGAAGCAGGAGACTCCCCCATGACGACGGCTAACCCTTCGCCTTTTGTAGAAACCAGACAAAGATCGATACTGGTGCGGACCAAGAATCTTGAGAGGCAGAGGAGAGGCTAATCAGATTTTCCGGGGAAGTTATCAGCAGACGGGAAATGCGCAGGAGGAGGAGGAAAGAGAGGCGATCAGAAAGGACGACCGGAACCAGAAAAGAGAGGAGAGGAAGGGGCTAGATCAAGAAACCCAAATGATGGTCCAAAATATGGTTTAGCATGTGACGACAGCGTGCGCGCGATGCATATTCTAATGTTTCTTGGCGACATGGGTAGGTCGGAAGGGAAGAAAAGGAGGGAGGCAAATGGCGAGAACGGAGTAAATTTTTTAAGCGACGGGGAGAAAAAGGCAATGACGTCAGAGGGGGGGTTGGGACCCGGGCGCCCACGTGGGGCGCGGGACATGATTGGCGGAGAGGGGATATGGGGTGATTCCACAAGCAAAACCCCGAAGGCTGTTTTTTCGTCGTGCGTCGAGCCTCACCGCGGGGAGAAAATATTACCACCGGGGCGGTGTCCACGTGACGCGGGCCCGGGCAGCCCTCTAGCAATTCGTCACGTGGCGGGCCCACAGCCACCGCCGCCCCCAGAATGGCAAGGCCGGGCCCCACAGGACCCTGGCCTCCCCTCCCCTCCCCGAGGGAAAATGGCTCGCGGGTTGCGGCTCGCCCCCGCCATTTCCTCTCTGCCTATCTCCGTTTGTCCGTAAATTGCCGTCTTTAAATTTTGTCGTTTTCTAGTTTTTTAAAATTAATTTTTTAGATCAGGCTCGTTCGCGGTGTTAAGCACCTCCGATATTTATTCTCGCTCTATTATGAATTTCATGTGTGTATGCAGTATGTGACGCTCTTCAAAGTTCGCATTCTTATGAACGTGAAGGATTTTTGTGCGTATCAAAGAGTACTTAAAAGAACGACGAAATCTCGCCCTTTTATTCCGGTGCAGAGTATGTCGTTAATGACAATGCTCTTCGGCACGCGATGGACTTCTTCGTGATGGTTCGGGAGTCCAATTTGGAACCATTTAGAATGTTTGTGTGGAGCCAACCTTTTACATAACTTAAAACCGAGGAAAACGACAACAGCGTGTAGATCCTCCATAATTAGGGTCCTTTTTGGGTAATTAATGGAAAAATTCTCGATATGCAAGAAACTAGTTAATAAAGCTATCAATTGCGACCGTCAAATCTCTTGGATAATTACCTTATGAGTCCTAAACTTATTGTACGAATGTTAATTCAGTCATAAACTTTTTAATTTTATCAATTTATTCATGAATCTTAGCACGAAATTCCAATGCAGTCCTTCAAGCCAACGGCTGTACAAAATTGCTGACGTGTAGTTCGGTCATCGCCGGTCGTCCTACACGGCATGCTGATGTAAACAACTTGTGGATCATTACGCTAGTGATTTTTCGGCAGCAATTATTCGAAAGGATTATATTGGAATTTCGCTCAAAGGTCTAAAAATACATCGGCAAAATTGAAAATTTTCAGATTAAATTAGCATCGACATACTAAGTTTAAGGGAAGGTGGAGCTCCGACATAACCCCGCTTTTGGAGCAAAATTAACTCGAAAAGTGAACTATTTCTCCACTATCCACCCTAGTTAATCGAGCTTATGCCCGCATTAATAATTATAATCTCAGGGACTCGGAGCCCACACCATAGTGCCGAATATAAATATCGATATTGGAGTCAAGACGGCACAGCGACATTATTGCCTCGTGACGATGCGGATCATGTGCATCACTTCACAATACGTTTTAAAAATTACCGCACTAAGCTAGACGAATATTAATATAATGTTAGGAGGCGATGGTGCAATTACAGCTATAAATGACAGTGACGTGGTCGTCTGTTGGGCTGGCGATCACACTGGAGACGCGACGTGTACCCGATTGCCAACGTCAGACGAATCGGCTTTTACCTGCGAAGTAATTCGAGTTAATTTCATTCACAGCGCTTAACCAGGGGGGAGAGTGAGAGGACACCAGCCGGCAATAGATATGTCGCGTTGCCTACCCTTTCTTTCATAAGTTGTTGTCGTGTGTACTAACATCTCCAGAAGGTACTATCAATTCCTTGTTTCCAAGGAGTTCTAGAAAAATGTTAACCATGGGTGATAATATTTTTACATAGATTATTTACTCTCTTTTTTTTATTTGCAAAAGGGTTTTTGCAATTAGTAAATTTATTACTTGTATAAAGAGAAAAAAAAATGTAGCTTTGCAATTAGTTAACAATTTTCTTTTACCTACTTAATGAGATAATGTTTAGCACAACATGAAGATGGTGTTTTTTTTTTTTTTGCTTTTGCAAGTTGCCCAAAAAGAGCTTATGAAATGAAATCCACTAAATACTCTCCTGGATGGGTTTCTTTTACTCTTAAATAGATGGTCATGTTTTATTATTCCTAATCAGACGTAATTTCCTAACTGGTCATTTGATTGATGTTTCAAGCATAGACATTACTCGTATTTATATCCAGTTAGGTTCGCGAGCGGGTAATATCGTAGTTATAAATCATCAATCAGAAGTATTATTGGACTAAATTATATCCATAAAAATACACATTGAGTAGAATTGACCTTATATTTTCAACAATCGGCAATTACTGGCCCATTGACTAATTTGATTTTCCAAATTATTATCACCAATTGAGCCAACATCAGCCCGATTATTCTCATCAATGTGACGTTGATAAGAAGATTTAGGCATTTGCATGGTTCTTATAGGGGATTGACTACTCTAACTAACATTATTGGCATCAATAAATAAAGAGGGACTAGGAATGTCCCCCGTTACCACTGGATTGGATATTGGTGGTTGATTAGTCGATGTTGGCATCAAGAAAACATCATTCATGGCATTGAGAACAATTGGCTTGATCACGTCAAACATATGACTCGCAATGTAATTGGCTATACCGTTCCGTTGCTCTTCGAACAGTCTCTTCATAATGGCCAACATATAAGGATTTGGTGCAACTTTTCTTGATTGATTTGCGGTGGGACGTCAAGAAAGGTCTACCCCCTCTCACGCTAGCCTTCTTTTGCTATTTGGTTAACGGGTGATCACGTGCGTGCAAACACGTCACTGCCACTAGGATTGTTACTCGTGGCGTTGTTAGGTCCTAGATGATTCCTTGTTCATGGCATTGAGTTTCCTTAAAACTATCCACAAGTCAACCCACTAGACATGCCAAAAAGAATGTCTTGTCAAAATTGTATCGTTGATAAAATGTCTTTCATCGAAATTTGTTCTTTAGTTTTTATCAAGAAGAGACGAGTTCCGTGGCAATTCCGAATATGAGTTCTGTGGTTTCTATATGCTTTGTCAAAATTTAACCGATGACGAAGTACAAAATATTTTGCTGGAATTTAATCGACTACAAAGTGAGATGATAGAAAGATAAAACGTCCGAATGTAATCGATGACGAAAATTTGAAAACTATAACTAAGATACATGTTGTGATTTAACCGACAACGATATAGCTGAAACTACGACTAAAGTACCAAAATTGAAAGATATTTAAATTGCAAAAAAAGTAAAGATAAAGATAAATATGCGAGAACGTGAGTTCTTTAATTGATTGGAGTGACTTTTATATGAATACACTTCGGGTATTTGAATCTTTGGTGGTAACTTCCTTGTCGCGATCTTGGGCATAACTCTCTCATGAATAGTTATTACTTGAATTTTCGATTGTAACTTTCTTGCCACGATCTTAAACTTCATAACTCCATGCCGTCCTTATCCGAAGCAATTTCAACTATCTTCAATACTTATCTTAAATAGTAATCATGTGGTTAAATCGTTACTGACTAATCGGCATTGTATATCGTTAACAGAATTTAGTCACCCGAATTCCTGATCATCAAATAATTGTTCAACCAATTGGCTTTGTATAATAACACCGGGGCATTGATATAATTGTTACTTACCAACATTGGAGTCAATGGTCAACCGGTTACCACCGCATATCGATAGCATCACTTGGTGATCGGTATTCAGAAATCAATCGGCATTTTCCTCTCACTGGCAGTTGTCCACAATCGATCAACCCTACTTACATCGACTCAGTTTGTCGATTATAGTGAAGAGTCGGTCATTTTTTGATGTAGATAGGATGGCTATTTGTGTCATAGATTCGTGTTCCCACCGTATTATGTTAAAATTCGGATCTAATTCGAACCCGACATGTCTATTGATTAAAACAGAACCACCCTCCTGCTCTCTCAATTCACCCAACAAGACATGAAGATTCCGACGGGGCCACTGTCGTAGACACATTGCCACGTCAAGCCACTGCTTCTCGAGCTGTCAAATGCTAAGTTCGCCCCCCCCTCTCCTTTCGCTCGTGTCCCTCTCTAGGTCATGCTCCTCGGCCCAAACGCTGCCCTCCTCGACCCTTCCCTCGTCCCCGCCGCCGCCATTGACGAGCACGGGTGGCGAGGTGCAACTAGCCGAGAGATCTGAGGCTTTTGAATCAAAGCTCGGGCCTCGAATCAGGGTCCAATATGGGGTCTTTTTAGGGCCGAATCTTTAGCGCATTTTGCGGCACTTTCACTTTTCGACGATGCCCGTGCATTCATCCCCGAGAATAGACTGTAGAAATGCCCAAGTGAAGTCCACCGTGGAGTAGAAGCACGACCAACAATTCAGTCAACAAGACAGCTGCCCCAGGGGCGAGAGGGGAGCCGCCACATACGAGACAACCCGAGCGATCGCGAGCCAAGACATGGCCATCGCCATCGCCGCCGCCGCCGCCGCCGCCGCCGCATCCGCCTCGGCTCTCCCTTCGAGCTCCGCTTCCCGCATTCCCTCGGCCCCCGCCAAGCCCTTCTCCTTCTTCTCTCCCTCCCCCGCTTCCTCCCCTCCTCGGTCCCGTCTCCTCCGCGCCAGAGCCCACCTCCGAGCCCCTCGGTTCTTGATCTCCGCCGCCGCCGCCGCCTCCATGAGCGTGCGGGCTCCGGAGAGGAGCTCGCCTCCGTCGTCCTTCCTCGACCGCCGGGAGAGCGGTTTCCTCCATTTCGTCAAGTACCACGGCCTCGGCAACGACTTCATCTTGGTAAGGGTTCTTCATTCGGTCTCTCTATCTCTTTCGGATGTTTGTCTTCTCGACTGTTCGAAAATGTCGGAATGTCGGAGACCCTTTGACTGTCTGATACGAGCCGGAGTCGTTTGTACGTTAGCTGGTTTCTTTAGAGGTTGGGAAATATAATCCAGAGGAACGCTTGTCCGGTACCGATCAAATTCAACACACAAGGCGCGGACTTTCCTGTTTATGCACTGTAGTAGCAGTCCGACAAATCATATATTGAGTTTGGATTGCTCAAAATGTTTTCTTTGGAGGGTATTAGCATCATATTGTAGTATTGAGTAGTTGTCGGTATTTTAGGTTGATAATAGGGACTCTTCGGAGCCTCGAGTTACTCCGGAGCAAGCCGTGAAGCTGTGTGATCGTAACTTTGGGATTGGTGCTGATGGAGTGATTTTCGCCATGCCTGGGATTAATGGCACGGACTACACTATGAGGATTTTCAATTCCGATGGCAGTGAGCCTGAGGTGATACTTTAGTCTTTTGTGCTTTGACAAATCATCATCCGGATAATTATTGGTTTTACATTCCCTTCGTCATATTTCTTCCAGATGTGTGGTAATGGAGTGCGATGCTTTGCACGATTCATTGCTGAGCTTGAAAATCTAAATGGACGACAACGGTAATGGAAATTGCTTATTGTTCTGTGATAATCTAATGTACTGAAAGTAACTTTCAATGAGTCAATGAGATATGTAATTGTAAGTGAGAATCAGTTCTTACCAACGAAATGTGGATAAGGGTAAACATTCTCGGCTATGTTATTTTGGATGAACGCGATGGAACTTTCTCTGGTATTTCGATTTTTAACTCCTTTCGCTCTTTCATTGCATTTGGCAGTTTTACTGTACACACTGGTGCTGGTCTAATAGTTCCAGAGATTCAAGATGATGGGAAGGTATTTTACAGGACCAAAGTTTTCAAGTGCTGCATTTTAGTACTTAATCGGCATTCTTTTTAGCTGCTGTATATGTAATTGCTTTAAAAGGATCTGCGGAATGGTATGATGAAATACATAATGCAGTTAGATTCTGATCAACCAAGTTCCTGTTGCAACCGTCTGTTCTTTGTAAATTGTAATATGTGATGAGTGCCAGTTTGGTATTTGGTTTTTATGCGACCTTATAATCCCAGGTTACAGTTGATATGGGGGAACCGATACTCAAAGCTTCTGATGTGCCCACAAAGTTATTGCCAAACATAGACCGCTCTGTGGTTAAATCTGAACTAAAAGTCGATGGAGTAACCTGGAATGTGACATGTGTTAGCATGGGCAATCCCCACTGTGTCACCTTTGGTGCCAAAGGAGAACAGGTGATTTTTGTGGACAATGTATTATATTCCTCATTTTATAGGCAATATTCTCTGGCTTCAGATCTCAATTTGGAGTATAATAATTTCTGTGTGACACTTTTTGCTCGCAAGAACTATGTGCTCGACTTCATTCCTTTGTCATCCATAGCTCATACTGGAATATGCTGTTGAGCAGAATTTGCAGGTTGACAAACTAAACTTGGCTGAAATAGGTCCAAAGTTTGAGCATCATGAGATGTTTCCAGCGAGAACGAACACAGGTTAGTCATTTATGGAACTGACAACTACATTTGCAGTTGCATGGAATTGCCCTTCTCCAACCCAGTTATACTTTGGTTTCCAGTCAGATCCATCTAACTAATGTTGTTGCTATCATCTTTTGTACCATCAGAATTAACGCTGCCAATGCCCTTAATATCTTTTGCAGTTGGTTGGACTATCATATTTGATAAGGACTAGAAGATTCTTGAGTGCTGTTATACTGTGACATATATGTTATCTGCACTTGCCACATTGCCCTTTGTTTATGCGCTAGATTTCGCTGGGTTGTGGAAAGCTGGTGCCTTGTATATTTATCATAGCTTAAATACTGCGAACAACTTAACATTTGTGAGACGGCCAGTGCCATTTGTGGTCTGGATTCTTAAGTGAAATAATGAAAATTTCGTCAACATAGGTCTCATTTATTTTTATCCCTATGATGTTTGAGCCTCCATCGTTCTGCATGGGCATTTCAACATCAAATTAGTTTTCACATGATTGTGTCCGCAACTTTATTTTACGTGATGGCAATTAAAGAGGTAGATTTTATGGTTTTCCCCCTCCAATTGCTTTCTAAATTCAGGATTGGCTGTTTCTGTGCCTTTGTAGTACCTCCGTGCATATTCTGTTATTTTCCATATGGAGATGTGATTAATGAAAAAATGTATTTGATTGCAGAATTTGTGCAAGTTTTCTCTCCTTCGCACCTGAAAATGCGTGTTTGGGAACGTGGGGCTGGTTAGTGCCTATGGCAATCATTTTTAAGATCCACTCCATTATATGTGACAAGAGAATCATATCAATATGGTTAAGATGATTCTGCCCTCTTTCTTTCATTTCCTGAGCAAAATCTTATGTAAGAGTGCTTGGATGCAGGAGCAACCCTGGCTTGTGGTACAGGGGCATGTGCAGTGGTTGTTGCGGCAGTTCTTGAGGGACGAGCTGGGAGGGTAAGCTCCATTATTGAACTCTATAGTAGGACAATGCAGACATGTAATTCATCTAATTCCATATATTTTGAATTTGATAGGATGATTGTTTTGTTGATCACGGATAGATCCAGTTGTTAGGGACAGAATTCTACATGAACTACAGAATATGTCTGTTTAAAAGTGCTGAAAATCGTTTAATCCAATCCTAGTCTCGTAATTTAAACTTTTCTTTAAAATCTGGACCCCGTCTTTATCATGGCTTCTTGGTAAAGTAAGCATTATCACGTGTAGAGATTACCTCAGTATCCCGACATTTACATATACACATCGTTGATGTTATAAAGTGAAATGACAATGGTGCATGCATCGGAGCTAAGTGTCTGTATCATATGGATGTGTCTCAAGATTATACTTCTCCCATCTCCCAAGAACAAAGATATTATAGCAAACAAAGGGTGTCTTTCCGTCTTTGCTAGTGCCTCACTTTTTTTGTGCCGGCTTATTATGTTACAGAGTTGCACAGTAGATTTACCTGGAGGTCCACTGGAGATTGAATGGAGAGAGAAAGACAATCACATATACATGACTGGCCCAGCTGAGGCGGTCTTCTATGGATCCGTACCCATTTAGCACAAATTGAACTTTTGTACTTAACCAACTTTTATTTAACAAACTAGAATAATGGTCAAGTGCAGGTGTACGGGTGAAGAGTGTTTGGAGTGTGTCTGGATAGCTGGAGTCCTGTCTTATTCGAATTGAGTTGTCTGAGGTAATAGCGGAGGTGGTCTTTATGACCAATTTGTTGACCTAACTGGTTTGGTGATGAAGTGATCTCTTACGGTGAATTTAGTGATCAAGTCTGATCCTTGATGTGGTGGGTGCTGCATATCCAGACTAGTATCACCATTTCAGGTTTCCCCATCTGGATTTAGATGCCAAACTCTCGGTTACTTTCTTACTTCTTTTTCCCCTTCTCTAGCGAAAGAATCTCTGTACTTCGCACTAAACCTGATTGTTGAGTACACCTGTGAGAGAGGGAGAGAAGCAGAGATGTGGTACCCCTGCTCCAGACGGTGGCTTTCGTGAAGGGAGATAGAAGCAAGTGTGGAATGGTGTTGTCCTTTGGCATTCGTCCAGGACCAATGGCGGTAAGAGATTTAGATGTACACACGTTTTTCTGCCCTGTCGAGGCTGGGCTTGTTCACTCATAAATCTTATCAACGATAGCTTGAGGGATGGAATTTGTCTATCTACAAAACCATCTTATTTAGCTCTCTGTATTTGGGCATTATCGTCATAGGCTGACAGACCCAGCTTTGTAGAATCTGATGGCCATTGGCCTAGTCTGAGTGTAGCGTTCAACCCTGCCGTAGTTGTTCCTTGTCTTCGCATTGCTGTGTAATTAAGGAATCTATCACCATCACCGTGTGATCGAGCTCTCCCTGCCGTCGGGCGGGCGGTGGTCAATTGATTTGTGTATCGTTTACAAATAACTCTTACAACGTAATTTCATCTTACCTAACCCTCCTGTGTGATAGCTGCTGTAGTATGGCTGTTCATAGACCGCAATAGCTGTTCCCATGATTTGTGTTTTTTGTTATAACAATCGCCCGACCAACGTTAAATAATAAGTTCTTATTGAAATTTTAAAGAAACTTGACTTAAATTTATTTGTATTATCTATATAATGAGAACGCTAGTTATAATTATTTTGACAAATCACGTATTATTTGACTGAATATCATAATTAGCATAATATCTGTTGCTTACAATTATGTGTAATTATCTAAATTTGGATAATTTAATGTCAAGTAATTTAAAATTGATGATTAGCTTAATGACTACTTATTTTTAATAATGCTCAGAATGTCATATATATTATTTTAACCGCACTCTTAATTATGGAACAAATAATGCTTATGATGATATTATTACATGTTATATGACGAAATCTTCCGAGTAATCACACAATAATTATTATATAATAGATAAAAGCTTAGACATTAAAATGTAACATCTTCATATTGTATACGAGGTATTACACTCATCGTTGCTACTAAGCGAAGATCCTTGCGCTCCCACTGACGACAATCGAGCGAGGTTAGGCATGTTCATGATCACCACTATCAAGTGAGAGTCGACCGACTCCCGTGAGGGCTCTGGATCCAACCGTGGGAAAACGGGCCATTACTCTATTAATGACGAGGGTTGCTCCTTCGCCGCAACCCCCCCTCTCTCTCCTGATGCTATTGTTTCTATTTAAGATTATTTAAAAAAAAATTGGCGACATGACTATACACGACATCAAACGTGTGCCCCCACGGCTGAGTTGAATTGCCGCTAGCTAGAACGACCGAAGGAGTTCGACACCCAACAAAATTTCAAGGACCAGGTCGATCAAAATCAAAAGCTCAAATGCCCCAATTCAACATTTCACAGCAGTTCGAGGACCAGTTTTTAAATTTTCCCCGACAAACATAGAAAGACCTTCAAAATAAAAAATAAAAATAAAAATTAAAGCGGATGATAGAAAGCACGCGCCGCATTTGAAATTTCTGACGTGGGACCCACCCGACACCGAGGAGGAGGAGGAGGAGGAGGAGCGCCGAAACATTACCTACGGCGCCTCATACGTGTCGCGTCCTACGTTATTACCGTCGACTAGCCGTTTGGAAAATCAAACCCACTCTTGACTTCTCCGTCTTCCTTCCCCCACCCCCCCCACCACTTCAAAAAAATTTCCACAACCACAATTCTGCACAGGCCTCAATCAAGAATCCTCTCTCTCTCTCTCTCTCTCTCTCTGTGGATTCCACCTCCGCTCTCCAAGTTCCTAACCGCGAATCCATCGCTATAGACCCCTGAAGATCTCTGTAAGTGCAATCACTCCCGCGTCCCGTTCTTCAATGTGGAACCTTGGATCTTGTTAGCTGTTGCAATCCGATGGGAACTGAACTGCCGAACAGCGCAAAAGAGGGGGGGAGAAAAATGTTCTTTTATGCGCATTGTTTCCTTCGTTCCTCCCCTTTGTCGAAAGAGATTTTCGTAACCTTGGAGGGCCCCGCCCGACCCCAAGCGAACATCGAGCGCTTTGCATTGGGAATATACGTGAATTCTGTCTGCTTGTGTTGTGTCCATCTCCTCCCTCTTTTTGATGGCGTATCGTTCTTTTTCCCCTCCTCTTTTTTTTTTTTTTCCTCTCTTTGGAGCCGTGCAGGTGGGAGAGAGGGAGTGGCGGAATGATGTCGCTCACCCCGGATCAGTTTAGAAAGGTTGGGTTGGGCGTGGTTCCGTCTCCGTCTCCGTTCCTCACGCCTCGGCCGGAGAAGCGGCGGGCGGACTGCAGAGGCGGCGAATTATGGAGCTCGAATCGGCACGAGAAAGATAAGGAGGTCAATGTGCAGGTTCTGCTGCGGTGCAGGTGGGCATTAGCAGCACTTCGTGCTTACTCAAAGTCGTCTCCTTTTACCCCCTTAGGTTTGGTGAATTGTGGTATGTCGGTCGACTCTGCTCATCTGTAACGTAAGGTAGATAGTCGAAGGTGTTGACGAGACTATTCGTGGATGGAGGGTATGATTATTGAAATGGAAGGAGTTCTTCACGGTTGATTTTGAATGAATTGGAAATACTTTAGGTAATAGCTCTGCAGCTACCCAAAAGCTAAGCAACAACAAAGTGGGATTGTACCATTTGAATTCTTAAATGTGTTTCCAATTACATAATTCCTTAAATGCCGCTTCTGGGATGGGCATTCTAAGATTAGAGCTCGTTTGTCTAATTTTATCTGTCAGGCCATTAAACGAAGACGAGCAAAGGTTGAATGTGCAGAAGGTCATCTCGTGCAATGAGCACAGAAGAGAGGTCAATGTCATGCAGAATTTAGCCAACAAGCAAATAGATAGGATTTTCACTTTCGACAAGGTATGCTGACATGATTTCCGCTGTGAGGAAAGATTTCTCAAATAATTACTAGCTGAACTAGATTTTATCTGGCAAATTTGCAAGGTTTTTGGGCCTAAAGCACAACAAAGATCAATATATGATCAAGCCATTGCTCCCATTGTTAATGAAGTTCTTGATGGTTTTAACTGCACCATTTTCGCCTATGGGCAAACGGGCACCGGTAAAACCTACACAATGGAGGGCGGGATGAGAAAAAAGGTAAAATAGCAAATTGCATAATTTCATAAATATTTTACATTGGTTGATGTCGTTTTTATGGAACACAGGTTGGTGAACTGCCTGCTGAGGCTGGCGTCATTCCACGAGCAGTTCGTCAAATTTTCGATACACTAGAAGCACAAAATGCTGACTATAGTATGAAGGTGACTTTTTTAGAACTCTACAATGAAGAGATAACTGATTTACTAGCCTCCGAGGACTCCTCACGCTATATGGAAGATAGACAGAAGAAGCCAATATCTCTGATGGAGGATGGAAAGGGTTGTGTGGTTGTAAGGGGCCTCGAGGAAGTAGCAGTATATAGCGCAAATGAAATCTACACTCTGTTAGAACAAGGAGCATCGAAAAGGCGAACGGCTGATACCTTGTTGAACAAGCGTAGTAGGTAATTATTCTTCTTTGCTGAACTTTTAAGGGTGTCTAACTTAATGGAAACTACAAAGCTAGTCCTTTTATAACCTTAAGCATTTAGTGGTTACACTTTTCAATGATATTATCCTTTCTGCAGTCGGTCTCATTCCATCTTTTCCATTACGACCTACATAAAGGAAGCCACAGTTGGAGATGAAGAGCTCATAAAATGTGGCAAGCTTAACCTTGTTGATTTGGCAGGATCAGAAAACATTTCTCGATCAGGAGCAAGGGAGGTATGATATCTCTGATCTCTGCTATCAAAAGCATGTTTTCACAATCTCTTTCTGTCTATCCCTGTCTCTGTCTCTCTGTCTGTCTCTCAATCACATGTACAAGCATGCTGAGCGAGAACCAAAAACTATGTTAATAATATCTGAAGTCCTTGCAAAACCTAGTAATGAGGCAAGCCTAAATTGTTAACATATGCACACCAGCAAATAGTTATATAATGATGTCTGCTGACCTAGAGTGTACCCTGAAGCTGCAATTATTTACAATCAATTTCTTCTTATTGACAGATAAAAATATAGAAGCCCTAAAATTTTATGATCCGAATATGTTTTTCTTGGATATATTACATGCAAGACCTTTTGCATCAGCATGCTTGCTAATTATCTAAAGTGATGTGAGCAAAAATGGAATTGCACAATTTGTGTTGGAGAATACTCTATATTTCCCCAATTTTGCATCAAAATTTGCAATATCAGTTAATGAGTGCGTAAAAATTCCAGGGTCGTGCAAAAGAAGCAGGAGAAATAAACAAGAGCTTACTTACCTTGGGCCGTGTGATAAATGCACTCGTGGAGCATTCTCCTCATATACCTTACAGGTTTTTTCTCAGACGATATCCAACGCAGTGTGCTTGACATTGAGCTCTTCATAACTTCTCATAATGGGTTTTCCTTGTCTGACAATTTTATGAGCAGGGATAGTAAGCTGACAAGACTTCTAAGAGATTCTTTGGGAGGGAAGACCAAAACATGCATTATTGCTACTATTTCTCCTTCTGCTCATTGCTTGGAAGAAACATTAAGCACACTCGATTATGCTTATCGTGCTAAAAACATTAAAAATAAACCAGAGGTTTGTTCTATTGCTGTTTTAGTGTATTTGAGTTTCCTCATGTGCTTTCCTAGTAATATTTACATGGAGTAGCTTTGCAGGCGAACCAGAAAGTGTCAAAAGCTGTGTTGCTTAAGGATTTGTATGCAGAAATTGAGAGGATGAGAGAAGGTTTGACAATGTGTCCTCACTGTCTCGATTGTTACATAAACAAATAACATAGTATTTAACATATATATGTCATCACAGATATCCGAGCTGCAAGGGAAAAGAATGGTGTTTATATTTCCCATGAAAGATTTGCCCAAGAAGAGGCTGAGAAGAAGGTAAGTCCAAACAGTTTCATGGAGTGCTCTGATATTTATATAAAACTCCCGACTCCTGGATCAAATCCTTTTCTCCTTGGAAATCATTGGATTACATTCATCTGCAGGCAAGGAATGAAAGGATAGAGGAATTGGAAAGTGATCTTATCCTTTCTGAGAAGGTATTAGCTTGCTTTTCTTTGGGACCTTTCTCTTACCGATGCGATATTTGATCAGCTGATTATTTCCATTTGGCCAGCAAAGTGAAAAATTTCGCAAGCTCTATCTTACAGAGCAGGAACAGAAATTGGACCTCGAAAGTAGTCTTAAGAACTGCAAGGTACAAGTTATGGACTTCACATCATTAATCATTTGTTCAAAGGGTGAAAATATTGCATCTGCAACGATAAAAAATGATGTCTTCTACAGATTGACCTGGAGACCAGTCATAAGGCATTGCTTGACCTTCAAGAGCAACACCGGTTGGCTCTCTCCACATTGAAGAATAAGGAATTTGTAATCTCAAAGCTGCTACAATCAGGTAATATTTTGTCATGAGAAGTTGACTTAAGTTAGTCATACCATTTTTATCAATTTATTTTACTCATACAGACTTACAATCTTTCCGATGTTATACAGAAAGTTCCATAATTGATCGTGCAAAGGAGTTAAGATCAGATTTGCAAGATGCATCTAAGGATTTAAGTTTGTTGTTCGGGAAATTAGGTACCGCTTCTTTTTGTGGTTTTAAAGTTGCATATTCTATACTATTAGCTGAAACAGTGAGGAGACAGCTATAACTTTTTGAGTTTGAGGTGGTTTCGTCTGAGGAGTATTTATTTTATCATGAAAACAGAGTAATATTACAAGTTCTGCATGGTTCACTATCTATTTGCTCCACCAAAGTACCTATTTCCTGGTTGAAGACTTGAGAATTTTCTCTAGAGTAAATTTATGAGTGACTCCACAAAGACTACCATTGAGGATCTAATATTATCTTCCACTATGCAGACTACAAAAGCAGGATGGAAGCAGAGAACCATGATATTGTCTTGACGTTTGGCTCTCAACTTGATCAAAGCTTGAAAAACTTGCATAGGACTATCCTGGGCTCAGTTTCTCAACAACAGCAAGAAATAAGATGCATGGAAGAACATGTCTCCTTGTTTCTTGCGAGTAAAAATGATGTGAGACGACTGCTTGCTTTAAATAATTACATGCTTGTCTCAAACTAGTTCTAATGAATAGTTTTATCAAACATGCCAGGCAACAGAGAGTCTGCGTTTGAAGGTTGAAAAGATGACGACGACGCATAGTTTAGGCCTGTCTGCATTGACTGATTATGCCAATAAACTACAGATGAAAGCCGCCTCTGACCTTGATCAAATAAATTGTAAAATAGCATCAGAGACGAAGGGCATTCAGGAAGTATGAACTTAGCTAGTCCATTCTTCCTTTGAACTTTTGTTTACTGCTCTCATTGAACCAAATTCTGTGCTGTTTTTGCAGTATATAGTCAAGTTAGTATTGGAGGCCAAGGAGATCATCAGAGACATCCATCATGCTCTTACTGAACAGAAAGAAATACTGGCATTTTCTGCACAGCGACAGGAAGAGGTAAAGTACCTTCTTCTTCTTCTCATGTCCGGGTCCGGTTTTGTCTGCTCATTGATTGGTCTATGTGACCCTGTGACCTATACTTAAAATGTGTCGAATCTTTACTTCATCATGATTGAAATAACAGGGATTAATTCACCATGATTGAAATAATAGGGATTACGAAGAAGTTTGGTATCTGCGCACGTAGTATCCAAGGCAACCATGGACCTTTTCGGTGATGTTCACAGTCATGCTTCTGAAGTCAAGTCAATCATTGAAGAATGCCATGCTGAAAGGATCTGCCAACTGAATGATTTTGAGAAGAAATTTAAGGTCAGATAAGATACTTCAGATAGATCTGCATTTTATAATTGAGCCTCGTGGAAGCTTTTAGCTTATGGATTGTCTTGAAACAGGAAGAGGCAGCGAGAGAGGAAAGACTGGCTTTGGAGCAAGTTGCCGCAATTTTGGCAAATTTGACATCTAAGAAAAATAAAATGGTGGGGCGTTTTCTCAGAATGTTGTCCTTTCTGCTATTAAAGCCACACACCCACGAGTCATTTATGCATAAGAAGGGTCTTAGTAAATTTCGAGGCAGTTTTTTGTTGTGCTTTTGACATCTTTCCTGATCATCAGGTCTCAGAGGCATCAAATGGTATAATCGACTTAAATACAAGGGAAGAGCAGAGATTGCATCATCAAACTACCAACATGCAGCATATTGCAGCTGATGCTAGGAAAGAGTTGACTAAATACGTAGTAGAGGCAGAAAACAATTTCTTGGAAGATTCATTTTCGGTGGTTGAATCCAGGGCTGTATTGGACAGCTGCTTTGAAGAGTGGTATGGTTTTAATATACCTGAAGTGTATTTGGAAACCTATTTGAGCCATCATACATGAAATACAGCACGTCATATTTAAGCTAGTATCTGTTGAATCACTATACAAAATACGTGGTTTCTCTTAGCATTAAATTTATTAAATTACAATCTGTTTGCTTAAAAACACTTCTTTCCTATCTAGAAGTGGATAGCCTCGCCCAACACACAACTTGAGAGAATGAACAAAATCTTACCTTGTAGCCCGGCACGGACTGCTGAAAGTGTGGGATCTAAAACATAAATAAAAAATTAATTGTCAGAACATTGGCCTTCTTATGATATACGAAATTGAATTAGCAGGAAACAGATGTAAGTTAATTTAGCTACCCTATGTACATCACACATCATCCTTTTCTCTTTTTGTGTAATGCAGTTCAAAGCTTGTGGATAATTCCAGGAGACAATGGGAGAATGCTGCATCTGCCATAAACGAGTTCAAGGATGTTAGTATAGAAAAGATAGCATCTCTTGTAAGGTAAAATCCTCTCTATCATGAACTGTTTCTTCTCATTTCTTTGTTCTTTTTCTCATAATGCGACTCCTCAATGGCTTAAGCAGGGAAAATATAGGCGAAAACCAGGATTTATGTGAACGATTTAGATCTGCATCTTCCTCCACGGATAGAGATTTTGCTGCTAGAGTTGGTGATATGGTCACTGCTATTTGTGGTAACAATCTTCATTTAGCCATTGATGTCGATGTCTTCTCTATGTGCTATTCTCATGCCTTGGTCGATTGGGCGTGGCAGATTCACTACAATTGGATCGTGACTATAAGGAGAAATTAGACTCCACGGCAGCCTCATGCATGGGTCAGCTAAAGTCGATTGCAGAGAAGCATGGAGCGGGTGTTTCGGAAATCCGAAGCAAAGCAGAACAGTGCCTCACAAAAAATTATCTGGTAAACTGTCTATCTACTGCAACTGCCAAATTGCTTCTTCGAGGTGCATTGTCGAAATAGACGTATATCACCACATGACTAATTCGCGGCACACTGCGCATAGGTTGATGAGCCCACGTCCACAACCCCTAGGAGACGGGTCATAACGGTTCCAAGTTTAGCGTCCATTGAGGAGATGCGGATGCAGTTGAGCGAAGGAAATTCGGAGAACGAAATCAGAGGCGACCGGACAGAAGGCAAGCTCCACCAGCCAATAGATTTGCAGCCGCCCGATAGACCTCCTTTTGCAGATATGAATGGTGAGTTGTACTGAGGAAGGCGGTTTTAGCAGACTGTGATCCGGCATGCTTGTTCAAGTGTCAAAGAGGCAAAACTTGCGCTCATTGACTGATGAGCAGCAACACTAGATTGAGTCCTAACAGCGAAGTCCTAGCTAGCTATGGAAAGTCTCTCCTCCTCTCTTTTCGGACAAGTCATTTGTAAGCAAGTATCGTACCAACTTGTCCAATGATTCCATGGAAATGATTAAAGCATCCATGGTGATCAGCAATGCACTTTAGCGGCTTTAAACTCCATGACCGCCTTCATAATTGCAGCACATGTTTACTGCGAAGTCGTATCGGCGAATGTAGGTACGATGCGCGGATGATTGTCGTGTGCCTCAGCGTGGACTTTCCCCTAGCTAGCTAGCTCAACAACTCGGGGCGTCGGTGGGACCATCGTTCATTCAAATTCCTGCCCCGTCTGTGCCTCCTTTTAAGGCATGTCGAGGACCACAGCGACTCCATGGGACCATGGCGAGGACCACCTAAGCTGATTCCATGGTCTTCCACGTATCTCGGGGGAGGGGGGGTTTCAAATTGAATAAACGATTTAACCAGGCCCCTCTTAATAGATCGAGAAATCCGTAAACTAGATAGGAGATAACGGGCCCCACGTGGGCCCAATTTTATGGGCCCATCACGGCCCACCGAGGCCACCGAGGAGATCGCTCTCGAGCAGGATTAGGTTTCGCCCACGTGTACGGCGGTGATGATGTCTCCACGAACCCTGATCGTGCAGGGCACCATCTGGCATCATTTTTCCTGCCCCCCGCGACGGGAAAAAAAGAAAACCCGAAAAAATCCATCCCTTCCTCTCTCTCTCTCTCTCTCTCCCCCGCCCCCCCAAGTTCCGTAAGAATCTTCAGATCTCGCCGCGATCCGCGTCCGTACGGTCGCCGGCGCGTCCTCCGATCGCGCCTCCCGTCTCATGCCTCTTCTCCGTCATGGTAGGTGGGAGATGCGGAATGCTGTATTGGATGTTTTTCCTCCTCCTTGTTCTTGTGGGAGTTCTTTTGAAGTGCATATACCTATTGCCGTGGCGTTTCGTAGCATCTCTCGCTAGATTGTTTCCGCGGGCGAATGAGTGCGATGATGGGCGAAAGTGTAGGGTCGCGCGAGCTAGAGTTTCGCGAACGAGTGTTTCTTCGGATTAGGAATCCGACTGCCCTCTTCTTTGCATGCCGCGATCGCGCAATCGAACAGCGAAATCGCGCGCGCGCGCTGTCGCTACACTTTCCGGGGTTGTTTCCTGCGGGAACCTGACCGGGGTTGTTTCTTTCTTCGTGGCAGGGATGTGTGTGGACTGGCTTCGACTCGGAAGCGCTTGTTGAGGGCGTGTCTGGGGTTGGAATCGAGTAGTTTGTGCCCAGGGCAAGTGCGTCGCGGATGAGAATTTGTGGGTTTCGAGCGCTTTGCCTGTTGGTTTGACCTTTTCCGGCTTATGAGAAGTGCAAAGAGCGGAATTAGAGGCTATCCTGTGCTGTACTGAGAGAGATGGTATGCTCCGTTTCGTTTTGGATGAATGCGGTTTTTCTCAGGTCGAGGTTTTATTGAGGGGTACTTGCCGTTTTGTGATCTTTGTGCATTTTTGGGACTGAGCTTGGAGCTTGGATACACTCCGCTGGCTGTCATGTTCGTTTTTGTGCCATTGCATGGGAAGGACCCAATGTTATACCGATTGATTTTTTTGAGTGTTTGTTCTTGTATGAGCTCTTGAGAGCTGCTACATTGGTTTTGTGTTTGGAGAACTTGTTTATCCCTGCACATTGTAGCAAGTTTTTGGACATTTTACCTATGTGCGCCATGAATTGCTTGTGGACAGTGAAAGGAGTTACCCCATATTGCTACTAAGAAGTTTGTAGTGCTTGAACGAAAAATATTTGCCCTATGAACATGTTATTTT
Organism: Syzygium jambos; assembly: GCA_031216235.1. Classification (NCBI taxonomy): domain Eukaryota; kingdom Viridiplantae; phylum Streptophyta; class Magnoliopsida; order Myrtales; family Myrtaceae; genus Syzygium; species Syzygium jambos. The sequence goes on from CM062230.1 coordinate 27,618,276, forward strand.
GAAGCACTTTTAAACGATCTGCTGTCATATTACTTTGTGCATTTTGCATCGTCTAAGTATTCTGTTCTTTCTTGTTTCTACTAATACCATGTATTTGGCTCTTTCTGATAACTTCTTGATGGTTTAAGGATTGTTTGATTGATTCGAGGAGTCAAAACTGAACAATTTGTCACCAGGAATAATTAAGATGAAGCAATTTCTTTCAACTAGCGATTAAGCAGAGACTCGTAAACAATATTAAGAAGCACCATGGAAGCTCTACATTTTGCATTAAATATAGTGATTTTGATGGTTGTGTCTTGCTTGATGTTAATATGGAAATGCTTTGTGCACTTTGGAAAGAATCTAATGAGTAGGGGTGGTGACTTGGTGGTAAAACTGCGCTTACATTTTGTGAAGGATGACTTGTATGTCTTCTGTCTATACTGAAATACAAGGTTCTAAGCCATCTCTTTGGGTAGTCTTTTCAGAATCAGGGCTTTTGGACTGGAAAAGATGCTAGTGGCTTAACAAACAGTGAGATGGCTCACGATAATACTCCTAGAATAGAAGGGAAGTGGTCGCAACAGTGGTTCATGGATGGCCCTGAGACTGAGCATCCCAGCAAGAAACAGGCCATAGAAGTTCCAAGCAACACTTCCTTTTTAGGACTGTTGAGCATGAACTCATCTCCATGGGGCTTTTCTTCTGGTTTTCACACAGTTTCTGCCCCTGCCCAATTTTCTGAGCAACTACTTGATGCTGAAACGACTGGAGCTGTCAAGTATAACGAGAGATGCGCTCCATCTATTGGTGGGGAAAAATTGAATATTGGGAGAAAAATGGATGAAGACCTTTATCCTAGTAATTCCTCATTCGGCTTGTCAATGTCTCATGTGCCAGAAGTTCCTGGATCAGGGCTTAATTATGGCGGTCTGAGAAAAGTTAAAGTGAACCATGTTAAGGACTCTGACAATGTGACTCCATTATCAATGGGACATGGCTACAATAGGGTGGCTTCCGGTGCCATGTTTGCAGCTCAATCTTTCTGTAAGGAAGAAGAAGATCCTGTTTCAACTGCTCTTGCTTCTGGTATTGGAGATGGCAACATCATATCTTCAGCTACTAGTGATCTGGGTGAAAGCAGCAGTGTCATGTCAATCGGGAAACTGTATGAAAATGATGGTGAGAGTGCTGGACAGGCGTACAAAGGGCATGGTGATGCCATGTCTATTCATGCAGATAACAATGTTTTGTCTATGGGTCAAAGCTACAAGGCAGATGATTGTTCCATGTCAATGGGCCATATTTATGGCAAAGGGCAGCACATCTCTGTTCCAGCAGGTAACATCTACAATAATGACGACAGCAGTAGTTTATCCATGTGTCACTCCTATGGTTTAGGGCAAAGCACAATCATATCCTTTGGCAGCCCTGACAATGATGATGCGAATTCCTCAAGGAGGCTTATATACAGTAACAATTTGTTCTGTGGTCTGCCTTCTGTTCAAACGTCAGATGCAGTCAATAGCAATCAGTTAATTAAGTCAAATGGCGATATTTTTCCTAGTTCTACTTCGGTTGTTGCCTCTGGAATTGAAAATTTATCGCGGAAGAAAGAGGAGCAAAACACTTCTAAGAAAGGTTCAAACAACTTCCCCTCAAATGTCAGAAGCTTGCTATCAACTGGCATTTTAGATGGGATATCTGTGAAGTACGCTGCGTGGTCACGAGAGGTAATGTCACTTTAGATGTGTTCACAAATTTTAGACAGTTTCATCTTACAGTGATGTGGAGCTGGTTCTTTGTTTAGAAGGAGCTCCGTGGTGTGATTAGAGGTTCGGGATATTTATGCGGCTGTCAGTCATGTAATTTCGCGAAGGTAAGTGCATTTCTGGACTTGTTATCTGGTCGAACTGCTTCTATGTAATTTAATCTACTGATTGAACCGGATGAAATGGACTGTTAGGTAATTAACGCGTATGAATTTGAACGACATGCTGGCTGCAAGACCAAACACCCGAATAACCACATATACTTCGACAATGGAAAGACCATCTATGGGATTGTTCAGGAACTCAGGAGCACACCCCAAAATATGTTGTTTGAAGTCATGCAAACTATTACTGGTTCCCCAATCAATCAAAAATCCTTCCGTCTCTGGAAAGGTAATGCTGACTTCCTTCTCTGATCAATGGCTTTGCTTTAGCATGATGAACTTTGAAGAATCATATGAATTGTCGTTATCGTCCAATTTTACTGGCATCTTGCAGTCTTCTCAAAACGCTCAATTTGCTTTTTTCAGAGTCATATTTAGCTGCAACCCGAGAACTTCAGCGTATATATGGGGAGGATTAAGGGAAGCAATTGTCATAAGCTCTACCTTGTCTAAACTATTATGTAGGTATCATCGTGATGTTGTTTTCCATATTTAACTCTACTCGTTAGGAATTGTGTCAGTTAATCTGATGGTGATGTTTTTCCTGGATTGAGGAACCCTTTTCCTTCTGCGGGGAAGTATGCTTGAGGCGGTACTGATCAGGGTGTGGTTCTCGAAGCCCCTTTTTGTAACGACTTTTTGTCCACTAAACAAGAGTTGTGATTTGCTCGCACTGAGTCCTTCAGTTTGCAAGGGCAGTTTTACCTGGATAAGTGTCTGCTAAACTTATCCAACCATGACAGCCACATCTAGAAGTTCCACCAATTGTCATGATTTGGTTTTATTCAGCTTTCTGGGGTTAACTTATGGCCGACCCTAGGCAATGGAAAGGAAAGTTTTGCTCATGCAGCTCTCATGGTTGATGTTCAGTGCGGGAAAGTCAACATGGCATTGGAATGTAGAAAACATTCTGAGATCAAATGAATTCTTCTCTACTTTCCCTACAGTTGTTGAGGTTAGCAGGTGAGACTCATTGGTTATGAAAACTATTTTGATTACATTGCCTCTGCATCTGCATCTACGGGAGCAGTGCTTTAATACGGCACTTAGAGTGGTTGCACTGGGAGTTGTAGTTATACTTCACCATGCACAACTAGATAGTGAATTTCAAGAATGAGGATCACTTGCTGATAATATCCCGACAAAAACTATTTACATTTTGTAACAGCGACAATTTTGTAGGATGCACATTAGGGGTGAATCGGTCATTTATGTTGGATTGACTCGAATAAGCGAGTCGAATTAAGTCAACGCCTTGCCTTGTAAGAGACTCATCAGTTCTTTCACTGTGTGGATGTGTTTCGTTTTGTCATTCTGGAGGATTACTCTCTGCTCTTCGTTCATCACTCTTGATGGAAGTACTAGTATGATGTATTCAAGTAAGACGCTTGGATGCTTTTTAGTTTGTTTTGCGAACGACTTCATTATAGAAGGGAATATTTCTTTGAAAATCGTTTCTGGAAAAAATAGTTGTTTTCCCCTTGCTTGAGAGAGAGAGAGAGAGAGAGAGAGAGAGAGAGAGCTCAAACATATGAAATCTGTCAGCTTTAGAAGAATAGCGGCAGTCCTCACTCCCCAGTTAAAAGATTAGTGCAAAATAGCTCTTATTTTGGAACGTGATTTCTTTTCTCAATTGGGGCTTTTCAGTTGACCTCATTCATTTCCCGTGTGCGAAACATCCGAAATCATCAAAAATATTTTGCAGAAAAGTACTTTCAATCGAAATTCATTCTCAATTGGGGCTTTTGATTGGTTGCGCCCTGTTTAGAAAGACTGGTCGAACCACCCGAGCTTTGAAAAGGGCTCGAGGAAGATCGAAAACGGTAATCATTCATTCAAAGAATTCTCTCACGTCTCCAGTAGAGCTCCATCTCTTGTAGCTGCCGTTCGCCGCTCTCATCCTTCTTGCTCCCGTGCTTGTTGATCATGCTCTCTGTGATGGACAAAGGACTTGCTGCTGATGCCAGAGTCGCGGCTCTATGCCGCAAGCCGGGTTCTCAGCCGTTGATGTTGCTGATGGCCTCATTTCAGCTGACAAACTGAGGGAATGTAGCCTCACCTTATTTGGGAAATTTCTGCCGAATCTTCTTTATTAATGTGCAAGCGTTTCGGAGCACAATGAGGAAAGCTTGGAGGGTCGATGAGGTAACCTTCAGTTGATCAGGGACTGTTCGACATAACTTTCCTATCTAAAAGCAACAAAAACGTAGTATTAGATCAAGGACCTTGATCCTTTGCAAGTGACGTCTTCTATTAAAGACTTAGGAACCCCACAAAACCCCCGACTGCCACTCTTTTGCCGTTGTGCTTTTTGGGGACAAATTCATGGCCTTTACTATGAATGCTTCTCGGAGGAGGCGGTTCAACGAGTAGCTGATAAAATAGGGCCAGTCTTGGATGTTGGTATGGAATCAAAAGGATTAACACGAAAAAAGTATGGAAGAGCTAGAATAAATCTCTCGGGCTTTTCACCTTTTGAAACCGGGAGTTTAAAGGACTTATGATGGAGATCCTTCGCGGTTCGATACCTATTATGAACACCGGCTGCATTTTTGTTTTTCGTGCGGGAGAATCGAATATTATGCAAGGTGGAGTGAGGAAGTTACTTTTGGGGAGGAGTAGATGCAAACAATTGCACAAAGGGTCCTTGGGTTGGGGCCGAAGTTGAGGAGTTAAGCCCTTGTTGGAATATATTCTATGGATAGGACAAACCAATATGTGAAGAAACTGAGATTAGAGATGGTCACGGTTCGGAACCGGCGGTTTCGGTTCGTGGCCAAGAATGAACCGGAATCGGAATATTTTTTTTTTCTTCGGTTCTCTTCTCACTTCTCAGGGCCGGCCGGCGGAGCCGCGGGCGAAGGTCGCCGGCCTCAGGCGAGCCTCGCCGGCGTCGGGCGAGGCTCGCCCTCGTTGGCCCAGCGATGGCGAGCCTCGCCCGACGCTCGCCCTCGCCGGGGCGAGCGAGGGCGAGCCTCGCCCGACGTCGGCGAGGCTCGCCCGACGCCGGCGAGGCTCGCCCTCGCCTAGGCGAGTGAGGGCCAGCCTCCGCGCCTCGCCGACGAGGCTCGCCCTCGCCAGATCCAGGCGAGGGCGAGCCTCGCCGGCGTCGAGCGAGGCTCGCCTTCGCTCGCCCAGGCGAGGCTCGCCCTCGCTAGATCCAGGCAAGGGCCAGCCTCGCCGGCGACCTCCGCCGGCCTCGGCAAGGGCCGGCGGAGGAAGACAAAAAAAAAAACAGAAAAGAAAAAACAGAAAAGAAAATAAAAAAAATTAAAAAAATTATTGTTCCGGTGACGAAACATTATTCAATATAAATTGTAATTAAAATGTAAATTGTAATTAAATTTGAGGACAAAAAGACAAGACAGGGCTTGAACTTAATAAATTATCATTAAGCACATTACAATTCGTTACAACGATCTACAAAAAAAAGGAGCACAATATATATGCTCTAAAATGATCCCAAAACCTAAACATTCCGTGCACAGGGGATCAGAGGTCATATGTTGTCGAATTATACTTGGGTTTCCGTAAGCTCATGTGGGCGTACCCGATATGAGAAACAAGGGTTCCCAAAATATTTGCCAACTCCAATAGTTCTTTTACCCTCAATCGTCACTACCCGTTCCAGTACCGGTAGCGGTAGTATCTCCATCGTTAAAGAATTCGGATTCAGTATTGCGATCTATCTCTTGTTGCCGGTATTGAGCCTTCGTCCAATCAGCAACACAAGCTTGCATCTCCACTGATTCTGGATCTAATCTTGAACGATGTTCATCCAAAATATTACCTCCGGCACTAAATGCTTGTTCGACAGCAACTGTGGAACAAGGGGTTGAAAAAATCTGTTTTGCAATAAGAGAAAGGATTGGGTATCGGCTTGCGTGCCTCTTCCACCAATCCAAAATTAAAAAATCTGTACCACCTTCGGATTCAGTAAACTCAAATGAAACGCTTAGATAACTCTCTAATTCAGAAATATTTCCTATTACTCCCTTTCGTTTTTTTTGTCTATGTAATAAAAGTTGGTACCCTCTACTAATTTTACCTGTACTGTCATTTTGTATCTCCATAGATTGAGAAGATCCAATATCACCTAAATTATATTTAGTATAAAATTCATTATATAATTCTATTACTACGTTTTTAACATTACATACTATAGTTGTAACATTTATCTCATCACAATGTAAACATTGATAATACACACGCAAAAAGTCATTTAAGCCATCCAATTTGCAACGCGGATAAAAAACACAAGCAACTAAATAAATAATGAGAATTTCCATATAATAATGTAGCCACTTCATTTTCATTGCAAGTATAGTATGTTGTAATTCAACATCATTTGCACATTCATCAAAAATTCCGATAATATTAGTACACTCTACTAAAAATAAATGTGTAGTAGAATAATAAACACCGGATAAAGTATAAATTGCATCATTAAAAACCTTTAAAAAATCTAAAATTTTTTGGTAAATATCCCACTCTTGTTGGTATAAATTAATCTGAGGTACATTATTAGAAATGAATGCACATAATAAATCTTTATATGCTAAAGATTCAGCAAGCAAGTGGAAAGTAGAATTCCAACGAGTTGGAACATCTTTTGGAAATCTTTTTGGCTTTTTGCCATTTTCTCTATAAAATCTACCCCATTCTTTCATTTTTTGGGGATGTTTCCATAAAAATTGAATCGCCGTTTTTATTGGTTGAAGAAAAATATCGAGAGTTTTCAAACCATCTTGTACACATAAATTTAAAACATGACAAGCACATCTAACGTGAAAAAATTTTCCACCAAAAGCGGGTTTACAAATATTTTCTAACTCGGCAATTGAAGCGGTATTTGCTGCAGCATTATCAAAACCAATTGAAAAAATTTTGTTAAGCAAATAATATTCTTCTAAAATTTGCCTAATTATTCTATAAATATTATTTGCCGTATGATTATCATCGAAAACTCTAAATGCAATAACTCTTTTTTGAATACTCCACTCGTCATCTATCCAATGACATGTTATGCCCATGTAAGAATGATTTTGCCAAGGATCACTCCAAATATCACTACCTATATGCACGAATCCATTAAATTGCATAAAAAAATTTTGTAAATCTTTTTTTCCTTTTCTGTAAAGATATTTAATTACTCGTTTAGTTGAATTTCTAGGAACACGTTTTGCTTGTGGAGCACATGCTTTTTGTACAAATTCATTAAAACCAAATCTTTCTCCAAAATTAAATGCTAAATGCTCAACGCAAATAAATTTGCCAAATTCTTCCTTATAAGTTTTGTCATTAAAACGAAATAAAGGGGAAGTGTTAGGATTGACGTACCCAGAAATTTGTTGTTGCCCGATATCGATTCCCGTTTCGGTTGGATGTTTGCTCCTAAGATGTCGTTTAAATGTTCCATATCCTTGTCCACCTGTATATTTATATATTTTCCCACAATATTTGCAAATTATATCATACCTTTTTTCACCAATATCAAACCTTTCCATTTTCGTGAAGTGATTCCAAATGTCAGATGTAAATTCTCGTTCTGCTTCCTTTGTTGTAGATATTTCGCCAGGAGGATGAAAACTTTCTTGAGTCGGGACGCGCTCCATATCGGGAAAAATGTTGATTTCATCATCTTGAAAATCTGCATATTCACGAGGATCAAAAGAATGATGGGATTCCGTCGCGATATTCTTACCTTTACCAGATGGGACTCGACTTCCACTTGCCATTTTTCGAGTGGATTGAGAGAATTAAGCGGACTAATTGGGAGAATTAAGAAAAAATTGTGTGAATTGAGAAAATTGAGAGAATTTAAGAGAATTTCGAGTATTCAGAAAATTTGAGACTTGAGAGAAGAGAATTTGAGAGAATTGTGTGAGTATTGAGAGAATTTGGGAGAATTTATAGGAAAAAATTGATAAGAAAATTTAAAAAAAAAAGGAGATAACCGTTGCAATTGCAATGGTTATCTCCTTTTTTTTTTTTTTTCTTTTTTTGTCCCGTTGGGGCTTTTGCCCGTTGGGAGTTGGGACCGTTGGGCTTGGGGCTTTTGCCCGTTGGGAACGGGCCCGCAAGCCGGGCCCGCTGCGGCGCTGCCCGCAGCAGGGCAATTATTTATTTATTTATTTTTTTTCCGTTGCTAATGCCGGCAACGGGCGGCCAACTGGCCAAGGCCAACGGCCGCCATCGCCGGCATCAGGCGAGGGCCGGCCTCGCCCGACGCCGGCGAGGCTCGACCTCGCCAGTTGCAGGCGAGGCCGGCCTCGCCCGACGCCGGCGAGGTCGAGCCTCGCCTGCAACTGGCGAGGCCGGCCTCGCCCGACGCCGGCGAGGTCGAGCCTCGCCTGCAACTGGCGAGGCCGGCCTCGCCCGACGCCGGCGAGGTCGAGCCCTCACCGGCCGGATGCGCAGGCTGTTTTTTTTTTTTTGGAACCGGGCCCGGAACCGGCGGTTCTGGGCCGGTTCATAAATTTCGGGAACCGGGCCCGTAGGGCACGGGCCGGTTCCGGTTCCGAACCGCGGGCCCGGTCAACGGGCCGGGTCCGGGTTTGACCGGGCCGGTTCCGGGCCAAAACCGGCCCGTGGCCATGTCTAACTGAGGTAGTACCACAAACACCATGACAACAGATGCAAGTTGTCCCTTATAAGGAAAAAGAGCTAGTGGAAAATGTACACCGCACAGATTCATCCACAACCAGAAACAGCTCGAGCTGTTCTGGCAGAGAGAAAAGGGCTGCACTGATCCGCTCATTGCTAGAGGAACTGAAGTGTCTTCTAAAAGAGGGGAATTTAAGTATGTCCAAATCGAACCCGGGAGCTTCTCTCATATCCTGAACTGGAAAACGTAACAGAGCTCACCAACTATCCCCAAATCAGTTGTGAGTCAAGAAAGCTGGCCGAGATTGTAAAATTCTGACTTCAAAGAAGAAAAAGAGGTTCGAACCTTATGAAATTGACTCGAACCTCAATTACTTGAAACTCTTGTTCAGATAAGCACTGCTTCGACTGGATGGGCTGAGGCAGCTAGTCCCAATAACAAGCTAGAATTGTCGAGGGCTGGTTACCCCCGACGATTCAAGAGCTACGCGGTTGGCCCAACTTACCGTTCTTGATGGAAACTAAGAATCAGCCACCACATTTTGAATGTCTAAGGAGGAGGCTTCCACTTCCGGAATTGAAGTTGTGGCGCGATAGAGTGACTTCTATACATGCCCCATCCGCATTGCAAGAAAGAATGGTTGCGTGAGATCTAATTCAGAGCATTATCCTGTCAAATACTTTGTCGGGGCCTTGCACTGGGGACTTCAATGAAGCATTCCATCATTGGAAGAAGGAAGGTACTCGGCTATCTCAGAACTCCAAACTACAATCCTTCTAGGAATTTGTTAATAACTGCATGTTATTGGATAAGGAGTGCAAAGGATGCACCTTTGGATCGTCGAATAGATGTGACGGAAATGCTTTTGTAAGGAGGATAATCGGTTGTGTCCTTATTAACCTTCATTTCCAACTTCAGAAGCTTTTGCTCTTTCCGCGGTAGGATCGGATCATAGCCCAATTGTGTTATTTTCGGTGCCAAAACCCCCAAAATGAGAAAAGGAATTCAAATTCGAAGCATCCCGGATGTCCGGCGAGGACTGGCTTAATCTAATACAAGAAGTTTGCAATTCCCCTTCACCGAGAGATAGTAACTTGATAGACGGATTAGAAACTGTATCTAAAGCCCTCGCAACCTGAAGCAGCAGAAAATTTTCCAACTCAAGATAGAGAGTTGACGGTCATAAAAAGAGAGTTGGCAGAGATGGTAAATAGGAGAGGTACACCCTTCGAGAAGGAGAAGGAACAGGTAATCTATGGAGAAATTCAAAGTTTTTTAAGGCAAGAGCAGTGTACTGGCTAGTGGATTGCAGCTGAATTGGCTCCGATATGGGGGCCAGAACACCAAGTTCTTCCACCCCACTACAGTACAACGAAGGTAAATATCTATGGCGAAACGAAATGATGAATCGTTGTGTAGAGATACGACCGAAGAAGGCGGGTATGATAAGGTGAATCTCCGATGTACAGTTCCTTTCATCAGATTAAAAAATCAAGTGTTGTAGAGATCTATTCGAAAATTTCAGCGCATTTTGGCAAAAAACAAACGCGTGCTCACCGTTTCGCGCAACTGCACGTTGGGCTCCATGTTCTGATTGAGCAATCTGACCCGTTCAGTTTTTTCCTTCGAAGACCTACTTCTAGATGTTTCTTTACCGTCTCCATTGGACAAACTAAATAGTGATGTTTAATCGTACTCTCCACAAAATTTAAGCATGACCCGATGGCAGATTACTGCGCACTCGTCTATTTCGAAAGCTGCGCACCGGAGTCTCTTGTTGGCCGAGACCGAATATGAGCGTCTGTGAGTGTGCGCGACGAATCTTGACCTTGAATATCTTGTCTTGGCATTTAACTTACCTCAAAAAAATAAGCTTTGGAAATCCTATATCTAATCTAAGTCCAAATTAGAAATTTAGATGGAAAAACCTCCTTAAACCTTAGTCAACTACCATCTAGAAGACTTGTATAGCACATGCACGGCACATGTATGTTAAATGGATGGCACACACATGACACATGCACAGCAAGTGCATATGTACGACATGCGCATGACACAAGAAAATTTCGGCAAGGTCAAGGAAAAGAGCGTGGCCGAACTGCCTAGTGGGGCTGGGCTCAAATTGTTGGGGCTAACAATACAGCTAGAGGAGGATGGTGAATAGGTTATTTTAAGATCTTTGTACTTTTTATGGAAAAATAGTGAGTACAAAGTAAAGATCACGTTAAGGTAATGTTTTAGAAACCGTGAGCTAATTGTGCGCTTAAGTGATTGAAACAGAGGAAAACAACAACACACAAAAATATATAGTGGTTCAACTTTATCCATAAGCCTATGTCCACTCTCATCACTAACAACCACAAATTGGGCTGTAATACATTAGCAATTTGCAGAACAAGTTACAACCAACACACACTAATCCTTTCAGAAGATAGATCACACTATCAGGAATTAGGCGCTGCTATTATTTAATACATTTGATCTTTTAGCACAATTATAAGTAGCAAGAATTACAGACAGACGAGTTTTTTTTGCTAAGAATACAATTTATAACATATTTTTGGATTTGTTTATTGCACGTCTCTCTAACATCATGTCGTCAAAGATCTTCTCTTTTATAGATACCCTCAAATAATCCGTTGGAGATGTCTTGGAGAAGCAAGATAGCTGTTAGGAGTTCGTTGGTGCTTCCATTTGAGGATGGTACTGCCATACAGTCTATTCCGAATGCTACCCGAAATAGCTTTTGCCGCTTTGAAATACTGTTAGACGACCTGTTCTCAAATCTTTCTTCTCTCCTGCTTGTATATGTCCAGTCAACAACGGCTATAATGATGAACCAACGGTCATATTAAATGATCCATTTCTATAACAGCATGAACTTCGTGATCTTCTCAGCTTAGAACATTGTCTTATGGCTGATCTTTGAAGATTTGTTGGTGTTGTTTTACCTACAAAACAGATTCATGATCTTATCACTTCAGTTATGTAAATATTATCACGGACATTTGCAGTCATCAATGTGAAAAATTATACTAAGCATAATGTTGGGATCATCAAAATCTCCTAAAGCGTGGACCACATTTATATACCTTTCCAGACATTCATCATCGAACGTGCACTATCCATTTTTAAACTTTTTATCTGACTTTTATCCATCTCAGGCTTGTATCCGCCCCCTTAAGCTAAATCTTATCTCTGACTAGTTTTCGCTCATGAGATTGTTTTGGTTTCTCAGAGAAGAGTTCTTTACTTATTGCCGAGCAGTGTCCAATAGGGGTGTGCGAAGAAATCGAAAACCACCAGGATTGCCCGAAATTGGACGAACCGGCCCAGAGCCGGTGGTTCCGGAACCTGTTTGGTTCTCAATTCTAATTTATTGAAACCGTTGAGTACTGGTCCGATTCCTGGTTCCAAGTATAAAACCACCTGCCACCCACCTTTACTGGACTGGTAATATTGTGATATTCTCATTTTTTATATTTCGTCACCAAGACCATACCATTTTGCATCAAATTTGGTGGTGATAATGTCAAATATGGGAATTGAGATGGGCACAAGATAACGATTGACCGAGGATCAATAGAAAACGAACTTGGACAAGCAATGGGTGGTCGGAGATTTGATTGCATTCGATTATCTACGAAAGTAGGAAAAAGTGCAACAAATATGGTCAAAAGATATTTGAATGGGGAGAATTTTGAGGAAAGAATCGTGAATGGACTGGTGAGATGTTTGAATGGAGACAATTTCATTGGATGGACTTGGGAACAACTTTGAAAGGAAAGATTGGTGGCAAGCGTTAATCAGTCAACACCAAAAAGGGGAAAGAAAGAATTTTTCTTTCCAACTTGCAAGGGCAAAATCGCAATTGATGGAGCAATGGAAGGGGGATTTTGATGGACAAAAACCAAGATGGAAAGTTTGTATCGAATGATACCGCTTGGGCAATCTTCTCATCTTCAGTTCCGGTTTCAATTCCTCTCCTAAATGAGGGGGACGGCAGCGAACGCGGGTGTTGTCAGACATGCGTCATATTGGGAACGTTAGGAAGAATTGGCTAATGCTACCAGAGTCACAATAATGCTGGAAACCTTCGAAGTGTTAGTCAATGATACCAATAAGTCTCATAATGCTGAAGGAGGTCCACTGTTGCAGGAACTGTCACGGTGGAGCACTAGAAGTTGTTGTGTTTGTTGTAGGTGATTCGGACAGGTAAGGATGTCACGGCTGCACGTTGCTTAAAGCTTGGACTAGACTGATGGTCCGGTTCTAGGGTGGATCCATGGAACCAATGGGCGGTTCTTGGTTCCAATTATTCAAAACCGGTCCTTAGTAATCGGTTCTCGATTTCAGTGTGGGAACCACCCATTCATACCATGCTCATCTCTAGTGCATGGGCATTGGCAAATGTGGCTGGTGAAGGAGAGGAGCTGAGAAACATTTTGCTCTCACAAGGGGCCTTACTACCTCTTGCAAGAATGATGCTTCCAAACATTGGTTCAACCGTGAGAACAGCTGCCTGGGCATTGTCTAACTTAATCAATGGGCCGAATTAAGTTTCGGTCAAAGTGGGCCGAACCGGGTCGGGTCAACCAGGCTAGCCCGGCCTTATGGTCTTGATTTGTCGTTTCAGCTAAATTTTGCCAAATTATCGTGTTTTTTCCAAAATTGATATTGAAATTGAGTTAATTTGGCCTAATTAGATTTGAATAGTGTTAACGGGTACTATTTATGAAGGATCAATTAGGGCACTAAACTTGCCCTTGAGTATTGACCGACCTGTCTCAAGCTCGAACTCTTAAAATTGGCTTGAAATTTCAATGCGTTACGATTCCTAGATCAAACACCGAGAAGGAATCAAGTCTAAAAAATGACTAGAAATGAGTAAATTTTGGAACAAGTGCTTTTCGTTTGAAGGGCCAATTTCATTCCCAATACAATAATGCGAGTAAAAATTAGCCAGGTTGATACACTGCTCCAATACATATTAGAAGAGCGAAGTCACTCGATTTGATCAAAGCAATGGCTTAGATTCAGAAGTTGAAGCCGTTCATTCTCGTCTTCAACTATCAGCTTTTTAAACTCTTGATTTGTGATTTTCTAGCTATCGATGCTAGGACCCAACCTCAAATCTGCATGGTTCATGTTCCACTTGGCTTGCTCACAAAAAGTTATCTAATATCACATATATACATGTAACGTCCAACATAAACATAAGTTTTGACATTATCTAGACATTACAGCTACGTTTGTTTTATGGAAAAAAATTTTTAGCAAAATATTACCCTCATTTTCAGTGTTTCGATAGCTTAAGAAAATGAGTCAATAAAAAATCTTTTCCTAGTCAACGAAAAATCTATACTTAAATTTAGGAAAATGATTTCATCTTTTATAAATTAGAAATTATTTCCCAAAATATGATAATACATTGGCACTTGGATCGGAAACTCTGCGCTTGGGCATAGGAACCTCAACGCCGATTCCCGGGTCCTTTGCAACGAGCCCGGATTTAGAGGCTAGGGCCAAGTCCATTGAGTCCGGTGTCAAACTAGATAAAAGTAGGAAACCACTCAAACTAGAAATATGTTCAAATTTGGAAACCTCTCGGGCTTCCTTTACGGCTCAAGCTCGAAACAAATTTACCGGATGTTATGTATTTGCCAAAAGCCATCAGGATATAATCAGAGTAATTAAGATTCCTTTATTTATAATCCCAAATTTATCGAAAGCATATGTAAGCAGGTCTTGCGGAATATTTTCTACTTCTGGAACTAGTGCTTTGGATTTAAAGGGTCGGTTTCGTTCCCAATACACTCCACGCGAGCAAAAGCTATCCAGGTTGATACACTGCTCCAATACACATTAGAAGAGCGAAGTTACGCGATTTGAGCAAAGCAATGGCCATGTATATGTGGATTCAGAAGTTGAAGCCGTTCATTCTCGCGGTATTCTTGCAACTCGGGCTGGCTGGGATGGACATCATTTGCAAGGCTGCCTTGAACGAGGGCACGAGCAATTATGTGCTCGTCGTCTACCGACACGCTGTTGCCACAATCGTCATCACGCCTTTCGCCATCATCCTCAACAGGTCTCTCTCCCCGCCCCATACAATCTACAATAATTTATCTAAGAAACTTTTATTGGGCCAACACCTCCATTCCACGTGTGCACTCACGCACCGCTAGTCTCCTCGCATCATTTGGTTTTGGTTAAACTTGACTTTGGATACATTGATCATGGGAACTTTTTTTTTATCAGGACAACAAGGCCGAAGATGACACTCCCCATCTTCATCAGACTGATGGTGCTTGGCTTATTGGAGTAAGTATATCATACTGTCACCTTCTCATTCCCCATATGGGGGGTTATCTAGTCCCATTCCCACAACGCACACACTGTTCTCCTGGCTTATTGAATTATCAGTTTTTCGTCAGACTGTCGTCTTCTCATTTCTCATATTGGGGGTTACCATGAAAAAAAATGCAGGGAGCACTGAGAAAGATACGCATATTAAACTAATAGATTATAATAGTGCAGTCTATCCAAGAACCTACAGTTCTGCAATGCACATGTAAGCTAATATACCCACATTTATAGAGCAGCCAACTCAAAAAAATAAAAATAAAATTACCCAGGCAGGCTAGTTGCTGTTTTCCAGTATTAGATCCTAATGATAGCTCGTTCCAAAGGATAGCTCCCCAAGTAGACCTCCAATATTTTCAACCAAAAAAAAATCACTCATGGACTAATAATTTGCAGGATTCACGCAGCAACACACAAAAATAAAGAATACAGCACTCTATAGTCCACGATGTATCTTTCTAGCCTTGCCTGAGTAAAAAGGCCGTGAAAAAAGGAAACCAAAGAAGGGGATTGTGCTCTGCTAAAAATGTGTGGGAAAATGTGAGGTGCAGATTGATCGTCACTCTTGTGCGGACCTTCCCATTTTCTATTAACAATTAGCGCAAAATATAAGGCAATAGTAAGGTTTCACGATAATTGGTTTTTTTTTTGGGGGGGGGGGGGTTTTCACGAGCAATTGTTCATGATTATCTTTAACATGTTTTTTCATTCTTATGTCTCTCAGGCCAGTCATTGACCAGAATTTATACTATTTAGGGATGAAGCACACGACCGCGACATTCGGAGCTGCCATGGCCAACATTCTTCCAGCCATCACCTTCGTCATGGCTTGCATCATGCGGTAAATGAAGGTTCTTTTATGATATATAGGTTTCACCTTCTTTTGATTTTCGATGGGATCATACAATAACACCGAATGGTTCCACTTTTTTAGGCAATTAATGACTTTTTTTTTTATCACTACTGGCGTAGACTTGAGAAGGTGAAAATGAGGAACATTCGGAGCCAAGTTAAGGTTTTTGGGACATTTGCAACAGTCATTGGAGCCATGATCATGACACTAGTCAATGGCCCGGTTCTCCAACTATTTCGGACACAAGGAGGAGGGACAACCAGCAACAACATTCAAAAAGGTAGTGATAGTAGTGGGATCAGCCTCCAGAATTCCATCAAGGGTTCTCTCATGATTGCAATTGGAATGTTCTGTCAAGCTTGCTTCGTGATTCTCCAAGTAATTATTTAATTTAGCCGATCTTTTCACGTTGGACCAATGCATTTTTGTGCGTTAAAAGGCTAATCATAAACAACAATAGCACTTGCATTGGCATGGTTTTTTTCAATTTCCCACGGGCAACAACACTAAAAAAATATCCTACCGAGATCTTTCTCACGGCTTGGATATGCTTCTTGGGGACTGTAGAGGGTGCCGTCGTGGCTCTAGTCATGGAAAGAGCAAACACTACCGTTTGGTCCATACATTGGGATGCTAAATTACTTGCGACTATCTACAGTGTAAGAATTTGCAACTTCATGATTATTTAATTGATTTTCCTTTACAAAATAACTTGGGAAAATTAAGGGAGAAATTATAATGCCTACCACTATTATCACTTCTTGTCATCGGTTATTCTTCATTATAATGCCTAACACTATTTACTTGTGACATTAAGCTTCATTTATTTTTATGAGTGGGATGGGAACAGATGTTGGCGAATTAGTATGTGGCGCTAGTTTCGACCACTGACTTTGTGCAGCTTGCACTAGGCATTAATGTGAGAATCATAAGCTTATGTCATCGTTAATCCACTTCTTGCTTTAAGAGAGTAACAAATTTCGAGAGGTTCTATTTTTTTTAAGAGTTTCTTTGTTATGCCAGTAGAAAATGACAAATAAATTGAAATGAAATTACCCTCTAACCTTTTAGCTATTCTACTTTGGATTTTTATTCGGTACACTTGTAACGTGCAAAATTATCCTACCAACAAGATCAAGGCACTAACACACATCAAACTTTTAATTTTGCTACTTGCATTCATTTTGTGTAATATATGAGCAGCATATTTACTAAAAATCCTTTTTAACTTTGAAACAAGAAATTTACCTTCTCATATTTGTTATTAGACCAGTTATACCATTCTAGCAAAAAATAAAAGTTATACCATAATTGGTAAATGCAGGGAATAGTATGCTCAGGAGTGGCCTACTACATTCGATCAAGGTGTGGTCATGAAAGATAGAGGACCAGTTTTCGTCACGGCCTTCAATCCTCTAAGCATGGTGATTGTGGCTGTCTTAAGCACCTTCATGTTGGCTGAGCAGCTTACCTTGGGAAGGTACATTTTTTTCTTCCTCAAAATTCTACCCCAATTCATGCTAATTATCAAATTTTAAAAATTATATTATGTTAATTGTTAAATCAGGATTATTGGTGCAATCGTCATTGTGGCTGGTTTGTACCTTGTTGTTTGGGGCAAAAGCAAAGACTACAAATTGCCTTCACCAGTAGATGAGCAATCGGCACTGCCAACAGGGCTGGCTGACCCTGAGAGCATAGACGAGCCAATAGCATTGCCTAACAAAGTTGGCTGACCGTGGGGGCAACAGAATGGACAACTTCAGTCATGAGATGATAATCGCTAATGAATAAAATTCGTTTTTATTAGTTATAATTTTCATGAACTATAAATGTCGTGTAATCTCTAAATAGATAGTAGTGATACCTGTTTCCTAGATTATCAACGACGTAGGTTGACGTTGTTTGTGAGGATATATGTGTTTGAGGAAATTCAAAAGGTAATTTATCATTCCCAGACATAATAATCACATTCCGAAGTCAATACATTTTCGCAAACTTTGCACTTGAACATGTTCCAAAAATCTAAATAATATGGATTTTTCATATGATGCGAAATATTGGAAGCGCAAAACACGAGGATTCAAAGCTTTTTAGAACCGAAACGGGAGAATGCTTTTTCTACGTGAGAGAGGTACAAAAACCCAGAAAATGGGAGAGACTCCAGCCAGCGTTATCCTAACATAGCACGACCCAATGGTGTTTAATCAGAAAATGAGGATTCAGTTTCTTCCTTCAAAGACCTATCTCCAGAGATGTTTCTTTACCATCTCCATTGGAGAAACTAGATTTTGATGTTTAATCGTACTCTCCACAAAATTTAAGCACGACCCAATGGTGGATTAATGTGCACTCATTGATTTCAAAAGTTGCACACTGGAGTCTCCTGTTGGCCGTGACCGAATATGAGTGTCCGTGAGTGTGCGTGAGAAGGATTTGGAGATGGTCTTCAAGATCTTCAAGTTAATAACCAAACATTAGCACTAGTAAAAAAAAAGAAGAAAACAAGATTTTCGAACTTTTTTTTTTGTTAGAAGTTTAGTCTACAACAACTTTTATCTTAATTTATTCAACATATGCTTCGTGCAGGGGAAATGCCACCATTGAAGAAGATGCATACATCATTTGCAAGGTTGCCTTGAACGAGGGCACAAGCAATTACGTGCTAGTCGTCTACCGGCACTTTGTTGCCACAATCGTCATCACGCCTTTCGCCATCTTCCTCAACAGGGTCTCTCTCCCCGTCCCATCTTAATTAATGAACGTTATGTCACTGCAAATGTCAAATCCTCGAATGGCCAATCAGTTTCCGTTAGTTTCCGGAGTTTCTTTGTCATTACTTGTACTAATCTTGATCATCTCATGACTGAAGTTCTCCTTCCCGTGGCCCCCTGGGTCAACCGACTTTGTTGGCAATACTTTTTGCTCGTCTATTGGTGAAGAAGAAAATGCGTAGTCCTTCCTTTTGCCCCACACGACAAGGTATAAACCGGCCACGATGACGACGGCACCGACAACCCTAATTTAAAAAAATCGATTAGCATAATGTACTTTTCTTAAATTGATTTTTTGCACGAATTGGGGGAGAATTTGATGAGGAAAAGGAAGTACCTTCCCAAGAAAAGCTGCTCGGCTAAAATGAAGGTACTCAGTACAGCGACGATCACCATGCTTAGAGGATTGAAGGCCGTGACAAAAACCGGTCCTCTATCTTTCATGACCACTCCTTGAATGTAGTAAGCCACTCCCGAGCACACTATTCCCTGCATTCCCCGATCATGTTATAACTCAGAATTTAAAGTTTGATATAATAGAGACGAGAAGGCTTGTTTCGAAGATGAAAGGGAATTTTAGTAAAAATATTGCTCGTATGAAATATATATGGCACAAACATATATTAAATAGGAACTTTCATCCACAGACAAAATGAAAGCAGTTACCTGTGTCACTGGGGGAAACTCTCGAGGAGCCATGTTGATTACATGTCTAAAATATACAAAGTAATAAATAAGGAAAAATTTATAGGAAAAAATTATAGCCTGGGTTCAATCAATGTCCTAATGAACTTCATAATGAAGGATCACCAACAAGTGATGATAGTGGAAGGCATTATAATTCACCACTTAATTTAAATGAGTTAGTTTGTAAAAGAATATCAATTATAATCATGAAGTCGTGAACGCTTACACTATAGACAGCTGCAAGTAATTTGGTGTCCCACTGGATGGACCAGACGGCAGAGTTTCCTCTTTCCATGACCAGAGCCACGACGGTACCCTCAACTGTCCCCAAAAAGCATATCCACGCCGTGAGAGAGAGCTCGGCAGGATATGTTTGTAGTGTTGTCGCCTGTTAGAAATTATCTAAATTAGTGTGTCATTGTTGTTTATGATTAGCCTTTTGACACATAAAAAACGACACCGCGGCGTTCTCAGAAAGCTTCCTTTTTGAGAGTGTGAGACACTACTTTTGATGAACTTAAATTTACCTACTAATCCAATATGAGAAGATCGACTAGATTGGATCAATTACCTGGAGAATCATAAAGCAAGCCCAGCTGAAACATCCAACTGTGATCATGAGAGAACCCTTTATGGAATTCTGGAGGCTGATCCCACCATTAGAACTCCCATTTGGAATGTTGTTGGAGGTTGTCCCTCCTCCATTTGTCCAAAATAATTCGACAATTGGGCCTTTGATTAACGTCATGATCATGGCTCCGGCCACCGTTGCTAGTGTCCCAAAGACCTTGGCTTGGCTCCTGATGCTCTTCATTTGCACCTTCTCAAGCCTACGCCAATAGTGATTGAAAAGTCATTATTTGCCTTTAAAAGCTAAATTATAGGCATTATCGTCTTATCCAATCCAATCGCAAATCAAAAGGAAGGTCAGACCTTATGATGAAAGAACTATCATATCATGTTCGCAATAGATCGAGTTCATTTACGGTTCTCCAAAAGCAAACAAATTGGTTGTTCAGTGCTAGGTATGTATGTCGGACCATGATCAGATCCAATTTTAGTGAAAACTTTAGCATAGATTAATATCTCTTTATGGTGAAAACTTGACGATATTATGAAAAGATGCATATGGAAATCATAAGTTCCAATGGTCACGATGGACTGATCTGCTTGTGTCGAGAGCGGAGTCAGCACACGTTCATTACCGCATGATCCAAGCCATGACGAAGGTGATGGCCGGAAGAATGTTGCACATGGCAGCTGCGAATGTCGCGGTTGTGCGCTTCATCCCCAAATAGTATAAGTTCTGGTCAATCACTGGCCTGAGAGAGAATCAACATGTCAAAAAGGTGTTCAGGCACAAATTAGCAATGATAAGTTTAACTTCGTACTTACTCCAGTAAGCTAAGCACCATCAGTCTGATAAAGATGGGGAGTGTCATTTTCGGCCTTGTTTTCCTGAAGAAGAAATGTTCACCGTGATTAATAGATTCAAATTCAAGACTTCACATTCAACCAAAACTACACAAAGCAAGGAGAAGGCGGAGGTGTTGGCCCGATAAAAATTGTTCGACAAAACAACTAGGATGTATAGCTAGACTCCACTGATAAAGTAATAAAAGTTTGTCATCGATACAGGAAAATTGTCAAGTGGGAACAAATTCGGAAAGCACTCAAATATTTCTCACATATGTTAGTTTAGATTATATGGTGGACAGAGAGAGAGATACTTGTCTAGGACGATGGCGAAAGGGGTAATCACGATGGTGGCAACGGCATGGCGGTAGACGACGAGCACGTAATTACTCATGCCCTTGTTTAGGGCCGCCTTACATAGGATGTCCATTCCTGCTAGGCCAAATTGCAGGAACACCACAGCAAGGAAGGGCTTCAACTTGGGAAACAACGCCTTCGTGTCCATTGCTTTGCTCATTATCATATATCTTCTCTCCTCCCGTGTGCTGGAGAAAAATCGGACTGGCTACAATTGCTTTTGTTCTTTTAGGGTGTCTTGGCAATGAAAACTTCGACCCCCCTTTAAATACAAAGCCCCTGTCCCAAAAGTTACAGAATATTCCGGAACACGTGGATATGCGTGCACACTTTTAAAAAAATCTTGGGCCTCCACTAGGAATCAATGAAACTCAATAATTACTCTTTTTGTCCAATATTTTTACTCTAATTGGCCAATCAAGATACGGCCTTTGGCCAATAACAGCGCACTCGAGAGTACTGCTGCTGGGCGAGCTTATAAACATTTTAAAGAAAGAGAGCGACCCCTTTGCGCAATTTGCTTATTGTATATGGTTTTGTGAGGGTTGAGGGTCAGTGGCAGAGGAATTAGTGCTCATGCACGTACGCAATGGATATTGGCATATTGCGTCACTCGTTAGGCTGGTTTTGATATGGTGATTCGAATCCTTGTGCTGCAATTGTCTATAATCATGTACTTCAGATTTTGAACTCGCTTGTGAAAAGTTTCTTTCCTTTTTTTTTAGGTTAATACTACGAAAAACTCTAAACTAATTCACATGTTAAAATGTGCAATAAAATGTATTCTTTGTGCTTAGCATAAGGCAGTAAAATATCGCCGAGTGAAAAAGAAACTTAAAAGTAAACAGAGATGTTATATAAAGTTTAGGATTTTATCAATAATAAAGAACGTATGAATGGACTCATATTTTTCCCGTTTTATCTTGTTGGGCCCATACATGATTAATTAAATGAAAACACATGAATTACAAAGCAAGACATGAAAAAAATTTTCAAAAAAAGAAGTTTTTCAGTTACAAAAATTCACGAGTTAAAACCCTCTCCTCTTCAAAAGTTTGTTTGAAAAGGCAAAGGCCGGGGCCAACAGAAAAATCAATGGAGACGAGACGTCACCTCAACTTTTTCATCGTCTCTTTTTTATTTGTCTATTCGAATAGAGCCCCTCTCAATTCTCATTTACTTCACTCAATCTGTTCTGTATAAAAAATTGGGCTTGCGTGTAACAACTCCTCTGTCGCGTGGCTTGCATGCGAGCTGGATTATGAGCCACACGCGAAACAGGCTGAGGTAAACCTAACTTTGATGTCATATTAGAATGTTTAAACTAAAAAACTTCAGCCATTTAAATAGAAAGAAATCACACATATGTAATTATTGTATAAATTTGTAAATAAGTGATGTGGGATACTTTTAACACACGCATCTAATGTTGGATGGTTGTGGAAAGTTCGGTTACAAAGTTAACTCCAAAAACACTCGCCGGTCTGCCACATATCATTTAAATTATATAAATAAGGACTTCTACAAGAAATATCATCCCTGGAAAAAAAAAGGATTAATACCGCGAAAAACCCCAAACTGATACACTTGTGACAATTTTACCCCAGACTAATTTTGACCACAAAAACCCCTAAACTGGTACACCTGTTACAAATTTACTATAGGTTTGTTTCCATTAAATTTTACTATTAAATTGCTTTGTTAAATGACACGCGATAATTGACGAGTGTATTAATTTTATGTTTTACCCTCCGTTTGTCATAGGTGTACCAGTTTATGATTTTTTGTGGTATTAATCCAATTTATTGGAAACTAATGAAGAGTAAATTTATCACAAATGTATCAATTTAGGGTTTTTGGTGGTCAAAATATTAGTTTGGGGTAAGTTTGTCATAAATGTACTAGTTTGGAGTTTTTCAAGGTCAAAAATTAGTTTGGGGTAAAATTGTCACAAGTGTACCAGTTTAGGATTTTTTACGGTATTAACCATTTTTTTCCCATGGACGATATTTCTTGTAAAAGTCCCCATTTATATAATTTAAATGATATGTGGCAGACCGGCGGGTGTGTTTGGAGTTAGCTCTGCAACCGAACTTTCCACACCCATACAACATTAGGCGCGTGTGTTAACAGTATTCCACATTACTTATTTACAAATTTATACGATAATTAGATATGTGTGATTTCTTTTTATTTAAATGGCTCGAGTTTTTTGAGTTTAAACATTCTGATATGACATCAAAGTCAGGTTTACCTCAGCCTGTTTCGCGTGTGGCTCATAATCCAGCTCGCATGCAAGCCACGCGACAGAGGAGTTGTTACACGCAAGCCCGATTTTTTATACAGAACAGATTGAGTGAAGTAAATGCGAATTGAGAGGGCTCTATTCGAATAGATAAATCAAAAAGAGACGATGAAAAAGTTGGGGTGACGTCTCGTCTCCATTGATTTTTCTGTTGGCCCCGGCCTTTGCCTTTTCAAACAAACTTTTGACGAGGAGAGGGTTTTAACTCGTGAATTTTTGTAACTGAAAAAACTTCTTTTTTTAAATAAAATTTCATGTCTTGCTTTGTAATTCGTTTGTTTTCATTTAATTAATCATGTATGGGCCCGACAAGATAAAATGGGAAAAATATGGGTCCATTCGTACATTCTTTGTTATTGATAAAATCCTAAGGTTTATATAGCATCTCTGTTTACTTTTAAGTTTCTTTTTCACCAGGTGACATTTTATTGTCCTGTGCTAAGCACGGAGAATACATTTTATTGGCACATTTTAACATATCCGACGCGACTAAGTTTTTTTAAGTTGATGTGTCCATATATAATTAAAGTTTCAATTTTACATAGTTCCAGAATTTCTTAGAAAACAGCGTATCTTATGTAGTAAAAATTTGATAAAACTTGAGATATGCGGTTCCTGTACACATAAGTCTATAGGCAGTCTCTGAATAAACATGTTTCAAATATTTACTTGGTCGAGCTGGTGTCCTACCTCATGATAAGTTGTGCGCAAAATACAACGTGGAAGTACGTGAAGAGAAGACATTAAAAATGAATTTAAAAGCAAAGAAAATTTTATATAAATATAAGTCAATTTTCCTTTGGATTCTCAAACTTCAAAACTGTCAAATCAATTATAAAACTAAACTTTTGTGGCTATGGTTATGGATATTCTAATGTTCTTCTCTCTACTCGTTTGTTAAACAAGTTGATGGTGCGGTTATGACTTATCAATTTAGACCGTAAAAAATCATATGCAAAGCTTATTTCTAATTTTGATGTACTCCCCGAGTTCACCATTATGTCTTCACATCCACAATTACTCTAACTTAGAGAAGTAGTTGAGGGGGTGATATTGACTATTTCCAATTTGTCGTTACATTTACAATTTGAAAATCTCAGCTACACTATGCAAGAAAAATGTTGCAGGTTCACAGGAGATAGAAACATTCTCACCTCGCCAAAAAGAAGGTAAAAAGTATGATCGAAACCACCCACTTCATCCATTTCATTTGATAATTACCCACTGTTTTTTATAGCTCGCGCGGAAGTATCGTGCATTGCCTCCAGCTATCCTTAATGCAAAACTTGATCATTGTTTTTACATTGGTGTTTTGATTCCAATACTCCCAAGGGTTTTATTTCAATCCACTACCATCCGCCATGTCTCTATCTTTGCCCCCACTTCTCCCACTTCCCTACTCTCTTGATAACTTCAAAGCTCTCTCTCTCTCTCTCCCTTACCTTTGGCCACTAACTTCTGCTAATGCACGACTTCCAAGCCAGCTTTCTTATTCATACACCAACAATTATTAGTAAAATCTTACCACTAAGCATTGATAAATATTCTTGTGTAAACGCAACCTATTTGTTTAATTGTGGATAATCACCTCTATTTTTTGGAGCCCCCATTTGCACAAAAAGGGGTGATACCCAAAAAAATATTTTGTCAGCTGCTTGTGCTGGGGTTGGAAAGCAATGCATGGCAATGCATGGTCAAAGATTGCACTATCAGATAGCAAATTGTATAATCCCACCACCCATTGTTTTCGCTTATGGAGGTTTTGTTTCCTTGTGCTTTATCTTTTGTCGATTGCAATGTGCAATATGAGTAATAATGGGTCACTCTCTCTCGCCTTTATCCTTCTTAGCCTCATAATTTAGTTCTTTTTTAAGGTGTTGTATGTCAAATGGTACAATCATGAAGAGGCAACATTATTTTTTTTTATCGTGTTCTTCCTTTTGAGTCAAGGATGAGAAGTGCTGTCTGAGTGTATGCTTTTATGACGTGAGAGAGTCTCTCTGACCGGAGGTAGAAAAGGCACACAGAATTATTAAAGGACGGAGAGGGATGGAAACGTAAAAGAAAGGAGGAATACTTTCGTAGTATTATTTTGGGCCTAAAAGTTTGTTTTTATAGGATTTTACTTTTCACAAATAATAAAGAGAAGGGAGGATCTGGACATTACTATCAGAGTCTTATTCCTGCTAGGAAATGTTCGGATTGTAGATACTTTGTACCACCTGTGAACCGGATGTTCAAGGTTTACAATTTTATCACCGCGGATTTATCGAGATTTTAGTAGTCATAATATATTTTCACATGACAGAATGTAGCAGCTAGGTTAAGCAACATGAATCTAACTCATGACTTTTAAAAAAGTAGCTGCCCCTTTACCGCCAAGCCAATCACTTCAGTAGGTATTTTTTTTTATGAGATTTTCATTTCATTTCCTGTAAAAAAAAATCAGTTTTCACTATCGTCACTGAAAAAATGGACATACATGTGATTGAAAACCTAGGAAATTATGAGACCACAACACTATCTATTCGTCAATTCCTATTGATGCCAATTAGACGGATACACTGTCGTCCCTAAACGGGTCTCAGAACTCGGTAAGCATGGACATGCCAAAAAACCATACCCACGCTAGAAGTTTAATAGTAATAAAAAGCATTTTGTTCGCCAGAACATGTGATTGGGCATCGTATAAGTGTTGGGATTTTGAGCAAATTGGAGGGAACTCCAAATTGCAAATTTTGGAGCCAAAATCCATCAAATTGTTTGAATGATATTAAAGATGAAGGAGAGAGTCCCACATAGGAAAGATGGGAGCTTGAAGTTGGATATTTTAGCTTGTGTCTTCCATGAAGGGTTGGGCCCCAAGGGGCACCCCACTTTTGTGGAAGAGAGAGGTGTTGCTCCAAGCAACAATTATCGCGGGCGCGCCGCCGCCGTCCGGCCGGTTCGGGAACGGGCAGAAATTATCCAACTCATTTATTTTTTATTTGCAACGGTTCGGGGGTACCGAACCGGTTCCTTCATTGCGTCGGTTCGCTTGAATGGTCAATCCGTCCAACTGGTTGACTCGTGACTCTTCGGACTTGCTATTTAAAACTCATTCGTTTTCAAACAAAGGCTAGCCGTGCATTTTCGAAATAATCTCTCCTTCTCTCCTTCTTTGTGCGATCAATTCCGCGACGTTCCGTTCGCCGTTTTCCTCCGAGCAAGTGCCGGCTTTGAGGGAAGGATCCGTTCTATCCTGGGAGACGATTGTCCATCGACCTTGGGTACCGAAAGAGGGGGGCAAATTTGTCTTAAGGACACAACGTCTCTTCGTTGGGCTCGGATCAAACTTGCTTGTGTTGTACGCTCAGGTTAGTTGGCTTCTCTTGTTTTCTACTATTGAAGTACGTATGTCGTATTGTATGTGATCAACATTTTACGTATGATATGCTAGGATTAATCAACAATAAGTTGTGTGGTTCGACTTTTGATGACATATTAAATTGAATAAATTCAATATTGAGTCCAGGCAAAACCCTAGTCACAATGATCTCCTTATCTATAATTGGGTTGAGATTGATATTGTTGAGAGAACCTCATAATATGTTTTGTGAACTTAACAAAACTTTCTATGGTTTATATCGATATTAATAAATACAAGAAATGTTTATGTCGTAGGTAATATTCACGCTGAAAGAATTCTTTATAACTAACAAACCTTCACAAACAAGTCTTGAGGAATGGGAAGTTCATATTTGACTTGGAAGTATCAAGGTTTTATGTCTACTTGTCAAAGTGTACTAGTTAGGACAATTGATCATATCCAAGAAGCCGGAAACAACAAACTACGTGAATATCAGCAAGGCAAATGCTGGATATCAACAAAGCATTGAATATCATCATAGTACCGCGATAGCTGAATATTAGCAAAATACCTATCCTACCTGCGATGAAATTCTTGTCACGATTTTTTAGATTATTATCTTCAGATATTTTATCTTATCCATTCACAGCTAGTGATTTGGCATAAATTACAATTATGGAAGTATATCGGGAAAAGTGCCAAAAAAGTCCTAAACCTTTTGCATTAGTGCCAATTTAGTCCTAAACCTTTTTTTGGTGCCAATTTAGTCCTAAACCTTTTGCATTGGTGCCAATTTAGTCCTAAACCTTTTTTTGGTGCCAATTTAGTCCTAAACCTTTTAAATTGGTGCCAATTCAGTCCTAAACCTTTTTGTTTTTGTGCCAATTTAGTCCTTCCGGCCAATTTTGACCGGAATTTGCTGACGTGGACGCTTGCCGGCCGGCGGCCGGTCACCGGCGATGACGTGGCGCTGACGTGGACAACTTAAATAATATTTTAATAAAATTTGAATTTTTCTGTTTTTTTTTCCTTTTTTTCTTTTTTTTCCACTTTTTTTCTTGTTTTTTTTTCTTTCTCTCCTCTGGCCGGTCGCCGGTCGCCGGTCCGGCGACCGGCCAGAGGCCAGTGGCCGGCGAGGTCGAGCTCGCCGGCCACTGGCGAGGGCAGGCTCGCCCTCGCCCTACCAAGGCGAGGCCCGACCTCGCCGGATCTGGCGAGGTCGGGCCTCCCCCGACCATGGCGAGGCTCGCCCTCGCCGGCCACCGGCGAGGGCGGCCTCGCCCGGCGAGGGCGGGCCTCGCCTTGGTCGGGCGAGGCTCGACCTCGCCATGGTCGGGCGCGGCCCGACCTCGCCGGATCTGGCGAGGTCGAGCCTCGCCCGACCAAGGCGAGGCCCGCCCTCGCCGGGCGAGGCCGCCCTCGCCGGTGGCCGGCGAGGGCGAGCCTGCCCTCGCCAGTGGCCGGCGAGCTCGACCTCGCCGGCCACTGGCCTCTGGCCGGTCGCCGGACCGGCGACCGGCGACCGGCCAGAGGAGAGAAAGAAAAAAAAAACAAGAAAAAAAGTGGAAAAAAAAGAAAAAAAGGAAAAAAAAACAGAAAAATTCAAATTTTATTAAAATATTATTTAAGTTGTCCACGTCAGCGCCACGTCATCGCCGGTGACCGGCCGCCGGCCGGCAAGCGTCCACGTCAGCAAATTCCGGTCAAAATTGGCCGGAAGGACTAAATTGGCACAAAAACAAAAAGGTTTAGGACTGAATTGGCACCAATTTAAAAGGTTTAGGACTAAATTGGCACCAAAAAAGGTTTAGGACTAAATTGGCACCAATGCAAAAGGTTTAGGACTAAATTGGCACCAAAAAAAGGTTTAGGACTAAATTGGCACTAATGCAAAAGGTTTAGGACTTTTTTGGCACTTTCCCCAATTGATAATCAATTTCAAACTATATTTATGCGAAAGATTTCATATACACGTAACATCTTTGTAGATTGATAATCATCTTGAAGACGAAGTACTTTCCATAGGCGAGCTACTCTATTTTTAGGAATCAAGATTTGATTATATGGGCGACCAAATCTGTGGAAATTTTGATTTGTCGACCTCAATGGTTACTTAATCTTCTCCACAATTGTTCAACAAGTAAATTGGAGATTGATCATCAGAAGATTGTCCAACGGAAAGTTTAAAAACTGACGAGTATTAAAGAAGACCAGGACGCCAAAGAAGATATGCGAGATCAATAGTTCACAATTCCAAATTTCAAGAGAGTTTCACATATTTTCATTTGTCTTTCGTGAGTATACAATTTTAATCTTTTGAGAGGTGCTGACAGTATTTTAAGTGTGTGCTTAGGTTGAGATAGCTTGGGTATAAGTAGCACATGCTTTGTGGAAAAGCGCTTGTGTATAAGTAAACACATACGACCGTAACTTCTCATTGATTGACTAGTAAAATCCAACTAATAGGCTGTCAATGTTGGATAATGGATGTAGGCTTATACTAAGCTGAACCACTATAATCTCTGAGTGCATTTTCTTCTGTCACTTTGTTCATACTCAATCTGTGCTTAATAGAAACATTGTACGACCATACTTGAATATTATCAGAAGTTGTTTATATTCATATTTTGTTTTGCCTGGTTACTTTGTTTTCAGAATTTGGCGCTATTAATTCTGCACTATTTTGCCAAGAATTTTATAAATCATCTATTGACCTCCTCTACGTGATACTTTTAGCCAACATTAGATATTCCACTTGGATAAGAGAAAATTTTCAAAAATGAGAAATGTAAAAAGAAAAAATAACCAAAGAAGAAGGGTGGCACGCAGCAGTGGAGGGAGAGAAAAAGGGAGAGCCACAGATAGACGGAGGAGACACATCAGCGTTGGCCGCTATGGACGATGACCTTTGCCACAATGACACTATGAGGGGGCGACCTACCATAGTAATGATTGTAGTATGACCTAAATCCTCATGTTGATCGCGTCTTAGTATAGCTTAGGAATTGTTGATATGCACGTATGAGTTATGTTAGAAAGTCCCACATTGAAAAATTAGTATGGTGTTGAGCAGTTAATATATTCTAGTTAGCCCAAAACTCATTGACTTAAACTTTTGAGCGAATGTGGGTTCAATTGTATATATTAACAGATTCGGATTTGGGTTCCCTCTTGACAATCTCCCCAAGCGAAAGATTTTAGACTTGTCAACTAAATTCATGCATATCAAATACTCAATCCAATGAATATATGAATTTGCGAAAAAGTGTGAGCTTGTAGAACTTAATGTATTGGGCGATGTGTGTGTGTATATATATATATATATATATATATATATATATATATATATATATATATATATATATATTTGGTCGAAATTTGACAATGTATATCACGAGGGGCTCCATTTTTCTCCATTCTGATCGGAGAAAACTGCCCCCATTCAAATTATTTGCTAGTGGGTTCTTAATATTGTCAACATTTTTATTTTTTCTGTTCCTGGGAAAGTTCGTCATTTTCGTTGGAAAGCTTCGAGCACACACCGCACGTTCATGGTTCAAAAGCTGTGTAATAAATGAAAAGGAATCTGAGTTGAGGAATCTCCATCTCTCGTGTATTCCACATATCAAGCATCTTTAGTGGGTGTTCTCCTGGAATTGATAGAAGATTCCTAAAGTTAACCCATGGATATTGCATTGTGTGGCTGTGGAGCATATATGTGTTGAATATGTTTGGTATGATTAGTTCGATTTCCAGCACTATCAAATGTAAACAAGTTCAGATATGAGCTGCCTAACATGACTCTTGTGTCCTCGTTATATTCGATTAATAAGGCCAATAGGACATTTGATGGCCCCCAACTTTACATGCCTAACGCCGATGTAATAAAGAATATCTCAAAGTTGCTTTGCTTATTCTTTTGATGGAATCTTGCCTTTTTTATTTATGGATAACTAGGACTTAATGCGACCTGCACAATTCTGTACACTCGATGAAATCCATTAGAGTTCATGTGCCTATGATGTATGCGAACCCTTGGATCAAATGGACCTCACAAATGACTCACAACATTCATGAGTTGAGATGCATTCATTAAATATTTTGCGCAGGGTGCGCTTAAAAAAATTCATGATGAAGTGATTAGATATTGTTAATTGATCCTTTTTAACGCAAATATGATAGAGTACATATTATATGATTGTAAAGTTCTCAATTGGTCGTTGGTCAATTGAGAACTTAAGATCTTATTTCGCTTGGTCGAGGATTTAAGATTTAAAAGAGCTTTAATCGGATTTCGAGCTTGCCGTCAATGGAATTTGCATGTTGGACATGGCACGTGGCAAACGACCAAAATATTTCATGTGGGTGCCAAATTTGATTTTGAACGACCAAAATAAAGTCTTGAATCCTCGATTGACTAACGATAAAATCTCAAATCCTGCCTTTGCACTCATCCCTTTAAATATATATATTTTTTGTCAATAGAAACAATGTAAAACTTCTGTTTGTGTTGGACGTGACATGTATATATCTAGTGCCTAGATAATTTCTGTGAACAAGCCGTGTGGAACATGAACCTCGAAGATTTAAAGTTTGTCCTCAGTATCGCATAACTAAAAAATCATAAATCAAGAGCTTAAAAAGCTGATAGAAAGACGGATACATACATGAGAGCCAATCAAAATTCATAAACTCGTCAACAAAGAACGTGAGATAGCTTTCCAATACAGAAAATATAAAGCCACATGAGATAGTAGGCCATCATTATGCAAAACAAATTAGTTGACGAGTGCTCTTTTAATCTAGCAAACAATTAAGAAATTTCAATACGAATAAAAATTTAGTTACAATGCTTTCAAAATTAAGAAAGTACTCTCCTTTCGTTTTCTTAGTAAATGGGAAAATTCTAAATAAAAGAACAGAGTTAAGTCGCTTTTCGAGGAAAATCTAGAGTGTATCTCGTCTTAAATAATGGCTTTAAGTGGCAAATTTAATCTCAAATAAGGTCTCGGCTTGGTGGCTGACTTGCATGTGCGGAGCCACTTGCTAATTTGGCGCAACATCAAGGGCAATTTTCTCCAAAATTTTCTACTTTGACCCAATTTGAAGAAGCTTGAATTAAAGTTAGGGCTTGTGCTCAACCAAAAAGCCTCTTGATACGAAACGGGAAAGCCCCAAATTGTGGTGTTTCAGTTTCTCCTTATGTTATGGTATGATTTTTGAGATTCTCAATTTTCAATTAGCATCTTTGAAGTGTTTCTTGTATTTATTTGAGTTTTTGGCTTTTATTACGTTCATAATAAATTTGCAGGAGTTAACAACAAGCCAGGTTGTGATGATGGAATTTTGCAGAGTGTAGAGAAATAGGAGGTAATACAAATGACAACTTTTTTTTATAGATTTCTCGTCACCTAAATGTAATATACTTAAGAGATAAGAGATAGATTACTCACCACTCGAACGTAATATTGCTCAGGCATAAGAGAAAAATAAGAAAAATTTCTTGTTCTCAAACCAAATTTATTTGAGATAATATTTATTTTGAGTCATCTTTTGAAAAAATGATCTAACTTCAAACTTTTATTTGAAATTTCTTCTTAATAAACTTTGTTCTCGTTCGAAAAGAAAAATGTTGAAAAAGATCTTTCCTTCAGTTTGTTGGTGAAAACAATTTTCTTTTATTTTCAAGTTGAAAACATCATTTCAATTCTGGCCAAACAGAAAACTAGATCCTGATGATCCGAGCCAAACAGCCTTAGACAAGAATTGCTTCATCCTTGTGGAGTGATGATGTCTGACAATGCGCCCGTTCCTAAAGAGAATGAATGAAAAAACAGCACGGCAAAGAAAAGCACGAATGATGAAAGGAGCTGTCTTATCAGTGGCAGACAATGGAATCAGCCATATCGAGTCCCTGTTTCCCTCCCACGATCAAGCTGACCTTTTTATTCTCTCCTCGCCAAACACCTCAAAACAATTTAACGTGTTGTTCGTTCTTCAGTTTTTTTTTTCCACCTTTAATTTATGTTAATAACCTTTTAGTTGAGTCCATTGAAAAAGCAATTGACTTTACCAGTCCCTGTACTTTTATCATGAGGCTACTAGGGTTAGGCCTTAGTGGCCTGATTCTCCACTAAAAGAATTCCCATGAGGTCACAAGACTTAATGTGACTGCTGTGGACGCGACTGCTAATTTCTTTTTTTTTTTAAAGCATTCAAACAAGCAAAAATCCAACAAATGGGCTCAGAGAGAAGAATTCATGCAAATGCATGATACACTAGCCACAATTTTTTTTACTAGGGTAGAGTTGCGAGACCTACAATACTAGTTACAAAAATCTCGTTGGAAAATGCAATACTTTGGCCAAATGGGGTCCCGAGCTGAAATCCTCTCGGGCCCCAAAATCTTCTGTTTAAGACCATTTCTAAGCACTTTTCTGTTCTCGGACCTTTTTCAGCAATTTTTTTGCCCTTTTTATTATTTACTTGTTATTTCTTCTTTTTTATGTTTTTGTTTTCATTTAATTTCCATAGATGATATAATCTACTATATTATACTAAAAATGACCACATTATGCGCATTCGATTTTAATGAAAATGAGTATTTTCTTTTTCAAATAAAAATTTAAAAATATTGCCAAGAAAACAGAAATCTCTTGATAAAAGTAGCGAAATGGACTTTATGAGAATGAGAAAATATTTTTTAAAATATATAATAATTTTTTGGGAAAAAAAAATTAACATGGTTATAGATACTACATCTATTTAGTAATATCTAACATCATAAAAAGTAAATTGAATCTACGAGAATAAGAAAGTAATTATGTCTATAATTTCACGTAAACTTGACTCTATTGTATTGGGGATGAGTATATATCAAAAAATATATGCCAATGTATTTGTAGAATAATATAAAGAGAAAAATGGGCTTTGTCACTCAATATATAGGAGAGTAAAATTAATTCATTTCCCTCCAATACAACATGAAGTAAAATGCAGTATTACAGATAATTTTACTTGAAGAATAATAATTACATAAAAAAATTATCAAACGATAGAGTTGATTCATTAGAATAGTCCAATAATTTTAAGATATTACATAAGAGATATTTAATAGT
Organism: Syzygium jambos; assembly: GCA_031216235.1. Classification (NCBI taxonomy): domain Eukaryota; kingdom Viridiplantae; phylum Streptophyta; class Magnoliopsida; order Myrtales; family Myrtaceae; genus Syzygium; species Syzygium jambos. Next base: position 27,652,026 of record CM062230.1, read on the forward strand.
GTATATTTTATCTATCCGATGATTTATATTGCTTCCAAGCGATAATTCTTTCAGATTATGAAATCTCATGATTATTCTTGTTACTATAACTCTAAGATAAAAAAAATTTCTCATAAATTGAAAATGCAAAAGTAAAGAAGTGGTTTTAGTAAACATAATTTTTTAAAAATAATTGATTTACAAAACCCACATGAAGCACGGGTAAGCATACTAGTCATTTAGTAATTCTTGAGCCTCGGGTTGCAATAGTGTCAATTTGTTATTTTCTGCCCAAACTCGTTTGTCTATCTTCAAAATACCTTAAAATTGAGAATATTTATTGCTTCGTATGTGTTTACGAGCGAGACTCGTCCCTATCATTTCACCGCCTTAGTAGCCCTATATACTTATTATCGACTCGCGGCGGAAGAGGAGTTCCTACATCCTCTTGAGAAATCGTTTCTTGAAGAATCGATGCTTGTTGGATCCCGAAATACATGGATCCTGACCATTCTTTCAAAAATATCGAAATATTTATGTGGGATAGCGACATTTATTTACAATCCAAATGCACTTAGTAAGAGTGAGTGGTTCCAGGTTCCGTACAAGTTTCACCTAAAACTTGGAACTTATTTATTAAAACAAGATTTTCATTTTTTGGAAATGGGAACCTACCCTGCATACCATGGAACCTAGGATCTATCCTATCCCGAGTTTCACTTGTATTATTAAATGAATGATTGCAGTTAAATATCACGTTTTATGACTACCAGTTGCTTCTACAATTCACTCATTAAATCTATATATATATAGGTATATGAAAATTACGAAAAATTTAAAAAGTAAAAGTTTCAGTTATAAAATGGAAGCTCATACTAGTGATTCTAGATTATATACTTATCATTGAATACCATGGAATACTGTAAAATCACGCTAAGACATAGACCAAGAAAAACAAAAAAACTTGTTACGGGTTTCAGATTCCACCTACTTAGAACCTGAAATCTATCCGTCGAAACAGATTTCTTAATTTTTGGAACCTGTAATTTACATTGCATATTTTGGAACCTGAAACCGATAGATTCCTACCGGTCCGGTTCTCAGGTTTTAGGTTCTACTCTGGAATCGAGCACGTGGATGTCAATCCTGATTGAATCCATGAATAGACAAGCGATTCTTTCTTCCTTTGCAATGAAGTGATCGATCAGACAAATGAGAGTGGTGACAGATGAGAAATACAGGTGAAGGAAACGGCATCTGTTCTGTTTGTTCATTGTTATGAACTTTTTGTAAAGGTGTGTACACGTAAGTGGTAAAAAAGAAGAAAGCTAGACAGCCAATCGTGCAACATAGTGTTTTGTATCTTTCCATTGAGAGTGAAGATGGCTGCTTCACTTTATATCCTGAGGAAGTGAAAGGGGTGCTCATCTTCGTAGCATGATGTATGCCAGATAATGAGACACTCTTCGAGGAAAGTAGGATACATTGAATCAAATTTTCAGAATTTTTCTTTTGCATGCAGTTTCAACTGCAAAGACTGAAGAGATCTTTCTTTTGCTCGTTGAATTGTTTTTTGAGATCCCGGTCCTGGCATGGACGGTGAAGAAGTAGAATTCGAATTTTTAAGAACTGTAGATCAATTTTCCCAAATTTAATCATAAGTTTTTGTTTATCATGAAAATGTTTTTTTTTCTGTTCACTCATTTTATTGAGGGATGGAAATGATGAGAAATAACAAAAATATTTTTTTAAAAAAAATTGATTATGCGCGAAACAAAAGGACTTGAAGAATCCTTGTATTTTCAAGATATATCAGTTCATTTGTTATCACCTAAAAATCTCTGTATATTATTCTACAGGCATAGTCCGATATGAAATGTTCACGTATCAAATGGATCTGAAAATTATTTTATTACGACTTCTGGTACAATTATATGAAATGGAAATTACATAGTATGCAATACCAATAATTATATATCAACATTTTCATTAATGATTATCTTTCGCCTCCATGGAAAATTGAAGAGGGAGCAAATTAGCGATTTGGGTTGGCTTTTAATTGAATTGACCCATTTAATCTTTGTATGCACTGTTTATCTTTGCGTTGCCAGTCCAACCACCCAAAATACCAAAACTCATACACTCATAAATCCATTTAAGCCTCTTCACTTGAATATCTATTCTGGCACAATCTAGAGTTTTCCAATTCAATTCCTTCATTAGCGACTTGGGACCCCACGCATTAGTGGCGGGTCTTGAATAGCTTGGATCCAGGACCCTCGAGGCCAAACTGGCCCTGATTCCCCGCAGTCAGACTGGAGACCTAGTGGCCGGACGGAGACTACAGCAACTAAACCTGAGTAATTAGCAACAAGGTTCACACCCTAGCAGTCGACTCGAGACCTCTACGGCTCCGCATGGCTCCTCAATGCTAGGGCCCTAGCACATGGCCTGAGACATCGGGGTCCAAACTCAAGTCCTCTGCCCGAGGAGTAAGAACCCTGTGGCAGGATCGGACTACAAAGGCGACAGATCCGAGCATCAGGGAGCTAGGATGGGGTACCTTGGTCACTGGTCTGTCCAAATGGGGACCTTGATTCGACCCTCTCGGGTCCTGAGTTTGGGACTTGGGTTCCGGCTCTAGCTACACGTGTTCTTGGTCCAAACATCAGGGTCATCTAGGCGGCTAGGACTCGGTCAATGAGTGCTTAATGAGATGTCGTTATTCTTCTTTATCAAAAGTGGGTCAATAGGTAACCCTCTCAAGCTTACATTCGACTAGGATTTATTGTTTTTAACCCGTTTTAGTTAGTATAGTGTTACCCGTACTCCTATAGTATAGTTAATATGAATCAGAAATTGGATCTTTGATCTGTATTGCCATCTCTACAGTCGACAAACCAACCATGTGCCAGACCAAACATTATGCCAATCTAGCTACTTCCACTCCTACAATAAACAATCTCTGCTGCATGAAACAAATTCATAAGTTCAACACAATCATTAACTAGTGTAAAAATATTCCCATGTCAGTTATTTTTGTTGTGTTTTTTTTTTCTTGTTCAACATATTCAGGTCTACAAGGACCAGGCCAAGAAAGACTAATTTGATAAATCAACTCAACTTCGTCCCTAACAGTGTCCGGCCCAGCGTGAGCTAGTATACTGTCCGACTACAAAAGTTGGGCCCAAACAAAAGAAAATAGAATTGTCTGAGGCAGATTTCATCTACTTGTAACTTCCACTTTTGATTTTCCCTTAAAAATATGAAACCGAAAATCGCAAAGATATTATATACAATTCGACAGGTCAAGATTTTGAATATTTTGAGAAGTTGACAATGTTTTGTGTTAAATAAAAATCAAAGTGTTTAAATATCATAAAAAATTTTAAAAAACAAAAGTGAAAAGTCGAAATGATCTAAGACAGGAATCGAATTTCATGTTAATTTCCCAAATCCCACTACCTTGATTCACCACAATTACTTTCGGTCGTAACCTGAAAAAAGCTTGTGATCTTGATGTTTTGGTTCCATTTTCGGAGAATCCCTATATGCCGATTTGGGAGAAAGGCCAGCTCTTGCTTCACTTCCATAGTAGATAAAAAGACAAATTATTCCATGATAGAAATAAATAAATAAACTCAATACACCTTTAAGTGCCACATGAGATTCACTCAAATGGACTCGCCACGGGTGGCCAACTCATTTTAATTTTTTATTTGAGATGCAAATGTCAAGTGAGATCCACTATACTTAAAGTTGTTTGGATCTGACGAACAGTACACAATCCGGCCCCACATTCTGTCTTCGTTAAACACTGCAAAAACATTTCAAATTTCTATTTCAATTCCACATCCCAAAGAATATGATGGTGCTCATTTTGATATTGCCACATATGGACTTATAAGTGTAGTCCCTGACAGAAAAAAAATCGTTTTGGATGCAATAGTCCTAATTAACTTAGTAGGGGCATGCATAGAACTTTTCCATGATTGAAAAGAAAGATGGCAATAAATTAGACTACATTCACCGCAGCCAATTTCCAGGAGGCAATGCACCTTCGCCTTAGGGTTTCCGAAACATGAGATTTCATTTCAAATGACTTAGTAGTGGCGATCAACATTTGCCACGTGCAATGTAAATTGTCTGGTAAACACAATGAATAAAACGGATGACGAATCGCCTTGGGACCCTTCAGCGTCAAGTCCAATAGGCTCGATCAAAATCATAATGTATATAGTACCTGACTCAGAACAGTCGTGTATGGCATGTTGTATTCCAATGCCTACATTTCACAAGTAATACATAAACTAATCAGAAGTAGAACAACCACACGCCTGCAACACAAAGTGTTTGCACTGAAGAAACAAATTGCAGAGGAACATTGAGCACTGAAACTACAAAAAGACCAAGTTTCTGCATCCAACTTCTGGAGATCAGCATGTGGGGACAGTTAAGGGGCTCTCTTCAACTACAAATCCACAACTTTTGTTTTCAAGAACAGACGAGATCCACCTCAAATACAAGCAAAAAAATGGGGAAAAGAAAGGAACAAACGAGGGTACTGTTCACTTGGCCATGAAAAGGGAACAGATTTGAGCTCTTACCTCATCATTTTGCTTGAACTTTGAAAAAAGAACGAGATTTCAGATCAAGGAAGCTCACAATGTTAATATTAGTAGATACCTGATAGATGAATGAGTGAACACTGCCATTTCGAATGGCTGGATGTATCATTAGATCGCCAAAGTTGAGAGGAGTAAGAGGAAAAAGGACTCTCGAGAGTTGATCTGAAGGGCGTTATTTTGTGCAGGTCGTACAACTGATGCCGTATTAAAAAACAAAAAAGGGTCATTACAATGAGTGATGTAAATTAATCAAGCTAAACTCGGTATGGAAAACATAACATAAATAAATAATTTGAAAAACTATTAAAATTTGTCCAGGTCAGAGCCGGCTGCACCGCGTAGGAGAGCCGGCATTCATGTCAGTGCCAACCGGCCAAAATTGATTGGAGGAACTAAATTGAAATAATTGCTATATATGTTTAAGACCGTTTTGGTAATTCTTTCTACCAATTTTTGCACGTGATGGATCAACTCAACTACATGTGTCCAGCCCAATGCGAGATAATATATTTTCTTAATACAGAAGTTGGGCCCAAATAAAAGAAAAAACACATCTTGGAGCAGATCTTCATCTACTTGTAATTTCCATTTTTCCATTTTCACTAAAAAAATGTGCTATTTCAAATTCGGAAAGTCGTTTCGACAAAAAAAAATTCCAAAAATCATGAAAGTGCTACGTACAATTCGACATGTCAAGATTTCGAGTATTTTGAAAGTGTAAAATGTTTCGTGTTAAATAAAAATGAAAGTATAGGTATCGTAAATTTTATAAAAAATCAAAAGCGAAAAGTTGAAGTCACCATTCGGGTTGCTTTCTGTGAATCCCACCGCATGGATTTGCCACAATTACTTTCGGTCATAATCTGAAAAATTCTCGTGATCGTAATGTTATGGTTCTATTCTCGGACAACCCCTATATACCAATTTGCGAGAAAAGCCTGCTCTAACTTAACTTCCAAAATCATCAAGTATTTCTTAAGTGTCAACAAGATACATGAATCTTGCATCCGGAAAACATCTGCGTACCAAAAATCATACAGTGTACACATTTCGAAGGTTCGAATAACGTTCACAATTGCAAAGACCTCTCTCCAAACGCCTAATTATGTTGCACCTTCTTGATTGGCTAACTTTATGTCACTACAAATATAACATCCACGATGATCAATCATTTTCCGTTAATTTCCGGAGTTTCTTTGTCATTAAATGTACTAATCTGGATCATCTCATGACTAATGTTCTCCTTCCCGTTGCCCCCGGGGTCAACCAACTTTGTCGGCAACGTTTTCTGCTCGTCTAATGGCAAAGAACAAGACTCGTAGTCCTTGCTTTTGCCCCAAACAACAAGGTATAAACCGGCCGCAACGACGATGGCACCGATAATCCTGGTCCAACAAAATTAATTAGCATGACATAGTTTTTGAAAGTGATAATTAGCATGGATTAGGGGAGGAATTTGAGGAGGAAAGAAGAAGTACCTTCCCAAGAAAAGCCGCTCGGCTAAAATGAAAGTACTCAAAACAGCGACAATCACCGTACCTAGAGGACTGAAGGCCGCGACAAAAACCGGTCCTTTGTCTTTCATGACCACACCTTGAAGGTAGTAAGTCACTCCTGAGCACACTATTCCCTGCATTTACCAATTATGATACGAATCATTAGTTAACTCTGTAATAATAAAGATGAGAAGGTAACTTTCTTGTTTCGAAGATAAAAATGATTTCTAGTGAAAACATTATATAGAAACTTTCATCTACTTATAAAATATATGCAGTATTCTAAGTCAGCGGGTGAAACTGTTGAGGATCTACCTTGATTACACAGAAATACTAAAATTAACAAAGGAATATATAGGGATAAGTGCACCGAAAATCCCAAAATTTATCACGAAAGTGCTATTGAGTCTTAAAACTTTCAAAATGTGCAATCAAATCCTAAAACTTGTCACAAAAGTACAATCGAATCCTAAAACCTTCAAAAAGTGTAATTAATAGAAGGACTTGATTTAACAAATTTGACAAGTTTTAGGACTTGATTGCACTTTTTGAAATTTTTAGGACTCAATTGCACTTTCTAACAAGTTTTAGGACTTGATTACACTTTTTGAAAGTTTTAAGACTCAATTACATTTTCGTGACAATTTTTAGGACTTCCAATGCACATATTCCTATTATATAAGAAAAATATTATGGCCTAAGTTCAGTTAATGTCCTAAGGAACTTCACGATGAAGGATCACTGACAATAAGAAGTGATAATAATGGAAGGAATTATAATTTCTCCCTTAAGTTTTACAAGTCATTTTGTAAAAGAAAATCAATCAAATAATCATGAAGTTCAAGCGCTCACACTGTAGACAGCCGCGAGTAATTTGATGTCCCATTGTATGGACCAAACGGCGGCGTTTCCTCTTTCCATGAACAAAGCCACGACGGCACCCTCGACCATCCCCAAAAAACATATCCAAGCTGTGAGAGAGAGCTCAACAGGATATGTTTGTAATGTTATCGCCCGTTGGAAGTTACCAAAAAACCACACTACCGCAAGTTAGCGTGTATTGTTGGTCATGATTAACCCTTATACTGTACCGATCTCTGAAAGCATCTCTTTTGAGAGTGCGAGGCACTAACTTGCAAAACTTAAAAGTACCTACTGATCCGATATGAGAAGATCAACTAAATTAGATTAATTACTTGGAGAATCATGAAGCAAGCCAAGCTGAAGCATGCACTTGTGATCATGAGAGAACCCTTGATGGAATTCCGGAGGCTGATCCCACCATTAGCACTCCCGTTTTGAATGTTGTCGGTGGTCGTCCCTCCTCCTTTTGTCCAAAATAGTTCGAGAACCGGACCTTTGATTAGCGTTATGATCATGGCGCCAGCAACCGTAGCTAGTGTCCCAAACACCTTAGCTTGGCTGTGAAAACTCTTCATTTTCACCTTCTCAAGCCTATGCAAATAGTGATTGAAAAGTCATTAATTGTCTTAAAAAGCTAAACCATAGACACTATCGTCTGATCCAATCGCAAATCAAAAGAATTTGAGACCTTATGATGAAAGAACTATCATATCATGTTCGCGATAAATCAAGTTCATTTACCGTTCTCCAAAAGCAGACAAATTGGTTGTTTTTCTGCCAGGTATGTATGTCAGACCAAGATTGGGTCCAATTTTAGCGAAAACTTAAGCATATTTTGACATCCCTTTGTGGTGAAAAAGTGATAGATATTATTAAAAGACGCATACGAGAGTCATAAGACCTAGCGGTCACAATGGAGTGATTTGCTTGTATCGAGAGCAGAGTCAGCACACGTTCATTACCGAATGATCCAAGCCATGACGAAAGTGATGGCCGGAAGAATGTTGCACATGGCAGCTGCAAATGTCGCCGTCGTGTGATTCATCCCCAAATAGTACATGTTCTGGTCAATGACTGGCCTGAGAGAGAAGAATGAAACAACATGTCGAAGGTGGTGATGAACAATTTCTCTTGAAACCTTGTCTAATTTGTGGCAATAATAAGTTAACTTCATATTTACTCCAGTAAGCCAAGCACCATCAGTCTGATGAAGATGGGGAGTGTCATGTTCGGCCTTGTTCTCCTGAGGGAGAAATGGTCACATGATTAATCAATCCAAAGTCAAGACTTCACATTTAATCAAAACTAAATGAAGCGAGGAGAATGCACGTGCATTCTGCATGCACACGTGGAAGTGTACGTTGGCACAATAAAAGTCGCTCGACGAAACAAAAGGATGTGTAGCAAGACTCCGCCGATAAAAAGAAGTTATAAAAGCTTGTCATTGATATAGGAATATTGTTAAGTGGGAACAAATTCAGGGAGCACTCAAACGTTCCTCACACTTATTATTTCAAATTAAATGGTGGAGAGAGAGACTTGTCTAGGACGACGGCTAAAGGGGCAACGACCAAAGTGGCGACAGCGTGGCGGTAGACGACGAACACGTAATTGCTCATGCCCTTGTTTAGGGCAGCCTTGCAAAGGATATCCATCCCTGCCAGCCCGAATTGCAAGAATACCACAGCAAGGAAGGGCTTCAACTTGTGAAACAACGCCTTCATGTCCATTGCTTTCCTCGTTATCATATATCTTCTCCCTCCTAGCTACCGTGTGCTGGAGAAATATATCGAACCGGCTATAATAGCTTTTGTTCTTGTAGGGTGTCTTGGCAATGAAAGCTCCGACCCTCTAAATAAAAAGCCCTTGTCCCTAAAGTCAGAGAATATTCTGCAACACGCATATTTATGTCCACACGTTTTTGACAAATCCTTGGCAAGTGAAGTGAACTCAAGAATATTGTTGTTGGGTTAGCTTATAAACAATTTCAAGAAAGTTACCACCGCCCACAACGGCTGCGTTGGCTTGCGCTCTTGTCCCCCACGAAGGGATCGGAGTTCAAACTCTAGCGTACTCGTTAGGGATTCTTAAGTGTGACGCCGTGGTAGTGAATCTTGCGCTAGTGTCACCCCAGGTTTATCCCTCCGGCTATTGGCTGTGTTGGGGGTTCCTGGGTTACCAAAAAAAAAATAATTTCAAGAAAGAGAGTGAACCCTTTGCGCAATTTGCTTATTGTATGTGGTTGTATGAGGGTTGAGGGTCAATGGGAAAGGAATTGGTGCTGATGGACGTACGTAATGTATATTGCATCGTTCATTAGGCTGGTTTTGATATAGTGATTCCAATCATTGTCCTACATTTGACATAGCGACCCCTCTGAAATTACCATCAGAGTCTTATTGCTACAAAATGTTCGGATTGAAGATATAACGTACCACCTTCGGTTCGAGCTTGACAATTCTGTCAGCAAAGGTTTATCGAGATTGTAGCAGTCAAAATATCTCTTCACACGAGAGAATGTCGCAGCTACGCTAAGCAACATGACTCTAATTAGTGACTTTTTAAAACGATAGATGAAGGAGACGAGTTGGCATTGGCCGCTTTGTGCAATGAGCTCCGCCGCAATGACACCGTGAGAGGCGACCTACCATAATGATGATCATAGTACAACCTAAATCCTCATGATGATCGCATCCTAGCGTAGCTTAGGAATTTTTTATTTCCCATCTGAAAATGCGTTATAACTATTTTTCCTTTATATCGTTGTTGACTAAATTCGTGCATCTTTAGTACTCAATCTAATGAATGTACGAATTTGCGAAAACTTAGGTGTGAGCTTGTAGAACCTAATGTATTAGACGACGTATATTGCAAGGGGCTCTATTTTCCTTCATTCTGATTGGAGAAAACTGCCCCCATTCAAATCATTTGCTAGTGGGTTCTTAATCTTGTCAACATTATTCCTTTTTCTGTTCCTGGGAAAGATCGTCATTTTTATTTGGGAAAGCTTCGAGCACACATCGCACGTTCATGGTTCAATAGTTCGGGAATAGATGAAAAGGAGGAATCTGAGTTGAGTAATCCCCATCTCTTGTGGATTCCCCATATCAAGCATCTTTAATTGGTATTCTCCTGGTTCCTAAAGTTAACCCATGGAAATTGCACAGTGTGGTTGTGGAGCCGATTTGTGTGTGTAAATTGAATATGGTTGGTAGAATTAGTTCGATTTGCTGTACCATCAAATGTAAACAAGTTCATGTGCGACCCACCTAACATGACTTTGGCTCTCGTTTTATTCGATTCGTGAGGCCGATAGGACATTTGATGGCATTTACATGCCTAGAGCGGGTGTAATAATATTTCGAAGTTGATTTGGTTATTCTTTCGGTGAAATCTTGCCTTTTTCTTTTTGGCTAACTAAGAGTTAATGCGACCTCCACTCGTACATTTGATGGAACCCTTTACAGTTCACGTGCCTTTGTCGCATGTGAACTCTTGAATCAAATGGATCTCACAAATGACCCAGGGCATTCATGTGTTGAGATGCATGGGTTGAAAATTTCGCCTAGGGTGCGCTTCAAAAAAAAAAAAGTTTTGGTGAAGTGTTTAGATATTGTTGGTTGATCCTTTTTAACGCAAATATGAGGGGTGCATAGTCTATGCAAATATAGGGATAAGTGCAGAAACATAATTTAAAAGGTTTTGGTCGTTGGTTAATTGAGAACTTAAGATCTTATTTTGCTCAAATGATGATTTAAGATTTAAAAAAAGCTTAAATCGGGTTTTGAGCTTTGCCGTCAATGGAATTTGGGCATCGACACGGGCAAACGACCAAAACATTCCATGTGGAAGCCACATCAGATTTTGAACCATTAAAATAAAGTCTTGAATTGTCAATTAATTAAAGATCAAAATCTCAAATCCTGCTTTTGCACTTATCCCTTCAAATAAATTTTTTGTTGTCAATAGAAACAATGTAAAACTTCTGTTTGTGTTGGACGTGACATGTGATATATGTAGTGCCTGGACAATTTCTGTGAACAAGCCGTGTAGAACATGAACCCTGGAGATTTAAAGTTTGCCCTTAGGATCGCATGACTAGAAAATTATAAATCAAGAGCTTAAAAAGCTGGTGGAAAGATGGATACATACCTGAGAGCAAATCAAAATGTGTAAACTCGTTAACGAAGAACATGAGATAACTTTCCAATATAGAAAAAAAGTTATTAGCGAACGGAATAATTCCAAATAAGGGTATAGAGTACAAATAAAAACTTAGTTCTACCGCTTTCAAAGTTAAGAATTACTCTTTCATTTTATTAGTAAAACTGAAAAATTACAAATAAAAGGTATGGAGTTGAGTCAATTTCCCAAAAGAAGTTCTAAAATAGACTTTGTTTTACATAAGGACTTGAAGAGTGACCAATTTAATTTCAAATAAAGCCCCAGCTCACTAGCCAACCAAATCTTCACTGGCTGACTTGCACGCGCGAGTCGCTTGCTAATTCGATGCAACATCATGGATGATTTTCTCCGAAATTTTCTACTTTGACCCAATTTGAAGAGGCCCCAAATTGTGATGTTTCGGTTTCTCCTTATATTATGGGTACGATTTGTTCAATTCTCATTTTTCAGTTACTATTTTGAAGAGATTCTTGTATTTATTTAAATTTTCTGCGTTATTACATTCATAATAAATTTGAAAGAGCTGACAATTTGGGGCTTTTTGTTTTTGATCAGGAGGCTTTTTTGACTTAGCACGAACCTTAATTTCAATTTGGGTCAAAGCATAAAATTTTGGACAAAATTACTCCTTAAGTTGCGGATGGAATAAGCGCATAAGCCACATGTGCAAGTTGGCTGAGCCAGCGAAGATTTGGCCAGCCAATAAGGTCGGTTCTTATTTAAAACTAGACCTGTCAAATGGGTGGATCGGGTCGGGTTTGGGTCAGATTATAAATGGTCCGACCCAAATTGACCCATTAACTCGTTTATGACTCATTTATGGGCATTACAATTTTCTTGACCCATACCCGACCCGACCCATACCCAACATATACCCGATCAGACCCATATTACTAAAATACTTCCATATTTAATTAAATGTAGGAAAATTCATACCCAAATTGAGATGAGAGTGCGAAGTGAGTGACCGCAAGATTGAGTAAGGGCGAGAGAGGGGAGTTGAGTTTAAATCAGTTGTAAACTTATTTATGACCCATTTACAACCCATTTATGACTTATTTAACATTAATATTAAACTTCTACCCATTTATGACCCATTTACTAAATATAACTAATACATTTATGATCCATCTACTAATACATGGGTTAAGTAATGGGTTTATAACTCATTTTGACAGGTCTATTTAAAACTAGATTGGCTACTTCAAAACTTTATTTGAGATAATATCAATTCTTGACCATCTTTAAAGGAAATAGCCCAACTTCAGGCCGTTATGTAAAATTTCTTCTTAGTAAACTTTGTCCTCCTGCGGAGTAAAAATTTTGAAAAAATATTTCTTTCAGTTTGTTGTTGAAAACAAAATTTTTTTATTTTTCAGATGAAAACATCATTTTCGTTTTGGCCAAACAGAAAACTAGATCAAAATGATTCAAACCAAACAGCCTTAGACAAGAATTGCCTCATCCTTTGTGGAGGGATATGTCTGACAAATTGACTGTACCCAAATAAAATGCATAAAAAACAGCACAACAAAGAAAAGCATGAATGATGAAAGGAGTTGTCTTATTAGTGGCAGACAATAAAACAAGCCATTCTTATCCCTCCTCTCCAAATATCTCAAAATAATTTAATTTGTTGTTCATTCTTCAGTTTTTCTTTTTTTTCCCCCCTTTAATTTATGTTAATAGAACCATTTAGTGGAGTTCATTGAAAAAGCAATCGACTAGGCACCGACCCCTCCCTCTACTTTTTCTTTAAGGCGTTAGGGTTAGGCCTCAGTGGCTTGACTGCTCACTAAAAGAATTCGGAATCGGATCCTCTTAATCTATGAGGTTACAAAGACTTAATGTGAGTGATGTAGACGCAATCGCTAGAGACTTTTTAGAGCATTCAGACCAGCAGAAACCCAATAAACAAGTCTTAGAGAGAAGAATTCACGCAATAGACGATAAACCAGCCACTGTTTTTTATCGGGGAGGAATTACGAGACCTATAATACTAGTTAAAAAATTCTCGTTCAAAATGGAATACTTTGGCCAAAAGGGATTATTGAGGCCTGGCAACCGGCAGAGGAAGAAGGAAAAACAAAATAAAAAATATTAAAAAATTTGAATTTTTCAAGTTGTAAAAATTTGTCCACGTTAACATCAGCCATACTATGTAGGAAGGCTGGCATTCATGTCAGTAATTTCCGGCCTAAATTGGTCGGAATAACTAAATTGATAAATTGTCAAAATGTTTATAACTTAATTGATACAATTGAAAGGCTTATGAATGAATTGGCACAAGTACAATAGGTTTAATACTTTTTCAGCAATTTTTCCGATGAGCAATTCTTTCTTCCTTTGCAATGAAGGGATCGATCAGAGACATGCAAGAGTGGCGACAGGATGAGAATATATGTGGAGAAAGACAAGGGTATCAGTTTTGTTTGTTCATTGCCTTGAACTTTTCCTAAAGGTGTGTAGGAGCGTGCAAAGGAATTAGGAATCGCCCGGAACCGAATCGAACCATCTTGAAACCGGTGGTTCCCGTGGGGACTGGTCCGGTTCCTTGTTCCAATTTACTAGAACCGGTAAGTACCGGTCCGGTTCCCAGTTCTAGGCGAGGAACCGCTCACCTGAACCGGACCGATAATATATATAATTTTTAAGAAAATTTTCCAACCAAAAATAAAATGAAAAAAATTTTAAGAAAAATGAAAACCCTAAAATCTCTAGTCTGAAGCTCAACGCCTATCAACTGAGTGCTCGTCTCATCTCCCTCTCATCTTGTATGAGTCATCTCTCTATCTTTCACTAATGGTCCTAACTCTCAAACTCAATGTCCATTGACTCACGTTCTCGACTCTCAACTCTCATCAACTCATGGCCGTGCCTCCTGCCATTCATCACTTCCCTCTCTCGCTCTCCATCACCTCCATTTGCGTGCGGGATTGGTTCTATGGACTCACTCAAGAACTGGATGGGACCGCCGGTCCGGTTATCCAGTGGATCCACAGGACTAACGGACTGTTTTCGATTCTAATTTTTTGGAACCTGTCCTTAGTAAGTGGTTTCCGGTTTTATGATGGGAACCGCCCTCGCAGATCATACTCACCCCTAAAGACGTGTATATGCTTCTCATGTAAGTGGTAAGTAGAAGAAAGCTGACATCGAATTATGCAACAAAGTGCTTTGTAATTTTTCCATTTGACAGTGAAGATTGCTGCTTCACTTTATATCATGAGGAAGTGAAAGAGTGCTCATCTTTGTAGCATGACGTATGCCAAGATGAGGAGAAACTCTTCAAGGAAAGTAGGATACCTTGAAAGAAAGTTCAGAAATTTTCTTTTGCATGGAGTTTCGGTTGCAAAGACTAAAGAGATCTCTCTTTTGCTCGTTGCATTGTATTTCAAGATCCTTGTCCCATTTTGGTCACATGGTGTTAATATGAATCAAACATCTGATATTTGATCCGTGTTGCCATCTCTACGTCAACAAACAAACCTTGGTGCTAGACCAAACATTATGCCAATCTGGCTATTTCCACCCCTACAATTAACAATCTCTACTGTATAAAACAAATTCATTAGATCAATTGAATCATGAACAAGTGTAAAAACATTCACACGTCAGTTGTTTTGCGCCTCTTTTTCTCTTGTTCAACGTATTCGGGTCTGCCGAGAAAAACTAATCTCTGTACATGATGGATCTAACTCAACTTCGTCCCTAATAGTGTCTGGCCCAACGTGAGTTAATGTACTGTCCGAATACAAAAGTTGGGCCCAAACAAAAGAAAATAGAATTGTCTGAGGCAGATGTTCATCTTCTTGTAACTTCTACTTTTGATTTTCCCTTAAAAATCTGAAAATGGACAGAATTATTTTAAAGTCGGAAAATGGAAAAGGTATTTTATACAATTCGACCAGTCAAGATTTTGAAAATCTTGAAAAGTTCACAATGTTTCGTGTTAAATAAAGTCGAAGTGACCCCAGACAAGAATAAGACTTCATGTTGTCTCATGTGAATCCCATTACCTAGATTCGCCACAATTAGTTTGGTTCATAACCTGAAAAAAGCTTGTGATCCTTATGTTTTGGTTCCATTCTCGAAAATTCCTTATATGCCAATTTGCGAGAAAGACCTGCTCTCTTCTACTTCCACAGTAGATAAAAGACAAATTATTCCATGTACATATATATATATATATATATATATATATATATATATATATATATAAACCTAAATTCGATACACCTTAAGTGCCGCATTACTTAAATTGACTCACCAATTGGTACGAGTGCAGAGCCAAGCCAACTCAATTCAGTTTTATATCTGAGATGTAAATGTTAAGTGAGATCCACTCTACATAATGTTGTTTGGATTGGACAAACAGTACACAGTTAGACCCCACATTCTGTCGAATCGTACATGAATAATGAGAAAGATAGCGGGGGGCATGCATAGACCATTTACATGAATAAAGTGAAAGTGGTAAATTAGACTACATTCATTACCGCCAATAACCAAGTGGCAAACCTTTGCCTTAGGGTTTCCGAAACATGAGACTTCAAATGACTAAGTGGCAATCAACATTTGCCACATGTAATGTAAATTCTCTGCAAAACACGATGAATAAAACTAATCACAAATCGCTATGTGACCCTTGGCGTCAAGTCCCTAGGCTCATTGGCCACTCTTGTATTGATAAATCCGCAGACAAAATTACAATGTTTGGCCTGTTATACTCCAATGCCTGCATTTGACAAGTAATAGAAAGACTAATCACTATTGTGAATGCTTGGATAATATAATATTCGATCACCAAAGTTGAGAGTAGTTGGAGGATAAAAGACTCCATGAGCGTTCATTTGACGGGTATTAAATGAGCATATAAACGGGTGTTATTTTATGCAGGTGGCACAACTAACTCTATTAAAGCAAACCAAAATAAGGGTCATTGTATTGAGTAATATAAGTTAATCGAGCTAAAATCGTTATATAAAACATTACAGGTTGCATGACTAACGTTGACTTGGCACTGGTGATGATGTTGTTCCTTAGGAAGATGGTCTCTTTCTCTTCTGCAACAAGCTTTTAGGCCTACCAGAAATCCCGCCCTTTGATTTCTTCCAAAAGAGGGTCCAACATTGACTTATCAACAACTGAGCAAGTAGCCCCATCAACATCATGTCTTGAAGTTTCAGCTGCTGAGGGTTCTAAATTATGCAACGCGGTTCTCGTGTTACCTTCATCCTTGACAGCCAAACTCATAACCACAAGATATTTTGGCATTAATGTTGAGAAACGACCATACTTCGATGAACCCTGTGAGGTTTGAGAAGAGTTGTTGGCATGTTGCTCACAGTCCCTTCCTTTGCATCTTTAGAATATTAGAAGAGGGGATTTGGGTAACCACCATATATTCCCACCCAACACAAATAGAGCATGACCCCACAACCACCCTGTTGATTCAAATAATTTACGTTCACAACATACTGAAAAGTTAGTGGAATCAAATCTCACAACATGTTGTCTATATACCCCATTTTTCCCAAACTACTCCATCGGTAGCACTACTCAAAACTCGTTTCGACATGTTTTCCAAAAACTCTTGATAGAATTTGAAAAATATAGCACGAGCATACCCTGAAGCACATGCAAAACTGACAGTTTTGGCTTACCATGAGAGCTGTAATCATCTTGGGCTTCAATCTTCCTCATTCGTTTGAGCTGATCTTCCTAATTCAGTGAGGTTCATAGTTTTAGTAGACATGTTTTTTGAAAGACATTATGCGTTCTCGCTCCTTTGAATTGATCTAATGCTACATGAAAATCCATCACTACTGAAAACAGGACTCCATCTATGCCTGAGTTCATATGGTCTTGGTAGCCTAAGTGTTGCTCTCATTCCCATAATTCCTCTTCCATTTTCTTCCAAAACGATTCAAATCCAACCTCTGTTTCATATCCATACAAAGTTTTCAGAAATATTACGACTTAAATTGGGGTTTTGCGCAAAATTTTGCCCATAGTGCCAAGTACACAAAAAAATATTGTGTATTCGGAAGCATCATTTTAATTGCTTTTGCCATAGCTTCATCTTGATTAGTGAATATTGTTTTAGGTGCCTTGTTTCCCATTGCCTGCAAGATTGACTCAAATACCCACACAAAGGAATCGGCAGTCTCATCCCACAAAAAGGCACACCCGAACAAAGCATCCTTTGAATGATATTAACCCAATAAAAGATGCACAAATCATATTATATTTGTTACTACGATAATTGGTATGGAACACCACCCCATCTCCCAAGCAATCATAACCAAATCTAATCAAGCTATCTCTCCAAAATAATTTAGCTAGTCTACCCTCTTGATCTCCCTGAAAAGCATAAAAGAACATGGGGTTTTTCGTTTTTGTGATTTTAAAATGATTGGAGATAGCTTGACGATCTCCCCCTCTTATCTTGTAAGAAATTTCGACAATCACGCAATGCGTATCCAAGATTTCTGCTTCCTCCAGCTTGATTTGCCAAAAATTTTCAGGCCATGGCTGATAAGCCTTCCCCCACCTCATCAAGTGCTTTTTATTTTTACGAACAAATTAGAAAAAATGCCAAAAAAGTCTTAAACCTATTATACAGATGCAAATTTAGTCTTAAACCTTTAAATTCGAACAATTTAATTCTAAACCTTTTGATAGTTTGCCAATGTAGACTTTCGATCAATTTTGATGGTAAATCGCCGGCATGGAGCCGGTCATCCTATTTAGCATTACTGGCTTTGACGTGGACAATTTTTGCAAATTTTTAAAAAAATCTCCGAGTTTTTCCATGATGAAAAATAAAGAGAAAATCAAATAAAAAAGGGAAAAAATCATAAAAAATTAAAAAAAATTAAAAAATATCCACTTTAGCACCGGTCATGTCACGTAAGATAACCAGAGTCCATATTAGCGATTTCCGGCCGAAATTAGCCAGAAGGATTATATTGGCCAATCACGTAAAGGTTTAGGATTAAATCGGTATAATTAAAAGGCTTAGGACTGAATTGGTTACTGTATAATATATTTATGACTTTTTGGATAATTTGTCCAAGGAAAATTTATGTTGTGCCACAAACTCAATCACTTTATGGATGTCCTTTTTCAACCTTAAATTTAAAATGAGCGGGACAACCGCACCTTTCTTCAATCCTCCCATATTTCTTCTCTTTGCCAGATGAATTGCTAGAAAATTCCTCGTGATTACATACAAAAGTATTATATGATTTTTTAGACCTACAAACATTCACTTGTCAATGAAATTTCCTTAAAAGGATTTGCATACTTTGTTTATCCATGCGTGCACTTGCATTTTCAGTTTTTGAGGAAATCAGACGTGGAGTCTAGCCATAAATTGTGCAACAGCTTTTTCGTTCGATCCAAGCAATAAACAACTAGTGAATTGTGCAACAACTAGTGAATTCTCAAATTGTCATTGGTCACTTAGAATCCCAAAAGATTAATCCGTTAGACGAACGTGTGATTTAATATTTAAATATTATAATACTCCCTCTCGCGTATAGGTTGGATTTTGGCCTAAACCTAAAACGTGGAAATATACAGTTGGGGAGGCATATAGGGGCCTGCAAAGATTTAAACTCAAAACCTTCTATTCTGATACCATGTGAGATTTTGTGAGATCACCGCCAATTACTTTAAAAACTTAAGTTATCGTACGAATGTGTGATATAATATTTAAATATTATAATATTGTCATCACCTTTCATGGTCACTTAGAAATACTCCTTTTGGCGAGCTTGACCCACATGGATCAAGCTAGGTCTTAATAATAAATATTTGCTCTATGAGAATTCACTCTTAGATAAGACTCTTATTATATTTTATATCTCAAACGCCTCCTTTTGAGAAGGAGGCTAGTGATGGTAAAGTTATGAAGTTGCAATGTCCCAACTATGAATGGAAAATTCTTAAATCCCGACACATATAGAAAGAAAATAAACATTCAAAATGATAATAGAAGAAATCAAGCTCGAGATCACTAGTTCCGATAATATATCAGACATTCCAATCCAAAAGCTTCAATTGATAGAAAATAATACACAATTTCGTTTTCACTCTAGTTGCTGACTCTGTAGATCTCTTTTAGTATGCGTATGCATGATCAAAGTATCCATGTATATGTTCGTATCTAAAGAAACTACCGCTACACGTAATTTCGTAAACTCAATGCAATAGATCATCAGGTATATATACTATCCAATTATATGATAGTAATGGTGCTTTCCTACTTCATTGAACGGACTCTATATGTTCCCGGATTTCTCTTCTCTGGACGCTTTACGGGAGTAGATATGCCTCCACGACATTTCCTTCGGCTCATTTATCTCCACCCCCGGGTAAAGAAAACTCGATCCGATCAAGTCTCCGATTGGCGGGTCACGGATCAACGATCGAGTTAGGGATGGAGGGAAATGCGGCCATTTTCTTCGGATATATTGCAACTACTACCTACTTCTCTCGTGAGTCGTTTGCTTACCATGAACTTTGGAGCGTCTCGCAAGTCGATCCAATTAAAGTTTGCATGACTAGAGTTCCCTCATTTAGGCACGCTTTCCACACGCAAGCAACGCTGGAATGGCTATATTCAGGTTCCAAAGCACTTTGCGTAAATAAAGGGGGCATATGGATTGCGTTTATTATCCATCGCTGCGAAGTTGGCGGGTCCATCCTCCTCTTATTTTGCTAAAAGTACGCACGGCCCAACTTGTGCGTGCGGTGCTCGACGCTATGCTCTTCGGTTGGCCAATCCTAATTAGTAAATGGAGAGCCTTTAGAATAGAGAAAGCCAAGAATGTTAAAAGATAACGAAACATATTCTAATTCGTACTTTGATGCTAAAAGCTGGAATGTCGCTTAGGAATTAAGCATCGTGTTTTTTCCGAGGAAAAAAACGTGACTCCTGACTCGATAAAGATCGAGAATCCCTAAATTTATGTACAATCTTTGCCGTCTTAAATTCACCCTCCAAATATTCCGAGACGCCGGCAATACGCGCGAGGTGTGTCGAGTTCCCTTTTGGTATTTTATGTGAATACAATGTTGAAAGATCAATGCTCGGACCAAGTGGTAAGGTAATGTCAGACTGTAAGGCGGTACTGCGACGTTCGTCGTCGGGTGGAATGTAGCGACCAAGTCTGAAATGCACGAGCGAAGACTTTTTTGTGCATAAACTTCTCGATTTCAGACTCATCAAAGGCGACCGGCTCAACGCCGGACTCATCAAATCACGGAGCACGCCACATGCGCCTTGAAAAGTCCGCGTCAATGGCGATCCCATGATCTGTCAATGCCGAGGAATTTAGGTTCTCCATGGCGCCCGATGTGCAAATTGTCATACGTAGGGTGGAACAAATAATACACAAATTGAGTGAAGGCTCGAATCGGGCAATGGACCGTCGAAAAAAACGAGTCATTTCTCTCTCATGGGGCTGCAAAGTTTCCGAGCAATTGTGGCAATCGAACTTCTAACGTGCGCTCTGCATCTTTGGACACTTGCGCCGTCGAAGAGATGCGCCGATCCCCGGCACCCCCGTGTGGCCGTGACGATGGGACCTGTCGATCTCGTGACTTCGAATCGCGTTTGGGCCGACTAGCCGTGGCTCGAGCAGCTACGCATCTCGCGGCGAGCGCGAGACCGTCGCGCTTAAGGTAGTAGCACGGCGCCGGCCGGCCACTTCTCGACGCTCTTTCCGTTGATTAGGTAGAATGAACAAGTGGGACAAAAAAGACAGGTAGCCGGGGGGAGGGAACCGTCCGGGCCACGACTCCCCACCGTCCATATTCACGCCATTATTATGAAAATAAAATAAATAAATAAGAAGGGGGAAAATCATGTTCATGTTCATCTTTCTAGATGGGACAATATGAACACTTTATTAATACCCGTACGATATTAGTGGCTCTTTCCCACAAAACAAAAGTGCTCTTAGAAGAAAAATAGTCTTTTCATATCTTTTCCAAATGTTGGTGATTTTTATTTGCGTTCGGTCGCAATTATAACGTATGTATTATATTGTATTGTATTAATACCAAAAAAAATGAACCAAATCGCTATACTAAGGTCGCATTTAATCCAAACAAGCTTTCGTATAGTAAAAAATCTCTAATCAAGGATAACATATATATTGGGTTAATACCACACAAAAAAAAAAGAATCAAATCGCTACATCAACGTCGCATTTAATCCGAAAAGAAAAATTCTGTACGGCGAAAAATTTCTAATCGGTATATCGACGCCACGTTTTTTCCCGAGCTAATGCGACACGGATATATAGATGCGAAAAAAATCGGTCCAAGCGTGGCACGGACGTACCGATTCGAGACTTTTTTGCGATTCGAATGTCAGTTTGGATCAAACAGGGCGCCGATATATTAGGTCGGAGGGTTTTCGGGGGGCGCTAATCATATTATATAGTGTTATATGTGTATAGAATAATTTTAGGAAAGAAGAGTTCCTCAGAGAAAGGAGGGGAGAGGAGACCGCACCGCGCGACGACCGTTAGGAACGCGGTCCAAGGAAAAGTCTCGGGGCGGGGGGCGGGCCGGGGCCCCAACGCGGTCCAAAATCTGCGAGGAGGGATGGAAGGGAACGAGATGGGGCCAGCTGGCGCCACGACGGCATCGACGGCACCTCCCCACCCCACCCAAAAAAAAAAAACAGAATATGCGGGGGGGAATTCCGTTTTCCTCCCGTTTCATTTCCCCCTCCTCCTCCGTCTTTAAAACGGTTGGCCCCGTCCGTCCGTCCGTCGCCACGGAGCGGGAACATTCCCACACACGCCACCACCTCCCCGAGCTCAAAAGCTTCCCTCCTCCTCCGCACCGCACGGAAAAGAAGAGAGACCGCTTAGCTCTCGGCTCTTCCCTCGAGAACGAGAAGGAGAAGGAGAAGGAGGAGGTGCGTGGCCGTCTCCCTCTCTCTTTTAGGTTTCCGTTTTGGTTTTCCTCCCTTCTTTTGCTCTCCCATTTTCGCGCTTCCTCTTTTCCTTTTCCTGAGATCCGTCCTGCTGGAGCGAGCTCGAGGCCGTTACAGGTTCGGTTCCCCCCCCCCCCCCCCCCCCCCCCGGCTGCTCCTCGTGCCGTCCCTCGCGCCGTTTTGTCTCCTCCTTTTGATCTTCTTCTTCCCTTCCCTTCTTTCCGTTTTGTTGACTCTC
Organism: Syzygium jambos; assembly: GCA_031216235.1. Taxonomy (NCBI): domain Eukaryota; kingdom Viridiplantae; phylum Streptophyta; class Magnoliopsida; order Myrtales; family Myrtaceae; genus Syzygium; species Syzygium jambos. The sequence goes on from CM062230.1 coordinate 27,674,379, forward strand.
GTCTTGTGCCGTCGCCGCGGCTGGGAGCGGTCGACGGCTCCTCGACATTGGCTCGTGCGCTGCGCCGGTGGTCGTCTTCGCTGTGCTTCTCCAGCTGCGCGCGCGTTTCTTTTTCTTCCTTGCGTTTGGGTCCGCTCGTCTTCCGTTGCTTGTGTCGGTGATCTGCGGATGCGGTGTCGCGTTCTTCTTCAGGATGTGTCGGCTGTCCGAGCCCGAGCGTTGTCGTGTCCGACGCGCGTCCTTCTTGGGCGGCGGATCTGTGTTTGGTTCCCCTCTGTTATTGGCTTTGCTTGAGTTCTTAAATCTCCTGAGTTGGCTGGACCTTGCGTATGCTGGCCTATCCGGTAGGTTACTGCAGCAGAGCCATACGCATCGTGCCGCGTCGCGTTTGGTGATTTCTTCGATGTTGATGGCGAGACGGTCCCCTGCTACCTGATTCATCATCCCCGTGGCGGATCGATGGCCCCTTTTCATTTCCGTTTTTTCTTGATCTTGTTGGGACCGACTGCGAGATCTGCGAGACGTTCCGTGTTTACTGCTTTGGAACGTGCTTGCCTGGTCCATTCGGGATCTCTTTCGTCAAGGACGGAAGCTTGTCATGCGCTAGGACTGCTGCAAGAGTGCAACGTTATTGCTGTTCAGCGGAACGAATTGGACATAGGAATGTTGCCCGGTCGTCTGGATGCGTTTTTGCCGGACCTGAGAATTGCTTGCTCATCCTCTGCTTTGATTTCCCTGGCATATTTACTCATGCTTGAATTCCCATCAAATGGCGTCACCTGCTGGTCTAGTTGGCTCAAGGTGCTAAAGTCGTGCGACTCCTTCGGTATCTTATATGAAGGAGGAGTTTATAGTCGATGGAATTCCTGTTTATCCGCTATTGCTGGCAACATGGGATTACCATGACTTGGCATGTGTCGATGAATGTAACCATGCTGTGGTTAACTCTTCTTTCTTGCTTTCTTGGTGGTGCATTCACGTTTTCTCAATGAAGCTGTATGAAAAAGAGTAATTCTGAAATTTCTCATAACCGTTCTGCAGAGATGGCACCACCCAGCATTAGCGAGACTGTTCAGAAGAGTACCGACGCTCATCGTACACCGCATCCACCTCTTAATGAAAGGATCCTTTCATCATTGTCCCGGAGGTCTGTTGCTGCACACCCTTGGCATGATCTTGAGATAGGTATTGTATTTCTAAACTTGTTCTTTGTTTTTTTTTTTTGTTCTAGTTTTCCCTTCTTCTTGTCTGAGTTTTATGTCATATTCTTTGTCAGGTCCTGGAGCTCCAACAGTTTTCAACTGTGTAAGTGTACAAAATGTCATTACCGCACTGTTTGTATAGTAGGGCATAGGTACATTGGAGGAGAGGCTAGAGTAGTTTCGCCAGTGATAATTTCAATCGGTTTTGAGACTTTTAGTATCTATTTCCTACGTTAATAAGCAAACATTGAAGACATAATGCCGTGCGCGGGTAGCTTCATAACTAGAAGAAAACTGCCGTCTATGAGTGGGGTTGATACCAATGACATTGTCAGCGTTGATATTGCAACTCAATTTCCATTATGCCAAGAGGTCATAAACTGGGATCTCCTTTTCTTAGAAGGAGATCATAAATCAGACCTTGAAACCTTGGACCTCATGATGAGGTGCGAAAGAAAAGGTCATTCTTAGGGAACCAGTTACTCATCGGTTTACATAGCAGAAAAGTCGATGTCCTTTAGGATATTGAATCTTCTTTCTGTGGCAATTTCTTCATTTCACCTTCTTGGATGCCAGATTCCGCCACAGCCATCCGTATAAACATTTGTGATTGTTGGAGCTTAATTCTGAATTTTCAGAAAGGGAAAAGGACTGACTCTGCGTAAACCTGAATAGAAGGAGACAACTATCCTCGACTGAGTGACTTGCTGACTGTAAGACGCATTCTTGCAGGTGATTGAAATTGGTAAAGGAAGCAAAGTGAAATATGAACTTGACAAGAAGACTGGACTCATCAAGGTAATCGTCGGTTTTTCCAGCCAAGTTTCATATCAAGACTGTATAGTTGATCAAAAGTTGTTTAACCGTAACTTCTATATTTTTAGGTTGACCGCATACTTTACTCATCAGTTGTGTATCCCCACAACTATGGTTTCATTCCCCGCACTCTCTGTGAGGACAATGACCCGATGGATGTCCTAATCATCATGCAGGTATGTTGTTTGACGTGCACCTTTTTCTTTATATACAGGGAAAAATTTCCAATCAATGCTGATGATATGGATCTAGCTTAGATTATATTTTGGTAAGGGCGGGATCAACGCAGCAAAACCTCTCATAAGTTAACAAACAAAGCCTATTCTGGTCAATTTGTGCAAAACTAATTTGGTCATCGATGACTGAAACACCGCAGGAGCCTGTTCTTCCTGGATGCTTTCTTCGGGCTAAAGCTATAGGCCTCATGCCTATGATTGATCAGGTACCCAGTTTGAACAGTCGAAAGAAGTATTTACCATTGTCTTCCCTCTTCTAGAAGAATTACTGATTATGATTTACAGGGTGAGAAAGATGACAAGATAATTGCTGTGTGCGCCGATGATCCTGAGTACCGACACTATAATGATATCAAGGATCTCCCTCCTCATCGTTTGGCTGAAATCCGTCGCTTCTTTGAAGATTGTATCCTTGATACTGCCTTTATTTAAAAGTGCTCTACATATAGGAATCCGTACTGTACTCTTTATGAAGCAAGGTTGATAATCCTTAATCTGCTAAACAGACAAGAAAAATGAGAATAAGGAGGTTGCAGTGAATGATTTTCTTCCCGCCTCTGCTGCCTATGAAGCAATCCAGCACTCCATGTAAGTGATTCTCTAAGTTACTCTTGCACCTGCAATAAGCTAGCGACTTAAATGTCCTTTTTCCTCCTGATGAATCTGGCAGCTAAATCTCAGTTATCTCCATTATAGAATAGTTAATATCTTTGTCAGAAGGAGTTGAAGTATTTATGAGCCTATTTCCTGTCTAATGCTTCCAAGATTTATTTGGGCATCTAATCGCTATATAAATTAAGTATGTTTCAGTCAGTGGCGCGTCTACAAATGTAAGCTGGTGCTTCATTTCAAATTAATCCTTTTCGGGCTATCGAACTTTGAAGCTTTTTAGTTTTGCTTTTATCCAAATTTGTACCGAAGGGACTTATTATTATCTTTCAGTTCCTTTTTTTTAACATTGTGTATTGCTTGTGCAAATCACTTATCATTCGTCCCACTTTTGTCATTAAGGAACCTCTATGCTGACTACATTGTGGAGAGCTTGAGGCGGTAGTCCACCACAGTTAACATGGTGGTGCAGGTCTCGAGGCCCCGGTCCTTTTTGTGTAGATGATGACGATACTACAAATCTTTCATATTCTTTGTAAGCAGATTGTATTTGTGTTTGGTGCAAGAAATGGCATCATAATATCATGTTTATATTTACAGCTTATTAATTATGTTTTGTATTTCGACCGGAGATAAAAGAAACTTTTAGCACATGATTCCACCATATTTGTCCTTCCTATTCTTTTCTCTTGATGCTCATCTATGGCCATAATCTTTATTCGGATCATAGCAAGAAGGGCTTTGATCAGTTCAACATCGAAGGAAATGCTGGAGTTTGAATTTGAATCTATAGTCTGTGATTCAGCATCTTTTATATGGGCTCAAGGATGGAGGAGGTTTCCTTTGTTGTTTATAGATAAGAAATGCTGATAGATCCTCCTTGTCTTTGTTGGTCTGTATTAGAATGTTCAACCCAAAAATTTTGAGCTAGTATGTGGACAAAGATTGCATATGTATGTAAATGAGTGTATGAATCATGTAAACAAGCAATGTGAGATAATACTTTTAGACCTCTCAGGTACAAGCTGAACTAGAAATGACATGTTGAATTTAACAAGTGGGGTTACACTAACAAAATAAACTGCACCAAACTTAGCTTCAATATCATGTTAGATAGTCTAATCGAAAAGCTTAAATTAATAGTTGATGGAGATTATATATATCTGAATCTTGTAGACAACAAGAGAGTACTTTTACGGCCTCGACGTCTTGTTCCGTGGATTTGGGATCATGTGTATGTCCTTGAAGCAAATGGTAGATTAGATCATATTGGACTAAGTTGATTCTTGTAATCAGATACGGCAAGTAAAACTTTGTTTATGTGATCTAAACAAAATAGGGTGTAATCGATTGGTATTGGATATAATGTACTATGCACAAGTTTTCTCATGCATTTTTGGAACATTCGTTCGATGACACCGAAAAATGGCACGACTCTAGAAGTGATCGGTGTTCTTATTCTACCAATTTTCGCAACTAAACATTACTTGAAACTTTATGTTGAAGAATATTTTGATTAGATTCTTTACATCATGAACTAAGTTATCTCTACTTCCCATCTCGTCTCACGTAAAGCTTAGGTGTCTGTAATTGCTGAATGAGATCGCTCGGCTACATAGTGCTTGCATTTCACCTGACTCGTTGGGGGAAGACGCCCTTTCCCGCTTCGGTATACATGGGCTTAGGCCTTTACCTTTTGAGACTTGTTGGACCTTTGTTTCTCTTTGTCTACTTCTTCTATAATTGACTAGCTTATTGAGCATTTGGATGCACGTACAAAAAATGTAATCAAGTTTTAAAACTTTTCAAATCGATGCAATCAATTATGTCCATTATTTCCATCCAATTTGACTAAGAGAAAATGTTAACATGACTATTTATAAAATTTTCTCAGCACTTAACAAGCATCGCATCAAAACAAATTTTAAATTTTAAAAAGATAAAAGATAAAGAAAAATATTTAAAGAAAGGAGGATAAAAAAATATCGATATCTTCATCTCTTGAACAGTTCGATTGGTCGGAGGATGAAGATTGCTTCTCTTCTTCTTCATATCTTCTTCAAGTTCGTATCTCATTACTGACCATGATCGTTGACAAAGGCAGCAGTCGTTGCCAGCCTCGAGCGAGGGTTACCGGACTTGTGCCAATGATTAGGTGAGCTCAACGCGGCCACTGGCAACCACTACCAGCCTCCCTTCTCGATTGGTAAGTGTTGAAGGAATGGCGGCGAATGTTTTCCTCTCCACCTTCAAACAAGAGCCTGATAAGTTTCGAGTTGAGCGTGGGGGATCCTGGACCGTGGTGCGAGCTCATCTCGTGCTATGTCCTTGGGTCCGGGGTGCCGCACTAGAGGAGTTCGATCTTTGAGTTTACCGTCACTCGATTCTGGTTGCAAATCCATGGAGTTCCCCTTGATGTGCAATCAGTAAGGCAACCTTATGAAGTTATGCATGAGTTCATAAGAATCAAGGTTGAGTTGATGATGTCAGTCAACCATCTGATTCTTAAATGCAAGGACATGAATCCATTGTAGATCATATTCTCTTATGAACATCTCCTGGCATTATGTTTCAAGTGGGGAAAACTGGGTCTCAAAGCTATGGAGCGTGATCATGAGAGGATTCGCAAGGAATTTCTGGGCAATTTACAAATACGGTTCACACCACAAAGCAGAGAACCAGAACAAGAACAACCCATTTGCAGTTAAGATTTAATTAAGATTTGAAGGAAAAAAAATTATGATTTGGGCAAATACAACTAGGAGAGGAAAAATAATACAAAAAGCCACATTAACATTTTTCATTGGTCGAATGGGACAATTTACTGGAGGGACTCAATTGCACCTTGACAAGTTTTAAGACAAACTCAATTGCATTTTCGTGACAACTTTTAGGATTTTCAGTATATTTATCCCTTAAATCAAAAATAATAATAACACTATTTCTTTTTGAAAATGAAAAATCTAATTATTCAGGTCGAATTGGATTTTATCTCACTTTTTAACTTTTCAAAATTACCCTTGTATTAAATAATGAAAAGATAATAAGTTCATAATTATCATATTTATGGCAACTTTCCACTTCTCCCATTTCCTTGTATAACTATTCATTCTCTTCTCTTCATACAATCACGTATCTGGGTGCCCAAGCGTACCTCGTGCTTGAACATTAGTGTCAATGAAATCGAAAATGACAAAATCACCTGTAAATAAAAAGGAAAAGGATATGCCGCGCTCTAAGTTTAGGTATGATTACTTACTTAACACACTGAAATGCTTAAAAAAAAGAGAGGGAAAAGGAATGAATAAATAAAAAGAAAACAAAACCCTACCAGGTAATACTTTTTTTTTTTTTTTGGTAACCCAGGGAACCCCGCACGGCCGACAGCCGGGGAGTAAACCCTGGGGGCGACACGTGCTAGCCACCACACACGTGCCACCGGTTAAGTCACCCTGCGGCGCCCGGGATTCGAACACTCAACCTTTTGCGAGAGGAAGAGTGTGCGCTCCAGCAGCGCCACCCAGGTGGGTGGTCTACCAGGTAATACTTCTGCAACTGCAAAATGCAAGTCTTTGATGTTATTTGGGAGAGGGCGGTTCAGAAGGTGTGAAACTTAAATGCGAACTATTTTAGGAAAAGGGTCTAATTCCAAAGGCAAAGAAGATGTCTCATTGGGCCTTGATCAACACAAGCAGAAGCAACTCTCGCACACAAAATATTGCCTGACTTCATGGTGATTATCGTCACAAATGAATATATATAGCTATAGTTTAGTGATAACCTCTCTTTATGCATGAATACCCTGCATTAAATTGCGATCATCAATGAACTTTGTATCATATAATCAATATACAGTAACATAACTCTAACTTAGCCTCCCAAACAAAGGGACTCTAGATCTGTTGCTGCCTAAAAATCCATACGACAAGAGCACAAATGCATGCGCGTGTTGTGCGCAAACGCAACCCTGAAAATCCCCCAAAGTCTTGACGTCGCCGATCCAAACAAAGAAACACAATTGAGTGCAGCGCTGACCAAACTATCTCGTTCCATGATCCGTGAATTTTGATTGGAAAAGAAGAGCAAGAACCCTAGAAACGGGAAGCAATTTCATCAACGCTGCACTCAGTGATGTTTCTGCATCGTGGGAGTCTTTCATTTTCTCAAGCAAGCACAAAGATCTGCGATTTCCGCACATCTAGAGTCAGCCTTTTATGCTGCAGTCGCCTAGGAAAGTGCAGTACACAATGGCTTTATGTTAATTTGTACTCCCTTTCGATCTGCTAAACTAGTGCAGGTTTGGGCTCTCTCTCTCTCTCTCTGCTTGGTATGGAATGTGAAAAGGCAAATTGCTTCGGGAGAAGAGGAAGTCCTGTACTTCATCGTTGTACAGAACTCCTAACGAAATTTGTCTGAGTGGACCCGAAATTCAGATGATTAGAGAGCAACCGAGATTGTGAACGCAAAGCACAAGAACGAGGGATGGATGGAGTGATGAATTTATGCAATTCTAAATGCGAGAAATTGTCAGGGAATGAAATATGTGGAATTAGAATACGGGATCGGATTACAATTACATAGGAATCGTAAAGTACAAGGAAGTGTAGAAGACACTCCGGAGGGAATATATGTTGTGCGTGTATCTTCTTCTTCGTCCCGTCAGGAACTTTATAAACCCCTGATAAATCATCGGCCGTGGCTTCCTCCACTTTTTTAAAATCTTGCAAAACTAACCTCGAACGCTTCACCTTTGTAACGTCCTTTCATGCACCAACAGATTCCCGCATTTCGATAGCTCCCCTGATCGTCACCATGGCATGTAGGATGAGCATTGTTCCCGTTCAATTGAAAGATCGGATCAAATCAGGGAATAAAACCATAGCCAGTTCCTCATTTGCCGAATGTTCTCAGATGAGCCGGAGAAGTTCTTGCATATGAATCTGTGGAATCGACCATAGCAGGTTCGGTTTCCGAGTCAACACTTTGAACCGGCAGTTATACATAATATCTGGGTCCAAAAACCCCTTTGACGTAATCAACTTAGATTCGTAATAACTGAATCTAACATTAGGGATTTCGTGGATGAGGGGCCAATAGTAGCCGGTCAGCTTCGAGCATTGCTCCTTGGGAACCCCCCATCCCTCGATCCCGAGTGTTTCTAGGGAGGGAGGGAGGCCATCGCGAGGCATTTCCCTTAGCTTCGGGCATTGTTTAATTCACAAGGTTCGGAGAGAGGGAGGAGACTGCTTAACAGTCTTTGGAAATTCCCCATTTCATAGAGACGAAGACGGAGACGGAGACAGAGTAGAGAGGAAGGGAGTGGAAGCCGAAGATCCTCCTTCTCTCTCACTCCTACAGTGCTGCCGTCGATCCATAGAGATCAAAGGGAGGTGAGGGGGTGAGCCACTCTCTCATCAACTGCTTCATATTCTTGCATTTTCATACCGTAAGTTCCTGTAGCGGGGCGGCAATCCTTCATCAAGAAAGCGTGTAATACTCTCACACTCTGTAATTTCCAAATCACAGAGACATGAAAGTCGATGCAGCTGATTAGGTGACGATTTTATCTTTGGACACCCCCAAAGAGAAAATTTCAAGATGCCAAGGAGGAAGAGGAGGGAAGCACTCCAGCTCCAGAGCAAATCCGTTGCTCAATATCAAGGAAGTGAGATGAGACAGTGCATGGAGGTCCAGGGGTAAGCTTCTCAAATAATCGCAATGCCTAATTTCGATCACTCGAAGAGACTGAAGAGGCTCTATATTTATCTCCCCAAGCGACTCCACTCCCTTATAGCTCCGAATTTCAACTCTCTTGATGGTCGCAGGTAAAAATCTACCATCGTTAAATGCAGAGACTGGCAAAGTACTGCATCTGTCGATTTTTAATTATTGCAGACAAGACGTCATGTCATTGTGCTTATTATTGTTGCTGCTACTTCTTAGTTCACCTGGATCAATACTTAATCCTCTAGGTAAAGATTGCAACATCCTACACCAACCGATAAATAATTATGTCACTGATGTCGGTAACCTGTTTTGGGAAAGGACTCAAGTTTTGGACAATTATGGACGGACAAGGCTCTATGAGAAGAGAGGATGTGCATCTTGCTAGGGAGCTTCTCTAAATTGAAGCAATACGACAAATGGATTGTCTTGAGGTTACTGAGCACTCTATATCTCCTTCTCCAGTCACAAAAGATACGAATTCTGGACAATTTTGGAGGAGTAAGCTCTTCAGACAAGCGAAATTTTGTCTTACATCTCTGTTTTGCCACAAGTATATTAACTTTTCACAACGTCTCATCTCCAACTTCTCCAGCTTGATCAAGGAGCTTGTAAACCCATTAGTTCAGCAACATTTTCTATGACAAGAGTGGTTAGAGATGTCGAGTTTATCAAGCTCTTTAGTCTCCTCTCATTACAACCTTGAAGTTTAATTCATCGAGAGATGGAAGGCTAATGATAGAGGGTGAGGCATCCATATGCGGACATGAGTTAATTTCAAGCTTTACGAGGGAGCTTAGTTGACTAGGCAATCTTCTGATTAACATAGGACAATTTCAAATGAAGAGATGCTCATGACGAGGGAATAAAAATCTTAATGCTTTAGTATCGATGCAATGAGACCAGTCTTCCCACAATGACATGTCCCTGAATTCCAAAGTTATTAAAGATGGAAAAGGATTTTTTACTCCATTAAATTCAGAACATACCGTGCATAGTGTATGTAGACCTTTGATGTATAGTTCTTTAAAAAAAGATAGCTGCCTGAGTGATGTTAATGCTTTGACTCTACGACACTCATGTAAACATAAAAGCACTATGTTAAGACGAGAATCCTAGGCCACCATAATAGGAAAACAAGAGAATTCTCAAGGTTTTGGTGAGGGCGAAGAAAGTCAAGGACCTATGCTTCAAGCTCTATATTTTGGAAATTTTCAAAATCTTCACTCCATTGCATGGTCAACCTTCATATTCCCTCCTTCGAGCATAAATTGGCATCCTTTGCCTCTCCTGCTTTTCGAACCTTATGCAAATCAGAGATGCACAATTCCCCTATAAGATTCTTCAGGTTTTTCACCTCCTTTAACCTCAATCCATCTTCTATTCCCATTACAAACTTGAATAACATCTCAAAACCCACCAAATTACCTATATACAGTCGCATCGCTCTCACGCTTCGAGTGCTAGTAATGTCGAGTATCGCCAAGGGCAAGCGAGTCTCGCCCAAACCTCACACCTACTTGCTCAGTCCTTTTCGGTGCAGGTGATTCATTTACAACTACATAGCTTGGCCATTCGAGTTTTTAAGCTTGAGATTGTCGAGCGATCACTGAATCTCGCTAATCGAATCTCTTCTTCCTCCTTTGTTTTCTAGTTGTAGAGATAATCAAGTGACGGGTAAGACTCGTCCTTCTCTGATTCATCTATTCTCTTCACTTGCCACGAGTAGGCGAGGCTCATCCTCGCTGACCCTCGCCTTGACGACCAACTAAAGGAGAAAGAAAGGAAGGAAAAAAAAAGAAAAAAAATGGATAAATAAATAATTGAAAAAAATATTATCAAAATTGTCCAAGTCAGCACCTGTCGCGCCACATAAGACGGCTAATGTCCACACCAGCGATTTCTAGTCAAAATTATTTTTTTTTGGTAAAGGTAAAATAGTATTACTTTTCATTAAACCAATACAACCTAAAGCCAAAACCAGCCTCTGACCCAATTAAGACATGGAGATGTCCAGATGAGGTCAGAGGTGGATTCGCGAGAACTATACAGGAGATATAAGCTAAAGAAAACAGATCAAAAGATCGTAACAGCTAAAGCCCAGGCATCCGGTTCGCTTCAAAGATTGAGGGCGGAAGCTCCCATTTCCTCTGTAGAGCACGATTCCTAGGAGTATCCTGAACTTTCCCAATGGATATGGCCTTGTCTTTGACGACTTTGAGGAGATGCTGGCGCATACCGGGGATGTATATGCTCTTGTTTCTGAATAATGCATTGTTTCTCTCTGTCCAGATAATATGGACTAGCGCGCCAAGGGAAAACCGGGAGAGGCGGTGCGCGAAGGAATCCCCACCGCAGGTCTTCATTGCCCAAAAAATCAGGTTTTGCCAAGGTCGATTACGATTTCTAGTCAAAATTGTTTGGATTGACTTAATTAGAAAAATGTGAAAATGTTTAGGACTCAATTAACAAAATTGAAATTATTATAACTGAATTAATAAAAGTACAATAGGTTTAAGATTTTAAATAATTTCCTTGCAATTGAGTCCTAAAGATTTCAAAAAGTGCAATCAAATGCTAATACTTGTCAAATTGGTCCAATTAAATCATTCTCTTGATTTTTTTGAAAATTTTAGAGCTCGATTACACTTTCATGATAAGTTTTAGGACTTAACTGCACTTTTTGAAAATTTTTGGACTCGATTGCGTTTTCGTGATAAGTTTTTAAAATTGATAACACTTTTTGAAAGTTTTAGAACTCAATCACAATTTTATGACAACTTTTAAGACTTTAAGTACTTTTATCCCTTATATCTTCTTTAAGTTCATATTTCATTAGTGACCATGACCATTGTTCAAGAACATGGAGTTCTTGCAGTGAGAGATTGTGCTGTAAATTTGGCCACACTCACAGTAGATTTGGCTGAGTGGGTGAGAGTCACAGCGACGGCCAGCAAATCTGCAACAAGGGTCCGTCATTCACAGCAAATCCGATGCCGAGGCACACCGTCGCCCAAATCTGGGCACAAGTACAGCCCTCGCATTTGACCCTCGTTGGCCAATGGCAAGGCCAACAATTGCTATAGTTTTGGTGGGTTATCTTAGGAGTGAGCAAGACGGATCGATTAGATTGAGAACCACTAGAACTTGACCGAACCAACCAATTGGGTCCAGTTCCTAAGAGTGCCAGTCCAGTTCCCTATTCTTAAAAGTGGAATCAGTGTTCAGGCAGTTTGATTCTCAGTTCCAATGAAGAACAGGATCAAGCCGGACTGACTGTATATATATTTTATTTCTTCAAAAAATTAAGAGAAGAGAGTGGCATGAACGGTTTCACTGATTTGCTTTGCTCCTATTAGTACTTAAATCCCTCGTCCTCTTACTTTTTATTCATATTTTCCTTTTATTCTTCCCCTGTTGACCGAACCTTTCCCATTATCTTCCAAAGAGAATATCCCTTTCTGTATGCTCTTTTGCTCTTGACCAAATTCCCTTGCCAATTTGTTGCCAAAATGAAATGGAGACAATCTCCTTTGCTTCCCCCTTCGATCATTGTCACATTTGTTGCTCTTTTTACATAGTTAGGAGGAATTAATTCCTTCAATCATTCTAGTCAAAATTTTCCGGAGAAAAGCATGAAAGATTTCTCTAAATGATTGATTGGACCTCTTTCTTTTTGGTAGAGCAAAGCCAAAATCTCTCACCCTTTTTCTTTTCTAGTTTCATCTTCATGTTAAATAAGTGACCAGCTCCATTGGACCAATTTAGTCCCCGGTTTCCGATTGTTGGGTGGAATCGGACCGCCCAAGTTATCTCTCAGTATCTGAGTGTACGTGGCAAGTCAAAGGAAGCGGTCGTCGCCAGCCTCCGGTGAGGGTCGCTAGACTTGAGCCACTAACGAGGTGAGCTCAACGCGGCCACTGCCCACCACTACGAGCATCCCTTCTTGATGGGTACGTGTTGAAGGAATGGCGGCAAATGTTTTCCTCTCCACCTTCAAACGAGAGCCTGATATGTCTGGAGATGAGCGTGGGGCCCCTGGACCGTAGGGCGACCTCATCTCGTGCTATGTCCTTGGGTTCAGGGTGCTGCGCTCGAGGAGTTTGATCTTTGATTTTACCACCACTCAATTCTGGCTGCAAATCCATGGAGTTCCCCTTGATATGCAATCAAAAAGCAACCTTATTGACGTTATGCACAAGTTCGTAAGAATCAAGGTTGAAATTGATGTCAGTCAACCTCTCAAAGCTTATTTTATTCTTAAACGCAAGGACATGAATCCATCGTGGATCATATTCTCTCATGAACGTCTCCTGCCATTCTTTGATATGATTACTTGCCACACTTAAATGCTTGAAAATAGAGAGGGAAAAGGAATAAATCGATAAAAGGAAAAGCAAAACCCTATCAGGTAATACTTCTGCAACTCCAAAATGCAAATCTTTGATGTTATTTGCAGTAAATATGCAATCATCAATGAACTTTGTATCATAAAATCAATATGCAGTAACATAACTCTAACTTAACCTCCCAAACAAAGGGACTCTAGATCTGTTGTTGCCCAAGAATCCACCTGACAAGAGTGCAAATGCATGTGTCACGGCCCAAAGAGATGGATCGTTCATGAGGTTTCCTGGACGATGGACCGTGACCGAACCTTGAACGAGAAAGCAAGTCCCGAGTGTTCTAAGTACTAGGGTTTCTTGATGTGTTCTAGAATACTCCTGGGGGCGGGCGATACTGTAATTGTAAACCTCTGTAATTAATGAGGTAGTTGGGTAGTTGGGGAGATACGATCTCCACCGTAAGATCGGGGAGAGATCTACGGATACTGTCAGTCCGGTACTTGTATAAGAAGGGGTCTCCTCCCCCTCATTGTATCACCTCATTCTTTCAAGAAGCAATAGAGATCCAGAGCTTCTCTCGCTAGAGTTTCTCTCTCTAAAAGGGTTCTTGTGAGTTGAGTGTGGGGAAGGCTGACTTGGGAAGAAATTCCTAAGGCCGCACGGGTTAGGGAACGCGAGATCGATCGGCCCGTGACAAGTGGTATCAGAGCTAAGATGGCCAAGGGCGCTGCGAAGCCACGATCCGATGTATCGTCACAAACCGAGAAGGGCGTGAGCGATGATCGTGGGAAGGCCACCGAGAGGCAAGGTGCCGAGGCACGGGAAGACCGTGATAGCTCAAATTCAAGGGATATGGCTGGTGACTTGGAGACCCGTTTGGCGAAAATGGAGATCGTCGTGGGAGATGTCCAAGGAATAGTCGAGGATCTTGCTGTACGCATCGAAGGAGGCGAGTCCGGAACGGGAGAGCTTGAGGCCGAAGTGCAAGAGCTAAGTTCTAGCGTGGGAGAACTCCGGAAGGCGATGCTGGGCAACTTGACTGATGCCGTCAAAGAACTTGAGCAACGGGACGATGCCTTGGAGGCCTTGGTGGAGGCCATGCGCGTAGAGATGGCCGAACTAAAGGCGAAGGTCGCCGAAATGGAAGGAGCACGTGTGAACGGGGTAGTCGCCGTGCAAACCGCTCCACGAGTGGATGCCCCGAAGCCAAAGGAGTTTAAAGGCTCGCGGACGCCCAAAGACGTGGACAACTTCCTATGGTACATGGAGCAATACTTCCTAGCGATGGGAATCACCGATGGTGCGATCCGGGTAAGTACCGCAGCCATGTACTTAACTGATAATGCACTATTATGGTGGCGTCGTAGGAGTGATGATCGGAGTGGTGCACCGATCACTACATGGGAATTGTTTGTCGAGGAATTTCGACGACAATACTATCCCGCTTATGCGGAAGAAGAAGCTCGAGATGAACTCCGGCGCCTTGAACAAAAGGGGGGAGCTCGCGAGTATGTTCGGAAGTTCTCGGAGTTGCTACTCCAAATTCCGTCCATGAATGACACGGAGGCCTACTTCCAATTCGTGGGTGGTCTAAAACCATGGGTGAAGCAAGAGCTAAAGCGGTGCAATGCAAGAGACCTTTCGACAGCCATGTCCGCAGCTGAAGCCATGGTAGAGCATAAACCTACTTCCGTAAGCAGGCCGGATACCCGACCAAGGGACAAGGGCGTTGGTGGGGGAGATCGTAACAAATTCCACCGTCCAAGTGGAAGCAAACCATCAACGGCCCATCCAAGGGCGAAGGCGGAGTTGAGTGGAGGAGAACACAAGAAGGGACGTACCTTCAAGTGCTTTTTGTGCGACGGTGCGCACATGGCTCGTGATTGTCCAACTCGAGGCAAACTAGCCGCGATGGTCAAGGCACACGAGGAGGAACGAGAGGAGACACGACTCGGTACGTTGCGAATCCTAAGTTCCATAAAGTCCAAAAGGGCGAACAAGCCCAAGGGATTGATGTTCGCGGACGTGACGATCGGGAGAACCAAGATGAGTGCGCTCATCGACACGGGAGCATCCGATCTGTTTATCTCGGAAGAGGCTGCGAAGAAACTCAATCTTTGGGTTGAGAAAGGAGCCGGTTGGCTCAAGACGGTGAACTCCAAGGAAGTCCCTACCAATGGGTTGGCTAAGGATGTGGAGTTCCAACTCGGGCAATGGAAGAGCAAGGAACTGATCGAGGTAATTCCACTTGACGACTATGACTTTGTCATTGGTTTAGGATTCCTTGATAGGATAGATGCTCTTATCATCCCATTCGCCGATTGTATTTGTATCTTGGACACACGTTGTCAATGTGTGATCCCGGCCAAACGAGAGTCGGGCGACCAGAAGATAATATCAGCAATGCAAGTTACTAAGGGAGCGAGGAAAGGGGAGGCTACTTTTCTAGCAACCTTGAAAGTCGAGGATCCAAAGGGTGAAGGGAGTGATGTCCCAACGGAGGTAACCCGAGTCCTCGATTCCTTCAAGGATGTGATGCCCCCCGAACTCCCGAAGAAGCTTCCGCCTCAAAGGGAGGTGGATCACAAGATCGAGCTCATGTCTAATGCTCGACCACCCGCCATGGCTCCATACCGCATGGCGCCTCCCGAATTAGAAGAACTAAGAAGACAACTCAAGGAGTTGCTCGATGCGGGGTATATCCGACCATCGAAGGCTCCGTTTGGCGCCCCGGTCCTATTTCAGAAGAAGCATGATGGATCACTCCGGATGTGCATCGACTATCGGGCGTTGAACAAGCTGACGATCAAGAACAAGTACCCAATCCCTCTTATTGCCGACTTGTTCGATCAACTTGGAGAAGCACAATGGTTCACCAAGCTTGATCTTCGATCGGGATATTATCAAGTGCGGATTGCAAAAGGGGATGAACCGAAGACCGCTTGTGTGACGCGGTATGGATCATATGAGTTCCTCGTCATGCCATTCGACTTGACAAATGCTCCGGCCACATTTTGCACGCTCATGAACAAGGTACTCCACCCATTCTTAGATCAATTCGTCGTGGTTTATCTTGATGACATTGTGGTGTATAGCCGGACGCTCGAGGAACACATCGAGCATTTGAAGAGAGTCTTCCAAGTTCTGCGGGAGAACAATCTATATGTCAAGCGGGAGAAATGTGCCTTCGCACAGCGGGAAGTCCCATTCCTGGGACACATCGTCGGGAGTGGACGTGTATGGATGGACTCGGCCAAGATCAAGGCCATTGTGGATTGGAAGCCGCCGACCAAGGTGACGGATCTAAGGTCATTCCTTGGCCTCACCAACTACTATCGACGGTTCGTCCGAGGATATTCGAGCATCACCATGCCACTCACGGATATGTTGAAGAAGGAGAAGCCGTGGGAGTGGACGACCCGATGCCAAAGGGCGTTTGATCGGTTGAAGCAAACTATGACCGAAGAGCCGGTGCTCGTGCTACCCGATCACGCCAAACCCTACGAGGTAGAGACCGATGCTTCCGATTTCGCTATTGGTGGTGTTCTCATGCAGGATGGTCACCCGGTAGCATTTGAGTCGAGAACGCTGAATGATACCGAACGACGGTATACGGTCCAAGAGAAGGAAATGACCGCGGTGGTCCATTGTCTTCGTACATGGAGGCATTACCTCTTGGGATCCCGATTCGTCGTGAGGACGGATAATGTGGCCACGAGTTACTTCCAAACCCAGAAGAAGTTGAGCCCGAAGCAAGCTCGTTGGCAAGATTTCCTGGCAGAGTTCGATTATGTGCTCGAGTACAAGCCGGGGAAGGCAAATTCTGTGGCCGATGCGCTTAGCCGAAGGAGTGAGCTAGCATCGTCACTTGTAAGTCGTCCCAAGAATCCATGGGATGAACGGATTAAGGAGGGACTCCAACATGATCCAACGGCCAAGGCACTCATCGACCATGCACGGGAGGGCAAAACCCGACAATTTTGGTGCGAAGACAACTTGCTTTACACCAAGGGACGGCGATTGTACGTGCCACTATATGGGAAGCTACGGAAGGAAATCCTACGGGAGTGTCACGATTCAAAGTGGGCGGGTCATCCGGGGATCCACCGCACTATGGCACTCTTGGAGGATCGTTACTATTGGCCTCACCTACGCGACGACGTGGAGGCATATGTACGGACATGTCTTGTATGCCAACAAGACAAGCTCGAGCAACGGTCGTCGGCGGGGCTCTTGGAGCCACTTCCCATCCCAGAGCGTCCATGGGAGAGTGTCTCCATGGACTTCATTGTCAACCTGCCAAAATCCGAAGGGTGTCGGACTCTCATGGTTGTGGTAGATCGGTTTTCCAAGTATGCGACGTTCGTGCCCGCATCAAAAGATTGTCCGGCCGAGGAGGCGGCCAAGCTATTCCTGAAGCATGTCGTCAACTATTGGGGAGTGCCACAAACGATCGTGAGCGACCGCGACCCTCGATTCACGGGTAGATTCTGGACCGAGCTCTTTAAATTATTAGGGTCGGATCTTAATTTCTCCACGAGTTTGCATCCCCAAACCGATGGACAAACGGAGCGGGTCAATGCACTATTGGAGTTATACCTTCGACACTACGTAAGTACGACGCAAGTGAATTGGGCGAAGTTGATCGACGTTGCCCAATTCTCCTACAATCTTCATAAGAGCGAGTCCACGAACCAAAGTCCCTTTGAAATCGTAACGGGACAACAACCACTCACCCCGAGTACGGTTGCAACGGGTTACAAGGGGAGTAGCCCATCCGCTTTCAAGTTTGCCAAGGAGTGGCATGAGCAAGCGGACTTGGCACGAACGTGTCTACACAAGGCCTCGAAGCGCATGAAGAAGTGGGCCGATAAGAAGCGACGGCACGTGGAGTTCCAAGCCGGGGACTTGGTGTTGGCCAAGCTACACCTAGTTCTTCGATACAAGGACGTGCATAAAGGGCTTATACGTCGTTACGAGGGGTCATTTCGAGTGTTGCATCGAGTCGGAAAAGTCGCATACAAACTGGAACTGCCACCAAAACTCAAGGTACATCCGGTATTCCATGTGAGTATGCTTAAACCTTTCCGTGTAGACGAGGAGGACCCAGATCGAGGGGAGTCGCAACAAGCGCCGCTTGGAGCAAAAACCTCCTATGATCGAGATGTCGACTTCATCATGGCGGATCGAGTCATACGGAAGAAATATCGTGCGCCAAAGCGAGAATACTTAATCCGATGGAAGGGTCTTCCGGAGAGTGAAGCAAGTTGGGAGCCTGAAGAAGCTCTTTGGCAGTTCAAAAAGCATATCGATACTTTCCACGCCAAAGACGCGACGAGGGCGTCGCCCGAATAAGTGGGGGAGAATGTCACGGCCCAAAGAGATGGATCGTTCATGAGGTTTCCTGGACGATGGACCGTGACCGAACCTTGAACGAGAAAGCAAGTCCCGAGTGTTCTAAGTACTAGGGTTTCTTGATGTGCTCTAGAATACTCCTGGGGGCGGGCGATACTGTAATTGTAAACCTCTGTAATTAATGAGGTAGTTGGGTAGTTGGGGAGATACGATCTCCACCGTAAGATCGGGGAGAGATCTACGGATACTGTCAGTCCGGTACTTGTATAAGAAGGGGTCTCCTCCCCCTCATTGTATCACCTCATTCTTTCAAGAAGCAATAGAGATCCAGAGCTTCTCTCGCTAGAGTTTCTCTCTCTAAAAGGGTTCTTGTAAGTTGAGTGTGGGGAAGGCTGACTTGGGAAAAAATTCCTAAGGCCGCACGGGTTAGGGAACGCGAGATCGATCGGCCCGTGACACATGCGTGCGTTGTCCGTGAACACAAACCTGAAAATCCCCCAAAATCTTGACGCTGCCAGCCCAAACATAGAAACAAAATTGAGTGCAGCGCTGACCAAACGGTCTCGTTCCATGATCCACGAATTTAGAGTGGAAAAGAAGAGCAAGAACCCTAGAAACGGGAAGTGATTTCATCAACGCTGCACTCAATGATGTTTCTGCATCATGGGAGTCTATCATTTTCTCAAGCAAGCACAAAGATACATCTAGAGTCAGCCTCTTATGCTGCAATCGCCCAGGAAAAGTGCAGTACACAATGGCTTTAGGTTCATTTGTACTGCCTTTCGATCTGCTAAACTAGTGTAGTTTTGGATCTATCTCTCTCTGCTTGGTACGAGAAAATATTCGTGGTTGCTGCTCGCCACATCACCTGCCCACATGGCATATGAGCTTAGTTGGCTCCACTTAAAGAGTGACACGTGTCCTCTAATATGGACGGAATATTAAAAGGCAATTTGCTTCCGAAGAAGAGGAAGTCTTGTACATCTTTGTTGTATTGAACTCTTGACGAAAATTGTCTTGAGGGGACCCGAAATTCAGATGATTAGTGTGATATCCTGAAAATTCGATCAAATTTGGTGATTTATGAAATGGTGATTTCATCGACGCTCTATTAGTTAATTCTCGCTCTGGCCTGATCACCTAGGAAATACTAACCAAAGGGAAAAGGCTATCGAAGAATTTATTTCTAGTAGCCGCCCGTTAGTTCGAGATAAATTATAGTTGCGAATGATCGATTTCAGCCACGAATTATGATCCGATTTCGCGTGTCGAGTGCTCAAGGATATCACACCCGAACTATAGGACATCACCTCATGATTTTTACGAATTGGCCATCGAAAATTATTTGCTAACTTGCCCTTCTAGAAACCTCTTTGTTAGATTAAATTTTGGCCGTTGGATGGAACTTGGAGGGCAAGGCTTGATCTTGGCCATTGGATTAAACTTGGGCATCAAGAATACATCCTAGCCCTTGATCTTTGCTTGGGCATCAAGAACAAATCTCAACCATTGATCTTGATTTAAATTTAAACCCTATTTTTCTCTCTCCTCACTTTCTTTCTTATTCTCTCTCCCCCTCTCTCTCGGCCGAATCACCCCACCACCGCCGTCCACCCACCAACACCTTCACGCCACCACCCTTGAGCCCTGTAGAGCGCCGTGTGCCGCCCACCGCCATTTGCCGCTTGCCGTGTCAAGTCGAGACCACCACGAACAACTTGTGTCGTTGCCATCGTCCTCGCGTTGTCGTCGTTTTTAGACGAGTAAGTTAACATCTAATCCCTTGTTTAGGATGTTTAACTTGCATTGGGTAGTTTAGCTAGTTAATGTTTTAGTGTGTTTGAACTTCTAGGATGAGCGTTGGCGAGTCTTGATTGCTAGACTAAGTTGAAATAGATGTTGGATGTTGATTTGAACTCTTGCTATGGTATTTTCATGGCTGAGAAGTGGTGGATCTCAAAGTTGAAGGCGTTTCTTGGAGTTTTTATCTTGATTTCAGAACTGATTTTACTGTACGTCCCTGATTTTCCATTTTTATAAAGCATTTTGTTGTTAGAATCTTGAAAAGTGTTCTTCATAAAAGTTGTTCACAAGATCTTGATCTATAACATACTTAAATTTCAGATTTTTCTGAGCTCAAATGGGTTACATGAAGGTCCAATTTCTTACCAAATCAGAACTGTTTTATACTGTGGATTCCGTGACCTTCGTGCCTTCTCAGATTTTTATAAAAATTTCCAGTTCGATTTCGACCATACTTCCTTCAAGAGATTTGTAAACGAAATCCATGTCTACAATGTATAAAAATTTCAAAGTATTTTGAAAGAATTTGATTTGTAAAACGAGTGTTGCTTGTGGTTCAGTTCCCTTGTTCCGGCGGACCAGTTCTGGGTTGTTTCTGAGCCATCAAAAGTGATCTTTGAATAAGGATTTTGGGATTGTGTTCTCATGGAAAATATTTGTCAAGGTCTTTTTTATAACATATTCTAATTTAATAATTTTTAGAGACCATTTGCTATGCTTTTGAAGTTGATTTCCCAAATCATGCAAATCTGTCCATTTTTACTAGAATTCCATAATCTGCCGGTCTTTACTTGAAATCTTTGGCTTTTGATTTCTGGCCTAATAGAGACAGTAATCGCAATTACCTAGCTTTTCAGTAATGTTTATTTGGCTGTGATCCAATGTTGAATTCATATTTTAAAATGAGGTTCACAAAATCGATTGACCATTTGCATGTGTGACCACTTGTTATTGTTGTGTGGCATTGATGTGAGCACGATTCCTGGATGCATTGGCTAAATGAAAAGATAAGAATTGGCCTGAATGCTCGTGTGCTCGTGTGATCACATGTTGGAGCTGTCTTGCTGTAGATCGCTTGACGATGCCTGATTTATCGGATGCTTGGGGATTATCTGGAGTGACGATACCCCGGATGCCTTGTCGCGGCTCGAGACCGGACTTGATGCTCCTTACGGGATACCATCTTACTGTGTATCGTTTGATGCTGCCGTGTTGGAATGTCGTCATCCTGTGTATCGTTTGACGTTGCCGTGCCCGACGGGACGGGACGATGCTCGGTTATGCCGGAAGACTGCCATCTTGCTGCGTATCGCTTGATGTGTAGTGGCAAGAGGGGTCGTATTAAATGAAATATGTGTGATGCATAGTGCTTAAATATGGGGTAAAAACTGCTAGGCATGGTATGGGACATGCCCAAGTGGATTTTGCCTTATAATCGAGACACGCGCAACTGTGATGCATTAATGCATGGAAAATCTCATTACACGTTATGAGTATGTGATATGTTCGATGCATCGTTGTGACATATGACTATCTATGTTATGCATAATATGTGTGCCAAGGCAAGGTAAGGATGCCTGTGGTTGGTTAATGATTTGTGCATGGTCGCGTGATTAGGGACCCCCGAGGTGAGTTGATCTTCTAAACGGGGCTTAGGCGTTAACTTATTAATATTTTTATCTCATTTGTGGTTGTTAAATATTTTTCAGGCCTTTAGCATGTTGATGCACCCAGTATGATTCGGAGTGCGTGGAAGCTGACTTTTGGTGAAGTAGATTGACCCCAGCCTGACATCTTTTTGTAGACTTTTTGGAAATGCCTGAAGTGGGCTTGTAAAAATATTCCCGGGGGTTAATCAAGTAAATGTTAAAATGGTATTTTGATTTCAATGTTGTAAACCGTTTTCCTATCTATCCTTGTTTATTGTTATTATCTTGGTGAATCTTTGTTTAGCTTCCGCATACGTAATCAAACGATAAAATGTTGGGTCGGCGACGCGTCCTGGGACGTCGCATCATAATGACCATTGCTGGATGTTGCGCGCTCGCGGGGTTCGGGGCGTGACAATTAGAGAGCAACCAAGATCGAGAGCGCAAAGCGCGCAAACGGTGGATGGAGTGATGAATCTATGCAATTCTAAATGCAAGAAATCGTCATTTCAGTGTGAAATATGTGGAATCAGAACATGGGATCGGATTAAAATAACATAGGAATCGAAAAGTATAAGGAAGCATAAAAGATACGACGGAGGGAAGGTGTGTTGTGCGTGTATCTTGTTCTTCATCCCGTCAAGAACTTTACAAAACCCTAATGAATCGTCGGCGGTCGCTTCGTCCACTTTTCTAAAATCTTGCAAAGCCACTTCCAACGCTTCACCTTTGTAACGTCCTTTCATTCACCAGCAGATTTCCCGCGTTTTGATAGCTCATGGATCCCGTTCAATCTGGGAATCGGATCAAATTAGGGAATTAAAGCCGAGTCTTGTGTAAAATCGAGAACCTAAAAAGGATCGGTCGGTTCGATTCCAAGCCGATTCTAAACATAACCGGTTCGATTTTCAAGGCTTTGGAATCGAGACCATAAAGTCGGTTCTCATTTTCAATTTCAGAACTGACCCACCTTGAAATCAACCACGTAATGCCATTTTAACTTCCGCGGTTCTTTTCGTCTTTCCATGTTCGACAAACAGTTCACACATGTTCCTAACATCCTCGGCAACGACCCTTGATTGGACATTCACGATTTAGAATAATCGACTTAGCTTGTAATTGGCATGTAGGTCGATAATGTGTGGAATTCTATAAATACGTAAGGGCCTCTAACTTGTGTTTGCGTATCACGTTTGTGTTGATTATTTATGTCATTTCATATATACAAAGTATTTTCATTAAAAATAAGTAAAAAATATGTCAATTCTTATCACTTTCAAAATAAGTTGTATCCTATCGAATTTGAATCACTCGGGCAAGTGATGTAGTATTTGAAGTCGTTTCGGGAATTGCTACTCTTTTGGATGGATGTTTAGTTAGATTCGGGAGGAGAGAGAGCGAGAGAGAGGCAACCTTTAAAATTTATTTATAATTTTCATGATCAACAATTCTTGTGTAATTTCTTGGCTCCTCCATTGTCAATTACTTTTGCTGGATTAATTACCTGAAGAGGATAATATTTCTTTCCTTACCAATGGAGGAAAATAGAGTTGACCGACATTAAACATAACTAAGAATGAACAATTCTAAATTCGTATAGATTTCACTTGAAACCTAAAACTTACTCATTGGAACAGGTTTTTCACTTTTTTGAACATACAACCTATCCTACATACTATGGAACCTATAACCAAATTCTACATTTATTATTAATTGAACGATTGCAGTGAATTATCATCTTCAATGATAATACTTGCTGCTATAATCCACGTATCATAATTTATATTTAGACACATGAAAATATAAAATATTGACAAATTAAAAGTCTTGATCATAAAATGGAAACTCATAATAGTGGTTCTAGATTATATGGAATACTGCAAAATCGTGTGAAGATATAGACCAAGAAAATCACAAGATTACAGGTTTTAGATTACACCTATTTACTCATCGAAACAGATTCCTCAATTTTTTGAGTCTAAAACCTATCTCGCATACCTTGAAACCTGAAACTAGACAAGTTCCTACCAGTTCGGTTCTCCAATTCCAAATTCACTCCTAAACATGACGACCATCCGGATGGAGAGAGAACAAAATGCGTGCAATCACTATCGTCATCAAAACAAAGGCCTCGTTCAAACATTTTTACACTTTACAAAAATGAGAAATTATCATGTCTCGTTGTCCAAAAGGTCTTGGATAAACCCGATGCGTTCGAGCGCAGTTCGCACGTACCGATGGATGGGGTGGACCCCACTTGGGACCTACGTTAAATCAACGGTAAAAGCGAAATCGGGTGCACATGACGGGACTTATTGATGTTTACGGACATATTAGATATGAATAATCGCTAATAGCGAAAGGAATATAAAAATATCTTTTGTTGGATGAAAACGAAAACGAAAATGAAAATGTGAACTAGAAAATCAAGTCAAGCACAAGCACAATCAATTCTCTTATCCTCGACAGAGTATCGGGTGCATCCAAATCGCGCGAGTCTAATTTAATATCGATCGTCAGATCGCATGAAACTCCACACGATCCAACGGTGCACGAAATAGAGCTCATGTAAACCGGGCTGCAGCTAATATTTGCGCCATAGTTATCCCCTCTCTCTCTCTTCTCTCTCTCTCTTAAACCCCTTTCGTTCCCGTTCGTTTCTCCGCAAAAACCCTTTCGCTCGTCCGCAGCAGCGCTCCGACCTGACCTCGACAAATCCCCAATCATGAGCTCCTCCTTCCCCAACGCCGCCACCACCGCCTTCGACAACCTCCTCCTCCAAACGCTAATGACCCGCCTCCAGATCCGCCCTCCCCCTTCCGCCGCCGCCCGCCCCCCTCCCCCGCTGTCCCTCGAGGACCTCCTCTTCGACGCCGTCAACAACCTCTCCGATCTCGACGACGACGAGGAGGACGAGGACGGCGGCGGCTACGGCCGCTCCGACGATTCCGACCCCGGCAGGTCCCGGCTCGCCAGGGAGGAGGCCAGGCTCGAGAGGGAGATCGTCAAGGTCGTCCTCTCCGGGAAGACCGACTCGCTCAAGCCCAACTCCGGCCAGGCCGTCACGATCGGGGAGCACCACATCTGCGTCGGGTTCCACGAGGAGACCGGCTCGGATTACCGCGTGTGGGAGTGGCACGGCCACATCATGCTGTTCGACGATGAGAACGGCTACTCCCCCGAGTACATATACGGGAATTACTTCGAGAGGTTGAAGAGTAAGGCGCGTGACGTCAAGGAGGAGGAGGAGGAAGAAGTGGAGGAGAAGCAGGAGGAGAAGGTGGCCAATTTGGGGTTGAGGGAGTTGATCGACGGGGGTGATTCTGGCGGTGGTCGGATTCTTCACAGGAACTTGAACGGGGCTCTCCCAGGTTTTATGTGAATTCGTCCTTGGTTTTTATTAATGCGTCCATCGCGTGTTATTGTGTGTCTCTCTGTGCAGGGTGTTTAGTGTATGTTTGTTTTGGAGATTCGCCGTGTGTGAGTTTTACATGTGTAGGGATCATTTGTTTGTTATGGTGCTGCATCTAGTTTGGTTGTGTCTGGCTTCCACATTGTTCGTTGCCATAGGTATGAGGCTCGGCTCCTTTGCCGGAGTATTTTTGGGCTAAGATTTTGCTTTTTTGAGTGAGTGGAATTTGGAAATGGATTTAGTTGTCCACCATTAGAAGAGATGGTATATGCCATAGAGTAGGAAGAAACCGAGCTTCTCGACCGCTTTCGGAGAGAGACTGAGGCAATGCCATGGGGATCTCGAGTTAGGAACGAACGGACTCTGTAAGTTGTGTTTTTCGGGGGTGCATCTGTTAGATTCTCAGATGATTGCATTTGAAGACATAATGAAACGGGTATGATGTATTCAGGGAAGTTATTTAATTTCACTTTTTTAGAGGAGACATGTTGGCATTTGGTGGAGTTATTGTGATCTTGTTGGCAAATTAACACTTTCCTTGATGATGATCAACATATGTTCAATAAGATAACTCACCAAGATTCACCACATAAACCGG
Source organism: Syzygium jambos (assembly GCA_031216235.1). Classification (NCBI taxonomy): domain Eukaryota; kingdom Viridiplantae; phylum Streptophyta; class Magnoliopsida; order Myrtales; family Myrtaceae; genus Syzygium; species Syzygium jambos. The sequence goes on from CM062230.1 coordinate 27,700,129, forward strand.
AGCATATTTAGCTGGTGGTTACTAGGTGGAAAAGTTAGAAAATACCATTTAGGTGCACGTATGTACTCGTGTTCATCTAGACGAGGTGGCGGCGGGGGATGGAAGTGATTGGGATAGAATACAAAAAGGTGAAAACAATATTGGGAAAATTTCCTCACCTCTTGCCAACCACCATTCCACCACCAACACCGACTTTGACAATACCAGCAACTATGGTACCACTACCATGAGTTTCACTGCTGTCTCTGTGAACACCTTGCTCTCCTCTGCCTCTAGCACCATCCCCACCGCTACTTCAACATATAGCCATGCCCACCAGGACCACTGCATATGTGCATTGTTTGTCGATTGTTTCTGGCTCGAATAATCTGGACAATCTAGGTCAAAGGTTATGTCACCTGAAAATGGTGTAGAATTTCCATGTATGTAGAATGTCTTCCTTCTCCTAGTATTACCGATTGTTTTATGTAGGACTGCATTACTATAAAAGTGAGGCTAGCTTCTTGATATTTCTTATATCTTTTCTTTTTCTGTTTTTTCTTTCCTCTGGCCAGATTGTATTGACCTTCTGAGCATCTCCTTTTGTTCTTCCTTCCTTCTTATCAATCTCACAGGTTTTAATGGAGCTCGCCCAGATATTGCAAAGAAATGAAATAGGCTTGGAAGGAGATGTTGCTGAATGGTGTTTTATCCTGTTCTCCGTTAGAAATGACGTGTGTAAAGCCTCCATCATCTCTCAAGCTCTTCAAGTTTCAGGTTTTGTGATTTTACTGGTGTCATTTCTGAGTCATTATATACAAGCTGGACAATACAGAAGACTCGTATAGGCCTGTGTTGCAGAATAAAGAGGCTACTTTTCGTTGGATGTACTTCTGTTACAGTGCCTTTTCCCCTCTTGACCCAGTCTTGAGCTGTTTTAGAGCCTGTTGTTTGCTTTAAGTTCACACCTTTGAAAGCCAAAAATCTAATCGCAAGGCTAGATAATGACATCGGTTTCATTGGTTATGTTATTGCTCATACTCTAGATATGGAAATACTCATCCATATTTTCTTGCATTTGCATTATCGGATGGTATAAGGTAAGAGAGTTTAGAATGAGAGATTCAAAACATACTTAAAATTTTGATATCATTATCTTGACTGAATGAATGAAAAGATGTCCATCGTGGAGAAACTGAAGCAAAGGAGATTATAGCTCGAGGCTTGAGTTTCTGCTATAGGCATGTTCTGGTGGATATATTATTAGAACAAACTCTTGGATTTACACTGTTGCCTTGAAATGCAAATTGATGCATTGACACTGCAGAGGTCGAATTTCTATTCTTTTGTTTTTCTTTTTTAACAGTGGCTGTCGGGTAAGAGGTGTATGGCCTATGAGAACATAAATCCTCCCTCCATTTGTTGTTCTTTGTTCACTTGGTCCTGTGAATGGCTGTGACTGTTATACATCTGACGAGCTCTATTGATCAAGACCTCCTTGTTAATTGGGAATTTGAAACCTATCTAAGAGTCAAGGATGGCATGTTGTTTGGTGAGTTCTCGGGGGACTTAAGTTGAATACATTGAAATTTGACTCATACCATTGATTTTGCACTAGTTAGCGTAGTTGGCATGTTGCTATGTAAAGTGATTGCATGTTCACGAGAGATTGACTGGGATAAGTTACACCGGGCATTCAATGTCATTGACATGACATTTTTAAGCAGGAATATTTGCTTTCCAGTTCTGGCTATTATTGCTGAGTTCGAAAAAAGAATTGGTAGTGTAAATTCTATAATTACCTGGATTCATCCAACCAACTTGCTAACATAATGGACAGCCCTCAGCTACGACTATGGCTCCAAATTCAGTATGTTCAATGGTTCCTAGAGGTTTGGTTTGCGTTTATGGTAGTGTAGAATTGATTTGAGTTGGTCACGAAAAGTTTAGTTCATGTCGGTCAAGTTACTCTTCCGGTTGGATTATATTGTAGAGAATGTACTGACACTTCCTTCAAAGGAGAAGGTCATTGTGCAATTGCAATCGCTAACAAACTCCGGAGCAATTAGGGGTGAGCGGTTTCAGGTTCCTTACAGGTTTCACTTGGAGCTTGAAACTTACTCTCGGGTACAGGTTCCTCATTTTTTGGAATCTGGAACCTGCCCGTCAGAATCTGAAACCTGAAACCTATCCTGTCACAAGTTTCAGGGTTGGTTCTAGGGTCCAACAGGTTTCAAGTTCCGACAGGTAGGTTCAACTACAAATAGATGATCATAACTACAAAAACATCACGCCTTAGGACAAACTCAGTGAGTTTTTTGTACCTTTTCCAAAGAGGCAAGGTGATCTACTGTCAATGCATCTACTTGAACTACCCCACGGTCCAGTAAGATATGATGAATTCATGGACAAAGAATGATAAGCTAAATGAGACAGCTCCTTTGTAATGAACATAATGCCGGACCACTAGCCTCATGAATTTGCCTATACTAAAGCTCAAAAGGATCAGGGGAACAACGGTAAAGACACAATCGAAGTTCCATGAAGAGGAACTAGCAAACTAGCCTCTGAGATTCACGCAGCATAGCAAATCGTGACAAAAAAATTCTTGCAATGGCTACTTAGTTAAAGAAGTTGCAACATCAAATCAACTGCACAAGCATAGCAAAATGACTAGAAGCTGCGGCGCCCAGCTTTTATAATCTCGTGTTCTTAAAAAAAAAAGTGAAAATGCTAAAAACCTTATGTTCATTCAAAAATAATTTTTTTTGTTCCAAGAATGATAATGTGGATCCACCAACAACGTTCCCAGCATCTGTCAAGGGAAAGCTACTAAACAATTCAGAGATAATTGCAGATCGAATACCCAATAAATAAGCCAACACGTGTCGAGGGGATAGGATTGCTCTTCTTCATTTTCACCGCCCGACAATTCTAATTCTGTGATCGGAGTCATCTCCTCACTACCCTTCACCTCCATTGACATGTTATCTTAGTAAGTCAAGCAACCAACACTGGCCAAGCAAACAATACGAGAACAGATTAGCTGAGAGCACTTGAGCACTTGAATAGCCAAGAGCACTTGAACAAAACAGCCAAGCAAACAACACAATAACAGATTAGCATAGAGCACTTGAACAGCCAATTGAACAGCATGAGAATAGATTAGCCAAGAGAACTTGAGCACTTGAATAGTCAAGCAAACAACACAAGAACATAGTAGCCGATAGCAATTGAACATTTACAAGTGGGCTCTCTAACATTTACAAGTGCTTGCCGTGATTCGAATTCTTACTAAAAATCCTTCATAACATCGGGACAGAACAGAACGTCCATCAGTATGAAGTGATATTATCACGATTAAAACAAAAACCGCTTAGTAATAACAAGAGCAAAATAGCCATGGCTGCCTCGATAGAAGAACAGCCAAAGTGCATCAAAGCGTAAGTAAGTAAAAGTTAGATGCATTTGATGAACGAAATTGAATAGCGGTTCTTGTTTCAAGCTCATTCGGTGCGTATCATAGAACCAACTTTCTACTTTAGACCGAAAGCATGAAGATGCACATTTCTCAACAATGATTGAACTCGGTCATTCGCATCCACTTGCTTCCTCGTCGCCTAAAACTACTCAGCCACAATCACGTTCCACAGGTTATCCAGAAAAAAAGAAGCATAAAGTTCACAATTCCACGACAATTTTCAGCGAAATTCAACTCCGCTAGCGCCGATCACACGTACAAAGCTAACTCGAATCCGACCTAGCAATACGCAGACGACATGAAATAACAACCTGTGGTGACTCCACGAGATATCATCTAGAAGAGCACACAGCGAAGTGGGCAAGACCTAGGGTTAGATTTTGGCACAGAAAATGAAATAATCAGAGAGGCATTACCTGTCGAACATGCTTATTCCGCCAAAATTGGGGAGAAGAAGAAGAAACGAGCGAAAGCGAGGAGTCACAGGCGAAGAATCAACACGCCATATCCGTTCCAATTCACCGAGCGAGACAAGAAGATTGAGAGAGAAGCAGCCGGCGACGGTGAGTCGGTGACAGCAAACAAAAGGAGATGCAGCGTCGCCATCGCGAAGAGGGTCGAGAACTGAGAAGTGGAAAGAGCAGAGGGATGCAGCGTCTCAGTGAGGGGTGGAAAGAAAAGGGAAAGTGTTGGGAGAAGACCTAAAGAATGAATGAAGAAAGAAATTAGGGATTTAATGTTTTAGGGAATCCTGATTCCGGTTCGGTTCCTGTAGGAACCGGGAACCAATAGTTCCTAAAAAAGTGGAACCAGGAACCGGAACCTCCCTCCCTATAACCGAGAACCGGACCGGACCTACCGTGCTCACCCGTAGAGCAATGGCCTTCTTTCAAAATGTCTGCCGCAGATTCACCGCGACAGCTGCACAATGAATTCAGGGTTCCTTGTCTACTCGAGTCTCGAGTGATCTTCCAATTTACCATATATTATGAGTTTGCGGCAGACATATTTGAACAGTAGATTGAAGCATTCAGCAAAAAAATTCCTATGTGTCAGTTGATTCTTCTGCCCGTGCCCGTCAGTCCATGAACCTGTTATCGAACCGAATTCGCACCTGCCATCAAAACAATTAACGAACGAAACATCGCGACTCAGATGTTTCCTGCTCACGTTGCAAGACAATTATCAGAAGACGACCGGAGGCGGCTACCGCTGCCAACACGCAAATGCAGCGAGAGAAAGAGCAGCTCGCCAAATCTCTACTCTCCATCCATCGGTTTGCAATCGATACGAACTTTCCACGTCAACCTTCTCGCCTACGGTTTTGCCCCTCCACCTAAAAACCCGAGAGGGGGAGCAAAATGCGGGCACTTCCCGCCCAATTTCGCTTTCAATTTTTCGCATGAAGGGAAAAGGGGAAACGTGTAAAATCTCGCCATCTCATTTCATTTAAGCGCAGGACTGAAGGTACAAGTCCACAGTAAGAACCTAAAAATCCACCACCTACATGAACAGCTCGATTCGCTTCAAGACTAAGCAGTACGTACATGGAGAGAGAGAGAGAGAGAGAGAGAGAGAGAGAACACCAGATATTCAAACTATAAGAACCAGAGGTTCTCGACCCTAAACCCCAACATCAAAGCCTAAGCCTTCTTTGGTGATTTGGTGGCTTTGGACGAAGACTTGGGCTCCTTGCTCCCCTTGTCCGTCTTCTTCGGCAGGAGGACCGGGTTGATGTTCGGGAGCACGCCTCCGTGAGCGATCGTCACTCCGGCGAGCAGCTTCCCGAGCTCCTCGTCGTTCCTCACCGCCAACAGCACGTGCCTCGGGATGATCCTGTTCTTCTTATTGTCCCTCGCCGCATTGCCCGCCAGCTCCAGAACCTACACACCCACCCCACCCCCCCAAAGCTCTAAGTATGACGGTGAAGGCACGCAAATGAGGGAAGCTTGCAAAACGAAAGCACATCCAAGATGCTCTGGACAGCGGCGCTGGTCTCAGCTTCGCATAGCAGAGATTCGAGTTTGACCGAATCATCCCGTTAGAGATGAGAACGCGAGTGGCTAAGGCGAAGCAAGGAATATTCCGAAATTCCCGATCGATCGCAAACGCGAGCTCCGAGTCCGTCGAAAACCTAGAAATGCAGAAGACTAAAAGCGCAGAGAGAGAGAGAGAGAGAGAGAGAGAGAGAGAGAGATACCTCGGCGGCGAGGTACTCGAGGACGGCGGCGAGGTAGACCGGAGCGCCGGTGCCGACGCGCTGCGAGTAGCGGCCTTTCTTCAGGTACCGACCGATACGGCCGACGGGGAATTGGAGGCCGGCCTTGACGGAGCGAGAGACGGGCTTCTTCTTCGGGCCGCCTCCCCTCCTGCCTCCGGCGCCCTTCTTCGGCTTGCCCAGCGACTCCATCTGCCGACCGGATCGAAAGGTGCCGGGGGAGGGAGAGAAGGGCGGGCTGGGAAATGCCAAGGGGGGATTTTTTCCCCCGAGAGAGAGAGAGAGAGAGAGAGAGAAAACGGTGGGAAAAGAGCTTTTCAGGGATTCGAACGGGGGGAGCGAGAAAATTTCCTGTGGGAGAGGTGTGGGTCGCGACGCGGTGTTTAAATGGAGCGGACGGGTGAGGACAGCGGGAGAGGGCACCCGGATTCGTCCGTCGGCGGGCACGGACCGTTGGATGGGGGAGCTCGTGAACGGCTGCGGATTGATGAGGTGGCGATCCGTGTCTAGCTGAAAGTGGCCACCCACGTGAAGAGAGAGAGAGAGGGGGGCACTTGGCCAACGGAATCTGTTAACAAAATGAGCAACCGCAAAAGATAGCGGCATAGTTTTCAACTTCAAATGTGGAAAAGTTGGCAATTCGGATGGATCTAGCTCTTTTGAATTTTCGAAACGGGAAACAACTTAATTTTTTTCGAAAAAAAAAAAAGGTCCGAAATTTTTTTAGGTGACTTCGAATGTTTTTTTTTTTTTTTTATAACCCAGGGAACCCCCGCACGGCCGACAGCCGGAAAGTAAACCCTGGGGGCGACACATGCTAGCCACCACACACGTGCCACCGGTTGTTCTTCATTAAAGATTCGATGTTTTTAATTGAGTAGAGATATGTCGATCACTGTTGAGTTGGGTTTAGCTAAAAAGACATTAAAAAGAAGCGACCTGTATAGAAACGTCATCTTCTAACATTAAGGAACATGATATAGGTAACCAATGGATGGCTTCGGACAGGTCTAGTTTAAAGTATTATCCAGACCAAAATGATCCATATATCTAATAGTCATGCAATTTGTATGCTTACACCATGAACGATGATTAGTTAACCCAATCTACACTCAACCTAGATATTTTCAAACAATTCACATTTTTCAGTGCATTGATTAGGCCACCATCAGCCTAACCTTACCGTTCGTTATGGCCGACACCGCCCGTGTGACATTTATCGGAAAATTTAGCGAATTAGAAAAATAAAATCTAAAATATCAATGGATTAAAATGAAATCCGATGAGAAGATTAGCAAACTATAATCTTTTTTACCAAAAAAAAATTAGCAAACTTAAAATGAAAAAAATTCAAGATAATGAATCGGTCGGGCAAAAATTTAAAGTAAAAAAGGGAGCAAATTAAATTTATATCACGTTCGCGTATTAACAAAATTGATATCTTTTCCAGTTTATTTTTAGTTGTTCGCGACAAAAGAGTATCAACAGCCCTCTTTAAAGGAATTAATAATCGGATCATTGCAAATTGAATGTGAGAAAAGACCTACCTACCTTTGTATTACGAATTTTCAAATATATTATCTTCTAGTAAATCGCTGTGTGATTATTTTATCTACCTAACAAATGAAAAGGGCAAAAAGTACTCCATTTTTTTGGGTATGAAAAGTACTCCATTTTAACTCCCGTATTCAATCAACCCTGTTTGTCTAATCTTTCCCGCTTCGGAAGGATACAAAGTCAGTCCACTTGAAATTGAAGATATCTCAATCTAGATAACGATAATCGGTTTCGGGGTGGACCAATTTCCCCTCTAAAGCTGTTTCAGAATCGACCGATGCAATTCTTGATTCCAATCAGTTGAAACTAAAGTCATAGGGTTGTTCTAAAATCATAGAACGACCCTGTGACTTCCGTTTCCAACATATTGGAATAAAAAATCGTACCGGTCAGTTCTGAAATAGCTAGTTCTCAATTATACTCAGAAAACTTACCCTCTTTTGTATAAGAAATCAAATTCTTATTGTAAAATCAAAAGTAGTACCATTTCATTACAAGAACCTAAGTTATTATTTATTCACGTTAAAGGCCAGGTTCAATTCTCAATGAATGAAAAAGTTTTTTTATTTTTTTAAAAGAGGTTTCAAAATTGATTTGGAATTGGCCAAACCTCGAAACTAGCAAATTCCGGTTTTGGAATCGATGAACCAGTTCTAGGCTAGTTCCGAGTTTGTGGAATTAGGAACTCAAACAGTTTTTCGTACAAGCGAGCCTTCAACCTATCAGTGCAGGCTACTTTGGTCCGTTTCCCGAGTTGCACCGAACTCGACGCTTACCCCTCTAGATACCGAATGGCAAGGGTGAGTTCTCCCTCGAATCTAGGTATATTGAGTCTCAAAAGCAAGTTATAGCCACGAGTTTGGGGACTAACACATCAAGTTCGAAGTCACTTTGGAAACTCAAGATGCAGGAAACATCAAAATTATTCTTTTGGAAGTTAATACGGTGAATAGTTTCCACCGAAATGGTATTAAGGTTCTGTTTGTTTAGCAGAAAATAAATGATTAGGAAAATATTTTTCAAAAAATGATCGTTTATATCACTTAAAATATTAATGAATAATTTTGTTATCGTTTACAAAAAATTTTAGATATAAATTGCTATTAACGATGAATATATTTTTTATTGACTAATTATTTCAAGCGATATAAATAATCATTTTTTAGAAAAAAATTCAAAATTATCCAATTTTCGCTAAACAAACAGAGCATATATGAATAGTACGAAGCTCTCTCTCATGTCTGGATGCGTGTCGAGGGAAAACGATGTGAAGGGAAATTAGTTTCTCAAATAGATTTGTTTATCCATGATCTTAGTCATACTTTAAAAATAGGGAAAAAGCAAACAAAAAAAACTTCAAACTGTGCTTACTGCGATATATTTACCCTCAAATATTTTTTTGCAATATCAAAAACCCCAAATTATGCCAACCGTGACATATTTATTTCAAAATTTTTCTTGTGATAAAAAAAACCTCAAACTTGTACCTATCTATATGACATATTTACCGTCAGTCAAGATTCTGTTAGATGATTTTTCAACCAAAATAACGTCGTTGTATTTTATTTAAGTCGCGTGGGCGCCATATCAACATTTTTTTATCATCCAGCGTCCATGTAGATAGATTTTAGCGATTCCCGTTAACATAATTTTGATAGAGGATAAACATGTCACACAGATACAAGTTTGGGATTTTTTGCGTCACGGAACAAAGTTTCGGGTAAATATATCATGGTCGGTATAGTTTAAGATTTTTGGTTGCTTTTGCCCTAAAAAAAATAAGGGCGATCTGGAAAAAAAATAGTAATATTTGCATTTCCTTCCATTTTTCTTGTTGAAGGAAATACAATATGGGTACGAGAGAAGTACTTCCTTCTGCCATGCAAAAATTACCTAATTAGTATGGATGCCAATTTAGCCTTGAACTTTTTAAATGCATTGCGCAAAATTTCAATGCAGTTGGTCCGGTTAATTTTTGCAAGAAATTGCTCGCGTGATGGTATAGTCATCTAAAACAGGTTTTTTTTTTATTGGGGGAGAACCACGACATTGCATTTGGTTATTGTCTTCTATCGATATTTGAGATGGAGGGAAAGGGAAGAAGAGAGAGGCAGAGGGAGTCGCTCCATTTTAGTAAGAAGAAGCCGTTTAGTAAAAATTTCTGTTCTTTTGTTCCCAGAAATAGTTTGGGAACAGAAATTCTTTTGGTAAACGCATTTGTTCCCGGGCACATTTTTGCAAAAACTTGTGTCGAGAAACAGTTTTGGAAGAGAAACAAGAAGTAAAAAAAAGTTGCTTCTTGTTTCTCGGCACAATTTTAAGAATCAGTTTTTTTCTTTTTTCTCTTTTCTTATTTTTGTGTTCTTCTTCGTTGGGCTTGGCCGGCCGCCGGCGACCGGCCACAGCCCAGGGGCGGAGGCGATGGTCGCCCTCGCCGGCGAGGGCGAGGGCTGGACCCTCGCCACCTGGGCGAGGCGGCCCTCGCCGTCGCGACCCACGGCGAGGTCGGCTTCGCCGTGGGTCGCGACGGCGAGGGCCCAGCCCTCGCCTCCGCCGGTGAGGGCCGTGACGCCCTCGCCAGCCCTGGGCTGTGGCCGGTCGCCGGCGACCGGCCATGGCCAAAGAAAAAAATAATTAGAAAGAAAAAAAATTAAACAATTCAAAATATTATTAAAATATTATTTGGGAACAGAAATTTTGTGTAGTTTACCAAACGCATTTCTATTCTTTTCTACTTTAGGAATAGAAATTTTGTGTAGTTTACCAAACGCCTTAAAATACCTAGAAATTGTTTCTGGGCACATAATAAAAAAAAATCATTTCTGTTCAGAAATTGTTCCGGGGCGCAGAATGGTTCTCATGCGCACCCTTAGCCTCAATAAAATTTAACGGCGTCAAGTCCACATTGGTAGAATCCACTGGCGGATTCGTCCGTGAAAAAACGGTAAGTAATTTTTTAAAAGTACAATGGCGATTTATTTTGTTCACGCACACCATTGGCCCTACCAAGTTTAAGTTGAAGTATTGGCGGGCCTAAAGATTGGATCTGATGTGTTGTCCAATCGTGCTCGAAACATGAAATTAAGTAGTAGAAGTTTTCAGACCAAGCCCACCATAAAATTGGGTGGATTGAATTTTTCCTTGTAAAAATGTCATCCAAATATGTCCAATTAACTATCGGGCCTCATCAGCCCGAGTCATCCTCGGTTGGACCGGGCAATCGGACTTCCCATTAATCATCTTTAGTTTATCTCGAGCTTGGCTTATCTGGACTTGGATTTGTCAAAGCTGTTGATCATGGAAGCCTCAATGGATCCACATTATTGAGGGCTAATTCCAAATAAAAAGAATCAACTTTACCTTTACCGATAATTTTGGCCTGAACTTTTTTTTATCTCAATAAAAAGCACCAATTTTTACTTGAATCTCAAATCTGGCTCTCGTGATGTGAAATTTTCAAATTGTTCGAGCCAAATTTAGGATTTAAGTAAAATTTGGTGATGTTTTATGAGACAAAAAAAAGTTCGGACTAGAATTGTCACTCAAGATAAAAGTTGACGTTTTTTTTTTGAATTGGGCCTCATTATTAACGGCCGCGATTATTTTTGTTCCAAGGACCAGGTCCAGGCAAGTCGTTCCGCTTGTAGAGGGCCTGTCCATATGGGCCCAACATTTCGGCCCACCCAGCATCCGGCAAATATCTGAGCAAAAGCAAGCGTGGAAAAGCACACGCCCTCGCTGTACACACGTGTACGCTCCAGATTCGTTCCTCGACGGACCGCCGTCCATCTCGCCTGCCGATCCGTTGACCCACCTGTCCCCCTCCCATCTTCTCCTTCGTCTGCATCTTCATCTTCATCTTCCTCTTCACGCGCTTTGTCTCTATCCTCTCTCTCTCAGTCTCATCTTCATCTTCATCTTGCTTCGATCCCTCAACTTCCCTTCGAATCGGCCAGGCATGAGCGTCGTCACCTGAAGAATCACCGAATCGGAGCCTCGATCCGCGCAGATCGCCGCCGTCGTTCGAGCCTCTTCCTCCTCCTCCTCCTCCTCCTCCTCGCCCAGCCGCCGTAGGCTCGTGTCGATACGCCGTCGGCCACCGTGGCGACGCCCTGAGGCCCCGGCGCTCCGTTGTTAGGGCCTCGTGAGCCGGGGGGGTTTTCGAAGAGCATTTCACCATGCCTTCGGTGCCCTGCGATCACCTCCTCATCCCTTCCCTGACCTACTTCCACGGTGGTTTGTGCCCGCACCGCCTGAAACACCTCGAGAAAGGCGATCGGCGTGGTAATCTTAGTTAACATTAGGCTCTCCATCGTTACCGTCGGCGTTCTCTCTTCGCAGCTGCGTTTAGGTTTCTCTTTGCCTAGCTCTCTCTTCTGTTTGTTGTGCGACGTAAAGGTTCTTGGCCATTGACGGACTTGTACCGAGCTGTGCGAGTTGCTGAGGTTTTGTAACCGTTTCGACTGCCCTTTGCCGCCGTCTTGTAAGGTATGGCGCTTTTTCTGTTGAAAGTCTTGCTCGTAACTTGTGATTTGCGATAATCACCATTTTTGCGGGCTTAATTGATAAAGTGCCACGAGGAGCCAAAGGGAGATGGATAAAATGTGCAAAGCCGTTCGCTCTCTCTTTTTGCCAATTTTTTCTATTGGTTGAAAATGACGGGGGTTAATGTTCTATCCCTACAACCTTTGTTCAATTTGAAGGATGAATATTTCCTAGGATTCTTCGGCTCGTGAGCTTGTTTGTGTCCCAGTCTTACCTATGTGCACGAACTGTATGTTGTCGCTCTGTGAAAATCCTGCAGTCGGGTTTATTGGGGATGTGCTCATCATCATGTTGTATTCAGGAATCCTTTCCAGTGCTAATGCCGCCTGAGTATGTTGTTGTAGCTCATCATTTCCTTGGGTGGAATTCCCTACAAATGGTTTTACAGAGAAGCATTGTTGGTGGATTTGAATTGTTTTTATTTGTTTATGCATATGAACTGATGGGTGAACTTTCGGTTTTAATCTCTCTCCTTGTCATCAAATTCCCTTAGTCTCTGTGCACTTCAGTCTCTTAGTATTTGGAGGAGAACATGTGTTGCTTTTTCTTTTTTTGGTTATTCCTGAACATTAAATCATCAACTGTTGCTGACTTTGTTTCCTTTTGCATTTCTTTCCCCTAGATACTCACATCGATGGACGGATGCTGTTCGACTTTTGGGACCAACTCTTTAGTCTGTGAAAACTTGATGAGTGAACTTGGTAATACTCTGGGTAATGTTTTACATGTTGAAGATGGTGAAGTTGTAGTTGGTACTTTGAAAGCAGAGAAATCACATGGAAGTTGCGGGCTTAATGCTAAGTCACATGAGAAGTGTCTCAATAGATGTGCAACTTTTCCATTACCTGGAGAGAAGTTATCTCCACATTTGTTCCCTGATGAAGAGGATTATGAGCCAGAATTGGCTTTGCAAGAACTTTTCTCAGAGGAGCACATTAACAATGTCTATTCACGTTCAATTTCCTTTCCTGTAAGTTCTTTCCCAGTCGTGGATGTAGGGCTTGCTCTACTTCTGATGGTCTAAGATCCTGCTTCCCTCACGGGGCTTCTATTTTTGCTTTCTAATTTCTGTCTAGTTTCTCTTTTTCGTTCTCCAGCCTTTCTTTTTTGCTAGTTTCTTTGTTTCTTACCTGACCAATGTTTTCTTGTCGGAAATTGTTCATTTTTCAACATGTTGGTTTTGTTTCCTTTGGTTGTCTCACGTTTTAATGTGGTCCTAGGTACTATTGAGTAGCCACTGGATATAGCGTTTGTAGTGTTATCCTCATGAACTAAAAAGGTAGCCTTCCAGCAACAAAGTGGAAGGAGCCGGGTGTTTGCATTTGTCTTTAACATTTCTGTAAGTTCTTTATGTCTATGGATGATTTAGTGTCAGTTCATGATGGCAGCTTGTTCTAAAGAGAAGGGAGAAGTGCTTTTATATACTCAGTTCTATCCTTCTGGTGGTTCATACTTAGAAGCATTATTTCAATATTTACCTAGCCACCGTCGGAGTCAATGAGAATATGCTTCTTGTGACTTTCCTCTTCATGGTTTGCCATTTGCTATTTGTATGTGCATTTATCTGTTGTTAATGTTTTATCTGTTGCAGACCTCTTTGAAGCTTGTATCTGCCATGAAAGGCGCTCGTGAGAAACAAGGTGCTTCTCCTAGGAAGCTTACAGTGAGATGGGCTCCAGATGTCTATGATCCACCACCAACATCAGTTTCTCACTTCCTCAATAGGGGCACAAAGCAACAGAAGGTGCCCAAGAAGGATAAGAGAAATGGAAAGAGAGGCCAGAAGGGGAAAGACTTCTCACGAGGAGCATCTGGCAAGGACTCTTCCAAGAGGGACAAGAAAAAGAAGCAATCTCGCCGACCATCTGGGAGTTCCGATAGATGTTTTAACAAGCTGGACGATAATGATCGCTGTCTCAGCATTGCAGATGATGTGCGCCAATTTGATATTGGAAATCCTGTCCCGGACTCCTCCTGTGGGAGCAGCTTCTTCAAGAACTCCCTGGCTCAGGTGCACTACTCTGCTGCAAAGGCATTGTGAGATGATCTCTTTGGTTGATGATCTGAACTCTTCAGAGGCGATGTATATAAATAATATTAACAAGTGGTTTTGTTTGGCGACTATTTTAAGACCGTCTGAGTTACTCATATTTGGACAACAGTTGTGTTGATGTTTTGGGACACCTAGTGCGAATGTTTTGTCAAACCACGGTATTAGCTATGTTGTTTATACATTACTCTTCATTGAGCGTTGCATATTTCCATATATATGATGGACCCTTCATTTGGCCCTATGTATTCCGTTCTTTCGCGGAAACTGAAGAGGGTGTTTCCAACTATTCGTTTAGGACATTGGTGTTCGTAAATGAGAATATGTGACCAACCTAAAAGAAAAGGACAATAAATTCATGACCACTAAATCTTGTGCCGAGTTCCTTAGGTCATAAATTGCCTCAACATGTAGATAGGAACAGTACTATGGGAAACTGATCTCGTGGTTTCTCCATTCGAATTATGGTTAGTTTCTCAAGAATAAATTGTGTTCTGAGCCAGTTGGTATTTAGGTAGTAACGACGAGCCAGTTGGTCTATGAGTAGTGACGGATTTGCTTGGTACTGAGAAGCCACTACTCTCTGAGGATTGTCCTCTTCCAGTGTCATGAAGAAAGGAAGGCAATTATGTTGAAAACCCGTAATAAGTTGATCCCATCAAATAGCTCTTGAAGGTGCAAAATTCTGTGGAAAATTCTTATTGCTGAGCTAATTATAACCAGCTTACAAATGGAACACCTCTTGCACGCTTGATCACCTTAAAGAAAAGGAAGCAGACTACCCGAGGTAGTAGAACAAACAAAGGGCGTGATTTGCTAGCCAATCTGCTCATGAATTTCTATCCCCATTACAGGGTTTATGACCACTTTATGAAAGTGATTAAAGTCGATTTGCATCAAAACAAATGATAAACCCGCAATCGTATCAACTTTGTACAACCTTAGCTACAGAAGCACTAAATAGTTTAGTACTAGCAGACCAACAAGGTGACGAATGGATGTCGTCTGTTCTAAGTCGTGTATTCGGCATTTATTTTCACATAATCGTAGCTCAAATCGCAGCCCCATGCCTTCCCACTCCCTGGTCCATCACCTGTTTGAAAAGAATGTGAAGCCGAACGACGGTTGCATAAGTGTACAATGAGAAATCTTTGGCAATGAGAAAACAAGGAAATAAGAGATGAAGGTAAGAGTAACAGAAAGCAAAACAGAGTCGATATATCTACAATTTCGGCATGGACAGGAGGATGTTGACACCATACAATTTCGGCAAGGACTAGAACTGTTAAAAGTGAACATGGAAACAGGAGGTCGGGTAAGACAGCATGTTGATGCACAGAAGTCCATCATCTAGAGAAAATTTCTACAGTGTCCAAGGTGGTATTTAATTTAGGATAAAATGTGCAAAAGTGTTCATACATGTGACATGCACGAACACTTTTATCACATGGGACTTTACCACGCTTACCATATTTTACAATAAAGGGGAGGAAGCTGACCATTTTTCGCCCAAAAAAAATACCTGGAGTGCTACCCAGGGAACAGAAAAGTCACATCAGTTAACATGAGAAAGTAATCTTCAGGAAGAAGCGAGCTTGCTAAGCATCCTAACAGATCTTAGGGGGTCTTGAACTTTATCACGCGGAAATATCTATGCTCATCTGATGAATCAGAGGAGCAATTTGCAGTGCGACTCTCCAACCACATCCACACCCACAACCACAACCACGGACACGAAACGAAATGAACAAAAACAGATGCTTGCCACAATTTTCCCGGAATGCTACAGTGCTATCCCTCAAACTCAAGGGAGCTTGATGATAAGTGATGTTTGCTATCTTTATGCAACATATTTTATTAAGAGCAGAGTCAACATGATAAGAGCTAGCAACTTGCAAAAGATAAGTACAAGATCTTACCAACAGAGATTTGAATTCCAACTGAACCATGTATCTCACCAGCCTTCCTGAGATAGTTGCTGGCCACATCCCTGTAATTTGTTCAGTTCATTTAGAACAAAGACGAATGAGACAGAAATATCACATGTTAAATTGGTGAAAATGACTTCTTTCAAGCATGCTCAGTTCTTGGGCCAAAAAACCAAAAATTATGCACACTCTTTAAAATTCAAAAGGCTTCGTTTCTGCTAAGATGAAGGGTGATGGGATTAAAAATATGGTCGAGCAAAAAGCAATTTAGTTTAGAGTTCGACAAGAAATACATCCTTTCTATCTTTGAACCTGGCAATAGGTTACCTTCTCTAAAGAATGAAACAAAGAAACATAGTTCCGCAACTCTGTGAAGCAACCACTCACACTGATTATCTTGTATTTAACTACAGTGCTCAACAGATTTTCTTGTCGTAACATTCAATTAACATCATAGCTAAGCTCTTAAAATAAACCCTAGTTCCAACCACAGAATATGTTCTCTCCCTATTACCTGTTGAATGATTGTGGCTGTCCACCATTCATTAAAAGAATGTCACCAAGTATTATACGGAGCTTATTTAACTGAAATGGAACTCCAGCATAGCCAACAGCACAAGCAATGCGTCCCCAGTTCGGATCTCTTCCATATACAGCAGCCTAATTTCACAAACTTCACTGTCAGTTAGCCTGACAACCAACCTAAGCTGAATGCTCAAGTTTATTACCATACCTTAACAAGAGATGAAGATGCAACTGCCCGTGCAATTTTTGCTGCTTCAGCCTCACTGTTGGCACCAGTCACATTGACCTGCATCAGTTTGAAAAGGATAAAACAACCTATCAACCCATATCCTTCATACTCTATAGCTAAACTGCATCAATCTCATCTGGTCACCAAAAGATCAGACAGGATTAAATATTCGGGTTGCCACTTAACAATGAAAAAGTTTCTAAAGGAAAAACAAAAGGAGATCAGCCATCAGACCACGATTTCGAGAAACAAAGAACACATGCCAATTATCGAGAATTAATATGTATAAGCATCATCAAGGACTGGGCATAACAGATTCATGACACGTTAAATCCTTGCTTCTTTTTGCCCTGTCTTTTTCTCTGAGTAACAGAATAATTCCTTAATCAGTGAGGGACTATCTGAGTGTATTTCTACCACTTTATACTACAATGTAGCTTAAGACCATCTCCAATCACAAAACATGAAAATAATACCTGATTTCGGCCCTGCAACCCTAAAACCATATAATAAGATGTTGTCACTTGACTGTGTAAAAAAAGATGCCGTTACTTGACATGGCCAAACTATGGATTTGCCAGAGTATCCACCTGGTGTCTTACTGAATTTATACTGCAGATATGTAACCAAGTATATTACACTCAATATATTGTGGGTATGATTCAGTCTTGCAATAAGATGATGAAAGAATCCGTCACAAGGATGCCTTCAACTAATTAATTTTTTTAATTGTGAGATTAAAAAGATGTTTCAAAAGATAGATTTCACACTGCTACTTGGGATATATAACATGCAAACCTCAATTAAGCACGTCGCTCCTTCTCCATCCCATGCTATTGATTTAGCAAGACCTTGCATCACCTGAAAATAATGTGTAAATCATCAGTAACATATTCCCAATTAACAAGATATCAAATAAAGACTATCCCGAGCATTAGAACAATGCAAATTGAAACATACAAAATGTCTCTTCATTAAGCTGCTGTGCTTGCTTTGAGTCTTTTCTAGTACCATCTTTAATTAATATATATAAAGATTGTGGCATTCATATCTAGCATTTAATCAATCTGTACATCTATCCCCATGCTTCGCAGAATTTTACAAACTAAAGTGCAGTTTAAACAAGCATTCACCTATACAAATTATGGAGTTTGAGACTCTGAGTATATGAAAGGAGACGATGCATATTACATAGCATGCTATTAATAGTCAAAACCTCAAGACGTGCACCAAATATAAGCCACAGAAAAAGTTGCCTCAAGCTTACCCCATCAAGGCATGCTTGAAGTTGCATTGCCTCATCACAGTCCAAAGAAGATATCCTGTGTGATCCAGATAAGCCACTAGCCAAAGCAATGACAGTATCATTGGTACTGGTATCTCCATCTACCTGCAGGAAATCAACTACAGATGCTTTCAATTGTTAATTAGCTCATAAACTTCATTTCACAACCATAGATACCTTTAAATAACTTGAATGAGTGGATGCCATATAATGGCAAAGATTAGTTGTTAATGTGACAATAAATGAAATATTAGAACTGAGTATATCTATGTAGATATATAAACAAAGACAGAGATGCATTACCATAACAAAGACCCCTACAGTCATAACATCTTGATGCAGCATACTCAGCATAGCACCAAAATCATGTTTAAATTGACAAAGCATAGATGGCAATGGGATAGATGAAATGGGAGAAAACTACAATAGACCACTGAGGTCAGTTACAAAGACACTAATAACAAATCAGGAAGACTAAAAAGCCAAAGCATGAAGATAACAAACTCAGCACAAAGACCTCCTTAATATTCAGAAGGATGGCTCAGCATGCAACATCACCCCCACAAAAATAGGGGAGGATGTTTCTAAGACTCTTACTACTCAGTCTTCCCCATAGTTTAGGCAGTTTCTGGTGAAGGCTCCCTCATGCGTCTGTTTCTGTACTTGGTAGATACTCCTCAGCGGGAGCAACTTAATCAAATTTCAAAAAGCAAGAAAATTTTTGTGTCTAACAGAATCAAGGTTTGCATGTGTTGCTGCAAAGACAAGCTTATGCTAATACAATGATTAATAGCCTCTTACACCATGGCCAAAGTTTTCATATCTCAAGCTAGTACAATGAGAACAGACAACTGTTAATATAGCTCATGTTTTATCCGTGACACCTAGTCTTTGGCTTTGGCTTTAAGGATGTGTTTTTTGCTACAAGTTTTTACTGGCCATGATTGTGCCTTGTTTAGCTATTGCCAAAGAGCAGTTGCAGTTTCACCAGAAAAAAGGTTTTAAAAAAAAGAATGCTGCAGTTAATACCAACATCAGCCTAATAAAAATGATTACAAGTGACTGAAATGCAAATGAGCAATGGTAAAAGGGAGTGAAAACTCTCCCTGTTTTAGCACTAAATGGAGATGAGCTGTAAACCAAGCCTAATTGTTGGTATAAAAATACTAACAAAAGATGAACAGCTAACTCAGATACAAGCTACAATTGAGCAGCCAAGCAGGACAAGGAAAACTGAAATAGATTATCAGGAGCTAGATTATCAGGAGCATCTACAAATGTCTTACAATTTCAATGGAAATCTTTCGAAGAATGATCTATACATACAGTAATTTGGTTGAAACTCCGGTCCACAGCAATCCGCACCATCGTTCTCCAAACATCACTTGTGACTAGAGCATCAGTTGTCACGACCTAACAATACACCACTATCAGGCAGTTGACGAGTAACTACAAATATAAAGAAACAAGTATAAAAATGCTTACACCAAGCATGGTAGCCATATTTGGGTGGATCATTCCAGAACCTTTTGCCATTCCACCAACTCTAACATTTGTCCCACCAACCTGTAAATTCCATAAAAGGAATAAGGTCGAGGATGATCAACACTTGAGTACCATAAATTTCAGCACCTCGAGAATTTCATCCCTCAAGGTAAATGGGAATAAATTTTTTTAATACTTTCCAAATAGGAAAATTGCAACAGAATAGGAATTTCAACTCCCAGGTTAATGTCATGGCTACTAATTATATCCTTGGTAAGTGTAACTGTGCAAACAAGTAGTGTCACAAGATATATGCACACAAAGTTCAATACAAATGTAGTCCTGTTAAAATTCGGACCCCTTTGATATCAGGTAGTCATAAAAGTAAGATATGACAAAGGCTATCGCATAGTCAAAACAGGTATATCACAGATGCTGGACATATCAGTTAATACACGATGATGACTCATCTTGGTGTCGTGTCAAAGATAATTGAAGAAGGCAAATGATAAGTACAAGTTTACCTTAACCTCAACGGCAACACTCTTACTCACAAGGTCAGTTGTTGTTATTGCAACGGCTGCAGAGTCTGCACTGCACAGCCCGGGGTAGAAAACTTCAACTTTTGAATACATATACTGTGGGTTACAAAAGGATAGTTTGGTTGAATCTACAAAGTCTCAAAACAAATGAATAAAGAAAAAAGGAGATATTATGAAGTTAAGCAAAACAATCTTGTAGGTATGCTAGAAGGTTATACACAAAACGAGAAAGTGACTTAAGAAATACCCTTCAGTAGTTGGTGATAGCGAATTAACCAAATCTGGAAGCGAATAGAGAAGAGCATCCTGCATATGACAGCGGTACGATAAACTATCAGTTTAATTCATATGGGCCACAAAGCAATGTCTTCTACCAAAAGTGTCCAACAAAACTTTGAAGTATTTATAGGTCACATGCACATGCTGAGTTGTGCAAGGAAGAAAGAATTTAACAATCGCAAGAACTAACACTGTATATACCTTCTTAATTCGTTGACCTATTACACCAGTGGATTCAACCAAAATCTCCTCAGGACTTACTTGAAGCCGCTGCAATTATGTAGTTCTGATTTCAAACTGAATGAAAATTGTGACAAATGCACTGCCTCTCAAAATAAAAAGGTAAAGGTGTCACATACTTCAGCAAGAGATTTTACACAATCTATCACGTCCTGGTAACCAGCATCTCCCTGGAAAAAAAACAAAATTATTCAGCCAGTTGAAGCCCCAACTATTGAGGTGTTGAGCCTAAATCCAGGGGAAATTATATCATATGCCACTCTATGAACTTGATTTCTCTTTGTGAGGTGTGTAAACTTCACTAAATGAAACTTCAAGCAGAGCAGCGCTATGGGTAGATGCAGTTGTTGAGAACTACACAAATAGTCAACTTACAGTTGCTGCATTGGCTTGACCAGCATTTATCAACACCGCACGTGCCTGAAAAATATGCATATCTAGTAAATTGGGGGTCTTTGAGGAGTCAAATCAAGGTACAATCTATGTATTATAATAAAGCTCATCATAGAAACAGCGACACATTAAATTTAACAACAAAGGAAGACCGTTTTTGGCTAGGACTTTTCTGAGGAAGTACGGGTAGGGAAAACAACAACAACCAAGGCCTACCCCTCAAATGGATTAATTACATGGATCCTTTGATGCTGTTGTGCTTTATCTTGTGTAAAGGCGAACATTAACAATCTTTTGTAAGTCTTATTTGACGTCCTTTTGGATTCTTATATGTACTTTAAACATTGCATCGCATGTCACAAGACATCTTTTACTAAAACTCTCAGTGGAATTATTATTTCACCATATTATTCTATCTTCTCCCATTTCAAGAATTTGCGCACGAGTGCAAGAACATGTGCAATTAAATGAAGTTACACATTACTTTCATGTGAGATCAAATATACATCTTTCCTTAGCATCCGCGCAATAGAAAAGCCAACAAATCCAACACCACTAACTCATCCACCCCCCCCCCCCGAACCAATAAAGCAAAGGAGAGAAGTGAACAAATCTACAGAAAACAGCTGCTCAAAAAGAAACGGCAAACCGATCTATATGACATAATCCAGCCATCAGAAAAAAGTACGACTATTCATTGTGCTCCCAAATCTGATTAAGAAGAAATATAGAATACTATTGAGAACAACAGAATGCTTGCTTACAGTTCTCGACGTTTCTAATGTGTTTCTGCAGTAAACAACAGGTGCTGCTGCAACTATGTTTGTAGTGAACGACCCTATCATAAATTGGGGTTGAATAATCAGCAAAATTTTCATAAATTCAGTCCCCTAAGAGCCCATGAATCTAGAAAATTTGCCAATTCAAGACAAACCTGCTGACATGGCATCGACATCACAAACGACAAGTGCTAGATCGGGTTTTTCTCCTTTGGCACGTAAACCACCAAATATGCCAGCAGCTCTGAATCCCTCTGCAGCAGTAACCCCTCCAGGGATCTATAGCCGCACAATACTTGGTTTGATCAGATAAATGTTGCCACAAATAAATACAAGTAGTTCAAAAGAGATTATGAGAACTCTTACATAAAACGTTTAAGCAGTTCAGGAATTACAGAGTAACAACCTGATAATGGGCATCCTCGCCCCCCCCCCCCCCAAAAAAAAAAAAAAAGCACGTATTCTCGTCACCCTGTTCAACCATGTAGCTTTCAAGTTGCAAATCCAGAACTCATCAACAACCCGACACGTGCATGCGTGTACAGACATTGCAACATGAGCCCTTGCTCAGTAGAGTTACTATTGGATTTAATTTTCAATATCACAAGCTACGATAGTAATGCCACGCCTCAATGAAAAAAAAAAATCTTAAATTGCTCGATTGACTCGGTCTCAAAGATATCACAGACCCCATTTGCTCGTTTGCATAAATATCACCAAAACAAAGGACCTTTATTTAACCATGAAGAGACACGGAAAGAAAGAACAAACTTAAGTAGAACCAAACCATTTGAAAAACGCAAGTCCTCCCCATTCCTGGCACAGCTATTCCCATTTCAAGAATGGTCGATCCTCGACCATATACAGACAGGCACATTAACACCGGTTCATAAAAAAACACTAAACGGATGCTTTCTCACCTGCTTCCACGGTCCATCCGGGAGAAAAATTGGAGCTGTGGGAATGTAGCTCGTGGCTTCTTTTTTTTTCAGGGAACTGCAATGAACTCCAAACTTCCTCCAAAAAACCTATCATTCGAAAGAAAAGAGAAGGAAAAATCACCCCCTTTTTCGTACTCTTCGAATTGAGCGACCCAGCTCGTGGGTCATGTTCTTCAGCAACAAAAGAATGGATTTTTTCGAAGAGCTGATAAGAAAGGAGTCACCTTTGGGCCGGCGACGCCATGGAGCTTAACCGCAGCGAGATGCGGCGGAGGAGCAGGAGAGAGATACATCTTGTTTCTTATGCGCGCTGCGCAGGTTTCGCTAGGGGTTTTTGGAGGGTTCTCAGGACACGCGGCGACGATGCACGCTGAGTGGCAAGCTCGTCCCTTCTCTTTCTGTTCTCTCTCTTTCCCCTCCCCGACCGGCGTCAAACCGTTTGACTGCTCGGACCAGACAAAAGCGCAAGGACAAAACTGCCGCCTTCACGTGACAAGTGACCCGATGCCGATTCCGTGCTAGGGTTTTGCTTTGGGGTTTTCATGGTCAAATGTAAAGAAACCATGATGGTTGATCTGGCCGCTTTCTAGAATCTCTCACGAAATCGTGTAAGTCCGCTTGATCGACCACCTTGATGATGGTGAATTTCTAAAGGGAGGGCCGATCCATAATACTACATTTCAATTTGTAATTGAATTTTTTTTGAAGTTACGTGTAAGAGGCTTAGTAATCAGGGTTAAATCACCGTCGCCGGAGCCCGCCGACATGGCCGGCGCAAGTCGGTTAAAATTGCTGCTCGGCAGTACAAAAACGAGAGATGGAATGGCAATGCCCTCGGACACCGACGATAGTGGGGATGAGGGAAGTGAAAGTCCAAAGCTAAAATCCGAACCCCACCAGTTCAGCGATTGACTGCTACAACAACTTTAGTCACGTTTTAGTACGAATTAGGTAATAACTCGTTTGAATATATAGAGAGAGATGGTGTAAGATAAAAACTCTTACTTTTTAGTTAAAATTAAGACGGAGCGTTCACGCTTGACCATGAGACTTGGGCTGCAGATAATTCAGTAGAAGCTGCATCCTCCGCCTTGGCCCTACGGCGGCGATTCGGTTTTTTGTTTGTTTGTCGAAACAATAATTTCGTTTGAATCGTCACGACACGATAGGTCGGAAAAAAAATCTGAACACTAACGATAGTGGGGATGAGGGAGGCAAAAGTCCAAAGCTAAAATCCGAACCCCACCAGTTCAACGATTGACGGCTACAACAACTTTAGTCGCGTTTTAGTACGAATTAGGTAATAACTCGTTTGAATATATAGAGAGAGATGGTGTAAGATAAAAGCTCTTATTTTTCAGTTAAAAATAAGACGAAGCGTTCACGCTTGACCATGAGACTTGGGCTGCAGATAATTCGGTAGAAGCCGCATCCTCCGCCTTTGCCCTACAGCTTTGCAAGGCTCAGTGATTTCTGTTTTTTTTTTTTTGTTTGTTAAAACAGCAATTTCGTTTGAATCGTTATGACATGATGGGTCGGAAAAAAAATCAAAAACAGCTTGATTTTGTCTGTGATTTCATTTCGAAGGTGGGAGTTTAAGGGCGGGATGTGTTTGTAGAAAAAGAGAAGAAAAAATTCAAAAAAAATTTTAAAAAAATTGTTCACGTTAATGTTAGCTATGCCATCTAAGAAAGAGGACTTTTGCATCGGCAATTTTCTACCTAAATTGGATAGATGGACTCAATTGACACATTTGTGAAAAATATTTAGAATTAAATTGGTCCATGATTTCGACCAAAAAAAATTGGTCTATGGTGACAATGCAATAAATTTGAGACTTTTTGGATATTTTTTCCCTTTCCAATGTTATAGCCCGTAGATGGGCTTGCAAATCTTTATCAACACAACCTGAACATTTCCCAAAACACTCGTCACGAAGAGAGATTGCAGCTAGTTAAAATTTAAATATGAGAAAAATTATCTAAAAAGTCATACACTTTTATCAATTTAGTTATAAACTTTTCAGTTTTTTCAATTGAATCCTAAATATTTTCGCTTTTTATCAATTGAGTCAATTCGACCAATTTTAACTAGAAATCTTTGACGTGGACACTGGTAGTGCCATGTAAAATGGCCGGCGCTGATGTGAATAATTTTTTTATAATTTTTTTCCTTTTTTTCTTTTCCGTTCTATTCTATCAAGTCTGGCAAGGGCCGCAGTTGACCCTCGCCGAGTTTAGAAGAAGAAAAAGAAAAAGAAAGAAAAAAAATAAAACGAAAATAAAATAAAATATTATTAAAAATTATCCACGTCAGTGCCGGCTGTACCATGTAGGACGGAAAGCGTCCACGTCAGCGATCCAGATGAACTCAATTGGCAAAACATGAAAATATTAAGGATTTCAATTGACAAAATCGAAAAATTTAAGACCGAATCAACAAAAATGCAATAAGTTCCGGATTTTTCTGTCAATTTTTGCCTTCAAGGAGCATGGCTCCATGTCAAAGCTTCCGCGCAAGCGTGTCATTCACCTTTCGATCGAGAGGTTCGTCCGATCCATACGCGCGTGACAACAACATACATTTTACCGAGCAAAGTGAAAAATTAAAGAGCAGAGTCAAAGTAATTTATTAATTTAGAGACAGTGGAACGACGTTTGCTATTATAACAGTATCTCTCGATGCCTTCTCTTTTCTTAAAATTTGGGATCTCCTTAACGAATGCACCTTGTTCTATGGCTACATCAAGAGATCATATGGTTGACACGGCTTGTCGCGATATAACCGTCCAACTGCAATATCCGGGCGATACGCTTTTCGATTGATCCGGCGTTTAAATTTCAAAAGCTCTCTCGCCTACACGCTTGATTTGGACTTCTTCCTCCATGGGCTCCCGTCGCACAAGGGGCACTTTATGCATGTAATGTGTCGTCTAAAAGAAAAAAAACAAGTTACCTATAGATATGCGGCCCTGCTAGCAAAATGATTGGGGGGATGGGGTCACAGAGTACCGGGTCCGGGATTCGATCCCCGTGAACACCACACGGGTTTATGTTTTCTTGGGTAGTGGGTGACGGAGAAAGACGCAACCCGTAAAGAACAGTAGATACGCCTATGAAGAAATTCACATAACATTATATAATTAGAGGGTCTAGCTAATGCACACTTTTTTGACATTAATTTGCATCCTTAGTCGTCTTCAGGTGAATTGTATTGAGGCGTTGGGTGCAAAGAACTTGACAGCTTGGAAATCGGGACATTGCATTGATATGGCGCATCTCTTACCTGAATCTTATCTCCAAGACAGTAACCTCGTTATATTTTTAACAAATATAAAATATCGACGACGATGCTGAAGTTTTGGTGCTCTGTCTCTTGAACTGCTGTTGAATTTGATAATAATTACTCTGTTTCCCAACCCCAAGAATAATAAGCCTAAGTCACAGCTTGAGCGAACCAAATCCCCCAAAAATAAATAAATAAAATTCGTGGCGTTGAAGCCTTGAAGGGGTCATTCATGTGCTTACATTGCAATTCAGGACAATTAACGCGCTTCCCAATGTCACGGCAACTTTCTAAAATTTAGTTTCAAATTTTTCAATTTTATCAATTTAGTCACGAACTTTTGTGCGGTCCACATTGATAGTTTCTAACAAAAATTAGTCGAAAGAAATATATTGAAATTTCACGTAAAGATTTACGATTGAATTGATAAAATTGAAAAGTTTAAAAATTACTCGAAATGAGTATATTAAAATTTCACATAAAGATTTATGATTGAATTGATAAAATTTAAAAGTTTAAAACTGAATTTGGATCCGTACAATAAGTTTAAGATTGGCCGGACAATTTTGAAAAACAGAGGAGAAGAGAAACGTGGCCTTACGTGGCAATTTTCCTCAAACTTGTTTCATATAAGGTAAGCACCTAAAAATGGCAAACCCGTCATTCCACTAAATTACTACTCGAATGCATTGTTTAAGTTCGGGGTCCTTCATAATCCTCGGTCAACGGCCGTTATGCGCCGCCTTTCTTAAATCCGCGATCCTCGATAATCCTTGATCAACGACGGTTATGCGCCGCCTTTGTCTAAATCCGCGGTCTTCGATAATCCCCGATCGATCATATCGCGCGCACCATTACACCGCGTCACAACCGTCGCGCGTCGACCGGCCGTGCTCGACTCGTTGCATCTCGTGACCAAAACCCACGTAAATCGCTAAGTTCCAAAGAGGATATATCCTACCAAAAATGGAGTGCATAGACCGAAGCCTAAAGGGGTTCAGCCATTAAATGGAGGGAAGAAGTGCGGGAGTTGCCCAAAGGTCATGTATGTCATGTTTTGGTCCACCTTCTTCCCCCGCCCTCGCAATGCTCACATGAAAAGACAATGCACATAATTGTCCCCGGCAATTAATGACTTAAACCGACACCAAACACACCCTCTCCTTTCCCTATATAAAGGGAGTCAAAGCCAATGCACTTGCGTCACAACTTGCGTCTGACCATTCATACAATCAAAATCTCTCAGCGGAGGAGAGAGCGAGTGAAGAGAGAAAGAGAAGAGGAAGAAGATGTCTCACCGTGCAGGTCGCCACCAGAGGAAGCCATCCCAGAGCGTGGTCCTCAACTTTGGCAACCTCCCGAGCCTCGTGACCGACGACAGCAATGCCGGAGCCCCCGCTCATGCTGCGGCCACCGCCCCGCCGATGACACCTCGCGCAGCTCCGCCCTTGGCTGCTCAGCCTCCGGTCCCGACTCCGGCTCCAGCTCCGGCGCCCAAGCCAGCTGCCCCGAAGGAGAATGCTGCTAGAGCTGGTGCAGAGGCCAAGGATCTGGCGGATTAGAGGGGTTTTACCTTTGATGTGTTATGATCTGATAATTAAAGCCTTAGTTGAGTATCAAAGAAAGGGCTTGGGAAGAGATAATCAGAGGTTGTAGTTGGGAGAACTTTCGAGTTTCAATGAAGTGCTTTTCCTTGAAGAGGGCATGATTTGTTTATTTCCCTTTCGATGTCGAGAGACTGCGCCATGCCGAACGATCTTATTCTTATCGCAATGGCAAAACGATCAGGTGAATGTTTGTTATACAAACATGTAACATGATCGTCATAGCATGATCGTCTCAATCGTATTATAACGGTCCGTTACACGGTTGAGTCCGATTTCTCTAATGGATGATCTATCCAAACATTTTTAGAATCTTTAGTTGATGACTATGGAGTCCGCTATTATAACCTACAATAGCTATTAACCGTTATTAACAGATCTAAAAAATCAATCATCCATTTGAGAAATCGGACCGTGAGTCGGCTTGTTTCGGAAATGCGGGTAGTTATTCATTCTATCTATATATGACGCAATAAACTCATTCGAATTAACGGTTTAAAATTTTTTCGAATTAAATCGAAGTTTAGAGAAAACGATCTATTGTGGGTTCACTGAATTCAAACGTGCCCTCGGCTTGGCAGGACTTACACGATATCGATTCATCTCTCTGTAATTAATGAGCCAATTAAGTTGAATATCTGCATGCAAATCCTGTAATAAATTTTAGGTTTCACACCACAAAAAATCCTAAACTGGTACATCGGTAATAAATTTACCCCAAACTACTTTTTTGATCACCAAGAATCCCAAACCGATACATTTCTGACAAATTTATCCTTTATTAGTTTCCATTAAATTTTACCATTAGATTGCCGAGTTGGATGGCACGTGGCGATTAACGGGTATACGAGTTTAAGGTTTTACTCCTTTGTTTTTTCATAAGTTTTCCAATTTTTAGTTTTTCTTGGTATTAATTTAATTTAACGTGAGGTAAATTTGTCACAAGTGTGCCGGTTTGGGGATTTTTATTGGTCAAAAAATTAATTTGGGGTAAATTTGTTACAGATGTACTGGTTCGAAATTTTTGGTGATCAAAAAATTAATTTTGAGTTTTTTGTGATATTAACTCTAAATTTTATATGCAAATAAACAACCGGCGGGAAAAAACGTCTTTGAATTCAGTTTCTTCACAGCAGTCGTTTTTGTCCTCTTTAGAGCCATCGACCTGTCAATTGTCCAAAATGATCAAATTACTCGATTATGGCTAATTAAGTCAGTTTGCTTTCGTTGTCAATGGTCAAACAGCGATTAGTTGAGATCCCAAAAAACGAAAAGATAAAAAAAAAAGCATGATTAATTACTCAATTTAGTTGAAGATGAGCGAAAACCTGTCTAATCATGCAAAAACTCGTTTTCAATTGACGGGATTGACGAACACAAGATGCTCCGCTTCAAAAGTTTATACTAGGTTTGTGAAAGATCAAGAAGAGCACTGTTTGTGCAATTTTGTCCTTTAATTTTCTTTTTAGTGCAACTGAGTCCTTGAATGTCCTTAATTTGTGCAATATTGTCCTTTCGCTTCTCACTCTGGCAAGATGCGACATTTCCGATACGGCGAAGCTCATAATTCTGGTGAGCATACTTAATGCCAACTAATGCCACCTAAGAAATGTGCAAACCAAAAGAGGGAGAGAGGGGAAGAGCTAATCTCGCAAGGACCGGGTGGATGCGCACCCAATTTATCGTAACCATCGAAACGTGGGGGTCTCATGTGAGACCCAAAAATCGAACGGTTGTGATGAACTTACTCGGATGATTTCTTTACCGTACCTTTCTTTATTTGGTTTGAGCACTGAAATATCTTTGATCGTCCGCCATTCGATTGCATCATCACTGACAATGACATATCCATCATGCATTGCATTGGCAAACACAGACGAGACGCGATACGCACTCGACAAAAAGGAGAGATGCGCCGCAATATGCTGCCTTGTTCTCCATCTCAGATTCGATGGGACGTTCGGTAAATCAACAACTCTGTTTTTCGCATCACTGAGTCCAAATTCGGATGGAGAAGCTGAAGCTCTAAATCTGCTTCTATCCCAAGCTAATAGGTTGTCTAGGGCGGCAATAAAAGAAGAAGGCTGCAAGGAAGTATCTGAACCTCGTGAATTTCACAAGGAGCCACGAACTTCATAGCAAAGGGAAGTAGGAGTGCATACTTTCTACACTGGTGTTCCCTTTTAAGCGGCCACGACATAAGTAACGACACCTCGATTGAGGAAGAAAAACAGCAACCCTGAACATTCGGCCACTCAATCCAGTCAAGCGAAAACTTTCACCCCCGATGCACATGGTAAAGTCTCCTAATCTAATTAAATAATTCAATGTCAATGAATATAGGGCTTTGTACAAAGATCACGAAAGAATTTCGACTTGTTCGTCTCCTTTCGTCCAACCCCGGTCCCAAACAACTTAACAACCAGATGGCGACCACACAAATCGTATAAAATTAAAAGGACAGAGAAGAAAAGTACGTCCTCGTGCCTACTGGAGATACGGACTTAACAAACCCAAGTAATTGAACACAACTTGCAGATAATCAGGTCGACAAGTTGCCCTTGACGTGGCACTGACACTAACGGTTCACGTCTGATTGGGTTGAACAAAGCGCCTGCCCAGCTTTTCCAACTGATCACCATTGTCTCAAAGAAGTTGCCACTCGTCTTCGCCTGCACACTCGTCACCATCGCCCATGGGAATCACGGAAAAGGAATCGTTCCCTTCGACAATGTTGCCCTCGGTCGAATCACCACCGTGGCCAACGGGCTTCGGTGTTCCGTGGGTCTGAGCCACCGTGAACAGTGGAGCGCCACAGGATTCATCTACCAGCTTGGATGCGCGAGAACAGAAGTTATCGAAATCATCTGCAACCAGAAGGAGAACAATTGCTAATGAGAAACAAAAAAGGCATCGTGACAGGTAACAATCGGTGTGCCAGGAAAGCTCAGCTAAGAGCAGTCAAACCTTTGTCGCGACAATAGAAACCAATTGCCAATGAGGGATCCAGTGAGTCCAGTGGAATGTGTCTTATTACACTAGAACAGAAGTCCAAAAGAACAAATGAATAAACAAATCGAGAGCGAGGCAGAACAGGATGCAGAATATAAGAAATGGGCATGTCCCAGAAGAAAGCTTACTTGCAGTGGTATGACGAGGTATCGGCGCCTAAGTTATCTGCACTAATGGAGCATACCTGTACAAACAAAATTTGTACATATCAGAGAGGTGCAGACATGATAGTAAAACTCTGAGCCAACAGTAAGCACCAATACAATTTCTTTTTTGGTCATTTCACTTTGTAGAAAAGTAACAAGCAAATCTATTAGTTTTATCTACACTTTAAAATTTTGAATCAGAATATGAGTTGTGATATTCTTAAATGTTTACAGTAAAAAAGTACAGGTATGCAAAATCGACATTCATTTACATAAAAGCCCAGGGAGATTTTCCATTTTTAGCAGCTTCCGTATTGCCTTTGCTTTGTACTCTTCTAATTTAAAGTTATCGTGCACCATATGGAATTATTATCATGCACCACATGGACACATTTAAGTCAACTGATTCAGTCCTTTAAACTAGAGTTGGCTGGGTAAACAAGTGAACATATGTTTTCTATTGTCCATGAAAACGGCATAATTGTTATTTAACCTGTTGAATGACCAATAATTCTAAAAGAGAGTGAAAAGTGTAAACATTTGGGTACACATTGGGTAGTGACACCTCCGGATTTTCTCACCATCAGACACAATATATAAGAATGCATAGAAAAGGCAAATCCCCTTATGATCATAGAGAAATCCCTGATCAATGATAGATAAATACTGCATATTTGATTCCACTCATAAATCGTCTTCACAGACAAACTTGAGATTTGCGATCCCATGCACCACCCTCTTTTAAATGTAGCATGTGAGCATAGATCATCGACAAAGGAGCAGCACAGGGGAGTAGGTCCTAGCAAATTAGCTCAATTAATGTAAAGAAAGACATACTGGCTGAACGTCATGAGGATCAAGATAGAAAGCTTCTTCATCTTGCACACCAATTAAATAGGTAGATGCACCAGATTTCCCACCCAAGATGCCAAGACTCTGGGGAAAAGAAAATGTTGCGTGCAACAAAGGAATGTACCTGAGAAGAATGTAGAGACCCAAATGATTAAATCAGACAAGTTTCTAGTGTTCTAGTCTATTATCGTTTAATCTCAAACATTCATGATTTCCGCACAGCCTACAAGTAATTACATGCTCTTTGAATCTTTGTCACAGGAGGCATTATAAATCACATTAAAACATCCTGTTTTCCCTTGCACGCCCTCCAACATTTTGTTATCCTCATGCATAGCAAAGGTATCAGCAAAGGTATAAATTTCAGATGCTCTAGGTCTCTGTTGCTAGCAATTTTTTTTCCATAAGAGAACACATTTTTCTAAGGAAAACGCTGGAGATTGATATATATAGTTTTGATTGGTAAAAGGGTGGGTGCGGTGATCAACACAACTAACCGGCCCCCCAAACAAAATATTTGGTTTGATCCATATTACTCATTCCACCTGAAATCCAAAGGTTCTAAATTGATATGCCTGTCGTGAGCCCTAACGGCATGCCATAAAAATCCAAAGGTGTCTGTGGACCATGTAAAATAGCAACAATTTCTACTGATAAAGAAAGTTAATTATAGAGGTCCATTAATGCTATGAAGCTATATATAGTAACAGAATATTAGCAATATCTACACGTTAAAGATTTTTTTTTGCAATTTCTGAGTAGTTGCTCTTGACCTTGTGAATCAATTGGACAAAAAAGTACATCTTACAATCACTCTTTCTCCCATAAACAACCTGCATCAGCGCTGCAAAGTATTCTAGTACTTGCTACAGATTTGCACTTTAACAATTTTCGAAGCAAAATTATCCCCCTAATCCAAGATAACACATCCTCCACTCAGTTCCCTTAATTGTTGGGGCAGGCTCACTTTGTGAATTTAGTGATTTTTTGTTTTCGCCCCACCATTGTCAATCTGGTAATTTTTTATTTTTCACACTGACAGGTGCTGAAATCAACAAATTAATAGGAAGATAGCAACCCTAAGGAAAGCAAAACGAATAACATGTCAGCTTACAGAGGTAAAAGGAGTCCAGACCAAGTGAACATGTTATTGATCTGATGGAGAGTAAAGTTTAAGCAATGAAAATGCAGGAAAGGTACTCAAATACAAATGTAGAGAAGTATGAAGAATCAACCGTCCGGCAGGCACATACAAGAAACTGAAGCAGCAGTCTTCACTCAAAGTAGAACTATTCTTATTGACAGAATTATATAGTTATGCTCGATCACTTCTCAGTGATTTTACTAAAATTGCCTCAAGCCACAGCTGAACTATTAAGAACAGAAGAAAGCTCATAAAAAGAAATAATCATGGATGGAGTTGATTAAGACTGCAAACCTGGGATTAACTTTTTCAAGACCGAGAACTAAGGGAACCAACAAAAGAATAGGTGTCCATTCCTCGTGACCCCTCGAAAATTCCAAACAACATCTTCTTGCATCTTCAATGCACAAAACAGGAGCTCCACCACGTTCTCCATCTTCATCACCAGAAACAATATAAATGGCCATGGGAAAAACCCGTTCCACCAGATCAGCTGCCTCTCTCTTGCTGCGGACCAGGTTCTCCCATGAACGGCATATTGCATATGGACCAACCCATGACCCAGCCGCAAGATCATAAGCTTTTCCCGCTTGAATAAGATTGTGGATGGAGAAAGGAGAAGCGTTTGCATCACCAAAGAGATGCAAGATGTCAACATAATCTGGTTCACACGGCTGCCAAATCAAATTGGCAAAAACAAGCTTACCCACTGTGTACCTTAATGGAGTATATTACTAGTAAAAGAATAACTAAATTCTCTCATCAATTTTACCTTATATGAGGTTTTTCTCCACGACCTACCCAGATGATGAAAAAGCAATGCCTGCAAAGAAATGACCAGTTCAACTCGAGAAAAACATGCGATTGCAGCGTTAAATCCCACTGTCGTCTGTTAAACCTGACTTTCTCTAAATGGAATCAGTACACAAAGCAAGGTCACTGAAACAAAGTAACAGCAACACACCTGAGCAACAAGCATCTGACTACTCCTAAGCATGCAGCCCCAACCTACATCACTTGTATAGTTTGAGTCATCAATAGCTTCAAACCCTGCAAATATCATGGATTAGGATTTCTACAATACGAGAGCAACAGCTACAACAGCACTCAAGCCTCATCCCTAGTGGAGATATATGATGATGTGGGACCGGACATTCACCAAGATTGTTATTTTATTTTATTTCTTTATATGCAATTGTAGATTATATCTAAGGTAGTCGAAATCAGATCTTAGATGATTTATTTTCTCTTTTGTACTTAACTTATTTCCTAGTTTGAATTTCTAATTTCCTTTGTTTGTTAGGATTTGTAGTTTATATATTCGCTATGTTTTCATCATAAACCAGCTTATCCTTTGAATATCGATAAAGTTGAGATTTTTCTCTGTTGTGCTTCTGCTTGCATGCATATGTGCAAGTTTGCGAGTGCATTACTTGCATTCGCATTGTCACCCATTTCCGCTGGATCATGTCTATAGTTCTAAAGTATCTACAAAGAAAGACCCTAATAATCAATAAGAGAAGTTCCAATTCAAAGAAAGATCAAACAACAAGAATACTGCAGAAGCAAACCTTTGCGATACGTCATTATGATTCTTGAAGAAAAATCTTGCTCAAATGCCGGCAATCCAGGGACTTCATCACCAGAAGACTCGTCCTGAGATATCTTGTAGCACACACCTAGGAGCCATATATCGCTAGTCGAGCTAGAAATGCCAGTTCTAGCTATACCTAGAACGCGCTCTTGAATCCTCCTCATTGATCCACCAGTCACGACTTTTCTCACGGCTGTTGTCCAAGCATTTGGTCTGCTATGAAGTGCCTTTCTTGGACAAGCTGAGGACTCACTATGTGAATCAAAGATTGAGAAAGCAGAACCAAAGAAGGTTGACCATGAGGAATTCTTGGATGACTTACTATCCGGGGATCCTGCCTCGGGGAAAACTGATGGAGGACTCGTATTTGAAGTATCAGAAGGACTTTTAGACAAACAGTTTGAAGCAACTGCTTTCTCACAAAATCCTTTCATTACCTAGTCATGGAGTACTATGCGGTACAATCAGCTCATGGAAAAAAGCTGAGTTGTGAATGTAATCTGCAATTCAGAAGAATAATGAGAAGCATTGTCAACACTAATTCTAACCAATCCGTCACAATTTGCAAAATTACATGATCCAAGTAAGACATGCCAAATCGCCACCACCTTAAAAAAGAAAGCAACACATATCATATTCTTGAGAAAACTAATTCGAGGTGAACATAATTGAAATTACCATTCTAAAGTTGGGAAAAATGACAGAACACACTATATAGAAATAGCAGGATAGCAATCAAATTAATAGAACTAAAAATTATTTCCTAGTTTTGATAAGCTGAATCCTGTAGGAGAACAATGCAACAAGTGTGAACAACCTACTTTATGGCTGGAAGCCTGGATATGGAACAAGAGTGTTTATGGTAAACTTTTGAAGTGCTCTTGTTCTGAGCACGTCATGGAGACCATAGATGGAAAGAACAGGATATTCGAAGGCCAGAAACTGCCACTCACAAAACTGTTAACTGTTATTTGTAGAATGGTGGAAATAACAACTTGAATTTCCGTGTACATCTTACTTTTTTCTGTCCTGAGTCTTCTGGTTGCTCAAGCAGTTTGATGTTCTCCCTCTTCGTTCTTTCATACACTTCCTACGTACCAAGTTTTTCTCTTCCACTCGTTGAATGCTATCTCACAATTAAAAAATTGTACTCAAGCATCTTAAACTAGCCTCGACGATAAAAACAGACGAATGGAACCAGCGATCCCAGAGCACACTTAGACTCACTGCAGTACCCCAAAATAACATCAAAAGTACCATCCTCATGGTAGATTCCATTCCCAAATATCTGCATCCGGAGCATCCACATGTCCTTCAGATTACATAGTCACATACTGCTCCCTCTTCGCTCATTCTGGAATCTCTCAAGTTACTGATAGAGATAACACCAAATGCATATTATAGCAATCTGAATATCAGTTCTCAGTAGACTTGCTAACTCATCGTAAAGCATGAACCATCACAGATTGAAACAGCGTCAGGATTTAACAGCTTCTGTACCTCCATTCCATCTATAAAAATGATTTTCACTTCTTTAAAAATTACATACAGATTTACAGTCACCAGACATCAAGATGACCACATCAAAGGTTTTCAAATATGCTCATTCTACTCACAATCACGTATTCTATCTAACAACTAGAACTTGAAGCAAATTATAATCACAGACCATCCGAAAGAATTCCAATCTTCATGAATTTTTCAATCCAAAATCCCTTAAGAACTCCTTCCAGAACACAGTCTCCATCATTTACAGCATTGGAAAACGAACTAAGAGATAACCCAGATCAGAATTTGACCCTGGAGAAAACATGTCTAACTAAAAATGGCTCCACCAATCAATTCATTATATAGAGATCACCCATCAGGGTCCACCCACTCAATGTTGTATCGAATTCAACACTCTACGCCTCGGAACCTCAAAAGTCCCAATTCACCTCATTAATCCTAACCCACGACAAGCCAGCTTCCAATCTTCTCGGGTGAACACTCACAACAATACACAGTCTATGAATTAAAAATCCCAATAGGTTGAAGAGAGAGATAGAGAGCAATCATCAAAAACTTCAAAGAAAGAAAATTGATCAAGAATTTCTCCAGAAAAATAATGGGAAAGCCCAGACCAACGAGAACAGACCCGCACAAAAGAATTTCTCACCAATCGCAGTCCTATCGCTCAGCCAATAGAGCTCCCCGGCATCAAAAGCACGAAACTTTTGCACGAAACTTTAGCTCGAGGACATAAAAACGAAATCTTTCGGCCGAGAGAACTCGCCGCGGCCGACGGCGGGCGGGCGGGCGGCGCCGGAGGGCTGCTGGCGGCGGCCGGCGGAGATAGCCGGAGGTGGGTCTTCGTTATTTCGGGGATCCACGCAATCCTCCACGAACAAGGCGAGAAGAAGCAACGTGTTCCTGTCTGTCTTTTGTCTTGGATTTGTGCTTCGGGATTTTCGATGAAGTAAAAAGCTCGGGTCAACTAAACTCAACCATCGCAAAAACACCAATTTTTAAGAACATAATCTCTCTCTTTTCTTTTTTACTTTTTCTTTTTATTATTATTTGGCCCACTAGTATTTGTGATTATGTAACGAACCGGATTTTCTAGATTCTAATTTGAGAAATCCCCCTGTCTTAAGAGAGATCCATGGATTTTTTAGATTCTCAACAACTTTATAATTTCGTTTATTTTTTTCCAGCAATAAATAAGTTCTCCATCTTCTTTTTCCAAATAAAAATAAGAACGTTCCCACTTCCCAGCCCGTGGTCCACCCGAAAAGCTCCGAACAACATTTAGCTTAGACTGGTACCTCGTAACACATTTACTCAAAATTAATTTCGAGTCATAATATTTTTAAATTGGTGCATACCCAAGTTAAGTTTCGCGTAAAAAAAATTTCAAATTTGGTAAACCCGTAGCAAATCAACCAAAATTTTTTGGGCGAAATTAGGAATGTTAGCAAATTTTCGAAATGTGAGAGAGTTCTTAGGATAAAATGCCATTTCATTTTTTTTTAGATTCGACTTTCCCAAAATGACGCCCTTTAGAAGATCCATTTATGTTGAATTTCTACGTCGGAATCACATCATGCGCTGATCGTCCGAGTTGTTTAAGCATGCATTTCCACGTCAGCAATTCAACAAGGATATTGGGACTTACGATTGTAACATTTTGGGATTTTTTTTACATGAAAATTAATTTTGGATAAACATGCTATGGGTATATTAATTTGGGATATTTTGCATGAAATTTAATTGAGAATTAGATGTGGCATGAGTTTATCAATTGAGAATTTCTTATGATATCGGCCCTATATATTAAAAAGCGCAAAGTTAGTTATTTGCAATTTTGTTTTTTTGCTTCAATTTATAGACTAGATCGATGTCGTTTTATACAATCATGAACTCGCATAAAAAATAACTCGTTTGTAAGTTGTAAATTTTGCCCATTATAATTCAAGAGCATTGACTTCTATAGAGGAGTCAAAGCTCCCACGAGGGCTTTTGCGGCTTGTCCGCTTCAGCGAGAGGTGGCAAGCTCCACAGATGCACTCCATATTTTAACAGGTCGGGGGTTTGCACGCTTCATGCCCCACTCTTTTCATGTATCTTTGCCTTCCCTAAAGAAAATATTACCCTCTAAAATATTCGTAGATGCCAAGATTTGTAAGAGGCCTATATATCTTGCTTAGAACGATTGTCCGTTACCGTTTAAGAGCATTGACATCTATGGTTAATTTATGCTGGTAAAAGTTAGCTTTGCTGCTTTTAACACGGAGCCCCATGTAAAACAGATTTGATTTCTATCATGTCTATGAATTTTGACGATTAAGCTGGGTTCATTATACTAATCACTATCAGTATCAACCTCCAAGACGCTGCGTTTCATTCTCTTCCTCTTCCATGCCCGACCGCGAGACACACTACCGTCCTTCTCTCTCTCTCTCTCTCACATCGTCATCTTCTTTGCTTCTACGAGAACTTGCCTGGCCGTATTGCATGCCAATCATCTCCTTGTCGGAAGCCCGCGATGGCTTTCTCTCCCTGCCTCAAGTGCTTCTCTTGGTCTCTCCCCCACCCACCTCCGCTCTTCCTCCTCCCCCAGAAACCCTCCTCCAACCACTCCGCCGCCGTCGCCTTCGCCGCCGCGCAGCCCCGCGACCACCTCTCCCACCACCACCTCCCTCCCGACTTCACCACGAAGCAGCTCCTCGATGCCCTCCGCCGCCAGAGCGACGAGATGGCCGCGTTCCGCATCTTCGACTGGGCCTCGAAGCAGCCCCATTTCACCCCCATCCCCTCCGTCTACCAGGAGGTCCTCCGCAGGCTCGCTAAGGTAGGTTCTTTCGACTCGATGAAGCGTGTCCTCGATGAGATGAGGCTCGCCGGTAGCGAGGTGGATAGCGGTAGTTTCGTGATTTTCGTCGAGAGTTATGCGAACTTCGACATGTTCGACGAAATTCCCGGGGTTGTTGAGATGATGGAGGCGGAGTATGGGACTAAGCCCGATACCCATTTCTATAATTTCTTGTTGAATGTGCTTGTGGATGGGAATAGGCTGAAATTAGTTGAAACCGCACATTCGGGTATGGTGAATCGCGGCATTGAGCCGGATGTATCGACTTTTAATATATTGATCAAGGCTCTGTGTAACGCCCATCAAATTCGGCCTGCCATGTTGTTGATGGAGGAGATGCCGAATTATGGGTTGTCGCCTGATGAGAAGACGTTCACGACCCTTATGCAAGGTTATATCGAGCAAGGGAATCTGGATGCTGCTCTGAGGATCAAAGCACAAATGGTGGCGGCTGGATGCTCGGCAACCAATGTGACTGTAAATGTACTGATCAATGGGTTGTGTAGAGAGGGAAGGATTGTCGAGGCGCTTGATTTTATTCAGCAGATGTCGAGCGAGGGGTTCTATCCAGATCAGTTCACGTTCAATACGTTAGTGAATGGTTTGTGTAAGGGTGGCAATGTGAAGCATGCTCTAGAGATCATGGATTTGATGCTTCAGGAGGGTTTCGATCCGGATGTTTTCACTTATAATTCCCTTATTTCTGGGCTATGTAGAATAGGTGAAGTTGATGAGGCAGTGGAACTTCTTGAACAGATGGTTTCCAGAGATTGCTCTCCTAACACTGTTACTTACAATACACTTATTAGCACATTATGTAAGGAGAACCAGGTTGAAGAAGCTACGGGACTGGCTCGTGTGCTTACGAGCAAGGGGATTCTACCTGATGTCTGCACGTTCAATTCTCTGATACAAGGTCTCTGCATGACCAGAAACCACCATGCCTCAATGGAACTGTTTGAAGAGATGAAGAACAAAGGTTGCCAGCCTGATGAATTTACTTATAATATGTTGATCGACAGCTGCTGTTCTAGAGGGAAACTCGAGGAAGCATTGGGTCTCATGAAAGAGATGGAATTGAGTGGTTGCGCTCGAAACGTGGTGATATATAATACCTTAATTGATGGGTTCTGCAAGAACAAGAAAATCAAGGAAGCAGAGGAGATTTTCGACCAGATGGAGCTTCAAGGCATTTCTAGAAACTCGGTTACATACAATACCCTCATTGATGGCCTATGTAAGAACAGAAGGGTTGAAGAGGCTGCTGAGCTTATGGACCAGATGATAATGGAAGGTTTGAAGCCAGATAAATTTACCTATAATTCTCTGCTGACTTATTTCTGCAAACATGGTGACATAAAGAAGGCAGCAGATATTGTGCAGACGATGACTTCTAATGACTGTGAACCAGACATCGTCACATATGGAACCCTAATTGGGGGACTGTGTAAAGCTGGTAGAGTCGATGTTGCAAATAGGCTCCTCCGAACTGTCCAGGTGAAGGGAATGAATCTGACTCCTCAGGCGTACAACCCTGTTATCCAAGCTCTGTTCAAACGGAGGAGGACTACAGAAGCCATGAGGCTTTTCCGAGAAATGTTGGAAAAGGGTGATCGTCCAGATGCGATCACCTACAAGATTGTTTTTCGTGGACTTTGCAATGGGGGAGGGCCAATTGGAGAAGCAGTTGATTTCGTGTTGGAGATGACAGAAAACGGGTATATCCCGGAATTCTTGTCGTTTTATCAGTTGGCTGAAGGTCTTTGTGCTTTATCCATGGAAGACACATTAATTAAACTTGTTGAGTTGGTCATGGCTACAGCTAAGTTCTCGGAAGGTGAAGTTTCCATGATTAGGGGCTTCCTCAAAATCCGTAAATTTCAAGATGCCTTGGCTACCATTGCGAATATATTGGGCGATGAGCGATCACAAAGAGGTCGTTGGCAAGCACAACCTACGAGAAGAAATTAGGAGACTTCGTTCTAAGATAGGAGTTGGCTTTCTACGATTGCTTATTGACATTGGAAGGAGAGCATCAGGCTAATCCCCGCTTCTGCAGAGAAGAGATTAGCAACTGCAGCCTTTGATTTGACAGGGTGAACTTGTAGGAGCTTTTCACTGATATAAGCCTCAACTTTCTTCCTCAATTTTGAAGGAGCAAGAGCGAAGACCAAATTGATACCCAGTTTGCCGTCTTGTAGGACTATTTGCCTCTGTGGTATTAGTTTAGAACATCCTACTGCTGGAGCTAAATTTGAGGTTTAAGGAAGCCATTAGTAAGCAACCTGTGTGTAGTTCATCTTAGATATTTCGCATCTTCTAGTCGTACATGAGATTGGAAAATTGTGATTAATTTGGCAAGGTCGATAACCAAGTATGACCATTGTCTCTTGCGAAGTCTTGGAAAATGGTTCTCTCCGAGTACATAAAGGTCGTGCTTACTGGCCAGAAGATTAAGTTCAGAAGAGTTGAATTTTAAGTTTACTTCCTTCTACCTGGTCCTTGAGAACACAACTGCCGGATATTCGACGAAGGTCCGAGTTACCATACTCATATATATCAATTTACCTTTTTTCTTTGCCTGTCTATGATCTTTTGCTTCCCGAACCTGGTTAGTCTGAACTTCAGATTGCCGATACACATTGCACTCCGGGTATCATTTTACATCTTTCTCTGATTATGCTCTGCATTATCGCCAACCTAATTGATTGGTTGATTTTTGCCTAGCATGTGGTTAAACACTACGACCATAATGACATCAAAATAGGAAGACTGTTACAGAATCTTGTAGCAAGCTCATTGCAATATAATGCGGTTCATTCCCAAACTTTCTTCGCTTTTGAATCAAGCCAGAAGGATTTAGACTCAAACTCGATAGTACGGGGGCTGTACAGTTCTTGTTTCAAATGAACTCTGTAAATGCACTTCGTATAATTGTGGTGACCATTCTTTTGATCTTCCACCATGATTCCCATGCAGATATACTCTTTACAGCTTCTGAGACCAGCCTGACAAACCTCTCGATCTCACTTGTAATAGCTGGAAAAGTTCGGAATGTGTAGTGCAACACTTTTTCCCCCAACGATGCTGTCTATTACGTGTTGCAGGTTGATGTTTATTTATTAGTCACCATGAGATTTAAGTACTCCTTGAAAGCAGCAAGTTGCGGACGCTGCGAGGACCTCGATCTGAGGTCACCATGCCCTTGCACGTCCTCGGCAGTTTGACAAATTTGAGTCCTACAATTTAAAAAAGTGTAATTAGATCCTGAAGCTTGTCACGAAAGTATAATCGTATCCTAAAATTTTAAAAAGTGAAATTCAGTCTTGAAGCTTGTTATGAAAGTACAATCGTGTCTTAAAAATTTTAGAAAGTGCAATCAAGTGACAATTTTTAGAATTGTTAATGCACTTGTCCCTTTTAAAAAAAAGCGGATGCAAATGGGTATCTGTACAAAATCTAAGGATGGTTTTTGGTATTAAGGAATTGAAGTCAAAATTTTTTTTTGGTGAAAATGGACATTATTTCTTTAAATGAAATAAAAAAGATAGTACGTGCATTTTAAAATCCTATTTGGCCCTCTCGATGCACTTTAAGACATATTGAAAGTTTTCTTTTTTTGGGTCTGAATAGAGATAACGAGGGGAAAGCGTTAAAAAAGTCTTAAACCTTTTGCATTGATACCAATTTAGTCTTAAACCTTTTTTTAGTGTCAATTCATTTCTAAACCTTTTACATTGGTGCCAATTCAGTCCTAAACTTTTTGTATTAGTGCCGATTTAGTCATAAACCTTATTTTAATGCTAATTCAGTCATAAACCTTTTGTATTCGTGCCAATTTAGTCCTTCGACACGTGAATAGCTATTAGCTGGAAGGACTGAATTGGCACAAATGCAAAAGATTTAGGACTGAATTGACACAAAAAAAGGTTTAGGACTGAATTGACATCAATGTAAAATGTTTAGAACTGAATTGATATCAAAAAAAGGTTTATGACTGAATTGGCACAAATATAAGAGGTTTATGACTGAATTGGCACTAAAAAAAGTTTAGGACTAAATTGGCATAAATGCAAAAGGTTTAGGACTTTTTTTACACTTTTATCGAGATAATGAAATAAAATCACCAAACATTGCAAGTTTCCAACGTATGAATTACGTATGTAAGTAAAGTCAAACATAACAAGAAATTTTAAAGACAGATACTCTAATTTGTAGAAAATTTCTAATCACCGAAGCGGTTGGCCTAGAAAGTAAGGTTAAGGTATAAGTTTCTAATAGTTATGTTCCTTAAATTATTGGTGAGAGGACCTCATGCGCTAGATGCCGCTAAGGGGGTCAGATCTTGCTTGCATTTCGATTGTGCTGCG
This sequence comes from Syzygium jambos, assembly GCA_031216235.1. NCBI lineage: Eukaryota > Viridiplantae > Streptophyta > Magnoliopsida > Myrtales > Myrtaceae > Syzygium > Syzygium jambos. The sequence goes on from CM062230.1 coordinate 27,742,946, forward strand.
ATGATGGACTTACCCATCTCCATGACTTGCTTCTAACCGACAAAGGAGGGGCCATAACTATTAATTAGCATAATATAATTTTTAAAAGGGGAAATTTTTAAAAAAGGTCTGAAATGGGATCGTTTTCACAAAACAAGGTCAAAGTGCAACTTGTCTCAAATCAAAGTCTTAAAATTGCCAATTTAGTTTCAAATAAAGTCCCAAACTCATAGGCTGACCAAATTTTTGTTGACCAACGAGCCCATTCATCTCCCATGCATATCACGTTTATCTTTCGTGCATCTATGCACGTGAGACACATAAGCTCACTTTTAGACAAAGATGACAATATCCACTTTAGGCCTTCTTTTGAGAAAAAATTTCATTTTAGATGCTAATTTGAAATTTCTCCTTACATTGGAAAAGTTATATTCTTTGGGCTCTTGAAACTTGTTCGATTGCAAAGTTGGCGAAAGTGTACTGAATTCGGAATTTACATATTTTGTTTGTGAATGATAAATTACCTTTTGAATTTCCTCCTGGACATACATCCTTATAGATAACATCGACTCACGGGATTGATAATCTCTACTATCTATTGAGAGATTACACAACATTTGTTGTTCATGAAAATTATAACTAATAAAGACCAAATCCTATTCATGAGTGATTATTATCTCTTGACCGATGTTGTCCGTTTCCTTGCCCGCTGTTGGGCAGCTCTGTTGGCAGTGCTGTTTGCTCATCTATCGGTGAGGGCAACTTGTATTCCTTGCTTTTGCCCCAAACAACAATGTGACCTCAATAATGATTGCACCTATAATCATGATTTAACATAATTAATTAGCATAATATAATTTTTAAAGGGGAAATTTCAAAGAAGGATGCGAAATTAGGCGGTTTTATCAAAAGAGGGTTCAAAATGAAACTTGTCTCAAATAAAGTCTTGAAGTTGCCAATATAGTCTTCAATAAGGTCCCAAGCTCATCGGCCGACCAACGAGCCCGTGCATTTCATGTGCATCTCAAGTGCATCTTTCGTGCATCTCATGAAAATGAATGAAACTTAATGTCACAAGTTAATAGTGGTAGGCATTACCGAAGATAAGAAGTGATAATAATTTTCTGAAATCATTTTGTAAAGGAAAATAAGTTAAATAAGCATGAAGTTTGGGAGTGCTTACACTCTAGACTGCTGTGACAAATTTGGCGTCCCAATGTATGGACCAAACTGCTGTGACAAATTTGGTGTCCCAATGTATGGACCAAACAGCTTTCCCTTTTTCCATGATCACTGCCAAAACGGCACCCTCAACGGTCCCTAGAAAACATACCAAGCCGTGAGAGAGAACTCGATAGGACATTTTGGTAGCATTGCGTTGCTGCATGTGGAAAATTGAAAAAAACCACGACAATGCAAGTTTGTGTGCTGTTGTTTTTTTATCATTAGCCTTTTAACAAATATGAATGTATACATGTGAAGATCGACTAAATTAAATAATTACCTAGAGGATCATGAAACAACACCAGCAGAACATCCCAGCCGTGATCATCAGAGCGCCCTTGATGGAGTTCTGGAGAGTGATCCCGCCATTAGCACCCTGCTTTGAATATTGTGGCTGGTTGTCGCTCGTGTCCGAAATAGTTGGAGGACTGGGCCTTTGACTAGCGTCATGATCGTGGCTCCTGCCACTGTCGCCAATGTCCCAAAGACCTTAGCTTGCCACTGTCGCCAATGTCCCAAAGACCTTAGCTTGCCTCCGTATGCTCCTCATCTTCACTGTCTCAAGTCCACGCCAATTGTTTTAAAAAGTAAACCAGCGGGCATTATAGTAGGTTCGGGGTTTGCAGGTCCCGAACCAGACTAGACCGGACTGCTCTTGGAAATAGAAAACAAAAGCAAACTCTCCTAGTTCGGAGCCCAGCCCCAACTTCTTCTTTCCAAGCCTTAGTTCATGCATCATCGAAAATCAAAAGAATGTGAAAAAAGAATCATGACTTACCGCAAGATCCAAGCTGGAAGAACGTTGGACATGGATGCACCAAATATGGCAGTGGTGTGCTTGATTCCCAAATCGTATAGATTTTGATCAATGACCGGCCTTGAGGGACAAAAGAATGAAAAACCAGGTCAAGAGATAATAGTGAAAACCGCCACAAAATGGGAAATGAGAAGCTGACAATCTAATACTTACTCTAGTAAGCCAAGCGCCAGGAGTCCGACGAATATGCGAAGTGTCATCTTCGGCCTCGTTCTCCACTTATCCTGAAGACGAAAAATTCCCATGATTGGTTTATCCAAACTCAAATGTAACCAAAACCAAATGATGCGAAATAAAAGTTTTCTCGGTTAAATTATCGTAAATTGTATTGGATTGGGGGGAGAGACCTGTCGAGGACGATGGCGAAAGGTGCGATGACGACTGTGGCAACAGCGTGCCGGTAGACAACGAGCACATAATTGCTCGTGCCTCAATGTGGCTTTGGAAATGAGGTCCGTTCCAGCCAGGCCGAGTTGCAAGAATGCAACGAGGATGGACGGTTTCCACTTTTTCAACCAAGTATTCATGGCCATGAGTGTACCGGAGAAGAAGAGTTCTCGAGACAGCAGCTATCCAATAAACAGTCACTTCTGGGGGAGAAATAAACTGTATGAGCACTAACTGATACAGGCATAAGCCCGCTTTACATAGCAGGGGCAAACTTTTCCGTGTGACTGGAGATTATTGTGATTCGACAATGTGCCTACTTCATGGTGAGAAATCGATGGGATGATTCCCATATAACCAATAAATATATATGATTACAATCGTTCAATTATAGTCATTTATAAGTGTTCACCAATAAATTGAACCCCAGCTCACGACACTTAATTACAAGAACGGGCTTTTCTCACACTCTCGACTCTCTTGGACGATGGCTCTTGATATTTTCTATATCACTCACAAGTTTCAAACATGAAGTTAAGGTGCAAGTCTCTCTAGCAGTTGTGTTTTCGAACCTATTTGCGAGAATATGACTCGTGCGCTAGATGCCATTAAAGGGTCATATCTCACTAGCTTTTCAATGGTACCATGCATGATGATGGGTGTGCCCATCCTTGGGACTCGCTTTTGCCTATCCTTGTCGACGATAGAGCGGCGATGCCTCCCCTTTCCGGCCGTCTCTTTCCGTTTTTTTTTCTGTTCTTTTTAATATTGATTCCACTACTGATCATTTTTACCGAAAAATATCGATGTAATACCTCTTAAAATATGGATCGATGAATAAATTGATAAAGGACGCTAAGGTTTCTTTGCTGATTCTTGGACTGAAAAATGTAAACGACAAGAAAATTAAAGCTATTGAGACTAAAAACAATTGTTAACAGAGAAGTAACGAGTATTGGCATAGAAAGATAAATTGAAAATAAAATTATATAACTGATGTTTATTGATTGATTGACGGTCCTTTCTATAAACTATAATTCAAGTATTTATACTTACTATCGACCAGTTAACAACGATTATTATTAAGGAAATTATACAAACTTTACATAATGAGCAATTTACAAGCGATGAAGGACCTTGGTGATTGCAATTACATTCATAACATGGGTAAGGTGTAAGATTGGAGATAATGCAGAATGCATCAGGCTAATCCCCGCTTCTGCAGAGAAGAGATTAGCAACTGCAGCCTTTGATTTGATAGGGTGAACTTGTAGGAGCTTTTCACTGATATAAGCCTCAACTTTCTCCCTCAATTTTGAAAGAGCAAGAGCGAAGACCGAATTGATACCCAGTTTGCCGTCTTGTAGGACTATTTGCCTCTGTGGTATTAGTTTAGAACATCCTACTGCTGGAGCTAAATTTGAGGTTTAAGGAAGCCATTAGTAAGCACCCTCTGTGCAGTTCATCTTAGATATTTCGCATCTTCTAGTCGTACATAAGATTGGAAAATTGTGATTAATTTGGCAAGGTCGATAACCAAGTATGACCATTGTCTCTTGCGAAGTCTTGGAAAATGGTTCTCTCCGAGTACATAAAGGTCGTGCTTACTGGCAAGAAGATTAAGTTCAGAAGAGTTGAATTTTAAGTTTACTTCCTGCTACCCGGTCCTTGAGAACACAACTGCCGGATATTCGACGAAGGTCCGAGTTACCATACTCATTTATATCAATTTACCTTTTTCTTTGCCTGGCTATGATCTTTTGCTTCCCGAACCTGGTTAGTCTGAACTTCAGATTGCCGATACACATTGCACTCCGGGTATCATTTTACGTCTTTCTCTGATTATGCTCTGCACTATCGCCAACCTAATTGATTGGTTGATTTTTGCCTAGCATGTGGTTAAACACTAAGACCATAATGATTGTAGCAAGCTCATTGCAATATAATGCGGTTCATTCCCAAACTTTCTTCGCTTTTGAATCAAGCCAGAAGGATTAGACTCAAACTCGATAGTAAAGGGGCTGTACAGTTCTTGTTTCAAATGACCTCTGTAAACGCACTACGTATAATTGTGGTGACCCTTCTTTTGATCTTCCACCATGATTCCCATGCAGATATTCTCTTTACAGCTTCTGAGACCAACCTGACAAATCTCTCGATCTCACTTGTAATAGCTGGAAATGTTCGGAATGTGTAGTGCAACACTTTCTCCCCCAACGATGCTGTCTGTTACGTGTTGCAGGTTGATGTTTATTTATTAGTCACCATGAGATTTAAGTACTACTTGAAAGCAACAAGTTGCAGACGCCGCGAGGACCTCGATCTGAGGTCACCGTGCCCTTGCATGTCCTCGGCAGTTTTGACGAATGAGAGAGAGAGAGAGAGATGCACACGCGACACAATCGACAGAGATGAGAGACGCTAACAGAAGGATTGAGGGTGGAATAAAGGGGAGAGCGAGAGACAAGACGAGGGAGGAGTGGCGTCGGCGAGGGCCGTGGCAGCAGGTGGTGGACGCATTGGCAGTGGTGGGCTAACGGGTTAGGCCTTGGCAAGTGGATGTGGATGTACGGCGTCTAGGTGGATGATGAGCATAGCAAAGTGACGGGCAATGGGCATTGGGGAAAAGGAAATGATAATTTGGCAATATTTTTGCATAGTGAGATGGAATGTGATGCATAATCTTAAGGCTGAGGTCATAAAAAGGTAATTTGAAAAGGATAAGCGCATTTGAAGTCCTAAAACTTGTTACAAAAGAGCAATTGAGTCTTACAACTTTAAAAAAATGCAATTAGGTCTTGAAATTTGTCACGAAAGTACAATCATATCCTAAAACTTTCAAAAAGTGCATTTCAGTTTTGAAGCTTGTCATTGAAAGTACAATTGTATCCTAAAACTTTAAAAAAGTGTAATCAAGTGACAATTTTTTGGACTGTTAATGCATTTATTCCTTTTAAAAAATAGCGGATGCAAATGGGTATATGTACAAAATCTGAGGATGGTTTTTGGTATTTTCCCTAATTTAAAGGAATTGAAGTTAAAAAAATTGTTTTGGTGAAAATGCACATTATTTCTTTAAACGAATTCAAAAAGATAGTATGTACATTTTAAAATCCTATTCGGCCCTCTCGAAGCGCTTTAGGACATAATGAAAGTTTTCTTTTTTTGGGTCTAAATAGAGATAATGAAATAAAATCACCAATCATTGCAAGTTTCCAACGTATGAATTGCGTATATAAAAGAAGTCAAACAGAACAAGAAAATTTAAAGACAGATACTCTAATTTGTAGAAAATTTCTAATCACCGAAGTGGTTGGCCGAGAAAGTAAGGTTCAGGTATAAGTCTCTAATAGTTATGTTTCTTAAATTATTTGTGAGAGTACCTCATGCGCTAGATGCCGGTAAGGGGGTCTGATCTTGCTAGCATTTCGATGGTGCTGCGATGGACTTACCTATCTCCATGACTTGCTTCTAACCGACAAAGGAGGGGCCATAACTATTAATTAACATAATATAATTTTTAAAAGGGGAAATTTTAAAAAAAGGGTCTGAAATGGGGTTGTTTTCACAAAAGAGGGTAAGAGTTGTCTCAAATCAAAGTTTTGAAATTGCCAATTCAGATTCAAATAAGGTCCAAAACTCATTAGCTGACCAAATTTTTGCTGACCAACGAACCCATTCATCTCCCATGCATATATTATTTATCTTTCGTGCATCTATGCACGTGAGACACATAAGCTCACCTGTAGGCAAAGATGACAATATCCACTTTAGGCTTTCTTTTGAGAAAAAGGTATCATTTTAGACTCCAATTTGAAATTTCTCCTTACATTGGACAAGTTATATTCTTTGGGATCTTGAAACTTGTCCGAGTGCAAAGTTGGCGAAAGTGTGCTGAATTCGGAGTTCACATATTTTGTTTGTGAATGATAAATTACCTTTTGAATTACTTCCTGGACATATATCCTCATAGATAATATCGACCCACGGGATTGATAATCTAGGAATAAGTATCTCTACTATCTATTGAGAGATTACATGACATTTATTATTCATGAAAATTATAACTAATAAAGACCAAATCCTATTCATGAGTGATTATTATCTCTTGACCGATGTTGTCTGTTCCCTTCCTCGCAGTTAGGCAACTCTGTTGGTGGTGCTGTTTGCTCATCTATCGGTGAAGGCAACTTGTATTCCTTGCTTTTGCCCCCAAACAACAATGTACAAACTGACCACAATAATGATTGCACCAATAATCATGATTTAACATAATTAATTAGCATAATACAATTTTTAAAGTGGTCCGAAATTAGGTGGTTTTGTCCAAAGAGGGTTCAAAATGGAACTCGTCTCAAATAAAGTCCTGAAGTTGTCAATATAGTCTCAAATAAGGTCTCAAGCTCATCGGCCGACTATCGAGCCCGGGCATCTCATGTGCATCTCACATGCATCTTTCGTGCATCTCATGAAAATGAATGAAACTTAATGTCACAAATTAACAGTGTTAGGCATTACCGAAGATAAGAAGTGATAACGGCAGGCATTATAATTTTCTGAAATCATTGTGTTGGAGATGCAGTTGATTTCGTGTTGGAGATGAGAGAAAATGGGTATATCCCGGAATTCTCGTTGTTTTATCAGTTGGCTGAAGGTCTTTGTGCTTTATCCATGGAAGACACATTAATTAAGCTTGTTGAGTCGGTCATGGCTACAGCTAAGATCTCGGAAGGTGAAGTTTCCATGATTAGGTGCTTCCTCAAAATCCCTATATTTCAAGATGCCTTGGCTACCATTGCAAATATATTAGGCGATGAACGATCACAAAGAGGTCATTGGCAAGCACAACCTAAGAGAAGAAATTATGAGACTTCGTTCTAAGATAGGAGTTGGCTTTCTACAATTGCTTATTGACATTGGAAGGAGAGCAACGTCGGAATTGCGGTGATTGCAGTTTCTGTCTAGGTTCCAACATATGTGGCAACCGTTAACAAGACTTAATGCAAGTAGCTATTGCAAATGTGTCTCTCGCAGTGTTGCGGTTGAGAAGCTGACCCGCAATTTACAAGCGATGAAGGACCTTGGTGATTGCAATTACATTCATAACATGGGTAAGGTGTAAGATTGGAGATAATGCAGAATTCATCAGGCTAATCCCCGCCTCTGCAGAGAAGAGATTAGCAACTGCAGCCTTTGATTTGACAGGGTGAACTTGTAGGAGCTTTTCGCTGATATAAGCCTCAACGTTCTTCCTCAATTTTGAAGGTGCAAGAGCGAAGACCAAATTGATACCCTGTTTGCCGTCTTGTAGGACTATTTGCCTGTGTCAAAAATCCTACTGCTGGAGCTAAATTTGAGGGTTAAGGTAGCCGTTACATAAGCACCCTTTGTGTAGGTCATCTTAAATATTTCGCATCTTCTTGCCGTACACGGATTGGAAAATTGTGATTAATTTGGCTAGGTCGATAACCAAGTACGATGATATTGAGAAAATATTCACTGGTTACTAACCACCATGTCATCCGCTTATGTGGCACGCGTGAGCTTAGTTGGCTCCATTTAACGGGAGACACGTGTCGTCTGAGTTGGATTTGCTGAAAAAAAATGAAAAAGGCTTTCTTTTCTTTCTGTCCGGTAGAAAAGAATGGAGCTGAAAATTAAAATCCCTCGTAAAACACACTCTCTCTCATCTTTTTAATTTTCAAGGCCTTCTTTACTTGCTCTTCTAGGGAAGAACAACCAAGACACCCTCTCTCTCTTTCTCCACCACCTCTGCCGCTCCCAAGAGCCCTGTTGGTCGCTCCGAGCTCAAATTTGCGCCCAAGAGGGACAGCCCCATGTCGCTCCAAGCTCAAATCTGTGCCTGGCACGTCGCCTCCCCCAAGAGCCCCTTCATTGCGGTTGCAGGATCTCGAACTCCTCCACCTCTACTGTTGCCTCCAGAGCCCCATGGGCGGCTACAATGTACGATTCATCGGCTGACTCCTCTCTCTCTCTCTTTCTCACGCACCAAATTCCTGGCTGTTTTCTACGCGGCGATCAAGCACAAGGTCTACGCTCGCGTCAGTTTGGGGAACCCTAGCGATGTCTACCTACGATCGTGCCATCTTTCTCAGCCTTGGTAACTTCTGGGCCTTCATTCAATTGCATGGCTCTGATGAGCTCATCATCATCTAGTAAGGTTCGTCTCGATGTGTGTGCGATCTGGGTTTCAGTTCAATTCTTGTGCAATGACATCTATTAACTGTCACACCCCAAAAACTACCATGATGAAGGGTGACACGGTCGTCTTTTCACCCGAAGGATGTAGCCTCAAACCACAAGGAATTCGACTTCCAAAAGTCCCAATGACATCTCTCTCGCTCTATTGGCTACTAACTAAGGAACCTAAAAGATTGGGAAAAGAAAAGTGAGCAACCACAACTCAGTAAGCAGTGCGTATCTCTTCTAAGCAGATCGAGCAATCATTATGCATATGTACAAAGCAATATCGAAACTTTAGAAGCCAAATTTAGTATATATCATGTCAAATCACATAAGAGTTATTTTATTTAAACAAACCTTTATACAAATAAGAAATACTCATTTAAACCATCATAAACATTAATGGTCAAGTCCTTTAATCAATCTCTATTAAAAATCACATTAATTGTCCATTCCATTGACTAATTTCATCGAAAAACATATGCCAATGGTCCATTTCATTGGTCAATCTCATCATAGAAGGCCTCGTTTGGGGTAGAGGCGCAGTCGCACTGCCATCTCTCAACCCGACCCGATATTATCCTTTTTGAGTCGTAGCCGCACTGCCATCTCTCTCAAGGATTTGTCTTGGCACAACAAAAAGAACACATGGATGGTCTATCCATCGACCAAACCAAAGCTTATGTAACCCAACTCCAACATATTTCAAACGTCAATTCAAAATACGTTATATACTACTTTAACATAATATTTTCACAATAAAAATGCTCGTTTTAAATCAATAATATCAAAACAGAAACCAATGGTCCATTCCATTGGCCAATCTCATAAAAAACACACGTCAATGGTTTATTCCATTAATGAATCTCATATCACATCACACGTTGATGGTCTATTCCATTGACTGATCTATTGCTCAATATCAAACTATGATCATGCATCTCGCCCCGTGATAAGGTGACCAAGATTCCTCCCTTGGCAAGCTCTCCACCTACTATAAGCCTGTAGCTCGGTCCATAAGAATATCCTAGACTAGTATATGTGCATACCCACAAGTCCCTCAATGGGCTCACAACGATATTGAACACTAATACACATCCTTCAATAATCCACAATACTAAATCCATAATAAGTCTCATAATCCACAATCAATATCACCGATCGATTTCACAAAACAAAACACATAATCTTTCTCAACTCCGTTTGTCAAATCGAACGCATTTTACAAGATATTTCTCACATCATTTCAAAATTCTTCATAAATCGATATGTACGTAACGTTGTTCATAAAACATTTCTCAAATAATTTAGAACTCATTCCATAAACTAGTTCGCAACATAATACGTATATATCCGTTCGCAATATATTTCTTAAAACCATTCTCGAATTTCTTAAATCGTTCTCGAATATCAAAAGTGTAGTAATTGCCCGATCCAAAATTTTATACAACAAACATGCTTTAGTAACTCGTACGATACTCAAATTCTTATCACTTTCAAAACATGAATTTATAAATTCATAGAAGAGATAGCACAACTCAGCTGAGAATGCCCTATAACCAAACAACATGGCTAAACTCGCCGACATCTCGTAATCCTATCAATTAAACGAGAATTGATGTCAACACCAGTAAAACACTGTTTTCACTAATGACTCGACTAAACCAAGCTTAGAAGCTAACCAAAACGACTCAAACGTGCTCACAAATCGCTCCTCCAAAGCGATTATCCAAATCGTCTGCAACGCTAAACTTGAACGCGAAACTTGATCGCGTCATAACTTTCTCCATCAAACTCCGATCCTAGCAAACTTTTAGTCAAAAGAAAGCTCGTTCCAAGTGTTACAAAAGTCCCAATTTGGCCGCCCCAAAATCGAGCCGAAAACAGACGAAAATCGGCCTAAAAGGCGCTGGCCGCGGACTGTTCACCTTACGCAGCCAATTTTAAAAATTCGTTTCGGGCAAACGATAAGTCCAAATCAAGATCCGTAAAATCCCACGGCTCCGTGACACTCTAAACTACCAATTCTATATATATTCATAGCTCAACGACCCAAAAATCGGACCTCACCGCTCGAATATCACAAAATTCCGAATTTAAACCCTAAATCGAACAACGTCTCCGATAGGACGAACGAGGGATGCGAGTACTTACCGGGCGTTGCAATACGAAGTCGAATCGGCTAGGCGAGATTTCACGACGCAAAACCCTCTTCTCTTCTTCTTCTTCTTCTTCCTTCTTCTCTTTCCTCTCTTTCTTTTCCTTTCCCTTTCTCGGCCGTGCACTCTCTTGGCTTAAATAAGCTGAAGCTCTCACGTTCTTTTTATTTTGACTTTTTAACTCCTTTTCTTCTTTTTTTTTTCCAAAATATTACATTAACGATGAGAAGTTGTGTGGATTCCTATTCTACTGTGATCACATCATGAATCTAGCTACATTTATCTTGGTTTTGTTTCAATTCTCTCGCTCGTGCTTTGTTTTTGGAATTGTGGTTGGGAGTTGAGCTCTGTTAAGTTGATGATTAATGTGAGAACAACATTGTATGTCTAGTCTCGCAAGCAACGGAACAATTTTCAGCTCAATGAGTTTATCTTCACTGAGGTTGAATCTATAGTTCGTTTGAACGGATTTTCTTTGTCGCAAACAATGAAAAAGTCCTTATTTTTAACTGTCCATCTTGTTGCTGGGGCACAAGCAATGAAAAAGTCCTTATTTTTTAGCTATCTTGTTGCTGAGGCCCCCTTGTACTGGCTGCAATTTTGGGAATTGGTGATGGTGTTCTTAATACACAACTGAGTGCTCTTCTTGGATTGCTCTTCAAGAGAGATACGGTTAGAAAAAAGTTGAGACATAACTCTTTCTAGTATTCCATGCATATATATAAAGTACGATGGAGGATTCTGCCAGTGAATTTCAAAACTTCAAACGATCCCTTGTAAAGAGACAAATTAGGCTCGTTACTCACGTCAATTGAACTTCTGAGTTGTGATCTACTAAATTTCATCTACTATACCGTATTATTATCTAGAGCTTTTTCACGAACGTGCATTACGTCGTATTGTCGCTTGTTTAGCTTTTCAGGAAGCAGAGTCCTCATGTATTTATTATGCAGGTTAGGTCTATCTGAGTTGTTTCTTCCTGATTTCACATAATCATTATCCAAGCACGATTTTTTGTCCATGTTGATCTTTTCTGGGGACAGGAAGGAACATTTGCGCAGCTAAAAGTCTGGCAGAGTGCATCGATTGCCGAATCTTCTTCTTTGAGCCCACACATCTTGCTGGAGGCTATGTTAGGATAACGCTGGCCGGAGTCTCTCCCATTTTCTGGGTTTTTGTACCTCTCTCATGTAGAAAAAGCATTCTCCCGTTTCGGTTCTGAAAAGCTTTGAATCCTCGTGTTTTGCGCTTCCAATATTTTGCATCATATGAAAAATCTGTATTCTCTTGATTTTTGGAATATGTTCAAGTAGAAAGTTTGCAAAAGTGTATTGACTTCGGAGTGTGAATATTATGTCTGGGAATGATAAATTACCTTTCGAATTTCCTCAAACACTATATCTTCACAGACGATGTCAACCTACGTCGTTGATAATCTAGGAAACAGATATCACTACTATCCATTAAGAGATTACATGACATTTATAGTTCATGAAAATTATAACTAATAAAAACGAGTTCTATTTATCAGCGATTATCATCTCATGACTGAAGTTGTCCATTCTGTTGCCCCCACGGTTAGCCAACTCTGTTGGCAATGCCATTGGCTCTTCTATGCCCTCGGGGTCAGCCAGCTCTGTTGGCAGTGCCGATTGCTCATCTACTGGTGAAGGCAATTTGTAGTCCTTGCTTTTGCCCCAAACAACAAGGTACAAACCAGCCACAATGACGATTGCACCAATAATCCTGATTTAACAATTATCATAATATAATTTTTAAAATTTGATAATTAGCATGAATTGGGGTAGAATTTTGAGGAAGAAAAAAATGTACCTTCCCAAGGTAAGCTGCTCAGCCAACATGAAGGTGCTTAAGACAGCCACAATCACCATGCTTAGAGGATTGAAGGCCGTGACGAAAACTGGTCCTCTATCTTTCATGACCACACCTTGATCGAATGTAGTAGGCCACTCCTGAGCATACTATTCCCTGCATTTACCAATTATGGTATAACTTTTATTTTTTGCTAGAATGGTATAACTGGTCTAATAACAAATATGAGAAGGTAAATTTCTTGTTTCAAAGTTAAAAAGGATTTTTAGTAAATATGCTGCTCATATATTACACAAAATGAATGCAAGTAGCAAAATTAAAAGTTTGATGTGTGTTAGTGCCTTGATCTTGTTGGTAGGATAATTTTGCACGTTACAAGTGTACCGAATAAAAATCCAAAGTAGAATAGCTAAAAGGTTAGAGGGTAATTTCATTTCAATTTATTTGTCATTTTTTGCTGGCATAACAAAGAAACTCTTATAAAAAATAGAACCTCTTGAAATTTGTTACTCCCTTAAAGCAAGAAGTGGATTAATGATGACATAAGCTTACGATTCTCACATTAATGCCTAGTGCAAGCTGCACAAAGTCAGTGGTCGAAACTGGCGCCACGTACTAATTCGCCAACATCTGTTCCCATCCCACTCATAAAAATAAATGAAGCTTAATGTCACAAGTAAATAGTGTTAGGCATTATAATGAAGAATAACCGATGACAAGACGTGATAATAGTGGTAGGCATTATAATTTCTCCCTTAATTTTCCCAAGTTATTTTGTAAAGATAAATCAGTTAAATAATCATGAAGTTGCAAATTCTTACACTGTAGACAGCCGCAAGTAATTTGGCATCCCAATGTATGGACCAAACGGTAGTGTTTGCTCTTTCCATGACTAGAGCCACGACGGCACCCTCAACAGTCCCCAAAAAGCATATCCAAGCCGTGAGAGAGATCTCGGTAGGATATTTTTTTAGTGTTGTTGCCTGTTGGAAGTTGAAAAAAACCATGCCAATGCAAGTTAGTGTGCTATTGTTGTTTATGATTAGCCTTTTAACGCACAAAAATGCATTGGTCCAACGTGAAAAGATCGGCTAAATTAAATAATTACTTGGAGAATCACGAAGCAAGCTTGACAGAACATTCCAATTGCAATCATGAGAGAACCCTTGATGGAATTCTGGAGGCTGATCCCACTACTATCACTACCTTTTTGAATGTTGTTGCTGGTTGTCCCTCCTCCTTGTGTCCGAAATAGTTGGAGAACCGGGCCTTTCACTAGTGTCATGATCATGGCTCCAATGACTGTTGCAAATGTCCCAAAAACCTTAGCTTGGCTCCGAATGCTCCTCATTTTCACCTTCTCAAGTCTACGCCAGTAGTGATAAAAAAAAGTCATTAATTGCCTAAAAAAGTGAAACCATTCGGTGTTATCGTATGGTCCCATCGAAAATCAAAAGAAGGTGAAACCTACATATCATAAAAGAACCATCATTTACCGCATGATGCAAGCCATGACGAAGGTGATGGCTGGAAGAATGTTGGCCATGGCAGCTCCGAATGTCGCGGTCGTGTGCTTCATCCCTAAATAGTATAAATTCTGGTCAATGACTGGCCTGAGAGACGTAAGAATGAAAAAACAAGTTAAAGATAATCATGAACAATTGCACGTGAAACACCCCCCCCAAAAAAAAAAAACCAATTATCGTGAAACCTTACTAATGCCTTATATTTTGCGATAATTGTTAATAGAAAATGGGAAGGTCCACACAAGCGTGACGGTCAATCTGCACCTCACATTTTCCCACACATTTTTAGCAGAGCACAATCCCCTTCTTTGGTTTCCTTTTTTCACGGCTTTTTTACTCAGGCAAGGCTAGAAAGATACATCATGGACTGTAGAGTGTTGTATTCTTTATTTTTGTGTGTTGCTGCGTGAATCCTGCAAATTATTAGTCCATGAGTGATTTTTTTTTTGGTTGAAAATATTGGAGGTCTACTTGGGGAGCTATCCTTAGGAACGAGCTATCATTAGGATCTAATACTGGAAAACAGCAACTAGCCTGCCTGAGTAATTTTATTTTTATTTTTTTGAGTTGGCTGCTCTATAAATGTGGGTATATTAGCTTACATGTGCATTGCAGAACTGTAGGTTCTTGGATAGACTGCAATATTATAATCTATTAGTTTAATATGCGTATCTTTCTCAGTGCTCCCTGCATTTTTTTTCATGGTAACCCCCAATATGAGAAATGAGAAGACGACAGTCTGACGAAAAACTGATAATTCAATAAGCCAGGAGAACAGTGTGTGCGTGGTGGGAATGAGAAGGTCACAGTATGATATACTTACTCCAGTAAGCCAAGCACCATCAGTCTGATGAAGATGGGGAGTGTCATCTTCGGCCTTGTTGTCCTGATAAAAAAAAAGTTCCCATGATCAATATATCCAAAGTCAAGTTTAACCAAAACCAAATGATGCGAGGAGACTACCGGTGCATGAGTGCACACGTGGAATGGAGGTGTTTGCCCAATAAAAGTTTCTTAGATAAATTATCGTAGATTGTATGGGACGGTGAGAGACACTGGCCTGTTGAGGATGACAGCGAAAGGTGTGACGACGATTGTGGCAACAGCGTGTCGGTAGACGACGAGCACATAATTGCTCATGCCCTCGTTCAAGGCAGCCTTGCAAATGATGTCCATCCCTGCCAGCCCAAGTTGCAAGAGTACCACGAGAATGAACGGCTTCAACTTTCGAATCCACATATACATGGCCATTGCTTTGCTCAAGTCGCGTAACTTCGCTCTTCTAATGTGTATTGGAGCAGTGTATCAACCTGGGTAACTTTTGCTCGCGTGGAGTGTATTGGGAATGAAACCGACCCTTCAAATCCAAAGCACTAGTTCCAGAAGTAGAAAATATTCCGCAAGACCTGCTTGCATATGCTTTTGATAAATTTGGGATTATAAATAAAGGAATCTTAATTACTCTGATTATATCCTGATGGCCTTTGACAAGTACATAACATCCAGTAAATTTGTTTCGAGTTTGAGCCGTAAAGGAAATCCATTCGAAGCCAGAGAGGTTTCCAAATTTGAACATATTTCTAGTTTGAGTGGTTTCCTACTTTTATGTAGGGAAAAGTGCCAAAAAAGTCCTAAACCTTTTGCATTAGTGCCAATTTAGTCCTAAACCTTTTTTTGGTGTCAATTCAGTCCTAAACCTTTTGTTTTTACATCAATTTAGTCCTTCCGGCCAATTTTAACCGGAATTTGCCGACGCGGACGCCTGCCGATCGGCAGCCAATCACCGGCGCCGACGTGGAAAACTTTACTAATATTTTAATTTTTTTCCTTTTTTTATTTTTTTTCACTTTTTTTTTGGTCTTCCCTCCTTCCTCTGGTCGGTCGCCGGTCCGGCGATCGGCCAGAGGCCGGTGAGCTCGACGTCGCCGGCCACTGGCGAGGGCGGCCTTGCCTGGCGAGGCTCAAGCCCTCGCCGGCGACCTCGCCCGACCATGGCGAGGCTCGCTCTCGCCGTGGCCTCTGACGAGGGCTCGAGCCTCACCACTCGCCTGACCTCGCCGGATCTAGCAAGGTCGAGCCTCGCCCAGCGACCTCGCCAGATCCGGCGAGGTCGGGCCTTGCCCGACCATGGCGAGGCTCAAGCCCTCACCGGAGGCTGCGGTAAGGCTGCCCTCGTCAGTGGCCGGCGAGGTAGAGCTCGCCGGCCTCTGGCTGGTCGCCGGATCGGCGACCGGCCAGAGGAAGGAGGGAGGACAAAAAAAAAAGTGGAAAAAAAAGGAAAACAATAAAAATTCAAAAAAAATTAAAATATTACTAAAGTTTTCCACGTCGGTGCTAGTGACCAGCTGCCAGCCAGTAGGCATCCACGTCGGCAAATTTCGATCAAAATTGGCTGGAAGGACTAAATTGACACAAAAATAAAAGGTTTAAGATTGAATTGACTCCAATTTAAAAGGTTTATGACTTAATTGGCATCAAAAAATATTTAGGACTAAATTGGCATCAATGTAAAAGATTTATGACTGAATTGACACCAAAAAAAGATTTAGAATTCAATTGGCACTAATGCAAAAGGTTTAGGACTTTTTTGGCACTTTACAACTTCTCCATAAATCAATCTTACAACGTCACTATCAACTCAGCAACTTTTCACAAAAAGGTTATAAGATAATGAAGATGAGAAGAAGAAAGCATCCAACATCATAATAGAGATGGCAGACGCCGGCGAATATAAATTAAGAGGCAAGTAAGCAGAAATATGGCTTTCAGAAAGGGAATAAGCTATGGCCATGAAAAAAGGAAGTTGAGCGCTTAGGCAAAGTACCAAATTTTAGTCCAAGATTCAAAGGGGTTAAAGTGGCACTAATAGAGCGGGCATGGTGTACTGATTTCTTTCACACACATGCCTACGGCCAGCCGGAGCAGATCAATAAATGCCATAAAGATTAATGACAATTATATTTAGAAATTCACCGTAAGCCACGTAAGCAAAACTACATCACAATTACGCAGTAACGAGAATCAGCAAAAGGATCAACTCAACAAGCGAACTTCAAAAAGTATGTGCACTGAAAACGCTCCTAAGCTGACGTTGTTAGCAACACACTCTATCTAGATTTCGAGAAAATAGTTCCAGCTCCGGAATTAGTCACTGCCTACATATCCTTTTTTCCTTGAATACCCCCAAAATCAATAAAAACTACACATCCAAATTGCCTATGCGGCTCAAATGCAAAACAACCCTTGATGCAGCATCATCTGATTAAGAAAAAATAAGACAAGAAAATCAAAATTTTCCGATCACCAATCTCATATGAAAACATAATCACCAAAACATACTGTGTGGAAAGCTATTAAGCTCCTGAAAATTTCTCTCTGCTTTACCTCGCCAGCAGGCAGCAATAAAACGAAGCCAATAAACGCGGAAAAAAACAAAGAACGAGGATGACCTATTATCAGCTGAAATCTTTCGAGCAGGTCCGACGTAATTTACTCGATCCCCTAGAAAGAAGAGGCACAGACAGTGAAATACACAACATAAAAGAGTAAAGCGAAATGCATCAATGCATATTTCACCTCTCTTAAGTTGCTGCTTTGATTGTTCGCGGAGAGTGTATCATGAGTGACACTGAATACCTTTAAATATAAAGCATTTGTTACGTAAATAGGGAATTATTCTGCAAGACCTTTTGATTGAACACGCTTTTGACAAATTTGGAGGGTTCCATTGAATGAAGGAATCTTAATACTTCGTCATTGTGGACTGTTGATTGTACTCGAGAACGTGTATAATAAATATACGAGAGGAAGAAAAGCGTCGGTGATGAAAGAAGGTGACGTACCTTAAAACCTTTCACCTCTCTTAAGTTGCCGCTTTGATTGTTCGCGGAGAGTGTATCATGAGTGATACTGAAAACCTTTAAATATAAAGCATTTGTTACGTAAATAGGGAATTATTCTGCAAGACCTTTTGATTGAACACGCTTTTGATAAATTTGGAGGGTTCCGTTGAATGAAGGAATCTTAATACTTCGTCATTGTGGAGTGTTGATTGTACTCGAGAACGTGCATAATAAATACAGGAGAGGAAGAGAAGCGTCTGTGATGAAAGGAATTTTCTTATTAGTGACAGAGGAATAGTGTTATCTGGGGCAGACAGAAGATTAAAATTAGCCACACTCAAGGTGACGTCCCTTAAAACCTTCTAATGGGTTCACACGGGCAGAAACCTTCTAAAAGTATGGGGACACCCAGCTACAAAAACAGTTTAATCACATTCTGGGGTTTGTGGTGCTGATGGAGAGAAATTTCGGCCTTTGTTCAATAGACACGATTTCCTTGGGATCAAGAAGATAGAGAGGCTGCAAAGGAAAGGGGATTTATTTTTGCAAGGAGCAATAATATCGATAATCCTTGACTTTCTTTAAAATTGTTCGGTGTGATTCGTGAATTTTTTCCTTCAATTTACTCTCTAATTTTTTAAGGTTCCACTCCATGTAGTTTTCCCATTAAACAAGTCAATGACGTTGCTTTCGGAGGATCGTTCTCCGTATCGGGTATTGAATTGCATACGCCTCTCTTAGATGTCGATGGGAATGTGCCTTCTTGTACCGTGTCATCGCCTTTAAATAAGACTGGTTTGAGATATCAAATTGTCATGACCAATGCAGAAAGTGCGTGAACAAATGAAATGATTCAAGTAAGAGATAAACCGTAGAAATAAAACTTGAAAATAAGGGATTATCATAGTTCGACAGTGTGCCTACTCCACGGTGAGAGATCGATAGGATGATTCCTATATAATCAACAAAAATATATTGTTACAATTGTTCAATTACAGTCATTCATAGGTGTTCACCAATTCTAAATTGAACCTCAACTCATGAAAATTAATTACAAGAAAGGGCATTTCTCATGCTCTCGACTCTCTTGGACGATGGCTCTCGATATTTTCTATATCTCACACAAGTTTCACACATATTAAGCACACTTATTACTACCACAACGAAATATTTATATGCAAAAAAAAAAAATCTGTGAGCATTTCTATGACATCAACGAGGAAAAGAACTCTCATGGGAAATTAATTTCCCTTCTGCATCATTCGTGATCCCGTTGGCAAGAGTCCAATTCGGACTTTTCTAATATGGCTCGGGTTTCGTTACGCTTCATCGATCGAATTTCAAATCAATTGACATTAATTTCGGGCTATAATCAACACAAACTTCCCACTTTCCTCATGGACGGTTGAAGTTTCACGTGTAACGGCGGTAACATATTTGAATCCGAATTAGAGATCCATCAAGCCCATCACATCAACCATCATCACCATGCATTTTTGGCAAAGATTGAGAGGCTGTTCAACATCCTCAGATTCACATCCATTGCCAAAGAATAAACAAGTAACAGAGATATCTTCATAGTTCTAAGTTCTAACCCTTTGTCGTGTGATGCGCGTACGTGAATTTACATTCCATGGACTTCTTAGCCGAAGAATTCGATGCTCCATTAGGTAAGATTATCCAAAGGACTGAGATGGAGTTACCGGATTTGATGTCGTTAATACAATTTAAAGCTGTGTGAGTTGTGCTCTCAAGTCTAGCAAAGACGAAAGCTTAAACTGGTTCATTGCTTTGCCGTTAGTGGTCTGTTGTTACTAAGCAGGGTCCTTTTGGCTCATCTGTCGTTTAGTAAAGTTGGGTATCTCAACCATTTTCATTTTCTTCTCAATACGACAGAAGATAGATATATGCTAGTGCTGGTAAATTTTGACATTCTGGGGTCAGAGGGTGGGCTCGAGGCCTTTTTTAGCTCTGCTCACGTTCGAGAGACGGAGAGCTCCTTGATTGTCTTTCTGAAGAATGATCGACGCTTCTTTTAACCTATTACTTTTCCTCCCCTTTCCAGCCGTCTCTTTTGAGAAAAGGTCTCATTTTAGACTCCAATTTGAAATTTCTCCTTACGTTGGAAAAGTTATATTCTTTGGGCTCTTGAAACTTGTTCGAGTGCAAAGTTGGCGAAAGTGTGCTGAATTCGGAGTTTACATATTTTGTTTGTGAATGATAAATTGCCTTTTGAATTACCTCCTGGACATATATCCTCATAGATAATATCGACCCACGGGATTGATAATCTAGGAATAAGTATCTCTACTATCTATTGAGAGATTACACGACACTTATTATTCATGAAAATTATAACTAATAAAGACCAAATCCTATTCATGAGTGATTATTATCTCTTGACCGATGTTGTCTGTTCCCTTTCTGGCAGTCTGTTGGCGGTGCTGTTTGCTCATCTATCGGTGAAGGCAACTTGTATTCCTTGCTTTTGCCCCCAAACAACAATGTACAAACTGACCACAATAATGATTGCACCTATAATCATGATTTAACATAATTAATTAGCATAATACAATTTTTAAAGGGGTCCGAAATTAGGCGGTTTTGTCCAAAGAGGGTTCAAAATGGAACTTATCTCAAATAAAGTCTTGAAGTTGCCAATATAGTCTCAAATAAGGTCCCGAGCTCATCGGCCGACCATCGAGCCCGTGCACCTCACGTGCACCTCACGTGCACCTCACGTGCATCTCACGTGCATCTGTTGTGCATCAAAGGGGTTAAAGTGACACTAATAGAGCGGGCATGGTGTACTGATTTCTTTCACACACATGCCTACGGCCAGCCGGAGCAGATCAATAAATGCCATAAAGATTAATGAAAATTATATTTAGAAATTCACCGTAAGCCACGTAAGCAAAACTACATCACAACTACGCAGTAACGAGAATCAGCAAAAGGATCAACTCAACAAGCGAACTTCAAAAATTATGTGCACTGAAAACGCTCCTAAGCTGACGTTGTTAGCAACACACTCTATCTAGAGTTCGAGAAAATAGTTCCAGCTCCGGAATTAGTCACTGCCTGCATATCCTTTTTTCCTTGAATACCCCCAAAATCAATAAAAACTACACATCCAAATTGCCTATGCGGCTCAAATGCAAAACAACCCTTGATGCAGCATCATCTGATTAAGAAAAAATAAGACAAGAAAATCAAAATTTTCCGATCACCAATCTCATATGAAAACATAATCACCAAAACATACTGTGTGGAAAGCTATTAAGCTCCTGAAAATTTCTCTCTGCTTTACCTCGCCAGCAGGCAGCAATAAAACGAAGCCAATAAACGCGGAAAAAAACAAAGAACGAGGATGACCTATTATCAGCTGAAATCTTTCGAGCAGGTCCGACGTAATTTACTCGATCCCCTAGAAAGAAGAGGCACAGACAGTGAAATACACAACATAAAAGAGTAAAGCGAAATGCATCAATGCATATTTCACCTCTCTTAAGTTGCTGCTTTGATTGTTCGCGGAGAGTGTATCATGAGTGACACTGAATACCTTTAAATATAAAGCATTTGTTACGTAAATAGGGAATTATTCTGCAAGACCTTTTGATTGAACACGCTTTTGACAAATTTGGAGGGTTCCATTGAATGAAGGAATCTTAATACTTCGTCATTGTGGACTGTTGATTGTACTCGAGAACGTGTATAATAAATATACGAGAGGAAGAAAAGCGTCGGTGATGAAAGAAGGTGACGTACCTTAAAACCTTTCACCTCTCTTAAGTTGCCGCTTTGATTGTTCGCGGAGAGTGTATCATGAGTGATACTGAAAACCTTTAAATATAAAGCATTTGTTACGTAAATAGGGAATTATTCTGCAAGACCTTTTGATTGAACACGCTTTTGATAAATTTGGAGGGTTCCGTTGAATGAAGGAATCTTAATACTTCGTCATTGTGGAGTGTTGATTGTACTCGAGAACGTGCATAATAAATACAGGAGAGGAAGAGAAGCGTCTGTGATGAAAGGAATTTTCTTATTAGTGACAGAGGAATAGTGTTATCTGGGGCAGACAGAAGATTAAAATTAGCCACACTCAAGGTGACGTCCCTTAAAACCTTCTAATGGGTTCACACGGGCAGAAACCTTCTAAAAGTATGGGGACACCCAGCTACAAAAACAGTTTAATCACATTCTGGGGTTTGTGGTGCTGATGGAGAGAAATTTCGGCCTTTGTTCAATAGACACGATTTCCTTGGGATCAAGAAGATAGAGAGGCTGCAAAGGAAAGGGGATTTATTTTTGCAAGGAGCAATAATATCGATAATCCTTGACTTTCTTTAAAATTGTTCGGTGTGATTCGTGAATTTTTTCCTTCAATTTACTCTCTAATTTTTTAAGGTTCCACTCCATGTAGTTTTCCCATTAAACAAGTCAATGACGTTGCTTTCGGAGGATCGTTCTCCGTATCGGGTATTGAATTGCATACGCCTCTCTTAGATGTCGATGGGAATGTGCCTTCTTGTACCGTGTCATCGCCTTTAAATAAGACTGGTTTGAGATATCAAATTGTCATGACCAATGCAGAAAGTGCGTGAACAAATGAAATGATTCAAGTAAGAGATAAACCGTAGAAATAAAACTTGAAAATAAGGGATTATCATAGTTCGACAGTGTGCCTACTCCACTGTCGCGACCTCCCCGAACCGACCCCGCGGCCTAAGGGGTTTTGGCTAATGGATTGCTAAGTTGAACCTAGCTCGAGCTCTCCCAAGCCCATACCAATTCGCGACTTAATTTTAAGTTGTTAACATGCAAATTGATTTTATCTAGGAGTCGCCACTAATCAGTTTTTTGGTAGGTCGATTAGACACCTAAGTAAAGCATGGGAGAAAAGCTTCACTTCTACGAACCAGAGATTCAATGGGTACGGGGACTTGATTACACTAATCGACTAACTAGTGCCCTTTCGGTACCTAATCTTGTTTAATTCACCACCTAACATATTCTCGCTAATCGGGAATCCCAAAATCCCATTCCTAAGCTAAGGGGAACGACAATTAATATCTAAACCTAAACATGCATAATCAACTACATGCGAGGTTAAATTAAATGTGCAACTCGAAGTGTGTGAACCGAGCGACGTGGGACTAAATTAGCACTAAACATGCGAAAAGGTCGAGATAAGCTAATTTCAAGACCCAAATTAAACTTCAGATTTTTTGACATTTTTTTGATTTTTTTAATTTTTTTTTAAATTTTTTTTTTAAAAAAAAAATTTAATTTAGATTTTTTTTTTAATTTTTTTTTTAAAAATTTTTCGAAATTTTCTTGAAATTTTCTTGAAAAGTTTTTTTTGAATTTTTGAAATTTTTTTTCGGAATTTTTTTTGAAATTTTTTTGAAAATTTTCTGAACTTTTTTTTTAATTTTTTTTTTTTCGAAAGAAAGAAAAAAAAAATAATAATAAAATAAAGTAAAATAATAATAATAATAATAAACTAAAATTCGGGCTTTTTTTTTTAAAAAAAAATTTTTTATTAATATAATAGAATATTAAAATAAAATCGGATCCGGGTCGGCTCCATATCCGACCCGGATCGGGACTGACCCGGGCGCGCCGGCCCGGGTCCACGATTGGATCGGGTTCATTTATTGAACCCGGTCCGGCGAAATAAAAAAAAGAAAAAGGCCCAGCCCGAAACACATTTAAAAAAACAAGGGCCCAAAAGCCCAACAAGAAAATAAAAAACAAATTGGCCCATTTCGGCCCACACACCAAACAAAAACCCTGCCCGGCTCGCGACCCGCGAACCCGACCCGCCGACCCGGTTCGCTAGAAACCCTACCCGGATCGCATGCGCGCCCGACCCGGCTCCGGACCCGATTCGCCGAAACCCTAGCGCCCACGACCCGATTCGACCGACCCGGTTCGCAGCCGCCGACCCGACTCGCCCGAAACCCTAGCACGCGCGAACTGCCGCGCCGCCTGCCGCTGCCCGAAGCCGCGCCTGAGCGCCGGTGACCGGCACTTGGGGGCTCGCTTCCCACGGCCAGCACCCGATGCCACATCCGTGCCTCCGTCGCCGGTCGGCCGGAGCGCCGGCTTCTCTGGGCCCCAGCCTCTGTGGCTGGGGTTTTCGGTCCGGCGGCCGAGCCCTTGCTCGGCCGTCGTTCGACACGCTCCGACCTCCGCGGTCGAAGCTCGCGGCTGCGAAGCGGCCATGTCCCGACGAAGGACTGGCTGTTCGCGCCCTTACACGGCCACGCCCGGACTGCCGTGGCGACCGACGGCACGCCGGGACCGGCCGACGTCCCCAAAATCGCGATGACACAAGACCAGACTCAAGGGTTGACTCGGGCATATTCACAAACACGTTGCGAGCATCGACAGAAATGAAGGATTTAGGCTCAATCGAGACTCAAACGCGCCCGAAATTTCCACGCGACAAACCCAGACAAGCAAGATCAAAGCCGAGGTGTCACCGGCCGGAACTCGCGCAAGCCGGACGGCCGCGAGCTCCGGCCGGTGACCCCCCCAAAAAAACAGAGTGCGAATGAAGCAGGGGGGCAACGACCACAGTCCCTACCCGACTCGGCGATGGCGACTGGAAGGCGACCGCGATAGATCGGGCTACACCCGCGCGCCTCGCACACCACCTGAGCCGGGATCCTCGGGAAAACACCCCGAATCGACCAAAATAGAAACAAAATCCGGCGAGCTTCGACCGGAACCTACCGTGACAGACGTCCGAGCTTCGCCGGCCGCGGTCGTCGACGGGAGCTCGCGCGACCTCGGGTCTCACTCCCTTCTCTCCCTCTCTCGATCTCTCTCTTTCTGCTCTCAGACCTCTCTCTCTCTCTGGTTTTTTTTTCGAACCCCTCTCCCCCTCTGTCTCTCTGTGATTTAAAGGCGGCCAGCCACGCGGGGCTGGCCGGCAGGCGCGCATAGCGCCTGCCACCGCCAGCCTGTCGTGGCCGGCCGACCGCCGACCCGGGGATCGCGCTGCCCCCCGCTCCTCTGCTCCCCGCGTGCCACTGTTCCGGCCTCTGCCTTCTGCGTCTGGCTTCTGCTCTTTGCTTTTCCGTCCGTTCCTCTCCCCGTACACCCAGAAGTGTTGACTGGGGGGAGATGAGCAGCGCGTGGGCCGGGCCCGGGAGAAATGGGCCGGCTCACGCGAAAATTAAAAGGAAAAGGGAGAAAGGGGCGCGCGCAATAAAAGGAAAAGGAGAGAAAGAACGGGCCGATATGCCCGGCCCGGGATCTTTTTTTTTTTTTTTTTTACTATATTTTTTATCATTTCATTTTTAGAACGTAGGCCCTATTAATGCAAATGCCTAATGTCTATATGCCAGGGAAATTTAAATGAAAATATTTTTGGCTTAGGGGTTAAAAATTAAACCCTAAAGATTTTTATGCGATAAAACCCTAAGTAAATTGGGCAAAAATTTAGGTGTCAACAGCTGCCCCTCTTTGAAGGGGAGCTCGAAGAGGTTCCTTTCAAAAATAAGAGACGCCTAAATTTTGTTGACGGAGGGCACGGGATGATGCAATGCAAGAGGGAGGAGAGACCACAAACCTTTTTGAAATGCGTGGTTTAAGGTTTGACCCGGAACCTTTTGAAATCGGGGTTTAATGGATTGACCCGGAACCTTTTGAAATCGGGGTTTAAGGATTGACCCGGAACCTTTTGAAATCGGGGTTTAATGGATTGACCCGGAACCTTTTGAAATCGGGGTTTAATGGATTGACCCGGAACCTTTTGAAATCGGGGTTTAAGGATTGACCCGGAACCTTTTGAAATCGGGGTTTAATGGATTGACCCGGAACCTTTTGAAATCGGGGTTTAAGGATTGACCCGGAACCTTTTGAAATCGGGGTTTAATGGATTGACCCGGAACCTTTTGAAATCGGGGTTTAAGGATTGACCCGGAACCTTTTGAAATCGGGGTTTAATGGATTGACCCGGAACCTTTTGAAATCGGGGTTTATGGATTGACCCGGAACCTTTTGAAATCGGGGTTTAATGGATTGACCCGGAACCTTTTGAAATCGGGGTTTAAGGATTGACCCGGAACCTTTTGAAATCGGGGTTTAATGGATTGACCCGGAACCCTTTGAAATCGGGGTTTAATGGATTGACCCGGAACCTTTTGAAATCGGGGTTTAAGGATTGACCCGGAACCTTTTGAAAGAGTGGTTTAAGGTTGGACCACAAACCTTTTGAAAGAGTACCTGGGTGTACGTACCTGTAGGTCAGATCGGATTGCTTAAAAGCTCTTTGCCAGCGAGGCTTGGAAAAATTCAGCGAATGAGCACTCGGGGTTCTTGGTCCAAGAGTTTGATAGACCGTCTATTGTGTCCTTCCTAGCAGGGTCTTGAGAATTCATGAATGCTTGGATGTTTCCCAACATTTCTGAGATCAGCTTGAAGATTGGTGTCTGAGGAAACGTCATCTGTCTTACAGGATTAGTAATAACAGGTAGATGTATTCATCTCAGAAACAAACAACCGACACTCTCTAAGACACATGTTTCAAGATCGGTTCCATTGGAGTTCATATGTAACAATTTTAACATGTCCGCATCACCAACTTTCCACTGGGGATAATTATCATTTAAGACAATTTTTACTCATAACACGAATCATCTTGAAAATGCTAAATGAGAGACTTTCAATCAGAAAGGACTTTTGTTCACTCTCATCTAAAAGGGTTATTTTGTGAGCATCACTCTGTCCTACCATCATCACGTCGACAAGGGTCCGAGTATTCTCGCAAACAGTACAACCTTACCAATCTGAGAGGTCTTCATCGGGACCGTAATATAGGCTTGGTCGATGGTTTGACAAATGAGACTGTCCAAGTCGAAGCTATGAAATAAACACTTCGTGATCATCTGAGGGTTTACAAGTCGAGAACTCTGCGAGATAGGGTAGAAAATAATCTTGTTTGCACTTCTTCGAGCGACGCTTATAAACATATGAGCTCCTACGTTGACTCAAGTGCCCCAATCAAAAAAGACTTTGCAAAGGACGTAGCGTAGGTTAGGTTCATGGGTTGAGAAACGAAAGGATTGCAGGCTCAATGATGTGTATTGGGGTGAGAGCTGGTGATCATCATGACATTGTCACCGGCCTCCTTCTTCGCCATTGGGGATTATCCTCGGAAATGTACTGTCGATCTCAGCCATTTGGCACTCGCCTCCTGGAGACTTGAAGGACGAGTATTGCTTGACTAGGGCTGATTTTGTGATTTCAGCACATATCATCTCATCATTTTGCTTCTCATTTAATACATGGGGGCCAGCCTCCCTCTGACAAGCACACTGCCTTTAATGCCCCCTAGTTCATCCTTTCTTCTCTTTTTTTTTTTTTTTTTTTTTTTTTCAACACTTATATCTATGGGCATTGGCCTTGCTTTTACCAGGTACACTGCTTTTTCGTGCCCCTGGCTTTCGAATTTTTTTTTTTTTTTTTTTTAAAGGATTGGCCTAGGCAAATTTAAGCAAACGATGCTATTGAACTCTCAAGTCTTCATCTTTAGTCGGCACTCCGGACCATGATGCTCGCACAGTGGTGACTTTTGCCTTGCCCCGGTGCGGGGGACGATCACCAACTAGGTTTATAAGGAGCGAAATTGCAGGCTCAATTGGGTTGTTCAATGGATATGAGTGTGTGGGATAGAGAAAGAAACGCTTTTTGTCGTCTCGAGGCACTTGAATTCACGCACTAGTTCATTTGCAATAAAGGCGCTCAAAGATCGATACAAGTGAAAGCAAGAATATTTTCTACTCATTTTCCCACCTCGACATGCCGATTCACCTCCGATTCACCCGGTGTGGGGTGGTTCTTGACAGGGGTAGCGACAGGGGTAGTATGAAAGAAGCTTCACAAGTGTTTGAGCTCAAAATAGTTAATCAAATGGTAACCTATAGCGTTTGCGAAGGATGAATGAAATGCCTCTCATCACTTTAGTTGCCGTACCTTTTGCGAGATAACCCTTCACTTTGCAAACATGGAATTTTTCCGCTCAACTCACTAGGTACTAGTACATGGGACAGTGTATGGAGCGTGGCTTGCCTTTCATCATTCTGACGCGTCTCATTTAGCATGTTCAAGCATTTCCGCATCACTCATTGAATTGCCCATTTTAATGATCCTTAGTGAAATTGGTGACTTAGACAGATAAAAATCGTTACAAAGTTCATTTTCAAAAAACATGGACATTTCTGACATTCACATACACAGGGAAGTTCATAACTGCACAACGATCAATAACCAGACATGACTTTGAGCATTCATTCAAAGAGCTATTATCACAAGAAATGTTTCTCGTCCCTGCACTTCAGCCTCTTCGTCGTT
Organism: Syzygium jambos; assembly: GCA_031216235.1. NCBI lineage: Eukaryota > Viridiplantae > Streptophyta > Magnoliopsida > Myrtales > Myrtaceae > Syzygium > Syzygium jambos. The sequence continues at coordinate 27,771,288 of CM062230.1, forward strand.
CGTCCTTCATTTCGTTGCGGTTGGATACCTGAAACACAAGCACATGTACATGTATGGAAATGTATGCATGACATGCATGATACTAAGTGATTTGGATTGCACGAGAAATGGCTTTCTAGCCTTGATTTCATTCATGGAAAATACTTCTTGACTGCGTCAGAGTTTACAGGCTTGGACAACTCGCGGCCATCCATTTCCATTAACACTAAAGCACCACCTGGCAGGATCTTTTTGATGACATAAGGGCCTTCATAAGTCGGGGCAAACTTGCCGTAAGGGTCACGTACAATTGATATCACCTTCCTCAATACCAGGTCGTTGACTTCAAGGTGTCGGGGACGCACTTTTCGATTGAACGACTTCGCCACTCGTTTCTGGTAGCATTGACCGTGACATATGGCTTGTAGTCTGCTCCCATCGATCATGTTCAACTGTTCATGCCTTTGTCGTACCCATTCGGCCTCATCAAGCTTTGCCTGGGAGAGAACCCTTAAGGATGGAATTTCGACCTCCACGGGTAGGACCGCTTCCATTCCATATACTAACGAAAACGGGGTCGCTCCAGTCGAAGTGCGGATCGATGTCCGATATGCCATCAATGCATATGGAAGTCTTTCATGCCAATCGCGATAATTCTCAGCAGTTTTTGATAAGATCTTCTTTAAGTTCTTGTTTGCTGCTTCAACGGCCCCGTTCATTTGAGGGCGGTATGGTGATGAATTCAGATGACGGACCCGAAATGTCTCGAGCAATCCATCCACGATTTTGTTGTTCAGATTGGAGCCATTGTCAGTGATGACTGCTTCCGGAACTCCGTAACGGGCGATGATATCGCGGCGAATGAACTTGGCCACGTTCTTCGCGGTGACATTAGCATATGAATTGGCCTCGATCCACTTCGTAAAGTAGTCGATTGCTACTAAAATGAATCTGTGTCCGTTCGACGCCTTAGGGTTGATCGGTCCAATTATATCTATCCCCCACATGGAAAACGGCCAAGCTTGAGACATCTGGTGGAGTTCGTTTGGCGGAGCATTAATCCTATCTCCATAAATTTGACATCGATAGCAGCATCGCACATGCTGAATGCAATCAGACTCCATGGCCAACCAATAGTACCCGAGTCGCATGATCTTCTTTGCTAGGAGATGGCCGTTCATGTGGGGGCCACATTCCCCTTCGTGTATCTCTTTCATCAAGTAATTGGCCTCTTTCGCGTCAATACATCTCAGTAATACTGAGTCATAAGATCTTTTGTAAAGCGCGTCCCCGCTAATGAAGAATTTAGAGGCCATCTTCGTCAGATATTTCCTGTCCGATGCTTCACTTCCTTGAGGGAACTCTCCTTTCTGCAGATAATTCAGAATGTCATGGTACCATGGTTTCCCGTCAGGCTCTTCTTCAATCACCATACAATAGGCCGGACGCTTAAGGATCTCGATCCTCAATGGTTCGATATCCAAGCCTTTTGTTACTTGCAGCATTGACGATAACGTGGCTAAAGCATCAGCGAACTGATTCTGAGACCTGGGTAGGTAATCGAACGATATTTCTTGGAATTCTTTCACCAGCTCTTCTAGAAACTCATGATACGGGACTAGTTTTGGATCCCGCGTTCGCCACTTGCCTTCGGTTTGAAGGATAATGAGGGCCGAATCGCCATAGACTTGCAACTTTTGGATCCCCATGTCAACAGCAGCTTGGAGGCCAAGGATACATGCTTCGTATTCCGCGATATTATTTGTGCAAGGGAAAGTCAATTTGGCAGCCACGGGGTGGTGCTGACTATCCGGGGAGACGAGCACTGCCCCAGTACCGGAACCAGATAAGTTGACTGCACCATCAAAGTACATGGTCCATTTGTCATTTGATGCATATAAGACCTGCCTATCCATGTCACCATCTTCATCGGAGTCTTTCGCTTTTTCAGGATTTTCCGCTAACATGTCTGCTATGGCTCTACCCTTGACGGACTTTTGCCCCAGGCTTTGCACGTCGAATTCTGAAATTAGAATCTGCCACTTGGCCAGCTTCCCCACCAAGGCTGGCTTCTCCAAGAGATACTTGATGGGATCATTCTCAGTTACTAGCAGAACTTGGTGATGGAGGGTGTATTGGCGTAGCCTGTGCAACACCCAGACCAAGGCTACGCACGTTTTCTCGACCTCCGGATAGTTCACCTCAGAGGCGGTGAATTTCTTGCTGAGGTAATATATCGCGCGTTCCTTCCCATCATCCGGCCTTTTTTGGGCCAGCATGGCTCCCAGCGATTCATCATGGATAGTCAGATACAAAATTAATGGAGCTTTGGGCACTGGCGGGATCAAGATCGGGGAATGAGTCAGATAATACTTTATCTTTTCAAAGGCATCCTGACATTCGGCGTCCCATTCGACTTTCGCATTCTTCTTCAAGAGTTTGAAAAATGGCCTTGCCGTTTCCGATAACTGGCAGATGAACCTTGCGACGTAATTTAACCGTCCCAATAAACTGCGGACTTCTTTGGCAGTGACCGGAGGCTGCAAGCCGCAAATGGCCTTTACTTTTGACGGATCAATCTCGATGCCTTTGTTACTGACCACGAACCCCAGCAACTTTCCAGACTTTGCCCCAAATACGCATTTCGCGGGATTGAGGCGCAATTTAAACTTTCGGAGGCGCTCGAACAACTTCTGCAAAATTTTGACATGGTCTTCGCCTCGTCTTGATTTCGCAATCATATCATCTACATACACCTCGATCTCCTTGTGCATCATGTCATGAAATAACGCAACCATGGCCCTTTGATATGTTGCCCCAGCGTTTTTCAGGCCGAAAGGCATCACCTTGTAGCAAAAGGTTCCCCACGGGGTTATGAACGAGGTCTTGCTCATATCCTCCTTCTTCATGCGGATTTGATTGTACCCTGAGAACCCATCCATGAAGGAGAACAGTTCGAATCCCGCAGTACTGTCGACCAAGACATCTATATGTGGGAGTGGAAAGTCATCCTTTGGACTAGCTCGGTTTAGGTCGCGATAGTCCACACAAACCCTGACTCGACCATCTTTTTTCATCACCGGCACAATGTTTGCTATCCAATCGGAGTAATGCGACACCTCGATGAATCCCACTTTTAGCAATTTCATAACCTCCTCCTCAATTTTCTTGGACAACTCTGGCTTGGTCCTTCGGAGTTTTTGCTTCCTTGGAAGTATGTCAGGATCAGTTGGTAGAGCATGCTCTACAATTTCTGGATCCAATCCCGGCATGTCAGCGTACGTCCAAGCGAACACATCCTGATATTCTTTAAGAAGGCGGACCATTCTTTCGGCTTCTGCTTTCGAGAGACTTGCCCCGATCTTTATTTCCTTGACACTTTCATCATTACCCAAGTTTATGGTAATCGTTTGCTCCACTGTTAATGGCCTCGATTCCTCATGTCGCTTCCATTCACGCTCGATCCCCTTCGAATCATTGTCATCGCTATCGATATCCGAGAGACTTCCTTCGTGCAAATCCGAATCACATGCGTCCTTACCATGATTATGCATGATGTGATGCCTGAGATGTGATGAGATGAGTTAGGACATAAAACGTGGTACATGCCATTTTGAAAATGCTTTTGAATTTTTTTGAAAAAGGCGTTTAAGAGCTCATCCTCATGTCATCGGACTTCCTTGCTCTTGAAGACCATGAAAACAGGGAGCACGTGGAACCCCAGCCCTCAGCGACCATCATAGGACTAGTTTGGTATGATTCCACGTGCCCTTAATAAAACATGCACGCATTTCATTGAATTTAAAAGGATAATACCGCATTACAACACATACCGCCCCGAACCAGCGGTTCAAGATTCGAGGCTAGACAAAGTTCACATTACAAACGAGTTCAAATTAGCAAATTGAAACAACACTAAGCTCCCACGTAGGGGAGAGAACATAAAGCAAATAACAACACTAATGGGAACCGCCCTACTCTGCAGGGTCAGCGACACTTCCAGAGGACTCAGCTTCTTCACACGTCAGGATAGTGCATATGACATTCTCCTCGAATAACTTAGCTATACTGTCGATGGCCGCCTCTTCCTCATGTAGCATCTTCGGAGGCCCGGGGAACATTTCTTTCAATAGGGGGAGTAATGGGCCTTGACAGCCTTCTTCCGCTCCAATACGTCCGCCATAATCCCCCTGACCCGCGCCTCGGCCTCCATGGTTGCCCCGGCCTCCATCGCTACCTCGACCCCCACGGCCGCCTCGGCCTCCATTGATACCTCGACCCCCATTGCCCCGGCTTTCACGATTGCCTTGGTCTCCATTATCCTGGTCCCTCTGATACCCTAAACCTTCCCTCTTCGCGCCTTTTCCAGCTTCGATGGGCTTCCGAATCCCTTGCCCATGCAATCCAAGGCCTTCCCCGGGGTTGTACCCGCTTGCGAGCATAATCCTTCCAGCTGCTAGAGCCGGCTTGGACAGTTCAGGAGTGCGCATGAGCGAGCCGACGGGAACGTGAACCATAGATACCAATTCCAGAGCTTGGAAACTGGATTCCTCCTTGCATTCGGGCTCCACGTACGGGATGGCTGTCTCGTGATAGACTTTGAAGTCTGTTTCTCCATGTACTGTAACGAGCTTGTCGTCGACCACAAACCGCACCTTTTGATGGAGACTAGAGGGTACAGCACCCGCGGTATGAATCCATGGTCTTCCTAGTAGAAAGTTGAACGCGCTTGGGATGTCTAGTACTTGAAAAAGCACCAGAAACGTCACAGGGCCGATCAGGAGCTCCAATTCTATCTCTCCTATTACTTCCCTTCTAGTGCCGTCGAATGCTCGTACGGGATTTTTGGCAGTACGCATCCTCCCTAGATCGACCTTTAAGAGACGAAGGGTGGCTAACGGGCATAAATTCAAAGCGGAGCCATTATCGATCAATGTCCTTGCGACCACCATATCATGGTGCTTAACTGAAATGTACAAGGCTTTGTTATGGTTTCGGCCCTCCACTGGAAAGTCTTCATCCGCAAAAGAGATTTGATCCTTCAACAGGATGGTCCCTACAAATTCCTCCAACTGGGCCTCGTCGATCGTTTCCGGGACATGAACCTCGTTAAGGACCTTTAATAAGGCGTCCTTGTGTTTCTCAGAAGATTTGAAGAGATCCAGGAGAGAGATCTGGGCTGGCATTTTCCTCAATTGATTTACCACATTGAATTCACTCGTTTTTATGACTGCCGAAAATTGCTTTGCGTCCTCTTCGGTCACTGCTTTCTTCTCAATTCCTCCAACAGGCGCATAGCAGCGACCTGACCGGGTGATGGCATCCACTTCATCTGTTTTGTAATCCCATGGGACCGCCTTGGTATCAAAATCTGGAGGGGCTTCAAGGACTATGACCCCTTCTTCTTCCAGGGGTGGCAGCTCGATTATAATTCGCGTCATATCCTCCCTTTCCACCTGGATTGCTGAGAATTCTTTAGTCGCGAGGTCGATGATCACTGGCTCAACATCCTCCGCCTCCTGCTCACTAGCATAGTCTTCATCAGAGAAGTATATCACGACCGGTGTTGTCATGGCGACTAATCCCTGTCCTTCATCGACATTTCCAATTACTCCCATGCTCATCGCTCTATGAACACACTCTAGTTTTTCTTTCATAGTGGCGTCATTTCCTCCTTTGTGATGACCAGCTAGCTGAAGAATTTCGTATAGCCTTGGGATGTTCACCATGAAGGCCTGTTTGCTCATGTTTACTTTTTCGAACACCACATTTACGCCCTCGGCATGGTCGGGTAAAGGATTTCGCTTCACGCTGGGTTGCGCTCTCTCGAACGATAAAATCCCCTTGTCCAACAGGTTTTGGACCTTGATCCTTAGTGCAAGGCAGTTGTCCGTGTCATGCCCCCTTTCACCTCGGTGGTATTCGCATGCCTTGGTCATGTCAAACCCAGGGAACTTTGGAGGATTGTCCCTAGGTATTTCCTTGGCTACCATCCTCTTCTCAATGAGCATGGGCAACAATTTTGACAATGATTTTGGCAGCGGGGAGAATTCCTTATGAGGAAATCTTCTACTTCGATCAGATCCTTGGGGCGCATGTCTCTGTACAGTTGAGGATTTTTGTGGGGGTGCTGAGAAAGGCTTAGACGGCTCTTGGACGAATGCAACTTCGACAGCGGCTTCCTTGTTCTTCTTTGTTGGGAATCCTCTGCTATTCCCTGCGGGTATCCTCCCATCGATAATCGCCCATTCTACTCCTTCGCCCACTTCCACCAGTTGAGAAAATGTTTGGCACCCAGAAGTTAACATTCCGTGAAAGTACTCAGGTGGCAGGGTTCTTAGAAAAAGTTGCCTCATCTCCCTCTCGGTTAGCGGGGGCTTTACTTGTGATGCCATCGCCCTCCATCTTTGAGCGAAGGCCTTGAAAGGTTCATTCCTTCTCTTTTCTAGCCGAACCAAGTCTTCTCTGGTGGGGATGATTTCAGAGTTGAACCTGTACTGCTGAAGGAATTCTTCGGCAAGATCTTCCCATCCTGTGATTGCCTCAACATCCAGCGCAATGAACCATGACAAGGCAGGGCCAATCAAGCTATCTTGGAAGGTCTGGATGAGGAGTGGTACGTTGTCGGAATAACGAGCCATTTTTCTCAAGTAATACTTGAGGTGAGTCTTAGGGCAACCGGTGCCATCGTACTTCATGCTAAATTCCGGTTCCTTGAAGGTTTCAGGGACTTTCACTTTAGCATACGGAGATAACTTGTCAACCCCTCGCATCTCGTACCCCTGAAGAACACAGAGTCGTTCCTCCATTTTGGCCAAGCGCCTTGCGCTTTCCTCATCGAGGCGGGAAACGAGCTCCTCCCTTGGAACAGGATCGAGATTCACAATGATCGGTGTGACAGAGGGGGAATCTGATGCGGTCCCCTTTTCAGGAGGGTCTGTGACATGTGGATCAACGGCCAACGGGGGAGTATGTCCTGAGGAAGTGGGGACAGAAGCCTCGGTGGCATGTGCAGGCGGAGGATCCTTGAGTTTCTGACTTATTTCTACCATCATGGCGGTAAGTTGGGCCAATTGGTTTTCCATGTTGGTCATGCGCGCATTGGCTTCTTCGCTCTCCATTCTGACTTTCGCACGGGTTCGGATCGGAGATCTCCTTTTAGCCGTCTCGATTATCTCGGTGGAACGGATGCACTAGCTAAAGCCCGGTTGTGATGGGTGATGGCTACAGGAATAAGCTTCCCAGTCTCGATTTCACTCTCCGCGTGTGGATTGAGCTTGAATTAACACATACGGATGGTTCGTAATCACCGTGGGGGACGCCGGGGCTTCGCCGGCCTCAGATCTCTCGACTTCTCCCTTCGTGTGTTGAGTGGACTCAGACGATTTGCGAACACCTAAAAAAAATGAGTATAGGTGAGCACACGATTTAAGTGGGAGGTTGGCCCATGGCAATGGTCTAGGCGTTTCGTATCCCTCGAGAGAAAGCTTTTTATTTATAAAAAAAAAAAAAAAAAAAAAAAAACGAGATTTTGGAGTTTTTAGACATTGCAGACGGTAAATGAAAGCTTCTTAACACTGAAAATGAAAAAACGAGATTCTCTTAGCATTGAAACAAAGGAGGTACATAACGATTCCTAAACCTGGAAATAAAGAAAGAAATTACCTAAACATTGAAACTAAGGAAGTACATGAAACTGCTGGAATATAAGAAGAACGAAATTCCCTAAACATTGAGACTAAAAAGCAATAGAACCTCCTAAACAAGAAACTAGGGGGACAAATTTGGTGAAAGTGCCATCTCAAATTTCTCAGGGCGACTCATTTTATATGCGATGCGGAATCCGCGGCTTTGCGGAGCCGTTTGTTCTCTCGAGTTAACTTCGAGATGCGAGTCTTGTCCATTTCCACCCTCTTTTCAAGATGCTCAATTTGCGCCTTCTGGGATGGCTTGTCAGTCACTTCCGGGACCAGTGGTCGCAGAATGGTCGGAATTCGGTGGTTGCGGATGTAGAACGTGGAAGCGTGGTGAATCTCCTCCTCCCCATTTAGCGTCTTAGGCACGACGATTCTTTCAGGGCGACACTCACTCCAGGCAATCTCAATAGCACGGATTTCGTCGAAGTAGTCGTAGTCTGTGCGGGTGAAGCGAGCCTGGAACATCTCCGTCTTGAGAGGCGGCGGAATCTCTTGTAGAGCTCGGTATTGGCGGGCCACCCTGTACGGGTAATAGGAGGTGGCGCCAGAGAGACCAAGCAGCGGGATCGGGTTAGCGAACTTGTGAGCAAAGCGGGCTTCCTCGACCTGGAGCCATTTAGCATGCCATAGAAATGCCTTGGGTTCGGGGTCTATCAGGAAATTTATCCAACAGGAATATTCTTTGTCAGGGGAATGCTTTTCTAAGACTTGGAACCTCTGTATTGGGTGCCTAAACTCATCTATTTGGAACAACTGCATAAGGTGCCCAAATCCCCTTATGTGAGAAAGAAACCATATTTGCAAAATTTCCGGGGAAGCTCGCATGATTTTGTCTCCGTTTTGTTTAAAACGATTAAGGGACAACAATGTTTCGGCTAAAATCATGTTGACATAGTTTAACCCAGCACACATGTGTTTGACCACCCAAGCAATTGAAGGATTTATGGCATTCTTACGATGAGGGAAGATGATCAGTCCGACAAATGCTAAAATAAAAATCCTACTCCTTTGGGCTATTGGTTGACTTGAAAAACACTCGGCCAAAAATGAGAATGGGCACGCATAACAATTAGCCTTAACGACCTTCCTCACCACCTCGGCCCTAACTCTCAAAAATTGTGACAACTCGGAGATGGGGTCTATACCTATGGGTGGCTTGACAAGCTCGGTTCCAAGAGGCATTCCAATGGCAATGCTATATTCTTCCAAGGTCGGAGCTAACTCGAACTCGCCAAATATGAAAGTCGATGTTTGAGGGCACCAAAAGTGTGGTATCGCTTGCATAACCCCGGAATGGATGTTGATCTTGAGCAACGGGAGGAGACGGCCAATCCTTGCCTCGACCTGCCTTCGGCCAGTTTGATCCAACTGATCCCACCACGCTATGAGCTCTTTCTTGGGAGTGGAAATGAATCGGACATCGGCTCTCCCCATCGCATATAAATTGAGACTAACGATCGACCTAATTTGCCATGGACCAACAAAAGGAAATAAATGAATTGCATAACAGGAAAGATAAATGCTTACGTTATTGAGAACAATGGCGGACACAAAGACACACGCATGAAAGGTGAAGCTCGCTTTCTATCTAAACGGTTGAACAAGGTGAAGTTAAGAGGGTGATCTGACCGTCGCAGTCTCGCGTTGGTGTCAGGTCCTCTTAACTCCGGCTTAGTCGAAAGAGATATCCTATAGTCACGCGGTCTCGCGGACAAGGATAAACACTTACGACACCAGGAAAGAACTTTCGGGGAGAAGAAAGGCAACCTCTACATCGCGGTCTCGCGTTCGAGGTTGTATCTTTCTTAACACCATCCTAAAGCGTCCTATCACGGCCCGGGTCCGGCAGCATGGTTGTGTGTGCAATAGTGTAGTGCTAAAACATTTAAAGCATGCACAACAATTTATAAGCAAACAATGCTTCAAGCACCTGAGAAAATAAACATTCATTCCCCAAATCCCAAATCTGCAAAATAAGGGATTGATGGCAAGAACATTTACGTTAGGAGATGTATATAAACAAGAAAGATGGCCTAAGTCCACAAAACTCCCCAGCGGAGTCGCCAAGCTGTCGCGACCTCCCCGAACCGACCCCGCGGCCTAAGGGGTTTTGGCTAATGGATTGCTAAGTTGAACCTAGCTCGAGCTCTCCCAAGCCCATACCAATTCGCGACTTAATTTTAAGTTGTTAACATGCAAATTGATTTTATCTAGGAGTCGCCACTAATCAGTTTTTTGGTAGGTCGATTAGACACCTAAGTAAAGCATGGGAGAAAAGCTTCACTTCTACGAACCAGAGATTCAATGGGTACGGGGACTTGATTACACTAATCGACTAACTAGTGCCCTTTCGGTACCTAATCTTGTTTAATTCACCACCTAACATATTCTCGCTAATCGGGAATCCCAAAATCCCATTCCTAAGCTAAGGGGAACGACAATTAATATCTAAACCTAAACATGCATAATCAACTACATGCGAGGTTAAATTAAATGTGCAACTCGAAGTGTGTGAACCGAGCGACGTGGGACTAAATTAGCACTAAACATGCGAAAAGGTCGAGATAAGCTAATTTCAAGACCCAAATTAAACTTCAGATTTTTTGACATTTTTTTGATTTTTTTAATTTTTTTTTAAATTTTTTTTTTAAAAAAAAAATTTAATTTAGATTTTTTTTTTAATTTTTTTTTTAAAAATTTTTCGAAATTTTCTTGAAATTTTCTTGAAAAGTTTTTTTTGAATTTTTGAAATTTTTTTTCGGAATTTTTTTTGAAATTTTTTTGAAAATTTTCTGAACTTTTTTTTTAATTTTTTTTTTTTCGAAAGAAAGAAAAAAAAAATAATAATAAAATAAAGTAAAATAATAATAATAATAATAAACTAAAATTCGGGCTTTTTTTTTTAAAAAAAAATTTTTTATTAATATAATAGAATATTAAAATAAAATCGGATCCGGGTCGGCTCCATATCCGACCCGGATCGGGACTGACCCGGGCGCGCCGGCCCGGGTCCACGATTGGATCGGGTTCATTTATTGAACCCGGTCCGGCGAAATAAAAAAAAGAAAAAGGCCCAGCCCGAAACACATTTAAAAAAACAAGGGCCCAAAAGCCCAACAAGAAAATAAAAAACAAATTGGCCCATTTCGGCCCACACACCAAACAAAAACCCTGCCCGGCTCGCGACCCGCGAACCCGACCCGCCGACCCGGTTCGCTAGAAACCCTACCCGGATCGCATGCGCGCCCGACCCGGCTCCGGACCCGATTCGCCGAAACCCTAGCGCCCACGACCCGATTCGACCGACCCGGTTCGCAGCCGCCGACCCGACTCGCCCGAAACCCTAGCACGCGCGAACTGCCGCGCCGCCTGCCGCTGCCCGAAGCCGCGCCTGAGCGCCGGTGACCGGCACTTGGGGGCTCGCTTCCCACGGCCAGCACCCGATGCCACATCCGTGCCTCCGTCGCCGGTCGGCCGGAGCGCCGGCTTCTCTGGGCCCCAGCCTCTGTGGCTGGGGTTTTCGGTCCGGCGGCCGAGCCCTTGCTCGGCCGTCGTTCGACACGCTCCGACCTCCGCGGTCGAAGCTCGCGGCTGCGAAGCGGCCATGTCCCGACGAAGGACTGGCTGTTCGCGCCCTTACACGGCCACGCCCGGACTGCCGTGGCGACCGACGGCACGCCGGGACCGGCCGACGTCCCCAAAATCGCGATGACACAAGACCAGACTCAAGGGTTGACTCGGGCATATTCACAAACACGTTGCGAGCATCGACAGAAATGAAGGATTTAGGCTCAATCGAGACTCAAACGCGCCCGAAATTTCCACGCGACAAACCCAGACAAGCAAGATCAAAGCCGAGGTGTCACCGGCCGGAACTCGCGCAAGCCGGACGGCCGCGAGCTCCGGCCGGTGACCCCCCCAAAAAAAACAGAGTGCGAATGAAGCAGGGGGGCAACGACCACAGTCCCTACCCGACTCGGCGATGGCGACTGGAAGGCGACCGCGATAGATCGGGCTACACCCGCGCGCCTCGCACACCACCTGAGCCGGGATCCTCGGGAAAACACCCCGAATCGACCAAAATAGAAACAAAATCCGGCGAGCTTCGACCGGAACCTACCGTGACAGACGTCCGAGCTTCGCCGGCCGCGGTCGTCGACGGGAGCTCGCGCGACCTCGGGTCTCACTCCCTTCTCTCCCTCTCTCGATCTCTCTCTTTCTGCTCTCAGACCTCTCTCTCTCTCTGGTTTTTTTTTCGAACCCCTCTCCCCCTCTGTCTCTCTGTGATTTAAAGGCGGCCAGCCACGCGGGGCTGGCCGGCAGGCGCGCATAGCGCCTGCCACCGCCAGCCTGTCGTGGCCGGCCGACCGCCGACCCGGGGATCGCGCTGCCCCCCGCTCCTCTGCTCCCCGCGTGCCACTGTTCCGGCCTCTGCCTTCTGCGTCTGGCTTCTGCTCTTTGCTTTTCCGTCCGTTCCTCTCCCCGTACACCCAGAAGTGTTGACTGGGGGGAGATGAGCAGCGCGTGGGCCGGGCCCGGGAGAAATGGGCCGGCTCACGCGAAAATTAAAAGGAAAAGGGAGAAAGGGGCGCGCGCAATAAAAGGAAAAGGAGAGAAAGAACGGGCCGATATGCCCGGCCCGGGATCTTTTTTTTTTTTTTTTTTTACTATATTTTTTATCATTTCATTTTTAGAACGTAGGCCCTATTAATGCAAATGCCTAATGTCTATATGCCAGGGAAATTTAAATGAAAATATTTTTGGCTTAGGGGTTAAAAATTAAACCCTAAAGATTTTTATGCGATAAAACCCTAAGTAAATTGGGCAAAAATTTAGGTGTCAACATCCACGGTGAGAGATCGATAGGATGATTCCTATATAATCAACAAAAATATATTGTTACAATTGTTCAATTACAGTCATTCATAGGTGTTCACCAATTCTAAATTGAACCTCAACTCATGAAAATTAATTACAAGAAAGGGCATTTCTCATGCTCTCGACTCTCTTGGACGATGGCTCTCGATATTTTCTATATCTCACACAAGTTTCACACATATTAAGCACACTTATTACTACCACAACGAAATATTTATATGCAAAAAAAAAAAATCTGTGAGCATTTCTATGACATCAACGAGGAAAAGAACTCTCATGGGAAATTAATTTCCCTTCTGCATCATTCGTGATCCCGTTGGCAAGAGTCCAATTCGGACTTTTCTAATATGGCTCGGGTTTCGTTACGCTTCATCGATCGAATTTCAAATCAATTGACATTAATTTCGGGCTATAATCAACACAAACTTCCCACTTTCCTCATGGACGGTTGAAGTTTCACGTGTAACGGCGGTAACATATTTGAATCCGAATTAGAGATCCATCAAGCCCATCACATCAACCATCATCACCATGCATTTTTGGCAAAGATTGAGAGGCTGTTCAACATCCTCAGATTCACATCCATTGCCAAAGAATAAACAAGTAACAGAGATATCTTCATAGTTCTAAGTTCTAACCCTTTGTCGTGTGATGCGCGTACGTGAATTTACATTCCATGGACTTCTTAGCCGAAGAATTCGATGCTCCATTAGGTAAGATTATCCAAAGGACTGAGATGGAGTTACCGGATTTGATGTCGTTAATACAATTTAAAGCTGTGTGAGTTGTGCTCTCAAGTCTAGCAAAGACGAAAGCTTAAACTGGTTCATTGCTTTGCCGTTAGTGGTCTGTTGTTACTAAGCAGGGTCCTTTTGGCTCATCTGTCGTTTAGTAAAGTTGGGTATCTCAACCATTTTCATTTTCTTCTCAATACGACAGAAGATAGATATATGCTAGTGCTGGTAAATTTTGACATTCTGGGGTCAGAGGGTGGGCTCGAGGCCTTTTTTAGCTCTGCTCACGTTCGAGAGACGGAGAGCTCCTTGATTGTCTTTCTGAAGAATGATCGACGCTTCTTTTAACCTATTACTTTTCCTCCCCTTTCCAGCCGTCTCTTTTGAGAAAAGGTCTCATTTTAGACTCCAATTTGAAATTTCTCCTTACGTTGGAAAAGTTATATTCTTTGGGCTCTTGAAACTTGTTCGAGTGCAAAGTTGGCGAAAGTGTGCTGAATTCGGAGTTTACATATTTTGTTTGTGAATGATAAATTGCCTTTTGAATTACCTCCTGGACATATATCCTCATAGATAATATCGACCCACGGGATTGATAATCTAGGAATAAGTATCTCTACTATCTATTGAGAGATTACACGACACTTATTATTCATGAAAATTATAACTAATAAAGACCAAATCCTATTCATGAGTGATTATTATCTCTTGACCGATGTTGTCTGTTCCCTTTCTGGCAGTCTGTTGGCGGTGCTGTTTGCTCATCTATCGGTGAAGGCAACTTGTATTCCTTGCTTTTGCCCCCAAACAACAATGTACAAACTGACCACAATAATGATTGCACCTATAATCATGATTTAACATAATTAATTAGCATAATACAATTTTTAAAGGGGTCCGAAATTAGGCGGTTTTGTCCAAAGAGGGTTCAAAATGGAACTTATCTCAAATAAAGTCTTGAAGTTGCCAATATAGTCTCAAATAAGGTCCCGAGCTCATCGGCCGACCATCGAGCCCGTGCACCTCACGTGCACCTCACGTGCACCTCACGTGCATCTCACGTGCATCTGTTGTGCATCAAAGGGGTTAAAGTGACACTAATAGAGCGGGCATGGTGTACTGATTTCTTTCACACACATGCCTACGGCCAGCCGGAGCAGATCAATAAATGCCATAAAGATTAATGAAAATTATATTTAGAAATTCACCGTAAGCCACGTAAGCAAAACTACATCACAACTACGCAGTAACGAGAATCAGCAAAAGGATCAACTCAACAAGCGAACTTCAAAAATTATGTGCACTGAAAACGCTCCTAAGCTGACGTTGTTAGCAACACACTCTATCTAGAGTTCGAGAAAATAGTTCCAGCTCCGGAATTAGTCACTGCCTGCATATCCTTTTTTCCTTGAATACCCCCAAAATCAATAAAAACTACACATCCAAATTGCCTATGCGGCTCAAATGCAAAACAACCCTTGATGCAGCATCATCTGATTAAGAAAAAATAAGACAAGAAAATCAAAATTTTCCGATCACCAATCTCATATGAAAACATAATCACCAAAACATACTGTGTGGAAAGCTATTAAGCTCCTGAAAATTTCTCTCTGCTTTACCTCGCCAGCAGGCAGCAATAAAACGAAGCCAATAAACGCGGAAAAAAACAAAGAACGAGGATGACCTATTATCAGCTGAAATCTTTCGAGCAGGTCCGACGTAATTTACTCGATCCCCTAGAAAGAAGAGGCACAGACAGTGAAATACACAACATAAAAGAGTAAAGCGAAATGCATCAATGCATATTTCACCTCTCTTAAGTTGCTGCTTTGATTGTTCGCGGAGAGTGTATCATGAGTGACACTGAATACCTTTAAATATAAAGCATTTGTTACGTAAATAGGGAATTATTCTGCAAGACCTTTTGATTGAACACGCTTTTGACAAATTTGGAGGGTTCCATTGAATGAAGGAATCTTAATACTTCGTCATTGTGGACTGTTGATTGTACTCGAGAACGTGTATAATAAATATACGAGAGGAAGAAAAGCGTCGGTGATGAAAGAAGGTGACGTACCTTAAAACCTTTCACCTCTCTTAAGTTGCCGCTTTGATTGTTCGCGGAGAGTGTATCATGAGTGATACTGAAAACCTTTAAATATAAAGCATTTGTTACGTAAATAGGGAATTATTCTGCAAGACCTTTTGATTGAACACGCTTTTGATAAATTTGGAGGGTTCCGTTGAATGAAGGAATCTTAATACTTCGTCATTGTGGAGTGTTGATTGTACTCGAGAACGTGCATAATAAATACAGGAGAGGAAGAGAAGCGTCTGTGATGAAAGGAATTTTCTTATTAGTGACAGAGGAATAGTGTTATCTGGGGCAGACAGAAGATTAAAATTAGCCACACTCAAGGTGACGTCCCTTAAAACCTTCTAATGGGTTCACACGGGCAGAAACCTTCTAAAAGTATGGGGACACCCAGCTACAAAAACAGTTTAATCACATTCTGGGGTTTGTGGTGCTGATGGAGAGAAATTTCGGCCTTTGTTCAATAGACACGATTTCCTTGGGATCAAGAAGATAGAGAGGCTGCAAAGGAAAGGGGATTTATTTTTGCAAGGAGCAATAATATCGATAATCCTTGACTTTCTTTAAAATTGTTCGGTGTGATTCGTGAATTTTTTCCTTCAATTTACTCTCTAATTTTTTAAGGTTCCACTCCATGTAGTTTTCCCATTAAACAAGTCAATGACGTTGCTTTCGGAGGATCGTTCTCCGTATCGGGTATTGAATTGCATACGCCTCTCTTAGATGTCGATGGGAATGTGCCTTCTTGTACCGTGTCATCGCCTTTAAATAAGACTGGTTTGAGATATCAAATTGTCATGACCAATGCAGAAAGTGCGTGAACAAATGAAATGATTCAAGTAAGAGATAAACCGTAGAAATAAAACTTGAAAATAAGGGATTATCATAGTTCGACAGTGTGCCTACTCCACGGTGAGAGATCGATAGGATGATTCCTATATAATCAACAAAAATATATTGTTACAATTGTTCAATTACAGTCATTCATAGGTGTTCACCAATTCTAAATTGAACCTCAACTCATGAAAATTAATTACAAGAAAGGGCATTTCTCATGCTCTCGACTCTCTTGGACGATGGCTCTCGATATTTTCTATATCTCACACAAGTTTCACACATATTAAGCACACTTATTACTACCACAACGAAATATTTATATGCAAAAAAAAAAAATCTGTGAGCATTTCTATGACATCAACGAGGAAAAGAACTCTCATGGGAAATTAATTTCCCTTCTGCATCATTCGTGATCCCGTTGGCAAGAGTCCAATTCGGACTTTTCTAATATGGCTCGGGTTTCGTTACGCTTCATCGATCGAATTTCAAATCAATTGACATTAATTTCGGGCTATAATCAACACAAACTTCCCACTTTCCTCATGGACGGTTGAAGTTTCACGTGTAACGGCGGTAACATATTTGAATCCGAATTAGAGATCCATCAAGCCCATCACATCAACCATCATCACCATGCATTTTTGGCAAAGATTGAGAGGCTGTTCAACATCCTCAGATTCACATCCATTGCCAAAGAATAAACAAGTAACAGAGATATCTTCATAGTTCTAAGTTCTAACCCTTTGTCGTGTGATGCGCGTACGTGAATTTACATTCCATGGACTTCTTAGCCGAAGAATTCGATGCTCCATTAGGTAAGATTATCCAAAGGACTGAGATGGAGTTACCGGATTTGATGTCGTTAATACAATTTAAAGCTGTGTGAGTTGTGCTCTCAAGTCTAGCAAAGACGAAAGCTTAAACTGGTTCATTGCTTTGCCGTTAGTGGTCTGTTGTTACTAAGCAGGGTCCTTTTGGCTCATCTGTCGTTTAGTAAAGTTGGGTATCTCAACCATTTTCATTTTCTTCTCAATACGACAGAAGATAGATATATGCTAGTGCTGGTAAATTTTGACATTCTGGGGTCAGAGGGTGGGCTCGAGGCCTTTTTTAGCTCTGCTCACGTTCGAGAGACGGAGAGCTCCTTGATTGTCTTTCTGAAGAATGATCGACGCTTCTTTTAACCTATTACTTTTCCTCCCCTTTCCAGCCGTCTCTTTTGAGAAAAGGTCTCATTTTAGACTCCAATTTGAAATTTCTCCTTACGTTGGAAAAGTTATATTCTTTGGGCTCTTGAAACTTGTTCGAGTGCAAAGTTGGCGAAAGTGTGCTGAATTCGGAGTTTACATATTTTGTTTGTGAATGATAAATTGCCTTTTGAATTACCTCCTGGACATATATCCTCATAGATAATATCGACCCACGGGATTGATAATCTAGGAATAAGTATCTCTACTATCTATTGAGAGATTACACGACACTTATTATTCATGAAAATTATAACTAATAAAGACCAAATCCTATTCATGAGTGATTATTATCTCTTGACCGATGTTGTCTGTTCCCTTTCTGGCAGTCTGTTGGCGGTGCTGTTTGCTCATCTATCGGTGAAGGCAACTTGTATTCCTTGCTTTTGCCCCCAAACAACAATGTACAAACTGACCACAATAATGATTGCACCTATAATCATGATTTAACATAATTAATTAGCATAATACAATTTTTAAAGGGGTCCGAAATTAGGCGGTTTTGTCCAAAGAGGGTTCAAAATGGAACTTATCTCAAATAAAGTCTTGAAGTTGCCAATATAGTCTCAAATAAGGTCCCGAGCTCATCGGCCGACCATCGAGCCCGTGCACCTCACGTGCACCTCACGTGCACCTCACGTGCATCTCACGTGCATCTGTTGTGCATCAAAGGGGTTAAAGTGACACTAATAGAGCGGGCATGGTGTACTGATTTCTTTCACACACATGCCTACGGCCAGCCGGAGCAGATCAATAAATGCCATAAAGATTAATGAAAATTATATTTAGAAATTCACCGTAAGCCACGTAAGCAAAACTACATCACAACTACGCAGTAACGAGAATCAGCAAAAGGATCAACTCAACAAGCGAACTTCAAAAATTATGTGCACTGAAAACGCTCCTAAGCTGACGTTGTTAGCAACACACTCTATCTAGAGTTCGAGAAAATAGTTCCAGCTCCGGAATTAGTCACTGCCTGCATATCCTTTTTTCCTTGAATACCCCCAAAATCAATAAAAACTACACATCCAAATTGCCTATGCGGCTCAAATGCAAAACAACCCTTGATGCAGCATCATCTGATTAAGAAAAAATAAGACAAGAAAATCAAAATTTTCCGATCACCAATCTCATATGAAAACATAATCACCAAAACATACTGTGTGGAAAGCTATTAAGCTCCTGAAAATTTCTCTCTGCTTTACCTCGCCAGCAGGCAGCAATAAAACGAAGCCAATAAACGCGGAAAAAAACAAAGAACGAGGATGACCTATTATCAGCTGAAATCTTTCGAGCAGGTCCGACGTAATTTACTCGATCCCCTAGAAAGAAGAGGCACAGACAGTGAAATACACAACATAAAAGAGTAAAGCGAAATGCATCAATGCATATTTCACCTCTCTTAAGTTGCTGCTTTGATTGTTCGCGGAGAGTGTATCATGAGTGACACTGAATACCTTTAAATATAAAGCATTTGTTACGTAAATAGGGAATTATTCTGCAAGACCTTTTGATTGAACACGCTTTTGACAAATTTGGAGGGTTCCATTGAATGAAGGAATCTTAATACTTCGTCATTGTGGACTGTTGATTGTACTCGAGAACGTGTATAATAAATATACGAGAGGAAGAAAAGCGTCGGTGATGAAAGAAGGTGACGTACCTTAAAACCTTTCACCTCTCTTAAGTTGCCGCTTTGATTGTTCGCGGAGAGTGTATCATGAGTGATACTGAAAACCTTTAAATATAAAGCATTTGTTACGTAAATAGGGAATTATTCTGCAAGACCTTTTGATTGAACACGCTTTTGATAAATTTGGAGGGTTCCGTTGAATGAAGGAATCTTAATACTTCGTCATTGTGGAGTGTTGATTGTACTCGAGAACGTGCATAATAAATACAGGAGAGGAAGAGAAGCGTCTGTGATGAAAGGAATTTTCTTATTAGTGACAGAGGAATAGTGTTATCTGGGGCAGACAGAAGATTAAAATTAGCCACACTCAAGGTGACGTCCCTTAAAACCTTCTAATGGGTTCACACGGGCAGAAACCTTCTAAAAGTATGGGGACACCCAGCTACAAAAACAGTTTAATCACATTCTGGGGTTTGTGGTGCTGATGGAGAGAAATTTCGGCCTTTGTTCAATAGACACGATTTCCTTGGGATCAAGAAGATAGAGAGGCTGCAAAGGAAAGGGGATTTATTTTTGCAAGGAGCAATAATATCGATAATCCTTGACTTTCTTTAAAATTGTTCGGTGTGATTCGTGAATTTTTTCCTTCAATTTACTCTCTAATTTTTTAAGGTTCCACTCCATGTAGTTTTCCCATTAAACAAGTCAATGACGTTGCTTTCGGAGGATCGTTCTCCGTATCGGGTATTGAATTGCATACGCCTCTCTTAGATGTCGATGGGAATGTGCCTTCTTGTACCGTGTCATCGCCTTTAAATAAGACTGGTTTGAGATATCAAATTGTCATGACCAATGCAGAAAGTGCGTGAACAAATGAAATGATTCAAGTAAGAGATAAACCGTAGAAATAAAACTTGAAAATAAGGGATTATCATAGTTCGACAGTGTGCCTACTCCACGGTGAGAGATCGATAGGATGATTCCTATATAATCAACAAAAATATATTGTTACAATTGTTCAATTACAGTCATTCATAGGTGTTCACCAATTCTAAATTGAACCTCAACTCATGAAAATTAATTACAAGAAAGGGCATTTCTCATGCTCTCGACTCTCTTGGACGATGGCTCTCGATATTTTCTATATCTCACACAAGTTTCACACATATTAAGCACACTTATTACTACCACAACGAAATATTTATATGCGAAAAAAAAAATCTGTGAGCATTTCTATGACATCAACGAGGAAAAGAACTCTCATGGGAAATTAATTTCCCTTCTGCATCATTCGTGATCCCGTTGGCAAGAGTCCAATTCGGACTTTTCTAATATGGCTCGGGTTTCGTTACGCTTCATCGATCGAATTTCAAATCAATTGACATTAATTTCGGGCTATAATCAACACAAACTTCCCACTTTCCTCATGGACGGTTGAAGTTTCACGTGTAACGGCGGTAACATATTTGAATCCGAATTAGAGATCCATCAAGCCCATCACATCAACCATCATCACCATGCATTTTTGGCAAAGATTGAGAGGCTATTCAACATCCTCAGATTCACATCCATTGCCAAAGAATAAACAAGTAACAGAGATATCTTCATAGTTCTAAGTTCTAACCCTTTGTCGTGTGATGCGCGTACGTGAATTTACATTCCATGGACTTCTTAGCCGAAGAATTCGATGCTCCATTAAGTAAGATTATCCAAAGGACTGAGATGGAGTTACCGGATTTGATGTCGTTAATACAATTTAAAGCTGTGTGAGTTGTGCTCTCAAGTCTAGCAAAGACGAAAGCTTAAACTGGTTCATTGCTTTGCCGTTAGTGGTCTGTTGTTACTAATTAGGGTCGTTTTGGCTCATCTGTCGTTTAGTTAAGTTGGTATCTCAACCATTTTCATTTTCTTCTCAATACGACAGAAGATAGATATATGCTAGTGCTGGTAAATTTTGACATTCTGGGGTCTGACGGTGGGCTCGAGGCCTTTTTTAGCTCTGCTCACGTTCGAGAGACGGAGAGCTCCTTGATTGTCTTTCTGAAGAATGATCGACGCTTCTTTTAACCTATTACTTTTCCTCCCCTTTCCGGCCGTCTTTTTCTGTTTTTTTTTGTTTTTTGCTTTAATATTGATTTCACTACTGGTCATTTTTACCAAAAAATGTCGATGAAATACCTCTTGGAACATGGATCAATGAATAAATCGATAAAGGATGCGAATGGTTCTTTGCTTATTCTTGGATTGAAAAACGTAAACAACAAGAAAATTAAAGCTATTGAGACCAGAAACAATTGATAATGGCGATGTAAGGAGTATTGGAATAGAAAGATAAATTGAAAATAAAATTGTACAACCGATATTCATTGATTGATTGGCGGTCCTTTCTGTAAACTATAATTCATGTATTTATACTTACTATCGACTAGTTAACAACGATTACTAAGGAAATTATACAAGCTTTACATGACTTCCACAATTTAGCATCAGTTATCTACAAA
The DNA here is from genome assembly GCA_031216235.1 of Syzygium jambos. NCBI lineage: Eukaryota > Viridiplantae > Streptophyta > Magnoliopsida > Myrtales > Myrtaceae > Syzygium > Syzygium jambos. Next base: position 27,792,892 of record CM062230.1, read on the forward strand.
CAGTTAATCTCGAGATTATCAATCCTACTACTACGGCTTTTTTGCCTTCTCTTCTTCGATGATTACCATCTTATAACTGCATCCGAGATCCGCTCCACTACAGAGCAATCGTATTCCTCCATGTCTTCACGGTTATCCATCACCGTCGGACACTTAAGCTCCGCTACTTGACGAGTTACATCGGGTTCACTTCTTTATAAGCTCTTGGCGGTTGCATTCGAAATCGCCGGCTCCACTACTCAGGGCCGTCATTTCATTTTTCCACCCCTATCGACGGTCATGTCCACCGCGGTTCTTTTGCCGGCGAAGTCGATCTTCGATTGTCGACATTTGCTTCATCTTCTCACTTCATCCGCTAAAGTTGGTCAACTTGGCGATTTTTGATCCTGTCGGCTGTCTACCGAATTTCTCATCGATTTGGTCACCGACGGTAGCACTCGGGACGTTTTCTTGGGGTGGAAAAAAAACGGGTCAAATGCCGACAAGATCGTATCGATCAAAGACGACTTTAACCTCTTCGCGACTAAAAAAAAAAAAGGTACGAAATATCAAACTGAATAAATTTAAATAATTAAATAATCGGAAAAAAGAAGGAAAATTTTAGTCTCGAGCCCGCCGGCGACGGGCGATCGGCAGTTGGGGGGCATCCCTTGCGCGGCGAAGTCATCTCCGGGTGCGCCAAAAACGCTCCTTTCGCCGTCGCCGTCCCGGCCCTCGTCCTTTTCCTCTCTGGCCCTCATCTCCTTTGTCCGATCCCATGATTCTTTCCTCCCTTTTGATCACCTCGGACTCCTCCTTCTTCTGCTGTCCCAATTTTTCTAAATTTTCTTGAACACGTTTTGTCGATGTCGATGATTCTTCTCCACGTCGCGTAGCCCATCATGGTCCTCGCCGGCCGCACGCTTCGTGCTGTTTTGACCCCACCCTCGTGGACCTTACCCGGCGCCCGTGCGGTTATATAGGCGGTCGCTGCGACGGCGAAGTCAGGGTCCGGGGAGGGAGAGATGGATTCCGCAGATTCCCGCCGCGACGAGGAGGCTCCGTTGGTCGCCGCCGAGGCCCCGCCGGCTCCGTCGCCTCCGAGGGGCCATGCCCGTGATGTCCATATCCTGAGCTGCGGGTTCCTGCTCATCTTCAGCGCCTACGGCGCTGCTCAGAATCTCGAGAGCACCGTGAACACTGTGAGTTTTCCGAGTCGATTTCGTTGGAATTTTGGGTAAATTGAGAGAAGAAGTCGACGGTCGTGAGATGAAAACCCAGAGGCAGATTTTGCACTTCTGTGTCTGAGGTTGCTTTTAGGAATGTTTTTTTTTTGTTCGTTTGACGTTGCGTCTTGGTTTGATGTATTTCTTGATTTTTGTCGCAGGCGGATAATTTGGGCACGATCTCTCTTGGGATACTGTACGTGTCCTTCACTATCTTCTCCTTGGTGGCTTCTCTGGTGGTTCGTTCATTGGGTCCCAAAAATGCTATTCTTCTTGGGACTACTGGGTACTGGCTGTTCATAGCAGCGAATTTGAAACCATCCTGGTATGCCCTTCTGGGTCTGTAGGTTGTCTATACTACTCAGTCTGATTGCTTATAAATTTTCCGGTCCTGGTGTCTCAACAAGTCCGTGAATTTAGTGTATACATTGGTCATGCCTCTTATTCCCCCACAATGGGGTATATGAGGTTGCTCGCGGTAAACATAAGAGCCTGTGGGCATCTTAATGAGATGTTGTCGCAGGCAGATCACTATGCTCTAAACTCCAGAAATCTAGTTAGTTAGCTCATCATAGCTTGTCATCTAACTTAGTGCAAATGCATAAATACTATGGATCTGTAGATCAGAGGGATACTCAGTTGTGCTATTAATGTTTTTGGCCATCATAATGCCCCTTTCTCGACAAAACAAAATCGAAAGTGCCAGATAGAGATGGTGAAGACATCCTTAGTATTCAAATTGGACAGTTCAGTTTTGGGCTGAAAAAGAAATTGACAGTTGACGTTTCTGTTCATTTAATCATAAACTTTGTGGTGGACTGCACATTCTTCATCTTTTAGCTGTTCCTGATGCAGGTACACCATGGTTCCAGCTTCTTTATATCTCGGGTTTGCTGCGTCAATAATATGGGTTGGGCAGGTGGATTTGCTTCCTCTTGATTTGTGTGTAAACTCAGTCTGTCTTTATTTCAGGTCCACTGCTGTTATCTTGCTATCGGTTTTTTCCCTTACCTAATTTTTTTCTATCAGGGGACATATCTCACCTCGACTGCACGTACTCATGCAAAAGATTGCAGCTTACATGAAGGAACAATTATTGGTGCCTTTAATGGAGAATTTTGGGGAATGTTTGCCAGTCATCAGGTCAAATTTGCTAATTGATTTTTTTAAGATAGGCTTTTTATCTTAAACATCCAGCATGTTGTCCTGATCTTTTGGACCATGTCTTTGCAGGTTGTTGGGAATCTAGTATCGCTTGCTGTTTTGAGAGAGGAAACGGTATTTGGCATCCTCCCCTTTACTCATTCCTTCTTTTTTCTATCCTTCTGTTAACTTTCTAATGTCACTAGCTGTTTTTAGAGAGTAATCTGCATGGAGCATTCCCTTACTCATTTCTTTGTTTTTCGATTCTTTTGATTGTTCACTAACATACATAATCATACTGCATGATTTTTTCTCATTTTGTCCATTTATAAAAGGCAATCGATACTGTCTTTCAGTGAGATCCTTTCTTACGAATGGAAAGATGATTATAACAAGTGTGTCTGCATTTGTTCTTATCTTCCCTTGATTCTAAGAGTGTCATTATCCTTCATTGTGGATTTTGTTTCCCTTAAATGTAGGACGGGAGTGCAAGCGGAACGACATTACTGTTCATTGTGTTCCTTTGCAGTATGACCTTCGGCACCATACTTATGTGTTTCTTGAGAAAAAGAGACAGTAGAGAAGAAAGAGCTTCCCCAGAATTCCCTGCTAGTTTCCGTTCTTCTCTGGTGTCTCTATCGAAGTCTGTGATTACTCCTTTGTTTGATGTACAAATGCTTCTGGTAATCCCGCTGCTTGCATATTCAGGGCTGCAGCAAGCCTTTGTTTGGTAAGTAATACATTACTCTGTATCTTAGAACATGCATATGCCAGTCATTGATTTTTTGATTTGATGCATGCAATTTCTTGAAAACTTACTTAAGTTATCCTTTGACATGTCCAACGCGCCTTAAACAAGTGACAAGTCATTTTCTCCTTTAATTATAGCCATAAAGCAAGTTCATTGAAGAATTATTACATGGAGCTACAGTTGTATGCGGACCCGTCGGTACTTAAACACCAAGTAGTCCATCCCATAAAGCACTGTCACCCTAATGGAGATTGAATACTTTCTGTGAAGTTGTTAACTTTTGCATTGGTTTTACAATTGTCGATTCACACCAAGTAGTGTTACCATTTACTTGAGTTCATGGTAAGTACCATGGAAAAAATTGCCAATGCATAAATTACAACAGAACATACTTAAACAAATATGTCTGGTTTGATCAACTTGTTAATGAAAAGTCAAATAATGGATGCCTGCTAAATCTGTCTTAATCATGCTTGTTTTATTCTCCGTTTCTTCCCATCAGTTTCTATGAGAACATTATTTGAAGATACTCTAGATGATTACGTTATTATGCCAGTGATGAGTTGAACCAAGGTTGTGCACAATATGATCTCAATCTTAAAAGGAGAAGGCTCTGTGACAATACAATTGGCTAATCTGCATGGTACTATATGCAGAGTGTAAGATTGCTTGATGTGGTGATTCAAGGTCTTTAACGTTTCATTTAAATTGAATGACTCACGTGCCTTCAAACCTTGATGTTTGTTACATTGCGGTTTTCCTCAGCACCGGTTAATAAACCATCTTGATATCTTAGGGCTGAATTCACGAAGGACATTGTCAAACCAGCTCTTGGGGAGTCTGGTGTAGCTGGTTCCATGGTCGTCTATGGGGCGTTTGATGCTATAGTAAGTATTTAAATGCGTACAGGATTTGAATCTTCACTTTCTTCTTTTGATGCTATAGTAAGTATTTAAATGCATGCAGGATTTGAATCTTCACTTTCTTCTTAGCCATTGACAATTTCATTACTTTTATGTCTTTTTCTACTTTGTGAACAAACTAATTTTACAAAAGTATTATGGGTGGTGTTTCCTTTTTTCCTTTTTTAGTTTTGACATGTGCATCATGGACTATTGAGTGTTATATTCTTTATTTTTTTGTGGTGCTGCATGAATCCTGCAAATTATTAGTCCATGAGTGATTTTTGTACTTGAGGTCTACTTGGAGAGCTATTCTCAGGAACAAGCTACCATTAGGACCTAATACTGGAATAGCAGCAACTAGCTTGCCTGAGTTAAAAATTTTTTCCAGTTGGTTGATCTGTAAAAGTGGTTATGTTAGCTGACATATCCATTGCAGAACTGTAGGTTTTTGGATATACTGCAATATTATAATCTATTTTTTTAATATGTGTATCTTTCTCAGTGCTCCCTGGCTGCTGGTCGTCTCACCTCTGGTCTTACATCAATTACTTGGATAGTTTCCGGTGGCGCTCTTCTTCAGGCTTCTGCGTTCATCTGGATGTTGGTGAAAAGCAGGTTCTCTCTTTACTCAGATTGAGTTCTGGAGCAAATTCTAATCAACATTGTGATCTGAAGCATCTATTTCCACTGTTGTGATGTTGTAATGCAGCTTTAGCGGAGTGTTTCAGATTATATGCCCTCTTGTACTGGCTGGAATTTTGGGAATTGGTGATGGTGTTCTTAATACACAACTGAATGCTCTTCTTGGATTGCTCTTCAAGAGAGATACGGTAAGAAAAAAGTTGAGGCATGACTCTTTCTAGTATTCCATGCATGAACATAAAGTACGATGAAGGATTCTGCCAGTGAATTTCAAAACTTCGAATGATCCCTTGTAAAGAGTTGAATTAGGCTCGTTACTCACTTCAATTGAACTTCTGAGTTGTGATCTACGAAATTTCATCTACCATCCGGTGTCAATATTGAGAGCTTTTGTGTGAACGTGCATTACTTTGTATTGTCGCTTGCCTAACTTTTCATGAAGCAGAGTGCTTGCATTACATGCATTTAATATATAGGGTAGGTGTATCTGAGTTGTTTCTTTCTGATTTCATATGAATCATCATCCAAGCATGATTGTTTGTCCATGTTGATTGCTTCTGGGGACAGGAAGGAGCATTTGCGCAGCTTAAAGTCTGGCAGAGTGCATCGATTGCAGTGATCTTCTTCTTGAGCCCATACATCTCGTTGGAGGCTATGTTATGGACAATGCTCGCCGGAGTCTGTCTCTCATATTCTGTGTTTTTGTGCCTCTCTCTTAATGTAGAAAAAGCATTCTCCCATTTAGGTTCTTGAAAGCTTTGAATCCTCATGTATCACGCTTCCAATATTCGCATCATATGGCAAAGTTGTATTCTCTGGGCTCTTGGACCTGTTTGCATGCAAAGTTCGCAAAAGTGAACTGAGAGTGTAATTATCATGTCTGTGAATGAGAATTTACCTTTTGAATTTCCTCAGACATATGTGCTCTTTGAAAGGAAGGAAGAGGACACAGGTGGAGTTTCAGATGGCAAGTAAAGACAATCACTGTCCTTTCCCAAGTGCGGTTCTATGAGGCGGTGGGGTCATATATTCATGTCATTTTAGCTGTCATAATCTCTGGATTTGAACGGACAGTTCATTCCTGAGAAAGCACAGATCTCGACATGGCTACTCCATAAAAAGCATAGTGAGGCTTTAATGGCATACTGGTCGACCTGGTGGTGGTGTGGTCGGCTCTCTCTTGTCGTTATGCATGGGTTGAGGTGGAAGTACAAAATGAGAGAATAAACACCACGAGTGTAGTATACGTACTAAATTGAATCCAAATTATTGAAAATACAGGGTTCCTCCCATTAGATGTGACGGTCAAGATTTAATTTAGTGTTTGTACTCGGTTCTCCTGATATTTTCATCTGTCCTTTGATAGAGCTAATTTTATGTGTTTTAACATTGAATCGAAATTTTTTTTAGTAGTTAGATCATAGATTTATCTTGTGCTATCTATATGTTAAACTTTAGTTTTCTTTCGGGTTGAAAGAAATACTATCTATCAAAGCTTGGGCATTATTAACATATGAAAAAGGAGCAGCCCCTAGGCCGGGGTGTTATGGGGGAGCATAGGGATAGGTGAAGGATTCGAAACCTTGAAGAGCTATAAAGAGTCAAGGGTAAGGGGGGAAATAGCATTTGTCGACCTCATATTCAGAGGGACAATTAATAAAAGTTAAATTTATTGTATTTGTATTAATTCAATCATAAATATTTTAATTTGATCAATTTAGTCTTAAATCTTTTAATAATTTGACAATATAGTTTATTTAGCCAATCTTGATCGGAAATTGATGACGTGGGAGTTGGTTGTCCCACATGGCACGGCCGATGTTAATGTGAAATTTTTTTGAAAATTTTAATTTTTTTTTAAAATTCTTTTTAAAATATTATTATTTTTCTTTTTTCTTTGTTGAGGCCCTGCGGGGGCCACTGGCCATCAGTCAAGGCTCGGCGACCCCTGATAGCCACTAGGTGAGGGCCTGTGAGCCCTTGTCGATCACTGGCAAGGCTCGTGCCTAGATCTAAGCGAGGGCTGTGAGGCCTCGCCAGCCATGGCGTTTGAGTAAGGGCCGCGAGCTCTCGCCCAACGTTGGCTATGCCACGTAGGACGGCTGGCTTCCAAGTTATCTTTTTTCGATCAAAATTGACCGGATGGACTATATTTGATTTAAGACTAAATTGGCTAAATTGAAAAAAAAGAACTAAATTAATACAACTGCAATAAGTTTAGGACTTTTTGGATAATTTCCCCCATGGTCGGCAAGCCGTTGGGTGTTTGGGTGTTCAATGGTCATTGGTCAGTGACCCCATTTTCGAGGCTGAACCTTGGCCCAAAAGTTCATTTCCTCTTGGGCAGAACGGTTCGACTCAGTTGCCAAATCCATTAAAACAGTTGTCGGGCTTGGCTTGGCTTGGTGCTTTCTCAAACTCGGCCGAGGTCTGGGCATTGTCGGCCACCCAGCGGGCCGTGCCTAGTATACCATTGTTTGAATCGAGCTCATGCCCAAACACGGGCCTGGTCGTGTTAGGTTGTTGCGTGCCCAAGCTGGCATGGCCCGTTAGCTAGGCCTAGCCTACCATAAACAATGGTGACGCTAATTTGAGTCGCTCAGTTCGGATACATGTGAATGTTGGTTATGCAAGTGTCATGAGTTGGTAGTTCCTTGGCCACAAAATAGCTTGTGCGGCACTTGAAGAGTTGAGAAAACCTTAAGCCAGCCTTCATTCTATAGTTGTTCCTATTAAAGGTATGCCGAATAACACTCTCGTAATAGATTGTACCATGCTCAGCTTAGTTCAGGCATTTAGTCTCTTGAGCAAGGCATAAAAAACAATTTTGGTACAATAACTAGTTTCGAATTGTCATGGCCTTATTAGGAGAGTGGCATCAACTCTCAATCAGTTTATGGACCGGAGGCCAATCCCGCCTTCAAAACTCTTAAGGGTATATTCATTATAACTTAGAACTTTTAGCATAAAGTGCCCCGCCGCCACTCCCACGAACCGTTTGTATCATCCTATCTGCATTGCTCGCTTTTCATCCGATACCGCCAAGCTCCACTCACGAGGGTATGGGAGTACAGGACGGTCGTGGTCCGTGACACAAGCATAGATCTCTTTGGTTTTATGTCCGTCTAGGTGCACGGCCAATCTTCTTGGAGTCCGGGCAACAACTGCATCAGCAACGCGCGGGCGCGCGCGACCGCGGAGCATGTCCGTGATCACCTCGGCAACGCCGCGTCAGACACACAGGGTCCCGATTAGATAAATCGAGAAACACCAAGGACCCCGCTCGAAAATAAGAAAAAGTTGGGAGGGTCGATTAGTGCGAACAGCAAAACGAAAAAGCTTAGGTTCTAAATGCGTTAACTTAAAAATAAATTCCTTCTTCTTCTTCAACAGAATATCATTATTTACTTACTCGGCAATTTTCTCTATCCTCCTCGTTCATGATCAGTGCCACCTCGCGCTTTTTTATTTACCCTCCTCCTCCCTCCCTCCCTCCCTCCCGTGCCTCCTTGCGGACAAGCGGCTAGATCACCGAATTCCACAACGCCCCCAAATTGGTCGCATGACGCCCCATTTCACGGTGTCGGCGATCTCCGCGTTTTCGCTCCTCCGAGGAAATAAAGGGGGATCGAAACGATAAAGCTCCGATCTTTATCCCTTCCTTGTCGAATCTCGCCGATACCCCGCCTCCCGGAATCCGATCCGGATCGAACCCCCCGCCCCCCCGAAACCGTCACCGACCGGGAATGGCGGCATCGAGGCGCCTCCGCGACCTGCAGTCGCAGCCGGCGAACAAGACCTGCGTCGACTGCGCCCAGAAGAACCCGCAGTGGGCGTCGGTGTCCTACGGCGTCTTCATGTGCCTCGAGTGCTCCGGCAAGCACCGCGGCCTCGGCGTCCACATCTCCTTCGTCCGATCCGTCACCATGGACTCCTGGTCCGAGATCCAGATCAAGAAGATGGAGGCCGGGGGCAACGAGCAGCTCAACGCCTTCCTCGCCCAGTACGGGATCCCCAAGGAGACCGACATCGTCACCAAGTACAACACCAAGGCCGCCGGCGTGTACCGCGACCGGATTCAGGCGCTCGCCGAGGGCCGCCCGTGGCGGGACCCTCCCGTCGTGAAGGAGAGCCTCGGCGGGGGCAAGAGCAGGCCTCCCTTGGCTCAGAAAACCGGCGGCGGCGGCGGCGCGGACGGCGGTTGGGATAGCTGGGATAATGACGACAGCTTTAGATCTTCCAGCGATATGAGGCGGAATCAATCGGCCAACGATTTTAGGGGCGGTGCTGGCGGCGGAGGGAGAAGTGGCGCTCCGGTGAGATCTAAGTCTACACAGGACATCTACACTCGGTCGCAGTTGGAGGCGTCCGCGGCTAATAAGGAGAGCTTCTTTGCTCAGAAGATGGCAGAGAACGATTCGCGGCCCGAGGGGCTCCCACCCTCGCAAGGCGGAAAATATGTTGGGTTTGGATCGAGCCCTGCGCCTCCCAGGATGAGTAACAACAATAATTCACAAGGGGACGTGCTCTCTGTTGTATCCCAGGTTTGTTGTCATACGGAAATTGTTGGTGATTCGTTTGATTGATGTAGTGTAGGATGTATTATTAGTGAATCGAGGATTTTGTCTTTTTTGCAGGGATTGGGTAGGTTGTCATTGGTTGCGGCATCAGCAGCTCAGTCGGCTGCAAGTGTGGTCCAAGCAGGAACGAAGGAGATCACTGCTAAGGTATGCAGAATTTGGAATACTATTGGTTTGGCTTGTATTCAGTTGGACAAGAAGTTGCCTCTTCGAGGTATCTGAGAATGTAATTAGCTGGAACTAGGCCAGCAACAAGTTCAGCAGTATTGATTTATTGGGGAAGATTGGCTGCAGATTTTTTGTTCTTGATTTCTTTCTCATGCTTAAGATTCTCTATCGTCATGGTAGATTTTGCTTGGAAAAGACTAACTGAGGAATAGTTTTTCTTGCCGTATGCTCGAATCTTTCTCTTGCATGCTAATGGCGCTGGTTAGATGAATCGGTGGACCAAAGGGTGCAATTGGGATGGTAATTATTTGTATGGATAGTGATTGGAGCATTGACCTCTTGGAAGGTTTTGGATGATAATGTTACAAAGTAAGCTAGCTTAGCGCAGAAGTTTTGAGCAAAGTTAAAGCATGTGGGTCATGAAAATTACAAGTCTTATATAGTCTCGTAGCCATCTGGTATATCTTGAATTTGCAGTTGTTTGAGAATGTGTTTCAGACGATTATTTTGAGTTGACCTTTGGGCAGAAATTTTAGTGACTCTTGTTGGTATGATTCTGAACAATGCAACATAATCAGACAACTTAATTCTTGATATTTAGGAGCTCACTTACAGCAGAAAACTGACATTTTGATAATGGCATCATTAGGCGAGTAAGGTTATAGGATAAGACCCACTATAGTTTTCTTTTTCTTTTTCTTTTTCTTTGGAGTGAGGGACATTGTCGAGGACTACTACTACATTGTTGCAATTGCCGTTGTGTTTGTGGATTAGGAATGATATACAACACTCGTTTCATTTTGCTGGAGAGATATACCCTTTACTTGGGGCCAATACTGGATAAGTATTCTTGCTCTTTCCAGTCAAGCAACATTATGGAGCATATCTTGGGTTTCTTTGCAAAAAGGTTAAACGTTACTTGAATGGTTTGAGAATTGTCTCCACTGGTTCTGTAGATCAACGACCATATGTTAGATGATTCCACCCCCTAGGACTCCTTTTCATCTTGTCAAATAGTTTATTAGTTAGTGGGTAGAGCAGTTACGTTTTCATTAGTATTGTGAGTTCAGATTGGCCAGGAATTGCTTTAGTTTCTTGGACTTTAAGTACCTTCTTTTAGTAATTGGTTCATAAGTTGTCTTTTCTGTATGACTTTGCCTCAGAAGTTTATTCTGTGTTATTTCCACCACATGCTTTCAAAATCCTTAAAGTCATTGTGCTTTATTGTGGGAATGTAGTCACTCTTGAAGCAAGTGATGCTTGCATTATGCCCTGTTCTTTCCCTGTGTCACTTTGCTCTTTGAAGTTAATTTGGTGTCACTTTGCTCCCTATACTTTTACAGCCTGTCCTAGTTTTCCTTGCAATCCTTACTATCGCCGTACTTCTGTGTGAATGTAGTCCATCACTCTTGAAATCCTTCCTCATTAGTCACATGCATAAGGAGTAACTGAATCGCATCCTAAAAACATAAGGATTGGGGCAAATGTAGATAGCGTAAAGATAAAGGACAATGTTTTCCTACTACCAAAACAAAAAGAAAAATAAAAGGGAATTGCAAGGGAAATCTAAAACAAAATAATTTGAGCCGGCAAATTGATGTGGTTGTGGAGTGCAAAATTCGTTGGTCAACTTTATCTTTTCTCTTTAGAAAAAAAAAGAAAAACCTGCCTCTTTTTTTCAATTAGTTGTACAAGGATGATGAGTCCCAAATTAGTGTCCCGATTAAACTGATAGTTTGAAGAGAGATCACAATGAATAATGATGATTCAAGACAAATGTATTCCTTTAGGCATCATAACCAGCACATCCCAGGAGTTCTTGAGCACCACACTAAAAAAGAGCTGTGTCACTCAATCCAAAGGCAAACAATTGCTAAAACTCAATAAACTTTATTCACTCCATGGTTTCTATCCACTGGAAAGCATGTATTTATAGATAATCAAATCTTACTCCAAACTGAAGTAGGAAACCTCTAGGCAAGAAACATAATTGAAATAGGAATCTTAGTACAAGAAATGCAATATCCTACTTATAATAAAATATGAAAATTAATAATAGGTAGAATCTCTCCCAGTTGGCACTCTCGTTCGAGTCGTGAATTAATACAACTGTCCATCATAATCAAAGCTTGGTAAAAGCATCAATATTTGGACAAATATCAACTTGTTTAATTGTGTGACTGCATCGAGTATCAGGGAAGTAGTTAGAGTTCTGGTTGCATAATGGGCCTTGTTAAACTTTAGCTCGTTAAGTATTAAACGGGTGTTCTTGTTCTCTGCTGTCAGCTTCTGTGTTTCTATGTCAACATTACGTTGCAGAAATTTGTAAGCAATGATGTGATTTGACAGTGGTCTTTGTAAGCATTGTTTTCTCTTATGTACTTAAAATATGTAATGGGTAGCTACTCCCTTTTTCCCTCACATTTTGTTAATTTTGGTTCAGCCTTTAGCTCTCAATGATCTTAAAGAACTTATTGCAGACTTTACGAAGTTTAGGCATTTTGCTTTTCTCATGATTATGCTTGAAAGGCTCCCTGTATTCTCTTTTGCCCAATAACTAAATTTTTATGATCTGAGGACAACTTAGGACATTTAACTGACCCTTTTGCATAATGGTTGTTGCCAAACTATCATCTGTGAAATGTCAACCATTTGCTGGCCTTTTAACTGTGTGGATGATGATGGTTTAGTATCTTTTTCAGATTCTTTCATATATGAAAGCCACAAGTCTGCAGGCTGTTTTTTTGTTGGAGTAAAATCTATGATCTTTGTGGTTGTTAAATTGGGGTAATTGTCTGGGTATCTTTCTGGAAGATTTGACTGGTTCTTTTGATTCTGTTGATATGAATTTCTTTTTGGTTCAATTTCACTCTCCTATCTCAGCATTTAATGCTGGGATCCGGATGATTCTTTACTGCTGGACTTGGGTGTCTTTGAGGATTAGAAGTCAATGCTGTTACTCAGTTAATGCCCTTTTCTGCTCCTACTATTGACTCATAAAGTGCATGCTCTTAGTTTGATTCTCTGGTCTTGATTATGATCAGCATTCTTATGATAAGGATATGTGAGCATTTTTGTTTGGTTTTTCCTTGATGGGTTGAATGAATCTCCTTCTTTTGGTTGGTTATATTGAGATAAATCATTTTACAGGTGAAGGAAGGAGGCTATGATCACAAGGTGAATGAAACTGTCAGTGTTGTGACCAACAAAACTACAGAGATTGGACAGAGGACGTGGGGCATTATGAAAGGAGTAATGGCGATAGCTTCCCAGAAGGTTGAGGAGTATACTAAAGATGGCGTGACCTGGAACAATGAAAACTGGCAACGAAACGACAGTGAGAGAAACGGATATTATCAGGAGTTTAATCAAGAGAGTAAAGAATGGAACGCTTCTTCTGGAGGGCAGTCGTCTTCAAGTGGAAATGCCAAAACCTTTAGCTCGACCTCCTGGGACGATTGGGACCACAAAGAGAATAAGAAGGTAGAAACAACAAAGGGAGGCACATCTGGTAACAATGACAGTTGGGCTGGATGGGATGATGCAAAGGACGATGGATTTGATAACTGGTATCAGAGTGCCCCAAATAAGGGAACTGCTGGTCACAATGGGAAATCAGATGCCACATGGACAGAAGGAGGCTTCCTTTAAGGTATATGACAACTTCTCTATTGTGCTTTGAAATGCAACTTTTTGTGGTATCAATTATTGTGAAAGTTGATGTGCATCTTAATGCTAAGGACTCAACGCCCTGTTCTCTTTTATTTATATATATTTTTAAAGAGAAACAGGTTTTCACATCTTGAAGAAGCTTCTTATATATTTTTTTCCCCCACTCGTCACACGCAGTACTTAACTTCACATAACTTCAAATAGACTGATGGAGGTGTCAATAGTGCTGAGCTCTCAGCATCGACCTCTCTGCTCTGTCTGACTTTTTCTAATCATGAACTATATAGCAAGAACAGCTTTCGATCAGATAATATTTTATTTGGCAAGGTAGAGCATATTATATTTCTCCTGACTCCATTTTATTTGTGACTTTTTGACAAGATTGTAGCTACTCATCCGATGGCGAGTAAGACGGAGATTTATTCAATAGAAGGTATCAAACACCTGCCGATAATGGTTTCTAAACTCTTTTTTAGGTTTTGCGTCAATGTTTTCTTGTGAAATTTATGGACAGCTTTGGCATGTTCCGAAGTAGTTTATGTATGTATAACTTTCATCAAAGGTTGAGAGAAGACTGATTTTTGTGAGTACAATATCATTATTTGTAACTGGAATTTTTTTAAAACAATTCAACGGTCATGTTGACTTTAGTCGGATATAGTGCTTTTTGTGATTATGTGTTCCATGTTATTTGGTTTTTGATTCATATTTATAAATTTGTTGCCAGTCCAATACTGTTAAAGATGAAGCTATTCTGGGGAGGGTTAACATACCTAAAGTTCATCAGGTCAAATCCTCCATTTCGAGGATCATGCAAAGTGGGTTAACATGCATCATCACATTTACAAAGATTCATTGTACTAGAAAATGGACTATTGATGTTCTGGCATTGGTCTTAGAGGTGGTCTATCAAAGATGTGAATTTAACTTAAGTTGCGTGCTTATATGAGTTGAAACTTTGAAGGAAAAGAGAACGGTAAAGTCTATTCCCTTATTTTTTTTTGTTGGTCCTTTATCTTTAGCATTCGTTGTTAACATTGGACTGCGATTTTTTGTTTGGATTGATATTGCTCGGATATCTTGATTTTATCTTCCTTCTGAACTACTAGTAGCTGGGTGAAGGGCAACTCTTTTAGCGCACAAAGGTTCTCATACAATCTACATACTAGGCAGATGATCCATTGTTGAAAATTGATAACTAGGCATGTTTACTATGTAACATTACATCACACACACTGCTTACTTGACCGATATTGTCGCACTGCAAGTCAGTGACCAACCTCTTTACAGTGACTACACAGAAAAGGCTACATAGGTCTTCCCTCGCCCCGCCGGGATGCTCAAGCGCATGATTCTGCGTTTGCGCCGTTGATGATCTTGCAATTTTTCTCGGGAACCTCGTTGCTTTGGACCACACCCTGCTGCACCACAAGTACTGAGGATACGAGACCTTCGTCAGATTGAGCCAAAATGCTTCCTATGAGCCCCAGTTCGTCATGCTTGATCTCATGGTTAGCCAGCTTTGCCTCCATCCACCATGGGAACTTACCCTTTCCTACCACAACCAAATCATATTCCTGGCTTCGGCCTATTGCCATCAGTGTTTCCACGAGGTTGTTGTTCGCAGCCTTCACCGAGTAGTTTGTTGAGCCATGATTAGTCCGGAATTCCTCCACTGCCGCCTCATCCATTTCCTATTCGAGATCATTTACTTCTGATGTTTACTCCTTATTTCATCAACTGGCAATTTTGAAATTGTTCTTAAGAAAGCCTCAAGAAAGCTTACCTTTTCTTTCTCTTCATCACCTGGCTCTGCGGGGATGCACCGTCTCTCCTCTAACAGATTTAGTGAGGAAGAGCCTGTGTCGTTCATAAAATCCTTCCCGGGTTCATCAAAGAACCGTATAATGCTAACTTTGACAACCGGATTGTTTGCCATCCTTCGCACCAGCGCCAAAGCCTCCTGATCGTCTGGTCCGCCAAAGAATACGACACAAATCCGTCTTTCCACAATGGCTTCCTGCTCTTCGCATTGCCTGAACTCGTCGCCATGCCCGCGGTCTAGGAGTATGGCCACGGTGCACAGCGCACTTTCGAGCACTTTCCTGTTGACCTCTCTCCATTCGTAGCTCACGCTCTCTATTTCCTCCTCGTTCTCTCTTCTCCATTGCTTGTGAAATGGCAAGATGATCATTTTTGCCCTCTTCTCTTGCGCCACGTGGTTAATGTCCTCGTGCATGGTGGACAAGACTGAGATGGCCGTCGAGTGGTGGATAGTCAGGTGACTTGCTTGGCTGTACGCCCGAAGAGCCACCGCCACTTGGTCATGCATGCTGCCATGACAAAAGCAGTTGATGAGGGGAAGCCCGTTCTTCCGAGCTCGCCTGACCATGATGATGGATGACGGACGGTTAGTGAGCTCGACAAGCCGGACTACGTGGAGCCGGAGAGGGGGACTCAGACTGGTCCTTGTGAACTCCATGAGTTTCATTAGTGACGGTATGTTTCCCGGTCCATGTATGCAGGCGAGCACCCGGAGCTCGTCTTCCGAAAGGTGCTGTTGTCTTCTCAATCTGCGAACGACCAGAGGAGGGATGGTTTGCCTCGGTTTATAGATGGCCATGACTATAGGAGTCGTCATGAAGGTGGTGAATATCGCCATGAGGACTAAAATCGCGAACACCTCGTCGTTCAGGACCTGTTGTTGACAAGAAAAGAAAACAAAACAATCTCTTCATACACTTAAAAAACATTAACTTGATAATTTGAGTCAATAAACCAATTAGTGTACTGACGTTGCTTTTTTTTTTTTGGGATAATTAGTTAGTTCAACACTACAAGGGTATTTTAGTCATAAATTAACTTTATCCTCATCATTTTGACAAAAAGAAAAAAACTTAATCGTCATCACTATTTACATATTTAACTTTCGTTTCTAATAGAGCACACTTGTTTTATTATTTTCTAAATGATTTGTATTCCCGTCAACCCCGATGAATCTGCTCATTTTAGGGGTTCAAATCTTTATAAATCATTGTTTTTATTAGTAAAAGGGGTGAGAAAGGATGACCATCGCACATTTCGAGACCATTTGCTTTAAAAAAGAATTTCAATTTTTGTAAAAATTAAGAGCGAGTTTTCGTAAGTGGAAGAACAAAAGAAATTTGAAAATATGTTTGTATCCCATCATATCACAAAAAAGCAATTTTTTGGTACTTCGAATATCTTTATTTTGCAATTAGCACGAGACAATGAAACACCAAAACTTATTTTCGGTCTATAACTTAATAATTTTTTTGACAATAATTCTTCTTATTTGTTAGAAATATCTTTAGAGTTTCTCCAAACCAACTTTTCGAATTTGTTTTGGATCTCACGTGAAAATGAAAAAAAGAAAGAAAGAGAGAATTTGGTAAAACATTCTTCACCAACTAAAGGAACCCTTCGTTGGATATAGTGCTCCTTTAAAAGGATAGAACACACCGCAATCTCCTTTTATTCCAAAAGCGATCGCCACGGATTTGTTTCACTCACAAGCAAAACCTAATCTCCCCAATATCCCAAAAAGAGGGAAACATCTCGAACATACCACAATACAAAAGCATAAGAAAAAAGCAGGAAAATTACATATCATCCTTTATTGCTTGCGCGGATCCACACAAGTTTAGAACAACTCCGAAGAAGACACATAGATCATTATATTCCGAGCTACGGCTCTAGGGTGAAAAGATGAAAACGAGGGCACATAACGAATTTATAATGTCACTATTGATCTCCCACTATCAGAAAAAGGAATCATATCACAAACCCTAATTGGCTGATTTAGTTTTATTCACTGTGTAAGTGCTGGTTTTGTGGAGATAAAAGTCAAAAAGGCACGTAGCCACCGCAATGCAGCCTCTCCCCATGTCTAGTGTCTTTCTGGGGCATATTGAAGCTTGGTTTTGACAGGGTCATTGGCAAATCATTTGATCTACACCACTCCAACAAAAGCTAAACCAGACCCTAAGAACAAGCATGTTGTTCAAAGAGTTCTCCTCCTCCCCACGATTAGGACATCTAGTGACATGGTTTACAGATAAGTACGACATGCTTGCCGCTGAGAAAAATATCTATTAAGTGGGGTGTTAACCCATTTGGTGTCATAATCCATATAATCATGACTTTTGCGAAGCTCACAGATTGAAGTGGCCATCGTTTTTATGCACATTAAAGTTGGAAACGACTAGCAAGGTTGACAACCATGTCTGGAATTGATACTGCGCCGTATGTCAAGCGATAGCCAAAGGCATGGTTTGGGGCGCCACCAATTGACTAGTACTTTCTTGTGCACTAAAGGGTTAACAAGAAGGGAGTTTGGTAATCTTGTGGACCGCCATTTGAAAGATAAGTATAAAATCATTTATGCACATAAGTTTCTGAAAGCCTGAATATACTGCCAAAAGGACAACCTGAACTCGAGAATCATCATATACATTATTTAAAAGAAAATTGAAATGCACATGATTCGATCTTACCTTATGAGCATACCCAAGATGTGAAGTTTAGTTGCATTATTTATACGCTAACTTAAGCATGAAGTTTCTCGGTTTTCTTTTCATTTAATTTGTTGGGAAGAACAACCTAGGATGCTGATTGTCTAAATAGGAATCACTGACCAGCAACTTAGGAACCCTAGCTACCATCACAAAGGATTCTTTCTATATATCAACTTGTGGAACGGTTTATTTTCACATATTCATGGGTCTGGAATTTACTTACGGTGGGCCTTTTCGCCATCGAAAGAGAAGTTCTCATACATTACGTGTTCCGATGAAGGCTTATACATCTAGCTATGTCCTTTGGAGCTAATATTTCATAAGTTGTTTGATCTTGCCAAGGGTGGAAAAAAGGAGGTTTAAAAGACAAAGTGTAAAGTGCACCGCGGAAAGTCTTTTGACAAGTCAAGGGGAACATGGATCAAAACACTATTAAAAGGTGAGAGACTAATCATAGCTTGATTAATGTGAGCTATACTAAAACTAGGAAATTCTACGAAATCGATTTACAAGATAATGTGGTAGAGTGTAAGTGAACATTTAAACAAAGCATTTGTAAGTCCCTCATCGATTTGTCAACTAACCTTATACACCAATCTTAGCTAGATAAAGACACAAACACTGGACTCATGCACTAAAGATTTAGGTACATATATGTGTCCGAGAACTTAAAAAGTAAGTTTTGCCGTTCATGGATGAATTAATTAAACTTAAACATCCATTTTTTGATCTTGTCTCAAAATCGTGGGAGAAGGAAACACTAACCTTCTTTTCTTTGCCAATGTTGAGAACAATGAGCTCCACCAACCCTCTAGTGTTCATCAACACACCAAGCGCAAGTGAGTCCCTAATGGGAATCATACACACCATTGCCACCACAAATGTCCCTAGAATTTTACCGGTACATGCCATGGATATTACCAGCAACGACAACCCCCACGCCTCTGCCCCCCGGATCTTAGCAATGTCGGTCTTCAACCCGCTCGACGCGAAGTAGAGCGGGAGGAGCAAACCCAACACGAAGTCCTCGATCCTCTTGATCAATCTAGTTGCAAACACGCCTTCTTTCGGGATCGTCAAGCCGAACACGAAGGCTCCGAAGATGGAGTGGATCCCTATAAGATCAGTCATGAACCCGGATAGCATTACCCCGGCTAGGGTTATGCAAATATAAGCCTCGTCCACGAAATCGTACTCCAGCGAGCACTGTCGGGCCATCCAGTTCATCATGGGCCGGATGACAACAAACATGAAGCCAACATAGGCCATACCTGAAATGAGGATCCACAGGGAAATCAACGGGCTTTTCGGGCCGCCGCTGCCACCCCCGGCAAGCGCCACCACCAGGGCCAGCATGATCCAAGCAGCGACATCATTGAACGCGGCAGCGGCCATGGCGGTCTCGCCCACTCGGGTGGTGAGAAGCTTGAGCTCCGCAAGGATGCGGGCTAGGACGGGGAACGCGGTGATGGACAGGGCGACTCCCATGAACATAAGGAACTGGCTGTAACCGACCTTCTCTTCCCCGTGGATGAGCTTGCGGAGGATGAAGGTGGCCCCCATTCCAAAGAGGAAAGGGAGCGACATGCCGGCGAACGCGATGCCAAAAGCATTCTTGCCACTCCTCCGGAGGGAGCCCAAGTCGAGCTCGAGGCCCACTAGGAACAAATAGAAGAGTAGGCCGATGCTCGCCACGGACTCGAGTACTGGAATGCTCCACGAAGGGAAAACTAGGTTCAGGAAGCTGTCGACGCGCCCTAGCGCCGACGGCCCGAGCAGAATTCCACCCTGAAACAAGAGATCCAACCAAAAACATGTCAAGCGTGTTGCGTAGCCTTTATGACATACAGATTTTTCACGATTCTCCTATGCTGGTCATTCGATGCCTTTACGATTTTCTTCTCAATTTATGTGTTGCCTCTCTATAAGTATGATTTCACTAGCGTTACTTATATATCACAACCGAAAAGGCCAATCGAATAGCAATCATGTACCAAAATCTCAGCAATGACTTTGGGTTGGCGAAGTGGTTTGAGGAGGAAGGCGAGGAATCGGCTGAGGAAGAGGACCAAAATGGTTTGGACGATGAGCAAAGGGAAGGCGTGGCTCAACGGGTTGTCTCCTTGCCATGCTCCGTCCGATGATATCCGCACCGTCGTCATGTTAGGTGACAACGTTGACATGGTTGATGAGCAAACTTCTTTGAGATTGGGATCGACAAGGGTTTCGATAATTGAGCTTTCACAAAATCTGAGGATGCCTTGGGCTATTTAACGTCGATGGCATGGAACTTTCAATTCTGAATGAACGCTAGCTTACTCCAAGTGCGCCTAGATTCGCAAAATATGATATCATATAACCTAAAATAATTTTTTTGTGGATAACTTTGCGTTCCACTGAAGGGTTTTGGTGTTAACATGTACCGGGTAAGGCTGTAGCCGGGTACGTTCCATCATGTTTTGTGTTAGAGCAATATAATATTAATGCCTAACATATAAATGGAATTTTTTTTTCCCACGAAGTCCTAAACCTGTTGCACTCTACCAATTCAGTCTTAAAACTTTCAATTTTGCTAATTGAGTCTTAAACATTTTTACATTTTATCAATTAAATCCCTCCGACTTTTTTTTATTGGAATCACTGACGTAGACACTAGCTATCTTACGTGGCACAGTCGGCGCTGACATAAATAATTTTTCATAATATTTTTTTTTCGAATTTTTTAATTAATTTAATTTAATTTAATTTCTTTTTCCTTTTTTCCTTTTCATCTCTTTTCTCTCTTTTATTTTTATTTTTTTTCTTGTGCCCGATGAGGGTCGCCGGATCCTCACTAGCCACTGGGTGAGAGCAGCAAAGCCCTTGTTGGCCGCCGGTGAGGGTCACGACCCTTGCTCGACCTGGCCCATGGCCATGAGTCGAACTCGAGCAGCCATGGGCGAGACAACCTCGCCGGTTTGCGGCCACCATGGCCACGAACCTAGAGCTCAACCTCGAGCAGCCATGGCAATTGCAAGCTGGAGATCTGGCAACCATGGCCGCGAGTCGAGCTCAAATAGGCATTGGTGAGACAGCCTAGCCGGTTCACAGCCACCATGGCCATGAATCCAGAGCTTGAGCGGCCATGACAACCGTAAGCTCAAGATCTGGCAAACATGACCACGAGTCGAGCTCGAGCAGGCATTGGTGAGGCAACCTAGCTGGTTTGCGGCCACCATGGCCACGAACCCAGAGCTCGACCTTGAGCGGCCATGGCAATTGCAAGCTCGAGTTTTGACAACCATGGCCACGAGTCGAGCTTGAGCAGGCATTGGTGAGGCAGCTTAGCCGGTTCGCGGCCACCATGGCCATGCACCCAGAGCTCGAGCGGCCATGGCAGCCGTAAGCTCAAGATTTGGCGGCCAGAGCTCGAGCTCGAGCAGTCATGGCAAAAATGAAAAGGTTTAGGACTCAGCTGTCAAAATTGAAAAGTTTTATAAATGAAATGGCAAAAGTGCAATTGATGTAGAATTTTTTGGATAATTTTCCCATATAAATGCAACTCGAGAAAATTCGAGGTCAATTTTTATTTTAGATCTTTCTTTTCAATTGTTTACATGTCGCTAATCAATAGAACTATGCTGATTTATTATGTGGTATTCTTCCCTATATGTCACGATAATGCAAGTGCCTAAGCCAAACTACTAAAGCCGAATACAATCGAAAGTTTCGCCCTCCCCGCACCACTAGATTGCAGGCTCGGTCGCTACCATCGTTCTTCCCTTCTTGGTTCAGCTAGCATGTGAGAGGACATATCTCAAGTCACTCAATAACGTTGCTATAAGTGTATGTTGAATATGTGATCTCTCCCATCTATTAGCTAAAGTTTTTCATCAGACACGGATCGCGAATCGACATATTACTGGAAAAAAAGAGCTAAAAGTCGACCGGGTCAATGTTGTCTGGACACGAACTGCATTGGACATACATTTGTTTTCTTCTTCTATTTTTGGGGTTGGTGGGTGGCAAGTTCAAGCTTTGGTGATTGGAGGACTTGAATGTGGACAGAGCACAAGCGATCCACTCATATGCGGGCGATATTGAAAATTCCAACCTTATCGCTGGGTATGCGAATCGGAGATGCGATACCATCAATGAAAATGAAAAGAGGAGGAAGAAAGAAACATCTTCTCCAAATAAAAATGTTTGCTTGAAAGCTGGGAATCGCATCGGCCTCATCACTTTCTTGGGAACAAATTCCTGTGAGTGGACATGGCGCCAGACACGTGTGCCTTGAAACTCGATTGACGGGATTAAGAAAATTGGGGAATTCGTAAGAATCCATGCAAGAACCAACATGGTATATTTTAATACGCCGTGTGAGAAGTGCGACCCTCTCTTGTTTTTCTTTTCACGACCATATTGGAGATCTACGGCCGTCCTCAAGCTCGCTCCAATTGCAGCGATATCTCCTCCCATCACTACGCTGGAATAAGTCCGAGCTGAGTACTCGAGTCGGAGGATTCGAACTCGATATGCGAAGGTACGGATCGAAGTAGAATCACCGCTCGCGGATCTGGCAAAGCGGGAGAGGCGAGGGGTCCAATCCCTGACCTCCCCATTCCCAACTAAGAACGCAATCACTGCCTAGTCTGGGAACTCAGTGGTTCATCATTTTATTTTTCCTTAAACTTAACGATCTAAGGTCTTAAAGTTGGGTTGATACCGATAAAAACCCTAAATTGTGATCATCATGACATTAGTACCCCAAACTTATTTTTATGTCACAAAGAATCCTAAATTATAGCCACCATGACTTTAACACTCCAAACTTTTTTTTTTTGTGTTATCAAAACTTTTACATTTTTTCCACTGTTATATCAATACCACAAACTTTTGTTATACTGATATAAGTTTGGTATATTAATTGCACATAAAAAAAGGTTAGAATTATTGGTGTCATTGTGGGTAAAATTTAAGATTTTTTTTCTGTGATGGGCGGAGGGTATTTTTTCCTCGGACCTCTTCATCCAATTGACTAAGCGTTGACTTTTGGACATGATTTCCCAACTGTGGGTGTAGATGGAGTCTCAGGCTCTCTGGAACGCAAAGGGCAAATCTCGAGGACTGGTCTTCTTTTCTTTGTTAACGGTAGGAAGTTCAATTTAAAAGTTTAAACTGATAAGTAGATAAAAACAAAATCCCATTATCAAGCGATGTGCAAGCCGGATTTAGAGTGACTAAAGGGGAATCTGATTTTGGTATTATTTTAAGAAGTTCAAGCCAAAAGTTTAAATAGATAAGTGAAGACTAAAAAGTTTAAACGGTTCAATTCCATATGTGTATAAAAAGCATATAAATCTCATTAGTAAGTGATGTTGGATACTCCAATAAAACTGAAAGAAAAATAAAGTCTAGTGACAAGAAAATTACCTAAAAAGTCATAAACTTATTGCAATTGTGTTAATTCAGTCATAAACTTTTTTTTTCTAATTGAGTCCTAAATCTTTTACATTTGTATCAATTTAGTCTATCTGGCCAACTTTTGCCGATTAGTGCTGATGTAGACGCTGGCTATTTTACGTGGCACTATCGACGCTGATGTGAATAATTTTAATATTTTTTTTTCAAATTATTTTATTTTTTCCTTTTTTCTTTTCTTTTTCTTTCTTTTTTATTATTCCCTTCTCCTTCTTTCTCTAGTCGGTTGCCGAGGTTCGATGACTAGCCAGAGGTGAGAGTTGGCAAGGCGAGTCTTGCCCAGGCCGCTTGATGGGCGGGCGAGGCTCACCCTCACTATGTTTGGCAAGGGTTCGAGCCTCATCGGCTATGGGCGAGGCCCAATCTTGCTAAATCCAACAAGGTTATACCTCGCCTAGCCACTGACCAGGCTCAAGCCCTTGCTAGAGGTGGCAAGATCGTGGCCTCTAGTGGGGGCGAGGGAGCCCTTGCGAGAGGGCTAGGCACGGCACAACTTTGCCGGATCTGGCGAGGTCATGCCTTGCCTGAGGCCAGTGAGCTCGTCGACCCTCACCTCTGGGCAATCGTCGAGGTCCGGCAATCGGTCAGAGGAAGAAGAAGAAGGGAATAAAAAAAAGAAAGAAAAAGAAAAGAATAAAATTCAATAAATAAATAATTTGAAAAAAATGTTAAATTATTATTAAAAATTATCCACATCAGTACCGGCGGTGTCACGTAGAACGGTCGATGTCCACATCAATGTAGGCCGGCCAAAGTTGGATGGATGGACTGAATTAGCCCAATTGCAAAATGTTTAAGACTTAATTGGCAAAGAAAAAGTTTAAGGCTGAATTGACACAATTGTAATAGGTTTGTAATTTTTTTGGTAATTTTCTCATCTAATGACTGATAATTTCTTCTTCTTCTTTTTTTTCCATTAAAACTGAAGGAAAGGAAGAGGAAAACTTTGATGAAATCTGCCAGAAGAGATGGAAAATGCTCGGTTGCTTTGGTAAATGGAGAAAGGAATGCACCATGGATGCGGAATTGAACTGAAAAGAGAGAGATAGAGACAAGAAATTATTTGATGAGCGTGTTACTTATACTAAATCGAATCTAAAACCTTCATATTTGGTTGAGGCCAATGCTCGTTAAAGTGGAGCATATAATCTGCTTATTTACCAAAACCGGGCATCTGCGAGAAGGCTCTTTCTTTGGTTCCATGTCTTCCTGAAAAGAATAACATACCATTGATTGATTCTCTTATTAGCGTGCGGTCCTTATTGTGAAATTATGTCTCAAATTTAAGCCCGTTGCTTCAAAATCCAACCCAATGGAAGTCCGACCGCACAGAAACCCAAATTTGCGTGTGATTAGAACTTGGTTGTTGACTTAGGTCATAACCGAAATGAAAGGCAAAACACGAGTAAAGCACTGGAGTCAACTCCATGTTTAGGTCTGGCTAAGGAATTCCAGTAAGTCCGACTCGGTCACACTTACATATATTCGTTCAGCTTATATAAATCACACGTTCTTTTAGCATAATGGTATCCAATTTTAGCGTCCAACCAACAAAGTGACCCTCCTTTGGCATTAGATAAATCATATATTCTTTTAAGATATTCCACATATCTTAGCTAACAAGAATAAATATCATATCATTTCGATCGATTTTCAAATGCGATTACGATGATTCAAGTAAAAAGGAAAAGGAATTTTTTCTTCATATGTCAGGTAAAGTCGGGTTAAATCTGGTTGATCCGACCCAACTCATAAATGAATTGAGCGATGCGAGAGACAGAGAAATTTGTCTGTTAAATTAATTTATTAAGTGATGTGATGCTTTATAAGTGAAGTGGTTATCTAAGTCCTTCGCTTTTTAAGCATCCACCAGAATTTTGTCATAAACAAATTTAGTAAACGAATCTATAATATGGCTACGAGCCTTCTCTGCATGAGTCTCCACAAAGAGTGTTGTTTGACCAATGAAAAATAAACAAAAAAACAGCATGTCGGTATCAATATGGTAAGATGAGAAAAAGGCAAAATAAGTTCTCCAATCCGTTTTTTTTTTGATAACCAAAGTTCTCCAATCCGTTTATTTGGTAAAAAATGAATAATTTGAAAAATATATTCCTAAAAACGATCGCTTGTATCACTTACAAAAATGAATAAACAAAAAAAAATTCGTCGTCTAAGAAAATATTTAGACATAAATTACCGTCGATAATGAAAATATTTTCAATTGACTAATTATTTTAAGCGACACATGCGATAGTTTTAGAAAAATAATTTCGCAATCATTCATTTTCTACGAAACAACATATCATTAAACTAATAAAATTCTTCTAATACTAAGAATGGAATATAAATAAGATCTTAGGATTACCATCACCAAATTTGTACTTTTTTCAAAGATTTCTAAGAAAAAAATAGAGCGACTAATTTAATTCAATAAATAGAAGTTATTTGATTTAAAGATTCATGGTCAAAATGAAGAATTACCATGCAAGTCCAATGAAAGTTCTAATAAAGTTTAGGGTTAATACCATAAAAAACTCCAAACTGGTACACCTATGACAATTTTACCCCGAACTAATTATTTGACCACTAAAAACCCCAGACTGGTACACTTGTGATAATTTTACTCCGAACTAATTTTTTGACCATAAAAAACCTCAAATTGATATACTTATGATAAATTTACCTTCCGTTAAATTTGATTAATATCACGGAAAACCAAAAATTCATAAACTTGTGATAAACATAGGGTAAAAACTCTAAACCGATACACCCATCAACTACCACGTGTCATCAAACTCAACAATTTAACAGTAAAATTTAACGGAAACTAATAGATGGTAAATTTGATTAATATCACGGAAAACCAAAAATTCATAAACTTGTTATAAACATAGGGTAAAAACTCTAAACTGATACACCCATCAACTATTACGTGTCGTCAAACTCAGCAATTTAACAGTAAAATTTAACGGAAACTAATAGAGGGTAAATTTATCATGGGTATACCGGTTTGAGATTTCTGGTAATCAAAAAATTAGTTCGGAGTAAAATTGTTATAGGTGTACCAGTTTGAAATTTTTTGTGATCAAAAAATTAATTTGAAGTAAATTTATCACATATATATCACTTTGAGATTTTTTATGGTATTAACCCTAAAGTTTATATAACACGTTTATGTCAAACTATTTTTCAAATCACAGAAATCGTAAAGTGGTGCCACCCTCTCAATCCATGTGTAGTCGACGTGACAACTCCTAGCTAGCGGACTCGTTAAGACCCTACTCAAAACACTTGATTTTGCTGAGTTTTAGTTGATACGGTGTAATGACATTTTAACTCTTGAATAAGTGAGCTAAAAACAACATCGTTTCGGCCCAAAATGGTCATATTTGGGAAGGCTTCATGTGGTAAGAGTCCATTGTGTAATTGGCCACGTTCTTGCCACGTCAAACTACTATGGGGGACAGTTTACGGCAAAATTGGACATAATGCTAATGAAGGATAAATTTAGGATAGCAGTATCACTTTGGAGTTTATGGGGGTCGAAAAATAGTGTTGGATAGATATGTCCAAGTGATATCAACTTAGGATTTTATGTGCTATTAGCCCTTATTTAATCGCTTCTAAAGAATGATTGACACGTTTAGAACCAAATATTTTGGGAAACATAAAATTTTAGTATCTCAAAATTCGTAAGTGACTTTGCCCTGATCACACATGAGGGAGAGTAGCATTATATATATAAAAAGGGGCTAAAGTTGAATATAAAAATTTAATGTTGTAAATCTATTATTCCTATTTTATCATATAATAAAGCATGAAATAACTCTGTATGAGGTATTGAAAAATAACTAATACCAAGCACTTATTGATTCCAAGATTAGCGAGGGGATCAATAGAGCAATTTCCTCCTCAAAAGTTATGTTGCACTTTAAACTCAAAATGAGAGCGCGATAGTCTTTAGTTATCTTTAAGCAAAGCAAGGTCATCATTATCAATCACGAGCTCTGGCTTAACAAGATCAATGATTGATATAGAGTCAATATCAATGATGATCTAATGAAAACCAAGTTGTATTGAGAAATTAATTCCCAACCACAAAGTCCAAAGTTTTGCTTGTGTTGACGAACATATTCCTACGAATGCGACAAAACCACCAAGTCAGTCACTCCTTCATTTCTAAATGAACCTCCTACACCAGCAAGTCCTGAGTTGCCTTTAGAGGCCTCATCAATATTCAATTTAATCCATTCGAAAGGTCGAGAATCCCATCTGAACAATTGTTAAATTGGGGCAATTGTCTGGGTGTCTTCGGAAGATTTGACTGGTTCTTTTGATTCTGTTGATATGAAATGCTTTTTGGTTCAATTTCACTCTCCTATCTCAGCATTTAATGCTGGGATCCGGATGATTCTTTACTGCTGGACTTGGGCGTCTTTGAGGATTAGAAGTCAATGCTGTTACTCAGTTAAAGCCCTTTTCTGCTCCTCCTATTGACTCATAAAGTGCATGCTTTTAGTTTGACTCTCTCGTCTTGATTATGATCAGCATTCTTATGATAAGGATATTTGAGCATTTTTGTTTGGTTTTTCCTTGATGGGTTGAATGAATCTCCTTCTTTTGGTTAGTTATATTGAGATAAATCATTTTACAGGTGAAGGAAGGAGGCTATGATCACAAGGTGAATGAAACTGTCAGTGTTGTGACCAACAAAACTACAGAGATTGGACAGAGGACGTGGGGCATTATGAAAGGAGTAATGGCGATAGCTTCCCAGAAGGTTGAGGAGTGTACTAAAGATGGCGTGACCTGGAACAATGAAAACTGGCAACGAAACGACAGTGAGAGAAATGGATATTATCAGGAGTTTAATCAAGAGAGTAAAGGATGGAATGCTTCTTCTGGAGGGCAGTCTTCTTCAAGTGGAAATGCCAAAACGTTTAGCTCGACCTCTTGGGACGATTGGGACCACAAAGAGCATAAGAAGGAAGAAACAACAAAGGGAGGCACATCTGGTAACAATGACAGTTGGGCTGGATGGGATGATGCAAAGGACGATGGATTTGATAACTGGTATCAGAGTGCCCCAAATAAGGGAACTGCTGGTCACAATGGGAAATCAGATGCCACATGGACAGAAGGAGGCTTCCTTTAAGGTATATGACAACTTCTCTATCGTGCTTTGAAATGCAAGTTTGTGTGGTATCAATTATTGTGAAAGTTGATGTGCATCTTAATGCTAAGGACTCAACGCCCTGTTCTTTTTTATTTATATATTTTTAAAGAGAAACAGGTTTTCTCATCCTGAAGAAGCTTCTTATATATTTTTTCCCCCACTGGTCATACGCAGTACTTAACTTCACATAGACTGATGGAGGTGTCAGTAGTGTTGAGCTCTCAGCATCGACCTCTCTGCTCTGTCTGACTTGTTCTAATCATGAACTATATAACAAGAACAGCTTTCGATCAGATAATATTTTATGTGGCAAGGTAGAGCATACTATATTTTCTCCTGACTGCATTTTATTTGTGACTTTTTGACAAGATTGTAGCTACTCATCCGATGGCGAGTAAGACGGAGATTTATTCAATAGAAGGTATCAAACAGCTGCCGATAATGGTTTCTAAACTTTTTTTTAGGTTTTGCGTCAATGTTTTCCTGTGAAATTTATGGACAGCTTTGGCATGGTCCGAAGTAGTTTATGTATGTATAACTTTCATCAAAGGTTGAGAGAAGACTGATTTTTTTTAGTACAATATCATTATTTGTAACTGGAATTTTTTTAAAGCAATTCAACGGTCATGTTGACTTTAGTCGGATATAGTGCTTTTTGTGATTATGTGTTCCATGTTATTTGGTTTTTGATTCATATTTATAAATTTGTTGCCAGTCCAATACTGTTAAAGATGAAGCTATTCTGGGGAGGGTTAACATACCTAAAGTTCATCAGGTCAAATCCTCCATTTCGAGGATTATGCTAAGTGGGTGAACATGCATCATCACATTTACAAAGATTCATTGTCCTAGAAAATGGACTATTGATGTTCTGGCATTGGTCTTAGAGGTGGTCTATCAAAGATGTGAATTTAACTTAAGTTGCGTGCTTATATGAGTTGAAACTTTGAAGGAAAAGGGAACTGTAAAGTATATTCCCTTACTTTTTTTGTGTTGGCCCTTTATCTTTAGCATTCGTTGTTAACATTGGACCGCGATTTTTTGTTTGGATTGATATTGCTCGGATATCTTGATTTTATCTTCCTTCTGAACTACTGGTAGCTGGGTGAAGGGCAACTCTTTTAGCGCACATAGGTTCTTATTCAATCTACATACTAGGCAGATGATCCATTGTTGAAAATTGATAACTAGGCATGTTTACTATGTAACATTACATCACACACACTGCTTATTTGACCGATATTGTCGCACTACAAGTCAGTGACCAACCTCTTTACAGTGACTACACAGAAAAGGCTACATAGGTCTTCTCTCGCCCTGCCGGGATGCTCAAGCGCATGATTCTGCGTTTGCGCCGTTGATGATCTTGCAATTTTTCTCAGGAACCTTGTTGCTTTGGACCACACCCTGCTGCACCACAAGTACTGAGGATACGAGACCTACGTCTGATCGAGCCAAAATGCTTCCTATGAGCCCCAGTTCGTCATGCTCGATCTCATGGTTAGCCAGCTTTGCCTCCAACCACCATGGGAACTTACCCTTTCCTACCACAACCAAATCATATTCCTGGCTTCGGCCTATTGCCATCAGTGTTTCCACGAGGTTGTTGTTCGCAGCCTTCACCGAGTAGTTTGTTGAGCCATGATTAGTCCGGAATTCCTCCACTGCCGCCTCATCCATTTCCTATTCGAGATCATTTACTTCTGATGTTTACTCCTTATTTCATCTACTGGCAATTTTGAAATTGTTCTTAAGAAAGCCTCAAGAAAGCTTACCTTTTCTTTCTCTTCATCACCTGGCTCCGTGGGGATGCACCGTCTCTCCTCGAACAGATTTAGTGAGGAAGAGCCTGTGACGTTCATAAAATCCTTCCCGGGTTCATCAAAGAGCCTTATAATGCTAACCTTGACCATCGGATTATTTGCCATCCTTCGCACCAGCGCCAAAGCCTCGTGATCGTCTGGTCCGCCAAAGAATACGACACAAATCTGTCTTTCTACAATGGCTTCCTGCTCTTCGCATTGCCTGAACTCGTCGCCAAGCCCGCGGTCTAGGAGTATGGCCACAGTGCACAGCGCACTTTCGAGCACTTTCCTGTTGACCTCTCTCCATTCGTAGCTCACGCTCTCTATTTCCTCCTCGTTCTCTCCTCTCCATTGCTTGTGAAATGGCAAGATGATCATTTCCGCCCTCTTCTCTTGCGCCACGTGGTTAATGTCCTCGTGCATGGTGGACAAGACCGAGATGGCCGTCGAGTGGTGGATAGTCAGGTGACTTGCTTGGCTGTACGCACGAAGAGCCACCGCCACTTGGTCATGCATGGTGCCATGACAAAAGCAGTTGATGAGGGGAAGCCCGTTCTTCCGAGCTCGCCTGACCATGATGATGGATGACGGACGGTCGGTGAGCTCGACGAGCCGGACTACGTGGAGCCAGAGAGGGGGACTCAGACTGGTCCTTGTGAACTCCATGAGTTTCATTAGCGACGGTATGTTTCCCGGTCCATGTATGCAGGCGAGCACCCGGAGCTCGTCTTCCGAAAGGTGCTGTTGTCTTCTCAATCTGCGAACGACCAGAGGAGGGATGATTTGCCTCGGTTTATAGATGGCCATGACTATAGGAGTAGTCATGAAGGTGGTGAATATCGCCATGAGGACTAAAATCGCGAACACCTCGTCGTTCAGTACCTGTTGTTGACAAGGAAAGAAAACAAAACAATCTCTTCATACACTTAAAAAACATTAACTTGATAGTTTGACTCAATAAACCAATTAGTGTACTGATGTTGTTTTTTTTTGGGATAATTACTTAGTTCAACACTACAAGGGAATTTTAGTCATAAATTAACTTTATCCTCATCATTCTGACAAAAAGAAAAAAAACTTAATCGTCATCACTACTTACATATTTGACTTTCGTTTCTAATCGAGCACACTTGTACTATTATTTTCTAAATGATTTGCATTCCCGTCAACCCCAATGAATCTACTCATTTCAAGGGGTTCAAACCTTTACAAATCATTGTTTTTATTAGTAAAAGGGGTGAGAAAGGATTGCTATCGCACATTTCGAGACCATTTGATTTAAAAAAGAATTTCAATTTTTGTAAAAATTAAGACTGAGTTTTCGTAAGTGGAAGAACAAAAGAAATTTGAAAATATGTTTGTATCCCATTATATCACAAAAAAGCAATTTTTTGGTACTTCGAATCTCTTTATTTTGCAATTAGCACGAGACAATGAAACACCAAAACTTATTTTCAGTCTATAACTTAATAATTTTTTTGACAATAATTCTTCTTATTTGTTAGAAATATCTTTAGAGTTTCTCCAAACCAACTTTTCGAATTTGTTTTCGATCTCACGTGAAAATGAAAAAAAGAAAGAAAGAGAGAGTTTGGTAAAACATTCTTCACCAACTAAAGGAACCCTTCTTTGGATATAGTGCTCCTTTAAAAGGATAGAACACACCGCAATCTCCTTTTATTCCAAAAGCGATCGCCACGGATTTGTTTCGCTCATAAACAAAACCTAATCTCCTCAATATCCCAAAAAGAGGGAAACATCTCGAACATACCTCAATACAAAAGCAAAAGAAAAAAGCAGGAAAATTACATATCATCCTTTATTGCTTGCGCGGATTACACAAGTTTAGAACAACTCCGAAGAAGGGGAAAATTACCAAAAAAGTCCTAAACCTTTTGCAATTGTGCCAATTCAGTCCTAAACCTTTTTTTTTAGCCAATTCAGTCCTAAACCTTTTACAAATAAGCCAATTCAGTCCATTTGGCCGGCCGGCGCTGACGTGGCCGCCGGCCGGCTGACGTGGCGCCGGCCGGCGTCCACGTGATAATATTTTAATATTTTTTTAATATTTTCGAATTTTTTTTCTTTTTTCTTTTTTTTTTTTCCTTCTCCCCCTTGGCTGTCCGGCCAAGGGGGAGCCTCGCCGGCGAGGGCCCAGCTCCGGCGAGGCGAGCTGGGCCCTCGCCGCAGCTGGGCGAGCTCGCCCAGCCAAGGCGAGCTCTGCCTCGCCGGAGCTGGGCGAGCTCGCCATGGCAGGGCGAGCTCCGCCTCGCCAGATCTGGGCGAGGGCGGAGCTCGCCCAGATCCGGCGAGGCGGAGCTCGCCATGGCTGGGCGAGCTCCGCCCTCGCCCAGATCCGGCGAGGCGAAGCTCGCCATGGCTGGGCGAGCTCCGCCTCGCCGGAGTTGGGCGAGGCGGAGCTCGCCATGGCTGGGCGACCTCCGCCCTCGCCCAGATCCGGCGAGGCGGAGCTCGCCATGGCTGGGCGACCTCCGCCCAGCGGCCGCGAGGCGGAGCTCGCCTTGGCTAGGCGAGCTCCGCCCTCGCCCAGATCTGGGCGAGGCGGAGCTCGCCATGGCTGGGCGAGCTCCGCCCTCGCCCAGATCCGGCGAGGCGGAGCTCGCCATGGCTGGGCGACCTCCGCCTCGCCGGAGCTGGGCGAGCTCGCCCAGCTGCAGCGAGGGCCCAGCTCGCCTCGCCGGAGCTGGGCCCTCGCCGGCGAGGCTCCCCCTTGGCCGGACAGCCAAGGGGGAGAAGGAAAAAAAAAAAGGAAAAAGGAAAAAAAATTCGAAAATATTAAAAAAATATTAAAATATTATCACGTGGACGCCGGCCGGCGCCACGTCAGCCGGCCGGCGGCCACGTCAGCACCGGCCGGCCAAATGGACTGAATTGGCTTATTTGTAAAAGGTTTAGGACTGAATTGGCCAAAAAAAAGGTTTAGGACTGAATTGGCACAATTGCAAAAGGTTTAGGACTTTTTTGGTAATTTTCGCCCGAAGAAGACATATAGATCATTATATTCCGAGCTACGGCTCTAGGGTGAAAAGATAAAAACGAGGGCACATAACGAATTTATGATGTCACGATTGATCTCCCACTATCAGAAAAAGGAATCATATCACAAATCCTAATTGGCTGATTTAGTCTTATTCACTGTGTAAGTGCTGGTTTTGTGGAGATAAAAGTCAAGAAGGCACGTAGAGACCGCAATGATGCATCCTCTCCCCATGTCTAGTGTCTTTCTAGGGTATATTGAAGCTTGGTTTTGACAGGGTCATTGGCAAATCATTTGATCTAACACCACTCCAACAAAAAGGAATCATATCACAAATCCTAAGAACAATGATGTTGTTCAAAGAGTTCTCCTCCTCCCCACGATTAGGCAATCTAGTGACATGGTTTATAGATAAGTACGACATGCTTGCCACTGAGAAAAATATCTATTAAGTGGGGTGTTACCCATTTGGTGTCATAATCCATATAATCGTGACTTTTGCGAAGCTCACAGATCGAAGTGGCCATCGTTTTTATGCACATTAAAGTTGGAAACGACTAGCAAGGTTGACAACCATGTCTGGAATTGATACTGGGCCGTATGTCAAGCGATAGCCAAAGGCATGGTTTGGGGCGCGACTAATTGACTAGTACTTTCTTGTGCACTGAAGGGTTAACAAGAAGGGAGTTTGGTAATCTTGTGGACCGCCATTTAAAAGATAAGTATAAAACCATTTATGTACATGAGTTTCTGAAAGTCTGAATATACTGCCAAAAAGACGAAGACAACCTGAACTTGAGAATCATCATATACATTATTTAAAAGAAAATTGAAATGCACATGATTCGATCTTACCTTATGAGCTGAAGTTTAGTTGCATTATTTATACGCTAACTTAAGCATGAAGTTTCTCAGTTTTCTTTTCATTTTATTTGTTGGGAATAACAACCTAGGATGCTGATTGTCTAAATAGGAATCACTGACCAGCAACTTAGGAACCCTAGCTACCATCACAAAGGATTCTTTCTATATATTAACTTGTGGAACGGTTTATTTTCACATATTCATGGGTCCAGAATTTACTTACGGTGGGCCTTTTCGCCATCGAAAGAGAAGTTCTCATACATTACGTGTTCCGATGAAGGCTTATACATCTAGCTATGTCCTTTGGAGCTAATATTTCATAAGTTGTTTGATCTTGCTAAGGGTGGAAAAAAGAAGGTTCAAAAGTCAGTGTAAAGTGCACCGTGGAAAGTCTTTTGACAAGTCAAGGGGAACATGGATCAAAACACTATTAAAAGGTGAGAGACTAATCATAGCTTGATTAATGTGAGCTATACTAAAACTAGGAAATTCTACGAAATCGATTTACAAGATAATGTGGTAGAGTGTAAGTGAACATTTAAACAAAGCATTTGTAAGTCCCTCATCGATTTGTTAACTAACTTTATACACCAATCTTAGCTAGATAAAGACACAAACACTGGACTCATGCAATAAAGATTTAGGTACATATATGCGTCCGAGAGCTTAAAAAGTAAGTTTTTCCGTTCATGGATGAATTAATTAAACTTAAACATCCATTTTTTGATCTTGTCTCAAAATCGTGGGAGAAGGAAACACTAACCTTCTTTTCTTTGCCAATGTTGAGAACAATGAGCTCCACCAACCCTCTAGTGTTCATCAACACACCAAGCGCAATTGAGTCCCTAATGGGAATCATACACACCATTGCCACCACAAATGTCCCTAGAATTTTACCGGTACATGCCATCGATATTACCAGGACCAACAACCCCCACGCCTCTGCCCCCCGGATCTTAGCAATGTCGGTCTTCAACCCGCTCGACGCGAAGTAGAGCGGGAGGAGCAAACCCAACACAAAGTCCTCGATCCTCTTGATCAATCTAGTTGCGAACACGCCTCCTTTTGGGATCATCAAGCCGAACACGAAGGCTCCAAAGATGGAGTGGATCCCTATAAGATCCGTCATGAACCCGGATAGCATTACCCCGGCTAGGGTTACGCAAATATAAGCCTCGTCCACAAAATCGTACTCCGGCGAGCACTGTCGGGCCATCCAGTTCATCATGGGCCGGATGACAACAAACATGAAGCCAACATAGGCCATACCTGAAGTGAGGATCCACAAGGGAATCAACGGGATTTTTGGGCTGTTGCTGCCACCCCCGGCAAGTGCCACCGCCAGGGCCAGCATGATCCAAGCAGCGAAATCATTGAACGCAGCAGCGGCCATGGCAGTCTCGCCCACTCGGGTGGTGAGAAGCTTGAGCTCCGCAAGGATGCGGGCTAGGACGGGGAACGCGGTGATGGACAAGGCGACTCCCATGAACATAAGGAACTGGCTGTAACCGACCTTCTCTTCCCCATGGACGAGCTTGCGGAGGATGAAGGCGGCCCCCATTCCAAAGAGGAAAGGGAGCAATATGCCGGTGAATGCGATGCTAAAAGCATTCTTGCCACTCCTCCGGATGGAGCCCAAGTCGAGCTCGAGGCCCACTAGGAACAAATAGAAGAGTAGGCCGATGCTCGCCACGGATTCCAGTACTGGAATGCTCCACGAAGGGAAAACTAGGTTCAGGAAGCTGTCGAAGCGCCCTAGCGCCGACGGCCCAAGCAGAATTCCACCCTGAAACGAGATCCAACCAAAAACATGTCAATCGTGTTGCGTAGCCTTTATGACATACAGATTTTTCACGGTTCTCCTATGCTGGCCATTCGATGCCTCTACGATTTTATTCTCAATTTATGTGTTGCCTCTCTATAAGTATGATTTCACTAGCGTTACTTCTAAATCACAACCGAAAAGGCCAAGCGAATGGCAATCATGTACCAAAATCTCAGCAATGACTTTGGGTTGGCGAAGTGGTTTGAGGAGGAAGGTGAGGAATCGGCTGAGGAAGAGGACCAAAATGGTTTGGACGATGAGCAAAGGGAAGGCGTGGTTCAACGGGTTGTCTCCTTGCCATGCTCCGTCCGACGATATCCTCACCGTCGTCATGTTGTGCAACAACGTCGACATGGTTGATGAGCAAAACTTCTTTAAGATTGAGATCGCTGTGGGTTCCGATAATTGAGCTTTTATAAAATGTGAGGATGCCTTGGGCTATTTAAGGTCGATGGCATAAAACTTTCAATTCTGAATAAACGCTAGCTTACTCCAAGTGCGCCCAGATTCACATAACATGATATCATGTTCTCCATAACCTAAAATAATTTTTTTGTGGATAACTTTGCGTTCCACTAAAGGGTTTTGATGCTAACATATATAGGGTAAGGCTGTAACCGTGTACGTTCCATCATGTTTTGCGTTAGAACAATATAAACGTGACTTGAGAAAATTCTAGGTCAATGCTACTTTAGATCTTTCTTTTCAATTGTTATATGCCACTAATCAGTAGAACTATGCTGATTTATTATGTGGTATTCTTCCCTATATGTCACAATGATACGAGTACCTAAGCCAAACTACTAAGCCGAATACAATAGAAGATTTAACCCTCCCTGCACCACTAGATTGCAGGCACGGTCGCTAACTTTGGTTCTTCCATTCTCCCTTCGGCTCGGATGTGAGAGGGCATATCTGAAGTTACTCAATAACATTGTTACGAGTGTATGTTAAATATGTGATCTCTCCCATCTATGAGCTAAAGTTTTTCGATCGGGGACGGATCGCGAATCGACATATTACTGGGAAAAAGAGCTCGACCAGGTCAATGTTGTCTGGACACGAACTGCATTGGACATGCATTATTTTCTTCTTCTTCAATCTTTTTTGGGGTTGGGGGGTGGGTTGCAAAATCAAGCTTGGTGATTGGAGGACGTGATTGTGGACAGAGCACAAGCGATTCAGTGTCATGCGGGAGACAGAAAATTCCAACCTTATCGCTGGGATGCGAATCGGAGACGTGATACCATTAATGAAAAGAGGTGGAAGAAAGAAACATCTTCTCCAAATAAGAACGCGTGCTTAAAAGCTGGAATCGCACCGGCCTCATGGGGAACAAATTCCAGTGAGTGGCTGTCACACCTAAAAACGTACTAGGATAGGGAATGACACGCTATCTTTCCATTTGAAAGACGCAGCTTCAAACCACTATAAAAAAAATCAATTCACAAAAGTTTCCATAACATCACTCTAGCTCTATTGGCTATTAACCAAGGAACATGAAAAGATTGGGAAAAAGAGAAGTGAGCAACCACAACTTAGTAAGTAGTGCGTATTTCTTTTAAGCAGATTGAGCAACCATTATGCATGTATACATAAAGCGATATCAGAACTTCAGAAGCCAAACTCGAGGTTTAAAATACATATTGAATCACATAAGAGTTATTTCATTTCATCAAAGCATTGTACAAGTCAGAAATACATGTTTAAATCCACCATCACAATCCAACTATCAATGGTCAAGTCCATTGATCAATCTCTATTAAAAACCGCGTTAATGATCTATTCCATTAACCAATCTCAAAGCATACATCAATGGTCTATTCAATTGACAAAACTCATATCACATCACATGTCGATGATCCATTCCATCGACCAATCTATTGCTAAATTATTACCATGGTCATGACACAATGCCTTGTGACAAGGAGACTAAGATTTCTCCATTGACAAGGTCTCCATATATAAAGCAAGTGGCTCGACCCGAAAGCATATATTAAACCAGTATGCATGCGAAACCCCTACTCGGTTCACAGCGATATTGAGCACAAAACCCACATCCTTCAATACCATAAATCCAATCTAGAATACATTTTACAAACTAAATAAATAACTTTCTCGCAACACGGCTCATCTGCCAGAAATACATTTCGTAGAGCATTTCTTGAATCATTTCCAAATTCATTTAACGCAATACACATATGTATCCTTTCACAATACATTTCCAAAAACGATTCTCAAATCATTCTCAAATGACCAAGGAGTAGTAAATGCCCGATCTAGGCTTTTATGCAACAAACATGCTTTAGCAACTCATACAATATTCAAATCCTTATTACTTTCAAAACATAAGTTTATAAACTCAAAAAAGAGATATCACCACTCATTTGGAATCCCCAAAAATCAAACAACGATACTCTCTCAAACTGACGATCTTGCAATCCTAACAATTAAACGATAATCGACATCAAAACCAAGTTAAAATACCACGATAACTACGAAACAGCTAAACAATGCTTAAACGCTAACAAAACAACTCAAATGCGCTTATAAATCGCTCATCCAAATCGATTATCCAAGCTGTCCGCAACTCGAAGCTTGAGTGCAAAACTTGGTTGCGCCATAACTCTTTTCCACCAAACCCTGTTTCAGGCGAGCTTATAGTCAAAATAAAGCCCATTCAAAGAATTACAAGACCTCCAACTTGGTCGACCCAAAGTCGCGCTAAAAGGCGACGAAAATCAGCATGGAAAGCTACTGTCGCGCACTATTTACCATTGCAGCCAACTTAAAAAATTGGGAGAAGAACATTAGAAATGCCAAAATTTGTATACAACGCTCACTTTAGTGCCAAAAGTTTTTACTGGCTCTCTTAAGTGCCAAATCGAAGGAAAAACAATCACTTAAGTGCCGACGACGAGAAATTCCAGCTAAATTAATAGGTGGCTTTCATAATTATGATTTTAATTTGAGTTGGATTTTTTTTAAAAAAAATCAATCTACGTGGTATTTCCATGTGTATATTTCGATTTTTTAAATATTTTTTCTAATTTTTTTCCTTCTTTTATCTTTTTCTTTTCTTTTGTCTTCGTCTACCTTTGGCCGGTGACCGGACACCGGCCGCCTGGCCTCGCCCGAATGAGGCTACCGTCGCCCACCATAGGTGAGGCCGACCCTCTTCCAGGTCACGGCAGCCTTGCCGGGTGTCGCCCTCACTAGGCCGAGCCTCGCCTGTGGCAGGCGATGGCGGCCTCATCTGGTGAGGCCAGGCGGTCGGCCATGGCCAGTGGCTGATGTCCGGTCACTAGCCAAAGGTAGAAGAAGAAGAAAGAAAAGAAAAAAAAAAGAAGAAAAAGAAAAAAAGAAAAAAATTATTTTAAAAATTAAAAAAATATTTAAATTTTATTAAATATCATCCCTGTTAGCGCCGACGTGCCACGTAGGATTTAGAAATTAATAAAATATGGCCACGTTAGATTTCCGACAACCCAAATCGGAGTTGACACTTAAGTAATCGTTTTTTTTTAAAGTGACTTTAGTGATCCGAAAAAAACTTTTGATACTAAAGTGAGTGCCGTACACAAGTTTTGGCACTTCTAGTGTTCTTCCCCCTCAAAAATTTGTTTAGGGCAAATCGTAAGTCCAAATCGAGTTTCGTAAAATTTCATGTTTCCACAATACCCTAAACTACAATTTCTATATATAGACGCAGCTCAACGACTCAAATATCGGACTACGTGGCTTGATTTTCACAAAACTCCGAAATCATGCCCTAATTTCGAAAAAATATTCCTATTGGATGAACGAGGTCACAAGTGCTTATCAGGTGCTGCGATACGAAGTCGAATAAGCTTGACGCGATCCTGTGGCGCATAACCCCATTTCCCTTTCTTCTTCTTCTTCTTACCCTTTCTCTCTTTTCTTTCCTCTCTTTTCTTCGTTTCTACGTGCGTGCTCTCGACCTCTTAATAGAGCTTAAGCATTCCACTGTTCCCTTGTTGCTTTTGACTTTTCAACGTTTTTGGCTTTTCTTTTTTTTTAGACCAAATATTACCGTGGCTATGGCGCCAGACATGTGTGCCTTGAAAGTCCATTGACGGGATTCAGAAAGTTGGCGAATTTGTAAGAATCCATGCAGCAACCGACATGGTATATTTTTAACACGCCCTGTGAGAAGTGCGACCCTCTCTTGTTTTTCTTTTATGACGATAATGGAGATCTGCGACCGTCCTCAAGCTTGCTCCGATTGCAGCGGTATCTCCTCCTTTGGGATTGCAGTAAGAGGCCCCTCCCCCATCGTTACACTGGAAATAAGTCCAAGCTGAGTATGCGAGTGAGAGGATTCGAACACGACATGTGAAGCTGAAGGTAAGGGTCGAAGCAGAACCACCACTCACGGATCTGGCAAAGCAGGAGAGGCGACGGGTCCGAACCCTAACCTCCCGGTTCCCAACTAAGAACCCAATCACCACCTAGTCTCAGAACTCAATGGTTCATCCTTATATTTTTCCTTAAACTTAACGATCGAAGGTTTTAAAATTGGGTTAATACCAATAAAAACCTTAAATTGCGACCACCATGACATTAGTACCTTAAACCTTTTTTTGTGTCATCAAGAATTCTAAACTATGACCACCATAACTTTAGCACTTTAAACTTTTTTTTGTGTTACCAAAACTTATAAATTTTTCCCATTGTAACACTAATACCACAAAGTTTTGTTACACCGATACAAATTTGGGATATTGATTACTCGTAAAAGAAAAGTTAAAATTATTTGTGTCACTGTGAGTACAATTTAGGATTTTCTTTTCTATGGTAAGCGGAGGGTATTTTTTTCCTCTCCTTCCAATTGACTGAGCATTGACTTTTGGAAATGATTTCGCAGTTGTGCGTGTAGATGGAGTCTTAGGCTCTCTGAAACACAAAGGACAACTCTGAGGATCGGTCTTCTTTTCTTTGTTAATGGTAACTGATAAGTACAGAAGAGCGTATAAAGCCCATTATTTGGCAATGTGCAAGCCAGATTTGGAGTGTCTAAGGGGGAATTTGACTTTGATATTATTTCAAGAAGTTCAACCTAAAAATTTAAGAAGATAAGTAAAGGCTAAAAAGTTTAAGCGGTTCAATTCTATATGTGTATAAAAAGCATATAAACCCTACTGGGAAGCGATGTTGGAAATTCCAATAAAATTGAAAGAAAAACAGGAAAATTACCTAAAAATTCATAAACCTATTAATTCAGTTCCAGCCCTTTTTTTTTTCTGATTGAGTTTTAAACCTTTTGCATTTATGCCAATTCAGTCCATCTGGCCAACTTAAGCCGGTCGGTGCTAACGTGGACAATTTTTAATATTAATGTAATATTTTTTCAATTTTTTTATTTCCTTTTTCCTTTTCTTTTTTATTCTTTCCTTCTTTTTCTTCCTCTAGCCAGTTGCTGAGGTCTAATGACTAGCCAAAGGCGAGGGCCGATGAGGCGAGCCTTGCCCAGGCCACCCGTTGGGCTAGCGAGGCTCACCCTTGTTGTATATGGTGAGGGTTGAGCCTCGCCGGCCATGGGTGAGGCCCAATCTTACCAAATTCGATGAGGTCGTGCCTCGCCTAGCTACTGGCCAGGGACGGTGAGGTCGCGCCCTTGACCTTGTGGTAGCGGGCAGCCTAGGCGAGGTCGCCCTTGCGGCCTTTGGCAAGGTCATGCCTTGCCCAGCCATGGCGAGGTTTACTTGAGGCCGGCGAGCTCATTGGCCCTTGCCTCTGGCCAATTGCCAAGGTCAAGCGATTGGCTAGAAAAAGAAGAAGAAGAAGAAGGGAAGAAAAAAAAAAGAAAGAAAAAGAAAATAAATAAATAAATTCAAAAAATATTAAATTATTATTAAAAATTATCTACGTTTGTTTCGTCGAAAATGTTCTCGCAACAAAATATAATTCACCAAAAGTCGTTCTTCGATTTTTAATTAGAGGAGACCGAGTTCTCTGACTAATTCCGGATAGAAAATATCCAGGCGTGAACAAAGAATTTGATTGTCTTGATCAATAACACAAGTTTCATACAGTAACGAAATTCGACTTATATTTATAAACAATTCAAACAAATCCGTCTAGTTACTGATTGGCAGCGTCTGAATTTTATCATTGCAACATTACAAAGCTACTGGCTTAGAAAATAAACAACTACAGCTATGGAAACTAAAGATATGGTACTTGGAAATAAAGATCATTAAAAGACAACATTTTGGTGTGTATTTGCGGGGGGCTTTTTCTGGCTATCATGCACTATTTATAACGTGAACTTCATAACCATCTTTCGATACCATCTTTAATAACCACTGTTGATCTCATTTTTGCCGTTCGTCTAATGACTTATGTCTACCAACTGCCATCGATATTATCTTTTTGTTCTGACATCTATCTTTTCTGAGATAATAATCATTATCAAACTTTTTATATCTTAACACCTGTCCTTCCCGAGGTAATAACTGTCATCGAGTTTTTTTCGTGTTGACACCTGTCCTCCCCGAGGCAATAATTGTCATCGAGCTCTTCTCATCTTGACACCTGTCCTCCCCGATATAATAACCGTCATCGAGCTAGTTCTGTCTCTACACCTGTCCTTCCCGAGGCAATAACCATCATCAAGTTCTTCTCATCTTGACACTTGTCCTTCCCGAGGCAATAATCATCGTCGAGCTTTGCTCATCTTGACACCTGTCCTCCCCGAGGTAATAATCATTGTCGAGCTCTTCTCATCTTGACATCTATTGACACCTTAATTTTAAAAAAAAATAAAAAATAAGTAAAAAAAACTCTTGTTCTACCAAGACCGATTGGGCCTAATATGTGCATTCGGTACACTGCGCGTTTGGCCTATCTTTCTTTCCTCGCTTGGGCCGAATTCGGCCCCCTCTTCTC
The DNA here is from genome assembly GCA_031216235.1 of Syzygium jambos. Lineage (NCBI taxonomy): Eukaryota > Viridiplantae > Streptophyta > Magnoliopsida > Myrtales > Myrtaceae > Syzygium > Syzygium jambos. Next base: position 27,835,539 of record CM062230.1, read on the forward strand.
TTTTCTTTTTCTTGATTTTGTCTTTAAGCCCAATTTATTTCCTTTCGGCCCATTTCTTCTTACCCCAGCCCAGTCTCACGCCTGTGATCTCTTTTGCTTGCTCACGCTTGCGAGCAGAAGATGGTGATGAATAGTAGGGGTGTGCAAAAAACCCAGGACCGCCCGGGACCGCCCGGGACCGGACCGGAACCGGTGGTTCCCAAGGGGACCGGTCCGGTTCCCGGTTCCAATTTTTTGGAACCGGTGGGTATCGGTCCGGTTCCCGGTTCCCGGTGTGGAACCGCCCACCCGCCCACCCGGACCGGACCGGTAATATAATAATAATATATTTATTTTTTAAAATTTTAATTAAAAAATCTGACCCAAAAAAAAATTAAAAAAAAAAAAGAAAAACGTAACCAGACACTCATAACTCTCTGCTCTCTTATCTCTGGACACTTATTTGATGGGTACCCACTTGATTTATGGATAATGTGGTTAATAGAACCAATTATAGTATAGGAATTGTATGGAAAGTTATGTTCTTTTTTTTTTTGTTCTGTTGATCCGATGTTGGTCCACATATTTTTTTTTATTTGTCTAGGAAAATTTGGTGGGACCGGTTCCATGGACTCGCCCGGGAACCGGACCGGACCGGCGGTCCGGTTCCCGGGCGGGTCCATGAAATCGACGGGCGGTCCTCGGTCCCAAAATTAAGGACCAACACTGTGCGGGTTGGTCCTAGGGTTAGGGGGTGGACCGGCCCAACCCGGACCATGCTCACCCCTAATGAATAGAGGGAGCATCTCTGAGTAGGGGTGTCAATGGGTCGGGTTGGGTTGGGCTTTCATGATACCCGACCCGACCCGAAAACAATAGGGTTGCGCTTGACCCGCCCAGACCCGGCCCAAGACCCTGTTCAACATACACCCCAAGGACCGGGTCGGGCCGGGTCGGGTTTTGGGTTTTTTTTTCCTCTTCAAACACACACACATAAACCTTTCTCCCACTCTCTCTCCTCCTCCTCTTCGTCTTCTTCACCGTTTCTCTCTCTCTAGTTGCAGACAATTTGCAGAGACTAGAGAGAGAGATGAATTTGTTCAGCAACGGCGTCCGAAAACAGGGGCGGCAATCCTCAACCGAGCGATCTCGACTGAACGGCATCTCAACTAGGAGATGAAACCGAGCGATCTCGACTGAACGGCGCTCCTCCTCTCGAATTGCGACTGAAAATCTCCCCCCAGCCCTCGAGATCCGATCGGGAACCAGGTTAAAATCGAACGCTAAGTGCTAAATCGCGAAGCAAAACGAGCAGAGGGATTCGACAGATCTCTCCATCCATCCCTCTCTCTTCGCAGCAGAAGAAACCCCCGACGATAAACCCCCGGAATCAATCATCTCGTCCTCTCCGTCGTCGCCGGCGGCGGCGGCAGACATCCACTCCATCTTCTCCTCCCCGCCGTCGATGGCATCCCCTTCGCTACAACGCCCCTCTTCTTGACGACCCCTCCTCCTACCTCGCGCGTTTTGCCGTTCTAGAGAGAGAAAGAAGAGAGAGAGAGAAGAAGAAGATGATGTTGGGTGGACTGTACGGGGACCTCCCCCCGCCGTCGTCCGCCGACGACGAGAACCCTAGCGGCCCCAACCCCGCCTCCACCGTCTGGTCCAGCAGCGCGAAGTTCGCCCCGCCCGCGCTCTGCAAGCCCTCCGTCGCCCCCCAGACGATCCTCCGCCCCCAAGGCAAGCCGAAGCCCCCCGGCTCGGCTCCCCCACCGCCGAAGCCGGCGGTCGCGCCGCCGCCGCAGCCGGCGGAGGAGGCGGCGGGGCAGCCCGCGCTGGTCGGGCCGAGCGATACCCAGGATACGAAAGGTGAGGAAGAGAGTCAAGGGCGTGAGGAGTTAGTGAGAGGTTTCAAAAAGAACAGGGATCTGTAGAGAGGGGAGAGAGAATGGGAGAGAGACTGAGAGAGGGAGATGGCTCAAATGGGTCGGCCCAAAGTGTCAATGGGTCGGCCCAATTTTACCCCAAATCTTGTGATACCCCAAATTTTAGGGTCAGATTAAGGCCCGACCCCAAAATACCCCAAATTTTAGGGCCGAGTCGGGCCGGGCCGGTCCGGGCCGGATCCGCCCAGGTTTTGTTGACACCCCTATCTCTGAGTGAGAGTGGCGGTGATGAAGCGAACATGCGACGGGAACAAATCCAGGTAAGGTTCTAGAAGCTTGCTGAGCTGTAGAAGTCGTTATCAGAAAAACGGAATGCACAGTGGAGGCGCGGGAAGATATATACTCACTCGACCGAAGAGGGAAGAGAGGAGAAAAAAAATCGCCGGGGGGAAGAAGGGTTTCTTGGGGAAGAGAGCTTTTGGTTCCTCTACTCGCGTAGAGAAATTCCGGAAAATCTCTGCCCCTTCTTCCATCGTCTATTCACCGTGGCCAGAAAACAATCCCTGTTAATCGTCCTTTCGGACGCGTGAGATATCGTTGTTCGTCGCTTCGGACGCCCGAGCCATTGTTGTTCGTCGTTTTTTCGCCGTGCCGGAAGACGCTTAGTTCCGTTGCGGTCCTGTTCGTAGATGATCGTGAAGACTTCGTGCTACTTCCAAACCAGGTAAGACTTCTTTCTCGTATATGTACTGTTTTGGCCAAGAGACGTTGATTCGATTTTCGAGTTCTGTGTGAAAATCTGATGAAATAAGGCTATTTGTTGTAGAATAATATGATTTAGGCATATGTTCATCACTTCTTGATTGAGAATCATATCGGAATCAAATCAAAATTTCGTTTTTCAGATCGCATATTAATTGTTTGATGAAATGTCTAGAAGAGGCACCGAAACTTTTTTTTTTTTTTGTAAAATCATTACTTTGGAACCTCGATTTGTTATAATATTGATCCTGACATCAAGTTATCTTTGCTTTTTCTTTGATTTTGATGGCATATGCACCGTTTGTTCGAGTCGGCCATTAATGGAACCTTCGACGGAATTCATCTTCCTTTCGCCGGAGTGTTGCCCGCGGTTAGAGGCCGCTCCAGTCAGTCCATTTCTCATTCTTTGATATGTATATACGTATTCCGTGTTCTAGAAATGATAGAGTTTTTAGTATACATGATTTTCGAATTTGAGAATCTCTTGCCGGAGTTGGTCCGGCAATGTAGAAATCGTCCGCCAACTAGTGGCCTGGGACGATTCGCCGGCGGTGACTTAGCGTCGGAGAATAGATTGGTGGTGGTCGGAGTTTTGGTATGAGATTTTTTGGTGAAGCTCAGTGAAGGTGTGAGAAAGATGAGTTTTCGGAAGAAGTTTCAGTGAGAAAGAAGACCATCGGGGAAGAAGACTAGAGATAGCGAGGAGAAAATAAAGAAAAAGAAAACAATATAAAAATAAAAGGGGTATAGTAAATACAACCGGGTTGGATCGGGAATTGGGTTGAGAACTGGGTCGGATCGGAAGCACCATGGGCTGGAAGTATAATTGAGTTGGGCCGAGAATGTGGATTTATTTTAGTTTAGGGCTTGAACCGTTTAAAGAAAAACCAGAAATTTGGGCTTGAGTTGTTTAAATGGCCCAAACCAATCGGACTAGGGCGAATTAGACCTTATGGCTGGCCCGACTTGATCCCAACTTGGATCTTCTAGGTCCGGGTCAGACTAGCAAATCATACCAGTTTCCCCTGACCCGGTCCGAAATCCATTTTCCCAAAAAAAAAATCAAAAAATTCAAAAATTCAAAAAATTCAAAAAAATAAAAAAATGTGAAAAAAGCTAAAAAGATGTAGAATTCCCTAGTTCGGGGCTTTTAATAAACACTTTTGGCTTGAACAAAAAAATTGAACCCAAAATTGAATAAGCCTTTAAGGCTTTACCTTAGGGATTTTTTTTTGTGTTATTTTTTTTTTAGACAATGCTAGATCGTTATTTGTTACTCCATTTTGATTTCATTTGATTGCGCACTTTAAATTCATTGATTGTTGTTTTTCCCTTTTAGAATGGCTAGGATGAAAATTCAAAATTCTCGATTAGTAAAAGACTGTTGTGATATTTTGATTAGCAGATATTCGAGTTTAGGTACCAAAAGGGCATTAGTTGAAAAACTAGTGTAATCAAATCTTGAATCCCTAAGAATCTTTGGTTGGGTATATTTCAAGATAACACTCCCGTATCTCGATTAGGGTTTCTAGCCGACCCTTAATCGTGGCTAGTGGCGATTCCTATCGAACAAATAGATTTAAACAACTAATATCACGTGAGATATGAACTTAGGGAGAGTTCAATAAAATACCTCTAAACCTACTTCCTCGAGGCGGCCTCGAGGGGTAGGTCGTGACAACACCTATCCTCCCCGAGGTAATAATCGTTGTCAAGCTCTTTCCGTCTTGACACCTATCCTTCTCCCTTTTCTCATCGACAGCTTCAGTGACTTGGGTTCCATATGGTAGTTCTCGTCGACAACTTTTGGTACGGGAATTCAAGTGACGCTTGCTTCCTATATAATTCCAACTTTCCAATTTCAAATTCTTAAATTTCCTGCCGGGATATTCCAATGCCTGCCGGGATATTTCAATGCTTGCCAGTTGTTTGCTTAAATGAGCAATTCTCTATGGACTACGTCATCCCTCGATTTTATTTCCATTATTTTTGTTATCGACAACCTAATTAATTATAGGTGTCAACATATGCTCCTTTTTAAAAGAATTAATTCTTTTAGATTTAATTCTTTTAAAGAAATATACTCGATTCAGGTGTTCTTGATCCCGACACTTTGTAATTTATGTTGGCTTGATCTTCCTGCAACGTTTTACTTTATTCTGACACATCATCCGGATCATTTATGGCTTAGCAAATCTTCATGATGGTAGATCATCTGAACCGTCGTATCTCGGCGATAAAAATCAAAACTTTAGTTCTTCATCTTCTCCGTCATATCTTGACAATAAAAATCAAAACTTTAGCTTTTCATCTTTTCCTTCGATTCTAGATTTTCTTCGTCTTCGCTCAAACTCTTTTTACTCAGTTCGTATTCATGGATACTCAATACTCTCTCAAATCGTATATTGAAAAGTTTGATCATCTGTAAGAAGATGAAGATTCCCCAAACTATCATATTCGCCTATTACATTTGGTTGACGAGTCCTCGGATCAACTTATTCTTGGTCCCTGTTTTTGCAATCATCAGCAAATCCCGGCTTCTCTTCGCCCATGTTTTCTAAGGAAAGCAAGAGAACTACTTCCTATTCAAAAGTCCTCAATTGCGGACATTTGGTTTCCAGAGACCCCGCGATTTAGACGGTTTTCTTCCCTCGAGACTAGGATTCACCATTGGTATGCGAGACTGAAGGATGATATACCTACCCAACTTGCTTGGAAGAGAGTCGGCATTGACGTGGCTTTGGAGGTCAGCATGTTGTTGTATGACTTAAACTTAGTGCTTTTGGGTGTTGCTATTAGTTTCTAGTCCCCTTCGAATAATTGCTTCTTTTTCCCTTGGGATCCACTATCTGTTACTCTTTTAGACATATATGCCATTACTAACCTTCCCCCGGTTGGGACACTTATAGAGGACATGACTTCACCATTAGTACCTCTTATTCCTGAAGAAACCCTTACTTACAATAGATTTCTTGAAACATATTTCCACAACACTGATCCAATAATCCCTGATGAATTGACTCTCTTTCTCCTTTTTTGGTTGTCCAAATATATCTTCTTAGCTCCTTCACTGAAAGTCTCCAAAGATTTCTTGCTAGTTGCAGCCAATCTCGTTATGGGTAAGACAATTTCTTTGGTTCATTGATTTTAGTGGCTCTGTCTAAGGGAATAGCTCATGCATCTCTATCAATGATGTATCGGGAAGAAGGCACTCTATTTGAACCATTTTGGATATTTCAATGCTAGCTAGCTCATTACTTTTCAATCCTCTCTAGTTGTAACTTTCATACCTTCCGTCATCATTTCTATCCAAGTTTTTGGCCACCTACACCTCCTACCTTTGGGTGTCGTTTGTTGAGTTATTCTTCATTGAGCATCCTTGAGAATTTCTCTCCTTTTGCTTTTTGTTTTTAGAAATTCCTGGCAATTGACTCAAATGAAATCGAATTTTTTACTTATGACGCAAATGAATTCAATTATCTATTTAATTCAACAGCTCGCTCCAATTCCACTAACTTCTGATTGTGTATTCTTATTCCTGTGGACCTTCCTCTAAGGCTATCTCAAAAGGGAAAGTTTTATCATGGCTTTGAAATTTATTCTCCCAAATACTGTGCTAGACAATTTGGTTTAGTTCAAATTGTTCCTATGACAATTTCATATTCTTTTGAATTTCTTGACATGACCAAACAGAGATATTCTTATAAAACTCATGCCCCTTTCATATGCTGCTCTGACATTACCCAACTTATGCATGCCAAATTTGCTCCCGATGTTGATGAATTTGAGCCCAAACCTGGATGTACACCTGAATGGACCTCCTGGTGGCTTTCTTTTACCTTTGAAAGTCCTTATGAGGAGGCTACTCAGGCCATGTTGAATCGGTTAATGGGAGGTGCATTTAAGCAAAGGAACATAAGTAAGAGGGGTAGGAAGGGTATATCAATGGAACCAGTCAATCCATCAAGCGTCCCAGAGCCTGATTTGGAACCGATGCAAATTACCAAGGGGAAGCAAGCTAAAGCTTTTAAGGTTAAAGCAGTGGTTCCTTTAAAAGACGTCTATGTTCGGACTCAACTCTATTGTGCCGAAACAATGGATCAACCCGAGATTGGAGGCAACACTTCTCTTCTCAAGAGAAAAGCCAATCGTAATCAAGGTATTTGTTTTTTATCACTCCTCCTTACTGTCTCGAATCATTTTCTAAATTCATGTATTTTGTTCTTGAAGATCCCTTACCGACCGACCAATCTCTTGAAGAAACGGAAGAGGAACCAATTGCTTTGTTGACAAAAAGAAGCGGCTCAATGCTTCGACCCCATCAGCTTCTTCATCTTTGGCTACCAGTAACCCTTTGGACGCCCTGGATTCTCAAATCAACCCTCCTCGTTCTAAAGATGATTCTGAAGGTACTCACTTTAGTTTGTTTCTTTTATTTCTGCTTTGCTCCCTTTGATGCAATATGATGAGGTCTTACAGAAACGTTTATTACTGGAAATGCACCAAACAATTCTAGCAACCCTTGTCTTGAAGTTGCTAGTGTTAATTCACCAATATTACTCCTTACAGCATCAGCACAAGGTACTTATATCACGGTTGATTATTACTTGTTGTATGCCTCAATAATTAATTCTGTTCAACTTCCAGAACCCTTGAAAGATCCAGCATTGTCGGCTTTGGTGGTTTCAGCTCCTAAGGATATCATTGATGTTTTGAGTTCCAATCCTAACATCTTTGACAGTTCTCCTACTCATCCAACTGGAGTTGAATATCCTATTTCAATATTGCCTTTGCCTGCTGCTCTTATTTATATTCAGAGCATTCCTGATTCTTCGACACAACCTTCGTCAAGTCATCAATCTATTCATGTCGAAGAAAGGAGCTCCCCACAATTTCTTTTGAAGGCCAAACATATATGTTGAAAGAGGCCTCTCATGTGCTAAACTTTGCCACAAGTTCTCATGGTGCAGTTTCTCCAAGAAAGGTGACTATTGAGAAGGTTAGAGAAAAATTAATGAGATTACTTGACTTTTCCAGTGGTGGCTTCACTATGATTCTGCATAATCACATAGCCTTTGACCAATTAAAATCCCTACTCAATGAGCTATGTAATGCTGAATCTAGTGTTGTATTGCCCCCTGAGCTCAAGGTAAAGCTACAAGAATTCTCAGGAACTTTTGTCAATAGGGTAAAGTCTTATCGACGTAATTATGACTTGATTATGTCTTTGACCATCCCTAATGAATCTAGTTCTGAGAGTGACAAGTCTAAAGATGAGCTCAGCCATAATGTTAAAGGGAAACATACTAACCTCTACACCTTGGTCGAGGAAATATCTCAACTTGATGATCAAGAAACCCTTCTTGAGAGGCAAAAAGCAGAAATTGAGAGGCGGCTGTACATGATTCGACAAGCACGGGAATCCAAGCTTATACCACGGCTTCAACTGGAGGAAGACTTCGACAAGCACATCACTACCCTCAAAGAGCTCAAGCAATTTGAATACATGCGTCGGTTGGCAAAAGAAAGCAAAAATCGCGGTACCAAAAACAATTGTATAACTGAGAACGGCAAATTTGACCGTAGCATGTTGTCCCTTCAGGGTGATGTAAAAAACTTGTTGTTCCCCGATAAAAATTCCAATTAATGAGATTCTTTTTTTTACTTTCCTTGGTCCAGTGTTTCATATTTTCTTTTTCTTCATATATTCCTCTCAGCTGAAATTTATTTATTTGAATTTCTCCACATTCCTTCATTGTGGGTGCAGTCAGTTACCACGCTGAGTCTATTTATACCCACTGTTCTTGCTCTTTCTTCTCACTTCATCAACACCTGCATTGGCATCTAACCTTTCTTTCTCTCCCCATGCCCAACCTTCTATGTACTTAAATTGTTTCGATGATCTTCAACCTTACGAAGCAAGGGGTCGTATTTATTTGTCCTTCATGAATTATGATGATGGTACTGATCACACCGTTCTGGGTCCTTACCTCAAATCCACACCAGCTCCTTCTGTGTTTACTGAATGCTTCCCTCGTTGTTATCAGGAAGTTATTTTAATTAACAAAAGTCACATTCATGCTCATGCTTGGTTGACTTCCAATCACAGATTTAACTCCTATCCTAATTTCAACACGAGATTCTTTCAATGGTACCAACGCAGGCAGAATGTGATGAAACCTCAGTGGCAATCGGTTAGAATCGTTAAGGCCTTGATGTTCTGTTACATGTCCGTCGATCCAATTGAATATGATCTTATCAGTAGCCTTTGCAACTTTTAGTCACCTTCTTCACACTATTTTTTCCTTCCTAGTGGTCCAGTAACTATAACTCTCTTGGACGTTTTTGGACTTTGACGAGTCTTTCTCCTTTCGTCGAATTTCGTGGTCAAGAATTTTATGAGTGTTTGCCTTTCCAAAACACAACTTCTCTTGACCACCCCTATGATGAGTTCATAGACAGATTCGCCAAATTCAATGGAGAAATTTGTCCCGATGAGCATGTAGCATTTCTTTTATGTTGGCTCTCACGATATATATTTTGCAAACTAACCCTATCGGTTTCTTCAGAATTCATTGACGTTGCTCAAATGCTTTCCCATGGCATCGATGTGGGTTTGGGTTGAATAGTTCTCGCAGTACTTTACCGATCCCTCACAGATGCTCAAACTTCTCTTTATAATGCATATCCTGAGCCTTTCTTTTGTCCCTTATGAATTGTGCATGGATGGCTAAGAGTACATTTCCCTAAAATTTTCTTCAACGTTGGAGTACCTCCCGTTGATTGGTCTGAAGCAAATCATCCTCTTATTGAAAGAGAATTCGGTCTTTGGAAGTTCTGCCATCCTCTTTATTATCCTTCGACAGGGAATTCTCTCTTTGAAAGTTTCATTCAGGCCTTGCTTTCATCGAGGACCTTTGTTTTCTACGGAGTCCGCGTTGATGTTCTTGAGCCTAACCCCTCTTATGACCAACCTAATACTTTTGTCTTCTGGAAAATCCTCCTCACTCCTTTTGACTTGATTGTGGATTTTTCGACTAATTGCAAGTTTTTTCCAGGCTTCAAGATATATAATCCACATTACTGTTCTTGCCAATTTGGTCTTATCCAGGGTATACTAGCCCCTATCTTTTATTCTATGAAGTATCCCTTTTCCTGTGCCACGAACCATCATTCTATTAACAAGGGGAGCATCTCTTGTTGCAATGAAATTACAAGTGTCATCCTCGAAAAATTTGACCTTATCCATTTTACTGGAGAACCACAGAGTACTGATGCCTTCCCTGAATGGTAGGTTGAATATCAAACGTTTCTTTTTCCATCACACGTTGATGTGGTGATGGCCAAAGTTACCCAGCTTCTCTCTGGACTGAATCAACCATTTGAGAGATCCTATGATCTGATGTCCAGTTTCGATTACCTTTCTTCGGAATGCCTATCTGATAAAGGTATAGGCTATAGCAATCAATATACAGAATTTGTTTACTTGTTTTTTGTCTTAAACCTCACTCCCTTTTTTGCCTTGCAGATATGAGTATCACGTCTCGTAAAAGAAAGACTGAGGATTACATTAATACCCCTGTCAATACTAAACCTAAAGACCATATTTCAATCTCTGATGCTAGTGTCACGGTCAAGAGGTTTTCAACACCAAAGACCGTGACACATCAATGAAGACCCGTTCAAAGCTTCCGGAATTTTTCCAAGGACGGGCGAAACGGTAATTGTGCCGGGGTTCTAGAGAGTTCTCGGCATAAATGCCGGTAGTTGATAGCTCTCGGAATAAATGTCGGTAGGTGGTCGACGAGAACGATACGATCTCGGCCACTCGTCTAGAAATCAATCAATGGTTGTAATCCGAGGCCCTCTACTATATAAAGAGGTGTCCTCCTCCTCATTTGAAACATCCAAAAACAACAAGAAGCAGTTGCTTTCTTTTCCAGAGCTTCTCTCTCTAGATTCTCTCTCTACGATCCGAGTGTCCGAGCGAGTGAGTGATCGGCAAGAAGGCTTGACTTAGGCTTTCCAACGATCCAAGGAAGCCTAAGTCGCCGCACGGGTCGTTCCCAAACTATCGGCCCGTGACAAGTGGTATCAGAGCCAGTAGAGAGTCCATCCAAGGAGATCGAGGAGCACACCAACTGGTCGAGAGAATGTCGAACAACGAACAACTCGCTTCGGTTGTTGTGGATGAAAGGGCTCCTAAAGAACCGGTTCCCAATGAGCCGGCTGCCCAACCAAAGACTCGTGGAAAATCCAAGAAAAGGGATGCTTCGTCGAACGCCATAGCCGCGATCGATGAGAAGCTCACGAGAATGAGAACAACAATGTTGGAATTCATCGAAGAACTCGACGAAGTTAAAAGTCGGATCGACGAGGGTGAAGAAACTCTCCGCCATGAATTCACAAACGTCGTCAATCGCACGACGGCCCCTTTGTTCGATAGGGATGATTTCCTTGAAGCATCCATCGAGGCGCTAAAGCTTGAGGTCGTGGAGCTCAAAGAAGGCAACTCCTCCAAGACCGAAGTCGAAGCCTTGAAGATGGAGGTGCAAGAGCTCAAGACCGAGCTCATCCTATGTAAAGCATGCATCGCGAACGGTGCATTGCCCATCCAAGCGGCACACAAGCTAGATGTGCCGAAGCCAAAAGAATTCAAAGGCAACCGGTCCGCCAAAGAGGTAGACAACTTCCTATGGAGCATGGGACAATACTTCGACGCCATTGGAATCCAAGAAGATTTGGCCAAGGTACGAACCGCTTCTATGTTCCTAGTTGATAACGCCATGCTTTGGTGGCGAAATAGATGTGAAGAGACAAAACAAGGCGCCGACCCCATCACTACTTGGGATGGATTTGTCGAGGAGTTTCGGGATTATTTCTTCCCCGAGTATGCTCAACATGAAGCTCGTAGCAAGCTCCATCGCCTTGAGCAACGTGGCACAGTCCGAGAGTACGTGAAGGAATTCACCGAGCTCAAACTCCAAATTCCCAATCTTGGGGAGGAGGAGGCTCTCGGGGCGTTCATGGATGGATTGAAGCCGTGGGCACTACTCGAGCTCAAACGAAGGGACGTCAAAGTCTTTCGCGAGCACTAGTCGCGGCCGAGTCTCTCGCCGACTTCACTAAGGAAACCCCAAAAACAAGAGGTAGCGGGTGGAGATCGGATCGCCACCACGATGAAGAAGACCAAGCTGTTCGTGGTCGAAAAGACTCGGACAATGGTCCCAACCGTGGCAGAAGAGATCATGGTGGACGTGAGAAGACATGGGGAGAAGGAACGTCCAAGTCAAGCGATCCCAAATGGAAACAACCTCAAGGAGACTACAAGAACAAGTTTGATACTCCACCACCGTCTCCGTGTTTCATTTGCAACGGTCCTCATTGGACACAAAAGTGCCCAAAGAAGAGCAGGATCAATGCTATTCTTGCCGTAGAAGAGGATGAAGAGCCGAAGCAAGAAAAGGAGAAACGCGAGGTGCGACTTGGGACCGTGAAGGTTTTCAACTCAATCAACTCCGTGAAGGACAAAGCTCCACCAAGGGAGAAGCCGACACATTCGCACCTCTCATTCGTTGAGGTCAAGGTAAGCGGCGTACCCCTCCTTGCCTTGGTCGATACGGGTGCTACGAGCTTGTTTTTGTCAAAAGAAGCGGCCAAACACTTGGGACTCCACGTGGAACCGACTCGTAATCGTTACAAGATGCCCAATTCCGACGAGATACCAAGCGTAGGCGTGGCCAAAAATGTAAAACTCCAAGTCGGTACTTGGGAAGGCAAACTCCCGTTCGAGGTAATCCCTCTCGACGATTATGATCTCATTCTAGGCCTTGAATTTTTCGATGCCGCGGAAGCCATGATCGACCTGAGGAGCAACACGATTATCATCACCAACTCGGAGTGCCCATCCGTGGTTCCAATGATCAATGGGGTGACCGAAGCCAAAGTCCTCTCCACAATCCGAAGAGTTGAGAAGTCCGTGCCCGAACTTTGCACCAAGCCAAAGCCGAAGGTGGATCATCCTCTTCAACACAACATGCCGATTCATGTTCTATTCCCGGAGGTAACAAGCTTGCCGACCAACATGGAGAAAGTCAAATCAAAGGAGCCAAATGCCCGACAAACTGAGAAGCCGAAGAAATCTCGGAAGAGTCGAAGGCGCTCCAGAAAGCCAACAAATAAACCCCAAGCCAAGAGCGCCGAGGACGTCGCTCGAATGAGTGGGGGAGAATGTCACGGTCAAGAGGTTTTCAACACCAAAGACCGTGACACATCAATGAAGACCCGTTCAAAGCTTCCGGAATTTTTCCAAGGACGGGCGAAACGGTAATTGTGCCGGGGTTCTAGAGAGTTCTCGGCATAAATGCCGGTAGTTGATAGCTCTCGGAATAAATGTCGGTAGGTGGTCGACGAGAACGATACGATCTCGGCCACTCGTCTAGAAATCAATCAATGGTTGTAATCCGAGGCCCTCTACTATATAAAGGGGTGTCCTCCTCCTCATTTGAAACATCCAAAAACAACAAGAAGCAGTTGCTTTCTCTTCCAGAGCTTCTCTCTCTAGATTCTCTCTCTACGATCCGAGTGTCCGAGCGAGTGAGTGATCGGCAAGAAGGCTTGACTTAGGCTTTCCAACGATCCAAGGAAGCCTAAGTCGCCGCACGGGTCGTTCCCAAACTATCGGCCCGTGACACTAGCCTGTCTCCACCCGAACGTAATTTTGGCAAATCATCTCTTTCTCGGGAAAATGACAAATTTCAGCCCAAATGAGTTCGGCTTTTTCATTTACTGTCGCTTGGTTTTGCTGACATTTGCATTGATTCTACTGTGAAGGCAGAAATCAAATAACTTCTGACTGACTTGTCTAGCTTACCTTTCCCTTTAGAATGCTTGACTATAGAGTATGCTATCGAGGAATTTGCTCATTCTTTTGACTCGGCCCTGACATCTTAGAGGCTTCGATAGGATCACATCGATACTTTCGATGTACTAGAAAAATCATATCCGGAGAAGCACACAAATCTAGACCAAGCACGTGTTGTCCTCGCACATTATCAAGATGTCGATGATATTTCATTACAGCGTCTGGCCAACCAACTTAAGGAAGTTAGTCAACTGGAGATTGCATGTCATACTATGTAGTATAAACTTCAAGAGGCATTATTCAAAAAAGATCAACTCTTTGAAGCTAACAGTGACTTGGAGATGCGCCTACGCAACTTCTGTTTAGGAATTGAATAGCATTTCATGTAACTGTTGTATTAGTAATTTGTATATACTATAGTATTGCTGCCTAGTAGGGTCTTTGCTATATTCAAGTCGAAGTTTATTCTTGATCGTTATCATTGTATATATGCAACTTTCCTTTTTACTAAGTGTAATTGACCAAGGAATTTCGCTTCTAACCCTTCATTATCCCTTCTGGTGCCCTCATTCAAATAGTATTACATCATCTTCACCTGTCCGAGGCAGGCCCCTTACGTTCAAAAGTAATCAAATTTATAGGCAGCTATGATTTTCCACATCTTCAGCAGATAATGCACATAATTACAACCTTCTACATTCTTGTCCTTGGTAGACATTGATCATAAATGTTCTTTAATTCTGCTAATATGTATCTACCCTCTTTTCGTATAAACTGTCGGCGGATTTGATGTATGCGATCTCCTATACATCCATTATGTCGCTCCATTCCTATATTAACAGTATCTAGCGACGTGTCTTAACTTCCTCGCTGATTCAAGTAACTTGTCAGTTCCATCTATTACTCACATCCCTTAAGTTCCGCACGACTCTTTTTGTGCCCTTCGATCTTGGTTCTCTATTTAAGTAACCTCTGTGACTTGATATTGTCACACCTCAATCCTCTTTCCTTCCTTAACAAGCCTTTGGCATTCTTGCAATATCTCCATCGTGAGCAAGCCTTCTTCTTCCTCATCCTCCAGCACCCCTTCTTTCACTGAAAAGTTCATTGCCTTGTGGAGTAACCTGATATGACGGCTGAGCTTTTACCTACGCTTACTTGTCCATCCAACCGGATATCTTAGAGGAAGTTTCTACCTATCTAAAAGAGGGCAAGCATAAACACCTTTCTGCCAACCACCCTTTTAGAACTGACTTTGATGAATTCTGCATGACTTTTGACTATGGACTTCAAGCCTTTATAGAGAACAAATCACTGATCGAGCGCCATGAGGTTATCGAGAGTGAATATTTCAACAAAAAGGAACTAACCGATCATGTGGAGAAGGTGTAATTTGATTGACACAAGATCCTAGAAACCACTCGTGCGGGATTAGCCAAGTTGTCCCATTTGAAAGGTGCTAAGGCTGAGCTGCTTGATTGTGATATCCAAAAATTTCGTCCGTTAGTTTAATGCGCGCATGTAATATACGTTACGTGAGAATTTAAATTATACGAGCTACGGAAGCATCAACTTCGAAAGATGCGAATTCTATTATGAGGCCACTATACCATCACTATGACAACCACCGTGGGACCATCCTACAATCACATATCTTTTCATTCGCTAACGTCGTCGTACAAATTAACCGTTTTCATTATACCAATTTCTCTTGTTTGATTTGATCACCTCTCCCCCACATCACCTAACTTGCCGAATTCATATGCCCAAATGGTTGGGGTCAACATTCTTCTGCTTTTCCATCGTCCACGCCATCACCCCTCCCCCACCGACAGCACCATCACCATTGCCCAGCTGTCCCATTTGGTGACCATTTACCAAATTTCTCATTATTTGAACTATGTCACCATCATCAAAACATTTTTCTTTCACGTGTTTATTGTATGCCTTAGCAATCCTATTTTTCTGGGCAATCAATTTCTTCAAAGCCGGAACCTTGTTCTCTCCTAATTTATCGATGTTTCCATACATTACTTCCTCATATTCTTCTTTGGACATTGTTGACACTTAAATTTTGCCTATTCATTTAGAGTCTAAGTGCATAGAAAATTAGAGATTAAGTTTTAACTTCTAAATAAAAATATTTTTATTAAATTGCATAGCACGTAGATATTAGTTGCATTTGCATTTATAGAATTTAGTAAAACATATTTTCCTTTTATTTTAATTTTAAAAAATCATTATAAAAATTAAAAGAAAAAGAAAAAAGAAAGAAGAGAGAAGACAAAAGGGGATGCTATCATCCCCATGGAGGAGGCTCCTCTTCTCAGTCATGGCCACGGGCCAGTTTCGGCCCGGAATCGGCCCAGTCAAACTCGGGCCCGTGGTTCGAAACCGAAACCGGCCCATGGCCTACGGGTCCGGTTCCGATTCTAGAAATTTTGGAACCGGCGGATTTGCGCCCGATTTAGAAAAAAAAAAAACCTGCAATGCAGCAAGCCTTGCACGTCTGCAGGGCCCCACCCCCACCCACGGCCACGCCCACCTCCTCCAGTCCTTCACGCCTTCCTCTCCCACCAGTCTTCCGCTCCACCCTCTGCTCCGTCCACACTCCTCTCCGCCACTCCCACCCTTTCTCCGCCGCCGTTGCCCCCTCCACCTCCCTCCTCCTCATGCCCTCCTGGTCCTCCCACCCTTCCCTCCCTTGCATCAGCGTCAAGCTCGTGACCCACTTCCCCGGCAATTCCTCCGCGTTGAACCTATCGGGGGTCCACACCGTCTTCGTCCTCTTCAGCTCCCTCACCGGCCAGCCCCTCGCCATCGCGAACGCCATCGTGTTAACCCTGTACCGCATCGCCTGCATCCCGGGCCTCGCCTCCGAGCTCCTCTCGCGGACCGACAACAAGGTCCTCGTCATGGTCGGTCCCTCCTTCCCCCCTCTTCCCTGCGCCTCCTCCGGTCCTCCCCTTTTCTCCTCCGCCCGCCCCTCGTCTTCCCAGATCTGACCTCCGCCGCCATCGCTGCTATCACCCTCGCCCATGGCCACAACCATCGACGCCGACGCCCCCTCCTCCCCCCTCGCTACCCTGCGCCTCCTCCCCTTTTCTCCTCCTCCCCTTCGAACCGGAACCGGAAACAACCCGAAACCGCCGGTTCATACATGGCCACAAACCGAAACCGTCATTTTCGAACCGGAACCGGCGGTTCCTGAATCGTGCCATGTCTACCTCTTCTCGGCTCCCTCTCTGCACACTTAAACAAAAAGAAGAAAAAAGGGGAAATGACACAAAAAGGGGATCGGCACATTTCCTTCAAAGAGGAGCGGAAGAAGAGACAAAAGGGTGAAGGCTTTAGGGTTTTCCAGGAGGGCCCCACTTCTTCTGGGGTGGATCCGAGGCTGAACTGGCCGCGGTTCTTCGCTTGCGGTAGCTGCAATGGCAACAAATGTTTCACTGAAAGAGGGGGAGGTCGTCTTCTTTCGGTAGAGAGTTCCCGGAAGGGTTTCCGTGGGAGGGAACGCGACTGAGAGCGTGAGGGAGAGAGGAGCCGAAGGAGAGCAAGAGAGACAACGTCTGAACTCCATTCGACGACCTCCAGGCAACGCCCTCGAGCCCGCGATTTCTTCATCCACGGCGCCAATCTTCCGGTAAGTTTTTGGGTTCGATCCATTTCCTTGAGGATCCCGGCTCGGAAATGTTGCGAGGAGACCGGACTAAGTCCGATATATCTCAAGTTCGCCCTCTATTCACTGTTGCCAAGCTGGGTAGGGCCACTTCCAACGATTAAGCTCGCGTTCTTCTTTGCCCCGATTGTTGCTCAGCTTTGCCCTGTCTCGGTTCAACCGAGACCGAGATGTGTCGTTCTTTGTTTATGCTCTTGGTGGATGCGAAAGAACCGTTTTTTGAGTTGATGTCGAGAATGGCTTGTTCACTGTATTTTGAGTTTGGGTTGATTTCGTGTGCCGTTTGAGTGGGAGGTTTTCTTTCCATCATTGCACACCATGTGCTCGCCGAAATGCATCAACTAGATCCGTAAACTTTTTTTCTCGAGTCCAGTTTGCTGGGCTGTCGGGAGGCATGTTGGTTTGTCATGCTTGAAGATGGTGTTGGGTTATATGATTTCCTGAACCGTACTGTTTACAGCAGATACTTTCATTGTTCCATATTTGTCCTCCTTTGTTCTTCTGTCTTTTGCGTGTTCTCTGATGATATAGCTGCGAGTGTTGACGTGTTTGGCTGGTCATTGCGACAGACGATGGTAAGACTCGGTAACTCTGATGGCTGGCTTGGTAGCATTGTTATTATTGTTGAAGTTCCGGTGTTTTAGAACAAAAACAAATGCGTAGCATTAAAATTTTTTGGGTAGCAAGAACGCGAAGCAAAAGTTGGTGTTTTCGGCTTGACGTGTTAGTTTTTGGGCAATGGGAAGGAGATGTCAAGAAGGAAATAGAAAAAAAAATAAAATAAATAAATAAAACAGAATAGTTTGATGTAAGATAGGAAAATAGAGTTGTGGGCCGAGAATTTTTCTAATTGGGAGTGCCACGAGCGTTGTCTTCATTAGAAATGAGCTGAGCGGGGCCTAAGTTGTAGCTTGGTGAGGTGGGCTTTATTTAAGTTACGCGAGTGTGGACTCAGTTTTGTTTGGGCTGGGCTTGTACTTTGGCGAATTGGGTTTAGATCGCGAGTGGACTTGACGCGAGAGCCCATTTCACGTTCTTGGCCCAGGCCCGAGAGTCCGAGTTCAGCCCATGTTCAGAGCAAAATTTTGAAAAATTGAAAAATTAAAAATTGGAAATTGGGCTTTGGAATTCCCCCTTTTTTTCCTTTTCGTGTGATTAATGACATGCTTAATTGCACCACCCGCCTGGTGACGCTGCTGGAGCGCGCACTCTTCCTCTCGCAAAAGGTTGAGTGTTCGAATCCCGGGCGCCGCAGGGTGACTTAACCGGTGGCACGTGTGTGGTGGCTAGCACGTGTTGCCCCCAGGGTTTACTTCCCGGCTGTCAGCCGTGCGGGGGTTTCCTGGGTTATCAAAAAAAAAAAATGACGTGCTTAATTGCACGTTGTTTGATTCACACATTTTGAATTTGTGTGTTTAACTTAACCTTGCATGTGCTTGATTGGGCATATTAGGTGATTGCTTGCGTGCTTTTCATATATCGATTGTTGCTCCTTTAGCCTAATTAGAGATAGAATTGCAGGATTCAATTGGTAAGATTGTTGTATGAACACGTTAGATGGTAATTGATCAAGTTTAGGTATCGAAAAGGTATTAGTTAGATCACTAGTGTAATCAAGTCACTGATCCTTAGAATCTCTTATTTTCACACATATCGAGACAACCATTCCACGTCTTGACGAGGGTTTCTAGCCAACCCTTGATTATGGCCAGTGGTAACTCCAATTGAATGTTTAGTTTAGACAATTCTTATTGTATGAGATATGAGGCTTAGAAGCACCTCGGTTCTTAGATTAATGAACTATTTAGTTTATTCTTCAAATAAATCAATCAATGTTTACATTCATCGACAAATACCTTCTTAACCTGACCAATCATTTTAGATCCCCTCAATGGGGACGGGTAATACTGCCTCTTGGCCATAAGTCAGCATGTATGGGCTAACTCTTGTACTTGACCTCTTCGATGTTTTATAAGCCCACAACACTGTCGAAAAAAAAAACACTGTCGAAAAGAGTAAATCCCATTCTCTGGGGTTTTCTTATATATGCCTCTTAATAAGATTAATAATGACTTTATTGAATGCCTCAGCTTGTCCATTTGCCTACACGTAATACGGAGTAAAATGAAGCATTTTGATTCCCTTGGACTTAGTGAACCCCAAGACTTCCTGGCCAGTAAATACAGTACCTTGACGTGCCGTTATCATTTCCGATATTCCGTATCGATGAATACTTTGCTCTTCTATAAATTCTCTCACAACCTTCTGAGTTATATTTTTATATGAGACTGCTTCTACCCATTTAGTAAAATAATCGGTGGCAACCAGCATAAAACTATATTTTTTAGATGATGGAGGATAGATTTTCCCGATTAGATCCATCGCCCATTCTTGAAATGACTATGGCTTAATAATGGGCTGCATAATTGACGCATGCACATGTTGTAATGGACCATGTTTATGACACAGTTCACACCTTTTAGCATAGTCGATATAGTCTCGGGTCATTTTTGGCCAAAAATAGCCGTGGCATTTTAACAACCATTTTATTTTTATGTCTGCTTGATGTGCACCACATATCCCTTCATGCATGTCCGCCATTGCTATCATCAATTCTTTTTTACTTAAACACCTAAGCAAAATGCCATCGACTGTTTTTTGATATAGTTTACTATCAAGCAATAGGTATTTCGACGCTTGTCTTCTAAATCCCTTATCTCCGGAAACTCGATTATCTAGATAATCAATGAAAGGTATTCTCCAGTCTCTTTTGTCGACATCAATATGCTCTTCATTAGACTGCACCATTATGATTCAATTTTCTATCGTTCGCAAAGTTTTTATTTGCGTAATGATAAATCTGGCCAATTCTTTTGATATTTTATACACAGTTGCCATTTGAGCTAGTTCATTGGCTTCCGCATTTTTACTTCTTTTATGTGCTCCAATTCATAATCAAAGAATTTGTCTAGCAAAGCTTTCGCCATATCGAAGTATCGAATAATGTTTTCATCGAGGCATTGGTAATTCCCTGATAATTGGTTGATTACTAATTGAGAATCTCCTTTTATTTTTACAAACCGTACCTCCATATTAGCCAATATGTTAAGGCCGACAATCAAGGCTTCATACTCCGCTTGATTATCGGAACAATCAAAATCAAGTATGCACATAAGTTTAGTTCGACGTCCATGAGGGGATACAATTAAAACTCCTATACCAAAGGTCGTCGCTGTACTCGAACCATCGAAAGACAATGTCCATGGTACCACCTATATCAAGTCTCCGGTGTTTTCTTCTTCTAAATGTACACATGGGTATTCCGCAATGAAGTCGGCAACCGCCTGTCCTTTGACTACCTTAAGCAGTACAAATATCAGATGTATTTCAAGCAGAGCAAAAGCCCACTTTGCAATTCTTCCTCTGATAATTGGTCTGGTCAACATATATTTAATGACATCTGTTTTGCAAATTACCTGAATTGCGGTTGGCAACATATAATGGCATAACTTCGTGCAAGCGAAATACAATGACAAGCATAATTTCTCAACCGGAGTATACCTTTTTTGTGTCATTCAACGTTTGTCTAAGATAATATATTGCCTGTTCTTTTCCATCATCATTTTCCTATGTCGACATACTCCCGATAGTATCATTAGTTGCCGACAAATAAAGTTTTAATGGCTTACTTGGCTTAGGTGGCATCAAAACTAGTGGGTTAATCAAATATTTCTTAATCTGTTCAAAAGCATGCTGATGTTCTTTCTCTCAAATAAATTCATCTTGGTTTTTCAGCTTAAGCAATGGAGAGAACACCTCTATCTTGCCCGATAGATTAGCAATGAATCAACACAAAAAAATTATTTTACCTATAATCATCTACAATTGTTTCTTATTTGACAGCGGTGATAATTCTAGGATAACTTTTGCTTTATTTTATCTATTTCTATTCCTCTTCGATTCACTAAAAACCGTAGAAAATTACCTGCCCTTATCTCGAAAGCACATTTAAGATGACTCATTTTTAATTTAAACTTATGCATCCTTATAAAAGTATGTTCAAGATGAGTTAGATGACTTACCTAATCCAATTTGATTATGATGTTATCAATATATATCTCCATGAAATCCCCGATCAAATCATGGAAAATAAAGTTCATAGCCCTTCGATATGTTGCCCCGACATTTTTTAATCCGAATGGCATCACTGACCACTCGAACGTCCCAATAGCTTCCGAGCATCGAAAACTGTTTTGTGGACATCCTCTTCCAATATAAAAATCTGATTATAACCTAAATGACTATCCATTAATGACATGATTTCGTTGCCAGATGCCAAATCGATCAACATATCTGCCATTGACATTTAGTATTCATCTTTTGGGGTTGCAACATTTAAAGTCCCAAAAATTTATACACATCATTAACTTCCCGTTCTTCTTTTTAATCAGTACCACATTGGATAACCACTCGACATACCACGCAGTTTTGATAAAACCTGTTGCCAACAAACATTCGACCTCTTCCTTGATTTTGTAAACAATCTCCAGTGGGAATCTTCGTGGCGGCTTCTTGTGTGGCCGAAACCCTTTCTTAATTGGTAACCTATACTCGATCACATCTCGACCTAACTGTGACATTTCATGATAATTCCATGCAAATCAATCTTTATATTTCCTCAGTAACTCGATTAGCTGGGCTTTTGTAGCATCATCCAATAATACACTAATGAATATTGATCGACGGTTTTGAGAATCTCCAATATCAATCTCTATTAACGAGTCTTGAGCTTCCATCACTTTATTGTCTTCTTTAAGGGGTGACTTCTCAAACTCCATAATGCAATCAGTGGCATCTGTAGCTTGTTCACCCAGTTCGGCCATATAGGCTATGTACCTCCTATTGAGGTACACTTGTGACAAATTTACTTTCCGTTAAATTTGATTAATATCATAGAAAACCAAAAATTCGTAAATTCGTGATAAACAGAGGATAAAAACCTAAATTAGTACACCCATCAATTATCACGTGTCAACAAACTCAGCAGTTTAACAGTAAAATTTAACGAAAACTAATAGAGGATAAATTTGTTACGGGTGTATCGGTTTGGTATTTTTTGTGATCAAAAAATTAGTTCAGGATAAAATTGTCACAGGTGTACCAGTTTGGGATTTTTCGTGATCAAAAAATTAATTTGAAGTAAATTTATTATATATGTATCAATTTAAAGTTTTTCATGATATTAACCCTAAAATTTATGTATCACTTGAACACATTTATGTCAAACTACTTTTCAAATCACAGAAATCGTAAAGTGGTACCATTGTCTCAATCCGTGTGTAGTCAACGTGACAGCTCCTAGCTAGCAGACCTGTTAAGATCCTGCTCAAAACACTTGATTTCACTGAGTTTTAGTTGATACGGTGTAATGACGTTTTGACTCTTGAATAAGTGAGCTAAAAACAGTATCGATTCGGCCCAAAAGGGTCATATTTGGACAGGCTTCATGTGATAAGAGTCCATTGTGTAATCGGCCACATTCTTGCCACATCGAACTACTATGGGGGACAGTTTGCGGCGAAATGGGACATAATGCTAATGAAGGATAAATTTAGGATAGCAGCACCACTTTGGAGTTTATGGGGGTCGAAAACAGTGTTGGATAGATGTGTCCAAGTGATATCAACTTAGGATTTTATGTGCTATTAGCCCTTATTTAATCGCTTCTAAAGAATGATTGACACGTTTAGAGCCAAATATTCTGGGAACCGTAAAATCTCATGATCTCAAAATTAGTAAGTGACCTTGCCTTGACCACACATGAGGGATAGTAGCATTTTATATACATATACATATATATATATATACATATATATATATGTATATATATATATATACATATATATATATATACATATATATATAAAGGGGCTAAAGTTGAATACAAAAATCTAACGTTGTAAATCTATTATCCCTATTTTATCATATAATAAAACATTAAATAACTCTGTATGAGTTAATAAAAAGAAACTAATACCAAGCGCCTATCGATTCCAAGATTAGCAAGCGGATCAGTAAAGCAATTTCCTCCTGAAAGTTACGTTGCACTTTAAACTCAAAGTGAGAGTGCAACAATTTTTAGATATCTTTAAGGAAAGCAGGGTTATCATTATCAATCACAAGTTCTGGCTTAATAAGATCAATGATTGATATAGAGTCAATATCAATGATGATCTAATGAAAACCAAGTTGTTTTGCGAAATTAATTCCCAACCACAAAGTCCAAAGTTTTGCTTGTGTCGGCGAACATATTCCTATGAATGCGACAAAACCACCAAGTCAGTCACCCCTTCATTTCTAAATGAACCTCCTGCATAAGCAAGTCTTGGGTTGCCTTTAGAGGCCTCATCAATATTCAATTTAATCCATACGGAAGGTCGAGAATCCGATCTGACTAAAATCGAAGAAGTGCATGATACATTTAACGTCCAGTTATTCATAGACGAACCTTTCATAATTTCCTTTGCGTATGACCAAATTGCTTATATCGGATTTGAAGGGAAAATAAAGCTGTCTTGAAAAAGTGATTAAATATTATTCCATTGCCAACAAAGTCACGCACCTACTCCAAAAATTATGCTCCAATCATGATGAAAATTCAATCGCCCTTTACTAGCGAGATTTGAATTTGATCATTTGCGACAAATTCATTGAAAAGAATTCTCCTAAATATTGCTGTGAGACAAACTCAAGTCATATCCTACGGACAATTGGATAATCCCTTAGAACATATAAAGTTATTTTGACATGAGACTCATATCTCAAGCAATATGTATTTCCTCCCAAGTCGCGAGACTGTCTTCAATTCATTTGTCATTAGTCACTTATGAGCGGCTACTCAGAGGAAAGGTTAACACGTTGAGGTCCCTTCTACTTTCAAATCGTGGACCATACTATCGAACTCTTAATTGTGTGCTCTCTTAAATGCCTCGCACACTGCCTTAATAGAGAAAGACCCGCTTCCATTACTGTCCCACACAAGAATATCAGGAGAAGGACACTAAAAGTACTAAAAATTATATACTGTGTTCATTTTAATGCCAAAATTTTTTTTTTGATAATCCAAGGAACCTCCGCACGGCTGACAGCTGAAGAGTAAACCCTGGAGGCGACACGTGCTAGCCACCACACATGTGCCACCAGTTAAGTCACCCTGCGGCGCCCGGAATTCGAACACTCAACCTTTTGCGAGAGGAAGAGTGCGCGCTCCAGCAGCGCCACCCAAACAGGTGGTAAAATTTTTTTTTTTTCGAACTCATTAACTGTCAATTTTTTTAAAAAATAATCACTTAAGTTCTAATTCCGATTATGATCGTCGAAAATCCGACGTAGCTATTTTTTTATTAATTTCTAAGTCCGACGCAACTCGCTGGCATGTCCGATCAATATATAACTCCTAAACTACATCATTTTTCCCCTAAACGTAATCCCTAAATCGATTTTTTTTTTTTGGTTGAAAGAGCCCTAAAATTTTCACGTTCTTGAATGTGCTCTCTTCTCATGGATCAATCTGAAGGACTGGTGGTGGCCGGCAACGAAGGCTAACAGATTTTGCTTCGCTTTTGCCCTCTTCATAGTGCGCGTCCATTTCCACCGTGAGACCACCAAGAAGAAAAAAGAGATTTTCAAGATCCCCAAAGTGGCTAATTCCCTTGCGGCAGCCAAGTCCGCAAAATCGCAGAAATCGGCCTCTGAAAACCCTAATCCGGTGAGTAATTGCTCCTCCCAAGAACGAAATTCGAGATCGGAAGTTCGTTTGGGCGAAGAGGGACGCTAGTAAAGGGGAATCCAAGTATAAACGAGTGGCGTTTGAAGACTGTGGTGGGCGAGGCCAAACCTGGACAAGTGGCTTGCGAGCGACGCGTGCTTGTCCATGAATGTCGTCGGCGTCGTGCGGCCATATCTGGTCGGCTCGATCAGTGCCGGCGACTCGGCTGGTGGCAACGATGAGGGAGGGGCGAAAGTCGAACTCGGAGGAAGGGGCTGACCAGATGGGTCTTTCGAGCAAGAGGGACCGGAGGCGTAGGAGCAGGCGACGCCATTGTTGCAGAGAGGGAGCTTAGAGAGAGAGAGAGAGAGAGTAACGGAGGAGAGAGAGATCAAGAGAAAAAAAATGGCGACATTTTCTTTTCTTCTTCGTGGGATAGCAGCCAAAAAGCTAACGTGGAATGATTTTTTAATAACAATTGCCAACTCATATTTAATTTTTTAATATAAATATCGCGTAATATTTTTTTTATCGAAAATTATCGCCAAAGGTACTTAAATGATCGTTTTTTTTTCGATTTGGCACTTAAGTAAGCCGACGAAAACTTTTGGTACTAAAATAAGCATTATACACAACTTTTGACACTTCTAATATCCTTTTTATCAAGAATATCATCCCAATTAGAAGCAAAAGGAGTTTTGACGGTTCTAATACGTAAAATTATATCTTATGGTATAATTTCCTGAAATATCCGAAAATTCCAATTTCTATTCAGCACATAATCGCAAATTTTTCTGTCCATCTCCGAAGGAGATGGTTGGGTAATGACAATATTATACAGTGGCTTCACTACTCTCACTTTCAACAAATTTTGGAAATGATTTAATTTTCTCCAACGCACCCAAATTCCTATACAAAAGCCATACGATCTCCTATGAACAGTAATACTTATTCGACGAGAAACGCGCGCAGCACCCCCATATCCACCATCATACGATATCATCAGTCTCCTTCAACTTATTGGGCTCGCTGCTCTCCACCTTGGACGCGGGAGTCTCCTCCCCGTGGCCCAAATCATGCTGCTGGATCACAAGAACCGAGCACGCGATGCCGCGGCTCGACGATGCCAGCACGTCCCCGACGGGCCCTAGCTCGGGGTGCTCCGCCGGGTGGTCCGCCAGGTCCGCCACCATAGCCGAAGGGAACCGCCCCTTGCCCACGACTACAAGGTCGTAATCCTTGCTCTGGCCGATCGCCAGGACTTCCTCAACCACGTTGCCTGCGACTTTCTCCGTGTAACTCGCCGTGCCGTCCCACCGCTCTCGGAATTCTGCGACTGCGGCCTCGTCCAGTTCCTGGACCATTAGCACGAAGAAACGGTCGATACTAGGAAAATTTAAGTACGCTAAATCATGCGCTCGTGTGTTTTGGATTATTAGAAAAATTGCAAGAAAAAAGAGAGTACCTTTTCCTTTTCTCGATTCACATGCGCGATCGTGAAGCTATAGCTCTTTTCTCTGCATTTGCTCAAGGATGGCCTCAATGTAATTTCGCTCCCTTCGGCCTCCGGTTTCTCCACGAACCTCACCACGGTCACCTTGACCGCGGGGTGCTCCGCCATCCGACCGCCCAACTCCAACGCCTCTCGATCATCCGGCCCACCGAAAAACAGGATGCAAACCCGTTGGACCGCCGACACGTCGGGCCCAGGGGTCTCGGAGCCGCCCCAGAACCCGTGGTCCACAAGCACGGCAACCGAGCACGGGGCGTGCTTCAGCACCCTCTGGTTGACCCCTCTCCACCCGTGGCCCACATTGTCCTCCGTGGCCTCGTCCCCCTCGCCCCTCCAGGACCTGTGGAACGGTAGGACGATCATCGCGACCCTCTTCTCTTCGGCCACGTGGCAGATGTCCTCGTGCATCGTGGACAGTGCCGAGATCGCCGTGGTGGGCCGGACCAAGACCCGGCCCAGTTGGCTGTACGCTTGGAATGCCCCCGCGACTCGGTCGTGCCACTTCCCGCGGCGCGACAAGTTGAAGAAAGGGAAGCCATTTCTCCGGGCCCGCTGGACCATGATGATGGAAGACGACCGCTCGGTGAGCTCGACGAGGTGCATGATGAAGAGCTTGAGCATGGATTTCTTGGTGCTTCGGATCGACTCGATGAGGCTGATGAGGGAGGGCACGTTCCCAGGACCATGCAGGCACGCGAGGATCCGGAGCTCATCCTTGGACGCGTCATCGGTGTTTGACAAATCGCGCAGCTTGCGGTGCGTCGGAGCGGCGCGGGCAGGCTTGTAGATGGCCATGACGATGGGTGTGGTGATGAAGGTGGTGAAGAGCGCCATCAGCACTAGAATTGCGAACATCTCATCGTTAAGGACCTGCAGATCACACCAGAACAATCTTGGTCACATATTTTAGAACAATCATCATATAATAACGCGAACGTTCATTATGTCTAAAATCAAAGGATGTCACGGCATAATCGACATAAGGTTTCGAACTATATTTGACTCCTATTCAAAATAGGACCTAAGTTGGCTCATCGCTCGCGCGGTCCAGATTTACCCAAATGGCAAATTGCCAACATCGTCTAGGGGCGGAAAAAAATGGGAATTGTTGATGGTGACCTCTAGCGACGTATTTGATGGTGACCCGCAAAGACAATATTTAGATGATGACGTGGGCGTGTACATAAGTCGGAGCCACCTGCGTGATTAGCTTGGTGTCTCAAATTTTATAAAGAATAAAGCCATGGACCATGAGCTTTCAAGAGGAGGGAAACTGACGGGAAGTTTAACACCTATTATTATATGAATTGGCCACTTGACTAGAGTTCCTTTGACCCGGCACTTAAGCTACATTTGGTAAGGGCGAGCTTGGCAATAGGCCAAACAGTAATTATTTTTATTTTTTTGTTCCCAAAATCAATTTTGAAACAGAAATTCATTTGGTAAATTTTTTGTTCCCGAGCATAAATTTGCAAAAATTTATTCTCAAAATCAGTTTTGGAATAGAATCATGTAGCAAAAAAAAATTAAAAATGGAAAAGAAATGTTTTTTTTCTTCTTCTTCTTCTTGGTCTGTGGTCGGCGAGAGCGAGGGCTGGACCCTCGTTGCCCCCCTCGCCCAAGCCGCTAGCCACCCTCGCTGGATTTGGCGAGGGCCGACGAGGGCGACAATGAGGGTAGCCCTCGCCAGCCTTGGCCTGTGGCCGGTAATCGACGCCAGCGACCTGGCCATAGCCAAGGAAGGGGAAGGTGAAGGAAAAAAATATATAATAAAAAATTTAAAATATTATTAATAAAAAGATATTTTATATAGTTACCAAACGCATTTTTGTTTTTTTATATTCCAAGAATAGAGATTTTGGTTAGTTACCAAACGCTTTTAAATACTTAGAAATTATTCCCGGGCATGAAATCAAAAGAATCATTTTTTAACATAATTAATTTCCAGGAACAGAATAGTTGTCGAACGCACCCTAATTAGTAACTAATTCTATTCTTGGCCAGTTTCCTAACCAAATAGTAATTGATTATATTCTTTTGTTTACATAATCAATTTTGGAACAGAAAGCACAAATTTATTTTTAAAATCAGTTTTGGAACAGAAGCAAAAAGCAAAAAAAAATTATTTCTATATAATGGGAACAAGAATTAGAAATGTAAAAGAAAACTTTTTTCTTCTTCTTCTTCTTCCTGGCCTGTGGCCGATCGGCGGCCACTGACGATCGGCCATAAGCCAGGGTCGGTGAGGGTCCCCCTCACCTAGACCACCGAGGGCAGCCTTCGTCGGATCTGGCGAGGGCGACAGTGAGGATCCAGCCCTTGCCAGATCCGGCGAGGGTCCAGCTTTGGCCAAAACCGGCGAGGGCGGCACTTACCCAAACTGCAAGCCGCCCTCGCCGGTTCTATCGAGGGCGGCGGCGAGGGTCTAGCCCTCGCCAGCCCTAGCCTGTGGCCGATCGCCAATGTCGGCGACCTGGCCATGGCCAAGGAAGGGGAAGAAGAGGAAAAATAAAAAGAAAGAAATATTAAAAAATTCAAAATATTGTTAAAATATTATTAATAAAAACAAATTGCGTGTAGTTACCAAATGCATTTTTATTCTTTTTCTATTCCAAGAATAAAAATTTTGTGCAGTTATCAAACTCCTTCAAATACTTAAAAATTATATCCGGACATGAAATAAAAAAGAATCATTTCTGAATAGAAATTGTTTCTGACAACAGAATGGTTACCAAACGTACCATTATACTTTAAAGTCCTTTCTAGCCAAATTATTCTTTGTTTCTTAAAAATATAAGTGGGATCATGATGTCAAACCTAAGTTTGCATTATAGATGGGCATTCAAATAAATGAGTCACGTCCAATAGAGTTAATATCACGAAAATCTTAAACTAATACATTTATGACAATTTTACCCCAAATTAATTTTTAACCATTAAAAATCCTAAACTGGTACACCCGTAACAAATTTACCCAAAACTAATTTCTTAACCACTAAAAACCCTAAACTGGTACATTTGTGATAAATTTATCGTCCGTTATTTTCCGTTAAATAGAAATAATACCAAAAAAAATCACAAATTTGTACACATGTGACAAATGGAGGGTAAACCATAAAACCGGTACATCAGTTAACTGTCGCGTGTCATTTAACAAAATAATTTGACAGTAAAATTTAACGGAAATAAATTGGGGGTCAATTTATCGTAAGTGAATAAGTTTGGGGTTTTTGATAATTAAAAAATTAATTTAAAGTAAAATTATTATAAATATATCGATTTAAAATTTTTCGTGATATTAACTCTATCTAATATCCAATAACTCCGGAATACAGAGCACAATGCGAAGTGCGGCGTGTCAAGTCGAGAGAGTCCAAAAACAAGAAAGAAAAGAAAATGAATGATGGTACAAGGAAGGATATGTGGTACCGGACGCCTTTATGGGAGTCAAAGGCCACCAAGATTATAATTAGTCTAAACTGCCAGTGACTAATTCGTACACGTGGAGCAAAATTCTTGGTACTGTCAAATTAACCTTAATTATCAGCAATTTTACACTAAGAAAGTACTAGACCAACATCAAAAGCGAAATTTACCATCACTTTAGAGGTACTAAGAAAGCAAGCGTGAGTCACATAACTACTAGCTTAACTTCTTGTGGCAGCGTATGGCGAATGGGTGCACCAATTTCTATAACTCCGTGTTAAATCGAAGGGCTTCAGAAATCGCTACTCTGTCGCTCATGCAATATTTTATCTTTTTGTGACCTTCCAGGTTCATATAAACAAGAAATTAAAAACAAGCAAAGGAAGAAGACATGATTGGCTACGATGTTCCACAAGTCTTGCCGAATAGCGCGTTCCATAAGTCAACCAATAATGCATTTCAAGGACGGAAAAACAAGGGCCCGCCTAATACTTTTTTAGCGACGGGAGAGTTGAAAGTCTATTTCGTGGAAGCGTCGCTCCACTTC
Source organism: Syzygium jambos (assembly GCA_031216235.1). Classification (NCBI taxonomy): domain Eukaryota; kingdom Viridiplantae; phylum Streptophyta; class Magnoliopsida; order Myrtales; family Myrtaceae; genus Syzygium; species Syzygium jambos. The sequence continues at coordinate 27,865,966 of CM062230.1, forward strand.
CGAGGGGCCCCTGTTCGATCGTCAAACACAGTAGTCTCCAACTGGAATAGTACGAAGACTTCATTTTCATAACCGGAATTCATTTAACGAGAAAACGCTAGTACTAAAGTTCGCCGTGTTTTTAAAATGTCGTCAACATTCACGAAAGAGATCATTGAAAAGCAAAGAGAGAGAATGTATATAGACGTATGTGTATGTAGAACTCTGGATAAATAATTTACCTTCTTCTCTTTGCCGATGTTGAGTACAATGAGCTCCACGAGCCCCTTGGTGTTCATCAACACCCCCAGCGTGATAGCCTCCCGGGCCGGCATCGCGAACATCATGGCCGCCGCAAATGTCCCGGCGATCTTCCCAACACATGCCGTCGTGATCACCAGCGTCAGCAGCCCCCATGCCTCCGCGCCCTGTATCTTGGCCACGTTCGTCTTGAGCCCGCTCGACGCGAAGTAGAGGGGCAGGAGCAGCCCGGTCACGAAGTCCTCGATCCTCTCGATTAGCCTCTCCGCGAACTCCCCGCCCTTCGGAATGGTCAACCCGAACACGAACGCCCCAAAGATTGAGTGTATCCCGATCAAGTCTGTCATGAACCCCGAGACCAGCACCCCCGCCAGCGTCAGCACGATGTAGGCCTCGTCGACCACGTCGTGCTCCGACGAGCACCGCCGCGCCACCCACCTCATGGCGGGCCGGACAGCGACCATCATGAAGGCCACGAAGGCGACCCCCGAGAGGAGCACCCATAGCGACACAAGCGGGCTCTTGTGGGCCCCGCCCTCGGCCCCGTCCCCTGCCAGTGCCACCGCCAGGGCGAGCAGGATCCATGCGGCCATGTCATTGAAGGCAGCGGCTGCCATTGCCGTCTCGCCGACCTGGGTGGTCAGCAGCTTGAGCTCCGCGAGGATGCGGGCCAGGACGGGGAAGGCGGTGATGGAGAGCGCCACCCCCATGAAGACCAGGAACTGGCCGTAGCCGACCTTGTCGGCCCCGTCCACGGTGCTGCGAAGGACGAAGGCAACCCCGATGCCGCACAAGAAGGGGAGCGATATGCCGGCGAGGGCGATGCCAAGGGCGCGGCGCCCGCTCCGCCGGACGGAGCCGAGGTCGAGCTCGAGGCCGACGAGGAAGAGGAAGAAGAGGAGGCCGATGCTCGCGACGGACTCCAGGATAGGCGTGCTCCAGGACGGGAATATCCGGTGCAGGTAGGCCTCGTTCCGGCCGAACGCGGATGGGCCCAACAGAATCCCACCCTTCAATGTTCATTCGAAAAGAAGTAACACATACAAACATAAATTAACTATTACCAAGAACCAAAGTCAGACACAGAGGGAATCAAAAACATTAGAATACTTACCACGATCTCGGCGATGACTTTGGGTTGGCGGAGGGGCTTGAGCAAGAAGGCGAGGGAGCGAGAAACGACGAGGATGAGCGTGGTTTGGACGATGAGGAGAGGGAAGGCGTAGTCGAGGGGGTTGTCGCCCTGCCATGCCCCGTTCGAGGAAGTCTTGATGGAGGTTATGTTCACCGCCATTCTTCCTCTTTCGGCGTGGCGTTACTATCTTTTCGATCGGTGATTTCGGCGTCTGTGATCTTCTAAACTCTTCTAAACTGTGTTCTGGATCGTCATGGAGAGAGAGGGTCGTGAAGAGTGCAATGAAGTGAGTCAATTTTATAGGGCGAGGAGGAGGAGGAGACGCAGCAAGAGTTGACGATTTTGGTCAGAAACCATTGCTGAGTTGAGCGGACCGACTTTGGGCAACCCCTTTTCTTTTCTTTTTTATAAAAAAAAATTAATGAGTAACTAGGGTATATTCCGGCGGTGTAAAAAAAAATTATATAAGCGATTTTATACATTTGAATTGAATTGAGTATAATCCTAAAATGAAGGGCCCGCAAAGCTGCTTAAGTGAAATTTCCTTTACATCGACAATACATTATTTATTTTGCCATTTTTTTAATTGGTGAATAGCTATTATTTATTTATTTGTATTTTTTTTGTCAGTCCTACTTTAACTCTCGACTCACTTTCAGATTTTTGCTCTATCTCATGTAAGGCGTGGAAGTCGAAACCCACAACTGAAACTACACATTCCCACCTCTAGCCTCTCTCCGAAAAGGAGGAGATTCGAACTCCCATATCCCCCTTCTAAAGTAGAAAGGGTGGCCACTGGGACAAACGCCAGTGGTTGTGTGAATAGCTATTAGACATGTGTATTTCCGCGACGGTCTTATCCAATCGGCGTACACGTAACCAAATATGAATTTAAGAAAACCCTACCACATTTCGTAGTTATTTTCTAATAAAAAATATCGCATTCTAAAATTTGGTCATGAAAAATTAATATATAGTAAACGGTGCGTACGATCTATTATGTCTATTTGTTTTACTAGACGGGAAAGGATGGGAGAATATAACGAGCAAAGCTATTTATCCGGACACTATCGTAAGAACTCTACATTTGGCTACGGTATATTTTGCTTACGAGCCCGCCCCATCCATCTCGATAGGGCTACCGGAAGGCTTTGCACCGGAGCCACCCGACTGACTTATGAAAAGGTCTTCTCGAGATGGCCCGGCTTGTCACGGTGATCGCCCCGATGTGCCAATTGTAGTTTGACGAGCCTGAAAAGGGTAATTTTCATGTGATGTGCGAACAAGTAGGCTCCCTTTTCCCCCGGCAAAGCTAGTCTGGTTTTAATGTGGACTCGTATGGTGTAGAATGGTCACAGGGACAAAAGTTCACCAAACTGAGCCATCTAAACCAATGCTCACGGGATCGAAATGAAGCTCCTCGCCCCCTTTCCATTAAAGCAAAGCTATGCTTGCCAATCGGAACCTAATTTCAAATTTAGTAAAAGATTCATGGACTTATTCGATCGGGCTATACAACAAATCACCAAAACGAACTCGAAATTAGGTTTCGGCCCACGGCATGGAGAGTGCCCCCGGAAACGAAGAAATGTTTTTCATAGCGTTTGATGTACATGTCGTGAGGGCACTTTTAACAAAGTCAATTATAATCTCCACAGATTTAAGATAACACGAGGCACCATCTTCTCGAGCTCGAGGTGATCAACAGAGAAGAGAAGTTGCAACGCCGTGATCCTTTTTATCCAAGACTTTTCATGGCCTTCACATGTAAATTTCGTACCTTTTTCGTGTATGACGTGGACAAAATAGACACGATGATTGCTCAACCAATCAAGTCCCCCTTGGTCCACGTCCGAAGGCAAAAACCAAAGAAGGTTTTTTCACTTGTCTTATGGGGCAACTTCCCAGGACAAGTAATCCCCCTGACTTTCCAAGACGTTTTCTTGTTTTGACCACGTTTTTTCCTGCGAATTATATAGTTCCGAGATAACGATCAATTCCAATGAACGACTTCGCCAAGAACGTAGGCGCTCGACACGAAATTCAATAAAAAAAATATAAATGTCCACTTCTATTACATGGGGCTCGAGGTCTTTAGGGTTCGTGGCAAGTTCTGTCCCTTGCACGTCTCCGGTTTATCGTCACCTCTTGCTTCTTTGCACCCCGGGACTCAACCTCGTAATTTGCTAAGCTTAAATGTGGTCGTGACTGATTATGTGGAGTTGACTATTGATATATGCATCTCATATGTAGCATGACCATATCAAAAAGAACTGTAAAAGGACATCAGAAGTGTCATAATTTGTGTACGAATATCATTTTAGTGTCATAACTTTTTTTTGGATCACTTTAATGTCAAGTTGGAGGAAAATAGATCACTTTAGTGACTCCAGCCAAAATTCCGATAAAAAAGCTGACCTGACATTTATATTTAAAAAAAATGGTCTGACTTATACACGTGAAAATTATGTGGCCTTTTTTCGAATTTTTTAATTTTTAGAAAAATAATAATAATTTAAAAAAAAAGGTTGCAGCAGCGGCGAGAGAGCCCTCGCCACTGCCGCAACCTTTGTTTTTATAATAAATATAATTTAATTTTTTTTAAAGTACACATCAGGGGGCTAAATGACGTCGTTTTTTGTTTTTAATGCTGACTGGACCTCTCCGGTGAGCCGTGTCAGCGCTACATCGGATTTCCGGCGAGCCACGTCAGTATTGACACTAAAATGATCGTTTTTCAAAAAAATTAGCACCAAAGTGATCCGAAAAAAAATTATGGCATCAAAGTGATCTCTGTACACAAGTTGTGGCACTTCTGGTGTTCTTTTGCCCAAAAAGAAGTGTCTTACTTATCGTTTCATGAGGAAATATCATGACGAGGAAGCTCACCTTAAGTAGGCTTAACTAGGGTTGATAAAATATTCTCTCAGTCTTATAGATCAAATAAGGCACGATTCAAGACTCGGATAGATAGCCTAACAAGGAATTGTTTGTTTTTAGTTACAAGTAGAGTTGAAAATGAGGGTACTCTTTAATAAGTAGTAAACATGGTCCGAGTGCTTACTAATTTGAACCCTTGAGTTGATCAAGTAGTCGGCAGTCTTGATTCGTACGTGACAAATCCGATTTTGCAACATCACACAGTTTCCCGTTCACAAAAAACTTGAGGTCTCATATGCCATTTTCTAGATGGAGCCATATCAATGCATTGTATGTGGATGAGACGATTTGCATGCATGTTCAATGACAGTGGACCTAAAACTGTGGATACTCATGTTATAGAAAAAGACAAGGGAAAATTGTCCAAAAAGTTATAAACTAATTCAGTCATAAACTTTTTGATTTTACTAATTGAATCCTAAACTTTTTAATAATTTGCTAATTGAGTTGGCTGGAAATTGCTGACATGGATGCCGGTCATCGTATATGCCACAACCGGCACTAACTTGGACATTTTTAATAATATTTAAATAAAATTTTGAATTTTTAAGGGTTTTTTTCTTTTTTTTTCCCTTCTCTTTGCCTCTTTGCTTTTTTTTTCTTTTTAGGAGTTAGGGCTGGAAAGGGTGGCTAGCTAACCCTTGCCAGCTCTAGGCAAGGGCATTGCGGCAAGGGTCGCCGTCTATCCTCGCCGGCCCTAACTCCAAAACCCAAAAAAAAAAGCAGAAAAAGAAGGAAAGAATCATTAAAAAATTCAAAATGTTATTCAAATATTATTTTAAAATATCCACGTCAGCATCGGCCATGCCTCGTAAGATGGCCGACGTCCACGTCAACAATTTCCGATCAAAATTGACCGAATGGACTCAATTGACAAGAAATGAAAATGTTTAAAACTCAATTGACAAAATTAAAAAGTTTAGAAATGAATTATAGAAGTACAATAGGTTTATGATCTTTTGGATAATTTTTCCAAAAACACTACATTGATCTCGTGTGGTTGACCCCTTACACCATATTTGCCATGCACTCAACATAATATAGCTTTATGTTTTTTCATAAACAAGCGCATTTAAGCTACAATTTTAAATATGTTTTTTTGGGCCTTTATTTGGTGCGTCGCTTGTGATGTCACATTCATTTTTTTTTCTTTTTTAATTTAACTATCTGTCGGGGTGTAACTCCTTAATCCGTACCACAACCAACCGAATATTTTTCCTCTAGTAGTGCTATATACGTTATATTTAATGATTGCCGTGTATGCGTTTAAGAAGTAATGCTTGGTTTCTTGAAGTTGTGAAAGCGCACATTATCGCCAGATTGACAGCAATCGTGGAAATATTCGTGTTCATGTGCTACACATCATGTACTATGCTTGATTCCGTGATAATTTAAGCGCATGGATTGCGTGTTTGACTTGAAATCCTACGTTGTGCTCATCCCATCTCACGGGGAAAAGTCATTAGGCACTTCGATTTCACCAAAAAGTCACCGGACCGTGCAATAAGATAATATACTGTAGCTTAGCTAGAGGGCAGGTGACAATGATAAGTTCGCATAAATTATGGGTCGGTGCTGATATCCCGTTAACATCTGGGACCGTGCTTTCGACGGTGAGGAAGCTTACCCTAGGTAGGTTTAACTTTGGGCTCGCGATAAATCCTGTTTAATGTCATGGATTTGATAAAGCGCGAACTAAAGCTTGAGTAGAAAACCCGAACACTACGTAGAGTCAAAAACAAAAGTACCCTCTTGAATCATTTCCAAAATTGATTTCGAGTGTTTACTGATTTGAATCCTCGGGTTCACTGGGTGATCAATGGTCTCGAATCGTATGGGACAAATCTAGTTTTGCAACATCGCATGATTTCTTGTATGTTATGTCACGGGCGGAGCCATGTCAATGTAAAATTTGTGAATGAGAACGATTTGAATGCATATGCAGCGATTATTAGAGCCGGAAAGCTGGAATACTAAGGAAGACCGATGCACGGGCTTTGTGTTGCTGATTTGTTACACCATATTTGCGATGCACTTTGACATTTGGGCTTCATTTGGTGGGTCGCTCGTGATTCACATCCAAAATTTTATTTTAATTAAATAACTTATCGGTAGCTCCTTAATCGGCACCACAACCAATCAAAATATTTTCTTCAACTAGTGCTATATATGTCATACATAATGTAATTTCCAAGTAAATACTTAAGAAGTAATGCGCACTCACCTGAAGTAATATTTTCTCCACGGAAACGATCATTAGGCACTTCGACTCGCGCACTATCCTGTCTAATGTCCCCCCTTTTCTCTCGTGTCCTCACACTTGGCACTGAAAGAAGTTCTGAATGCTCTCTAGCTTAGCTATGGAGATAGTGACATTGATGAGTTCACATAAATTATGGGAGGAAGCGCAATTATTTGTGACATTCGATGCAATAAATTAAAGAGCATGGTGATGATCGGCCGGTGCTTACTTCGATGGAGTGCCATTAAATATGGTCTTATCGAGCAATAACTAGCGCTGATTTTATATTAATTAGGGGACAATTATGCTGATTCTATGTCGAAACGTGGTACGCGTTGGAGCACTCGGGGGAGCTCTCAGCGGTTCAATTTGCGACATTTGTTTCAATGAGGATTTCATGCCCTTAATCAAGAAATTAAAGTACGAATCATTGTTACGTAGGCTCCATTCATTTCACGTCCAGGAAATCATATTTTTCGGTATTCGGCGGAAACATGAAAAGAACCCAAAAAATATTTTCCACCATTCGATATGAAAAATTTGATTTGATTTTTTTCCTTGCACTCTTTTTACTAATTTTTTTATTTTTTAAAAATTCAAAATTTTAAATTTTAAAATTTTTAATAATTTCTATATTTCTTTTCTTTTTTCTTTTTTTTTTCTTTTCTTCTTTCCCTACCGATCGTCGACCACCGCGATGGCCGGCCACCAGCCACGGGCAAGGCTCAGCCTTGCTCGCCCAAGGCCAGTGACCTCGAGTGAGGCCGAGCCTCACCTCATTGGCCTCCTCGCGCCTTGCCAGATCTGGCAAGGCAAGGCGAGGCCTCGCTCACCCGAGGCTGGCGAGCTCAAGCGTGGCCTAGCCTCGCCTCGCCGGCATCAAGCAAGGCCTCACTCGAGCTCGCCTATGGCCAGTCACCAGTCGTCGCCGTGGCCGGCAACCGGGCAGAGAAGAAGGTCCAAAAAAAAAGGAAAAAGATAATTAAAAATTAGAATTTTTAAAAAAAGAAAATTAAAATAATTAAAATGAATGGTGAAAGAAGGGGGGAAAATGTTTTCCTCTTTTCAAAAAGGGGAAAATATTTTCTACACTTTTGAAGGTGTTTTGTCCTTTGAGGGAAAATGTTTTGCACGGTTAGTTTATTTTCCGTGAAACAAACGCGAAAAAACCTAAAAAACGATTTTCCGAAAATTATTTTTTGTGAAACAAATGGAGCTTTAGGCTCCGTTCGTTTCCGGAAAAATATTTTTCCGGAAAACATTTTCTGCGTTTTCCGGTGTTCGGGGGCGGAAAATGTTTTCCGTCCTTCCCCACCCCAAAATCCTTCATTGTTTTGAGAAAAATGATTTCCTCTTTTTACAAAAAAGAAGTCATTTTCCCCCAAAGTCAAGGAAAAATTGCCCATGGGAGGGAAAATGTTTTCCGTGGGAGAGGAAGTTGATCGCCGGTCACCGCCATCGGCCACCGGTCGCCGGCTGCCGCCACCGCCTGCCGACCGCGCGCCGCCGCCGCCGCCCACCGCTAGATCGGCGATCGCCGAACACAAGAAAATATTTTCCAAAACTTTTTCAAATTTTAGCCGAACACCAGAAAATTGTGTTCCAAGAAAACATTTTTCAGGAAAATGACTTCCGAGAAAATATTTTCCAAAAGGAGAATATTTTCTGGGAAACGAACGGAGCCAGGCTCCGTTCGTTTCCGGAAAAATATTTTTCCGGAAAACATTTTTCGCGCTTTCCGGTGTTCGGGGGTGGAAAATATTTTCCGCGGGAAAACATTTTCCTTCCCTACCCCCAAATCTTTCATTGTTTTGAGGAAAATGATTTCCTCTTTTCACAAAGAAGAAATCATTTTCCCTCAAAGTCAATGTAAAATTGCCTATGGGAGGGAAAATATTTTCCGTGGGAAAGGAAGTTGATTACCGGTCACCGCCATTGGCCGCCGCCCACCGCCGGATCGGCAATCGCCGAATACCAGAAAATATTTTTCTAAACTTTTTCAAATTTTAGCCGAACACCAAAAAATTGTGTTCCAAGAAAACATTTTTCAGGAAAATAACTTTCAGGAAAATATTTTTCAAAAGAAGAATATTTTCCGGCAAACGAACGGAGCTAGTGAAGGTCGGATGTACTGCTATCTTTTTTTGATCCGGCATTGATGCACCTTTTGAGTCGGAAACTTTTTATAAAACAAAGATCTCCTCGAGATTTTGCTTTTCCTTTTGCTCTGCCATATATGGTTCGTTGCGCGCGATCGGCGGGATTGCATCAATAGCCACAACACAGTTGAACAAATGATCATTTGCACAAGCATCGTTTGAATATATGATGTCGTACACGTGTAGTGGAAATCAATATAATTTTTTAGGATTCCTAAGCCTAGGGAATGTTCATAGTGGAAATTATTTTATGCATTGGCGGTATTGGATGAAGTAAAACTATGTACATTACAAAAGAAGGAAAAAAGAAACGAAACTCAACCGTAGGGGTTACTTGAGTGGTTGTGCGCATGATTTGGATTAAATGGATCTGGTATTCAAATCACAGCATAACCCATTGACAATGAACTTGAGAGTCACACCGGTCACCCGATGGGTAGGCCTTACCCGATGCATGAGAACGGGATGGTTTGCGAGTATCTATCATTAGAACTTAAGTTAAGAAGCGGGTCAAGAACCTGCCATTCACCGGTTTGAAGGTCAACGTGCATCTCAACCCTGCCTTTTTATCATTATTAATCTTATTTATATGGAAAAAAGCCACAAAAAACTTCAAACTATGCTAACTGTGATACATTTACCCTAATTTTTTTTTGTGACATAAAAAATCACAAGCTATACCTACCGTGACACATGTACCCTAAACATTTTCTTGTGACATAAAAAACCTCAAATTTGCATCTGCATGACACATTTACTCTCCGTCAAAATTTGGTTAGATGATTTTTCAGCTATAACAACGTCGTTTCTATTTCACTTAAGCCATGTGGGAGCCATATCAACACAATTTGCTTTCTGATGTCTATGCAGGCAGATTTTTAACTATTTTCATTGACAAAAATTTGATGGAGGGTTAATGTATTACATAGGTACAAGTTTAGGATTTTTTATGTCATAAAAAAATTTTTAGGGTAAACGTGTTACAATAAGCATAGTTTAGGATTTTTGGTGACTTTTGGCCTATTATTATTAAACACCTTTATTAGGAGATCATCATCATTGAGAATGTGGTTGATTGGAGCTTCACCGAATGCCATGAGGAGTCCTCATGGTTTTTTGAGTCCTCATTGAGGACTACCTCAGGGTTTTTTTTTGGGGGGGTCGATACCTCAAGGGTTTCCCTGTGCTCTTTCTCGTGCTTTCAAGTGATTGATTCTTGATGGTTCGAGCACAACCCAAGCATCCGTTATCAATATTGCGAGAATTAGAATTAGTTAAACCTTAAGGTTCGGATATCCATGTTATAAAAAATAAAGTAAAAGTCACAAGTTAATAAATATTGCGAGAACCATTATTCCGGAACATTCATGGCATTAGATTCACTCAAAGCCTAAGGTTAAACTCAGGCAAGGAAAACAAAAAATCAAAAGTGGACTAATAATAATGAGTGAGATCTCTAGAGGGTCGATTATGATCCTCTCCCATGCTTCATAACCACTCGGGATTGGAAAATTTTCGAAGTGCTTTCGGATCACAATATTTTCTATTCATAGAAAAAAGATATTAATCATAATGCGTTGAAAGTGTGGGAAAATTTCAATTAAGGACCTCATTTTCTCAAAAGAGGATCCAAAGTGAACAATGTATCAAATAAGGGCCTAAAATGCCCAATCAGTCCCAAATAGGGGCTCAAAGTGCTCAATTTGTCTCAGGCAAGGGCCTGGGTTCGCCGGCCGGCCAAATCTCGTCGGCCGGCGAGCACAGTTACTGTTTCGGCGACCGGAACAGTACATTTCATCTCAATTTTTTTTTCCCTTTTTCTTTTTTTTTTCTTTCTCTTCCCTCCGCCGGCCATAGCCGGGGCCGGCGAACGTTGTCGGCGTCGGGCGAGGGCCGCCCTCGCCTGGGCTGGGCGAGGTCGGCCTCGCTAGTTGCTAGCGAGGTCGAGCCTCACCAGATCTGGCGAGAGCTTGGCCCCGCCGGCCGCTGGCGAGGCTCGACCTCTCCGGCGTCGGGCGAGGGCGGTCTCGCCTGCAACGACAAGGCCAGCCTCGCCTGCAACGGCAAGACCGGCCTCGCCCGACGCCGGCGAGGTCGAGCCCTCGCCTGCAACGGCAAGGCCGGCCTCACCCGACCTCGCCAGCGACCTCCGCCGGCCCCGGTTATGGCCGGCAGAGGAAGAGAAGAAAAAAAAAAGGAAAAGAAAAAAAACAGAAAGGAAAAAATAATAAAAAATTTAAAAAACTATTGTTCTGGGCCGGAATAGTAATTTTCTCGTCGGCCGGCGGGTATTTTGACCGGCCGGCGACTCAGACCCTTATTTGAAATTTTTTGGGTATTTTGGGCCCCTATTTGGGATTGATTGGGCACTTTAGGCTCTTATTTGACACATTATTTATTTTGGGTCCTTTTTTGAGAAAATGAGCGCAAGTGGGGTCCTTAATTAAAATTTTCCCAAGTGTTATTAATTTGTTTATAATATCTTTTTTAAGTGATTTGAATTTTAGTGCGATGATTTTTTATTTTTGGTCAGCTAGTGCGATGATTGACTTGTTGAACAAACGAGAATCATACGATCTCTCCCGGGGGCAGCGACAGGGCTCGTGGATCGATCGAGGAAAAGCTGCAGAAAGCCATCACATCACGTGCACTTCCTCTTTACCTATCCTCTTTACCCATTTGGACATGAAATCAAACGTCGTCATCATTACGCTTAAACCGATCAAAAAAAAATTCATTGCGCTTTAAAAGGCCAGGAACGAAGGGCCACAAATTCCTGTTTGTGTATATCCCCATTCGCTGTTCCCGGTCCTGCTCGACCGTGTGGCGCGCGAAATTGGAGAATTTGCGACGGTGTGCTGGCAGAGATTGTGCGCTAGAAGAACAGTCAAGATAGGCCTGATTTCAAGTATAATGTACACTTTGCTGGCAAAATAGTGGTCGTCCCCATCGTCATCATTCTAAACAAAGTAAAGTGGAGAAGGCACGAGTGCTTTCGTTTCGCTCCCGTTCTGTCTATCGGCACCTTCCCTACCTTCACTAAAACAGATGCGCTTGTTTTCGTCTAGGTGCATCATTCCCGTGAAGATCCGAGCACATCTCTACCACTGATTATATTAAAATATATCTCGAGTTCGAGTCCGATATACGAAATCCGATCCGAGAAAAGTTAAATTTTTATGGATGTCCGCGGCAGCGTTGCATGAAAATCGTATTTCCGATTCGGTGATAATAGTCCAAGTTGTCGAAGGACTACTGTTTCGTCGTGATATTGAACTGGTGTGGCCACACGAAGTCAATTTCCTTGACCGGTCCAATTTGGGGCTTGGCACGTGGGTAGATATTTTATTCATGGATATTCTTCCTTCATGAAGTCGGCCAAAGAAAAGACGAAATACGAAAGTCCAATCTTGGACTTAGTTGACCGAAGCTCACAGAGGTTTTATTTCGTTTTTTGCTGACAAATATGTGATCGAAATTTGCACTTCCTCGGGCAGTGAGTTGCTTCGTTGGTTACCAAGAGTTCTTAAGCGCCGTTATCACGAGTGCTTGGCTGTAGATTTTTCCCATCGGAAATTACATCTAAGAAGAATTACTGTTCAAACTAATTAAATTTTATAATAAATTTTATGTATAACTCTTTCGCGAGATTGAGAGATTATTTCATGAACAATTACATAAATTATTGAGTGTAATTAGAGCTTGTGAAATATTTAGAATATTTGAGTGACTCGAATGTAGTTGTAATCTCTATTGTATCGCTTAATCTATAATGAAATTTTATGCCGCTCTTCCCGTGGACGTAGGTCACCACGATTGAAACACGTAAATTTGATGTTCAATATATTTCTTTATTCTGTCTATTTTATTGTTTGATCACTTGGCTTCCGCAATAGATTATATGGGGAGGGACCCATTTTATTAGTGATTGAGACGCTATCGGTCCTCACGATCTATAAATTATACAATAACTTGCCAAAAGGAAATAGGATGAATTCATTAATCAAAACCCTTTTGTGATTCTCCGTGTAAACGGAACAAATTAGGCTTTTCAAACGACTATGGGTGGCTATGCTTCATCGGACGTGACTTCGTCTATAAAGTCTCTACTGGTCATATTGGAAGACCCCATTTGTGAATAGGACTGACGAACGTGCAACACTATTAATAACATTTCTCTCATAGGCTAACACGAAATTAAGGATCATAGAGAAAAGACTATTGAAATTTCTAGAAAGAACTCGCTGACTATGTTTTATCCACTAGAGCTTCGCATACGGTGCTCTGCTTGAAATGACTTCTACTTTTAAAATTTTATTTTTTTAAATATCTAGCAGCGTATGTGCATTAACATTTTTTTTAGGTGTATACTGTTCGAAATCTTGAGAAGAATAGTCTTATATGGACATGTAGACTTGGATATAATTTTTCGTGATTTTGATTTTTATGATTGAGATTATTTTCTAAAAAAATTTTGGGGGGAAAGTGAAAATTTGCTTTTGACTTTGTAGAAGTCCAACAAACAAAACCCTAATTTTAGACAAGATCCCCAGAGGGATCCCGTCGTAACGCATTATATCTAAATACATTTTGTCCTAACCCATTGACCACGTAAAAATTTCTCAATTTATGGCGAAGATGTGTTTAGCAGTCCAAGGGCTGCCAATCCCTCGAGGCACGGTTTGTCGAGAATCGGAAAAGATACTATTTTATGGACAGAGTTCTTTTAAAGTTAGGGTGAAAATACATCGTGTAAAGTTATGTCGGATATGTACTTGTTTCTTGTTTCTTTTCTTTCCCTTATTTTCTCTCCTTTTTTATTCCTATCTCTTCTCATCCCATTTTGTCACCGCCCCGCCCAAGCCGTTTTCCTTAGTTGGTTGGCAGTCTAGTATATTACACCGTCACTCATCTTGACATAGCAACCATTCACACTATCAAGTCAATTTATGTCTGCTCCGTGTTTGTTGTGCTCGCTGTACTGATATGCTACATATGCTTACATTGAAGTGACTATTTTAATGCCCACTTAGGTGTTGATTATGCCAGGGACGTCGATGATCTATAACAGGTCTTTATGTCCTTATGTAAGAAGCAAACTGTTAACTCACGGTTTAGCATTGGATCTAAATATTGCGCTTCGGCTAATACTAGTGCTAAACTCGTCTAGATGTGTTGGCTTTTGGAAGACATAACGTTCCCTAGAAATCACCCACTATTATTCTATGTGATAGTTAAAGTTCCATTCATATTGCCCGAAATGTAGTTTTTCATTAGGGCGCTAAACATATTGAGAATGGCTGTAACTTTCTTCAGCGGCATCCCCCTTGGAGGGACAATCGATCTTGTGCATGCCTCTTCTGCTAATCGAACTGTGGACGGTTGAGAAGGCTCTTCTTCCCACACCAATCTTTAGTTTCTCATCCCAACTCCAATTGGTTGCCTTGCAATCATCTTGAGTTTGAGAGGACGTTAGAATTGTTAGATATGGAAAGTAGAGATTGCTAGATACTTTGTATATCAACATATTCTAAGCTGATTGCTAGGATCACGAAGGATATTCAATGATGATCCTTTCCTCATTTGATTGTTGGAAAATAGTAAGACAACTCCTAAACCTTATGTACAAAATACAATGGAGTCCCAAATTTTTAAATTGGTATCAAGTCCTAAACATTTATCAAAAAGTGCAATTGAATCCCAACCCTTTCAATTTGTCTGATCAAGTCATCAACCTTTATTTAAAGATGCGTTAAAGACCCAACATTATGCTAAAAAGTGCAATTTAAGGATGCAACACAATCACTATATGAGTGACACGTAGACAATTTTAGATTCAATGAAAAAAAGTGAATGAACTAATTGAAATGTTTTGAACTCAATAGCATTCGGTGCATGAGATTTAGGACTTCCTATGTAATTTTCCCTTTGATTGTTTTACAGCCACCATAAATTGACTACCTCATCTACAACTTGGCTCAGCGAATCCAATAAAATAGTTGCTTTCTCATGCTCTCTCACTTTCTTTATTTGTCTTCGGGCATGTTTTGTTTGACCAACACATTTGAGCTCTTAGGGCATGAGGACCCCAAACAAACGACTCTCTTGTAACATTGTTGATGTGATTAGCTATCTGCCAATTGGTAGAAGTCAAACTAATCCAATGCCAGCCAATAAGAGAGCGTATCTACAAAAGCGAAAGACTAGAAGTCTTCATCCAGAAACAGCGCTTACACGCCATGTGGACATATGTATTCTTCTCCATATTGTCCATCTTCTACGTGTCCAAGTTCAAAGTCGAGTTTGCTTAACCATATACTTGGAAGAAACTTGGAAACTTCTCATAGGATGTTCGTGAATGAGATCACCCTTTTTGCCGTCTGTATCTCCCTGTTGTCGTTGATCTTGCCAAGCAAAGCCACGAGGATCCATCTGAGTTCTGGCTGCTTGATTGGACTTGTCTCGGTTGAGACGATACACACTGGCTTGTTTTAGAGTGTCAAGATACAAAAACAGTAACTATAAGCTGAGTAATCATTGGGGGGAAAAGTGCCAAAAAAGTCCTAAACCTTTTTTTAGTGCCAATTTAGTCCTAAACCTTTTATTTTTGTGCCAATTTAGTCCTTCCGGTCAATTTTGAATGGAATTTGTTGACATGGACGCCTACCGGCCGGCAACCGGTCACCGGCGCCGACGTGGCGCCGACATGAACAACTTAAATAATATTTTAATATTTTTTGAATTTTTATTTTTTATTTTTTTCTTTTTTTTCCACTTTTTTTTTGTCTCTCCCCCTTCCTCTGGTCGGCGAGCTTGACTGTGTCGGCCACTGGCGAGGGCGAGCCTCGCCAGAGGCTGCGGGGAGGGCGGGCCTTGCCATGGTTGGGCGAGGCACGACCTCGCCGAAGGCCGCGGCGAGGCTCGCCCAAGCCAGATCCGATGAGGTCAAGCCTCGCCCAACCATGGCGAGGCTCGAGCCCTCGCCATAGGCCGCGTCGAGGGCTCGAGCCTCGCTAGTGGCAAGCGAGGTCGAGCTAGCCGGCCTCTGGCCTTTGGCCAGTCGCCAGACCGGCGACCGGCCAGAGGAAGGGGGAGAGACCCAAAAAAAAAAAGTGAAAAATAAAAGAAAAAAAGGAAAAAAATAAAAATTCAAAAAATATTAAAATATTATTTAAGTTGTCCACGTCGGCGCCGGTGACTGGCTGCCGGCCGGCAGGTGTCCACGTCGGCAAATTCCGATAAAAAATTGGCCGGAAGGACTAAATTGGCACAAAAACAAAAAGTTTAAGATTGAATTGACACCAATTTAAAAGGTTTAGAACTGAATTGGCACCAAAAAAAGGTTTAGGAGTAAATTGGCACCAATGCAAAAAGTTTAGGACTGAATTAGCATTAAAAAAAGGTTTAGGATTAAATTGATACTAATACAAAAAGGTTTAGGACTTTTTGGCACTTTTTCCTAATCATTGGCTTATTTTCTTGTCTTCTACAAAGATAATCGATGAAAAAAGTGTGACGCGATCCAAAACACGATAACGCAATGGATCATCTCAAAAAGAGAGACAAAGTAATCACCCACTCTCAGACCTGATTGCTTCTCAAAACATACACCATAAACAATGCTTTCTTTTTTCATGTACCGATCACCATTGTCTTTCTCTAACGAGGCTCCACGCGAGCGTGTAGATTCCAGATCTCACTAATCTGTCCATATTTGCTTCCTTTACCTATCAACCATATGAAAGTTGTCTCACATGCGAATTAATATTTGAAAACCCAATATAAGTCGGTCTTATTTTCGCGTTAGTTTTCGTCGAAACCAATGGAGGGTCAGTCTCCTTCTGAGCGACATGTACTGCATTCATTTCACTCAAAACACACACTATAAACAATGCCTTCTGTTTTGCCCACGATCGCCATTGTCTTTCTCTAAGGAGGTTCTGCGCAAGCATGTATACTATATACCAGATCTCTTCATCTGTCCTTATTTGGTTCATTTACCCATCACTCAAGTTAGCCAAGAAATTTGCAGTGTTGATGCGAAATTATGAAAGTAGACTCGGTTACGTCTTGCAATTTGAGAACCCATTTAAGCTGTCTTATTTTCACGTTAGTTTTCGTCGAAGCCAATGGAGGTTCTGTCCATCTGAGCGACGTGTACTGCCTTCGTGCATGGCATGAAGGATGACCACAAGTTGGCCAAAAGAATGAAGATAATGAATCAAAAGATGGCCACATGATCTGATATAACCTAAACTCTTTGTTTGGTAATATTATGGATATAACCTAAACTTGATGCCGAATGAAGATGCTAGAGGAAAACCAAGGGACGGGTTTATTTTAATGTTCTTTTATTTCCCCATAGTTAACTTAAACTGTTTTGACCAAAATTCGCCGGAATAAAGTGCTTTGTCCTTTATCCTATTAATTCTTAAGAAATTTTTTACCTCCAACCCTTCAAACGTGGAATTAAGTTCTCCGATGATTTTAAAATCAAGTCCACTTTCTTTTGCAATATGCGCAATTGTATTGTTTTACTTGATGTAAATTTAAATGACATGACAATAATGACGTGACTTAAATTGACACGTGATTGCTAATAATTTGTTGCTTACCTCACTCAAACCAATTGTCCATCGACTGAACTCAAGCAAGGGTCAGTAGGCCCT
This sequence comes from Syzygium jambos, assembly GCA_031216235.1. Taxonomy (NCBI): domain Eukaryota; kingdom Viridiplantae; phylum Streptophyta; class Magnoliopsida; order Myrtales; family Myrtaceae; genus Syzygium; species Syzygium jambos. The sequence continues at coordinate 27,883,351 of CM062230.1, forward strand.
CGGGTCAGTGGCCCTTGGTCATGCCCGGATCATTTAGGTGATAGCTACCCTCACCGAGACCTTATGGTGGTGAGAGCGCCGCCACAAAGGAGGTCGATGGCCCTCTCCTATCTTAAGGATAGCCTGACCAGCCCCAATCATTCTCAGGTGAGAGCCAGCAAAGCCCCGCCCATCATCTGGGGGTGATGAGTGAAAACAAATAAAGATAGATATAGCTACCTAAAAAATATGCGCTAAGTATCTCATTTGTTAGGAATGATCGATTCCAAGATAGGTAAATTCCATAGTAAGAACTCGAAACCTACATTGTCAGAGCCGGTTCTCAGTTTTTGGCTCTTATAAAAATCTCCTTATCTCTATTTCATTATAAGAGACGACACTATTATAGGGTCTTGGTTCCAAAGTCAACCCGAGAACCTCCTACTTTTTTTTTCTAGTTTCATTTTGTTATTTAAATGCTTTGTCATATGCAATATTTTTCTAAAAGTTCTCAATTGGGACACTATATGGCCTGCTTAAGTTCTCACTTAAAAAGCGACCAAAAAACAATTTATTTAGTTAAAAGACTTGTATGGCTTGGTTTTGGAACTGGCCTTAAAATAGGATGAAGGCCAACAACAGGTCAAAGCCGGTTCCCAAAATTTTCATTCGGGAACTGAGCTGGTCCTCGCATGAACTGGCTTGAAACTTGGCCAGGTATGGCCAATTCGGTTTGGTTCACAGGTTGAATGGCCCGGTTCCTCACCTTCACCCTCTGTACCCGACTGGTTAACATTCTTACGCATTGGGCTTTTACAAGGAAACATGCTACTTTGATAATCATTTCAAGTCATTCATTTCCGACGAGTGACTTTCTAACGAGATCTCCACTTTAAACTTATAAAATTGGTGGAATTAGCAGCAGAACCAATATTCAAAGGTTTGACTTTTATCGACCCGGAAGATTGTTTGAGTACCATAATGATGACCATTGCCATTTGTCAAGACCTAGAGCCAATTGTCATGATATCTTGCTATTGGTCGTGATCGTAATACCACATATATTGAATCATACCAGACTGCCATGATTGTTTCTGTCAATAAATTTAGACTCAGCAGTCACTTAAGTTTCTAGCCGAATCTTTCTAGACTTGGATACTTCGACTTTCCTCGTGCTTACTTAAATGGACACTTCGACTTTCCTCGTGCTTACTTAAACATTGGAGAGTCAATTCAGGTCAAATAACCAATGGAGGTTCAGTGTCCTTCTGAGCAATGTGTACTGCATTCATGCCGCTCAAGACATACACCATAAACAATGCTTTTTTATTTAGCGCCAATCGGTATCGTCTTTCTCTAACGAGGTTCCAGGCAAGCGTGTATATCCCCATCTCTATTTGCTTTATTTAGCTATCAACCAAATGAGCCAAACAAAACTATGAAAGTTGTCTCACTTACGACTTAGAATTCAAAAACCCCTATATCTCCTTCTGAGCGACGTGTGATGCGTTCATGTATGGCATGAAGGATGACCACAAGTTGGCCAAAAGATTGAAGATAATGAATCGAAAGAAATCCTATGTATTAGTCCTAAGGTTCTGATGTTCTGACATAGCAAAAATATATATTTTTTTGCCCAATGAATGTACCATTTGTATGATTCGTCCAAAGAGGAAAATCCAAGGGACGGGTTTTTTGATAATGTTCTCTTTCTTCGGTGTAGTTAAATTAAGCTGTTTTTGATTGGGAATGTAAAGTTGACCAGAAGGAAGTGTTTTGTCCTTTATCCTGTTCTTCTCAAGAACATTTTCACCTCCAACTCTTCAAACGTGGAATGAAGTTCTCCAATGGTATTTACAATCGAATCCCCTACCTTTAGCAATCTGTGCACTTAAACTGTTTTCTGTGATGTCAAAATAGATGACATGACATTAATGACGTGACTGGAATTGACATGCAGTCGCTCATAAGTTGTCGCTTTCCTTGGGCAAAAGGACACTATAAGTGCCATAACTTGTGTACGGCGCTCACTTTGGTGACATAACTTTTTTTCGGATCACTTTGGTGCCAAGTCGGAGGAAAAACGATAACTTAAATGTCATAACTTTTTTTTGGATCACTTTAGTGCTAAAATTTTTGAAAAACGATCACTTAAGTGCTAAAATTTTTGAAAAACGATCACTTAAGTGCTAAATTTTTTGAAAAACGATCACTTAAGTGCCAATCTCCAGCGAGACTCCGGTGAGCCACGTCAGCTTCAGAAATTAATAAAAAAAATGCCACGTCAGATTTCCGGCGAAAAATTGTATAAGGCACCGGAGTTGGCACTTAAGTGATCGTTTTTCAAAAATTTTAGCACTTAAGTGATCGTTTTTCAAAAATTTTAGCACTAAAGTGATCCAAAAAAAAATTATGGCACTAAAGTGAGCGCCGTACACAAGTTATGGCACTTGTAGTGTACTTTTGCCCTTTCCTTGTGCATACCAACTGACCTCGATTGTACTCGAGCAAGGGTTAGTAGGCTCCCGGGTCATGCCCGGATCATATGGGTGGGAGCGCCGCCACGACGAAGGTCAATGGCCCTCACCTGTCTTCTTATCATTCTTATCAATAAAGCAAACTAATGTTCACGAGGTTAGACCTTATGACTAGTTAATGATCTATGGAAGGAAGAAAAGAAAACACCGAATGCTTCAAACTCTACGTGACTATGAAGTCGGGCCTCTGGAATGATAGGTGCATGGCCACGGAATCGCTTCCCTCCTCCTTAGGAGTCCCGTTAATGGAAAACGAGTCAGCGTTTACTATCACGCAACCATGTTTCCGTAGCTTGAGCTTCAGCTACATTACATTGCCTGGTCGCAGGCACGCACATACAAAAGAATCGGACTTGATGATGTGTTGGGTCCGAGCTCCAATGTAATGGAAGAAATAAAACATAGTTCACAAGAAATATTTCAATATCCAAAACATGTATGGTATTTATGATGGAAGAATTAGTGCATTGAAAATCGTAAAATGTTATTTTTATATGCTTGCTCGACCCAAGCCATTGATTTCGGCTCAAAAGCCCAATCATCGTCAACCATTTTCAAGGCCGGAGCGGACTGGACGAGTTCAACTATGGATTGAACCAGCACTCCCTGTACACACATGGGAAAATACAAATGAAAATGCACAGCGAATCAAATGCCACAGTCCGCGCTCTTCTCATGGGTTCCTGAGAAGTAGTACTGTGATGGCGAAGAGAACTGATCACAGATGCTTACCGAAAGAAAAACCTTATCAAGATTACCTACCCAAGACAGAATCTTCATCTTTCCCTTTGATTCTATTCGCAGAGTTTGGAGATTTAAAGCAAGTCAGAATAATTCTCAAGCTGAATGAAATCAACCAGAGGCTGGCAATCTGGGAATTCCATTTTACTTTGAACACCAATGACATGAACAGCCGAGCGCATCTAACGAGTCGCTACCATTTTGCATGTGAAGATCACGAGCAATTGGAACTAGACACGACAAGCTCCACCAGTGAAACCACTCGCTTCCCATAAAGAAATCAAAAGCGGAACTCCAAGACCCAGATGACATTACTCGAATTTACAGACGCATTTCGCTCACAATCCCCTCAACCGCCGAAGCCGTACAGGGTCCGGCCCCGACTCTTGAGGGCCTAGACGACGTCCATGGCACGGCGGTCTTGCAGCGGGCGCGCTCAGTGTAGGTGATGGCGTCGCGGATGACGTTGTTCTCGAGGAAGATCCCTGAGGGGACCCCGCGGGTCTGCGCGTAGATGAGGCCGCTGATGCGCTTTGCGCCGCCGCCGCGGGCCAGGCGCCGGATGGCGGGCTTGGTGATGTCCGAGAACAGCGATCCGTGCGTTTGTGTTTGGTTGGTTGACAGCGCTCGATCGAAACAGTGGTACTCTCTTAATTATTTAATGAATAATTATTTTATTGAAGCAAGATAGGATATCTGAGTGGCTGTAGTTTAGTGGTAAGAATTCCACGTTGTGGCCGTGGAGACCTGGGCTCGAATCCCAGCAGCCACATTATAATTTTTTTGTGAAATTTGGGGATTAGGGTTTAGTTTAATCGGAATATGTAGCTTTTTTTTTTGTCAATTTGGAATGCATGTGAGGTGTAAATGTGCTCAAATCAGATAGTTTGTGACAAAAATTGCCCTCGCATTTAGCACGAAGTACAGTATGTGACACGCTCGTGTTAGTCGTTTGGCAAAAGTTTATGCCGTTTGTGAGATTGGAAGGGGTCAATTGAGACGAAATCACCACATTCAGGAGTGTTTTGATATAAACTCCTCTCTAGGTGGAATTTTGAGAAAATGTGCCTTACTTCATAGGAGTTTTTGAAATATTCCCAAATTTCAATTAATGGAGCAATTTTAAACGTTTCGTGGCAAATACCCTCGATTGACCTGAAATCGAACGTGCGAGAGATATACATGCATTACGATCAGCGATATACACATTCATCAATTATAGAGAATTGGTCCTAAGTAAGACCTAAAGCTGAGATCTCGTGTAGACATCGGCATCCTTCGGACGTAAAACACACAGAGAATAGAGTCGGGTACTGAGCTTGAGAAATATACAGCCAATTATGGAGGATTAGGAGTGCGAGCACCGGATCTTTAAAATAATAAACGCAATCCTAATAACCTGCCATATTTATACACCTGCATAAGCGGTAGGGGTGTCAATGGGTCGGGTCGGGTCGGGCTTTCTTAATACCCGACCCGACCCGAAAACTACAGGGTCATGCTTGACCCGCCCAGACCCACCCAAGACCCTGTTCACCGTACACCCAAGGCCCCGGGTCGGGCCGGGTCGGGTCGGTCGGGGCTATGGGTTTTTTTTTTTTTTTTTTCGCGCAGAAGTCTCTAGAGCCTTGGGCTGAGCATCTAACGCCAGCTTCTGAACTTCAGAATCTGAAGCAAATCTGCAGCTTCTAGGCCCACGCGGCCTCCTCTGCCGTGTTGAACGTCCCAAGCCAGACTCGGACCGCCTGCCGCGGGTCCCAGATCTCCGCCGCCCACTTCCCCCACGGCCGCTGCCTCACTCCCCTGTACTTCTTCTTGCCCGGCAGGCGCGACGATGTGGGCGACGGCCTCTTCTTGGATGCTGCGCCACTGCTACTCCTCTCTTCCGCTTGGCCGGCGATGGGGGGGAAGAAGTCGCACCCGAGGCAGCCCTCGATCCTGCACACCCGGCACATGTCGAGATCGGAGAGGGCCACGAAGTCCCTGTCCCAGCAGCAGTTGTCGCCGGCGGCGCTGGGAGGGATGATGCAAGGGGTCAGGTCGGCGGTGGCGGCAGCGCCGGAGACGACGTTTTTGAGGGCGGTGACCATGATGGAGAACTCTTGGTCGTGGGTGAGGCGGTGCTGCGGCGAGGACGGCAGCCGCGGGGCTGATTCAGCAAATCGACTGAACTAATGGGGTTTCCCATCAGTTCGTCGTTCTCCTCCTCCTCCTCGCTGCTGCTCCAGCCTTGCCTTCCCCGGAGCCCCCCGCAACGCCCCATCCGCCGCGGAGGCGCCTCTTCTGCCTTCAGAAGAAAAGAACCTCACCCCTCAACACCAGCCAACGACGGCCAAGTTCAAAGCCCCAAAAAGAAAAGAAAAAAAATGGAAACTTGAAAGCATCTACAGGACTTTGAGCATATCCTCGGCACCACCGAAGGTGAAGGCCCCGCCTTCCTCCAGGTTGAGCACCTTCACGACGCCGTCCTCCGCGAGCAGCGCGTACCGCGGCGATCGCACCCCGAGCCCCACCAGCTGGTCGCTCAGGTCGAGCTCTTCCCCGGGACGGCGAAGAGGATCGACTTCTTCCCGGCGGTGAGGGCGGAGACGATGGTGGTTTGGAGCTCGCCGGCGGGGTCGAAGTAGAAGAGGGTGGCGTTAGGGAGCCTGTCGCCCACGTAGATGGCGGAGCGGGTGGCGGCGGTGGAGAGGCGGAGGGGGACGGCGAGGGGGGGGGGAGCGGTCGCGTAGCGCCAGAGAAGGGAGAGAGAAGGGAAGACTGAAGAGAGACTAAGGGTGCGAATGGTAACCATTCTGCTCCAGAAATCAAATTCTTGCCAGAAATTGATTTCTGGAATTCTTGCCAGAAATCGATTTTTGGAGGAGAAATCTGTTTGGTAAAACATGATCAATTCTGCTCCAGAAATTGATTTCTGGAACAGAAATCTATTTTTATTTTTTTATTTTTTTGGGTACATCAAAAAAATAAATTTCACTCAAACTGAGTGCCCAAAGGTATTCTAAGCCATTTTGTGAAGTTTTGAAATTTTTAATTTTTTTTAATTTTTTTGGGAACCTCAAAAAAATTAAATTTCACTCAAAGTGGGTGGCCAAAGGTATTTTAAGCCATTTTATGAAGTTTTGAAATTTTTGATTTTTTTGATTTTTTTTTATTTTTTTGGGCACCTCAAAAAAATTAAATTTCACTCAAAGTGGGTGGCCAAAGGTATTTTAAGCCATTTTATGAAGTTTTGAAATTTTTGATTTTTTTGATTTTTTGATTTTTTTTGGGCATCTCAAAAAAATTAAATTTCACTCAAAGTGGGTGGCCAAAGGTATTTTAAGCCATTTTATGAAGTTTTGAAATTTTTGATTTTTTTGATTTTTTTTTATTTTTTGAGCACCTCAAAAAAATTAAATTTCACTCAAAGTGGGTGCCCAAAGGTATTTTAAGCCATTTTATGAAGTTTTGAAATTTTTGATTTTTTTTATTTTTTTGAGCACCTAAAAAAAATTAAATTTCACTCAAAGTCGGTGACTAAAGGTATTTTAAGCCATTTTATGAAGTTTTGAAATTGTTGATTTTTTTTTATTTTTTTATTTTTTTGGGCATCTCAAAAAAATTAAATTTCACTCAAAGTAGGTACCCAAAGGTATTCTAAGCCATTCTGTGAAATTTTAAAATTTTTGATTTTTTTATATTTTTTTAAAAAAATTCACCAAATTTCCTATTTTCTCGAAATCTTGACTTTTTTTATTTTCTGAAAATTTTTATGAATTTTTGTGGAATTTTTCAATTTTTATGCATTTTCTAAAAAAAAATTAGTGAGAAAAAGAGAAAAAATAGGGAGAATGCATTCTGGAAGAGAGAAGCTATAAAAAGTAGCTTCTCTTTTTCTTGCCAAAAACTCATTCTGGAATCAAAAATGCATTCTGGAATCAAGAATGCATTCTGGAATCAAGTATTTTTAACAAACGCATTTTTATTCCAAAATGTGAAAATTGCTCCAGAATGCATTCCGGAAATTTTTTAACAAACGCATTTCTATTCCGGAATCCATTCTGGAACAGAATTTCTATTCCAGAATGGATTCCATGCGCGCCCTAAGAGAGGGAGATGGGTCGGCCCAGAGTGTCAATGGGCCGACCCTAAAATACCCCAACCCTAATGAAACCCAAATTTTAGGGCCATATTCGAAAAAAATTAAGGCCCGACCCTAAAATACCCCAAATTTTAGGGCCGGACCGGGTCGGCGCGGGTCGGGCCGGGCCGGCCCGGGTCTTATTGACACCCCTAATAAGCGGGGCGGCCTCCAATCAGAAGCTTAGGCTTTCCTTGCTTTCGCGAGGTACCTCGTAAACAACCAGAACTATGCGAGACAAGCTCAAGCAAAGGGCGATGCTTTGATAAAATGCCCTCGGTTCAGGGAGCTAACTGCAATTTTCCCCTCCTTTCAATCGACGCTGTCTTTTCTTCCGCCGAAAACGACAGCGTCGTTGGTTTCTCGATTGACTCCGAGTACGAGACCACGGCCTTCCACTTTCCCTCTCTGGCTTCGCGGCGACGACGGTCGGACTTTACCTCGAAGGCTCGCGGCGGCTTCCGATTTCGGCGCATCTTGAAGTTCTTGGAGCGGGAGGACGCCGTAGGGTTTCGCTCGGGCACAGTCGCAGCGGTACTTCTCTTTCGATTTCGCATTCGTCGTCGATCCTACCTCGTTCTTCGTCTCCGCTACCTTGTCCGAGCCTTGGGTTTCGGGATCTGTGGATCGACTTGGCCGTGCATGGCGGTTTTTGGTTCTGCCTGGTGTGAACCTACTTGGGTCGTCGCCAGAATTGACGAGCGAATGATTGGGTCGTGAATTTTCCTCATCTCTGTGCGGATGAACTGTCTTTGATCGAAACTGGTTCGTGTGAGTAAGGCGAATGGGATCCCATTAATGCCCCCGAAAGAAAGATAGGAAGATCGCGTGGATTGCGTAGTGCAGTGTCGTGTGAATCATATCTGTTCGTGTCCGGAGTTGACTGGATATGGTGGCCTTGCTGGCATGCTTTGGGGTTTTTTCGTAGGTTGTGTCGGGCTAATACATGTTTAGGGATTGCCATGTTTGAGCATTTGCCTTTTGTATGGATTCGAACTTATATGTTCCGAAAACAATTCTTGGATGAGGTATTCAACTCTATGGCCTAAAAAGAAGAAGAAAGATTGAGGTATTCTACTCAATGAAGGAATCAGAAAAGAAATTTGATTGGGTTTAGCTCTTCTTCTTTCTGAAGTGATTGGATCTTTTCATTAAAGTATTGGCTAAATAAGTAGTTTTCGGTTAGTCCATAGCCCATGAGTTGTCCTATTTTAATTTTTCGCTGCTTTCTTTGGGTTTGTGCTTGATACTGCAGTAGCAAAACCTGTGATGAATGGCCTTTGCCCATCGTGTTTCCCACAATCGATTTCGGACTGTGACTGTTGTAGTTCGACTTTCAGAGTACTTTTCTGAGATATATTCTACTTGGATTTCTATTGACAATTTTAAGCATCCAATATCTATGACTGCGGTAGCTTATCATCCACTGTATGACAGTTCATCCCGTGGTCCGGAAAACATGAATGACCTCTTTACGGTTAAAGCTGGAGGGTTGCTTCTGACAGAGTGACTGACAAATGATAGAAATTGGTTGCTTATATATTGTGAATTGGAAGGCCAATTTTTTCGAGTTCTGACTAGGTGGACTGTACGATTCCTTACTAAGTTTGATCAAGTCCTAGATTGGCCTAAAAAGGAGACCTTACTCACTATATGATGGAAACTTGTAACACAATCTAGTATTGAGTCAAATTGCTAATTATATCATATATTTGGTCATTATGATATGTGATTTTAACTCAATCCAGTATTATGACTGAATTGCTCGATGCTGTTCTCCTTCTCACACCTTTGAGTCGAAGCCTTTTGTATATGCATTGTAGGATCCCTAAAAATTTGAATCAGGAATGGTAGTATTGTAACAACACCAAATAGAACCACTGCTATATATTGGAGGATTTCTAATTTATCTACTTGTGTATACGCTGGTAAATTCTTGACTGTACTCAGGTGCGATGAACAATAAAGGAACTGTTTTTTATGATTTGAGTATACCGGAATTGAGAGCTCCTTTTTTATTGCTTGCTTTATATGTTGTGGTGGATTGGATGATTGGTATAGGCGAAATTGTAAAATTGAAATTGGGCAGAAGGACAAGAAGCAAAAACTAGGTCGTAGAGAGACAGTTACTATTTCTTTTGCATTGTTTGGTGTTTGAATTCTAAAAATAATGTATTACATTAATATCCTCAAGGATTTTTCTGTAGTTTCCATTTGAGTGTGAATTACCTATACTATATTTGTGTAGGATTGATGCATTATTGGATCTACGGAAGCCCTTCTATTATCTGAATCTCAAACTGAAAAGTGCTTGCTCTTTTTTTTGTGATGTGTTGAAACATTGGGACATGCGTTCATAAGGTTGAACGCTAGCCAAACAATACTGTGTTGCTTTAATCTATTACATTGACACCTGTGTTGTTTTCTCCCTCTGTTTTGATACAGATGATTGATGATCGAGACCTGGGTTTCCTGGCCAACTTTCTTGGCATTTTCATCTTTGCATTGGTGATAGCGTACCATTATGTGACGGCTGACCCAAAGTATGAAGGGAATTAGGGATATGTTTCCTCCTTTTTTTCTGGGTTATAGTTAAGAAAATGTAGATCGAACGTCATTTCGCTAGTGGACAGTACATTGATGTCGTGAATGGTTGGATCTGAGACAAGAATGTTGTAAACGTATTAATAAAGATTGCTGTTACTTGACAAATGCATACTGGAAGGTTTTGTATCTCCTCCTTAGATTGACACAGATGAGTGTGATCCTTTTACCTATCAGGCTTGGCCTCTGGAATGGGTTAGGTCGCAAGGTTTTTGACTGGTTTTCCAGTAAATGATGTCAACAGCATTCTGTTTCCCTATGATTTTGAGCGTAATATCCATAAGGATTTTTTCAGTCGGTTACGGATTTCATGCTTTAATATTTCTAAAGTGAAATCATGAATGCCTTTTTATTTTCAAAGTCCAGTTTTCTGTCGTTAAGTTCTGTGTTGAGCGTCAGAAGCGTGGCAACAATATTGATTTGATAGAAGAAATTTTTGAAGGTGAAACAATCGCAATTCGCGTCTTTCTATTGCATGTCTCAATTACAAGAGAAATAGACTATATATAGGCTATAGTTCGATTCGAAATAGGAAACCTCTTTCTAGGAAACCTATTCTAATTAGGAAACCTACTTGACTTAGGAAACTTTCCTAAAATATAACTAGAAACAATATCTCACAATATATATGAAAAATCAAAATATGGAAATACGAACAGACTCAAAAAGGAAACAAGTACTAACAAATTTGGTTTAATTTCTAACATTCTGGACTTTTGAAGTCACTGTAGTAGTCATGAGTGGTACATGATTACACTTTTAGTTAGAGGATGATTAACATTTGCAGATCTACATTCGGAGATGTTCACGAGACATGTAGGATTCTCCCTCTGAAGAAGCTCCTTTACCATTTCCTCCATGATCATTGTTTCTCTCATCAACCTACTTAGGCAAAAGCACAGGCCCCCAATGCATAGAACTATTTGGCTCTTGAGCTCCTCCAAACCTTCTTGAGCTTGAATTCTTGTTGCCACTTCATTTGATCGGTAAAGAAATGAACTCATAACCTTTGCAACATCTCCGTCATCTGTACCCGAAAATATGGTCGGGTTTCCACTTTGCGACTTCCCTAATTCGATGTCACAAAAGATTTTCGTCTTCTGCAATTCTGTGTCAATTGCAGAAAGGGACTTGAGTGAAGTGACTGCTCCAAGGAATTGGATCGAAGTGCCTATCATTTTCTTGAAAAGCTCCAGATCCTGTTCCAATGGCTCTTGAATCTCCTTCCAAGCAACACCGATGCCCAGAGATAATCGTTGTAGAGACTCCAGTTGGAAGCTGGTAAATTGTATGAGGTCCACCATTTTTGACAAGCATTCCAGAATCTTGAGATAGCATTCCCCTGGAAAGGGGAGGAACCAGAAGTTAGGCTCTGACACGGCCTCTTGTGTCAGAACTCCATACATAGAGGTGCGGGTTCTTAGATCCTTTAGCTTTTCCTGTAAGGTATGGAATTTTGAGTCTGGCCATTGTTTCTCTTCCAAGCAAAGAACTATACCCTCAATGCATTCACCAAGTTTTCTCAAGCTCGTGGAGAGTTCAACCTTAGCAAGGGTTGAAGCTCTTGCAGGTTCACAAAGTAGTTCTACCATGATGTAGCAGATCAGTCCAATGGATGCCTCTGTGATTCTGGCGATTGCGAACTGTGTTGGGGATCCATAATCTCTCCGACCCAGGATCAGCAACGCACCTATGACTGCTGAAATGCCACCCGCTTGGCCATACATTCTGCTGTGTCTGAGGAAGCTAGTGAAAATAATCCATGGAAGAAGAGGTAAGAATCTCAGGTTTACAGATTTTCCGCAAATGAAGTAGCCCAGTAATCCATACACCGATCCCATGGCCGTGCCCTGCGCTCGCGCATTCGCGACAGTGAAGGTTGGTTGCCTTCCTGTCACAAAACTGATTGCAATGGTGAGTCCTGACCAGTACCCATTTTCCTTGTTATATATCAGACCGAATAGCACGGCGAGACCCAGAGAAAGTGAGCACTTCAATGCAAAAATCAAACTTTGGCAGCTCGGTTTCATATTTAGCCTTGTCCTCCTCCCTCCGCAGGAATACTTAGCTTGATTTTTTTCTCCAGACTGTTGAGCGACAGAATCCTGGCTCTTGAAATCGACGGTTTTTAGAATCTGTCCGAAAATCACGTCATGTAGGAGGATTTGGACACAGTGAAGGAAGAAAAGTGCTGGTAGGCCTTCCTGGGTTGCGGGGATAGTGGTAAAGGGCCGGAGGGCTTTTTCAATGTCGTCTCCCTTGGTCTCAGGAGCTGTTGTAGCATCACAAGGTGCGAAACATCTAGCTTGCTCGAGTTTTTGCCTCAAGTGCAGTTTAATTTTGGGTGAAGCCTTTTGAAGTTCTTGGTCAGCCATGCCAATAGGAAAAGAGGAGCAAGAATTGAGGGCCATTTCCATTCCTCTCAACGGCAGCTCTATTTCTTGCAATCTTTCTCCTAAGTTGACATAGTTTGGTTTTAGGAATCTTATTCCCGGTCTCTCCCATGACACACCTCTCTGTTCAGCAGCAAGTAGCGTTAGCTAAAAAAACTAGTGAAAGAACTTCAGATGAGCTATAGCGACTTTATGACGAAAAATCAGTATGTAATATTAAAACTATATCTGTAGCCCAAGACGAGTTTGTTTTTATTTTCATTGATTTTACTGTCCTTTTGTTTTGTAAAATTCTCTACTCAAGTTTTGAAAACTTGGAAGAAAGAAGTTGCAGTTTTTCTGGAACTTGAAGGTGAATGGCTGTTCAAGGGTACATCGAGAGTTATCCTTCTTGATTACCTCGTGTTCTTTAATACTTTGAAGGAGCTTCTTTGCTACTTTGGAAAAGCATGCTGCTTGGGAAATCAAGTCTACTGCAGCCGGGCGTCCCTTGGCAAAGAAACCATCTAAATAGAGATTCAGCCTCTCCGATGCATTCTCGGTGTACAATCGGCACATTTTCCTGATCTGCAAGAGGTAACGACTATTGTCAATTCTAATCTGATGCAGCATAACTCTTTACTACATCAAGTACGAGGTCGATGCTGTCATGCTTGCTTCGGGCTTAAGTTGTAGCACATCTCTTCACAAATCTAGCACGGCCTTTGTTTATCATCCGTAATTGTTCTTGTCCCAGCTAACTCAATACCCATCTTATTTAGGCACTGGATGTTCTAGTTTTCGTTGTAGGACAGCAGTTTTTTATGAGGAAACGATAGGGTACTGAGCACTAGTTTCTCGTGACTTTTCATAAAGCTTGCTCAGTGACAATCGACACTATATCGTGTGATGTCTCCTTTTGTTTACTTTTTACACTCAAAGGACTGACTTGACAATATCTGCATCCGTTTCGCTTAACTTTTCCAGACATGGAGAATTGGTCGCTGGATCGTATTGGCTCAAATTGGCCTAATCAGGGGGTTCTAGTATTCAGATTCCCAAGCATAAAGTGCTAGCATTATATTCCATTAAACTCGGAATATGGATCAAGGAATTATGGTATATAAAGAGAATATGAATATAATCTCCTAAGAAAAGAATTAGCTTGCTTAAGTTACAATTAGTTGTGGATTCGTTCCAAGAAAAGAACTTCTGTCGAAAGGTTCTATATGCTTTCTGAATTGTTCTTCGACAAAGTGGGACTTCTCCTGCTAGGCTGAAAATGTTTAAGCTTTTGTTCTCTTATTCTGATTTTGGCCTAATTCATTTTGTATGAAAAGCGCGTCCGATCATCTTGTGATTCAGAGCACTATCAACGTCAAAAGGTGCATAACATCGTTTTTTTTAACTAGTCCTTTTCCTAATAACATAAATTAGCACAAAAAGCTTGGTTTGTGGAGAGACTCTTACGATTGTACCGATACATGATCAATGCATTCTTCATATATTGAGTAACTCACCACCTCAATTAAAAGACTCAACAGCACCCCAGTAGATTAAACTTGTGTATAATCTTTCAACCAGAAACAAATCAGTTAAAATCCACCTTCTGATCATTTTTTGGTTTCATGTGGAATGCTGCTAATGTGTTTAGATGTATGTTCTCATCCTAAACTGTTTCACTTAACATTTCATGTTATAACTCCATAGTAACACTCAAGCCTGTCCCTGATCATGGGACTGTTGGACTCAAACTGAGAAATCCAAGATCACGGGAGTTAACTCTCAAGGGATGAGCATTTACCTCACTGCACGCAAGCCATGGGTATGGGAACAACAGAGCCAGCACTGAAGCCAGGGCGCCAAGTGCGGTACTCGATGCCACGTGAACTGGGTGCATCACGACTCCCGCGTTTGTTCCCCCTATGGCGGCTCCCACATAGATGATCACCATCTGCCCAAAAGCAATCCTTTTGGACATCAAAGTAGTCGACTCGGGCAGTGCGACCAGAAAAGCACCTAGAGACACCGCCGCAGCAGCCAGGCCAGGAGTAGCGAACCGGGCAGGCCTGACCAGCCACAAGCTCAACACCGAGAAAAGCATGACCTGAGTAGTCGCATAGAACGCGTTCCATACTCCTCTCAGAGTGTCACCGACCGTTGCATCCGACACGATCAGAATGGTCGTCACGTATGAGAAGGCTGGGTATGCTAAGAACTTCCGAACATGGGTCGGAGCGAAGAGGGTGGTGAACCCGACAATGGAGCAAGCCAGGGCCGTGCGCACTGCCGACTTCAAGCGCGCACGCCGCACTGCATAGGCTTGCTCAGCTATTCTTGAGGTGGCCATATTGAGGAGATAGTGTTAATTTGGCAGTGTTAATGAGCTTTTGTGTGGACAAAAAGCGTGCAAATTTTTTTAGTGTAAGGAGGAGGTGGGGAGAGAGAGAGAGAGAGAGAGAGAGGCTTGGCAAGTTTGTCTGTTGCAACACAAGCCTGCTTTAAGGAGCTCTTGCTGGGTGCCTTAGTATAAGCAATGCCTGAAGAATCTTGGGTAGTGATTGCAAGGCGTAATAATTCACTTCGATGCTCTCTTATAACTTTGGAGCGGTTCAAGCTCTATAGCAAATATCTTGCCTGAGCGTTTTGGTTTTCCTTTTTTTTTTTTTCGGCCGAGCGTTAAGCCTTTTTGTTGACCGGTTGTTCGTTAGTAAACTCAACGAGTCCATGCTTATTACCCACATACATACATACATACATTTGGCATGTGTGCCTCATTTTGCGAATTGTGGATAGTTGTCTTTTCAATAAGTGAAAAATGGTGGCGATGGATGAAGAATCTAGTTACCCTTTTGGACTTTGCCACGAGGATATTGCGCCCGTTATAAAATGTTCGATTTGAATCGTTGCTACTCAATTCACCCTCAGGTGTATATATCCATTACCGTAGCCCAATTAGTATGCCAGAAGTCTGAAAGACTATTTATACGAGGTAACAAATGTCCAAAGCACAAGTTTGTAGAGGTTGGCTCATGACATGAGCCAAGTGACAACACTTGACGGTGCAAATGGTCGAGTAATAGAAGGCAAGTTCTTGAATCCTCCAGGACGCATAATGTGGTGGTATTCCTTGACCAATCAAAGCCATTCAACTCTTAGGGTGTTCTCCAAATAAAATAAAAAGAACTCTTAGGATGTATTTGTTTGAGTGAAATAATTTTTCGCAAATTAGTAGTTTTCTAGACTTTCATGTGTTTGTTTAATTGAAAACGATCCATCAACGAAAAACATTTTATGATCAAAGAGAATATGAACGCTTAAAGTTAGGAAAATGCTAATCTGAAAAGGAGAAAAACATTATCCTAATAAATAATTTCCTAAAAAGCATTTTCCTTTATCATAAAGCTTTTCCCGAAACAAACACACCATTATTTTAGATTTTGTTTTAACTCCTTTTAATCTTAGTAGTGCAGGTATTTTGCTATTTGATATTCTAGAAGCTAAATAATTGCGACTAAGCTTTTGAGAAATAGCTCATCATATGGATCTCGACCATCATGCCACTGTCCAATTAAACTTGTTTGAGTACAATGTCTCATCATTCTCATTATATATATATATATATATATATATGTTCATTGTTCACGTCGCAGGTCAAATAGCGTGGAGATATATCATATACTCATCTACATAGCGGTTTGTTTTCTTTCCTTCATACAGAATCGCTTTCTCTTTCTTATGATTCATAGGCACGACCGTAGAGATCCAACTACGTAAAAATCACTTTCATTGAACGATCGATTTGTTCGCCACCAAATTAGCATCTTCAACGCACGAGACATTTTGCCGATCAGTGTAGAGTCCATCGTCAGCTCAAAGAGGCAAAGACTTTGGCTGGACACATGTGTTGCTTGCCTCAAAAGCTCGAGGAACGTAGTGTTTAATGTTCACAACAAGATTAGAAAAATGAAATGAACAGGGTTGGACTTCGTGTATGACAATGAGAATGTTGTGATATAACGCGAAAACGCTAATGGATCTTGCAATTAAATCAATGCGGAATCACCAGAGAAATAAACAATGAACAATAAAGACACTAGAGATTTACGTGGTTCGGTCCGAGTATCGATACCTACATCTACGAGAAGAACTGGTAATAAATAATCCACTTACAGAGTTTCAATCGCTCTTACACTTGAGTACTTTCCACACTGAAATTAAGCCCAAAGCAAATCTACAAATATTATCTCATAATATCTAACAGAGAACATACTTCAAAAATTCACAAAGAGAAAAGAATCCAATACTCTTCTTGTTTGCTCTACGTACGCTGAACCAAGAACGCCCTTCACGTTCTGCTCCTTTCGTGCTTCGTACGGCGGCCCCGTCGCGCGGCTTCTTCGTGTACGTTCCGGTTTCCGGTCAAGAGGAAACCCCACGTCGTTCATGGATGCCGTCAACAAACCTAATCTTGACCGGAACACACCATTCGGCTGCTGCGCGAAGGAAAGGAAAACCCAAGAGCAAAACTTGCTTTTATCTTATTTCCTCTTGTCACTTCCCTGGGCCCACAAGTGAACATATGCCCCTTCATTTAAGTGCTGCAAATTGCGTCCGAGGAACGCAACTCGATCAAACTCGGACTCGTATATTATTTTCAACTGATAAAAAACAAATCCTCAAATCACGTCAGATCACGTATGTTCATGTTCAAACTAGAGACATAATTTAACAGAAATAATGAACTGGCCCTTGGAAAATGACTATCTATATAGACGACCTTATTATTGTTTTTGGAAGTGCTAATTTTAGAACAAAATTATCTTTTCCAAGAATGATAAATATATTCCTTTTTCCTTTGGCTTTTTGGGCTTGGCCAACTTTATTTATCTCATTTCTAACGGAAAAAAAAACGTTATTTATCTCGCGGCACCGTGGCATTTGATTTTTGACTTCCTTTTGTCTGTCATCTAGCTTTTGTTTCGCCAAGACAGAGACCATGTACGTCTCATCCCACATTTGAGGAACTACTGGTAGACTCGGGGCCTATTTAGTAACGCTATTTCTTTATTCTTTTGTTTCTCGGAATAAAAAAAGAACAGGAATCCGTTTAACAACGTCAATTAGGTTTTTTGATCCCCAAAACAGAAAAGCAGTCAGAGAATAAATTTGTAACAGAAATAAGAAGTAAAAAAAATCTACTTTTTTATTTCTGGAACAAAAAGAGAAATAATAGTGAAACAAGATCAACTCTCTCTCTCTTTCACAATGTATTCTCATACTAAATTCTAAACCTTAAATCTTAACTCTCAAACCCTAAACTCAAAAACCTTAACCTCAATACCCAAACGCTAAAACCCATAACACTATAATCAAAAACCCTAAATCCTAAACCCAAACCCTAAACCTTCTAAATCTCAAATCCTAAACCCTAAAATCCCAAACCCAAAACCCGAAATACTAAACCCTAAACCCCAAAACTCCAAACCCGAAACCCTAAAACCTAAGTCCTAAATCCTAAAATGTAAAACCGCAAAACCCCGAACCCTTAACCCCAAACCCCAAATCCTATATCCTAAATCCCAAACCCCAATACCCGAATCCCTAAAACCCTAAACCCAAACCTGAAACCCAAAACCCGAAACTCTAAAACCTAAACCCCAAACCTAAATCCTAAAATCCAAAACCTAAAACCCCGAACCCCAAACCTCAAAATCGAAATCCTAAAACCCTAACCCCTAACTCTAAATCCTAAAATCCTACACCCTAAATTGCAATTTCCTCGACCACCACCCAGTATTTGCTTTGTTTATAAAGAATAATTTTCTTTATGATTGTATTAAGGTCATGCAATTCTATATCATAATATATTATTATTTTATTTCTAGTTCAATTTTATCCAAACATGAATTGTTAAGTCCCCTAAATTGTAATTTTCTCGACCACCACCGGGTATTTGCTTTGTCTATAAGGAGTAATTTTCTTTATGATTGTGTTAAGATCATCCAATTCTATATCATAATATATTCTTATTCTATTTCTAGTCCAATTTTATCCAAACACAAATCGTTAAGTCTCCACCGACAATTTTATAATTAAATGAAAAAATTAGGATAGAAATTTTTAGTGTCCTACTAACTCATTTCTGTTCTTTTTTTATTCCGGGAATAGAAATTTTGTACAGTTACTAAACGCGTTTTTTTGCTCAGAAACTCGTTTAGGGAATAAAAATAGAAAAAACTATTTCTGAATAAAAATTATTTTTGGGAACAGAAACGTTACTAAGCAGACCCTCAGTCCCAATCAATCATTTCCAATTTTTTACGCCAATTTTTTCCTAGCCATTTTTTTGGACTGCCCGCTTATACATATATCAATGGAAGAAACTGTTCATTGCGTTCTAGGCACCAAATTAAGAAACCAGAAATGAGTCGGTTTTCATTTCGATGAGTTTCGCATATGTAAGTCACCTGCTTTATCGTATGTAATCACAACATAAGGATAGTGATACGAACTTTGACAACTTGTTCGAAAGTGCATTAGATTTATTTTAGATCACTTGTTTACGAAATTTATATCCTAACTCTATGGACATATATACCTTTTTGGTGAAATACGACGATAATACCACTTGACCCAAAGTCTTGATAGCTCTTGCTTCACTCTATAATATGAATTGATTAGATAATGGCTCGAATATTGCCCTCCCTCCTTTATTAAGTGTATGCTCGCAACATTTTATCTACTATCCTTTTTTATCTAAGGGCACGCTTGATAGCTCGGATATAACCTTAGATGGGTTATAAGAACTTCCTATCTAATGTACGGTCATGCGATTTGGAATTCGATTATGGGCTAGGCTATGAAATTCAGGATTTTGGGGCGGGAAAATTTCATCCCAGCGGAATAGACTATGAAAATGCAGAAAGCTTTTTCTTTTGAAAGAAATCTTGAGATGACTTGGAGCAGGCGAGGAAAGAGAAAGGTGGTACTTTCTGAGGAGAAAAGTCCACCACCACCACCGCCCTCCAGCGACCCCCTCAATCCATGACATCGACCGCCACAAGATGCTCAAAGATAAATCGAGTTCCAAATGGCACTACTTGATTCTCTGTCGTAGATACAAGAGTGGCATTGATTTGCTAGGCTTGAAGTGGACTCTGTTGTATAATAGATAGAGCCGTCACGCGGAAATCAATTAACATGGTATTAGAGTTCGGTTTGTTCCATGCCTCTAAGTATGCCCGAGTCATATGCCGGTCAAAAATAGCTCGAGGCAATTGGAGGGGAATATAAAAGCACTTTCAGAATAGGTGCATGTACATCCACGAGTTCCCAATCCTCAATGAATGTAGTACGCTTGCTGTCCTGCGCAACACGAGAATGCAACCTTAGTGGAAGAATCAGAAAATATGCTAAAACTTGGTCATGGAATCGTTCGATAATGACAATTGGTACAAGAACCATTTGACTCGTTAATGTACTTCGAGCTACATTGCCGAACAAGATTGGACTTGAGGTCGCTTCAACCATATACCCACTCGCCATATGTAGCTCAATTTTTTATCCTAGTGAGCCGAGAGAATCATACAAGAGTATTGAGAAATACATTCAATATGAAGGTTTAAATTTTTAGGACAAAACGGTTTCTTAAGAATAAGAGTGTAGCATGATTCGCTCTATGAAAAAAGCCACCCAACTCTGTAGCTCGATTTCCATCTAGCTTGTAACGTGTCGAGCCAACTTGGAGTTCGATCTTACTTCAATTCTACTTATTGTGGCTCATAACTAACGTACTACTAAAAGTACCATATTCGTTTTATCTTCTTTACGTGGAAATGTAGTTCAATCTTGATCCCAGCTCAAGCTTGGTGTACAAAGTGGTTTTAGAATAACGTAGGTAGTCGGGTCGAGCTGAATTGGTCGACATCTCTCACCCTCTCACCTTCAATTGAGCTTAAACTCGAAAAGCATGCTTGATCGGACGTATGAAGAGATAGGATTGACAGTCTTTTATGCCATTTCAATAATTGCCAAGCGGGAAAAGGAGTCCTCGATTAGTTAGCGACAGATCGAGAACCTAGTCGACTGCCAAGTTCATAGGAATCCTCTCGATAGAAGGAGGTAATCATCGGATCTCAGCCACACCACACACTGGCGGCGATCCCTTTGCCCTAGGGCGAGGGGAACTAGGAAGAAACCACAGAAACCCTCCACCTGAACCAAGTTGAACCCATACACTTCGATTCATCAATGCTCGATATGAATTAACTCACACCCGAACCATGAGAACGACACGTCTGAGATATGGACTCTTACAATAACTACGAAATACAAGGCCACGTTTGGTTTTGGTTGATACGTTTCCTGCATCTTTGAATGATGTGATGGGATTCGATTTCGTGCCGGACAGTTTCTGGTTCCAGTTTTGCCATGCAATTCCAAGTTGACAGGCCTCTGATATAGCTGGTGATCAATGCCGTTTATTATTATGGACATTCACATGCGTACGTTGATAGATTGGCGTTGCATGCCCTTTGTCTCCTTCTCATCTTTTGTGTGGCATGGAATCTATGGATGTTGGTCTTGACTTCTATAATGTACTTTGCCAATGAAAATTCTCTTTCTACTGGTGGCCTTGTCATCATGACACGCGTGCCTCTCATGTCTGCATAAGCATATTATTCTTTTCTGACGTGCCAACAACTTAACGTAAAAATTATTAGGGAAAATTGCGAAATCATCTTTGTTTTATTGCACAGATATCAAACATGGTCCATATTTTCAAAACCTAGCTGAAAAAACCATCCTCGCTTTTCAGATACCATTTGAAGTTGCATTTGGGTTTTAACCATACTTACGAATTAGGTATTTTCTTTCCAAATTTACCCTTCCCACTGTTCCAAACCTATCCACCGCAATGCTCGTCTAACCAAAACCCTAACCCAACATGAGCTGAGCCCCTCCTCTTCGGTGTTGCCCCCGATTGCCGCACCGTTACCACCCTGCCATCTCAAGCCAAGCCACCACCTTGTCTTCGTTAGCCACCCATGACGCCTTTCTCTTTTTTCCTTATGTTTCTCATTGTTTTCTACCTAGCATCAAAGAGGGCTTGATGCCGGATATGGTCGAGCTTGCTCCCTGATCTGGTCGAGCTCCCCCGCAGCGTTGAGCTCGACAGCAACCAAACCCGGTGGAGGGCGTCGAGGGGGCCTGACCGTGGAGAAGATAAATACGAAAAGGGAGATCAGTGGGGAGAAGACAGAAGGATGCGAGTGGCTAACTGGAGGCCTTCGCATATAAAAGTCAAATTGCTGTTCTAGATGAGGCCTTCGTATATAAAAGTCGACCCATCTTTTGTTATTAGACCCATTTGAAAATCTTTCATAAGATGTGCAATATGTGAATAGTGTGCTCCACTTTGCAATGCACGAGTAATCACGTCATGGGCCTTTAGTGTGTGACTATAGTATCCTCACCGTGGGCCACGGGCCTATAACCTCAGGAGTAAACTGGTCATCAATGTTGCAACGGCCCTCGACCCCTAACACCACCGTGGCACGGGCGCCATCACACGGGTGTCCACATATCAAATTCGGATTTGGAATATGTGTCAATTGATGCCATAGCAGAGTATAATAGCTTCCGAATCCGTGTATTTGAAATTCATGTCATTTTCGACTTTGTCAATATTTGCTTTTGTGAGTATTACTGTCTAGTGTCACACGATGGGGCGGGGAATACCAATTTGCGTCCTGCCCATTCCCAATCTCTTGTTGGAGTTTGGTTGTTTGAGAGAATACCTCCCGTGAATTAAAATACCAAATTACGTACCCAAAAGTACCAATACTAAGATTTCGTAACAATGCTAGGTATCTTACTACTGGTTCACAAAATTAGTATATTGTACATTCGTTGAGAGATAGGGCAAAAAAAATATCATATTGAGTGTTGAATATGATCCACTTATTTACATTATAATCTATCACATTATTTAATGCGCAAATTTTTGTAAATCAGTCTCACTATACAAGCATTACTCAAAAGTATGAAAGAATGATGTTGAAATAATGTACAACAAAGTCTACAATTAATTTACAAAGTCGATATATATATTAAACAATTGTTATAAACTCTTATTAAATGTTGAATATGATATGGCCGTTCAAAGATTAATTTATCATCCCCAGTATCACTTAAAATATTGGTGGTAACGTTAGTGTGTTTGTTTTAGATTATTTGTATGTTTTGAATCTTTGCCGTGAAACCTAAACTATTAATCATAAAAACATGCACGCGCACACACACGCATATATATGCTTTTTTTTTTTTGGATCGGGTATATAAATGCTTGTTTACTTATCGATACTTACATGTTTTGCAAGGTTTCTAATAGCCCGCATTAAATAAAAGTACAATCGCAGCATCTGCAGCATTTGCAAAAAAAGAAACATAGCAAATAAAAGATAAAAATTGGTCCAAACCTTAATCAATCGAACTCCTCAAACTCAATAGTAGTAGACACGAATGGCGAAAGTGCTCGCAACTGAACATCACTTGGACATGCATTTTCGTTTTTCTCAACGACAAGATCATAGAGGAGGAGGAGGAGGAGGAGGACAACCCCATTTTAGACGCAAAGCTAGATTAAACTAATCTAAAACATTCCAAAATCATGATTAGCAATTGATTAACACTAACAGAGCTGCACGTCGCGGTCATTTCATGTGTCCATTTCACAAACCTTGGAAAGGACTAAAGAAGACTATCATGTCTCTACCTCAGAGCCACGACGCGGTGATCAAAACCGTGTTTTCCTCTATTCATGATTAGAGAAAACTTCCTCCCTAGAATCCCGATCGTTAATGGATATTATTGACGTGTACACATGAAAATTTCCTCTGACCAGAAATGCCAGAGTACTAAAACTTGATTCGTAAAGTGATGCGACGGAATTGCAATAGATATCGGAAACAGACAACAAAAATCCGTCATTTCATTTCGCGGATCTAACTCTTTAAAATCAAACTTAGCAGTACGTATGTCCACATAGCAATGACAATATCCTTGCCCCCAGAAAAAACCGAACGGGTCGTTGTCCCACAGTTCCCAAACGTTTCGTCCACGCTAAACAAAGTCGCCGAAAAATCGATAACATTCGAAGAACTTTCCTTTGTCTCGGAACGCTTAGTATCCTTTTATAGAAACCTATATTGATTCGATTAATATATTGCGAACCTCTTTTTGATCTCTAGCAAGTGAAATCTCTCTGCTCCTAGGATACATTATACACACAATTCAGATTTCCGCCATGGACGGAGAACATCACCACCACAACCGCAGGTTCGAGCTCGACCCACTGATCATCGGCCTCCTCGGGATCATGGTCGGAGCCGTCGTGGTCGCGACCTACCACTGCATCCTCGTTGGCCTCCCCAGCAGACGCCAGCAGGCTCAACTTAGTAGTAATTCCGATGAGCACGATCAAGAAAGTGATGATCGGGCTCAGAGGCCAAGACGGGCCAGGCCAGGCCTTACCTCGGTTGAGCTGGACCTCGCTGTGATCCGTGACAACAAGGACTCGAGAGAGGAGGACGCGTGCGCCGTGTGCCTTTGCGAGTTCGACGACGGCGAATCGGTTCGGGTGCTGCCTGAGTGCATGCACTACTTCCACGCAGATTGTGTCGACGCGTGGCTCTACTCGCATGCCAATTGCCCGCTGTGTCGAGCCAAGGCGGGTCCTCCGGCGGATGTCGCACTCTCCGTGGCAGAATTCGGCGGCGTTCTGGCGCCAGAGCATCATAGAGAGGCGGTTCTCGGGAGTTCGGATCCAGCCAGCGTTAGTAACAACGAGGTGTAGTTCCAAGTTTTGAATGAGAGAGATTTGAAAGACAAAAAGTTATCTCGTCGGTTGGTGAAATATGGAAGAAAATGGTGGCTGTTACGCGAAAACAGGATTGTATTTTTCAATTCACTGAAGTAACGCTACGTTGGACAAGAAATTGGTAATTCATAAATACTCAAATTGAGACTAACGATTTGGTCGATAGGACGCGCATTTATGGAGAATCACCAACGTCGATCTTAACCGAGGAAGCCATTCGTGCATTATTATGATAAATCTCCGGGCTCCACACGGATTACTATGTCATAGCCAGTTAGGTTTGTCGTGTCTGAGATGTCGGCGAATCCTATAGGATACAGAGTTGAATCTGTTGGTAGAAGTCCCTTTTTTCCTCCATTTTAGATCTATGCATTAGAATGAACCATGAGTCTTCGTCGTCATCTATCGCCGCGTGGATTTAAAGAACTTAATTTCCAACTCAAAATGGGTAAGCCGTTCACACGGCTCCATTGCGTTGGAGTTCAAGGACCTGTATTAGCTTGAGGAATCTGATCTTTGCCACGAACCACGAACCACTCGCTCTTGCTTTTTGACGGCACCAGGAGAATTTGTTTGCCGGGCCCAAGCAAGAGACAAAATCCAGGCCAGCCCAAATAATTCATTTGGAATGTGAAAACTGAGCTATCGGCGAAGATGTCAGAATAATTAACTATTAAACTACGACTTCATCTAATACAGTTTAAGTTTTTAGAACAGATGGCAGTGATCTCACGAAAATCTTACATGATATCAAAGCTTAAGTTGCCAACAAATCTGAACCCAATAGTCACATGGGAGCCTGCGTCTCCGACTCAGGCCCAATATATGAGGGGGAGATTGTTGAGGTTATCCCACATCGATTGTGGAAGGGGTTGGTGGTTAATTTATAAGTGTGAGGAAAAGTCTCATCCTTTAAGCTGGCTTTTGGAGTGAGAAAGACCCAAAACTACCCAACAGAATATGCATACGTGTTATAAGATATCCATATTTCCAAAAAGAGAGACGTCGACAACTTCAAATTACTTGCTTCCAATCGAAATTAATCATTCCATTCGACATGTTTATCAACGAGCACAAAATAACAAATATAGACCATCGTACTACCAAGTCGTATAGCTAGGATATAGCAAGTTGTGCGTATGGCGGCAATGAAAACCATAACTTTCAACATAAAAGCTTACATCCTCTTCAGAAAAAATATAAAGTAATCACGTGATGCAAGTATAATGCTTTCTTTCTATCTTGTGTTTTTCAATTTAGCAATGCAGCTAAAGTTGTATCCTTACTGAACTTTGCTCACTATGCTTTGGTCCTCAAAGTTATGCGCTCGTTTTCTAGGTGGTCCCCCGGAATCAAAAGTCCTCATTTGACTATTTATAATTTGCATTTCTAAGTAGACCCCATAATTGCATTAAACTCCCCCAATTAATCGTCACACTGCACTTTGAGCACCTCCTTTTTTCCTCAATTTTCGATGTTTTCATCCGCCATCATATTTCAAAAAGTATCGCCCCGAAGGAGTTTTTCAGAACCTTCTTCGAAGTATTTTGTAGGGCCAAGAACTCTTAATCATATGGAAAGGTTTGAAAGAGAAGAAGTTGATATTTCTTTTTTGGTAGGTAGAAAAAAATATGGAGATAGGTGCACTGACAAAAAATCACCGGCAAGATCTTTTCTTAGCACTGGGGGTCATGAGCAAGACACTTATCCATTTCCATTCCGAGTAGAACATTCATGTGTACGAATGTCTTGATTGCCTGAAGTTATATAGAAATAATGATATGGAAATATCAAAAATATGCACGTACCGAGTTCCATATCGAAAACATAGCTCTACTTTTAAAAGTACGAATTTTTCGCTTCGTCTCGGCAAAATTGTGCACTTCTACTCGTTGTCATTTTTCTTTGCATAAATGCCACAGCTCTAACTCAAGCACGACCCACGTCCAAACCCTAATCACAAGCCCACCGCCACCACCGAGGTCTCTGGCCAGTTGCCCGGCATCCTTTGACGCCACAGCGAAGTCGCCGGACCCAATAGTTGTCCCTTTGCCCGTCATCCTGCCCGGTTCCCTCAAATTCTCTCACACAAGGGAGGTGCACTACCGGCAGGGGGGCTAGGGTTCAAGACCCGGGTAGACTCGGGTTGATGAGAGGTCTTTAGGGTGGTCTAAAGGCTAGGGTTTTTGGAACTTTTACACAAGGGATGATATTTAAGTCATTTTAGCGGGGCTGAGTTAGCAACCTTAATATGCTTGTTATTGGAGTGAAAACTCATATATATGTTTGTGTTTTTCCCAAATGATTTCACTTGGGTAAGTAGTATTAAAATCTTCGCATTTTCCCCCTGAATTTCATGCATAAAGGTTGGAGGAAGTTCTCAAGCATTAATTGGATTAGTTGTTCAAATGGCTCTTGGGTGTGGAGATTTGACTATTATTATCACTAGATGTGTCTGCTCGAATAAACAAATGTGGGCTGAGCTGCACTCTCCATTTCAGAGCATAAACACACATCTTTATCCATGCATGATGAGAGCCACTAATCTCTCCCTCTCCCTCCTCTTTCTCTCCCACCACAATGCTTAACACCGCAGAATTCTTGTAGGTTAAGGAATATGTATCACCTCTCTCTCTCTCTCTCTCTCTCCAAAAACAAAACCTAAAAAGGCAAAGAACAAAAAGGAATATAGCAAGATGGAACAGCAAGAAGTTAATATATATAAATAACTAAAAGGACCCTCCTTTATTTTTGCTCCTTCATTCCACTTCCTCTTTCCTTTTCTCTCCACATCTCTCTGCAACTCTCTCTCTCTCTCTCTCTCTCTCTCTCTCTCCCCCTTCCTCTCTCTCTTCCCCTCTCCCTCTCTCTCTCTTTCTCTCCCTGCCTGTGTTGATGTGATTCTCCACTACATATTTCTTCAAAGCCAACCCGTCAAGCTTTACAAAAGAGAGATCAAAGAACAACAAAGCAACCATGGTTTTCTCATCCCTCCCAGCTTATCTTGATCCATCCAACTGGCAACAGGTGAGGGTTTTCTTCAAACATGGTTTATTTGCTTTGCAAGAAAAAGCTAAAATTTTTCAAAAGATAAATATTCTCGTGTTACTTTTGTTAATGCCTTGTTTGAATATACCAGAGATATTTGATTTCTTGCTTTTCTTCCACACTTTTTCATAGCAACCAAATCATCACAATCATCAAGCTGGAAATAGTGGTCTCAACACTCAGCTCCCACCTGCTGCTCCTCCTCTGCCGCCGCCTCCTCCTCCACAACCCCATGGAGGACCTGGAGGCAACCCCGGCAGTTCGATCCGGCCAGGCTCGATGGTCGAGCGGGCCCGGATGGCCAACATACCCATGCCGGAGGCGGCGCTCAAGTGCCCGCGATGTGAGTCCACCAACACGAAGTTTTGCTACTTCAACAACTACAGCCTCTCTCAACCAAGGCACTTCTGCAAGACCTGCAGAAGGTACTGGACACGAGGGGGAGCGTTAAGGAATGTTCCCGTTGGTGGAGGCTGCAGGCGGAACAAGAGGAGCAAAGGAAGCAACTCCAAATCTCCCATCACAAGTGGCGGCAGCGACCAACAAGCCAGTGGTGGCTCCGCTAGCAGCATCTCCTCAAGAAGCAGCGGCGGTCTCACCGGCGACATGCTGAGCCGAGCGACGACGCAAATACCAGGCCTCCGCTACATGTCTCCAAGCAGCTTGAGCAGCCTCGGTGAGCTGGGTAATTCGGGAGAGATGGGGCTGAACTATGGCGGGATTCCTGGTTCTATGGTTGGGGACGCCGGGAATTTTAGCTTCCAATTGGGTGGAAACAGCTCGCTCTTATCGATGGGAAGCATCGAGCACCAGTGGCGTCTGCATCAGGTCACACAGCAGTTCCCCTTCATGAGTAGCTTGGACAAGCACACCAATCTGTACCCAATGGATGCTTCCACGAGTGGCGTTGAACCGTCAGGTCTCGCAGGTCATCATCATCATCAGGTCAGGCCAAATCTGTTCATGAACTCGGGGGCTTCTCAGATGAGCTCAGTGAAGATGGAAGACATCAACCAAGACCAGTTGAACTTGTCAAGGCAGTTGATGGGGAATTCAGGGGCTAATGACCAGTTCTGGAGTGTTGGTGGTGGTGGTGGTAGCGCATGGACCGATCTTTCGGGTTTTAGCTCTTCTTCTACAAGCAGTGCTTTATAGAGATCATGCCTTTGAAGCCTTAGCTTTGTCCAGAAAACCTTCCTTGCTTTGAAGCTTCAGTTCTTTTTGTTAGTGTAGCTTCAACTTCAACAACAAAGCTCCAATACTCATCTTGTTCGCAGCTATAAGTTGCCCACAGTCGGCCTACTAGTTCAGGAGTTACTGAGATTTTTAAGGGTGAGCTTTGTGTTCTTCACTGAAGAAAACCCTAGAATTGTGTCTTTTTTCTTTTCTTATTTTCTCCTTTCCTGTGGTTTTTTCTTTGCTTGAATCTAGATCGACGATGTGTATGACATGTATAACATGCGTAAGAGACGAACCCACAAGCTGCAACTGCATCCATGTCTTGCTAGTGTTCTTTTATGCTCAATGTGATGTACAAGACGAGGTATCGGGGACCGAAAAGTAATGTAATACAAGTTTTCTTCACTCCATTATGTGGATATTTTTAGTGTCTAAACTTATTAATCGCATCACGTGGTCATATACGTTCACTTATTATATTACTGAATATTTGGGGGAGGAATGCGATTATGGTTGGAAGGTCTCTCTTGTATAATAACAGTTTGGCTGGTATGGAATCGATATCTTTCAATTACTTCACTTCACCATTGACGTATTTTATTCAACTCGAGGGCAAGCTGGTTGATGTAGTTTGATCCCTCTTACCTTATGGCCAAAAATAAGAAGAAATCCTCCCATCCATTTCATCTTGCCGACGAGAAAGCATGACTTCTTGGAGAAATGTTAATTTAGAAGACAAAAATTGCATCGGTTTACTCTACTCAGATCATGACACGTCTTTGATCTGGAATATATGCGTTGCGTCGATAGCCTGTAATGATTTGTGGAGAGTAGATTGAGTTGAGTAATGCGAAAGAATCACAGTTATCCTTGCAAACGAAAAGCTCAGATGATGTTCTTTGCAACGAACTCGAACACCATTTTATACAACGAATGAGGCTTGGACAAAGACACTTGTTTAAAAGATCAAAATACGTCGTGCCTTCGCCATCAGAAGAAAGATTGATTTCTACAAAGTGATGATAATGAGTTTTGGAAATTATTTTAGAAAGTGTGTTTTAGCTGATTCTCAATTGAACTAGCAAATCACGAAGATATTAGATTATTTGAATGTTATGTTCTAAGATATATGTTGTGAGATGACTAAAAAAGGCAAAGCCTTAGAATCAAGATTTCCTAGAGGTTGATCAAGTTGATAAAATGGCCGAAGGTAATAACCGTAACGTCTCACATTCAATTCCTATACAATGCAACCTCTTGGAGGGCGATATATTGCAAAAAGACCCTAGATTTATTACTTCTACGCTAAAATTTTTATGTAAGGACTCATTCACTAGTGAACAAAATCAAGAGATGGATGATCCGATGCCCTTTTGGTTAAGGTCGCGCTAGTAACACTATAAAATTTTCTTACTATCCGATTACAGTGTGGAAAACAATTTAAATTGTCACTGTTTGATGATCAACATAGGAGAATTCAGTTTCGCAAGTAGTTTCTTGTGTGTATATTTGTCACCCTTCATGTGCGATCGCCTTGAATTTTTCCACACTTTAAGTGGACCTTTTCATTAGTCTATATCACTTTGCATGCTATGTAATTAATAATGTTCGATAAATTTCATTAGTTAATAAAGACATTGAGATTTTTTTAACTTTTCATTTAGTTTGAATGAATTTTCAATCTACCATTTAGGTTATAGCCTCATCAACATTTCAAACACATCACGGCACCCAAACATTACTCTAGATCTTTTAAGAATACGATTTGTCTAACATAATATCATATCACAAACACAAATGTGAATGACCAACACAACTTATATTCATATATATTCCGTCTATATCATTCCCATTATTCTGCTTGTTTTTCTATATGAAAAAACTATCAGCTTGACATGGTTACTGCACATATACGATGTGTTTGATATGTATGCTGCAACTTACAGAAACGTGAAAAATATTGAAAAGATATATCAGAGATCGAGAATACATAATCTATCTCGTTTTCTGTGGATAAACTCTTGTTGGGAATGGTTTATCTAACATCACCAAAGACCCTTCTTTTGATATAACACAACATGTCTATCCGGGTTTGTTTCTAGAAATTTGGAGGAGATCTTACCTAGGATGTCCCCCACAATGTCATGGAAATCTTTGGGGGTTTTCGAGGAGAAAGAGAAGGGTTTTCGGTCGCATACACAGAGGAATGATTTTGGAATCATGTAAAGGATGTACTTAAGCAATAAACAAATAATATGTGGAGAATGTACTGACTGTTCTTTCAGTGGTCGGTCGGTCAGATGAGAGTGAGACTAAACCCAAGAGAGACAGGGACAGAGACAGAGATGAAGCGTTAATTACGTGATTTTGGGTTGGTGGGACAAGACCCTCGAACGACGCCAAAAGATTTTGTACCACTCAAAACCCTAACTATACACAAACACACCCCCAAAATCTTTCACTGACTTCCAATTGTAAATTACAAAAAAAAGAGAGGCACTGTTTCCACAGTTATTCTGGTTTAAAGATAGAAAGATTTTATGGGGTCCATCATCGACTGTTTTAGAATCTTGTATAATTAGATAAACACATGATTTCATTATTTAAAATATATTAGCATGAGGCCAAAAAGAATTTTGAAGGCATAACCTTCTACTCTGAGACCGGAAAGATTTCGCTGGAATTACTAGCGGTATTTATATTTGAAAGGGTGTGTAAATTCGACTAATTAAATTTGAGCACGCATCTCTTACTAATCACGACCGTTTCGATCGCAACATGTGCTTTTCATCGAGTAACGAATTTGACATAATAAATACTTTAGGTGAATCTAAAAACACTACATATATATATATATGTGTATATCTAGTGTACAATATTTAGATAGTCACCATCAATTAAACTCGAGCTTTGTCGAATCATAATAGGGCGAGGCGAATGCGAGAGTCAAAGATCGGATGGCATCGCCGAGCGAGGAAGGGAGGAAGGGGGATGTCTTGGAACCGAACCGAACCGCCCCTCCACTTTCGGCAACTTTGACGCGCGTGAATCCGCGTGCCCTTCCCGACTCACAAGAAAACAAACCCTTCTTTTGTCAGTTTTTGGACCAAATCATCGCTTTGGACTCTTGTTGGAACGACCATACCCTCCCAAAAAGCAAAATTCCCCCCCCCCCCCCACCCAAACTTAATTTCCATCATCAACGTGAAAATCATCGATTTTGCATCTGCTAGTACGAGTTTTAATTTGGTGGGTACCATCTCTAGATCCGCATTTGTCGAACAATGACGCGCAATCTGAATCCCCAAAAAGTAGGGGAGACTCGAGTCCACTTCTCATACGACCATAATCACTCAATGTCACATTACGATGATGTGACTCGGTGCGATTTTTTTCGTAATTCGACCTTGGACCACCCTTTTTCTGATCGGGTGGAAGAAGTGAACTTAGTTTGGAGCTTATAATCTAAACAACGCGTGAAGTCGTGGTCATACTTGACAAGAGATGTCGTTCGCAAAACCTTAATGATCTCGGAGCTACCCGTTGTGGGTGCATTTCACTATCAAGAATTTGTCTCGTAATTATTGTTGTAGGACTATCATACTTTTCGCTGTTGATTGTAAGCCACAATTTGCATTCCCGTCCTAACACTTCACACGCTTGAATTGATAAGATGGATAGAGCTCATGATTTGGGCATTTGCCACTTCATGCGCATAGATTTCTTCATTTCTCATACACCGGTGGGTTGCGGTGATAGGGTTGCATAACTAAAAATGGTGATGCCGAAGCGTGATAGAAATTAGGCTAAACAGAAAAATCGAAACGATAACGAGGAATAAACTGTTCTCTCAATCGATTAACAATCGATAAGTTTTCAAAACATCCAAAAACCACCGCCTCTCAAAACCCTAAAAAGGAGTTCATAAAGGGTGTT
Organism: Syzygium jambos; assembly: GCA_031216235.1. Taxonomy (NCBI): domain Eukaryota; kingdom Viridiplantae; phylum Streptophyta; class Magnoliopsida; order Myrtales; family Myrtaceae; genus Syzygium; species Syzygium jambos. The sequence continues at coordinate 27,915,754 of CM062230.1, forward strand.
AACCCTAATGACAAAAAAAATGCAAAAATTACAAAAATTACAAAAATACCCTTAATTCGAAAATTACTAAAATAATTAAAAAAAACATCTAAACGACTCCGAATCGCGAAAATCTATTGTTAGTCGTAGCTAAAGGCTACGAGTATTGATCAGTACGCCGTTTTGCTTCAGCCAATCAAATTTGAGCTCAATTCGACATTGTTGACTTTAAGCCCGCCGGTTCGTCTAATTGCATAACGGGTCCACCGGTCCCCTAGGTGCATCAAATGGACTAAATAGTTATGGCTTAAATCAAATATTCAACGGGGAATAATCTGTGTCAATTGCACCTCTCGCCCTTTTCCTCGTAATAGCAATTACCAAAGCTTAAAAGAAAACATTGTAAATATGAATACCAATAAGATTGATTAGCTGTAAATACTACATTCATTTGTCCACAATCGATCCAGTAAGCAATGCTATCCAGATGCAAGGTATCCACAATGTAATGGCAATCTAATAAAATCCATTAACAACTGACAACAAAAGAAAATTCTCGCTTACTACTTTTCCAAAACAATAATTATAAAAGAAAATTTACTACGTTAACTGACGACACAATCAAAATACACATAATCATCGAAACATGGGTGACTTGTTGGCTTGAAGGTAATTCCTCAATCGAAATCCTCGCATACGGCAATTATAGATGGCATTCGTGTTTACATAGACAACAAAGCCAATAAAAATCTACAACATGAGTCTGCAGTCCCTCATGGGCATGGAGCCCTCGCAATCTTTTATCATCGAATCAAAATGCAACCAATCTCAACCTAAATAGTTGTGATCTTTTACTTTTTCGATCCAACGATGAAAATACGTGGTGGAGGCACGACACCATGAAAGACTTTTGGACTTAACCCTAGACATATGGTCACGCCATAGCCATGGGCAAGATGATTATATGATAACACCATGATTCAAAGGAGGAGGGGGATTCGTCATCATGAAAGGGAAGGAATCTTTGTGTCTGGATTTCACCTTTTGCAAGACCCAAGGCAAACCCTGCCTTGCTTACCCCTCAGCGAATCATCCAAAGCCATTCAAAACCACCATGTGAAAAGGCTCTCTCCCCCTCTTTCTCTCTCTCTCTCTCTCTTTCGAATTCTGCCTATGTGATCCCGAAATCGTCGACGTCTATGTTTGTGCGCATTCCACAAGACACTAACAGCGATAACAACGAAGGATTTTAAAAGAAAGTGGTACGAACGACAGCACTCGAAACAACGGCTCAAACTTCCAAGCCAACGTCAGTTTCGACTTTCTTCCTCCTGACTTCCATTTCTTTCATGCTACTGTCACAACATGGATGTTCGTGCCCCCCTCTCTCTCTCTCTCTTTCTCTATTTTCTTCTGCAGCTTTTCCTTTTTGCTCGTAGCGTCCCTGTAGAATCAAATCGTTCTCGTTGACGACGGGATGTTCATACAGTGCAGCCGCGTTCAAATATGCCGCCGACGTGATTGGCCTTTACCATGAAGGGCCTCCTATCTCTCGTGAGTTTATTTCGAGGCGAATCTTGGAATAGCTCTTGCAACATTACTGTGGCATACTTTGCTGGTGGAAACACCTTTATGACCTCTACATCTCGTGAGGATTACACTGACGGGTTCGCGAACCTTAGATTTTCATATCACGGATTTAAAGAGTAACTATCGCTCAATCCCAATATTCTATAACAAGCACGAGACCTGTAAGACAACTTCAAGAGAGGGTCGCCAGCACCAGTCGCCCTTTTTTGCCCTTTTACGAATAAGAAAAATCATGTTCAAATATTTTGAGGGAAGAAATATCACTTCATCAAATAAATTTCTTAATACATTGTGAATTATGCAATATGAAACGCACATAATTGTGTCACTCCCACACAAAATGTTTATGTCTAAACTGTGAAAAAATTATATAGACTTATATTTGATTTACACTTTCTATACACAAGAGCTACCTCCACAAGTGACCAGTTTCGTTTGTCTTGGGTCATCCCTTTTCTTTTGTTTCTTTTGGCTCGAGCTGGTCTTTGACTCTTCGGACCGACGGGACAAAATAAGATATTCTGAAAGCCGTGGTAAAAAGCTCCAAAAACTGTCGGAATAAAGCAACCGAAATATCAAACGGGTCGAAAATAATAAGATGCCAATAGTCAAATTTGTAAAAGCGTCGGAAAGTATGTCGAAATGAATAGATTTTGGAGGTAAAAATGGCTCAATCACCTTTTGGCTGTCGAACACTCAATATTAGGGTTTTGAATAAGTTTTCATGTGCTACTTTCGTTCTTCAATGATAATCAATTGGTGTTAGTTTTGGTCGAATATAAAGAATTAAACTTTCAAGTACTTACGAGTAGAGGTGATCAACTGATCCTGGCTCGTGTAGCTCATGAGGCCAACTTGGGTCGATAAGGGGGAAAATGGGGCCAACGGTCCATTGGGTTGCGCTTGAGAATTTGTATGTGTTGAGGTTGATGTCTTGTATTCTGTTATTCAAAAAATTATGAGACGGTTCCGAAAGGTCCCCTGACGACTGGGCAGCACGGGGGTTTCGCTCCCTGGTGAGTGGGTGCGGGTCCAAGGGGACCGCCCCGGCGGGGGTCGTGGGGGCAACGCCCCCGGGCCGTCAGAGGCGTTTTATGTTTAGTCATAGAAGGATTTATATGGAAAAGCTAAATATTTTAGGCTATGTAGGCAACTTTGTAATTTGTGCTATGTAGGGTTTCGCTATATATATTTAGGGCGAAACGGGTCTCTAGAATAAAAACAGGGGTGAGAAAGAGTGGCTCTACACTTTTCTACGTTATTAGTGAAACGGATCTCTTTTCCTCATAGACGTAGGTAGGCGAAACATCTCCCCTGCTAATCCACGTAAATTCTTGTGTAGTGCGAATCTCTATTACTTTCTTGCATCGTTGATAGGATCGAATTTAGATATTCGACAGTATGTAATTGATATAGTGCACTTTTGATTGTAGTTAAATTTGCATGCGAATGATGTTCATAACTTGTAATCCACATGTCATGAAAATATATCCGTATGTAATTTCTTTTAAGTGGGCAAGATTGACGAGCCAAGTTGGGCCCATCTACAGCATGTGATGTCCCATAATTTTAGGAGAAATTAGAGGTACTTATGGATCAAATTATGGTTGGACAAATTACAAAATGGAGACATTGATCTTCAAAGAATTACCTGAGAAACAAGGAAGGTTTTTTGGTTTTGATTCTGCTCTTGATGCCGAGCAGTTGATTGGATGAAGAATAGTACTGTTTTAGGTTAGTAAGGGTAGTTCTAAGAATGTCTCTCCCAAAAATTTAAGTGATTAGGTGGAGAGAGATTATATGATTATAAAACCTGTTGAAATCCAATAGGGTCATAGTCAAGTAATGTGAGATACTTTATCGCCCCCTCTTACGTGCAAACCAAGCTGAGAACAGAATGTGGAATTGAAGAACAAGGAGCATTTCTCGCGAAATAATTATGAGAATGGTTTGGTGATTGAATTGTAGAAACCATAAAGCATTTGCTGAGTCAAGGAAAAATTACCATCAAAGTCTTAAACCTGCTGTACGAATGTCAATTTAATACTAAACTTTTTAATTTAGCAAATATAGTCTTAAACCAATTGATGATTTGCCACTATAATTCTGCTAGCCAATTTTAGTTGGAAATCACAGACTTGAACGTCTGTCATAGCCAACGTTAACGTAGACCATTTTTTAATTTTTGAGTAATTTTATTTTTAAAAAGATAAAAAAAATTACAAAAATTGTCTATGTCAGTGATTCTGGCCAAAATTGGCCAAAAGGACTATATTAGTAAATCGTCAAATGGTTTAAAACTAAATTGAACAAATCAAAAGATTTATGACCGAATTGTCATCTATATAATAAGTTTATGACTTTTTTTGTAATTATCTAGCTGAGTTAGTGATCCCTTTACTCAATTATAAAGCTCACCTACTTGTGGGCTTTGTAGGCCTGTTTAGATTTTAGGAGAATTGAACATGTTGGTGACTGAGATCCTATATTTAACGGTATGCAGTGGAAATTGATGATCTTTCTTTATTTGAAAACTCCATTCTTGTTGGCACCTAAAAATATCCCGGTAAATTGAAAACAAAAATCATATGATTTATCGAGAATACGACCAAGCTTTAATTGCGTAGCCTTCTCCCTCTAGGTGATTTCCCCATTTTCTACATTGTAGTCATTATGCTGCTTAAGCAAACAACTATTATGCCCACACATAACCTTTATGCAGCCGAATTGCTTTTAGAAACTTTCAAATAGAGCCAAGCCATCACAATAATGCTTACTAAACTTATCAACATTTTGCCCTCGATCTTGTAGTTATGTAAGGTAGGGTTTTTGGCAGGGCCACAAAACTGGGCGATCCCAAAAATTAGGTACGAGGCAAGAGCCTCATGCTTTGTGAACCATGCTTTTTTCCACAAATTTGAAAAACCCAATTGTCCAAATCTACATTTTATCCTAGCTTTAATCGTGAATCATAGGGTATAAATGAGCATTTTTTTTCTTTAAAAACGTCACCGTGCCCAAGTAAGGCTGAACGACGGTTTACTCAACCGGCTTTTCTAGATTTGGACTCGCATTTGTTATTGTCTTATATTAATATATATGTAAAGAGAGAGACAAATCTTTATTTCAAAAGTTGATCACGTTATCAAGGGGGAAAAGAGCGCACGATCTACACTATACTTTTTAACGGGCGCAACACCGGATACGACAACCGACGCGTCCAGCGTTGCGTGCTAGATGAGATGCCACAATTCCAACCTCGTAGGGGTCGTGTCACGAATTAAAGCGGGGCCTGTCGACTCCATGGGCTAATTTGGAGATTCCAAAAGGGGCGGTATTCTTCCTTGGATGCCATCCTCCCGCCTCACCTGGAAAGGGCAGTGTGTCAAAGTGTGATTTGATAGGTTTTCGAGACGACAAAGGGAAAGATAGGGAGGCCCAGCATGTGGAAAGGAGAGATGGTAACAAAGATGCTAAGGTCCTTCGTAGTTTCAAAAGAAAAGGAGGAGGAGGAGAAGGAGGAAAAGGGGGGGTCCAACTCCAATCCGCGTCCTCTTTATCTCCTTCGACAGGGCCGAGTCAACCGGAAACGACATCGTTCCGGGCGGATCGCGAAGGGAAACGGGAGGTCGCATGCACGTAGACAGACGTGGCCCACTTCGCCATGGGGCCCGGGGGGTCGGGGGAGGGTTACGTAAGAGGAATGTGCGCGGAGGTGGGACGGAGGGGGAATCCAAGATGTCTATGATTGAGGGCGCACGTGTGGAGGAACGTGAATGTCCATGAACAGCTCTCGGAATCTGTCCCTCTCTTGCCTTATCTCTCTCCCACTTAGAAGCTAGGATTGGATCAGTCTCAGTCGGAAGGGTGTTGATTCATAGAGAGTGACATCCCAAATCACTTTCCTTTCCTTCCTTCTTTCTTTCTTTTTATATTTTAATTGGTTATATCCACCGCATCATTCATGACAAGTTCTCGTGACAATTTCAGCGACGAGGATTATAAGTTCATTCGATAAAGTTAACCGATTACAATTTGAAGAGAGAGGAGGGAGGGGGGATCTTTCGGTCATCTTTGGATTGATTGAACGATGAGACAATTAAGCGCGTTCATGCATGAGTTAGGTAGGGCCGGCGCTAAGAAAAAAATTAGGTCCCGTCAATGCATGAATGTGTTTTATCCATCATGTACAGGTTACGTGCTCATGGTGAGACTAGGATGGCATGGCATGTGATAATGTTGATGGAGCATAAGGCTTGCAAAAAAACATGGCGACTTGATAAAATGCCATAACATGACCGGTGTGCGATGACACAGTAACATAATATGATATAGTAAAGTGATGTGACGTAATGACACGACAACAGTGGCGTTATATATAATTGTAGCCTGAGTTTCGGAAAAAAGGCTATTCGGTTCCCCATGGAAGTGAAGAAAATTGAAATGTATTAAAATGTTTGGGAGAAAGCTATATGAATTATTGGTTAATTTCTTAAGTATTTGCCGCTTTGGATGTTTTCAACTTAAAAGAAGCCAATTCCAATTGGGTTATCTATAAAGTTATGTCATGTAGGAGACTCTTACGAGCTAAGTAACCTGAGAACCTCAACTAGGCTTGTTCTAAAAAGTTAATTGGAACTTCTAGAGTCTTTTTCCGTATGTTTCTGAACAATGTGGTGGGTAAACCAATCACAACGCAGAAACGACGTAGAACCTTTGTATTTTGTTTCTGTGATTGGCATTACACTACAAAAAAACATCATTTTTCCAACGAAATTTCTAACGAAAAATTCGTAAAAATTCGTTGGAAAACAAATTTCCAACGAATTTTCCAACAAAAAAAATTCGTCGGTAATTCTTCGTCGCAAATTTTTCCAACGAAAAATTTCAATTTTCGTTGGAAATTTGCGATGAAATTTTTTTCGTTGGAAAATTCGTGGCTAAATTCGTTGGAAACACTACAAAAAAACAACCTTTTTCCAACGAAAAATTTGGAAATCCAACGAAATTTCTGTCGTTGCAAATTTTTTCGACAAAAAATATAAATTTTCGTTGGTAATTCCCGACGAAATTTTTTCGTCGCAAAATTCGTAACTAAATTTGTTGCAAAATTCGTCCCTAATTATTCGTTGCAAAAATATGATAAAAAAAAAAATTTTGTCGAAAAATCGTGGCAAAATTAGTTTCGTCGAAAAAAAAATCGTGCGGGCGAGGGCCACACTCGCCGCCGGCGAGCTCGAGCTTTTCAGGTGCCCTTTCGAACTCCGCTCCGCTTGTTTTCTTCGCCCTCTTCCCCCTCCAGAACAGAAAGCGATAGTAGAAACCCTTGCCACCCTTTCGAACTCTAGTACTTCTCCTTCTGCTCTGCTCCCCGCTCTCTCTCTCTCTCTCTTTCTCTCTGTGAGCAGGAGCAGAGAGATAGTTCTGGGTCCCAGCGGCGTCGCCTGGATGGAGGACTTGGGCGAGGAAGACGAAGTCTCCTAGACCAGAGACACCGCCACCTCCGCCGCCGCCGCCGCCGCCGGCGGCAACAACGGCGGGGAAGCGGCGCAGCTCAAGGAGGACGACGACGACGACATCGCCATGGGGGGAGCTTCCCTCACCACCTTCAAGTCAATGCTCGACGACGACTGGTCCTACTTCGGGACCAACCCGTCGCACCATTCCCGGCAGCAGTAGCAGCAGCTCCAGCAGCTGCAGCCTCCTCCGGAAATGGCCGACCTGTCCTTCTCCTCCGGCCCAGCCTCGTTGCCGGCGAGCTCGAGGTCGAGCTCGCCCGCCATGACGAGGGCCTGGCTCACTGCAGTCGCGCTCGGCCTCGCCGCCGCGAACGCGACGGACACCGCCCCCTTCATCGGCAGGATGCTCGGCGAGGGGAGCTTGGGCCCGGCAGTGGAGCAGTGCAGTGCGCCAACCAGTACGCGGTGGAGCAGGTGCAGGCGTCGATCGCGGAGAGAGAGAGAGAGAATGTAGAATTGAGAATCGTTGCGGGAATAATGAGCGCGAAAATGTTGAATAAGGAAGGAGTAGGGTTTTCGTTGCAAAATTCATGGGAAATTTCTCACGAATTTTGTAACGAAAATTGTACACACTAAAATAATTGCCCGGAAAATTGAAATTCGTGGAAAAATTCGTTGGAAATTTCCAACGAATTTTCCCACGAATTTAAAAAATGCCGAACAATACCGGGTTTTTTTGAATTCATCGCAAAATTCGTTGGAAATTTCCAACGAAAAATTTTTCGTTGGAAATTTCCAACGAATTTTCCCACGAATTTAAAAAATGCCGAACAATACCGGATTTTTTTGAATTCGTCACAAAATTCGTTAGAAATTTTCAACGAATTTTCCCACGAATTTCAATTTTCCGGGCAATTATTTCAGTGTGTACAATTTTCGTTGCAAAATTCGTTGGAAATTTCCAATGAATTTTCCCACGAATTTAAAAAATGTTGAACAATACCGAGTTTTTTTGAATTCGTCGCAAAATTCGTTGGAAATTTCCAACGAAAATTTTTCGTTACAAAATTCATTGGAAATTTCCAACGAATTTTCCCACGAATTTAAAAAATGCCGAACAATATTGGGTTTTTTTGAATTTGTCGCAAAATTTGTTGGAAATTTCCAACGAATTTTCCCACGAATTTCAATTTTTCGGGCAATTATTTCAGTGTGTACAATTTTCGTTGCAAAATTCATTGGAAATTTCCAACGAATTTTCCCACGAATTTAAAAAATGCCGAACAATACCGGATTTTTTTGAATTCGTCGCAAAATTCGTTGGAAATTTCCAACGAAAAATTTTTTGTCGCTAATTTCCAACGAATTTTGCAACGAAAAATTTTTCGTCTCTAATTACCGACGAATTTTACTTTTCGTTGGAAAATTTGTCGCAAATTTGCGACGAAAATTTTTTCGTCGCAAATTTTCGTGGCAAAAATCCAGTTTTTTTGTAGTGTTATAAACTAAAGCAATCTACCTATTAAATCTCTCATGTAATATGTTTTTTGGGTTTCTACTGATGATCGTCCTAAATTCTTCAAGCTAGTTTAACATTAATAGATCATATCATTTGGAAAATTTCTCTCTTGACAAACTCTACAACTCGGGCGTATTCGAAAATAATTTTTGAAATTGGTTTACGATGTGATATGCTCGAACTGGATACACTCTTGTTCGGATCGTAGATGTCAAGTCTTACCGATAACGAAATAATTCGTGATCCATGAATAGCATAGATCATGTAAGGTCCAGAGCTCACTTGCAAATCCGGGAAAATTGTCCAAAAAGTCATAACCCTATTGCACTTTAGCCAATTTAGTTCTCAATCTTTCAATTTTGCCAATTGAGTTCTAAACATTTTTCACATTTTACCAATTGAATTTATCCGGCCCATTTTAACTAGAAATTGCTAACATGGACGCCAACTATCCTACGTGGCATGGTCAGCGCTAACGTGTGCAATTTTTATAATTTTTAGAAAAAAATTTGAGTTTTTTATTTTTTTTCCTTCTTTTTTCTTTCTTTCTTTTTCTTTTTTATTCTTCCAAGCCCGGTGAGGGTCGTCGACCAACCTTGGCCGATCATAGGCGAGGGCTTCGCAACCCTTGCCCAATGGCCAATGATGGTCAACGAGGGTCGTCAACCCTTGCCTGTGATCAGCAACCCTCGCCAGATCTGGTAGAAAAAAATGAAAAGAAAGAAAGAAAAAATTTAAAAAAAATCATAAAAAATCAATTTAAAAAAAATTATTTATGGCAGCGCCGGCTGTCCTACGTGCATTACCGGCATCTATATCAGCAATTTCCGGTTAAAATTGGCCGAATGGACTCAATTGACAAAATTGAAAGATTTAAGATTAAATTGCCTAAAGTACGATAAGTTTAGTACTTTTTGGATAATTTTCCTAGCAAATCCTCATAGCTTAAAAGCCACTATGTTCTTAGAAGATATATTCCTCTGGCTCATTTGAAAAATCAGGGGCTCGAAAATGTTAGAGAACAGAGAGTCTCCCGACCATTGTCTCTGAATTCGAAAAATAGTATCCTCGTACCTGTACATAACTTGTCTTTTATTCGACGTATAGGTTAGACATGCTCAAGTTGAAAATTGGGAGCAGCATTCGTACGAATCGGTAACATTCTTCACTTGCAAAGGCAATCAGAGAGACAATCTTCACTATATTTGTGTTTATCTGACTTTGATAATAAAATTAAGCCTTATTGAGGGCCTGGCCCGCCCATTTGAGAAGTTCTGAACCAAATATGATGAGACGATTAGGGTCGGCTTCTTGAGTGGCATATTCTATTTGTTCTGTAAACATACCTTCCTGTTTGTGGAGTAACTATTACATCCAAAGAGGACCTGTGTCTTGCAGTAATGGTTACATCTCATCTATATTTTCATTATACCCCCAATAGCATTCTCCAATTTCATTCAAGCTTCGCACATTCGTTCTGGGAATTACCCAGTTCTTTAAATTAAATTTAAATGTGCATTTGTTTCACTAAAGAATTCATGATAAAAAAAATATTTTCATGAAAATCATCTTCAAGAAAAATGGTTAGTTTTCATTTATTTGGTAGTTAAGAAAAGCGATCTCCTTCTTGCCAAAAAGGAAAGTCGTTTTCCCTCAATCTAATCTTGTCATTTTCGTTCTATGGAAAAATCAATTAGTTTTCCGGCATCCTATCACTGAAAAATCGAAAAGTAATTTCCTGGAAACAGTTTTCCTTCAAACAAACGGACCATAAGGTACGCTTTCATTTCCGATGTCCCTTCCCAAGTATTGTGAACACCGGCTTCTAATTATGTGTTACCACATAATAAAAAAGCTACGGACTATGACAAATCTGAGAAGTAAAAGGATCGGCAAAGTTTCCTTAAGTGTCTGCTCAGTGAATAAAGATAGAAATAGATGAAATCGACTTCAAAATGACGCAATTGAACTTTTTCTATCAGTGAGTCCCAAATGCTCAAAGCAACTGTTAGACAGTTACCAATCGAGAAAAATTCATGCCATCATCCAATGATCTGTCCTCTCAAACATGAAAAGAATAAGGGAACTCCATAAGCATTCAAATCATCTACCTGTACCTTTCGCGGATTCCTCTTCCTGTCTGCACCCGTGGGAATGGCTGAGTGAGTAGCCACTTGTCCACCAACACACAGCGCTCTTGAATCTGAAGCAGGAGGATCTTGTGTGAGGTAACTGGGCCGGCAAAGTGCCAGGTTGCGATTCCTTCTGTAACCGCCGGCGGCTCTTCTTTCTGCTTCTAGAAAGTAACCAAGGGATTGAGCGCCATTGATGGTCACGGCATCTGTGTTAAGTTTCGAGCAGAGAGAAAAGAACCAGGATTTGGACTTGTAACTCCTTTTATCTCTACAACTTTCAGCAACTCTGATCCTCGCCGACCGTGTCGGAAGTTCTAGGATGCTAGAAGCACCTATTAGGCTTCCAAGTGTAATGCTTTTGTCATGGAAGAAAGACCCAGTTGACTGAAATTGATAGCATAAAAAATCTCACACAAAAGCATGGAGAAGCTTGGATACAAAATAAAGTAAGTACATAACCAAGATGCATGACAGTCCCATGAGAACAAAAACTTAATTAGCATAGCATGTAGAGTATTGGCTAACAAGCCAGGTTTCAGGTATCATCTAGAGTATTGCAATGCTTGATCAAATGGTTAAAAGTCAAACTGGACTCCTAGTATTAGGCCATTTTACACAACATCATCGAGAATGTACAGTCAGTGAACCATATAGTTGATCATTTACATGGGCAGAGGTTGTTGGGTTCGAGTGAAATCTAGTTGATGATCCATTAGTAGTTGATGAAAAAAAGGTTCCGGTCAAATGAAAACCAGAACACGTGAAATTAGAAAAGCCTTCTATTCTAGACTGCATTCCGCTGTGGATTCCTATTATCGACAAATAAACCAAAGTTCTTCGGTGTTTCTTCAACTCCTCGATACTCACTAACTTGTGACATTAGGATTTTGACTTGCTCTTCACCTAAAGGATGGGAAAGAACATGTTCCTTTCCAATCTCAGACTGGAAAATAACAGCACAACATGAACAAAACAGTTTCCCACATTTACCCACATTTGCATGCTATGAGACTCCTTGTCAACCAAATATTACTGAAGAGGAGCTAAGCAAGAAAGTCTCTGAAGCATGATCAATGATAATGCTGAGGACAAAACATGTACCGCTAAATTTAATGAGCAACCTAAATAAATTATCAATTCAAGTGGTGGAGAAATTGGGTTTTGACAAGCCAATGCAGCATCTTCCATAAGATGGATTCGGAGCACATAAAAGACTTTCATTTCTACCGAGATCAGGTACAAACTCAAGTACCAAGAGAATGATCGCAGCCTAGCGGAGTACTTGATGCGAGACATTTCTCATTTCAGCCATGTAATATAGGCCGTCTCTTAACAGGAAATCAACATTCAACTTACAAGTACAGGAAATTAAGATTCAACATGTCCCAAACGGCACACGCCTATAAAATACAAGCGCAACTCACTTCTGTATCAAGATCCGAAGAAGTGTCGGGGATGGAACTGGGAGAGCCGGTGAGGAGAGTGCTTAAAGAGGCTGATCCGGAGTACCCACGATTCCTCACAACCCCAACTCTCGCATTCAACGGCCGCAGCCCCAGAGGCCACCCGCCTTCCTGAACGCGCATTTCATCAAACACACAGCAGTCAAAAGCCAGGAAAGCAAGGAACGCTCCAAACGACACGATGCTCGCCATTAGCAGGAGGCTAACAAGAAAGCGAAACCACCTGCTGAGCCATGAGTCCGTCCTATCACCCCGTCAAGGAGAGAGCGACGGGGACTGCTGCATTCTAAGAGGGAGACGAGGATGGTAAAGTCATCATGGCCAGAGAGAAGTGACCATCTTTCTCTGCTTTTCAAGGACCCCCAAGCAGCAGCTGCAAAAGCGACAGCGTCCAGCGAGGATGGCTTTTAAGAGGGACGATTGAAATGGCACACTCCCCCTCTCGGACCCAATAAACAGAAAGAAAAGGCAGGGCAGCAAAGTAAAACGGTATATCCGTTAACAAGCCCGACAAGCATTGAGTAAAAAAAACACAATGCTTTCACATGGGTGAGTCCAGGCCGAGTTACTTTTGACAATTAAAAAACTGGGACAGAGAGAGAGAGAGAGTGTCGGCATAGAGCAGGACATCTCACGGTTGGGTTGGGTCCTCCGCAGCTAGATGGATTCGGCTGGTGGAGGGGAGCCAAGAGCTGGAGAAATCTCAGTACATCTGACAGATGAGTTGGTCCCCCTGCGTCCACGAATTCAGCTGGTGGAGTCAGGAGTGGAGTGCAGAGAAGAGAAGAGAAGGGAAGTGGGAAGGCGGGGTATCTTTTTAAAGTTTCGTACGTGAGTCGAGAGCGAGAGAGAGAAGGGGGGGGGGGGGGGGGGGATGGGCCATGGCGGGCGCGTGGGGGCAGCAGCGCTCATGACCTTTCCCTTTCCCAAATTGTTTATTTAGCCTAAAAGAAGAACATGAAAAGAGTTTTAAAAAAAAAGTATGAGATGGACCCTCGCTAACGCCTAATATGCACCAATTTTGGGTTTATCATTCCCGTATTTGCTTTCGCTGAATTAAAACGGTGGGACAAGACATCAAATCCTCCGTTCATGTTATCATTAAAATTTCACCTTTCATATAGATCCTACTCATAATAATTCATGTCACCACCGATTTCTTGTACAAAAAGAATAGTCTGGCAGAAGAAAAGTTCTTAGTGAGTATCCATTGTGGGTGAATTACTATTGAAAAGATCATTCACCTACAAACCGCGCATGCTACTTTGAGTGGCAATTAATTGTTTTTCCACCATTACAATATTAAACAAAAACCATATGAGTGACCATTTATTACTACGTTAAGTTCAAATTTCGATTCAACCTAAAAAAAAAATTCAAATTTGGACATTCCATGGGATCCACCTCCTGGATTTACGGATGCGTTGGCAATTGCTTATCGTGCAGGACTGGTCGAATCTTCCAAGAAGAAGAAACAGTTTCACGGCTCTGAGTTTGAAGGGCCGGGTTTCTCTGTTCGGTTTGTCACCAGCCTACATCAGGCCGCGGACATCCAACAAGCTGAAAAGGTTGTCGGTACAAACTTCGGAAATGAGTCACAAATTCACTCTGTAATGAGCAGTTACACGTGTAAATTCAGGTATAACAAAGAGAGACTGGGATGCCGGGACACTGCATATGGTTGGTTTCCCGAATTTCTTGTGCCTCCCACTCCAAGAATTGATTATCGCTATCTGTGGCTAAAAGGACCGTTTTGTTACACACAACGTACGACTCTGGTCACTGAGAATTGTAAGAGCTAAGGAACGAGGACTTCATCTGTGCCAGGAAGAGAAGAGTTACTCTTCACGGAGCACGGCTTGCACCTGGACGATACTCCCCAATACCCAGCAAGTCCTGCACGAAACAAGATGAGACATGTTCGGGAGAGAAACTAGGATTTGCATCTACAGAGAGTTGAACCAATTTATCTACCAGTGACTTGGACAGCCCAATATATCAGTTCCAAGATACCAAATACGCCGTCCTTCCTTTGTTACGTGCTTGCAGGTGAACATAAGCTATATATTTCACATCACATGCTTACAACATTAATAAGCTAAAGGATCAGGACAGTCAGGACAGAGGCTGCACAACTATTGACCATTTCCCTGCCCTAGCACGACACGATAAGAAGAATACGAGCCGCCTTAGAAGCAAGACGGCCTTTCTTAAATAATATTGACTCAAAGGATGCACGAAGTCTCCCGCTGGCCCATACTAAGGTAAAGATAACCCACTGAGAGACATTCTGCAGATCCTCCAATTGAACGTTATCAGAGCAATCCCACTTTGTTTCAAATGTTACCAGTAAATTGAAAGAGAATTTAGTTCCACAATACGAGAAAACAGGGCAACGGCAATGAAAGTATCTGGCGACAAAATAGCTCCGTCACTATAGATGGCCTATGTCACCGTAGGCTAAGCAATTTGTCGCCATTGCTCCACCCTAGTACGACAATAAATTAGTTACGTTGCGTCCAAGCAAATCAAATCCGAACTTCAGCAACAAAACTAAAAATTTATCGCGCTAGGGTGGAGCAATGGAGACAAAATATAAATTTCATCTCCCTTGTTTTGCGAAAGAGCGACACGATCCTATCTTTGTCACCTTCCATAAGACTGAGAACTTATCAAACGTGACAAACTAACATACTCGAGTTGAAGTGTGTGTGTGTGTGTCTATATATATATACGTACTTAAATTTAGAATAACTATTAAGGTTATTGTAACAAGAGGTACTAGATGTCATAATCGGTAACCAGATTTTATGCTTTGGACGACGAACTCAACGGTGGCTAAAACCAGAACAACCTAGTGAAAACTCGAATGCCCAAAGGACCCATCCATAAACCAAACCAACACAACTAAAGTAGAGAAACAAAAGCTGTAAGTTGAAAAATCTGTGGAACAAGTCAATCATGAGAGCTCCAGATACAGCACATGGACACCAAAAGGCTGTAACATTGGAAATTGTTGATTAGCTCCAACAGTTGCCCACTTGCATGCATTGTTTTTGCCAATAAGGAGCATTAAATGCTTGCCACGTTTGCAATTGAAAGTATCAGACTATATTATGCAAGTACGAGCTAAGCAATGAATTATGGATATTGATAAAGATTACCTGGCACGCTTTATTTTTGGCTCTAGTTTCTGCTGTACTAGGGATATCGTGATTTGGTTTTGAAAATCTCTTCTCTCGCCTCTCACATGAGCCCCAACCATCAGAAAACCGACCACCCCTAGTAAAAGGATCATATGCAACTGCAGGTGAGATTTTTAACAGTAGAGAAGCAGCCTTAAATAGTTGACTAAATCATGCCTTCATGACAGAATCATCCAAAAGACAGAACATACTGCATGTATGCTCGGACGACAAACTCAGCGCGCTGTACATTCCTGTTCTCATCAAATTCAATCGTCTTATCTCTGATTTCATAAGAAAGATTGAAGTAGAATGATATTTTTCTCCAACCTGTAACACGAAATGCTTCTCGTCACATCTATCATACCATCTTAAAACTATAATACCTGATAAACTACCTGACTTCTTTATAAACGGGTTCCCAGAAATCATTGTGTAGTCAGTCTTCTCCAGAATCTGTCCGGTTAAACAAAAAGAATCACGTGTAAAAAAGTGAAAGTAGATCTGACTATTTGCAAAAATAACACAGAGATGAAGCAGTCAAGAAGCAACAACCGACATCCTTGGATCACAGATGCAGGGGAGACTGAATGCATGTGCACGCTGTGCTAAGTACCCATTCATCATCTCATCTTTCTGTGAGGCATCTAAAGAAACCTAATAAAATTGAAAATAATGACTATATTTAAGCTATGCAAGCTGGCCAGTTTAGGCATCATGCTTTAAACAAGAAGATATTGAATAAGAAGGTGGACCCTAAAGGAGAGAACAGAAAACAACTAGCTTTACTCATGATGGCTAGTAGGAAGATGCAGGAAAAGAAAATGTTTTGAGCAATCTCTATAGCCTTTTCATAATTTCCAACTAGGTACTTTCTCATCAACCGGTAATTCTCCTAATTTTCATTGATATTTATCTTCTGGATATAATCGATGACTCTTTTCCTTTGAAAAACATTTATCATTTCGTCATGACCACAAAAATGCACCTTTCTGCAGCATAGTTTCTATGCATGGGCCAAACAATACCGGCCTCTTTCTATAAGTAAAAGAGATGGTTTTCTTCCTTTCTAGATACTATTTCCTGAGTACAACAAAAGTACAAACATAAGGCCAACAACTTCTAAGAGATAATAATGCAGGGGTTTTAGCTCTAAAAGTTCTTGCTTCATCATCACAACAAATGACCCAGCAGCAACAACGATAACACCACCATTAACATCAATATTAGGAAAGCCTTTTCCTGCTAAGTGCAATGTAGAGCATTGCCAGCCTTACCGCTATCCTATAAAATTTTGTCCTCAAGCTTAACTGATATTTGCAATCTCAAAAGTTGCCAGATGTGCCTCTCCATCCCATATCTCCTACTCATGTCCTGTGAGGTACATTCCCATCAAGTTTTCCATCCTTCAGTATATTATTTACCAAAGCTGCTCGCTCTTTGGTATCTATTGGTCTCTACTTATTACTGTTACTTCGTTTCAACCTCTTCCCTCACTAAATTGCAATTTGATCTACTCCACCATTTACTTACTTAGACTACGCATATGTGACATTATACTTCTAGATAGGATATTGTAGAAAATACACCCAATTTTACCTAATACCTTGTCTAGGAAATGACTAAATACAAGATCCTGTACAGGCATATACTGATCCAGTGAGTGTTTGGCTTGCATTGAATAGGACTAGAAATCAAGTTCTTTGGGGAAAAAAGAAACTGAAAAACTGAACCAAAGGATCACTGCCAGCAACCCGGCAATGGCAGCTGTTGTTGGACCATGGCCGCTGCAGCACCTCCACGACAATTGTCCTTAATGGAAAGATTTCTCCTAGCTCTACTTATTCCCATCCAGGTTATTATCTAGTAACAGTATTATCAGCTAAGAGCCTAAAAGCATAGGAAGAACGAACCCGTCCACAGTATTTCATGAACGTATAATCTTCTACTACTTCTACCTCCGCATGATCCAGTTCACATCCTAAAACTGCAAAACATGACGGTGATAGTTATTCATAGAATCCAAAGCAACGGGACAGCACACACAAAAGAGTCACTATACTGACATGTTTTCTCCATAAATCTCCCCAAGTAATTTCTATTCTGCTACCATAACAGCATGAACTGGAAGGAACACGCAAGTTCATGGGAATATCCAGTAAAAACACACAGACTTTGCAGGTGCAAGAATCTTTCAGTGCAGAGCACAAGAAAATCGGAATCCAAAGCTAAAGGCAACAGACAATACCGCCATGGCAGCATTCTGATACTCCTTGAACAGCGAAACCGTAGGAAACTTCCCATTCAAGCAATGCCTCATGACCTCCTTCTCCTCGCTCTGCACACGGTACCCCGGCGAGCTCATCGCCGACCTCGAGATCTCCGGCGACAAGTACGCCTCCGGCGGCGAGAGCATCGGCGTCGTCGGCGTCCGCTGCGCACTCCTCACCAGCGGCAGGGGACTGGCCTCGCTCGCTTCGTAGCCGCAAGACCTGGCGATCTTATGCGGCGGTGGCGGCGGCGGCCAGTAACCGCCGTCCACCGGCTCCTGTACGACCTCCCCGTCCCAGAGAGCCCCGGAATCCGAGTCCGCGCGAGGCGAGCGGTGAGCTCGCTTGTTGCATCTGGCGGGGAAGGGGAGAGCCGGCGGGGAGCGGTAGGAGACGGGAGTCGGGGACTGGTGAGCGGAGGAGTGCTTGACCGGGAGCAGCTTGCGAGGTCTGGAGGGGAGAGAGGCGGCGGCGGCGGAGTCCATCAACGCCCACAGCGCGGCGTCGTCGAGGTCCTTGTCGTCGATGGAGTAAGGAGCGACCTGCGAGGTCATCACGGAGGCGCGACGGAGGTGATGGTGGAGCGAGGCGGCTAGGGTTTCGTTCGGCGCCGATCGCCTCTCTGGTTCCGGCGGTGGTCTCTTGGCTCGGGAGGAGTGAGGCGGAGGAGGAGCAATGCAGCCGCCCCCGCCCCGGCCCGCCCCGTTCGAATTTGAACTGCTCATGAAGAAACGGCGTCGTATATCTTTGGTGGAATTACACCGTGCCCATTGATTTTTGGGGTATGTGGCAATTCTGCCCCCGGATTCCTCACCTCTTTTGCAATAACCACCCTGGCGTAGCGTTGGCTCCGGCCAATTCTTCTCGGAAATTGAATGATGTGCTCTCGAACAACTCCATACGTGCCCCTTTTTGCAAAGGGAATGATTGGGTAAAAAAAGAAAATTCGCAGGAATTACATTTTGGTCCCTCGATTTTTCCTATTGCTTCGGAATCATTGCACCATGTCCTATGATCTTATGAAATTCATTGCAATGCTCCTACCACTTTTATCGTTTTGCTAAAGTAAAGGAAACGATAGCATATGAAGATTCTAGGAAATAATGGCAGTCCCATGACTGCCGGCGCCGAACGAGCCATCGTTGCTCGCGACCATGGCTCCATATCTAGAGCTCACTACCCTGGCTTCAGATCTGGAGCTCGAGGCCGTGAGTTCCAGAATTGGAGCTATGGCCGCAAGCATGGTAACTCCGAATCTAAAGGTTTTTGTCAAGCCTGAATCCGGCAGCTTACTATTGAAAACAAGAGAAAAAGGGAAAAAGTGCGAGTGAAGCTTTTTCTACTTCTTCATTTTCTCCGAGTAGAGATTCGTCCGTGACTGTCATAGATAATGGTCGACTTCTAGATCCGCAACAAGGACAGAGAAGGTTGGACGCCCGACACTGGTCGACTTCATCTTCAGTGATAACGACTCGTCCATGGCCACGAAAAGACATTAATCGACTTTTAGATCTGCAATTCCGTCACTAAGCTCCAGATCTGATTTGCGGCGATGAAGTTAAGGGAAGGAATGTCGACCACAAAGACACCGGAGAAGATTGGACGCCTAGTAGTGGTCGCCTTGGACGCGCCGCCAACAATTTCGCCCGTGGCGACGGCGGAGGGAGGCGGGGAGGCTAGGTTTGAGGCGGCTAGAGATGGACGAGGAAATGTAGATGGGGGAGGGAAAGCGAGATGGATTGAGGTTTTTTTATTTTGTTTAACTAAATTGACGTGTCAATTTTTAATTGGTTCAGGATGAGGATATGCACGCCGCGTTAGCTATTGACATGGCGCTTGCAAATCACTAAATATTTTCTCAATTATTATAGCGGCACATGACTAGCCCCATCAGGCCCTTTGTTGACGCAGATCTGCTTTCCCCTCACCATCCATTAATTTGCTATTTTATTTTGAGATCGCGACACATGTCCGCTTAATTCTAGTCCTCACAACACTCAATCCAAATTCGACCGACGCCATCACCGACACTTTAACACTCCGTTTGTTTCTCGGAGAATGATTTGGAAATCTTTTTCCTAATCACGATCGCTTTTTATCGTGAACTATAAATTATTTTTTATTTCATTTTAAAAAAAATAATTTTCAAGTCGTTCATTTTTCACGAATAATTTCGGAAAACCAAATAGAATATATCCTTGACCACAAAAAAAAAGAAGAATATATCCATTTCATTACGTCTTTAACTGTCCGCACTGTACCTGGGAAACGTCGCGGGCCGTGAGTTGTGCTCTCTGTGTCATGTCAGGGGACGACGGGCTTGATCTCGGACGTGGCCCGTCCAGACAGGCCCATGTGAATAGCTCGTGTTCGAGCTCCTCTGGACCCGACACCGGCGTCTTCTCGACCCGACATCGAAGCGGCGTCGCATTGGCCGACCGCACGAGGCAGCGTTTCTTCCCACCCCACCTTCCGGAAGTCTGGCGGCATCCTCCCCATCTTGCTCTGCAGAGTGCGGAATGGTCCGACCCTGAAGGAGGACGGAAAAGGGATTTAACAAGTGCCTGAAGCTTCTGTGTGTGTGTGTTTTTTTTTTTGTAAAGCTGTGTTCTTGTTCAGTTCGGTCGTCCGGCGTTGTCTGATTTTGCGAAAGCCGAGGTGGGTCAGGGAGAGCGAGAGAGATTGATGGGTAGAGTCGCGGTCGCGGTGATCGTGAGCTTATGGGTCGTTACCATGTCCATTCTCGTGAGTCGCGTCGTCCCCGAGCCTTACATGGTAAATGAATTACGGAGTGATGGGGAAACTTTCTTCTGATTCTTCGGAGTTGGGCAAATTCCTTTGGGTCTGTTATTGTTGTTTGATTGCTCTTGCTTCTCCGATCTGGCGTGCAGGACGAGATATTTCACATTCCTCAGGCTCAGCAGTACTGCAGAGGCAATTTCAGAAGTTGGGATCCCATGATCACCACCCCACCTGGCTTGTATTTTCTTTTGCTCCTTTTCCTTCTTCCTTTTGGGCATCTTACTGTTTTCTTTTAAGTTCTTTGCTTTTTCAAGCGACAAGGATTTTTGCCAGCTAAATGATGGTTTTGCTAGATTTAACTGGTTCGGTATGTTCATGTCACTGGGTGTTGGAATTAGGGTGGACAGCATTTCGTACTGGTTGTGCATTTAAGAGGGTTCTCTTTTGCTAACGTTTATGACGATTATTGAGCTCAAAGCTGTATTGCAAGGCAATGGAAGTGACGAGAAGACTTTGTTAGATGTATGTAGAATGAGCGGCTGCAAGGAGAGTGCGTTTACCTTTTCTCTACGTATAGCTTGTGACTGAAACCAAATCATGAATTGACTGACCCAATGGAGTTCTCCTCAAGCCAATTTTTGGTCCTTTTCGAGTAATTGTATGTCATGACAAGTTTTTCTTTTCTTTTTTCACCTTCTATAGGAGAAGGTAATGACTTTTATGGCGCTTGATTTTTGTGTAGTTTGCTGAGGCCTACAATGTTTGCCTTTTTCTCACTTTTTGACAAGATAACAGCCAAGGGAAAAAAAACCATAGAATTATCACTTAGCTACTTTTTTAGGGGGAGATGTTGAGTTACAGAAGTTGACTGGTAATTTGTTTTTCAGGTATTATCTCTCACTTGCCTATGTTGGGATTTTGTACCCAGGGATGATCTTTACTCGAGCAATCTCATCTTTTCCGGATATTTGCTCACCAGCAATTCTTCGTTCTGTGAATGGTGTCTTGGCCGTGATATGCAGTGTTCTTGTATACGAGATACTGACACTATTGAGACCGGGGGTCAATGATAGGAACGCTACAGCTTGTGCAGTGGTTTTAGCATCATATCCTCTACAGTGGTTCTTCACTTTTCTGTATTACACTGATGCTGCATCCCTTACTATGGTTCTGGCTATGTATCTTGCTTGCTTGAAGAAGAGATACTGGATAAGTGCGCTAGTGAGTGTGCTTTCCTTAGCCAAACTTTTCGGTTAGATACTTTTAATTATCACGTTTCAGTATGGCTCGTGTTGGTGAAATAGTTTCGGTGTCAGAAGGAAGTACAGAGTGTGGAGAGTAGCAAAATGAAAAGTTTGACACAATTGATGAGCTCATTGTATGTGCTGGAGGATTTTCAGTCCTCTAGAGGTCAGATTGAGACATACAGTTAAAGAAGAGTCTAGTTCTAGAAAAATGAATTTAGTTTGAATGTTTCTTGATTGATGCCTAGAGGTCGACTGATTTTTTCTATCAATCTCTTCATGTTGTGGAAACCATATATACCTATTTCTGGTCACAAGTCTAAATATCCGGTGATGCAGAATAATTGCAAGCCATCTATCATATTTATCCACATGAAAGAATTTCAGTTGTTATGATGATTTGTTCATTCTTTAATTGATTGACCAACTCCTGACTAAAATGAAATGTATTAATTTCTATATGCCATTCTTTTTATGTTTTTGTCATGAGGTGGATTCTTATATTTTTAGTTGTTGCCAGATGCTAAAAGATTTTACACCTTAATAAGCTCGTTTGCAATTTTGGACGACAATAGCGAATCATTAAAATCCATATTGGGATAATTAGAGTTCTTTGTCATGCGTTTGAACGAAAAGAATATTGCATTGAACTGATTAAAAGGACTGTGTAGTAATTATTGCAAAAGTGAAGTTTAAAGATATTTAGTCATTTGTCTAGTTTTCAGTAACTTTTCTCATAAATGTCTTTTGCAGCTTGGCGCCTTGTCTGTAATCGTAAGGCAAACAAATATTGTATGGATGCTTTTTGCTGCCTGCACTGGAATCATAGACATTACGCTTCTTTCTGGAAAGTCTCATGTAAAAGTAGCTGATATTGATGGTCCAATCAATGAACCAAGTCAGCTAATTCACAAGAAGGGTAAAATCAGCTCAAATTTGAGAAGGCGAAAGTACAATGGTGCAGTGGATGCTGGTGAAATTGTTAGACCTACTGCAAATATATTTTCGTCTGAGATGCCAGGTTTCCTGAAACAATTTATATCAATTTGTTGTCACACATCAGCTCGTGAAAAGCTATGCGCATTAGTTGAACTGTTTTTTCTTCTTTTATTTTTATCAGGTTTGCTAGATGAGATTAAGGCCATTTTGTCAACTTCTTGGCATATGAAGTGGGAGATTTTAGTGCATTTTGTACCCTTTGTCATGATCCTTGTGGCCTTTATTGCATTCATCAGGTGGAACGGAAGCATAGTGCTTGGTATAATTCATTTATCAGTTTTCTTTATTTGACTCTGTCTCTGTCTTTCCTGCTTTTTATTTCCTGTTTTAGGTAGTTTGGGGTTCAGTTCTGACCTTACATCATTATGCTACAGGTGCAAAAGATGCACACACTGTTTCTCCTCATTTTGCACAGGTAATGTACTTTGGTCTGGTTTCTACACTTGCCATGGCGCCTGTGCATTTCTCATGGGGTCAAGCTGCAAGAATCTCCCGGTCTTTGTGGAGAAATAGACCTCTAAGTTTTCTTCAAGTTCTTATAGCTATTTGTGCCAGCTTCCTCTCTGTTCATTTTTTCAGGTCAGATCAGTTGACCATTGTTTAAGAAACTGGCTTGCTTATTAACAATTAACCGTGCTTGAAGTAAAAATCAACTTTTGCTAATGGGCATGCATAAATGTTTCAATTATAGAAAACCATATGATGCACATGCATTTGGTTCTTACACCTGATTCATCACTCTGGAAATTTGACCATGCAGCATAGCCCATCCCTATCTCCTTGCTGATAATCGGCACTATCCGTTCTATCTATGGCGGAAGGTCATCAATGCACATTGGTCCATGAGATATCTTCTGGTTCCGCTTTACGCATACTCATGGCTTTCGATTTTTAGTGTTTTGGGTGAGTCCACTGCTGATATGCTAGTCTTGATCAGTACACAGCTCTTTTGACTCCACTTTATCTGAATTCATATAGTGAAGTGAAAGGTGGTTTAATCCTTTTTTTGGCAGGAAGATATCGAAAAAGGATCTGGATTGTAGCTTATTTTCTAGCTACTGCTGCAATTCTTGTTCCTGCTCCGTTGATCGAGTTCAGATATTACACTGTGCCATTCTATCTTTTGATGCTGCATTCTAACGTTACTGATAATCAAAGTTGGTTCCTGATGGGCTTCTTCTATGTAGTGACAAATATTTTCACAATGTCGATGTTTTTATTTCGACCATTCCAGTGGGATCATGAGCCTGGGATTCAGAGATTTATATGGTAGCCTCTAGAAATAGTAAAGGTCTACAGTACGTGTGTACCTCTTGATTATAGATATTTAAGCCTGTCCTCGCGCCAAAAACTGATGCAAGAATATCCTCAGCCCTTTTTGTTGTGCGGGCATTCATGAATTGTTTGGAATGGAAATGATGACTATATTCCTGAAACGGCATATTGTACAACTCCATTTACTGCGGCTGATGATGAACCCTTGTTCTACTTCTAACTTTTCAAGTGAGTGCCAAGCACTGATCACCGCACCTTATTCGCCCGGTGTGTTGTCTTCTGGTTTTCAACTATGTGTGGGGACTCAGGACGTTTTATCAGTTACCATCACCTTTATGTTTTTAATATTTGTTAGACCGAGCCTTTTATTGCTAGTTTGTGTGTTTCTTAACAACATGTGTGGTGCCGTGAAAAGAGCTGCTTGTTAGCTCTTCCCATTGGATCCTCTGTTTCCTTGGGACAAGTCAGGACTTTCATTACTTGTGCTTTGCTGATAAGTGAAACTGGCTTAAGGTTACCAATTGAACATTTGAGTGTTGTGGATTGGCTAATCTACATCTCAAATTTGTGTGTTGTGAAAGCTTCAGGTGTTTCGAGTTAAGGAATAAATCAGAGTGTGTGAGTCTAAATTTTTTTAAAAAGGCAGCCAAAGGTTAAAAGTGAAATTATAGTTTGAAATGATATTATAGATTACAACTTCAATGTCCTTTTATTTTTTTTATAAATTTCTTCAGATGAAAGTAAATTATTATTTTTGCCACTACTCAATGCATATCAATATTGTAAGGAAAAATAAGGAAATCTTCATGAGTAACATTATCTATAACAATATGTACTCATGGTATTTGTCTCTGATACTGCGCCGTTGACTTTGGATGCTTGCTATGCGTCAAGCTCAAGCAGTTCAACTTTGCTACCAAGTAGGGCGGCAAATGATGGTCAACACCACCATGCTTTGCCCTTTGACGTGGTACAGGAGGTGGACCAAGAGAGACCGGGTGATCATCACGGTCGCCGTCTTCCTCCTCCACTCTGCCCGAGGGCCCCGGTGCTTGATCACCAGCCAATGATCTCAATACGCCCGCTGCTTTAGTTGACTTGATCTTGCTTTGCGATGCTGGGGTAAAAAATGCAGGTAATTTGTTCAAGCTCTGCATGATTTCATTTCATGAATTTTGTGTCACTTTAAGTGGATGTACCAAAAAAGAGAAACTGATCTGAGTTTGAGCCTCAGCTGAAATTGTGTGGGCTTTGTTTGCGTTGCGGTGTGTTTGGATGAGAGTGCACCTACCATTCCTTGAAGGATTTCGGATTTGGCTCCAAAGTTTTCTCATCCACATTGAGGTTTGCTTTTGATCCTATCTGATTATTTCTTTGAATCTTTAAGAATTTTTTTTTCTTGAACTCAGGGTTACATTTTGAGTGTTGGTTTATTGCCTCAGATACTTTGGTTATGAAATTTTCCTTTTTGGCTATGGCTCCAAATTTACAATCTTTTCTCTTTTTTTCGATAGCCAAGTAAGCAATATAATATTTATAAGAAAGGAGTCTGCAAGATAATTCCAAGAACTGTCCAGAAATTACAAAACCAAAAGTGAGAGTATTAGGAGCCTTAAGTGCAAGAACAAAAGGAGGATTGACGCATCCGTTATATCTACGAGAAAGGTTCCGTCTAGCTATTTTACGGGCTGTCATGTTAGCTTAGCTCGGAGTCCAACTTGCTGTTACCGAGGGCTTCTCTGTCATCAATGTCTTAACATCATTTACGAAGGCTTCCATTGACCAAGGAGACTCTGAAGAAGATATACTTTGATGATATTTATGTTATCTCCCTCTAAAATGATGTTTTGCCAGCTTTGTGATCTTGCCAGTAGAGACGCAATTTTCACTGCCCATGCTTCTCCGTGATCTATTGTGAGTTTATCTCCAAGATCCAATCAACATCAGCACCTCTCCAAAATGATCTATTGCTATTGGTGCCACTGAATTGTGTTTCTTGTGTAAATGCAGCATCAAAATTGGTCTTCACAGTTCCTTGTGGTGGTCTGCTCCAAGTAAAATCCTTCTTGATGTCATTTCCTCCAAGTCAGATCGAGCATTTAGTGTACTTCTCTGTGAGATCCAATATAGAATTTTATTAAGATTTTTACGTTCTTAATGCATTTATATAATCTAAAAGCAGCCTTTTCATGTTTACAAGATTCCTTCACATCCACAAATAAATCTAATATCAGTAGTCTAGAGATTTTAAAAGGCTCAATCACATCATCAGCTAGACCAATCTTGCTCGGATCTAGAATTGCCTCAGCCCATTACATTATCTGTCAATGTTGAAGTTTATCGGTTCTAATGTCTTAACAACCATACCTGTCTAGCGACATGACAATAAAAAAGTACATGTTTGCTGCTTCCAGAGAGAGCATTACAGAGGACACTCTAGTTTGTGTTTGCTTGTTGACCAAAGTGAAAGTTTTCTGGCAATGGTAGAACTCCGGCTGTTATCCTCTAAGCATGCATCTGCAACCTTTCTTGAGATTTGATTTTTCTAATTTGTTTCCAAAAGTTTTGTTGCACTCCATTTACCTTTCCAAACTGGCAAGAAGTAGCTGTTGCAATTCCAGATTTGATAGTGTAATTTCCAATGTGGATTGGGGATTGATTGAAGGGCAGATGATATAAGTGTCAGTCTCCCTGCAAAGGAAAGGACTCTTCTTTCCAGGTCTCTGTTTTCTTCCTGAACTTTTCCAATGTGGATTAATATTTTCCTTTGTGTTACTTGAAGCATTTAATTAGTCCCTCAGTCATGCATGCTGTGTAATTGCTGCATTTTGGGCGCATTGGATGGTTAGGTGAGTACATATCTTTGGTTCTTTAAGGGGATTAGCTATTGGCTAGTTATGTGTTTAATTCTTTCCCCCATTTCTGTCTCAGAGCATGGTAACAATTTCGCAGTTTATATGAAGACAAACTGTTGCCATGAATGACAGTAGTTACCTTTCATATATGTCCATATTCATGCATACGTGAATTGAACATTCAAAAAGATTACATAGTTCAGAAGAACAGTTTTGTCAGTTGAAATTCACGATGTAAAAGATGGGATGAAGCATAGTGAACCCCTTTTGTAAGTATTGACCTCATGCGATGCGCCTTGATTGAATAAGGTCATTCAATGGATTCTCGTTCTTGAACCACATTAATTCTGCCTTAGATGTCGCACATATATGTCTAGCTTCTTTTGATTTTCACTTGCTCGATACGTTATCGTTTGGTGTTGATTATAAATGAAAGTCATCCTTTGTTGTATCGGGAAAGATATCAGCAGGAATGACATGAGAGGTCTTTCTATCACATTGTTGTCCAACTTCAGGTCGTGCTTGAACAAATGCAATCTTAACCAATGCAAATTAGTTAAATTGGGAATGATGCACATCACGTATGCACATCACGTTTACTACAAAAGCACAATTTCTGGCACATTCCTATTTTGCCATAAAAATTTGACTTTGTCAAGTGAAGTTTCGGAGTTTTCCAAACAATTCATGAGATACTATTGGTTGTGTGACTATTACAGCCTTCTTTTTGTCTTGCTGTCAGTACGATTCTCTGATAAACAACCGCTGCTTCAGATTAATGGTTCAAAATGTTTCAGTACGATTTTATTGCTTGTGGTTCTTTTCCTCTTTTCAGTTTGTTAGATTCAGATAGCCCCATAGTTACGGAGAAAAGTTAAATGACTGTATTACCAGTCTATCTTCCACTTGAAGTTCAAACCTGCTCGGCGATGATGGCTCTGCTGCCTTTTACGCAGTTGCCGCCAGGATGTACACGAAAGTCTTAAGTTTTTTAATCATTGCATGTGTTTCTATAAAAATTTCAATTGTAAAGTCTAAACTTTCTGATGAAGTATGTCTGACATGACTAGAATGATTTCCAGATTCAACATTTCCCGGCCATCTTGTACACGCCTCTCATTGATTTTCTGATTATACACGCCTTGTAGAACACGTGGTTTATTTCCTGTTAGATGTGCATGATCTACTTTGATTTTCTTCGGTGAAATTTTCCAAAAGAACAATTCGGAGTTGATTTAGTTTATTTCTTTCTCGGAAGACATTGTTGATCGAACAGGAAAGCGCTCAAGCCTATGCTGATGGATCCATGCCTTCTCCTGCTTGACATACTTGCAAGATATTGCTCTTCATAGTTCCTTTGCACATAGTAAGTAACGAGGTTGGATGCCATAGTTTAAGATTGAGTTAATGCTTGCTATCTCTGGCCAATCACTCTTACTCATTTTTGGTCGATTAGTTGCATCTGGGCACCTCGTTCAAGCAGACAATTGCAGAGTCAGGTTGGAGACTGCTTATCCACGCTATTCCTCTTGCTGCAACATGGATTTCCCACTCGGAAGTTTTCTGCCTTTTCGTCATATGCATTATGCATTAATATCGACTCTCTTCTTTTTTTTTTTTTTGGTCGAACATATCGACTCTCTTCTTAGGGTCTTGAAAATTATATCCTGTCCACAGGGTTGTAGGGCTAAAGCTAGGTTTGGATTTTCCGATCGCCCAGTGGATCGGATCTTCCCTGAACGTCATTATTTGAAACACCGTCCCCTTCACAACACAGAAACTGGCTGCCTTCACTTATATAGGGCTTGTCTTTGCTATTTCCGTTCTGCACTCAGATGCAAACCTGACATACAATAGCATAGGCGCCCTCAATTTCTCCTAAGATCTTGAATTGTTCTGTAAAATTATTACATGAAAGCTCTTTCTGTGGGCTTTTAACTTAATTTCAATGTGAATTAGAAAAAGGCCAAAACTAAATGAAAAGGAAGGGGCTGCTGTAAGCGCCAGCAGTTAGCAGTACCCAGTTTGATCCTCATTCAAATTTATTAAAATCTCAGTTTGACCTTACTTTCAATAGTCTTTCAGCAAAGCACAATAGTCTCTTTGACAATGCACGATGAGCCGTAGTTAGTGCGGAAGCCCCTATGTCAGCCATAGCGTCTACCACTTGAACAGATTCAGACCCTGCAGCCAAAAAAGTTAAAAAAGAAAGAAAGTTGATTGAAGAAGCATTAACTGTCGACATCTATGATACCACCCGCCTGAGTAGCGTTGCTGGAGCGCGCACTCTTCCTCTCGCAAAAAGTTGAGTGTTCGAATCCCGGGCGCCGCAGGGTGACTTAACCGGTGGCACGTGTGTGGTGGCTAGCACGTATCGCTCCCAGGATTTACTTCCCGGCTGTCGGCCGTGCGGGGGTTTCCTGGGTTATAAAAAAAAAAAAAAACTGTCAGACATCTATGACAAGACCAATGTAATTCGAAATTCTGAGGTTAAGGGTCTAAAGACCGAAGGCAATTGATTGTATCCAACCCGTACAATGATTATTATTTTTTTTGAACTGTGGATTCTTGTGACCAGTGTGTTCTAGCTTTGATCGAGATGGAAGGTAAGAATCCACTTTGGATGACCAGAAATTAAAATCCAATAAACAAAAGCTTCCTGAACACCCCCTCGTCCTTGCATAAATTTTTAAATTATCCAATCTTTTATTAAGTGCCACCTTTTTCGCCAGGAATTTCTTTTTCATTAAATATAAATTGTGAAGCACAATGTCCACTGGAGTAGGGCGTAACTATAAGTCTCTCCCTAACCCATTGAAAATAATGAAAATGAAAATCGACTTTGGTAACTCCCCAACCATTCAGATTGCCTGGGAAAACTATAAGATCCTTTGTCACTGTCATCTCTCAAGGGTCTGGGCTGGAAAGGCGGACCGTCTACATAATATAAGCCTTTGGTGAATTCATTGTTTTTGCAAGCTTGGCTTGTATGAGACTAGAGACGCATGCAGCACATGATTATTGCCGAAAGTCAACTCTGCGATTTATAGTCTTCCGAGATCATTGGATCAGCCGATGCACACATCCTCACAAGAGCTACACATCATTGGTTGGGATTCGGGCACCGCCCCCCAGGGGTATTACTAACAAAATCTTGGGTTCAATTAGAATGATCGGTCCTCGGCGCTTCCCGAGCTTTCCCTTTTCCATCGAGGGCCTGCTCGAATCGATTGCGACGTGCATATCATGTTACGTATAACGATCGATCCGAGGGAAGGAACGATGATGATGTTGCGCTCGTGAAAGTCGCTAGATGATTAGACATTTTTCCGAGTAATCGACAGCTAGCTTCATCATCATAACGTTGATATGGTCAAGGGTGTCACGAACTCGGTGCTCTCTATTGAATATTTGTCAACCACGTCCATGATTGATGCTATGTTCCGCGTGTGAGGAACCCATCAATGTCACCACTCGAGTTGCTTTGCTATCTTCCCCACTTTAGGGTTTTAATTATACGATCAGTTGGTCACGAGATGTCAGAGAAAAACCTAAACCACCAGCAACAGTCGATGACTGAGTTGGCTGCAATCTGTTCTCTTCTACCTTTTCTCGTATGCATGCATCTTAAAATAGCGTTGAGACCCAACTAATCCTGCCCACGAAAGTGCCGGACCTAACCCTATTTCCTTAAACTTTTCGATTGCCATCTCAAGAACGACACGAAGCGCCTCATCCTACGTGAAGCTTTTTGTCTCCATGCATCTGGCAAAATCTCGAACTGTTTGTCTGATATATTCGATGAATGGAGGAGATGATGTTGGGCCAATCTGAAAGCAGAAAGTCCGGCACCATCCTCCATGTCACCTGGTTGACTTTCTGTTCATTTCCAGAAGTCTTTATAGCTCAGATAGTGCCTAGGGATAACATCAGGGCATTTAGAATATTAAAGAAAAAACGAGGATAGATAAACAAATCGGATCGGATGATGTTGATTGGCAAGTCAGGACAAGAAAGCGTGGAAATAATGTGATTCTTTGACTATCGCCATCAAGGCCACAAACCATCACTCCTCCACTAAATATACAAGCCGCACTTACAAGTTGACAATAACCAATATTCTTGCTTTGGACATGATAAGGGAACAGATACTTTGGTATATATTATTAAATTTACATTAGTTGGAATATACGTATGCCCGACAAGTTTTATTGTTCCGTCTTAAGTTGACCCGAGTAGTTGTCTTAAGTTTTAGATCAATGCCATTTTGATAATCCATGAAAAAATTGCCATTCGATATTTGGGTATCGCTTTAGTTAGGTCAGACTTTCCACACTTGTTAATTCTTTATTTCTTTTTTGCTGGGTTTCATGACTTGACCTTACTTTAGTGCGAGGGCACCTCAAACTTTTTCAAGATACAAAAATATCGATATATAAATTCGTGTAAATTTAGTTCTTTGTAACCCCAGATGCTTTTTTTTTTCCTTCATTCTCGAATTTCGGAGAGAAAAGGAATATGCTTAAAAAAAGTATGAGAAAACAAATTATAATTTCGGAATCAACTTAATGGGACATGAAGGAATTCGAACAAATCATCGTTTGACCTAGATGTACTCTAAAAGTTATGCGGTGCTTTTGGCGAAGCTACACATGAACCAACACTAGGTGCGAAAACAACGGCATTGGAGGTGATAAGCTTTGGGCAACAACTTGAGTGTGATGCGACACTGTGAAAGTATCGAAAAAAGGAAATAAATGTTTGCCAACCTGCACACCGACAGGCACATGATATTGTGAACTGCCAAAGTTCAAGATTTGAGGACAGCAAGGTTGGTCATTTTTTACCACTAGTTTGCTCTCGGGGGAAATTTATACAAGGCTAAATTTCATCCATTAACTGTGATTTTTCTAAGTTTTCACGGGTTACACCAAAATACATCTGATTGCAAAGTGTTACGAACAATCAGGAGATCGGTATTTCAAGATAACGAGAAGCCTAACGGTGTTTATGTAGGAATTTCTTTGGAGGAATTTCTTTGGAGAGCTATACATGACCAACACCCCCCCCAAACAAAGGTAGTCAAGTTGGAAAAGAAGTATTTCCTGAGACGGACATGCCTAATCCCTAGTGGAAACCTACAAGTTATCGAGGTTACATAAGAAAAGTCATCAGATTTTCATCATGGCACGATCATGCCTAGACGGATCAGAACGCCCAACAGTGCTTTCCCACTCATGATCAGGAACAATGGCAACGAGGCAGGTCCGTAAGGCTCTGCTTAAAAGAAGCGCCCGATCATTGAGCCTCAAAGGGTTCTTTGTACTTTTCCATTATACAAACACGGGACATCTGTGCAAATTAAGTGCCTCACCGTTCAATCAACCGAGGGTGTCAAAAAAATTTTGCTTTCGCAGACTTGTCTCGATCGTGCAAAAGAGAGAGAAAATATGACTAAAGAGACAATCCCATCCGAAATTATCCACCCAAAATAAAAATCGAGGGGAAAAAATGCCAAAAAAGTCCTAAATCGTTTGTATTTGTGCCAATTTAGTCCTAAATCTTTTTTTGTACCAATTCAGTCCTAAACCTTTTGTATTAGTGCTAATTTAGTCGTAAACCTTTTTTTTGTGCTAATTAAATTCTAAACCTTTATATTTGTGTCAAATCAGTCCTAAATTTTTTGTCTTTGTGCCAATTCAGTCTTTTTGGCCAATTTTGGCCAAATTTTACTGACGTGGATGCCGGCCGGCCGGCGGCCGATCACCGGTGCTAATGTGGACAAATTTTAATAATATTTGAATACTTTTTGAATTTTTATTTATTATTTTTTCTTTTTTTCTTTTTCCTTCCCTCCCTCTTTCCTTCGGCCGGTCGCTGGACTGGCGACCGGCGATCCTCATTGGCCATTGGTGCAACCTTGCCATTGATGGGCGAGGTCAACCTCGCCGGCCTCTGGCCTTCGGCCAATCGCCGGCGGCAACCAAACGGAGGAAGGAGGGAGGGAAAAAGAAAAGAAAAGAATAAAAGAATAAATAAATTTTCAAAAAATATTAAAATATTATTAAAAGTTGTCAACGTCAGCGCCGGTGATCGGCCGTCGTCCACGTCAGCAAAATCCAACCAAAATTGGCTGGAAAGACTGAATTGGCACAAAAATAAAAAGGTTTAGGATTGAATTAGCACAAATGCAAAAAAGGTTTATGACTTAATTGACACCAAAAAAAGGTTTAGGACTAAATTGGCACTAATGCAAAAGGTTTAGGACTGAATTGGCACAAAAAAAAGGTTTAGGACTAAATTGACACCAATGTAAAAGGTTTTGGACTTTTTTGACACTTTTCCCAAAAATCGAGTAAAACTAGATGTTAAGGTACACGTGTGTGTAGGTGTTAGGAAAATAAAGTTTCACTTCAGGATGTGGTATAATATGGAACAGATAATATGTTCCAGTTTGACCATAATTCATCAATTTAAGCCATTCAATGAATGCGAGTCCAATTGTATATATTGACAAGTTCAGATTTAGACTTCTTGGCAATTTCTCCAGATAAAAATATCAAGCTTCTTTTGTGTCAACTCAATAAGTGGCATCAGAGCTGATAATAGAGTGGTGGGCCTCTAACGTGAAATCAGTGTTCGGTAAGTATTCAAAGAAGGAATCTCATATGTGACTCTCTAATTGAGGTGGCGTATGGTTTCTTCTGACTTCCTGCCAAATTCGGCGCTCGGCCAAGGATATTGAGGTAGAGTATGAAGGGTGAATGTTGTTCCTGTCTCCAACATCTGCCAAACAGGGTCAGGCTAAGGAGAAAAGTGCAGACGGAATGTTTGGATTAAGGGGAAGTGGGTCTAACACAAAAAAATTCACACGGGGGGAGGGGGGGGGGGGTGGGGAGTGAGACTTGTTAAGGTGTACGTGTACGTGTGAGGGTGTTAAGCAGAAGAAGTCTCCCATTAAAATGTGGTGCAATATGGAGTAGTTAATATATTATAATTGGCTTGTACTCATTAGTTTAAGTTTTGGAACGAAAATGAGTTTAATTGGATATATTGACAGATTATGATTTGAATTTTCTCTTAGTAATCTCCCTGGACGAAGGTATCGGGTTTCTACTACATCGATCCAACACTAGAGAAGTAGATAATTTACTATGGATTTGGTGACCTGAAGGACGTAAAGAGTTGACCTCCATTTTCTTAAGCATAAAGAAAGAACCGCTTCATATGGCATGCCAAACCACCCATGCCAACTCCACGATAAATATTTACTTCCCTCTAGTTGTTTTCCTCCATTTGACTCTGTACTTTATTGCTGCATGCAACGACCATGTTCTCATTCCTCTGCAACATCACTTGCCCGAATTAACTAAATGCATTAAGCATCATCTGGTAACAACTCCACAATTGACAATTAGAGACAGTTAGTAAAGATTCACACGTGTTCATGCTGTTGACATTGTAACTGTCGACAAAACGAAGCGAAAAAAGAAGTTCTCGAGATGATCGGGCGGTTGATTAGCAAAATGTGTGAAGGGCCATCAATCAGAAGATAATCAGGATTGAGAAAAAAGCAGAAGATATGCACATATGGACTGTCGTTTATGTAATATGATCTCCCCAAAGCCTAGTCATTACAAAAATACAGGAAAAAAGGCGAAAACTTGGGGACAAAATTCTGTAAACATTTAGGAAACTCTATACTCCTTTCTTCTGTATTTACATTGGTGACCGCCATATTCTTCCTTCCAAGGATATGATGATGATCGAGACGTCGTCGTGGTACCGGCGGCGATCCCCTTGAGGAATGTCAAGCAACTCATGGAAATCCATACCTGCACAACAATAATGCTTCGTTCAGGCTTATATGATTGCTATTAATTTGTTAGCCCGACGCGGTAATTTTAATCCGATATGAGTCTTGATTGAGTAGGATTCCTCACCGGCTTGCTTGGCGGCTCGGAACAACACTTCCTCGACCAGGTGTTGAGCGGGGTCTCCTTCGGGGAACGAGGAAAGGAACGAGTCTACTTCGGAAATGGCCTCCTGATTGGTGAAGTACTGGTTGAGGCCGTCCGAGGACAGTATCAAGAATCTGTCTCTCGGCCCGAGCCTGTGGTGGCTCAGAGATGGCGTGCAAGTGATGTACGGGGAAGTCCCAATGTAGTCGATCCTGAACATCTCCAGGAGAGCATCGTTCCACTTCGGCTGCAAATACAAAGGAAGCCAAGTTTTAAGCCGATCGATTAACCTCAGCGCGGGATCATCATCTCATCGTTTCGGAAAAGCATTTCGTGATTTTTCCAAGTCTCCTAAACAAAAATGTCTGGATCTATGCGTATCATAGTCGCACAACAGATGCTTCACAGAACAAATTAGGAGAAATTGCATTTCCCAGTCATTGCAAGCCGAAACTTTGAATGAATGGAGGACTCGATAATGGAAGCATACCTGTTTGAGAAACCCGGCTCCGAATGCTCGGGTGACTTTCAAATAACCCTTCACGCGGTCGTTCACTACTGCAGACGCATCGTCCGGATGTTCATTCCTGATTCTGTGCACTTCCTGGAAGTGCAAAAAATATGACAGCTCAAATTTCACGACCTTCCAAGGATCGCAAGGCCGAGCTAATATTGGCAACCAAGATCTTACCTCTTCCACATATGTGCTGTGATCCTGGGTCAGTTGGAGGGAGATCAGATTGTGCATTTCGTCGAACTGATCACCACTGTCACTCGAATCAATCCGACAAGCAGTCCCCTTCGCATTGGATTTACCCTTCCGAGCCAAGATAGCCCGGCTATCCCCGACATTCATCAAGTAAATATCCTCGCCCCTCATCAGCATCACCAGGACACAAGACCCCATCAGGGCCAACTCTGGATTCTCCCTCACCATCCTATCCGCTTTCTCCAGAAACGCTTCCTCCGTCTTCTTCAGTGCCGTCTCGAGCGCGTTCAGCACGTCCGAGTGATCGACTGCCTTCCCCGAATCCGACCCTGGATGAAGGTTTCCTCTATCGCCGCCGTCGGCTGGAGTCGCCAGGATCTTCCAGAGCAGCCCTTGGAGTTCTTTGCAGACAGCAGAGTAAAGATTGGAGAGCAAGAAATCGGGGGCATCGGGGCCATTGAATCCGTCGTAAATCCCCACGAAGACCCAACCATTTTCCTCGGAGACCACCACGTGCATTCTGTCTTCCCCTGCTTTGCCCTGTGCCCATTCGAGATTTTGATTCTCCACATAATACTCGCTGTCGCCATTCAGAATCCCACTGCTGCTGGTGCTCTTAACGTTGTAAAAATCCGAACTCTTGCCTGAAAACATGAAATCGTTCGCTCTCAGCACCCGCTTAGCGATCGCTCTTCTCAAGTACTTAACCAGCCTGCGCTTCTTGGAGCTGTACCCGCGGAGAGAGAAGTCCCTCTGCCACCGATCGAACGACGACCGGCCGACGATCGAACCCGAGTAGTAGAGCCCCTGATCGATAGGGCCGGACGTGGACCTGAGCTCGATCGGGCCCGACAAGAACCCTTTCTCCATCGGGCCCGACCTCGACCCGACCCGGGGGACGGGCTGGAGGGGCACGGACGCGAACGAGACGGAGCTCTCGAAGACGGAGGCTTTCTCGAGCGAGGTCGTGGCGTAGAAGCACGCGTCGGCCAGCGAGGTGGACAGCGGGGACGAGGCGTTGGCGCTGATGGAGGCGCCGGATATCGAGCTGAACGTCGTCGTCGACGTCACCGTCGTCTGGGTCCCGCAGTCCTCGGAGTGGAGATGATCCGAGGAGGACGCCGGGTCCTGCCGGATGTAGCAGAAGGAGTGGCCGAGGCCATCGTCGCAGTAGGAGGAGGGGTGGGGGAGGGAGGCCCCGTCGTGGCGGCGGGAGATCTCCCCGGCCCCGGCGCCGGCGAAGCAGCGGCGGAGCCTGGCGATGCCGTTGCCCATGGCGGAGAAAGGTCGCGGCTTTCCGCTGCGGGGCGGCTCGTTCTCGGGCGGCGGCGGCGGATGCTTCAAGCGGAAGCTCTCATTGATGGTGTGCAGAGTCTCTGAAATGAAACGTTTGAAGCAAGATGATAAAAATGGAAGAGAGAGAGAGAGAGAGAGAGAGGGACAGGGAGGAGTTGACTTTTTGAAGGGGAGTTGGGTTATTTTTGGGTTGTTGTATGATGTTTGAATTTGTTTTTGTTGGTACTTTAATAATTGAAGGAGTTGACTATGAGTGATGGGAGGGGGGATCAGTTACTTGAGTAAAAGTTTGGGAGAAAGGAGGGGGAAAAGGAGGAAAGGAATAGATACAAAAGTCAAAAGGGGCGATGGGGATGTGGGAGTGGCCAACCTTTGCACTCTTTGTAAAAAGTCTTCCCGTTTTTGAAAGGGGCAAGAAAGAGAGGACAAGGGGAAAGAGGGACCTATTTTTTGGGGCTCAGGGCATCTATTCCTTTGTTCATGTGTTGGGGCATCTGAAGAAATTCACCAAAAAAAAAAAGAAAAACAAAATTGGGCAAGTGGCCAAGCTCTTGTGTTTTCTTCCTACATTTAGAAAGTTATCTAGATTCTCCTCAAGTTGCTTTGCGCGACCGAGACCTCTGTACCGATTTAGGCGATCTGTGAAGATATTCGTAACAGATGCCCTAGTGCCGCCTCTTGCTCTCTGTATGGCAATCTTGCGGGTTTTCTTGTATTCGTTGCTCTCGAAACGGGCCTGGACTGAGGTTTAGAGGGATTTGCACGTAGTGAGGAAGTGGGAATTTTTTGAGAGCCAAAGGGTTGCTCGATGGCACGACAACAATATGCAAGCTCCCATCGATTCCTCGCCTCTTCGTACTTGCACCAGCTTTCGGTGTGTGGCTTTGCTCCTTCGCTTGTATTGCTTGATATAATTAGTCTTTAGAAAAAGGTTTTCATTATCGACAAAAGTTGATGTCTAAATATTTTTGTAGACGATGAATATATTTGTCCTTCATTCATTTTTGTTAGCGATGCAGGTAATTCTTTTTAGAAATTATTTATTTTCTACGAATTAAATAGATATAATTGGACTTTTTTCTTTTGCCCAACTACATAGGATGGTCTCTTTTTTGGGGCCTTTCAGGCCCAAAATATTTTAACGATCGGGCCCATGTGGCCCCGTCAATGGGCTTGACCCAGCCTAAGTTCAATCAGGTACCCTTTGAGAATAATTGTCTATGAAGCCAAAAATCGAAAAAATTACCCAACGAATCGTAAACTTATTATACGGATGTCAATTCAATCATAAATTTTTCAATTTATTGATTTAGTTTTAAAAACTTGTGGGAAGTTTCAATTCCGGCCAATTTCCGCCAAAAGTATCTGACGCGTGACGATCTAGTCATCACTGATCGTTTTACATGGCACATTGCCTCGTCGGCGATTTTCCAGCGAAAATTGATCGGAAAGATCTCATTGGTCGGCAAAAATTGGTCAGAAAAATGGCCGTACTCAACATTATTTATCAATACAGTCCATACATTTGTAACAGCTGATATTTTTCACAATCAGCCATAAGAAGTTACTCATTTTTCCCAATAAACTAAAGAAAAACAAAAGCTACGTGTCCGAGAGAGGAAGGAGATGGCAGTTAATACCGTTGAAAGCGGGAACAATTTATCGAATGGGACGAGAGCCCGAAAAGCCCGGGTTTTGTCCGAACGTTGAAATTCCTGTTCTCGTCGTTCTTCGGCCTTTCTTCATTTCCGCTCCTCCTCCTGCCTTTGGCCATGTTCCGACCTCACCCAAATTCTCTCTCTTTCCCTTTTCCTCTGGTAAGAAGATTTTCTGCGGATCGATGGTTAAACATCGTGTCTCGCTCAGTTTATTATTGTGTCGTGATTTGGCCGATCGGTCGATGATGATGATGCTAGCCATCGCTCGTTTACACGGCCTCGTGATCGCCGCGAAAGGTAATCGACGATGCCGGTTTCTTTCGTTCTTCTTGTTCGTTCGTTCATTTTCTTGATCTGCAGGGCATCGGCAATCGCTCGTTCCGTCCGCGACTCGGTCTTTAATTATGCAGACTTTTTACGTTGAATGTTGCTTGCCGTTACACTGAATAATTGAAGTTGTTTAATTGTGCGAACGCTGTTACGATGAAATGAACAATAAGTAAGCCATTGCTGGAGTTATCAATTACGTCAAGTTTACACCCTGATGACATCCATTCCCATCATCACATGAGAAAGTTCAATCCAACCCTGCTTAATTTTTGCCAAATTCGAGGACGTCGAGCATGCTGTTCCGTCTAAAATGATTTCTACGCGCTTCTCTGAATCCCTCATAGATTCTGCATCTTTCAGGTTCAGCTATAGAGATGATTGCAATCTGTTTCTCCTTCGTTTGCGACGCAAAATTTACCAATCTGTATTCGGCACCGTATGCTTTGGGAATTGCGTGTATGCAACATAGTCCGAGTCCTGTATCTCATGTATTCTCCGGTTGATCGATTACCTGCGACATGATTCAGCCGTCAGGAGCTGAAATATTCTTGTGAGACTAAGAGATCCAAAAGCGGCAACCCGTTTTCCCGATGGGGAAGCACTTGCAAAGCAAAAGCGCGCAGCTCCAGTTGGAGAACCATCAGCAGGGATGCATGTGGAGCATACTTCACGGTCTCAAGTACCATCAGTGGCATTACGTCAAGAAGAGGCTTCCGCACATGAGGCAAGGAGGCGGAAGGCATTCGGCGGGTAAAGCGATCGCGGTCCACCGATCCCTGTCCATTTCAATATCGATAACACTGTTGATATTCGTCAGTAGTCTTAAGATATTTAAGGAGATTTGTCTAGTGCGCTTGGAACTGAATGATTAGTAGTTACCTATGATTAGTTTGCATGGGACCTTTTCCAGAGAAGTTATATCAATGAACTAATTTACAGGCTGTGATAATTGGGTTGATGTTGCTAAACAATTCTTGCAGAGATTAGATGGAATGACGATAGTTTATGGAAAGATTCGGACAATTTCATGACCATCATCCTTTTTCGTTAGGTAATGGAACTACTGAGAACAGTACAAATGCCCATCATACTGATGTATCACCGGAGCACAGCAATGCCGATGGCGAAAGCTTGCGGGTGAGTTTGAATAGATTTCGGTAATTGATTGCATCGCTTGTCTTCCTCGAAAGCTAATGACTGATCTGGAAATTTAACGTTGACCAGAAGAAGAGAGAACTCAGTCCAGCAACCAAGACCTCCGTGAAAGCCCGGATAAAAGCGCTGATCTCGGAAGAGAAGTACAGAAGGAAGGGCCGGCACCGCAGGAGCTCCACCTCTCCGGCGCACTTGCAGTCGGTTGAAGCCAGTTCCGCTCATCATCCAGGCTCAGGCTCCTGTCATCACAGGTCTTCACATGATCACTTTAACATGCATGGGATGCAACCGATACAGAAAGGCGAACTTAGTCAGGAAAAATCGAAAAACTCAGAGCAAACTCTGCCACAGGATGACGTGTTTCTTGAAAGGTGTACTGCCACAGACGGTCTTGATCACCAAGCATACGATGGTACAGATGGTTCTGATTGCCGATCGGGGATTTTTCCTGATCCTTTGGATAGAATTGACCTGGACAAGGAGCTAGTTCTCAAAGTTTTACAGGACAAGGGATCTTTTTCGGCTCAGCATTTTGATGGTCAGAACGCGGTTAGAATGAAAATGGGGCTGCGGAGGTTCGGAACTTCTCCAGTATCAAGCGAATCAGGCGACGAGGTCTCAGCACCAAGCACATCTAGAAACAAAGAGGAAGAAGAGTGTAGCAAAAGCAAGTTAGGCAGCCTGGGTCAAGACACCCCTTTGGCGGAATCCAATGCTTCTGTGGCCGTCCCCGTTCTGTTTCTAAAGAAGCAAGGCAAGAATCAAGTCGTCAGTAGTCGCTTCAAGAATCTGAAAAAGAAACTGAAACATGTATTGAAAGCAAGCCGGAAGGAAAAGCATCGGATAGCCATGGACGGGATCCTCGACAAGATCCCTCGAGACCATGAGCGTTCAATGGAAATAAAGGAGGACATGATACGAAAGTGGAAGGACGTGGTCTCGGAGAGAGATTATAGTAGCTCTCCAAGACAAGGCGATCCACGTGGTATGAAGAGGACGTCGTCCCTCGATGCGTCACTGGAGAAGTATTGTCAGCTGTTCGAGTCAAGTTTCAATAGAGAGGCCAAGCACAGCGATACCGGGACATCTAGAGTCAGAGGACAAGAGAAGAATTCGCATCGTGAGGTATCCGCGAGATCACTGGTGCGCATTCGTTCCTTACCAGAACTCAAATCTTCCTCTTTTAGGACTGAGGACTCTTCAGTATCTATCCTCACCGGGACTCCAGTTAGGACTCTGACGGACACTAATGTGAGCGGAGGAAGTAGCTTCGACGCGGCGAGCAATCAGAACTTTAGGTTAGCTTTGGAGAAATTAGATGTGCATGTAGAAAAAGAAGTCAATGACGACAAGATAGATCATAGTGAAGCTTCTTCAGTCAGTAGAGAAGAGGTACAATTAACGTCGGTTGCCAGTTTTCAAGATATGGGCAACTCGACAGTGGGAGAACGTACATCTGTCGACAAGGATGTCATCGAGCTGACCTCGATGCCCTCCATTAAACTAGAAGATACAGAGTCCAATCAAAGAAGCCCCGTCCTCGATGGAGTGAAGTCCGATTCTTCAGCCATTTGCTGTCGTGAAACCAGCATAAGTGACGTGCTGCCGGTGGTGGACACTGAAGTTCATCTTGAAAATGCGGAAATCTCGAGTTATCAACTGGATATGGACTTAATGTATGTCCCTGTGGATTTGAAAGACGTTGAACTGTTCAATTATGTTAAAGACGTCCTAGAGCTCTCTGGATTCGGTGGCAATGAATCCCTGGGAAGATGGCATTCTGGAGGCCAACCGGTTGACCCTTCGGTTTATGAAGAAGTCGAGGGTTGCTCACTGCCCAACCTTGAGTCTCTAGAGAACAACGAAGGCGGTCACTACGATCACTTAATTTTGTTCGATCTCATCAATGAGGGGTTGGTTGATATCTACCAGAGATCCTTCGGGTACCATCCAAGGCCTCTGTCTTCTCTCTGCCGCGTGCATCCAATGCCAGAAGGGTTCCGTGTTCTTGAGGAGGTGTGGGCGAGTATAAACTTTTATATGAGTCTAAGGCCTGAGCTTGATCCGGCAATGGACTATGTGACTGCCAGAGAGCTAGAAAGGCATGATGGGTGGATGAATCTACGGTTCGATAGCGAGTGCGTGGGGCTTGAGCTCGAGGACTTGATCCTGGATGATCTTCTGGAGGAATTGATCTGCACTTGAACACATTTTAAGTCGCATTTTTTTTTTTGGTAAGGTCTAAGTCGCATTTTTTTCTCTTCCTATAAATGTAAAGTTGCCAACTTAGATCTAACCTAGAAGAAAAAATGTTGAAAGCAATTTCACACTAAATAGTGACGGTCCATAAACAACAGTGTACATAAGACGTTTTTAAATTGATAGCGAAAAAAATTGATCTTCTCATGCCTCTGATAAAGTATGCGCTGAGTTGATCATAGCGACCAATCAGTGCATGAATCTTTAATGGTGAAGTTATCTCCAGGGAAACTCGTATGTGGCTTTGTGAAGCCAAACGTACAGTGCATAAGAAACTTTAGAAATAAAACATTTCTGGTTCAAGTAAATGAGATTCGTCTTCTTCTTCAGCTGTCATATATGAGTCAGTGATTATGTAGGAAGGATAGAGCTAAAACAACCCAAGAACGATGATAATTAAAATGAACCCAGCAACTTTCCAAGGAAATGATTGTGTCGATGCGTTACTTCTCTTGCCACTTTCGTAAGACTTCTTGATAAAGCTCTTTCTGGAAATTCCTCCTCGAAATTTGGTTTTTGCAATCAAATCTCCGAGCGAAGGGGAGTAATTTTTCAATCTGATTCCCGTAGTGGCCGAGATATACGAAAAGCATAAACGAGAAACTAGGAGAAGGTGCCGATTGAACACGAGACCTCATAGCTCTGATGTCGCATTCAATTAACTATGCAGTTAGTGCACTTTCAGAATCTCCGGTCGTGCACTCAGCCCATTTCGCCCCCAGAACATCACTCGAACATCCGTTTGTGGAGTTCGCAAAACCAGACTCTTCTTCTCTGGTCCATTCGCAAAACAGGAGTGCATGATCATGGGTTTTAGGTTCATTGCTTGCTTTGCCTTATCCTCCTTGTCCATAGATTACTCAATATTGCAATGGCATCGGAACAAGCTCTCCATATAAAGTTTTTTTTTTTTGGAAACACAGTCCAAAAGCTCCACGATTCCAGTTTCCATGCTCAATCTGGTATGACAAGGAGGGACCTTTCCGAGCTCTCCTCTCCTCACAATTGCCTCAACTTCATCCTCCTCTAGTTGCTTACTTGTCCCTCTGTGGTCCCAGTTTCTTCGTCAATGCACCATAAAATTTTCAGCACCAGGCATCCAAGGATCAGACCAGTTACTTATA
Source organism: Syzygium jambos (assembly GCA_031216235.1). Lineage (NCBI taxonomy): Eukaryota > Viridiplantae > Streptophyta > Magnoliopsida > Myrtales > Myrtaceae > Syzygium > Syzygium jambos. Next base: position 27,958,961 of record CM062230.1, read on the forward strand.
GATTCCCCATTAACCACATGCCACACGGTGCCTTTAGTTTCCGTTGGCTAGAGAGGTGGAGAACTTGTGATAGACTGATCAATACTTCTGGTCATCTTAAATATGCCATCGGTAGTATTTTTGCGATCCCTTTTGAACAACACCTTGGTCCAAGATCTATGGGTGTAAGCCTTTAGATAAGTAATTTTGAATTTGATCTCGCAACACTCTATAATGGCTCTTCAACTGGACAAACAGAACACAGGAGAAGTTTCTTTGCTGTCCACCGATTCAACTCTGGAGTTGGAATGAAAATTGGGTTTGATCTCCGCAATGGGGAGGGAGGAAGAACAAATGGGCATCCACCATTTGAGTCCGTTGTGCCAACATTGTCGTCGTCCAAGTGTAGATAGACGACCCTCACATTGATTTTGGTTTCCGTGAGTACTCTCTCTCATCTACTTCAATCAAACGGTGGACATAGCGGCTGCTTTGCTTCCCAACAATGAAGCCGCAAAAGCATTGCATGGAGAGAGAGAGAGAGAGAGAGAGAGAGAGAGAGAGAGAGAGAGAGAGAGAGAGGGGATCGCTGGTGGAAGTCGTCGGCCAAGTCGAAGGTGGTTGGCGACATCTCCGATGGCGCGCCTCCCCCCTCTCTCTCTTTACGCCATTTATCGACTTTAATGGGTCAGGTCCACATGAGCAAAATCCCAAATGGGTCACTCCACTCCAATGCAAAAATCCTTTGCACTGGATGGTGTCCGAGTGTTCTTGATGCTATGCGACTGATGCACGCTCACAAGTAATGCTCTCACGTTACTTGGGTCGATAATGATAAGGTTAATAATACTGGTGAATCATCGAAATGCAAAACCAATTTCGTAACCATACTGTAGTTAAATTTACGCAGCTGGGACTAGGGTTAAGATAGCAAAATGGTTGTGTATTTCTCCATTTGGCTCATCACATTTGTCTTTAAAGAAAATAATTTTTTTTGCCCTTTTTTCTCCACCTTACTAGGTAGAAACGAAATTGGTTTTGCATTTGGATGGTTCACTGATATTATTAACCTTATCGGATAATGCAAATGCATGAATCTGCACATGATCGCTTTTAATGCGGGATGATTAGGGGTAGGTAACGTGGCGGATATTTTTGGCTCCTTTTGACGAGAGTGATGCGTCTCCCTGCGCTGCGAAAGTCATCAGGGCCCTCGAAATTTGCGGACATTACGGAACCGACTTCGATCGAACGCACCCGAGAGCTCCGGAAGGCGCAGAGATCTCGAGAAATCGGCTGGAAGCGACACGAAAGTAAGGCGACGGATGGGGACGAAGAGGTACGTGGAGGACTGATCCGGACAAGTGGGCGGTTGATCTCCACTCCCCTGAGCTATAAATACCGTCGCTGGCCCTTCGCAGAGGTGCTCGCCGTCGGAGAATTGTTGGAGAGAATCAATCGCTGTAATCTCCGTTTGATCGTTGCTTTGCCAATCTGAGATCTGGAAGACATGTCGTGCTGTGGAGGAAACTGTGGCTGCGGCTCCGGCTGCAAGTGCGGTAACGTTTGCGGAGGGTGAGTGTCTTTCCCTCTGTCTCTGTCTTTCTCTGTCTCTCTCTCGCATGGATGCCGAAATGACGCAAACAGATCTCAAATTTATGATCAAACATTTCTTGCATGCTTTCTACGATGGTTCTGGCGCTTTTCGATCGTTGGAATCCGTCCCTCCAATCTGATGGCAAGCGCGAATACACAGAGCAGTTGCTTGTGCGATGATGATTAGCCGGTTTTTAGTTTTATTGATTGTTGATTAGCCATATAATCAAGGAAATGGCGATGGTGACGCAGGTCCAAGATGTATCCGGACATGAGCCACGCGGAGAACGGCAGCAGCGAGACCCTCGTCATGGGCGTCGCCCCGCCTGGGAAAGCGTACGTGCTCGAGATCTTCCTCCTTTCTTCTTTCTCTTTCTTAGTTCTTCGATAATTCGCCAACATTTTTGTTGTCAATGCAGCGTGAAGATGGAGGAAGGAGAGATGGGTGTCGCGGGAGCAGCGGAGAACGGGTGCAAGTGCGGGTCCAACTGCACCTGCAACCCCTGCAACTGCAAGAAATGAACCGTCCCTCTGAACAGCCGCCGCCGCCACCCGCCTGTTCCTAATGCCGGAGGTTGAACGAGGAAAGTTAGAGGGAGAAATAAGAAAGCAGCCTTGTGTTTGGTATTTATTTATCGTGTCGCCACCTCTCTGTGTGTCAGCTGTAATGGGGAGGTGTGTCCTGCGTGTGTAAATGCAGTGAACTAGTGCATATCTGTGTCTCTGTTTCAGCCAACCATGCTCCCTCGTTCTCTGCTCCACCGTTCTCCTTGCGATAGAATAAGGCTAAAGGGGAAGCTTTAGATTTCGGGACCTCTGCGGCATCATCTGATAATTGTAGAAGAGCATCGGTAAGCGCACCGAGGCAGAGTCGAAACGGTGTACGCTGCTTCCTCTGTCTGCTCAAGCGATGCTGCTGCATTATATAGAGGATGAACATATCCTGGTTTTAAGGTGAAAAAGGTGGTAGAGGATGCATGATGCTTGCCACCAACTGGTGATGGTAATCCATAAATTGTAGGAACTAGAAAGACGAACAGTCATAATCATTGATCCCAGCCGGTTGTTATTCAGTCTTATGCACCCGAAATTCCCTCGAAATTATTCGTGTCCTATACTTTTTTGACATTCAGAGGAAGAGAAATACGAGGAGAAACAGATTGGACAATGTAAATTTACCGATGGGGTTGCTCCGCTAATTATTTCGATGGAAGGAGGATTACCGATGGGGGCTCTTGGAGGGATTGGGGCCGTCGATGGAGCTCGAGCTCCGGGAAGGCAACGGGGAAGGGGGAGGTGGTCTTGTTGGAATGTGGATTTGAGTTTGGGAGTGAGAGAGAGGAAGTGAATTTTGAAAAAGAAGAAGAACAAGAAGAAAGAAGAAGAAGAAAGAGCGTGAATGAAGAGATAGAAAAAAGTAAGATTTAATAATTACCCTGGTGCCCCATGTTATTCATTGAATGATTTAGCTCATGTTTGACGTGGACGGGCCGGACCGGACCATCGAATATTTTCTCCTTGATTTTATTTTATGGTGTAAAAAGTGGTCGGTGGTATGTGAAGATTATCACCAATTGGTGATGGTAATTCATAAACTATAGGAATTAGAGGTAGCAAGACAATTAGGAAAGGGCGATATTGGGTTCCATTCGAGGGTCTCTCTCTCTCTCTCAAGGTTTGATATGGAACTTTGCTAGATTACTCTGGAATTAGATTCCGTTTGTTTCCTAAAATTTAATAAGGGTAAAATAAAAATACTTAGGTGATCTCGATACATATGAGTTGAGCTACGATGAATGGAATGCAAGCAAATGCAAGCAATACTTGCTTCGGAGAAGAAGACTTTGTTGAGTTTGATGAACAATTGGAACGGTATTTGATTTGCCGAGTATCACCGAAGTCTAGGTTTAGCCTCCAGTGTCGAGGCTCGTTATTGGTACTTAGAAATAGGTCTGATATTTCTCGACACATTGGTCTTCATGGGACCTATATAGTTCATAGTTGCGGGTGCTCGGCGTTGAATTTAATCATGTCAAGTCATGAATGACTAAACCTGTAGATGCACTAGCCTTAAGCTCGTCATTCACGAATTGACCATCTCAACTTGTTTTTGATAATGCTAGACATAACATAGTTTTTTACGCATGTATAAAGATTGTATTTAAACGTGAAACGTGTCGTGTGACTCATATGATAAATGCGTTGCTTTGTTAGGGGGGAATATGACATGATTAGTAAACATGGCAATGTCTAGGTGAGATCTAAATTAAACACAAAACATGATTATGACATGATAAAATCAAATATACGAGACAATTAACTGCTAGCTCTATTGAGAAATGGCAGTAAGTTATGAACAAATTGAGTGGATTAAATTTGAATTAGATGCAAAACTTTGCATTCATCTTCCTAATCGGGCACGGACTGGCAGTTAATTGGACAGATTTATAACGGTAGGACATATTTGGGACTCGGATAAAAATTTGAGGTTTTTCTTGAGACAAAAAAAAATTCAGGATATAATTGGGACAAAGTGTAAAGTTTGGGGTTTTTTTTGGGAATTAGGCCGTAAAAATATAGTAAATGATACTTATAGATTGGTCTTGCCCAGCACACATATATGTCGTCGCGTTTTTGGCGTTCTTTTTGGCTAAAACATCCCATTTTTATGTTGATGACCACATCATTCTTCGACTTTATTAAGCTCGTATAATATTTACTAACACCTTTTTTAGGAAAATAATGATCTATGAGTTGCAACTTTCCTGTATCTCGTCCCGTTCAAAAATTTCCCTTTTTATTCTTTCTTGAACCTACCTAGAAAAATGCAATTTGCTTTCCCCCCACAATAGCAAAAACAAGATACGAATGTGTGTTATGCTAAGATTTTAGTTCGTTTGTTTCTTCCAATCTTTGAACATAAAGACTATAAAAGGATAAAAAAAAGAAAAGGAAAGGGGAAGGAAAGAGAGAGATCAAGACTAAATTGTTTCTATTGTTCAACCATGAAGAAGGTAATCAATATTGCCCATGAACCATATCCTCAAAAAAAAGAAATGGACTTCCGTTGAAATCGCTTAAAATCTAGACAAAACAACCGATGAACGATCTTCTAACAACTCAAATTAACAACATTATATCTTCAACAAATTGATGAATTCATGATGTGAACAAGAAAAATGTTTTTCAACTTTAAAACATAGTTACTTAGAATTAAGACATTTTTATCTTTATTGATTCAAAAGAACACTGGAGATAATTTAACTAATTTGTTTTTGAAAACTCAGAACAAATATGGTATATGAAGGAGAGAGGCGACAAGACTTTTTTTTTAGAGAGGGGGTGATGTTAATTATAAAAATTTAAACAAATCTTGTGATTGGAGGGTAATTTGGTCAGTTAACGTAAAAATTGTGTGTTTTAGCTATAAGGTGTGGAAATAGTGTCATCCATATATTTGTTGTGGATTCTGTTGAAAGGTGCTCCGAGACACTGCTTGAGCAGCCATTGATTATTACATACTTAGATAATTTAATTCTATATGTACCTTTTACAGCTAAGAATATGTTAAAATAATATTGTATTTTCGTATTAAAATGTTTGACGCTTCGTCTTTATTATATTCTGGTATGACAATCATTGCAACATGGGGGTAATTGTCTAGTCAAGGGTGATCGTGCCATGCTTGGAGGTGGCAACAACCAGAAGCTCAAATGGCTAGGTTAATACAAACAACATGTTTTTTTGGGTCTCAGCTCATCTGGACTCAATCACTTTACGAAATACGTTAAATATTTCATTGGCCATCTCGTTGCAAGTTGGTCGACTTGCCTTGCCTTTATTCTACTCTTTGATAAGTCCATCTAGACACATGACATATCTATTTGACTGCCATTAATACTCGAATTTTGTTAAATTGATAATATAATGATTATCACGAGTCCCGTGAAATCACCGCTCTGGTATATTTATCTGATTACTATCTATATTCGAATTTTCCTAAACGTATCTAAAGATTGGTTTGCGTTCATAATTATTATCGCTTCGATATTTTTTTTTTTGGGCTAAAAATTGTCATCACTTCGATTATTAGACCACATCACAATACCTAAGGGACAAAAATGGGAAAAGAAAGAAAAAGGAAAGACATGGCGCCACCGACATCCACGAAATTCAGAGAGGCGGCTCGCTCCCCCCCGCCCCCGATCGATTCAGTTACAACGTATCTTTCCCCGGATTCGCAGATCGCCCGTGATCCGACGGCCCAGAAACCTTCCACGAAGCCTCACCTGGACCGTCCAGAACCCCGTCCGACTTTTCAGATTCCGCACCCCACCAAAAAAATGTAAAAAAAACAAAAGAACAACGACAACAGAGGAGTGCCGTTTGAGGTTCAAACGTTTTGACCCCCAACGGCGTTATCACGGGGGGAAACGCCGACCGCCGCCAGCAACCCCCCGGGCACCGCTCGGTTCGGTGGTGGGGCTGTCCGATCCGACGGCGGCATGGCGGCGGCGTCAGTTGTCGCGCACGTATTCGTTAAATACGAAACGAGGAAACAGACGTAGAACGTTACACTGTTCCTCGCCTGCGCATCCACATACACATATATATACACACACACAATATACTTATACTCCTTTTTTTTCTTTTTGTCTCTCTCTCTCTCTCTCTCTCTCTCCTTGTTTCAACGGGCGAGGATTTTTCGAAACGAAAGCTCTTGTTGCATCTCTCTCTCTCTCTCTCTAGGAGGAGGAGGAAGGAACTCTCTCTCTCTCTCTCTTTCTCTCTTCTGTACAGGCTCGAATTTGTAGCTCTCTGTGGATGAGCTCGACTTCGATTCCCGCCACTTCTCGTCAAGAAGAGGTAAAGAGCTCTTGACCCTCGCCGATTGCGCGCGAGGTATGTTCGGTCCTTTTCTCTCCTCCTCTTTTGTTTTTCCTCCGGTGAATCGCTCCTGTGCTGCTGCTGCTGCTTTTTGCCCGATTGCTCCTCGCGATCGGCTCCGGCGGCGGCCGCGGTTTCCTCGGGTGGGGTCCGATGCGAATTCCCCCGACCGGAAACCCTAGAATTGGCCGTTGCCCCCTGGGGTCCTCGGCGTTCGGTCTCTGTTGAAGCGGCGATTCCGAGATCTGGGTCGTGCCTTTTTTCGGTCGTTGCGGCGCTTGCGGATTTGGTTTTTGATTATCGAGTGGTGGGTTGTGCCTGGTATGGATCGGTTATTGCTTGCTGATTGGTTCTGGCTTTGGCCCGTGGTTTGATGGCGCAGGACTTTGGGCGTTGGAGATGACTGTGGCAGGAATGGCCGAGTTAAAGATAGAGGATTGCTGTCTCGAGAACAAGCAATTGATTGCCGCCTCGAACTCCTCTTTATCCGAAGGCAGTGCCAGTGCCGCTACTCTCAAATCTCCCGCGGTGTCCAGCCCGGCAACTACTTCTCCCTCTCACCGGTATGGCTTGCTAAAGAGCAACTGCTGTAGACGGCGACCTTTTTACGCCTCGCCGCCCCTTCTGCATCACTGTCAAGTTGTTCTCTTTGCGGCCCTTTCCGTCCTTGTTTCTTTGTTGCTGTCTATTGTAATCGCATCCCTTCGATGCTGATTTAATCGAGGAGATTTACATGTGTGTGTTCTGCTGGTGGAGATTACTACACTGTCGTGTTGTTGCTAGTAGGTTAACTTTGCAATTTTATCGTCAGGAGGACGACGGGACCTATCAGGCGTGCAAAGGGTGGTTGGACTCCAGAGGAGGTTAATTTCCTGCTACTCTAGTGAATGTTTTGCTCTGCATGTGCTCTTTCTGTTTGATCATTGGAACTTTACATCCGAGGTCATTTTATACAATTACGTTTTCGTACATCGAAGGAGAGAGCTGAGCAGCATTTTATCTAATCAAAAGAAGTATGAAACTAGCATTGCCTAGACTGAATTGTTGGAAACTCCCATCTTGGGAACTACTGAGCCTGTACCTCATTGTAGAGAATATTTTGCTTGTTTCTGTCCAGGGAAAGTAGCAGTTTCTAACCATTTTCTACCCTATTCAGGACGAGACGTTGAGAAATGCTGTTGCAGTTTATAATGGCAAGAGTTGGAAAAAAATAGGTAGCTCTCTTTTTTCTGACGCGCTTTTTTAAAGTTCTGCCTGTGCTTTTAAGTTACAGTCATACCATTCTTGAGGCCCAGACTTTGCTAAGTATCAGCTGCGTTTGGGAGTCTGATTGAAGTAGACAAGAATAATCTGCGGTCTATAATTTTCTGATACAGCTGAGTCTTGTTCCATTAAAACATTAGATTGAATGCATATATATTCTTTGTTAAGCAATTGAACGCTCTGTGGCTATTCATTTGAGAAGAAAAATATATTTTTTTTGTTATTACACGTGCGGAAGAGCACTTCAAATTGCTATAAACACACCGATAATCCTCAAATTATTAATTTGAGCGTTTTTCCCGGCTTCGTTATAATATAATTGGCTTTACAAAGGAAGAGATGGTTCGGTTCATCACCTTTTCGTGAGGTTTATAGCACAAAGCTGGAGATTCCAAATGCTTTCTTTCAGATAGTATCTACATTGGACTGGTTTACACTCGTGCTTTTTGAAAAGAAACAGATGAAATGCCATGTCCGACAGTTAAAGCAACATAGATCATCATCACTATGTAATATTTTCCCTTGTGGTGTTGCTATTTATAATCGCCTTGCTTTCTACATTTTTCTGAGTGTTGTTATCCATTACACGTGCTTCATTCTGGCATTGGCTCTCTCTCCTAAATTTATTGAAAATGCTAAAACTCTCATTTTCTTTTATTGGGTTGTGAGGAGTCTGGGAACAAATTAATCAGTTGCTTGAATTATGCAGATATATACTTGTATAAAGTATCTCTATGCATTCTGTTTCTTCGAGAGGATGAACTGGTCTTTGACTTATTTGTTGATCTTGTTTGGTTGCAGCTGAATACTTTCCTGATAGATCTGAAGTCCAATGTTTGCATAGGTGGCAAAAAGTTCTTAATCCTGAGCTTGTTAAGGGACCTTGGACCCAAGAGGTTGGACCGAGTTTCTTTCTTTTTGGTTAAATTACTATGTAAGCTATGTTACTGAACTTTCTGCTCTTTGTTTGGAATATAGGAGGATGATAAGATCATTGATTTGGTATCAAGATATGGCCCCACAAAGTGGTCTCTCATAGCAAAGTCTTTGCCTGGTCGTATAGGGAAACAGTGCCGAGAGAGGTAGGTGTTCATGATCACAATCTTTGTCTGATCAAAACAGATTGTTATTCTATGGATGTTGATCTGTTGCAATGGGAGCCTCTTATTTCTAGTACTGCTATAGGTTTCTGTCTACTCTCTGGATTTCAGTTTCTTTATTTTTCCATGAGATGATCTACTTTTCACTGTTTGTGGGACATCTGTCGTAGTTTCTCAACTGTACTGTAAATTTCAGATAGTGCAATGCCTCTAAATAGATTCATGAGGGCAAATTTTCTCTTTTTTTGTCTACTGATAAGGCAATGCCTCTGTAAATTTCAGATGGCACAATCATTTGAATCCAGATATCAAAAAAGAAGCTTGGACGTTGGAGGAAGAATTAGCCCTTATGAATGCCCATCGGGCGCATGGGAATAAGTGGGCTGAAATTGCTAAGGTTTTACCTGGAAGGTATAGCAGTTTTTCACCATATATTACGACTTTACAAAAAATTCGGGCGAAGGAAGTGACTTTTTTTAGACATGGAATAGGCCAGTGTGGGAGTAAAAGCACATTGCTTTATGATTGTTTTGAGTCCTACTTCCTGGTCTTTCAGCCATTCTTCTGTCTTCTGATTCTTGCGAGGGATTTGAATAATTTTTTTGGATCTTGTAACTAAAAATACCAGTTGTTTTTCAGCCAAGTTTAGGAGTAAAAGCAGATTGCTTTTGATTGCTTAAGTCCTAGGTCCCTGCCTTTCGGCCAATCCCGTGTCTTCTTATTTATGAAAGGGAATTGATTATCTTGGTTTGGTACATGTAAATAGACAATACCAGTTGTTTTGCATTGTTATTCTTCTGGACTTGTTATATAGCATTGCTCTCTCATCTTCTTGGGATTTTTAAGATGCTGATTTGATCAGTTGAGTAGCACTAACGAATTCCTTTCTGGGACCTTGTCCCCCAAACCGATGGATGAAGGGGAAATTGATTGCCTATCCTATCAAGTGATTTTCTCTTTTTTACATAATGTCGTTATCACAGCAGTTTCTTCTATTCTTCCCTTCAACTAATGAAGAATATGCGAGAAGATTTTCTTAATCTGTTAAGTTGTTGGTTTTTGTTTTGCTTACAATAGCATTAGGAACTTATGAGTATGTAAAGTTGACGTCTTGTTAAAATTTGTAGTAAATGATCGCTAAAAATGTGCTCCATCTGTTCTATTGTAATTCTGGATATGCTTTATTTCTGCACAGAGGAAGTCATTGAATTTGCTTGAATTTACCTTTCAGCTATATTGGCTTATGATATGCCTCTTTTTTGTTACGCAGGACTGACAACTCAATAAAGAATCATTGGAATAGTTCCTTGAAGAAAAAGTTAGACTTTTATTTAGCCACTGGTAAACTCCCACCAGTTGCAAAAAGTGGTTTACAAAATGGCTCCAAAGATGCAAGCAAACCCACATCAGCTAAAAGATTACTTGGGTGTAATAAAGGAGCAAACTTGATCCCTCAAAATTCATTAGGAAATGCCGGTACATGCAAATTAGAAGAAGAGAATCAGGATAAGTTGGAACTTATGGCTCGGCATCAAGAAGCATGTGAGTCATCAAGTTTTCTTCGCAGTGAATCCGCTGATTCGGGTAGTGCAGAGTTTAAATCTAGAATAGATGCTTCCACTAATTTAGAAGTATTGGCCCAGAGTGAAGATAGCGGAGCCTGTGGTAGAAGTGATCACAAAGATGTTGGAACAACGCCACCGGAGCAAGCTCTGGTTTATGGTTGTCTGTGCTATGAGCCACCTCCTCTGGAAAGTTGCATCCCTCTTGATTCTGAGATGAACGTTCATCTTCTGAAGCAAACTTGTTACTCAAGCCCTGCAAGTCCTGCTAGTCCTGCTAGTTTTCTCACTCCACCTTGTGAGAGAACTAGTGTTTTTTGCATACAAAGTCCAGAATCTATCCTCAGGCTTGCTGCTGAGACCTTCCCTAATACTCCATCTATATTGCGGAAGAGAAAAACTCAAGTGGCAAAGCATTTGTTTTCTAATAAAACTACAAAAGTAGATGGGGAGATTGGAAGAGACAGGCTTGATTCTCCTGATGTAGGGAGTAATGGTAGTTTGGAGAAATCCACGTCTCAGAATACAAGTGTCTATGATAGTCCTTGCCTTAGTAATGGTGCCCGTGCCACTATGTACAATGGTGGTGCTTTTAGTGCATCACCGCCATATCGGTTAAGATCCAAACGAACTGCTCTTCTCAAGTCTCTGGAGAAACAGCTTGATTTTACCTTTGAGGAAATGAAGTTGGATGGCAGTACGAAATCGGTTGATGTACCTATGAAGGAGAATGTTCATAATGCAGAAGATCCTTCTTCACACATTACAAAGATGGCTTCGATCCAGGAATTGAAAGTGTGAGTAATTAGAGTAATAGCTTCTGTTCAGTTAAATCTTAATTTACTACGATGACTTCTTGCACTTTCTATGTAAGTTATACTTTTTCATCGAGATTATAGCTTCAAAATTCACTGTTCTGTTTTGTCTTTTATCTTTTTTAAGAATATATGATCGTGCATGGAATGATTTCACTCTTCGGTTCTCAATTCATATTGGAAGTGATAGTCATAGTAGTTGGGTTGATTTCTAGGCTGAACTCTGCTTTAACTTGGAGACAAACCAAACATGATTTCTAGGGGTGTTAGTGATTCGGTTTGGACGTATTTTCAGCCCAAACTGAACTTACTGGTTTGGATCCCAACCTAAACCCAAACCAAAGCAATAAAATTATAACTAACTTCGGTTTGTTATCGGTTTGGTTCGGTTTCAAACCATTAGAATTAAGTTGATCTACAAGTATGAAGTTTAATACATGTTTAGACTATCGAACTCGAACATGCAATAACCAAAATTAACATAAAAGAACCTATTTCTACAAACTTTTTGAAAACAAAGGAATTTAATCACAATTAATTCAAATTAAAATATCGAAACGTTAAAAATATTGTTTATCTAAATAAGGAAAACATAAAAGATCATAGAAAACTCTTTAGTTATTAGTATTTGAGATAAAAAATTAATTATAAATTCAATTTGGTTTGGCTCAGTTTAGCGGTTTTCAGTTTTCATGAACACCCCAAATGTATTTAGCTTTCATTTTCATTTATCAATTGTGATCAAGAAGACTGAAAAATGAAAACAGAAGCTATTTTGTTAAGAAAATGAAACTGAAAATGCTTTCTGGGATTACACAGCCCCCAAATGTTCTTTTGTTTCCTTTGGCTCGTGTATTTAGCATGCATGGATATAGTCATTATATAAGTATTTCTACCGAAGATTATAACCATTCTGGAACATTTCATTAATGGTTTCTATAAGTGATTAAATATTTTAAGGAAAATGAGAAAAGGCATCTGCATTGTTCAGGGAGAACCTATTAAGCCCCATAGGAAAATGTTAGAATTGTGGTCCAGCTATTCGAGACATTGGAATGATGTCAGTCATGAACCACCTCTTCAAATTAGTTGAGGTGCTGCTATGGGAATTGGACTTTCCTTTGTCTTATATCCACTGTCAGTTTTTTTATTGCAAAATTTTGTTTTTGGCTGTGGAAAAAAGTTTTAAGCTTATTGAATGTGAATTTTATTCTTAGATGAGGTAAGTTTTTATCAAAGTTTGCAAGCACCTCCCACTAATCTGCTGCTATTATGATGCTTAAATGTGACTTTTGGAAGTCTGAAGAGTATTAGACTTGTCCAACTGTTGTCTTCTGAGTGGAGTTTGAATAATTTGGGGTTTTATACGAGCTTCTAGTGAAAGAACGTGCATGTTACTTATAAATTCACAACCTCACGCCATAAGGAAAGAAGAAGAAAAAGGATGTGTCAAAAGAATATGTATGCAAAGCTGTTGGTGTTTGAGTATATAAGAGTATTGTGGCATTGATAATATTGGGAAATACTTAAAATGACCTCTTTAGATCTTAAAAAGAGTTGAATAAATTCACTGATATTTAAGCAGTTCGTCAAGATGGGCAGGGATGCTCTTTAAAAAAGGTTTTCGTTTTTTCCCCCATTTGTTGCTTCTAGAATAGACATTAATGCTCTGTTTTTTATTAACTCACGAGGAGATAAAAGTTTACCTTGTCTGCAATTTCTTTTTAGGGACTAATGGTACACATCTACCAGGCGGTTGACGACAAGCAACCATCTGCATTGGAGATCTGGTAATCTTTCTTCAATGCTTCACCTTAGTTGTCACAGAGACAGCTTGGCTTGGGAGATTCGTTCCCATCAGATGTGTACCATGATAGAAGAAATTCAGAAGTAGATGCATTTTTAAAAATAAATTCAGTGGTAGAAGATGGGGCCTTCCAAGTCTGTACAGAAATCATTTGATAAATGGCAATTTGGTTGGTATTACATCCAGGGTTATAAGATGACTTCTCCTATCCAATACATTTTTGCTTGTCGTTGGTTGTCAATATCTTACTAACAGATCTATTAGCGCAGTGCTTCCCCACTTGTAATTTAAGAAGGCTGTCATCCATTTTTTTCGAGTTTATCGGATCCAACTGTATCTTTCGCTATGCTTCCAAGTGTACATGCTTTACTGGTTCAATGTTACAGCTTCTGATTTGCTCGAGTGTTGAAGTTTAGAAACACCGGTACGGTCTTAATGGATGATGCTATGTTACTGATCGACTTCCACATGCTGGCTGTTTCTAGGTAACCTAAGTCATTATTCTGCTTTCTGATTTTCCAAAGCAGCACTCGATTAATCCATCTTTTGCCCGAACATCGCTCGACTCGATCACTCTTGTAGGATGTTTGTCTTTGGACAGGGTTCATTCATTTCTTTTTTCTACTTATAAATAATGCTGGTTTGGTCCTGACCACTGCCGTGAGTGCATGGTCAATTAGAGGTGGTAGTTGTTTTGGTGATGGTAGCAGTTTCAAACATTTGCTTGATTGGACGAGGGTGCACTCGCGCCAGGTTTGTAATATTAGTCGCCATTGATGCACACTTGCTAGGATCCGTTGGATATTAGTCGGCCAGATCATTTTGGCCGGAGAGAATGGGTTACATACTGTTTTCTTTCGGTTTTCACCCCCTAGCATGTCATTATATCTCTGCAAGCATGATAATGCATGGCCGGGTAACTAGTTTGCCTGAATGGGATGATTGAAACAGACATCTCGTATGATATTGTCCCTTTTGCTAGGAATCAGCGGCGATTAGGCAGGCGAGATTCTTGCCTAGACCGGCAAATGTGGATCGTGTGAATCTAAATTACTGACATAGGAGTAGTGGTTCTTGTGAAGACCCACTATATTCAATGGCTTTGATCATGTGGTCATGATTGACCCTATTGGTTTCTTCTCTCTTCTTTTCCAGTGTTGGTGGAAGGCATTGCTGTAGAATGATACTTAGGTCGAGGCGAAGTAGGCCTAACACCGAAAGCTCGTATGAGAGATTTTGTGGTGCATGATCCTGTGCGTGCTAGCGGCGTGCCCAATAGCTAAGAAAAGATGACCAGTTAAACCTGCAGTCTAAGTTTTGGTATACTTGCAATTTGATCTTCTAACTTTTATGATATGCAATCAAGTCCTCTGTTCTCAATTTGTGCAATCCAGCGCTCTAAGTTTTAACCTGTTCATTGAAGTCTTATGGCGTTCTTAATTTGTAAACGGCTTAATTAAATTAATAAAATTACTGTTGTTCTAATCAAGAAAGCTTTACTCATTCGAAATGGATAGTACTTTGGTAAAACTCAAGTTTTCTGTTTCCTCGGTCAGCTATGACAAAACGGTTTGTAGATCCGCTACTACATTAAGTTCATAATCAAGTTTAGCTAATCATTGCTTACAACAGGATTATGACTTGGATTTTTTCAAATGATGTTGGAGATAGCACCTGATACAGGCCATGTAAGGTGCACCACACTACTTCAAAGCGCGAGATATTGTTGCATTTTGAGATAATTATACAAAAAATGTTAAACCTATCGTACGGATATCCATTCAATTTTAAATCTTTCGCATTTTGATTAGTCAATGTAGTTCTTTCGGCCAATTTTTATCCTGAAATCACTTATGTGAACATCGATTGTTCTACGTGGCATGGTCACTACCGACATGGATAATTTTTGCAAATTTTTAACAAAATTCTATATATATATAATGAAAATAAAAAGAAAAGAAAAAGCAAATAAAAAAGAAAAAATAACAAAATAATAAAAAAATTTCAGAATTTTTTTTAAAATTTGCAAAATTGTCTACATTAGCATTGGCCTTGTCCTACGCCACGTAGGACAGCCAGTGTCTATGTTAGCAATATTTGGCCAAAAGTGGCTAGAATGATTATATTGACAAATTATCAAAAGGTTTAATTATGTAATTTTTTGTATTTCCACCTAAGAGATATAACACCCCATGAATTTGCGCGGTAAAAAGAAGCTTTTGTATTATTTCTGACTGTAGGCGTTGTAACTTTCCTCGATAATTAAGCATATCTAGAGTTAAATGAACAGTAAAATTACATCAGAAGTTTAATAGTTTATGTATATTTAATGCGATCAAATAGAATATCATATGCTATGACATATATTGCGACGGAAGGTTTAAAAATGATAGAAAATGTTAAAAATAATGGAATAATATATGAAACATGCAACTCAATGCACGATATTCAAAGTTTTTCTCGCATTAAGCGTTGAGTTACTTTATTTTAAGGAGAACAAAAACATGTAAACTTAACGACATGATTCACTAACTAGTGGTCCAAACTATGTGAATTGGCAACACAACTCATTTATTCAACCACAAGGTAACAACAATGAATAACGCAACCAATTGAACCCTCGATATATGAGAGAGAGAGAGAGAGAGAGAGAGAGAGAGAGAGAGAGAGAGAGAGAGAGAGAGAGAGAGAGGTGTTTGACTGATTTAGAAAAACTTACCTAGTTAGTCAAAAATCTATTGTAAGGATATCATTTTAGTCTCAAACTAAACAATTTTGCCAATATGCTCCTAAATTTTGCACGAACTTTTAATACAGTCCTTCCGGCCAATATCACTATAAATTGTTGACATGGATTCCAACCATCACTGGCCATCCTACATGGCGCACCGTTGTGGATAACTTTACTCAAAATGATGTCCTATGTGGACTGCGACATCGGCGTTTTCAACGTCAATTGGCCGAAAGGATTACCTAGGTATTTCGCATACATTAGTAAAATTGAAAAGTTAAGAAATGAACTAAGCCGCACAATAGGTTTAGGACGAAATGGGTTAAGTGTACTAGAAGTCCTAAAAATTATCATGAAAGTGCAATTAAGTCCTAAATCTTTCAAAAAGTATAATCAAGTTCTCAAACTTGTCATAAAAGTACAACTGACCCCTAAATTTTAAAAAAGTGCAATGAAGTCTTAAACTTGTCAAGTTAGTACAATTAAGTCCTAAAACTTATTACCATTTTCTATTTGTCAACTTGGAGGAGTTAATATAAAAACTTGATTGCATTTTTTGAAAGTTTTAGATTCAATTGCACTTTCACGACAAGTTTTAAGACTTTTAGTACACTTATCCCAGATTGAATTGGTAATTTTCCTATATATATGGTGTGGGCTAGTGCTCACGTCCATTGGTCATAGTTGTTCGAGAGTTTACAGCTGCTATGTCAATTCGATTTGTACAAACAAGTGATGTACATGACTCAACTACGATTTGACTCACGAGAATTCTTAGAGCAATATGAGTGTTAAAAAGCTTATGCATCGTAAAAACACATATTTAATTTGTGATTAGTAACTAAGGAGAGATTCGAACCCTCTATTTACATTAATCCCTCGAAAAATTAGTCGTGTAGGACGCTAACAATAGTCTAACATTTTGACCTCTGAACAAAAAGCCTGGGTCGACTATCATCACTTATAATATCTACACTGGATATTAAGTTTGTCGTCATCAAAATTACTTAATATCGGTCAACATTAGTGTCCCCACAAAAAGTAAGAAAAGTGGGGATTTTATTCCTTAATAAGCAAGGATACATTTATGATGCATTGGAAATGTTTTTAAGGACGCAAACTAGAATGCAGGATGCCACTAATTATTGCATACAAATGCTAATAGAATCCAGATAATAAGGTCTAGTAATGAGACTTCCTAAAAGCCAATAACCAAATATAGATGTTACCTTCTATATATGTAGGTGCATAGTTGCAATTTATGAGTTGGGCAGCAAAAGCAGACGAGAAAACAATTCAAAATAGTACAAGGTCAGGCTAATTCAAAAAAAAAAACACCAACTTTATCTTGAGTGATAATTTTAACCCACACTTTTTTTTGTCTAAAAAAAAACACCAACTTTTACTCTAGTCTTAAATTTGACCCCCGTGATATGAAATTTTCAAATTGTTTGGGCTAGATTTGGGATTTTATTGAAAGTTGATGATTTTTTATGAAATAAAAAAAGGTTCAAACTAAAATTGTCACTCAAGGTAAAGTTAGTGTTTTTTTTCGAATTAGGCCTAGATAAATCGTATTACTTTGCTCGAGGGCGTGAATTGGAAATCTCTCTAAAATTTAGACACGCCTTTTGTTTTTCTACCGATATTAAGAGCATTTCTGGCCTCTCACATTCATCATCCTCCTCAACTACACATATAAGCCATCTCTCTCTCTCTCTCTCTCTCTCTCTCTCTCTCTCTCTCTCTCTGCGAGACAGCACAAGTCTAAGAGTATAATGTTCTTTGTTAATGAAAGAATCGGGAGCAGAGGCCAAGAAATCAATGGCCAATGAAACGAGCCAAGTGGAAGTGGAACGAGAAAATCTGGCTATAGAGATCGTGGACCAACTACCCAAAACTGCCGAACCTCAATTTTATGAAGGAACGATGTTCGGTCTGCCGAGGGAATGGACGGCAGAAATAAGGCCACGGAAAGCCTCTTCGAAATACTTTGGTAAAGTGGATCAGGTAATGTTAGGGTTTCCACTCCTCTCCCCCGTCAGCACCTCTAATTTTTCTCTTTTAGGGTGAAAGAATAAGCTGATGAGATCTTAAATTTTGATTATTCTCAAACGTGTTTAAGATCGTGAACACGATTAAGGTTAGCTTCCTTATAGGAATCTTGTTACA
The DNA here is from genome assembly GCA_031216235.1 of Syzygium jambos. NCBI lineage: Eukaryota > Viridiplantae > Streptophyta > Magnoliopsida > Myrtales > Myrtaceae > Syzygium > Syzygium jambos. The sequence goes on from CM062230.1 coordinate 27,976,873, forward strand.
ATTTCTACTATGGTTGTCATGATCACACCAGAAACACGAGTCTTTAACGATAATAAACAAAAAAAAAAAAAAAACGAAACACACGTGGACATTATTGTGAAAAGGATGATACTTGGAGAATAGCGGAAAACTTCCATACCAATTGGCGGGAAATGACGAGCCATTGTTTTTATTGTGATTGCTTTCTTAGTTGATTTTGAGTACCTAATGTTTCGTCGTAAATGTCCTTACGACGAAATATAATTCACCGAAAGTCGTTCTTCGGCTCTTAATGAAAGGAGACTGGTTCTAGATCTAATTCCGGACAGAAGCAATCCAAGCTTGAATAAAGATCTCGATTTTTTACAAAAAATCCAGACGAAACCATCCAATTGCTAGTGGCGTCCAAAGTTCACAAAAACCTAAGCAACTATAGCTATGGAAACTGAAAGTGCGAAACTTGAAAGTAAAGATAAAAGACAACATTTGTTTTGTTCATGTGTGCCGAGGGGGTATTCTCTGTTGGTAATCAGACGCTATTTATAGCACAGACTTGGTAACCGTTTTTGGTGTTGTATCTAATCTTTACCATTGATTTCATCTCTACTGTTCATGTAATGACACCTGTTAATCAACTGTTATTGATCTTATCTTCTGTATGAAATAATAACCGCTTTTGAACCCATTTAGTCTCTGAAACGACAACCATCATCGAGCCTATTGGTTCTCTAAGATGACAACCGCCATCGAACTTTTCTCCGTTTAATACCTGTCTTTCAGAATGGTAAATGTCATCGAACTTTCTCTCCGTCTGACATCTGTCTCCCTGGACAATAACCGTCATCGAGCCTTTTCTCTGTTTGACATCTGTCTCTTGGGATAATAACCGTCATCGAGTCTTTTCTCCGTTTGACACTTTTCCCTCGGGATGATCACTGTTATCGAACATTTTCTCCGTTTGACACTTGTCTTTCGAGATAATAACCGTTATCGAGCATTTCCTCCGTTTAACACTTGTCTCTTAGGATGATAACCGTCATCAAGTCTTTTCTTCGTTTGACACCGATTTCTAGGGATGATAACCTTCATCGAGCCTTTTCTCCGTTTGACACCTGTCTTTCGAGATGATAACCGTCATCAAGCCTTTTCTCCGCTTGACACCTGTCTCTTAGGACGGTAACCATCATCAAACTTTTCTCCATTTGACACCTATCCACCGGAAATAAGGACTTTCGTTTAGCTTTTATGACTTGACGTCCATTATCCTTTTCATCAATGAATCGATGAAAAGCACCTTTAGTACTTGGACATCTATCTTTTCTGGAGCAAAGGCTTTCATCGAATCTTTCATAACTTTTTTCCGTCTGACACCTGTCCACCGGAAATAAGGACCTTCGTTTAGCTTTTCTGACTTGACGTCCATTATCCTTTTTATTGATGAAATCGATGAAAAGCACCTTTAGCACTTGGACATCTGTCTTTTCTGGAGTAAAGGCTTTCATAGAATCTTTCATAGCTTGACATTCGTTCTTCTCCTTGTCGACACCTTCGATGAAAATACCTTCAGCATTTTTTATCCCCCTCCATCTAAATTTTAAATTTCCCGCTTATGACTATCCATACCTGCCAGCTGCCATTTTAGTACAAGTGATGTCATATCTTGTCGTTTTATTCATATATCCTTACGACGAAATCTCTAATTAATTTCAGGTGTCAACACATAAAAAGCCTAGATGTATGGATCATTTCTAGAAATTGGATTATGACGGTAATTCAATGCTTTTAAAATCACAAGTAAAATTAAACTTGGCTTGCATTTACGAATCACGTTGTAATTTCTGGTATGATTTTAAAATCACAAAAGTGGTGCAAGTTCGCTTTAAGGATAAACTAACAGAGTGGAAACACAAGGACGTTATGAAATGAATGATAGATGTAGAGCGACAAAAAATTTCCTTACTGATTGACAGACAACGACAATGCATCGTTTTTCTGATTGCTCATTAAGTTTATTTTGATAACTGGACAAGCTCATTGAGTTTTCCGGCGGACGAAGCTAGGATGATCTCATCATTTCTAGAAAAATTGAATAATTGCACTGTCATTACATAACAATTGTTCTTACATTGCTGCATAAGTGTTCTCATGCGCGTCACTTATTTTGATGAGAACTCAACATCTGTTGCAGATTAAAAAAAACTTATTCAATGAGTCGTCTTGTTTTGTAGCTCGGAATCTTGTATTTTGGCCTGACCCTTGTTTGCCGCTTGATCCGATTGAAAGAAGAAAAGTGTAAACCTTGCTTGCTGTTGCTTGTTTTAATTGAAAAGTGTAACCCTTACTTGCTGCTGCTTAATTCGACTGAAAGAAGAAAGTGTTGTGTTTCATTTTTCTCTAAACATGTTTTTTTATAGCTAGCATAATTTTCATTCGCTAAACCACAAGGGCATTGGTAGAGGGCTTTATTCATGGTTTCAACTATTTTAACATAATTGCGCATTATTTTAAGGTCGATAATTTAAGGATAGCCATATCAATCTTAAGAAAGAGAGGATTATCATGATATGCTTTCTTCCTTTTGTAGTTCTTCTATGAGCCAGGAACAAGAAGACACTTTCGATCACCCAAAGCAGTGAAGAAACATCTGGGTCTTGACATGGGGCAAACTAGTCACAAGAGAAAACCAAAGGCATCAAAAGCGGCTAGTCAGTCTGAGGTAATTTTTGAATTACAAGAAAACAGTGATTCATTATTTCTTATAATGTATATAGGTACATTTTTCTTTTTCTTAAAAAATCAGTAGCATAATTCATACTTGTAAGATCAGAACCTTAATGGGAAGGACAAATTTGAATCAAAAGAGGCTGGCCAGTCCAAGATAATTTTTGAAGTACAATATCAATGATTAATTATTTCTCGTAATATACGTGTAAGTACATTCTTCTTTTTCATTTTCTTTTTTTAAAAAAGCCGTAGCACAATTCTTAACGGTGATTGACTTGCAACCATTTTATTATTTGACAAGAATGTTAGTGAGAAGGATGAAGTTGGCTCAAGCAGTAAGGTTGTAGAGGAGGACAAAGATGAGGAGAATAATCACTATTTTGACAAGATCGCTAAGAGGATCAGATGGCAACTCATAAATGGCAAACAAAATAGTTGGGATTTGCATGTCAAGGTTCCAGGTGCTGTGCAAGAACAATGGATGGATATGTTTCTCCAGCCCAACAACTATAACCAGGAAAGCAATCCACCAGGGATGAAGTAGATGATCCTATTGTTTGGTAATCACTCAAAGCAATGTGTGCTTTTGACGAGGCTTTTTCTTCCCCTGATTCTCTTCTTGTCCACAATGCATATAATTCATGGCTACATGAATGTATTGATTGTCGAAAGAACATGTTTGGCTTGCGGATAGAGTTCAGATTTGGGAAATATATATTTTTTTTGGTAAAGAAAGATTTGGGAAATATTTGCCGACTTAAGCAAACAAGAATTGGGAAACCGAAGTTTGTATCTACAGGTGGCTTGAGAAGTTACCTTGGTGAACTGGTTTATGAAATTATAGATTATGAGACTTGGGTGCAATTAGCTGCCCATCTTTTGGTGTTTCTATTATGCTCTAGCCTTTCTCATCTTCATTTGAAGACGTTGACTTGTATTAGGAACTAAGTGACCTTGGGTCAACTTTTTTGGACACCCTTGTACTCTTTATGTAATGAGTACTTTTCTGGGACTCTCCACTCTTTTTGCTATCAACTCAGATTTGTGTTTCTGTCATTCAATACCATTGGTTTTCTGCAATACGAAATATAATAATTTTAATGAGTTCTAGGTTGCAAATTAGTAGGTTGCAAAACTTATGTAATTTTTTTTGTATTGTCCACCTAAGAGATATAGCACCCCATGAATTTGCACGATAAAAAGAAGTTTTTATATTATTTCTGACTGTAGGTATTTCTCGACAAGTAAGCATATCTAAAGTTTAATCCATACTATAAAATTACATTTGAAGTTTAATGTTTTTTGTATTTTTAATGCGATCTAACATAATACATCATATGCTGACATATATCGTAATGATGGTTTTTGAAAATGATAGAAAATGTTAAAAATAATTATGCGATCAAACAAAATATATCATATGCTATGACATATATCGCAATGACGGGTTCTGAAAATGATAGAAAATGTTGATAATAATTGAATGAAATATGAAACAGGCAACCCAATGCACAATATTCAAAGTTTTGCTCGCATTAAGCATTGAGTTACTTTATTAAAAGAGAACAAAATAATATAAACTTAACCATGCGATTTAGTGGTCCAAACTATGTGAATTGGCCACACAGCTCATTTATTCAGCCACAAGGTAACAATAATGAATAAAGCAACTAATTGAACACTTGATATACTAAGCATGAAGCCTGGTTAAGGGGATTGGGTGGGGTAGGGACGTTTAGTTTCAGATGTGGGGTTCAACTCCAACGCCTTACAAAGAGCCAAAGTAAAAGTTTGAAAAAGAGAGAGAAGGATAAGGACAAAAAAGTTTGATTGATTCGAGAAACTTAAGCAGTCAGTTATAAGCTTATTTAACGCAGTTATAAATCATCCAATTTTGTTAATGTATTCCTAAACTTTGCGCGATTTCTAATACAGTCCTTTAGGCAAATTACCGCTAGAATTTGCTACATGGTATGCGGTCATTGCTAGCCATCCTATATGGTAGGGGTGAGCGGTTCCAGGTTTCGGGTAGGTTCCGCCTGGAACCTGGAACCTACCCGTCGAAACATAAAACCTGGAACCTACCCTGTCATAGGTTCCAGGGTCGGTTCCAGGTTCCAACAGGTTCTTTTTTTTAGTTTCGGTACCAGGTTACAATTCTATTCCATACAATACAATCAAACACCCCCCCTCGAAAAAAAGAAGAAGAAAACCTAGCATTCACAATAAAGGTGCATCGCCAAATCATCCCTAGATGATTCACTCTGATCAAAGCAAGAAGAAAGCCGAAACCTTGTATAATATCTCTAGTCACACGCTCATGCAAAATAAAGAAGTGCCAACGGATTAACACAGAACACGATAATGTTGATTAGATTAAACATCGAGAATTAGATGACAGCGAGATTCAATGATTAGTTTGTGCTTCCGTGCGGTACTATTATACATCAGGATTGTTAAATGCTTGGAAATGCACAACAGCAGCTGAGAGGGCCTCATCTGATACTTTAAAGAAAATATCAGCACACGCTTCAGTAGGAAAATGGTCTTAAATCTATAAAAAGCTTTTTATGATATAATCATGCACTGTTTCAAAAAACAAAATATGTCGCGCAGTTTCAAAGTTAGTGTTCAGAGGATAAACCTATAATAGCCTCATTCCTATGAGAGGAGAAAAAAGACAGAAACACAAGGAACTTTGAAACTTACAGGCGGCACTCCACACTTGTGCCATGGTTGCAGAAAGGGCAGCTGAAGACTGTATCAAGTCTGTCCATCCTCTTCTTAGTAGGGGTGTGCATGGTCCGGGTGGGCGGTTCCCACCCTGGAATCGTGGACCGCCTGCTGCAGGACCGGTTCCAAAAATTGGAACTGAGAACCGCCCGTCGGTTCCATGGACCCGCTCGAGAACCGGACTGCCGGTCCGGTCCGGTTCTTGTGCGGGTCCATGGAACCGGTCTCAACAAGTTTTCCTAGATAAGTAAAAAAAAAATTTGTGGACCAACATCGAATCAACAAAACAAAAGGAAAAGAATATAACTTTTCGTACAATTTCTACACTATGATCGATTATATTAACCACATCATCCATAAATCAAGTGGATACCCATTAATTATTGGGAAAAATGACCAAGGTATCCCAACTACACAAGAGCTTCAGACATAATAACAAAATTTCTTCTTCTTTTTTAAATTTTTTTGGTCATATTTTTTTAATTAAAAATTAAAAAATAAAATATATTATTATTATATTATCGGTCTGGTCTGGGTGGGCGGGTGGGCGGATCCACACCGGGAACCGGCCCAAACAGTACCGGTTCCGAAAAATTGGAATCAGGAACCAGACCGGTTCCCTTGGGAACCACCGGTTCCGGTCCGGTTCCGGGCGGTCCAGACGGATCCCGGTTCTTTTGCACATCCCTACTTCTTAGGAGGTGGCTTTGCCCGAGACTTTCTCTTCCCCATAGCTCTAGTTCCTTCTGCTTTTAGTCTGCAATCAATCAAACATGATAAATCCACAAATCCCAAATGTAATGCTCATACAGGCCTAACCCTGGCACCCGTGCATTCAATCTATGCAGTTCAGGTCAATAATACAGGCCAGAATTACTTATCACACAAAAGTTTAAAATTTGTAATCCAGAATAAAAAAGGGCATTCAAAAGTCAATTTAAGCAAAGAAAAATAAAATTAGAAACGGAGAAGCCCCGGAAAGAGTAATCTCCAGCTGATAATAAAAACCCAATTGAGAACTCTTACTGTTGTGATGAATCGAAAATATGCCTCCGGTGAAATTCTTTATGATTCTACTCTAGTTTCTCAGGAAAGATAAGGAAATCGATGCACTACGCGAAAACATTAAAAACCCCTTTTTTATTCAGTTTCACTCATAAAAAAGATCACAGGATCAAGAGACAAAAGTCTTCCTCTATCATGCCATTATAAGAGTCAGACTACCCTTCCACGAAAAGCCTCAAACAATTCAATCTAATCTCTCTATCAATCCAAAATCGCGAAAGAACAACTCTTTCCCCTGATTCTTCCATACCCGCTCAGTCCCAATCAAAAACGCAGAAAAGACAACGATTCCAATGAATTTCGCAATCAGTGCCTGGTTTTTCGCAAGAAATCGAAAGACAAAGACGACCCAGAAGACCGAAACCTCCCTATTCGATTGTGAACACCGAACTACGCGCAATCTACGAAAAGATTAGCAATGCATCAACGAACAAAGCCCAATCGAGTCATTCAAGAATCAAAAGGAGAGCAAGAATATGTACCGAGATCGATGAACAATGCTGCGGTTCTTGAAACGAGAGCACAAACCCTAGGCCCCAAGAGAAAATTTGAGAGATTTGGGAAGGCAATGAGGCAGCGCGGTCGGTATTTATAAGGTAGGGTCGATGTTTAATCTAATCGGAGTGACGGAGCTTCAGAGGAGGAAGACGGCGGCGAGCCCGAATAATCAGAGCGAATCCGTGTGGGGAGGTCACAGGACCTGCGGCGAAGAAGGCGAAGCGAGGCGGAAGTGGGAGAGAACGGTGGAAGCAAAAGTAAAAGTAGGAGCGAGGGCGAGGCACAAGCGGAAGCGGGAGCGAGGTAGAAGCGGAAGTGGGAGCGAGCTTTGGAGGATCAGGTGTGATTTAGGAGGAGAAATGAGCATTTGGGAATTAGGGTTTCTAATACTAAGTTTATGTTTTTGGTTCCAGTTACAGGTTCCGGTTCCTGTAGGAATCGGGAACCGAAACCGGAACAGCTGGTTCCTAAAAATGTGGAACTGGGAACCGAACCCTCTGTCCATGGAACTTGGAACCAAACCGGATCCACCGGGTCCGGTTCTTCGGTTTCCAGTTCTATCCTGGAACTGCGCTCACCCCTACTACATGGCATGCTGACATGAATAACTTTACTTGAATTGACGTCCTATGTGGACTACCATGTCGGCATTTTCGATGTCAATTGGCTAAAAGGATTACATAGGTATTTTGCATAAACGTTAATAATTACATTGGTAAAATTGAATAGTTTGAAAAAAAATTGACAATGGTTCAATAAGTTTAGGTCTGAATTGGTAATTTTCCCATTGTTCGGGCTAGTGCTCATGTCCATTAGTCGTAGTTGTTCGAGAATTTACAACTGCTATTTCAATCCAATTTGTGCAAACAAGTGATTTACACAACTGGACTACGATTGAACTCCCAAGAATTCTTAGAGCAATATGAGAGGAAAAGTGCCAAAAAAATTCTAAACCTTTTGTATTTTTTTTTTGGTAAGGCTAAACCTTTTGTATTTGTGCCAATTTAGTCCTAAACTTTTTACATTAGTGTAAATTTAGTTCTAAACCTTTTTTTGGTGCCAATTCAGTCCTAAATCTTTTGTATTGGTGCCCATTCAGTCCTAAATCATTTTGTCTTAGTGCCAATTCAATCTTTTCGGTCAATTTTGGTCGGATTTTGCTGATGTGGATGACGACCGGCAGACGGCCGATCACCGGTGCTGACGTGGACAGCTTTTAATAATATTTAAATATTTTTTGAATTTTTATTTATTTATTTTCTTTTTTTCCCTCCCCCCTCAATCATCTAGCCGATCGCCAAACCGGCTAGAGACCGCGACGAGCGAGTGCTCAAGCCCCGCCGGCGGCTGGGCGAGGCACAACCTCGTCGGATCTGGCGAGGCTCGCCTTCACTGTCGCTGGCGAGGGCGCACCTCACTAGTGGCCAGCGAGGTCGACCTCGTTGGCAGTTAGGCAAGGCATGACCTCGCCAATGGCTGGTGAGGTCGCACCAGTGGTCGGTCGTTGGTTCGGCGACTGGCTGGAAGATTTAAGGGGGGAAAGAAATAAATAAATAAAAATTCAAAAAACTATTAAAATATTATTAAAAGTTGTCCACGTTGGCATCGGTGATCGGCTGCCGGCCGACCGGCATCCACATCAGCAAAATCAGCCTAAAATTGGCCAGAAAGATTGAATTGGCACTAAGACAAAAATGTTTATGACTGAATTGGCACCAATACAAAATATTTAGGACTGAATTGGCATCAGAAAAAGATTTAGGACTAAATTGGCATAAATACAAAAGGTTTATGACTAAATTGGCACAAAAAAAAAGGTTTAGGACTAAATTAGCACAAATGTAAAAGGTTTAGAACTTTTTTGGCACTTTTCCCGCAATATGAGTGTTCAAATGCTTATGCATTGTGGATACACATAATTAATTTACGATTAGTCACTAAGGAGAGATTCCAACCCCCTATTTACATGAATCCCTCAAAAAATTAGTCGTGTCGGACGCTAACAATAGTCTAATATTTTGACATTTGAACAAAAAAGCCTTGGTCGACCATTATCACTTATAATATCCACGTTGGATATTAGTTTTATCGTCATCAAAATTACTTAATGTCGGTCAACAATAGTCTCTCCATATAAAGTAAGAAAAGTGGGGATTTTATTCCTTATAAGCAATAATACATTCATGATGCATTGTATATGTTTTGAAGGGTGCAAACTAGAATGCAGGATGACACTAATTGTTGCATAGAATTGCTAATAGAATCAAGATGATAAGATTTAGTAATGAAACTTCCTAAAAGCCACTAACCAAGTATAGCTATTACATTCTATATATGTAGGTACGTAGTTGCAATTTATGAGTTGGACAGCGAAAGTAGACAAGAAATATTAGGTAATAAATAAATCATATTACTTCGCTAGAGGGCGTGAATTGGAAATCTCTCTGAAAATTAGACGAGCGTTTTATTTTTCCCCTGATTTGAAGAGCATTTCTGGCCTCTTACATTCATCATCCTCCTCTACCACATATAAGCCACGTCTCTCTCTCTCTCTCTCTCTCTATACATATATATCTCACAGACAGCTCAATTCTAAGAGTATAGTGTTCTTTGTTATTGAAAGTATCGGGAGCAGAGGGCAAAAAACAATGGCCGATGAAATGAGTCAAATGGAAGTGGAACGAGAAAATCTGGCTATATTGATCGTGGATCAACCACCCAAAACCACATAACCTCAATTTTATGAAGGAACGATGTTCGGTCTGCCGAGGGAACTGACGGTAGAAATAAGGCCACGAAAAGCCTCTTCCAAATACTTTGGTAAAGTGGATCAGGTAATGTTAGGGTTTCTTCTCCCCCATCAGCACGTCTAATTTTTTTCTTTTTGGTGAAAGTATAAACTGATGAGATCTTAAATTTTGATTATCCTCAAATGCGTTTAAGATCGTGAACATGATTAAGATAAGCTTGCTTTTAGGAATTGCGTTGTAACTTTACTACGATTATTATGATTACACAAGAAACATGAGTTTTCTTTAACGATGATCAATTAACAAAATGGAAACACACGTGGACATTATTGCGAAAAGGATGGTACTCGTAGAATAACGGAAAAGTTCCATACTAATTGGTGGGAAATGACGAGGCGTCAGTTTTTATGATTGCTTTCTTAGTTGATTCCATTACCTAAAAAGCTCATAAATATGCATAGAGATGATGTGTTGCTAATGAATATTAGGTTATCTAGTATTTGTAGATGTTTAGGCCATTGCTTAAGCCATCACTCATATTTCAATGGTCTGAAGGCAATGGAGAATGGTTTTAAGAATAGTCATATGAATCTCATGCAAGAGAGGACAATGATGACATGCCTTTTTCTTTTTGAAGTTCTTCTATGAGCCAGGAACACATAGACAATTTCGATCCCTCAAAGCAGCAAAGAGGCATCTGAGTTTGGACATGGTACAAACTAGTCATAAGAAAAAATCGAAGGCGTCAATAGCGGCTCGTCAGTCCGAGGTAATTATTAAATGACAAGATTAGTGATTCATTTTTTTTATTTTTTTCTTAAAAACAGTAGAACAATTCTTCATGGTCATTGACTTGCAACCATTTTATTATTTTCACTAGAATCTTCATGAGAATGACCAATTTGCATCGAAAGCGGCTGATCAGTCTAAGGTATTACAAGATCAGTGATTAATTATTCTTGTAATGTATGGGTATATTTTTCTCTTGCTTTTTCTAAAAGCAGTAGCACAATTCTCAGAAGATTAATTGTATTTGACCTGCAGTCGTTTCATTATTTTGACCAGAATTAAAGTGGCTGGTCGATCCAAGATAATTTCTTTAAATTATAAGATTATTGACTAATTATTTCCCGTAATGTATATAATTATATTTTTCTTCTTCTTTTTCATTTTCTAAAAGCAGTCACATAATTTCTTAATGGTAATTGACCCACAATCATTTTTTTTATTTTGATCAGAATGTTGATGTGAAGGACAAATTTGGGTCAACCAGTAAGGTTACTGACGAGAATAAAAGTGAAGAGAATCATCAATATTTTGACAAGATCGCTAAGAGGGTCAGACGGCAACTCACGTATTGCGAAGAAAATAGTTGGGATATGTATGTCATGGTTCAAGATGTTGTGCAACAACGATGGATGGACATGTTTTTTAAGCCCAACAACAATAACCAGGATAGCAACCCACTAGGGATGAAGTAGAAGCTGCTATTGTCAGTCAAAACAAAGTGCGTTTCTCATGAGGCTTATAGTTTCCCCTAATTCTCTTGTTGTTCACAATGCGATACTTCATCAGTAAATAAATGTACTGACTGTCGCAAGAACATGTTTGACTTGAAGATTTCTGGGTGACCAAGAGTACATATTAAGGAAATATTCGCCGCCATAAGCAAACAAGAAGTGGGCAACTAAACTTTGTATCTGCATGTGTAAAGAGAAGTTAACTAAACTTTGTATCTGCAACTAATGGGCTACGACAAGGACTTAGGTTTAACTCAGACAAATGCCATATCTTTTTCTTTAGGTTGTCCGAAGATAAAAACTCCTTATATTGGACCATACGCCTTTCTCCACGGGCACCCTCCCCATCAGGTATCTCAGTGTCTCTCTTGTTACGAGAAGGCTCACGCATGCGGATTGCAAGGGTTTAATAGAAAAGATTTTCCAGAAAATAGATTGTTGGGGAATGCATCATATTAGTTATTCAGGAAGACTTCAATTGGCCAAATCATTCTTATGCGCAGGAAATGTTAAAACTCACAAATCCCACAAAGTTGCATGAAAAGTAGTATGTTCACCAAAAAAGGAGGGAGAACTAGGCCTGCTCGATTTGAAATTCTGGAATAAAGTATTGATGGGCGCATGCTTTGGAGCCTCATCAATCATCCGTCCCCATCCCTATGGAGTACTTGGGTTCATCACACTAAATGTAGAGGTACTCCTATTATGCAATTTGACATGAAGGGCAGTATGGCTTAGAGTTGGCGATGTCTTCTTAAGCTAAGACTTGCACTAACACCTATTATCTCGATCAAACATATTGTTGCAAAGAGACATATAAGGAATTTAGACATGAGTGACCAACCATGGAATGGTATCAATTAATTTGGACCTGTGGGATTAGCAAGCATAATTTTATTGGCTGGCTTGTTTGTAGAGATAGGCTACTGACATTAGTAGCCCTATCACGATGGTTGTCTTCAATTGATACTAAGTGTAATTTTTGTGTGACTAGTATAGAAGACAGAAACCACTTATTCTATGAGTGCACTTGGATAGGTAGTGTGTGGCGTAGTATCTTGGCACAAAATGGAATTTGGCGTTCTGCAAGAGGTTGTAATCTAGAACTTCAATGGATGATCGGGGCCACCAAGGGCAAAAACTTGGAGGCGAGACTCCTCAAGCTATCTTTCTTAGCGACTATTTATTGCATATGGATGGAACATAACCGTAGACGGTTTCAAAACAAGTCCATTGAAGCTCATCTTTGTTGGCTAGGATTCGAAAGGTTGTAAGATGTAGGGCGTCGCTCTACAAATAATGTAGGCCTTCCTAGGCAAATATTTTATTGGCTACTGTATGGAGGCTTCCTTCTTCTATCTTCTCGCATAATTAGTCTCTTTGAAATGCTAAGGGTTTTCCCTAGGCCTTTGTATCTCATCTGATTAATGATATTCACATATTTACACACACAAAAAAGAGAAGTTAACTTAGTGTACTGCTTTATGAAATCGTACGTTATGTGACTTGGGAGAAATTTTTTTTCTAGCCTTTGCTTTCTATCTTGTGGTCTTTCTGTGATGCTCTAGCCTTTCTTATCTTCAAATGGAGATGTGTGGACTTGTATTAGGAATGAGTGAGGGTGGGTCAACTCTTTTGGACACCATGTTATGCCACATGATTTGTGGTGACATTTGAATTTTGACGATCCATTTACATAATCATTTTAACAGAAAGACAAAACGAAAAATTCAACAGCTCATCGGATTTTGGATTTGAGTACACGTTAAGATCCCAAGTGTTTCATTGTATCTTGCGAGTAGAAGTATAACATCATTAACAATTGCATGCCCTGAACCAGGTTCTTTTCGCTCACTTGTTCTTTACTTATATTTTTTTTTTGTTTTTTTGTTTTTGATAACCCAGGGAACCCCCGCACGGCCGACAGCCGGAGAGTAAACCCTGGGGGCGACACGTGCTAGCCACCACACACGTGCCACCGGTTAAGTCACCCTGCGGCGCCCGGGATTCGAACACTCAACCTTTTTACTTATATTGCAGTTTTGCAAATTTTCCACCTAAGAGATATAGCACCCCACCAACTTGTCGCGGTAAAAGGAAGTTTATGTGTTATTTCTGATCGCAGATACTGTAACTTTTCTTGATAAGTAAGCATGTGTAAAGTCTAATGTATATTATAAGATTACATTTGATTTTAACCTTTTATGTATGTCTGATGCCATCAAATGGAAGATATCATATCCTATGGCAGAGATCGTAATTATGAGTTGTGAACACAATAGAAAATTTTATAAGTAATCAAATCATATATAAGTCATGCAACTAAATGCGAACAAATTTTGCTCGCATTTGAATTACTTTAAACTATCTGACAAAAAAAATTACTTTAAACTATAATCCTCTCCAAATATGTGTAAATATATGCTTTAATAATGCAAACTTTGCTTTAAATAATCCAAAGAAAATTTTCTTTTCTTTTCTTTCGAAGATGTTTTTGAGGACACAAACCAGAATGTTGGATGTCACTAATTATTGCATGCAATTGCTAATAGAATCAAGATAATATGGTCTAATAATGAGACTTCCTAAAGGCGACTAACCAAGTATAGCTGTTACATTCTATATGTCGGTACATAGTTGTAATCTATGAGTTGGGCAGCGACCGTAGACTAGAAAACAATTTGAAATACTGTAAGGTAATAAATAAATTGTGTTACTTCATTTGAGGATGTGAATTGGAATTCTCTGTAAAAATTAGACGAGGGCTTTATCCCAATTTTAAGAGCCTTACTCTCCTCGCACATCATCATCCTCAACTACATGTAAGCTCTCTCTCTCTCTCTCTCTCTCTCTCTCTCTCTCTCTCTCTCTCTCTCTCTCTCTCTCATATTTTGTCTTGATAGCTCAATTCTAAGAGTACAGTCATCTTTGTTTTTGAAAGAACCTGCAGCAGAAGGCAAACAATCCAACGGCTGATGAAACCAGTCCAATGGAAGTGGAACGACAAAATCAATTGGCTATAGTGGTTGTGGACCAACCACCCAAAACTACACAACCTAGATTTTACGAAGGAACGGTGTTCGGATTACCGAGGGAGTGGACGGCAGAAGTAAGGCCACGAAAAGCCTCTTCCAAATACTATGGTAAAATGGATCTGGTAAGATTAGGGTTTCTACTATTCTTACTCAAACCCCAAACATCCCCTCCCTCTCTATATATTTTTACAGGATTGATAACTAGGATCAGCGTGTCTAATTTTTTTTTCGTGGGTGAAAGGATATAGTTATGAGATCTTAAATTTTGAAAATCCTCAAATGTGTTTAAGATCGTTTATGTGATTAAGCTTCACTTGCATTTAGGAATCACGTTGTAATTTCTAGATAATAAAACACGTAACACGAGTTCACTTTAACGATAATAAACTAACAAAACGGAAACACACAAGGACATTATTGCAAAAAGGATGATACTTGGAGAATAATGGAAAACTTCCCTACTAATTGGCGGAAACGGCGAGGCAATGGTTTTATGATCGCTTTTAGTTGATTTCGATTACCTAAAAAGCTCATAATTATGGATCATTTCTAGAAATTGGATTATGACGATAATTAAATGCTATGAAAATCACGAGTGCAATTAAACTTGGCTTGCATTTATGAATCACGTTATAATTTCTGGTTTGATTTCAAAATCATGAAAGTGGTGCGTGTTCTCTTTAAGGATACACTAACATAGTGGAAACACAGGGACATTGTGAAATGGATGATAAATGTAGAGCAATGAAAAATTTCCTTACTGATTTGCAGAAAACAATAATGCATCGTATTTGTGATTGCTTTTTAAGTTTTTTTTTATTACCGGACAAGCTCGTAGAGTTTTCTAGCGGAAGAAGTTAGGATGATCTCATTATTTCTAGAAAAATTAGATAATTGCATTGCGATTACATAACGATTGGTCTCACATTGCTGCTTAAATATTCTCATGCACGTCACTCATTTTGATGAGAATTCAACATCTGTTGCAGATAAAGATAACTTATTGAGCCATCAGTTGTGATAATGCGATTTCCATAAGTTATGTTATTTTGTAGCTCGGAATCTTGTGTTTGACCTAACCTTTGTTTGCTGCTTCATCCGATTGAAAGAAGAAAATTGTAAACCTTGTTTGCTCTTCCTTGATTCAATTGAAAAGTGTAACCCTTGCTTGCTGCTGCTTGATTCGATTGAAAGAAGAAAGTGTTGTGTTTCATTTTTCTCTAAACATGTTTTTTTTTGTAGCTAGCACAATTTTCATTCGCTAAAGCACAAGGGCATTGGTAGAGGGCTTTATTCATGGTTTCCATTACTTTAACATAACTGCGCATTATTTTAAGGTCGATAATTTAAGGATGGCCATATCAATCTTAATTAAGAGAGGATTATCATGATATGCTTTCTTTGTTTTGTAGTTCTTCTACGAGCCAGCAATAAGAAGACAATTTCGATCACTCAAAGCAGCGAAGAAGCATCTGGGTCTTGATGTGGGACAAACTAGTCGCAAGAGAAAACCAAATGCATCAAGAGCGGCTAGTCAGTCTGAGGTAATTTTTGAATTACAAGAAAATAGTGATTCATTATTTCTTGTAACGTATATAATGATTTTTTTAAACCAGTAGCACAATTCATATTTGTAATTGAATTGCAACCTTTTAATTATTTTGCCCAGAACCTTAATGAGAATGACACATTTGAATCAAAAGCAACTAGCCAATCCCAAGTAATTTTTGTATTACAAGATCAGTGATTAATTATTTCTCGTAAAATATATATAAGTACATTTTTCTTTAATTTTTTATTTTTTTAAAAACTGTAGCACAATTCTTAATGGTGATTGACTTGCAAGCGTTTTATTATTTTGACAAGAATGTTGATGAGAAGGATAAAGTTGGCTCAAGTAGTAAGATTGGAGAGGAGGACAATGGTGAAGAGAATTATCACTATTTTGACAAGATCGCCGAGAGGATCGGATGGCAACTCACAAATTGCGAACAAAATAGTTGGGATTTGTCTGTCAAGGTTCCAGATATTGTGCAAGAACGATGGATGGACATGTTTCTCGAGCCCGACAACTATAACCGGGAAAGCAATCCACCAGAGATGAAGTAGATGATGACGTTGTTTGGTATCACTCCAAGCAATGTGTGTTTTTGATGAGGCGTTTTCTTCCCCTGATTCTCTTCTTGTCCACAATGCATATTATTCATGACAACATGAATGTATTGATTGTCGAAAGAAAATGTTTGGCTTGCGGATAGAGTTCAGATTTGGGAAATATTTGCCGACTTAAGCAAACAAGACTTGGGGAAACCGAAGGTTGTATCTACATGTGGCTAGAGAAGTTACCTTGGTGAACTGCTTTATGAAATTATATATGAGGAGTCTTGGGTGAAATTAGCTATCTATCTAGTGGTCTTTCTATTATGCTCTAGCCTTTCTTATCTTCTTTTGGAGATGTGGACTTGTATGGGGAACTAAGTGAGGGTGGGTCAGCTTTTTGGGACACCCTTGTACTGATTATATAATGAGTACTTTTTGTAATGAGTACTTTTATGGAACTCTCCACTCATTTTGTTATCAACTAAATGAGAACTAATCGAGGTACGGGTCTATCAGTCAGTTGACAGTCTTGTGCGAAGCACAAGCAGACCTGCAGGAAACTGAGACTTCCCTTTCTGTCATCTTAGGCGTGGGAGGCAACTATACCTGTCTACCCGGAGATAACCAACCGGAGTTGACATAGTGTCCTACCTTCACCATCCAAGAGGCCCCGTGTTCCCTTCATATCTTTGTTTTCCTTGAAGGGAGGGAACTAAAGAGAACATGTGGACAAGCTTCCACCGTACTGAGAAGTTCCTTCCCCATGATATCTCATTGAGTCTTTTAAGGTCTTATTCTAGATCATTGTACTCTTTATATAATGAGTGCTTTTCTAGAACTCTCCACTCATTTTGTTGTCAACTAAGATTTGTGTTTGTGTCATTCAATACCATTGGTTTTCTTCAGTACAAAAAATAATAATTTTAAGGAGTTCTAGGTTGCAAATTAGTAGGTTGCATAACTTATGTAAATTTTGTTGTATTGTCCACCTAAGAGATATAGCACCCCAAGAATTGGCGTGGTAAAAAGAAGTTTTTGCATTATTTCTGACTATAGGTATTATAACTTTTCTCGATAAGTAAGCATATTGAAAGTTTGATCCATATTATAAAATTAAATCTGAAGTGTAATTTTTTTGTATGTTTAATGTCATCAAATAAAATATATCATATGCTGACATATATCGTAATGACGGTTTTTGAAAATGATAGAAAATGTTAAAAATAATTATGCGATCAAACAGAACATATCATATGCTATGACATATATCGCAATGACTGGTTTTGAAAATGATAGAAAATGTTAAAAATAATTGAATAAAATATGAAACAGGCAACTCGATGCACAATATTCAAAGTTTTCCTCACATTAAGCATTGAGTTACTTTATTTTAAGGAGAACAAAAATAAAGTAAACTTAACGATGTGACTCGCTAACTAGTGGTCCAACTCGATGAATGAAACATGAAACAGGCAACTTGATCCACAATATTCAAAGTTTTGCTCACATTAAGCGTTGAGTTCTTTTATTTTAAGGAGAACAAAAATAAAGTAAACTTAACGATGTAAGTCGCTAACTAGTGGTCCAAACTATGCGAATTGGCAACACAACTCATTTATTCAACCACTAGGTAACAACAATGAATAAACAACTAATTGAACACTCAATATATAGACACGTGGCCCACTGGTAAGGGGATTGAGTGGAGTAGAGACTTTTAGTTTCAGGTGTGGGGTTCGACTCCCACGTCGTGCAAAAAGATAGAATAAAAGTCTAAGATAGAGATAAGGATATGGAGAAAAAAGTTTGATTGAGTAGGGAAACTTACCTAGTCAGTTACAAACCTATTTAGCGGATGTCAATTCAATTATAAATCGTCTGTCTTTGTTAATGTATTCCTAAACTTTGCGTGAAATTCTACATAGTCCTTCAGGCAAATTATCGCTAGAAATTGCTACACAATATCCGGTCATTGCTGACCATCCTACATGGCACAATGACGTGAATAACTTACTCGAACTGATGTCCTATGCAGATTGCCATGTCGGCATTTTTATGTCAATTGGTTGAAAGGATTACATAGGTACTTCATATAAATGTTAAAGATTACATTGGTAAAATTGAAAAATTTTGGAATGAATTGACATTGGTTCAATAAGTTTAGGACTGAATTGGTAATTTTCCCGTAGTTTGGGCTAGTGCTCACGTCCTTTAGTTGTAGTTGTTCGAGAGTTTACAACCGTTTTTTCAATCCAATTTGCACAAGCAAGTGATTTACACGACTGGACTACGATTTGACTCTCAAGAATTCTTAGAGCAATATGAGTGTTCCAAAGCTTATGCATCGTGAATACACAATTAATTTGTGATTGGTCACTAAGGAGAGATTCTAACCCCCTATTTACATTAATCCCTAAAAAAAGTAGTCGTGTAGGACGCTAACAATAGTCTAACATTTTGACATTTGAACAAAAAGCCTTGGTCGACTATCATCGCTTATAATATCCACGTTGGATATTAGTTTTATCGTCATCAAAATTAATTAATGTCGGTCAACATTAGTCTCTCCATATAAAGTAAGAAAAGTGGTGATTTTATTCCTTAATAAGCAAGAATACATTCATGGTGAATTGTATATGTTTTGAAGGACGCAAACTAGAATGCTGGATGTCACTAATTATTGCATACAATTGCTAATAGAATCCAGATAATAATAATGAGACTTCCTAAAAACCACTAACCATGTATAGCTGTTACATTCTATATATGTCAGTATATAGTTGTAATCTATGAGTTGGGCAGCGAACGTAGACTACAAAACAATTCGAAATACCATAAGGTTATAAATAAGTTGTGCTACTTCATTCGAGGACGTGAATTGTAAATCCCTCCAAAAATTAGACGAGCGCTTTGTTTTTATCCAATTTTAAGAGCCTTACTCTCCTCGCACATTCATCATCATCCTCAACTACATGTAAGCCACCTCTCTCTCTCTCTCTCTCTCTCTCTCTCTCTCTCTCTCTCTCTCTCTCTCTCTCTCTCTCTCTCTCTCTCATATTTTGTCTTGATAGCTCAATTCTAAGAGTACAGTCTTCCTTGGTTTTGAAAGAACCTGCAGCAGAAGGCAAACAATCCAATGGCTGATGAAACCAGTCCAGTGGAAGTGGAACGACAAAATCAATTGGCTATAGTGGTTGTGGACCAACCACCCAAAACTACACAACCTAGATTTTACGAAGGAACGGTGTTCGGATTACCGAGGGAGTGGACGGCAGAAGTAAGGCCACGAAAAGCCTCTTCCAAATACTATGGTAAAATGGATCTGGTAAGATTAGGGTTTCTACTATTCTTACTCAAACCCCAAACATCCCCTCCCTCCCTATATATTTTTACAGGATTGATAACTAGGATCAGCGTGTCTAATTTTTTTTTCGTGGGTGAAAGGATATAGTTATGAGATCTTAAATTTTGAAAATCCTCAAATGCGTTTAAGATTGAGTACTTGATTAAGCTTCGATTGCATTTAGGAATCACATTGTAATTTGTAGATAATAAAACATGTAACACGAGTTCACTTTAACGATAATAAACTAACAAAACGGAAACACACGAGGACATTATTGCGAAAAGGATGATACTTGGAGAATAACGGAAAACTTCCCTACCAATTGGCGGAAACGGCGAGGCAATGGTTTTATGATCGCTTTTAGTTGATTTCTATTACCTAAAAAGCTCATAGTTATGGATCATTTCTAGAAATTGGATTATGACGATAATTAAATGCTATGAAAATCATGAGTGCAATTAAACTTGACTTGAAT
Source organism: Syzygium jambos (assembly GCA_031216235.1). Lineage (NCBI taxonomy): Eukaryota > Viridiplantae > Streptophyta > Magnoliopsida > Myrtales > Myrtaceae > Syzygium > Syzygium jambos. The sequence continues at coordinate 27,997,098 of CM062230.1, forward strand.
TTATGAATCACGTTGTAATTTTTGGTATGATTTCAAAATCACGGAAGTGATGTGAGTTCGCTTTAAGGATACACTAATATTGTGGAAACACAGGGATGTTGTGAAATGGATGATAGATGTAGAGCAATAAAAAATTTCCCGACTGATTCGCAGAAAACGACAATGCATCGCTTTTGTGATTGCTTTTTAAGTTTATTTTGATTACTGGACAAGCTTGTACAGTTTTCCGGCGGAAGAAGTTAGGATGATCTCGTCATTTCTAGAAAAATTAGATAATTGCACTGCCATTACATAACGATTATTCTCACCTTGCTGCTTAAATGTTCTCATGCACGTCACTCATTTTGATGAGAATTCAACATCCGTTGGAGATTAGAGATAACTTATTGAGACATCAGTTGTGATAATGCAGTTTTAATAAGTTATGTCATTTTGTAGCTCGGAATCTTGTATTTGACCTAACCCGTCTGCTGCTTGATCCGATTGAAAGAAGAAAAGTGTAAACCTTGTTTGCTGTTCCTTGATTCAATAGAAAAGTGTAACCCTTGCTTGCTGCTGCTTGATTCGATTGAAAGAAGAAAGTGTTGTGTTTCATTTTTCTCTAAACATGTTTTTTTTTATAGCTAGCATAATTTTCATTCGCTAAAGCACCATGGCATTGGTAGAGGGCTTTATTCATGGTTTCCATTACTTTAACACGATTGCGCAATATTTTAAGGTCGATAGGTTAAGGAGAGTCATATCAATCTTAAGTAAGAGAGGATTATCATGATATGCTTTCTTTGTTTTGTAGTTCTTCTACGAGCCAGGAACAAGAAGACAATTTCGATCACTCAAAGCAGCGAAGAAGCATCTGGGTCTTGACGTGGGACAAACTAGTCGCAAGAGAAAACCAAATGCATCAAGAGCGGCTAGTCAGTCTGAGGTAATTTTTGAATTACAAGAAAATAGTGATTCATTATTTCGTGTAATGTATATAACGATTTCTTTTTATTTTTCTTTTTCCCTTTAAAAATCAGCAGCACAATTCATACTTGTAAATGACTTGCAACCTATTAATTATTTTGATCAGAACCTTAATGAGAAGGACAAATTTGAATCGAAAGCGGCTCGCCAGTCCGAGGTAATTTTTGTATAACAAGATTAGTGATTAATTATTTCTCCTAATATAAATACATTTTTCTTTTTCTTTTTCTTTTTTCAAAAGCTGTAGCACAATTCCTAATGGTGATTGACTTGCAATCGTTTTATTATTTTGACAAGAATGTTGATGAGAAGGATAAAGTTGGTTCAAGCAGTAAGGTTGGAGAGGAGGACAAAGATGAAGATAATTATCACTATTTTGACAAAATCGTCAAGAGGATCAGATGGCAACTCATAAATGGCGAACAAAATAGTTGGGATTTATATGTCAAGGTTCCAGATGCTGTGCAGGAACGATGGATGGACACGTTTCTCAAGCCCGACAACTATAACCGGGAAAGCAATCCACCAGGGATGAAGTAGATGATACTGTTGTTTGGTATCACTCCAATCAATGTGTTTTTTATTAGGCTTTTCTTCCCCTGATTCTCTTCTTGTCCACAATGCATATAATTCATGACTACATGAATGTGGTGCTCGTCGAAAGAACATGTTTGGCTTGCAGATTTCAGACTTCTGAGTTACCAGGAGTTCAGATTTGGGAAACATTTGCCGACTTTAGCAAACAAGAATTGGGGAAACCAAAGTTTGTATCTACATGTGGCTAGAGAATTTACCTTTGTGAACTGCTTTATGAAATTATATGTTACGAGACTTGGGTGAAATTTGCTTTCTATCATGCTCCAGCCTTTCTTATCTTCATTTGGAGATGTGGACTTGTATTTGGAACTAAGTGAGGGCGGATCAACATTTTTTGGACATCCTTCTGTTCTTTATGTATTAAGTACTTTTCTTGCACTGTCCACTCATTTTGCTATCAACTAAGATTTGTGTTTGTGTCATTCAATACCATTGGCTTTCTTCAATACAAAAAATGATAATTTTAACTCATTCTACGTTGCATATTAGTAGGTTGCAAAATTTATGTAATTTATTTTGTATTCTTCACCTAAGAGATATAGCACCCCATGAATTTGCGCGGTAAAAAGAAGTTTTTGTGTTATTTTTTACTGTATGTATTATAACTTTTCTGGATACGTAAGCATATCTAAAGTTCAATACATGTTATAAAATTACATTTAAAGTTTAATGCTATCAAACATAATATATCATATGCTGTGACATATATAGCAATAATGGGTTTTTAAAATGATAAAAAATGTTAAAAATAATTTTGTGATCAAACATAATATATCATATGCTATGACATATTTCACAATGACGGGGTTTCGAAAATGTTAGAATATGTTAAAATTTTTGAATGATATATGGAACCGGCAACTCACTTCACAATATTAAAAGTTTTGCTCGTTTTAAGCATCGAGTTACTTTATTTTAAGGTGAATAAAAATCATGTAAACTTAACGACATGATTCACTAACTGGTGGTCCAAACTATGTAAATTGGCAACACAACTCATTTATTCAACCACATGGTAACAACAATGATTAAAGCAACTAGTTGAACACTCGATATGTACAAAATAGAGAGAGAGAGAGAGAGAGAGAGAGAGAGAGAGAGAGAGAGAGAGAGAGAGAGAGAGAGAGAGAGAGAGAGAGAGAGAGAGAGAGAGAGAGAGAGAGAGAGAGAGAGAGGATAAGGATAGAGAAGTGGTTCAATTAATTTAGGGAAACTTATCCAGTCAGTTATAAACATATTTTACGAATATCAATTCAGTTATAAACTATTAAATTTTGCCAATGTATTCTTAATCTTTGTGCAAAATTTTAGTATAATCCTTCCGATCAATTATCGTTGGATATTACTGCATGGCATCCAGTCATCCCCAGCCCTACATGACATGTTGACATGGACATCTTTACTTGAACTGACGTCCTATGTGGACTGCCACGCTGGCGTTTTTGGCATCAATTGACCGAAAGGATTATATAGGTACTTCACATAAAGGTTAAATATTATATTGGCCAAATTAAAAAGTTTAGGAAAAATTAGTATCCATACAATATATTTAGGACTGAATTGATACTTTTCCCATAGTTTGGGATAGTGCTCACATCCATTGGTCTTAGTTGTACAGAGTTTACAACCGCTATGTCAATCCAATTGTTCAAACAAGTGAGTTATAGGACTTGTGACATCCCGAATTTCAGCCCATTTTTGGGATTTATAAAACGTGTAATTTGTCAGTATGCTTATAGTAAAATCTAGCCCGGGAACTGATCACTCCCGGTTATTGTTTTTAAATTAGAGATTTCGCTAGAATCGCACTCGATCGAATTTGACCGTTATTTAGACCCCAAACTTGGCAGTCGATTTTCGGGAGTAATGAACGAAATAAATTGGACGATGTCGAGATTAGCGTGGCCAACATTGAGATTGTCAGGAATAGTGGAAAAGTGAATTTTCGATCGGGTACGAATTTAGACTAGTAGACCTCTCTCGTTATAGTTTGATTTTGATTAATTTGGTCTTTGTCCCTTATTATATTCGAGATTTAATTTAGACTGATAGATCGTTTTCGATTTTAAATTTGGATCGTCGAATCGCAATTAATATTTAAATGTTTATATTTCTTTTCCCTCTCTCTCTCTTTCTCTCTCCCTCACTCCCTCTCCCTCACTCCCTCTCCTTCTGTTGCGCCGAGACTCCCCCTGCCCGCACGTCTTCTCTTCTCTCTTTCCCGTGCGTCTGTCCCGTCCCTCCTTCCTTCTCTCTCTCTCTCTCTCTTCCCCTGCATGCAACGTCCATCACGCACGCACACTCCCCCCCCCCCCCCTCTGACACACCCCACTCTCCCTCTCTCTTCTTCTTTTTCTTCTTTCTTTCTTCTTCTCTCTCTTCTATCTTCTCTTTCTTCTTCCTCCCCCAGCCGACTGGTTCTGCTTCGTTTCTGCCCATGCTCGCCGGCTGCCATTCGACCGCCCATCCACCTCAGCCCGACGCCGCCCAAGAAGCAGCCGACGCCGCCGTCCTGCTCGTGCCGTCGTCGCGCCGCCGCGTCGCGCGGCAACTCCGCCCGACGCTGCTTCCTCCCCTCCCGAGCGGACGAGCTCGGCTCGTCGCCGCTTGCCGCCGCGTCCGGCGAGTCCCGGCCGCCGTCCTTCTCACCCCAGCCGACTGGTTCTGCTTCGTTTCTGCCCATGCTCGCCGGCTGCCATTCGACCGCCCATCCACCTCAGCCCGACGCCGCCCAAGAAGCAGCCGACGCCGCCGTCCTGCTCGTGCCGTCGTCGCGCCGCCGCGTCGCGCGGCAACTCCGCCCGACGCTGCTTCCTCCCCTCCCGAGCGGACGAGCTCGGCTCGTCGCCGCTTGCCGCCGCGTCCGGCGAGTCCCGGCCGCCGTCCTTCTCACCTCAGCCAGCAGGCCCGTCCCACGCATCACTCTCCCCTTCTCTTCTCCACCCGTGAGCCCCTCCCCCTCTCTTTCTCTCGTTTTGGCCGTGGGGGAGCACCTCACCGGAGGAGCCGCCGTCGCCGCCGCCGGTGCTGCCGCCGAGAGCCACCACCCCACGCCTCACCACCCTCACTAGTTCGTCCTCTTCCTCCTCCCTTCTCCCCCAGCCGCGTGAAGATCGGCTTCCCCATCTAGGCCTCCATCGCACGCACGCCGGGAGGATCGCCGTCGCCGCCGCTATCCCGCCGCTGCCCAGCCTTCCCCATCGCATGTTCAGCTCGGTTTGAAGCTTAGAACACCCGGTGAGTTTGACCCTAAACCCTAATTAGGTTTAATTGCATTTCTAGATGGGTTTAGGGGTTAAATTAGGGTATTTTATGGGTTAATTGGTAGAGGCTGTTAAGGGCTGGAATTGTGGCGTTTTTGGTGGCCAAGGATGATTATTTAGTCGAGGTTTAGCGGCCCATATAGTGCTATGATGTGGTGAAACATAGGTGCCGAGATTTGGACAAAATGGAGGACTTAGTGGGTGAAATTGATAGACCGGGTGGTGGCTGTTCTACGGGCTTAGTGTGATAAATTAATGGAAGTTTAGTGACTCGAGAGGCATTGTTCAATGGCTGAACAGATTGGGTTAGAATGGCTCGGGTTCGGAGTAAGTTCGGGCCTTAAGTGTGGATTTTAGTGCGCGCCTCATTAGTTCTTGTGAGGGCTGATCCAAGTGAAGTTTTGGGGAGTTGAATGGAGCATTTTGAAGATGACTATTGGCCTAGAATTTGTGGTTTAGTGGCTGGCCACGACGGGATTTGATTTAGGTGAGGCGTGATCAAGTTGGGGTTTAATTGTGCAATTATAGGGAATGATCGCATTGATCGATTGACTAGCTAAATGAGCCTTGTTTGTGATGGATTTATGATGCCATGTCGCACATCTAGCAGGACCAGGAATGGAATAGCTTGGCGGGCCTCGAATTCGAGAGTTCTTGTTAACCCGGTTATGTGGATTGTGCATGGATTGTGTGTCAAGTTGATGCCATGGCTTATTTGGATTGATTGTTTGATTGGGCATGTGGTTTCATGAAATTGAATATGCGTGGTGCTAGTGCGCGTGTTGCATCGTGGTGCAAGTGAATGCCCAAGTGTGAATATTATAGCCATGGGTGTGCATCTCAAGCATTGGCACGGCATGTGCATATACGAATGTGCCCGAATGACATGTGCATTGTGATCACCTAAAATGCCCTGATGCGTCTTACGCGGGATTCAGATAAAAATTGGTGCTTGTGAATGTGTGATCACAATAAACCCTAATGCGTTTTACGCGGGGTAGTGAACCCGTCCCGAGGCGTGTTACGCGGGACGATACCCGGTTTACCGGAAGATGACCAACCGAGGCGTTTTACGCGGGTAATGTGTCATGAGTCTGATGCGTTTTACGCGGGCTAGAGATCGATCTCAAAGTGATAGACCTGATGCATTTAACGCGGGTCGGAGGAGAAGTGGATAAATGGCAAGAGAGTTAGCATGCAAGTGTGCGATAATGCATTAATGAGGCATGAGCATGAGTGCGGGCATGAGCATATGCATGACATGCGTCGTGACGTCGTGATACGTGCTTATGTGCCGTGATTGAGTTCTGTGGCGTGATTACGATTATTTGTTAAATGCCTAACCTGCAGGGTCCAGTGAAATTTAGATTTAGGCCCGAAGGCCTGAGTCAGCTTATGTCTTGAGTTATGCGTTGTTTAGTACTCGTTATGAGGTGCACGTTACCCTAGTTTAGGTTTAGGGAATTACTCACTGAGATTATTCTCATTGTTGTTTAAACCACATTTTCAGACCCCTAACCTTGAGGATGGCAGGCGTACCGATGCGTTTTGGGAGGAGCCCCGGCTAGTTGTAGTGCCTGACCGCCGAGTCGCGTGTCCCCCATTTTGACGTTAGTGGTCGTCGAATCGCTTTTGATTTTTTTGAGTGTGGGTTGTATATGAATGTTGTATATGGTTTCCCATAGTAATATAAGTGTTTATTTTGTAATCTTGTTCTCATTTGTGGCTATCCTTGGTTTGGTGTTATAGTTCTGTACGGGTGTTTGATTTGCTTCCGCATGTGCTTTAAGACTCTGTGTTGGGCGTTGGGTCGGCGACGCGTCCTGGGACGTCGCACTCGAATCGACCATGGCAGGGATGCTCGCACGTCGTAAGGTTCGGGGCGTGACAGGACTTGACTACGATTTGATTCTCAAGAATTCTTAGAGCAATATGAGTTCTCAAAAGCTTGTGCATCGTAAATACACATAATTAATAAGTGAATAGTCACTAAGGAGAGATTCTAACCCCCTATTTACATGAATCTCTCCAAAAAAATTACCGTGTAGGACGCTAACAATATTCTAACATTTTGACCTTTGAATAAAAAGCCTTGGTCGACTATCATCACTTATAATATCCATGTCAGATATTAGTTAATGTCGATCAACATTAGTCTCTCCATATAAAGTAACAAAAGTAGGGATTTTATTCCTTAATAAGCAATAAGACATTTATATATGACTTATCGGTATATGTTTTAAGAACAAAAACTAGAATGCTGGACGCCACTAATTATTGCATACAATTGCCAATAGAATCAAGATAATAAGGTCTAGTAATGAGGCCTCATAAAAGCCACTAACCAAGTATAGCTGTTACATTCTATATATGTAGGTAATTGATAACAATTTGAAATACTATAAGGTAATAAATCGACTGTGTTGCTTCGTTTGAGGACATGAATTAAAAATCTCTTCAAAAATTAGGCGACGGCTTTATTTTTCTCCCTATTTGAGGAGCATTTCTGGCCTCTCACATTCATCATCCTCTCTCTCATATTTTGTCTTGATAGCTCAATTCTAGTATAGTCTTTTTTGTTCTTGAAAGAACCTGCAGCAGAAGGCAAACAATCCAATGGCTGATGAAACCAGTCCAATGGAAGTGGAACGACAAAATCAATTGGCTATAGCTGTTGTGGACCAACAACCCAAAACTGCAGAGCCTAGATTTTATGAAGGAACGGTGTTTGGACTGCCGAGGGGATGGATGGCAGAAATAAGGCAACGAAAAGCCTCTTCCAAATCCTATGACAAAATGGATCTGGTAAGATTAGGGTTTCTACCATTCTTCCTCAAACCCCCAACACCCTCCCCCTATATATTTTTACATGATTGATAACTAGTGCAATTAAACTTGGCTTGCATTTACGAATCACGTTGCAATTTCCGGTATGACTTCAAAATCGCAAAAGTGGTGCAAGTTTGCTTAAAGGATAAACTAACTAAGTGGAAACACGAGGACGTTATGAATTGGATGATAGATGTAGAGCGTCGAAAAATTTCCTTACTGATTGGCAGAAAATGACAATGCATCTTTTTTATGATTGCTTTTTAAGTTTATTTTGATTACTTGCTGGACAAGCTCATAGAGTACGTAGTTCAGCGGATGAAGTTAGGATGATCTCATCATTTCTAGAAAAATTAGATAATTGCACTGCCATTACATAATGATTGTTCTCATATTACTGCTTGAATGTTCCCATGCACGTCACTCATTTTGATGACAATTCAACATCTGTTGCAGATTAAAGATAACTTATTGAGCTATCAGTTGTGATAATGCATTTTCAATAAGTTATGTTATTTTGTAGCTCGGAATCTTGTATTTGTTTGCTGCATGATCCGATTGAAAGAAGAAAAGTGTAAACCTTGTTTGTTGTTGCTTGATTCAATTGAAAAGTGTAACCCTTGCTTGCTTGCTGCTGCTTGATTCGATTGAAAGAAGAAAGTGTCGTGTTTCAATTTTCTCTAAACATATTTCTTTATAGCCAGCATAATTTTCATTCGCTAAAGCACAAGGGCATTGGCAGAGGGCTTTATTCATGGTTTCCATTACTTTAACAAGATTGCACATTATTTTATGGTCGATAATTTAAGGATAGTCATATCAATCTCAAGTAAGAGAGGATTACTATGATATGCTCTCTTTCCTTTGTAGTTCTTCTATGAGCCAGGAACAAGAAGACAATTTCAATCACTCAAAGCAGTGAAGAAGCATGTGGATCTTGACGCGGGACAAACTAGTCACAACAGAAAACCAAAGGCATCATTATTGCTTGTAATGCATATAAGTACATTTTTCTTTTTTCTTTTTTAATAATCAGTAGCACAATTCATACTTGTAATTGACTGGCAACCTTTTAATTATTTTGACCAGAACCTTAATGAGAAAGACAAATTTGAATCAAAAGCGGCTGACCAGTCTGAAGTATTTTTGAACTACAAGATCAGTGATTAATTATTTCTCGAAATATATGTATAAGTACATTTTTCTTTTTCGTTTTTTTAAAGCTGTAGAACAATTCTTAATGGTGATTGACTTGCAACCGTTTTATTATTTTGACAAGAATGTTGATGAGAAGAATAGAGTTGGTTCAAGCAGTAAGGTTGGAGAGGAGGACAAAGATGAAGATAATTATCACTATTTTGACAAGATCTCCAAGAGGATCAGATGACAACTCATAAATGGCGAACAAAATAGTTGGGATTTATATGTCAAGGTTCCAGATGCTGTGCAGGAATGATGGATGGACATGTTTCTCAAGCCCGACAACTATAACCGGGAAAGCAATCCACCAGGGATGAAATAGATGATACTGTTGTGTTTATAAAATTATATGTTATGAGACTTGGATGAAATTTGCTGTCTATCTTGTGGTCTTTTTATTATGTTCTAGCCTTTCTTATCTTCATTTGGAGACGTTTGACTCTTATTAGGAAATAAGTAAGGTTGGGTCAACTTTTTTGGATACCCTTGTACTCTCCACTCATTTTGCTATCATCTAAGATATGTGCTTGTGTCATTCGATACCATTGGTCTTCTTCAATACGAAAAAGATAATAATAAGTTTAATGAGTTCTATACTGCAAATTAGCAATTGTAGAAAATTTTAGCACTTTTGTAACTCTCCCTTTTAAGTATTACCTGGGAAGAACTTTATTATTTTCTTTCAACATTTATAAAAAGTGTAGTTGATTACATATAAAATTATCTATGTCATATAACACCGACATTTAGTAACTTTCCAACTGTTTTTGAGTCCCCATATTTTACATTAATATCTTATATGAACTAAGGATTCCATCTTTTGTTCAAAAGACAAAGATTCGTATGAAATAAGATCCCATTTAATGAATACCTTGTATTAAGATATATATATTCCAATTTTAAAAAAATAAAAAACATCTACGCCCGAACAAAGTACGGGTATGCTACAAGTTGTACATAAGACGGTAGAGCAAACGAAAATGAACCCAAACAAGATCAACTTAGCTGCCTTTTCATAAAGACATTCTTGAACACCAATCATAATATTCACTAAGTGTGGGTAAATGACAAATCATGATATTCTAATATGATTGTATATGGCAATCTTGGCTTTCACAATAAGAGTGATAAGGTAGGAGTCCCGCGGTCATTTGATGTCGCGACTTGTCCTCAAAGTACACCACCTAGGACTTCGGCTAATAGATTATTAAGCATGGACCTAACTCGGGCTCTCCCAAGTCCATACCAATTCACGATTTATGGTTCAATTTCTTAACATACAAGTCATTTTCAATTTGAAGTTGCTACTGATTAGTTTACGATGGGTCGATTAAAAACCCAAATAAAGTATAGGAAGACATTTTTTATTTATACGAATAAGAGATTATGAGTATGGGGACTTGATTGCGTGCAGCTTGTATCGATTTTATTACTTCCTAACATGTGGAGTGATTTCCGACAAAAAAAAAACACATGTAGGGTGATCATGCGGGTGCACAAACCACCAAAGTAACACCTAATAATCAAAGCTTTAAATAAATTGCAATAAAATGGAAGAATTACTTACCTCAAAGCAATGTATGCATCTATAATGTTAGCTAGAAAATCACATAACAACCTAAATATAATTTTTAATTAACACGCAATTTCACTCAATATCTTTAAGTTTTCTATTATTTAAATAAAAACTAACCTATATGCAATGTATGTAATGCGATTACCCAATGACATACAAAATTTGTTTATTCTATCATGAATTGCAGCTTTTAATAAACCTAACAGATAAGCTATATGACATGCAATTTTAATGAAATGACCTAATTATTTAGACCTATCCTAAACATGCAACATTATCTTCAAAGAAAACAATTCAAACTTTAACTAATCTTTTTGGATTTTCTTTTATAGGAAATAAAATCAAACAAAGGATAACCGCCACCATCAATCAATCCACGCAATCCGCAAGATTTGGCTTATCTATTTAAATTTGAAAACATAATAAACCAACGACCATATTCAAGTGGTTATGGATATTGATGGAAGGTTTTCCGTTTGAATTTGAAAACAAAATAAATCAATAATCGTATCCAAGTGGTTTAGAATTGAAGATTTTCCGTGCCACCGGGTATCGTATCTTGTGATTAGAAATCGGATTGCCATCCAAGCTTTGTATTAAGTTGGGGAAGTTTCCTAACTTGGGGGATATTCGAATATTTTACGGAAGCGGAATATCATTCACAGATCCAATTAACATCAAAATATCTCAAACAAGGAAACAAAATATTCAAAAATCAAATTAGATAAAATTTCTTACCTAATTCAAAATATCATGCGGATACATTGGCTCGGGATCATGGACGAGGGTGACAATCCTCGGCTAAGGATGGCTCGCCGGTGGTGGTGCTCTCAGATGGTGACCGACAGGGACTTTCGACCAAAGGACAGCTCGTGGACTTGGCCGCTCGGTGTGAACGTGCTACAGGGAGGCTCAGTGTTCGCGATGTTGGTGGGGCTTCGGGCATCACCAATGTCGCTACCCTCAAGATCTATCTCCTCCAGTGAAGAATGTCTGGGATGATGATGTCAGATATGTCGTCTAGAGAGCACAATTATGCATGAGATGACTACTTGCCTGAATCCTGGGAAAGTAAGAAAATATTAATGGGTGGTGAAGATGAGATTTTTATGGAGAATTGTCCTCCTCCCTTTTTGGACGTGTCGTCCTTTGTCTTGTAGTTGTGAAGAACTCTTCCTTTGTCAAGCTGCGCTCACGAACGTCACCGCTGGATCACCATCTTCAATCTTCGAGGGCACTGCAATATTTCTTCCTCGGCTGGGAACTTCTTGGCACTCACCTGGACTCACCCAAACATCTGACGGAATTCACTTCGAGATGCTTGTTGCCTATCGAAAACACTTGACAAACCATCGGGAGATCAGAGTCGTGGTGATGCCAAAGGGTTGGAGTTCGATCCGAGAAACAGGGCAGCGACACGAGTCGTTCAACTGGAAAAAACGTCTTTCTTTCTTTCTTTTCTCTCACTGTTGTGGCCGTGTATTGAATTGTGTGGCCTCCCCCTTGATCGTGAACCTATGAGCGTGCAATTAGGGGCTTTAACTTTCCAATCTTCAAACATCTTAAGAGATATATCCTATTTTTCCCAAAAGAAAAATTTTCTCTGATCAAATCTAATTGTGATAATATCAAACGAGATTACCCAACTATTCAATATTTTCCACTTGGCATTTCAATTTTTGGCCTCTTATGATGTACATGAGCTTGGCCAAATTTTGCTTCACTTGTGGGCTTAGTCCAAATAATTATTAAATTCATAGCCATCAACTCGAGTCTATCCGCCGTCGGTTCAATGCAAATGCAATAATATGGGAAAAATACTAATTCAAATGCTCATAATCTATATGCAATTCAACTAATTTTTTTTGTTTAGGGATTGGGATCGATTCCTAATTTTTTATGCAATGGATGACTAACTGGGTTGCAAAAATTTAAGTGTCAACATTTGATTAACAATATTATCTCCAGGCAAGTTTGCCATAAGATCCAACATTCCTGTGGCATTTCATGTAGGAGATCTTCATTAGATTTATCTTTCCTTAAAAAATGATTTAGTTGGTGGTTCAAATCTCAAGTTGGAATCAGAATCGACCGAAAACAATTATAGAAAATCCTAATGACAGATTAGATAGGAGATATCCCATGTGGGCTTGACATGGAAAGGGAAATATTAGTATCTTGCACGAGTAGGGGATAACATAACGAAATATAAATAAGAGAGCGGATCAAATTAAATTAAATTAAAAAATTATTACATCATTAGTTTTGCTTGGATTAAGGAAAGAGAAGACCGATGAATATAGGTTTTGTTTAACTCCTAGTTGTCGTACCATGACCATTCATGGGTACGCTTCGGTATCCTAGATTACTTTTCAGAGTAGTTTCAGAATTCTTCATATTTGTGTTCCAAAGTCTTCCTAATTAAATAGGGAAAATTGTACAATTAGTCCTAAACCCGGTTGTACGGATACCACTTCAATCTTAAACTTTTCAATTTTACCAATTGAGTTCTAAACCTTTTCGCGAAATTTCAATATAGTATTTCCGGCCAATTTTACTCGATAATTGTTAATGTGATGACGTGCGAGTAGGACAACCGGCAATGACTAGATCGTCATGTTGGCGATTTGCAAGGAAAATTGGGTAGAAGAACTATATTGAATGGCCAAAACAAAGAGACATTAATGACTTATATTTTTCGGTGTTTAGCTGAAACTTGAAAATGAACTAGCAAATGTTTTCTGTCGTTTCATATGGAAAATCTAATTTGATTTTTCTTTGTGCATTCCTTTTAATAGTTTTTTATTTTTTTAAATTGAATCTTTAATTATTTAATATTTTTTTTCTTTTCCTTCTTCTTCTGCTAGTTGCCGACCACAACAATGACCAGCAACAGGTGAGGGACAAGCCTCGCCATAGGCCAATGAGGCTCAAGCTTGCCAGATTTCGGCAAGCCAAGCCAAATCCAACGAGGCCGGCAAAGCCTTGAGCTTGCTGATGTGGCGAGGCTCGAGCTCATCCCTTGCCTGTGGCGAGTCGCCGGCAGTTGCTATGGTAGGCCACCAGCCAAGGAAAAAGGAAAAAGGAAAAGAAAGAAAAGAAAAAAATTAAAAATTCAATTTCTTAAAAATATTTTTATATGAACAAATATTTCATTGACTAATGAGCCAAGCCCAAGCACCGCGGACTTGGGCTCGGCCTTTGTGAGCCTGAACTTGAGTGCCAGGAGCAAAGCTCGAGCATATGGGACCCAAGCACGGCATTTATGACCGAGGCTCTGATGGCACTAGGGCTTCGAGTCTAGCCTCGATGGACCCGGGCATTGCGGCGCCAAGAACCTTGCCTCGATGGACGGTGGTACTCGCGATGTAGATTCGTCAGTCGCGATAGACTCACGAAGAACCTGCAAAAACATAGCATGACTATGGTTGGTGTAGGGCGAAACAGAATCGGGGCAGCCTCGTCGCAATCAGTGCAACGCGTCAGGCAAGGATAGCAGCTTCGTCAGGGACCACGACAGGCTCGCGATGGATGGGCTCTTGGCACTCGGGACAGCAGCGCCGATGTAGGGCGGGAAGAGCAACACCGTCGTGGAACAGAGGATACGATGCAGGGGGTTCGTCCTGACGCGTCACGGGCAAGGGCACGTCTCACGAATACTCGAATCGCGACTTGAGGGGGGTAGGCAGCAGCTCATCGGTCGGCAAGGAGCAGCAGGCTCGGTTGGCAAGGGGGTAGCTGCGTCGTCGCCGATGCAGGCGGCTGTATGGGGGGTTTTGGCCAGGCCTTGGCTGAAAGCATCCTCATCTCTCCCTCTCTTTTCTCTCGTGTGTCTCTCTATTGAATACCGAATAATGCATTTTCCCCCTCTAATTGGGAGGCATAACCACGTATTTATAATGTTTAACCTAGGTCTAACCTCAAATTCCACTGGCTTATTTTAAGCCTTGTTAAGATGATTGGCTGAATTAACTGAAGGCATTCATTAATTAACTCTAATGGGCTGAAACTTGATTAATTTAGGCTCAATTAGGCCCACCTCCCCTTGTGAAATTCGCCCAATAGGTGTGTGCAATGGGCTTGCCGAAATTTACCCTTTGTGGGCTCAATTTAATAACGGGCTTAATTCATTTAGGACTTATTCTAATTAAACTCAAAGCTTTTTAACTTTATGGGACAAACCCAAGTCAATTGAAGCTCAAACTCTGTCTTATAGGCTTCATAGTTACGCCCAGTACACCCCTAGCCTAGTCAAATTTTCCCTGTAGTGCAGGCCCAGTCCATGTGACTGATTCAGGTTCATTCACCACCGTCTGTCTAATGCAAATGCAACTATTTGATGAATGCTCCTAAAAACTATATGTTATTTAATTTAATTATATTATTTTTGTTTAAAGGCTAAAGATTAGTCCCTAATTTTTTATGCAATTAATCTTTAAATTATTAGTCAAAATTTTGGTGTCAACGTATTAGGATTTGGCTCTCAAGAATTCTTAGAGCAAAAAGAGTGTGCAAAAGGCTAAACATCGTGAATATGTATAATTAATTTGTGATTAGTTAATAACAAGAGATTCGAACCACCCATTTACATGAAACTTTAAAGAAGTAGTGTAGGACGCTAATTATAGTCTAACATTTTGACCTTTGAGCAAAAAGCCTTGGTCGACCATCATCACTTATAAAATCCAAGTCAGATATTAGTTTTGTGGTTATCAAAATTACTTAATATCGGTCCACATAAGTCTCACCATATAAACTAACAAAAGCAGGGATTTTATTTCTTGATAAGCAAGAAGACATTTATGACGTATGGGTATATGTTTTAAGGACGCAAACTAGAATTCTGGATGCCGCTAATTAGTGCATACAATTACTAATAAAATCGAGATAATAAGGTCTAGTAATGAGGCTTCCTAAAAGCCACTAACCAAGTATAGCTATTACATTCTATATATATAGATACTAGAAAACAATTTGAAATACTATAAGGTAATAAATCAATCGTGCTATGGAAATCTCTTTAAAAATTAGACGGGGGCTTCATTTTTCCCCCTATTTAAAGAGCCTTTCTCGTTTCTCCCATTCATCATCATCATCATCAATTACATGTAAGCCATCTCTCTCTCTCTCTCTCTCTCTCTCTCTCTCTCTCTCTCTCTCTCTCTCTCTCTCTCTCTCTCTCTCTCTCGATAGCTCAATTCTGAGAGTATAGTCATCTTTGTTTCTTGACAGAACCGGAGCAGAAGGCAAAAAATCCAATGGCTGTTGAAACGAGTCCAGTGGAACTTGATCAAGAAAATCAACTGGCTATAGTAATTGTGGACCAACCAGCCAAAACTGCAGAACCTAGATTTTATGAAGGAACAATGTTCGGATTATCGAGGGAGTGGACAGCAGAAATAAGGTCACGCGAAGCCTCTTCCAAATACTGTGTTAAAGTGGATCAGGTAATGTCAGGGTCGTTTCTACTATTCTTCCTCAAACCCCCCAACGCGCCCGTTCCCTTTCTTTCTACACCACTGATAACTAGGATCAGCACGACTATTTTTTTTTTTTTGGATGAACGGATATACCTATGAGATCTTAAATTTTGATAATCCTCGAATGTGTTTAAGATCATGAACATAATTAAGCTTAGCTTGCGTTTGGGAATCACGTTGTAATTTCTAGTACGGTTATTCAAGACCACACGAGTAACATGAGTTTACTTTCATGATATTAAACTAACAAAACTCCACACACACGGACGTTTTTGTGGAAAAGATGATAGTTTGAGAATAACGGAAAACTTCGGTAATAATTGGTGGGAAACGGCAAGGGCGTCGTTTTTATGATTGCTTTCTTAGTTAATTTAAATTACCTAAAAAGCTCGCACATATAGATCAATTCTAGAAATTGGATTATGACGATAACCAAATGCTTTTAGAATCACGAGCTTAATTAAACTTAGGTTACATTCAGGAATTATGTTGTAATTTATATTGTAAGAATTCAAAATCATAAAAGTAGCGTGAGTTCCTCTAAAGATAAATAAATAGAGTGGAAACAGAGAACGTTGTGAAAAGGATGATCGATGTAGAGTAACGTTCTCTAAGCATGTTTCTTCATAGCTAACATAATTTTCATTCACTAAGCAACAAGGGCATTGGTAGAGGCCTTTGGCAACATAATTTGATTCATGGTTTCTGTTACCTTAACATGAATTTTATTTTACTTTATGGTCGATAGTTTTAAGATTAGTCATATCAATCTCAAGAAAGAGAGATTTATTATGATATGCTCTTTTTTTTTTTTTGAAGTTCTTCTATGAACCAGGAAAACACAATTTCGCTCACTCAAAGCAGTGAAGAACCATCTGGGTCTCGACATGGGACAAAGTAGCCACAAGAGAAAACCAAATGCATCAAAAGTGGCTGGTCAGTTTGAGGTAATTATTAATTACAAGATTAGTGATTCATTTTTCTTACGTTTTCTGTAAAACAGTAGCGCAAACTTTCAACCATTTCCTTATTTTCACCAGAATCTTCATGAAGAAGACAAATTTGCATCCAAAGCGACTCGCCAATCCAAGGTAATCTTTTAATTAAAAGATCGATGAGTAATTATTTCTCGTAATGTATATAATTACATTTTCTTCTTCTTTTTCATTTTCTAAAAGCAGTAGCATAATTCTTAATGGTAATTGACATGCAACCATTTCATTATTTTGATCAGAATGTTGATGAGAAGCACAAATTTGTGTCAAGCAATAAGGTTGCTGAGAAGGATAAAAATGAACAGAATCGTCATTATTTTGACAATATCGCCAAGAGAGTCAGACAGCAACTCATAAATGGCGAAGAAAATAGTTGGGGTATGTATGTCAAGGTTCCATATGCTGCGCAAGAAAGACATGTTTCACAAGCCCGACAACAATAACCCGGAAAGCAATCTACCTGGGATGAAGTAGAAGCTATTATTGTTGCTCAAAACAATGTGTGTTTCTCACGAGACTTACTGTTTCGCCTAATTCTCTTGTTTTTCACAGTGCAATACTTCATGAGTAAATAAATGTATTGATTGTCAAAAGACATGTTTGACTTGCAAATTTCTGGGTGACCAAGGGTACACATTCAGGAAATATTGGCCGACATAAGCAAACAAGAAGTGAGGAAACTAAACTTTGTATCCGGATGGGTCTAGAGAAGTTAACTTAGTTAACTGCTTTATGAAATTGTAAGTTATGAGACTTGGGTGAAATTTGTTTTCTAGCTTGTGGTGGTCTCTCTGTAATGCTCTAGCTTTTGCTTTCTATCTTGTGGTCTTTCTATTATGTTCTAGCCCCCTTTCTTATCTTCATTTGGAGATTTGTGGACTTGTATTAAGAACTGAGTGAGGTTGGGTCAACTCTTTTGGAACCCCTCTTACTCTTTATGTTACGCCAGATGATATGGTTTTCTCCAAGAAAAAGTCAATATATCTCATGTTTGTAGAGCTTTCTCATGAGAAATTGATGTAAAACCCATAGTCTAATATGGAATTTTTATACTGAGACTTCTTGAGATTGCTGGTGTATATACTTATGTAAATATAATAACAAGCTCTTCCTTAAGGATTGCCTCTAATAGTGACACATAGTATTCTAAATTGCAAGAGATTGATCATTCTCTTCGTAATGAATAAAACTATCGTGATTCCTATCAAGAAAGCTTTACTCATTCGAAATGAATAATATTTCCGTAAAACTCAAATTTTATGTTTCCTCAGTCGGCTAAGACAAAAAGTTGGAACATCTGCTCCAATTAGGAAGATAATTAGAAGAGTGGCGTCTTTTTGTCGAAAATTGTATCTATTAATGAAATAATTTTTTTTTCTTGTGGAAGCGTTATTTCGCGAAATGATGTGTCAACAAGGAGGTGTGATTAAGTTAACTAGTACAACAATTTAGGAAGAGGTATCTATTTAAAAATTGTGGCTTTTGAAAGGGTTACCTTTGACACCCATTTGACTCGCTTATTTTACACTACCGCCCCGAAAAAAGAAAAACTTAACTCAATTTTACACATTTAAGCCCTCGAGTTCGTTTATTCTCTATTCAGTACAAGGCCCTATTCGAAATCATGGTTTTTCGCACTTCAAAGAAAGACGATCGACAGATTCAAGAGTCGATCTTCAATTCGACTACACGTTAGAAACCTAAGTGTTTCATTTATCTTGGGAGTAGCAGCAAAACATCGTCTAACAATTGCCCTGAACCAGGTTTTATTCTCTCACTTGTTTTTTTAGTTATCTCTTGATTTTGCGAAACGTACGTAAGTACATTGTTTTTCCACCTAAGAGATATAGCACGTTAGCACCCCACAAATTTGTCTCCGTAAAAAAAAGGTTTTGTATTATTCACTCATTAAATAGTCTAATCTCTAAAGGGATATGATTGGACTTTCTCGTTGTACGTAGGTAAATCTTATAGCTGTTCTTGATAAGTAAGCACATCTAAAGTGTAATGTAATATTATAAAAATTACATCTGAAGTTTAATGTTTTATATATGTTTAATGCGATCAAACAGAATATGTCATATTTTATGATATATACCGCAATGACGAGTTTTGAAAATGATAGAAAATGTTAAAAATAATTGAATGGTATATGAACCATGTAACTCAATGCACAATATTCAAAGCTTTGCTCGCATGAAGAGTTGAGTTACTTTGAAGGGAAAATGATACAAACAGTCCCTGAACTTTGGCCCAATGTGTAATTTGATCTTTGAAATTTTAATTTGTTCAATATAGTTCCTAAACTTTAATCTAGTGTGCAATGTGATCGTTGAACTTTTAATTTATTCAATGTAATCCCTGAACTTTTGGTACATGTTCAATTCAGTGCCCGAACTATATGAAAATGTTCAATGTAATTCTTTCCATTAATTCAAGTTCAAGGACTACGTTGAATATTTTCATATAGCTCAGGGACTGAATTAAACATGTACCAAAAGTTCAGAGATGACATCGAACAAATTAAAAGTTCATGGACCACACTCAACATTCACCTAAAGTTCAAAGACTACATTGAACAAATTAAAAGTTTAGGGATCAAATTGCACATTAGGCCAAAGTTCAATGACTGTTTATGTCATTATCCCTACTTTGAACTATAATCCTTTCAAAATATGTGTAAAGATCAATAATGTGAACCTTTTTTTTTTGTTTGGTCGAGATATAATTTGAGCTTTAGTATGTAGAAATATTTAACATTTTTTAAGGAGAACAAAAATCATGTAAACTTAACGACATGATTTGTGATTTGCTAACTAGTGGTCCAAACTATGTGGGTTGGCAACACAACTCATTTATTCAAGCACAAGGTAGCAACAATAATAAAGAAACTAATTGAACACTTGATAAGCAAAAAATAGAGAGAGAAAGAGAGAAGGAATAGAGAAAGTGTTCAGTTGATTTACATAAGCATACTTAGTCGGTCATAAACCTATTATATGGATGTCAATTTAGTCATAAACTATTTATTTTGCCAAAATATTCCTAAACTTTGTGCAAACTTTTTAATACATCCCTTCCAGTTAGTTAACTCCAAAAATTGCTGACATGGCATCTAGCCATCACCCTACATGGCAAGCTGACATGAATAACATTACTCAAACCGATATCCTACATGGACCACCATGTTAGTGTTTTCAACATCAATTGGCCGGAACAATTACATTGGTAATTATGCAATGGTTTTGCATTATATTGACAAAATGAAAAGTTTGTGATTGAATTGGCATCCGCACAATAGATTTAAAAATAAATTAGTACTTGTCCTGCTCAATATACATATATATAGTGCGAGCCGGTGCTCACGTCCACTTCATACTTGTTTGAGAGTTTACAATGCCTATGTCAATCCAATTTGTAAAAAAGAGTGATTTACACGACTAGACTATGATTTGGCTCTCAAGAATTCTCATAGCAATATCAGCGCAAAAGGTTATGCCTCGTAAATACACATAATTTATTTGTGATTAGTCACAGAGGAGAGATTCTATCCCCCTATTTACATGAATCCCTCAAAAAACTAGTCGCGTAGGACAGTAACTATAATCTAACATTTTGACCTTTGAACAAAAAGCCTTGGTCGTCCATCATTACTTATATTATCCATGTCAGATATTAGTTTTGTCAACATCCAATTTTCTTAATATCGATTGACATTAGTCTCTCCATATAAGTAAAAGAAGTAGGGATTTTATTCCTTAATAAGCAAAAAGACTGTTGCAGAAGTCAAACGATTGAACAGTAAAATATACTAAACAAGAAAATAAATCAGATATCCGATTTACATAGTTCGATCGTAATGACCTATGTCCATAGAGAATGCAACAATGAATTCCACTATAGATCAAGCGATATAACGGAGATTACAACCATACTCGAGTCACTCAAATACTCTAAGTATTTCTCAAACCCCAATTACACTCGATAACTCACACAGTATTTAGCCCCACAATTCATCATGAAATAATATATCAATCTTACGAAGGAATTACACACAAATTCTTACCACAAGAATTTGATTGGTTTCAACACTAAAAGCTCTCAGAGTGTAATTCATAAGCAGAAGCTCATCTTTGATGATATTCACAAATAACATCCCCTTCTTATTTATAGGCAAGAATTGGATCCAAATTATGAAACCTCTTTTTAGGAAATGTTCTCCAATTATGAAACCTTTTCCAACTTGGAAATCATTTAGAGGAAACCTATTCAAAATAGGAAACCTACTTGAATTAGAAAACTTTTCTGTTCGGGATCAAAATCGAGACATAATTTTAACAATCTCCACTCTAGCTTGATGTTTGAGCCAAATCATATTCGCTTTGTCAAAACTTTGCCAAAAATCTGAACTTCACTACTACTCTTCCATAGCTCCTAATGGGCTCAATCATCACATACATCTTTCAAGTCCAAGTCTTGCTTAAACTTCGCCATAATCATGGACCTCACCAGATCACCAAGTCTGCATGCACCTTTAACTACTCCATAAAGATTTCTAACATAACCTCCTTAATCGCAAATAAAGCAAAAATCATTGCATCCATATCTATCAGGAGATCAACTACGCACCTTGTCAATATCCAAAGTTATAGCAACTATTGGCTCTACGAGCTTCACCTCGCTACATGCACCACCTGTGTCGATTATCACGCTAGTATTCTATATCTCGAGAGTTTTTGGTTGCAGCTCCACCTTAAGTTGAACACCGTCTAGATCCGTATAAACACTGTCAATAACACTCTTACCCAGAAGTACTGGAGACTAATCAAATGTAACTTCTCTGCTAACAACAGATGAATTTAATTCTGGGCACCATAACTTATAGCCCCGCTCACCTTGTGCATGATCTAGGAACATGCACTTTCTTGCCCTTCCATCGAGTTTACCCTCACTAACTCGAATATAACACGGGCAACCATATATTCTAAGAACATATAATTAGCAATGTTACCTGACCGCACTTTTTCGAGAGTCCAACATTCAATCACAATCAATGATGATCTATTCTTCAAGTCACTCGTCGTACTAAGCACATCTACTAGAAATCTCCTACCCATACCAGCACTAAAGAGCATTTTATGAGCTGTCTCTAATAATATTCTGCTCATCAACTCTGTAACATGTTGTGGTTCATTGGCACTTAGACACTATGCCTTCCTTCATACAAAATTCATTTAACAACTTCGAGCAAAACTTTATACTACTGTCAGTCCGCACCTGCTTGATCGTTTTACCAGTCTCTTTTTCGATCAAAACTTTCAACTACCTAATTCTGACAATAGCATCAAACTTGTGCATTGGCACAAACACTCAAGTATTCTTTGAATAGTCATCAACAACTATTAGCATAAATCCAGCACTATTCCTCGAACGAAATCATGACAACTTGCAAACATTTAAGTGAATTAATTTTGTAATTTCTGCAGTTTCTTTGATAGTCGTACCAAACTGCACTTTCCGCCGTTGATCTAAATTGTAGCACCTGCATACATTTAGTTCATCAGCAACATAACCATATAGCAAATTTCTTTCACTTAAAACCTTCAAGCTTCTCTCGCTAATGTGCCCCAAACGCATATGCCACAATTCAGACTCTCAAACGGATGCTTCCGACGTCTCCACGGCGAATTCCATCACTGTCTCACCTTAAAACTCATACATGCCATTGTGTTTGATTCGTCTCATTATTACCAAGGCATCTCGAAGAACCTTCAGAACTCAACATTTTGAAGAATACAGATACCCAGTTGAATCCATGGCACTCAAAGAAGTTAGATTTTTCTTCAACTCTAAAACATGCCTCACTCCAGTCAATGTCCTCACAATATCATCATACATTTTGATTTTAATATCACCAACATCTACAACATCGTACTCAGCATTGTTCCCCAACTGCACTTTACTATTATCCGTGCACTAATAAGTAGTAAACCAATTCTTATTTGGTGTAGCAAGAAAAGAACAACTATAATTCATAATCCATCTGCCAAACGACGAATCATTGTGACAGGCAAGACAAAATCACCGCTATCCGAATTACTGTCTACTGTAGCTGCAATATCATCTGTAGACCCAACTCTAATTCCTTTATCCTTGTCGTTCTTCATCTTAAGGCATTCCCTTCTAAGATGCCCCCTCTTGCCACAACTGCAATAGCCAATCCTAGACTAACTACGTCTATTTGAGTTTATACTACATCTGTTAACACGTGTATTAGTTCTTCCTCTATTTTCACCTACTAAAGCAGTAGATACGTGTTCACCAGATTCTCTTTTACGAAAGTCCTCACTCAAATTTAAATCTCAAACACCATCAAACGTCAAGCTTGTCGATCTAGCTAGAGGAATTACTAAGAGCAATAACAGTAGTATTCCAACCATCAGGCAATGTTAATAATAGAATCGAAGCACATACCTCATCTTCAAAGTCAATATCAACTAACTCAATCAACTAACGATCACATTGAATTCATTAATATGATAAGCAACTAGCGCACATTTGCTCGTCTTCAAATTAAATAGACGTCACATCAAGTAGATTTTTGTTGATCGTAGAGGGCTTTTCGTACATGTCCGACAAGGCTTCCATCAAACCCACAGTTGTCATCTCTTTCACGATGTTAAACGCGACGTTGCGAGCCAACGTCAGCCGAATAACACTCAAAGCTCATCTATCCAACAATACCCAATCAACTTGCTTCATTGTCTCTAGCTTCTTCCCAAATAGGGGCAAGTGCAGTTTCATCCAATATAGATGACCATCAATTTGCATCTTCCAGAAACTGAAATTCTTCCCATCAAATTTGTCGATTCTCACTTTCCCTTCTTCTATCGCCATCGATTCGCTTAAACTCAACCAAGCCAGGCTCCGATACCAATTGTTGCGGAAGTCAAGCATTCAAACAATCAAATAGACAGAATAAAAAAATAAATCGGACATCAGATTTACATAATTTAGTCATAATGACCTACATCCACGGGGAGAGTAGTAATGAATTTCACTATAGATCAAGTGATAGAATGGAGATTATAACCACACTTGAGTCACTCAAACACTTTAGGTGTTTCCCGAGCCCCAATTACACATGATAACTCACATAGTTTTTAGCTCCACAATTTTTTATGAAATAATATTTCAATCTCACGAAGAAATTACACACAAATTCTTACCACAAGAATTTAATTGGCTTAAACACTAAAAGCTCTCAGAGTGTCATTTACAAGCAAAAGCTCCTCTTTGATGATCTTCACAAATAACATCCC
This sequence comes from Syzygium jambos, assembly GCA_031216235.1. Lineage (NCBI taxonomy): Eukaryota > Viridiplantae > Streptophyta > Magnoliopsida > Myrtales > Myrtaceae > Syzygium > Syzygium jambos. The sequence goes on from CM062230.1 coordinate 28,021,326, forward strand.
CTTCTTATTTATAGGCAATAATTGGATCAAAATTAAGAAACCTCTTTTTAGAAAACCTTCTCTAATTAGGAAACCTTCTTCAACTAGGAAACCTTCTTCAACTAGGAAACCATTCAATTAGGAAACATATTCAAAATAGGAAATATACTTGAATTAAAAAACTTTCCTTTTCGAGCTCAAAATCAAGACATAATTTTAACAAAGACATTTATAACGTTATTGTTATATGTATTTAAGCATGCAAAACTAGAATGCTGGATGCCACATATTATTGCATACAATTGCTAATACAATCAGCATAATAAGGTCTAGTAATGAGGCTTCCTAAAAGCCACTAACCAAGTATAGCTGTTACATTCTATATATGTACTAGATAACAATTTGAAATACTATAAGGTAATAAATCCACCGTGTTGCTTCGTTTGTGGACATGAATTAAAATTTCTTTAAAAATTAGAGGACGGCTTTATTTTTCTCCCTATTTAAGGAGCATTTCTGGCCTCTCACATTCATCATCCTCCCTCTCATATTTTGTCTTGATAGCTCAATTCTAAGAGTATAGTCTTCTTTGTTCTTGAAAGAACCGGGAGCAGATGGCAAACAATCCAATGGAAGAGGAACGACAAAATGAACTGGCTATAGTTGCTGTGGACCAACAACCTAAAACAGCAGAACCTAGATTTTATGAAGGAACGGTGTTTGGATTGCCGAGGGGGTGGATGGCAGAAATAAGGCCACGAAAAGCCTCTTCCAAATCCTACGGTAAAATGGATCTGGTAAGATTAGGGCTTCTTCTATTCTTCCTCAAACCCCCCAACACCAACACCCACCCACGCACCCAACCCACCAACACCCCCCCCCCCCCAAATTTTAAAGCACAAATGCAATCAAACTTTGGCTTGCATTTAGGAATCACGTTGTAATTTCTTATATGACTTCAAAATTATAAAGGTGGTGCGAGTTCGCTTTAAGGATAAACTAAAAGAGTGGAAACATAGGGACAAAATGAAATGGATGATGGATGTAGGGCAATGAAAAATTTCCTTACTGAGTGGCAGAAGACAACAATGCATCGCTTTTATGATTGCTTTTTAAGTTTATTTTGATTACCAGACAAACTCGTAGAGTTTTCCAGCGGATGAAGTTAGGATGATCTCATCATTTCTAGAAAAACTAGATAATTGCAGTGCCATTACATAATGATTGTTCTCATATTGCTGCTTGAATGTTCTCATGTACGTTACTCATTTTGATGAGAATTCAACATCTGTTGCAGATCAAAGATAACTTATCAAGACATCGGTCATGATAATGCGGTTTTAATGAGTTATGTTATTTTGTAGGTTGGAATCTTGTGTTTTGACCTAACCCTTGCTTGCTGCTTGATTCAATTGAAAGAAGAAAAGTGTAAACCTCGTTTGCTATTGCTTGATTCAATTGGAAAGTGTAACCCTTGCTTGCTGCTGCTTGATTCGATTGAAAGAAGAAAGTGCTGTGTTTCATTTTTCTTTAAACATGGTTCTTTATAGCTAGCATAATTTTCATTCGCAAACCACGATGGCATTGGTAGAGGGCTTTCTTCATGGTTTCCATTACATTAACATAATTGCGCATTATTTTATGGTCGTTAATTTGAGGATAGTCATATTAATCTCAAGTAAGAGAGGATTATTATGATATGCTTTCTTTATTTTGTAGTTCTTCTATGAGCCGGAAACGAGAAGACAATTTCGATCACTTAAAGCCGTCAAGAAGCATCTGGGTCTTGACGTGGGACAAACTAGTCGCAAGAGAAAATCGAAGGCATCAAAAGCAGCTAGTCAGTCTGAGGTAATTTTGAATTACAAGAAAACAATGATTCATTATTTCTTGTAATGTATTGTAATTGACTTGCAACCTTTAAATTAATTTGACCACAATCTTAATAAGGACAAATTTGAATCGAAAGCGGCTTGCCAGTTTGAGATAATTTTTTAATGACAAAATCAGTGATTAATAATATCTCGTAATATATATAAGTACATTTTTCCTTTTTTCCTTTTTCTTTTTCTTTTTCTTTTTTTTTTAAGCAGTAGCACAATTCTTAATGGTGATTGACCTGCTACCATTTTATTATTTTGACAAGAATGTTGATGAGAAGGATAAAGTTGGCTCAAGCAGTAAGGTTGCAAAGGAGGACAAAGATGAAGAGAATAATCACTATTTTGACAAGACCGCTAAGAGGATCAGATGGCAACTCTTAGATGGCGAACAAAATAGTTGGGATTTGTATGTCAAGGTTCCAGACGCTGTGCAAGAACGATGGATGGACATGTTTCTCAAGCCCAACAACTATAACCAGGAAAGCAATCCACCATGGATGAAGTAGATGATACTATTGTTTGGTATCACTCAAAGCAATGTGTGTTTTTTATGAGGTTTTTTCTTCCCCAGATTCTCTTCTTGTCCCAATGCATATACTTCGTGAGTACATGAATGTACTGATTGTCGCAAGAACATCTTTGGCTTGCAGATTTCTTGTTGACCAAGAGTCCAGATTTGGGAAATATTTGCCGACATAAGCCAACAAGAATTGGGGAAACCGAACCTTGTGTCTACATGTGGCTAGAGAAGTTACCTTGGCGAACTGCTTTATGAAATTATATGTTATGAGACTTGGGTGAAATTTGCTTTCTATCTTGTGCTCTTTCTATTATGCTCTAGCCATTCTTATCTTCATTTGGAGATGTGTGGACTTGGATTAGGAACTAAGTGATGGTGGGTCAACTTTTTTGACACCCTTGTACTCTTTATTCGATGAATACTTTTCTTGCACTCTCCACTCATTTCGCTATCATCTAAGATTTGTGCTTGTGTCATTCTATACCATTGGTTTACTTCGATACAAAAAAAAATAATGATAATTTTAATGAGTTCTATGTTGCAAATTAGCGAATGTTGAAAATTTTAGCACTTTTGTCACCTTTCCATTTAAGTATTTCGTTGGAAGATTTTTATTATTTTCTTTCAATATTACAAAAAGAGTAGTTGATTGCATATAAAATTATCCATGTCATATAACGCCGGCTTTTAGGAACTTTATTCTAACTGTTTTCGAGTCCCCATATATTACATTAATAAATCATGTGAACTAAGGATTCCATCTTTATTTTGTTCAAAAGATGAAGATTCGTATGAAATAAGATACAATTTCACAAATACCTTGTATTAAAATATATATTCCTATTTTACACAAATGAAAAAATTCACGCCCGTGCAAAGTACGGTTATGCTACTAATTGTATCTAAGACGGTAGAGCAGACGAAAAGGAACCCAAACAAGATGAACTTAGCCACCTTTTCATAAACACATTCTTGAACACCAATCCATTACCTAGTATTATGTTCACTAAATGTGGGTAAATGACAAATCATGAGATTCTAATATGACTGTATATGACATTCTTGGCCTCACAAAAGAAGAGTGATAAGGTAGGAGTCCCGCAATCATTTGATAAATAATATCATTTCTAGGCAAACTTGCCATAAGATCCAACATTCCTGTAGTATTTCATGTAGGAGATCTTCATTAGATTTATCTTTCCTTTTTTATGGTAATTTGAGGATCTTGTGTATATATAAGGGTCTCCTTCTCTTATTTGTAGATATGAGTGATTCAAGTTCCGTACAGGTTCAAGAGTCTACCCAAGTTCCATCCGTATTATTAATTGAATAATTGCAATAAATCATCACCTTTAATGACCACCACTTACTGCTATAATCCATTGACCACAACTTATATTTAGACACACGAAGAATATGAAACATTAAGAAGTCATAAAATGAAAGCTTGGACTAGTGGTTCTAGATTATATACTAGATTATACACTCATCATCTAACGCCATGGAACACCGCAGAATCACGCGAAGACATGGATCAAGAAAAAACACAAAAAACTTGTTTAAGATTTTGGGTTCCAGATTCCACCTACTTAGAACCTGAAACTTATCCATCAAAACAGGTTTCCTAATTTTTGAAATCCGGAACCTACCATGCATACCTTGAAACCTAGAACATACAAGTTCTTACCAATCAGATTCTCAAGTTCCAGGTTCTACTATGAAACTATGCTCACCCCTACTTATTTGTGTCTTTTAAATATTTGAGCACTATATTTCAGGAGAACTCCTGCTGAGCTTAGGCTTAGCGAAGGGAGAGCACTAGGTTTGGATGGCTAAAACAAAGAGGCATTAAGTTGAATGAAGCAGATGGAGAGCCGCAACGGAATCTCCAAAGTCCAGTTGGTGGGAATTTATGAAAGTTGTGATATTAGCCTGAAACAGCTGAAATTCAGAATACACTAGCTAGACAGGATTAGAGTCATTCAAACTTGCCTTCAGAATAGCACAAGCACAAAAAAAAAGAATCTAGAGAGCCCTCTTCCAAGATTTCTTTCCCTGTTTATCTTATAACAAGAATTCCTAGTGAAGCTTTAACAAGGAATCCACAGAAACTTGCAAAGAGTGTGAAGCAGGAATCGCGTGGAGAGATTGCCTTTGTTCTCTGGAAGTTTAACGTTATCTTATGAGACCCACTGTATACAAGCAAAAAGTCCAGGTTGCAACACAGCTCAGACCATCACTAAACTTATTAAAATGGGTCATAAACCAGTAAATGGGTTAATTATATTCAGTAAATGAGCATAAACATAGCATGGGTGTTAAATTGATCATAAATGGATCATAAATGGATTTATAATTTTTTTAAACTCGACTTGTCTTTCATACCCTCATTTAATCTCATGCTCACTCACTCCGCATTTTCATCTCAATTTGGATATGAGTTTTCTTCGATTGAATTAAATATGAAAGTATTTAAGCAATATGAGTTGGATCGGGTATAGATTGCATCAAGTATGAGTCATTAGATTTGCATTACCTAAAAATGGGTCAAAATGGATTAAATAGACCTATTTGGATCGGACCATTTTCGACCCGACTCAAACCCAACCCATCCGTTTGACAGATCTAGCCATCACCCATACAACAAAAAAAACCAGGCTTAATTAAGATAATCCTTCACGAGTCGTAAATTTAAACATGGAAATGAATAGATGTATACTTGTGAGGATATATTACTCCAGCTGTACCATATAGGGGTGTCAATCAAACCTGCCGGCCCGGCCTGACCCGTGCCGGCCCGGTTCAATCCTAAAATTTGGGGTATTTTAGGGTCGGGCCTTAATTTTATTCAAATATGGCCCTAAAATTTGGGGTTTCATTAGGGTTGGGGTATTTTAGGGTTGGCCCATTGACACTCTGGGCCGACCCATCTCCCTCTCAGTCTCTCTTCCCTTTTCTCTCCCCTCTCTGGCGCTACGCCGCCGCTCCTCCCCCCTCATCGTCCCCCGCCGCCGATCCCCTGGCAAGCCCCGCCGCCTCTCCACCGCCGCCACCCGCGCCGCCATCTCCGTGGGCGACAGGCTCCCTGACGCCACCCTCTCCTACTTTGACCCCGCCGGCAAGCTCTAGACCACCACCGTCTCCGCCCCTCACCGCCGGGAAGAAGTCGATCCTCTTCGCTTTCCCGGGGGCCTTCACCCCGACCTGCTCGCAGAAGCACCTGCCGGGGTTCGTGGAGAAGGCCGGGGAGCTAAAGGCCAAAGGCGTGGGTAACATCGCCTGCATCTCCGTGAACGACGCCTTCGTGATGCGGGCGTGGAAGGAGAACCTAGGCATCGGCGACGACGTCATGCTGCTGTCGGACGGGAACAGGGACTTCACAAGGGTGATCGGGTGCGAACTCGACCTGAGCTACCAGCCGGTGGGGCTCGGGGTGCGGTCGCAGCTGTACGCGCTGCTCGCGGAGGACGGCGTCGTGAAGGTGCTCAACCTGGAGGAAGGCGGGGCCTTCACCTTCAATGGTGCCGAGGAAATGCTCAAAGTCCTGTAGATGCTTTTAAGTTTCCATTTTTTTCTTTTCTTTTTGGGTCTTTGAACTTGGCTGTCGTTGGCTGGTGTTGAGGGGTGAGGTTCTTGTTGGGTTTTGAGCTTGATGAAGTTTTCGTTCCTGACTTGTGCCTAATAAATTGAGATGGAGTTGGAACTGCGGTTTGATGCAGACACAATAAATAGGGATTTTGCTTCTGGGATTCCAAGAAGTTGCCTTTCTTTTGTATTGATTTCGTGAGGATGATGATGTTGTTCCTGAGTTCAGCAGTATAAGAGTCAACGGGTGTTCTGGTATTGGGAATCACATTGCGAATTGCGATTCACAGTCGCACAAAAAAAAAAAACCCGAAACCCGGCCCGACCCGGCCCGAGACTTGAGATGTACGGTGAACAAGGTCTTGGGTGGGTCTGGACGGGTCATGCATGACCCTGTAAGTTTCGGTTCGGGTCGGGTATTAAGAAAGCCCGACCCAACCCGACACATTGCCACCCCTAGTACCATACTCTAGATAATTTAACCGTTCAATTTACTTGAAAAAACAAAACCCATCGTTGGATATCCTCCTCTTTAGCAACCGGAATAACCGGTTGCCATTAGGCTATTCCTCATCATTAATGATCACTTAGTTCAATCTGGTGAGAAAAGCAACTCTTTCAAGAATTTTCAGTTTCCCAAAAGATAAAATCTGGGCACATTATTATAAGGGGGGCAGAAGGAATGCACTAAAGTCCTGAAGAATGAAATTTATCTTCAAAACCTAATACCATGGTAAGATGTGATACGGATCGTCTGAATTTGAGGGTTTTGGTTCTTTTTTAAGCTCCGGCAAAGGAGATTTAGAGTTGAGACCTTCGGACAGGATATTACATTCCCGTGCTGGTGCTAGAAGAGCACTGCTAATCCACATGACCGACATTAGCGTTAATGCTGCTGCTCAACTGTAGCTAAAACCTCACTCCTTAGACAATCAGGTGTTGATTGGACATACCTGCACATACTGAAGCAAAGTAAAAACCCCGAAAAAGGAGATTATAATGACCAAAAACAGAACGCTTCCCGCCTAGGCAGACGAAGCTTCCATAGGTTACTACTCCTTTAACTACGTAAGATAGCAGAAACACATCCAACGCACATCGACATCCCATGCACTCCTCTCCTCTACTCTACGCATGAAAAACTTTTCTTGATCAAGAATAAGAAGCCCGTGAAAATGGAAAGAAGAAAAGAGGAGAATTTTAACCAAATGCTGATCATTTATGCCTGTTGAGTGGCAATTAACCTTTCGATGCAACAATAATGAACAACTGTGTTTACATTACTTTACAGAATGGGAAGTACTACAAGGAAGTATTGATCGGCTACAGATTGGGTGATTGGCCTAGAGAGTGTCCCAGACATTCAGCAATTCTCCATGCTTGCAAACCATGAGCCCTGCTTAAATGACCCAAAACCAAGCAACAACTGAACCAATAGCCAGGCCAAGAACCAAGAACAAAACAACCACAATTCCTGCTGTTTCTGCATGCTGTAGTTGCACAACTTTGGGAGCCAAAATCATCAATACACTTGTCAAGTACCCGTTGGTTAGCCCCAACAGGCAAGTCAATATAGTAACAGGAATCTCAGTCCTGAGGAACTCAGGTCCATGCAAACAGCCATAGAAGAGTGGGAAGAACAGTAGTCTCCCCACGCAACTCCAGATCGCAATCTTTGCATTCTCAAGAAGATAGAATGCAGTCAAGGATTTACCAACAAGGTCGAACACATTGTAGCCAGTGATAAGAATTATCGCATACCAGTCTTTTAATAGTTCAGAGTGCACGTCCTCGGTGATATATCCCGGGAAAATTGCCAAAGTTACGATATAAATGAGAACAATCCCAAATCCATACCACTTGATTCTCCCAACAGTGTCCCATAGAGTTGAACTGCAAGCAGATTCAATTAGGGAGCCCTTTTCTTCTTTCTCCTCGTTCACAGCTTGCATCTTCAATTCCTTGTAGTACTTCATGACAGGAAGCCTATGTGCAACATTGTATAAAACGAGACACACGACCATGATCGCAATGCCAACAGCAAAGTAGAGGTCCGCACTTCTTCTCAAACCATGAGCATCCTGCGTGTATGCAGCTTTTGTAATAACCCTCAACAGGGAGATCAGGACCCCTGCATCGATTGTTGTCCCAACTTAGGATTCGATTGCTCCAAATGAAAAATTTAAGGTTGTAAATCTGTAGTGTAGAGTACATCACAGATAAAATAATAGCTTGAAAATTCAAGTTCTTTTGGGCCAATTAGCAAACAAATTGCATTTTCGAAATTTCTGAAGAACCAACATTTCACATTGCGCGCCTCTCAAACCAGTAAATTCATAGACCAAGATTCATTCAGGGCTTTCCTAGCTGCTAACTTTTACTCTGCGATAGATGGAGTACTTCGTGAAGCATCCAAGCAACCATCTAAGTATGATAAAGCCAGAACATCAGCCACTTCAAGGAGATATATATGAGTTAATTGCAACATGCCTGATGACTGGTAAATGATAATACATACGGTACTTGCAGCAATCATATTCAACTTTTAGTTCTTAACTGGGATGAAATATCATTATATGTAATTTTTTTTTGGGGAGTTCCATATACGAACAAAACTAAACCAGTGAGATATGCTGGACTTCTCCAACCAGTAAGCAACTTGTGTCGAAAAGAAAACATATTGGACCTCATAATTCACTCTTTATACTTTTCTTGTTCAAAGGCAAACACATCACAGTCACGCTCAACATAGATTGCAAAATATGCCCCATAAATAGCATAAAATCAAGTAATCATCCCAAGAAAAATTAGAAAATGGGTAAAAGGCTAGCACAGCGAGCATATTACTTCTCATGTCTCCTTAGGTGCCCTAGTAAACTGAAATGAAATTCAAACCGTTCGAAATCAAAAATGTCATGCCAAAAGGCTCCGACTGAACCCGGAGAACACCTGCATTCATTTCAGATTAAAACATTCAGCGAGGTTGAATCTGATCTGGTTTTACCCATCTATCTAGCTCTGACCTCGCAGCTGTCATGCGTGAATTAAACTGGAATTCCCCCTAAGAATTAATCTCTCAAATTTTCATCTAGCTCATTGCAGAATACCTGTACACTGATGCTTGATTAAGTCTCAAATGAACCAAAAGAACTCACCATATGTTGTATATCGCCAATTTACAAGAGAAGCTTACATTTGTAAAAGCAGAATTTGAAAATTGGAGATTAGTTTCTCTAATCTGAACAAATGCCAGACCTTTTTGCATATGGTAAACTTAATGAACCACGTGATTCTGAGCAAATTAAAGTAAGCAACTCATAGTTAAGCAGCTCAGTTAGCTAATCCGAACCAAAATTGAACCATCAGGAGATCACTCACCAGAAGCTGCAGTGCCGGCGACGACCGCCTGCATGTACCTCACCGGCATCTCGCCGGCGGAGCCAATGATTCCGCCCTGGACGAGCGCGTCCGCCAGGCCGCACAACCCGGTCGCGGCGACGGTGACGTAGAAGCCGTCGTACAGCCCGACCCGGCCCTTGATGTACGTGACGTCCATGACGGGCACCACCAGCAGAGCCACGATGAAGAGCGCCAGCCCCAGGTTGATCCTCACGGCGGCGTCGGACTTGCGGGAGTAGAAGATGACAACGAGGAGGGAGGCCAGGGCGACGAGCATGTAGACGACGGCGAAGACACGGTCGACGCTGGCGTCGGGGTAGAGGTACGCGAAGTAGTCGACGGCGGTGATGAAGGCGTTCCACGGGAGGAGGAACCCTAGGCCCACGGTGAAGAAGATGATGTAGGCGAGGTGGAACGCGTCGTCGGGGGCCTTCCGCGGCGGGACGGCGGGAGCGCCGCCGCCGCCGCCGGGGAGCAGGAGGGAGGACTCCGTGTCGGTGCCGGGGACGCCCATCGGAGCGATCGATCGAATCGGGTCGGCTCTGGGGACGATTGGGGAATGCGATTTGGTTGGTTGGTTGGTTAGTTTGGTTAGCGATGAGATGAAGGGAAAGACCACGTGGTTTGCTTGTTGCTTTGGATTTTACTAACCTACCCCTCCTCTTTCTTCTTCACGTGGGTCCCGATTTTATTTTTTATTATCTTTTTATAATTTGGCCCGAGATTTTAATCCTTTTTTTTCTGGAATGATATAATATTTAAAACACAATAATTGATTTGATCTGACCATAAATTTAATTTTTTTCTTTTTTGCACATCTTTTTCCCTCGATTACGGGCCTTGATTTTCATAAACTCCCATAGCGTATGTACTAGGAAGGAATGAGGCGAATGAAATTAAACGGGATTTAATTGAACAAACCCGAAAAAAAGAAAAAAACATGGGACATCTCGAGACCCTCAAAAGCATCTCTTCCACGCAACGGCCAGATGAGCAGATCAGCACGTGGTGGAAAAAGAAAATTTATTTAGATTCCATTTATTTCGCAGAAAATAAATAATTTGAAGAGTATTTTTTTGCAAATGATTACTTGTATCGCTTGAAAAAATTAGTCAATAATTTATATATAAATATTTTATTAAATAATAAGAATATTTTTCATCTATTTATTTTTATAATTAAGGGAAAAAGCCACCAAAAACTCCAACTTTCCCCTCTGTGACACATTTACCCCAAACTTTTTTTTGTGACACCAAAACCCCAAACTTTCTTATTTGTGACACATTTACCCCAATGTACATTGTCCATGAGCATTTTCGTCTTTTCCGCTTTTTCTTTTTTTTTTTTTTTTCAGATCGGGGAGGGGGCCTCGCCGGCGTCCGGCGACCCTCGCCGGCGGCCGCCCGACGCCGGCGAGGGTCGCCCGACGCCGGCGAGGTCGCCCTCGCCGGGCAAGCGAGGGCGAGCCTCGCCCGGGCGAGCCTCGCCCGGGCGAGCGAGGGCGAGCCTCGCCCGACGCCGGCGAGGCTCGCCCTCGCCTGGATCTGGCGAGGGCGACCTCGCCGGCATCGGGCGAGGTCGCCCTCGCCTGGGCGAGCGAGGGCGAGCCTCGCCCTCGCCCGACGCCGGCGAGGGCGAGCCTCGCCGGCGTCGGGCGACCTCGCCCGCCCAGGCGAGGGCAACCTCGCCCGACGCCGGCGAGGTCGCCCTCGCCAGATCCAGGCGAGGGCGAGCCTCGCCGGCGTCGGGCGACCCTCAGGCGGCCACCGGCGAGGGCCGCCGGACGCCGGCGAGGCCCCCTCGCCATCTCTGAAAAAAAAATAAAAAAAAAAAAAGAAAAAACAAAAAAGACGAAAATGCCCATGGACAATGTACATTGGGGTAAATGTGTCACAAATAAGAAAGTTTGAGATTTTTGGTGTCACAAAAAAAAAGTTGGGGGTAAATGTGTCACAAAGGGAAAAGTTTGGGATTTTTGGTGGCTTTTTCCCTAATTAATATAATCGATTATCCTAAAAAAAATTATTTACAAATTATACAATTTCCGCGGAGTAATATACAAACATGCGCTGTCTTCAAACACCGTTGCCTTTTGTCAGGTCGAGGACAAAAAGACCGTGAGTGGGTGGATGTCGGTCCCATGCCTTTCCGAGCTATCAGCCTTTGTTCTTTGCTCGCTTTTTTAAATCTTTGCTTTGTTAGTGTTTTTGCCTAGTGTTTTTGCCTGGTGCTCGGATTGGGTTGTAGGGTCATGGAATAGGGGAGGGAGAACCCTACCGGACATGAGTCTCACGACATCAAAATCCTAGATGGTGTCGCCATGGAGTCTGAGTAGCTTGCACAAAAGAAAACGCATAATTTGGTCCCCGAAAATATACCGATTTTCCAATGTAGAGTGTAATTTACGTAATCAAGTCATTGAACTTGTAAAAAAAAAAATTAAAACCAAAGTCTCTTGATATCCAATTCTCTCAAATTGAAAATGGCATGACTGTCGATGCCATCGGGAACATCGATCTGTACCAATCGAGTTGCAGGACGAGATATTATAAACCGGTACGTGACACAACTATTCCTGCATAATGGGGTGGGTTAATTCATTAATGGAGCTAGAAGAAAGAATGCTTATGGGTACCATTGGTGGGACTCACATCTCAGTGGTGTAAAACTTGTCAATTCTACTACAAACCTACATGGAGGAAGAAGAGCGTGCCTTCTCGCTACGGTGGATATGGATTGTTAACCTTGATGTCCTTATTTCCGGTCTTTGCCCATCGGATATCTGCATGGGTTGTACCATATGGCCAATCTACCACATTCTTGCATCAATGACTCCTTGCCGACGAGCTCTACGACTCCTCTATGGGTTGTCCACGGACGTAGTCTGATGACCATGAAGGAGTCGTCACGTCTAGATCTAGATCTGGAGACTTGTCGATCGGAACGAGATGGAGCATGATGCAAAGTCGAGCTCCCAAGCGCGGTGTACGCAGAGGTAATCATTCCTTGAGATGAATGAAACAAAAATAGAGACTTATAGTGATATTAAAGATGTACAATTACTAACAAGGCAATGCTATGTATGTATCCACTCGAGAGAAGTTAGAAAATGATACCTCTCTCTCTCTGCTATAGCCCCGAGCCCCTAAAGGTAGGGATCAAACTCCCCACCTCACGATGCAATTGGAATGGGAAAACTATCTAAGCCAAGCCTAGTTGGCCACTATTGAGCATTGGCCCCGGGTCAATCTGAGAAACGATGCACACCGGTTGGTTCTCGTGACAATCAGATAGGTAGAAAATTTGTGAATTGGTCACAAGCCCGACCGGGTCCAATGTGAGCATCTGAAATGCCGGATCCACAGCCTTTAGACCGGCCTTCTTTGTAATATAAATGGAAAATTGCACGAGACTTGTTGATGATGCTCATCCAAGTGTTACTTAGAATCCCCCAATGATATCGCTCACATTTCACATCATATGGACATCCACTCGGCTGATTATCATGCCCTTAATAGGAAATTATTACATGAACGGAATATGCGTTCTGAACTAAATGGATCCCGCTTGCATCTTATCACATCCGACAATCTAAATTCAATGTCGTTTATGTATTACGTTCGCCGAATATCTTTCTCCGTCTCAAATATGAGCAGCAAGGAGATGCTGGTAAATAGCCGAAAGCTCGCTAAACCTGCAGGCAAAGAACTTGATGAAGAAATAGACAGACAAGGCAAGCCCATCTTTGCATTCGGGTTTTCCTAGAGCAGCTTTTGAGAACGAAGCTTCAAGTTCGTGGTGTAATCGGGCAAACATAATCTTCAGATTCTTGGTATTCTTGATTTTGTGAAACTCAGCAGGAAATGCAGATTTAAGTGTTATAGGCAAAAACTTCTGTCTTCCTTCCTAAATATCATATTCCAGTTGCGTAGTTTCTCCGTGAGAGGCATGGACGAATTACACATAGGACCCGGGAATCGAAAACAACAGAAAAGGTAGCTAGGGCATGTAAGCAGACAAGAACAATGAGCCCTGAAATTTGATAGACCGGAAGCCAGAACTGACCCCTACGAACCAAATATACGGCTCAGCTGATCATGCAGAAAGATGACTGCCATCACAATACTCGATCACATCACGAATCTGAAAGTGCAATAACACCCAAGAAGCAAATCCTTTGACCATTGTAGAATGTCAGGAATCAGTTTCAGAGCTACTACAAGATTTACCTGAACAGTTACATGTGCACATCTCAGCTTCATTCTATGTTCTGCTGCAAGACTGGAACAAAGTCTCCCACGGTAATGATCAATATAGATAAACCATCCAAGCTGCTGACCAGGAGGACAACAAAGTGGTAAATACTTATGAAGGCAGTTTGCCCGGTATATTTCCATACAGAAGGTCTCAGAGGACTTCGCTGAGGATGAAAAGCTCTGTAATGTTATTGAGATATACGTAAAGGTAGGTGTTTGTGGGGTAGGAAAAGGGAGTTTTGGAATTTTAATAAGCAGACTTGAATAACATGATTGGCACAAGAATGAAGCGTATATATAGAGGGCTACGGATCACGGCAACTCTCACTGCCGGTTATGATCTGCAATCCGGGGTCTAAACCCAATTTGCTCGACCAACTTAGAGAGCTGCACATGCTTCGCTGCCCACTGTTCAGCCAGCTTCTGCTCCTTGGATTCAGCATCTTTCCTCAATCCTGCCAGCTGCTCTCTGTATTCTGTTTCAATCTTATCCAAAGAAGCTTTCTGCTCTTCCCTGAGAGTGTTGATTTTCGCCTCTATCTCTTCCATTTTCTCCCTCCTCCTGCATGCCTTCTCCGACTCCAACTGCAACTCCAGTCGTTTCAACCTCCATGCCGCTTCCTTCTTGTGTGCTGCCCAAGCACGGTGCCCTTCTTCCAATTCCTTGCAGCACTCGGCAAGTTCAGAAATTAAGATATTTTCTCCAGACGTAGGCAGTGGACCATGATTAGGCAAACCAGTCAGTGAGATAGAACCACTATCGAGTCCTCTATCTGCCTGCAGCCACGGAATCGGTTGAGATGCAGGAACTGTCGCAGGGGAGAGGCTTAGGGTTACTGACGGTGAAGGAGGCCTCAGTGACGGGGTGCTATTAGAATTCGAAAGCCATGGAGGTAGAAGAGCCGGAGCCAGAGCAGGTGAATCGGTGTGAATGAAGCCGCCGTTTGCTGTGGCCATGAGAAGTGCTGGGGTGGATCGCTCCTTCACTAGCTTCTCGGCAAAGTTTTCTAATATATGATCGTATTTCCCCTCGTCAATTGGTAAAGCACCTTTGTTCTCCTTTTGCTCCCTTTGCTGTTTCTCTTTAAATACCTCCCACCACTTCCCCAATCTCTTAGCCGTACGGCCCGGGATCTCAGCAGCAATTTTCTTCCATTTGTTGCCGTGTTTCGCCTGCAGCTGGATGACAAGACGCTGTTCTTCCTCACTGAGGGATCCCTTCTTTATTCCTGGTTTCAGGTAGTTCTTCCACCTCTCTAAGCAGGACTTGGCATCACGGTTAAGGGGTGTGCTCATGCGCTGAGACACAAGGTGCCACTCCCTTGGGCCATACTGTTTTACATATGCGCGTAACAAGGCGTCCTCTTCAGCTCTCCAACGCTGTCTTTCCTTCATTTCCAGGTGTAGACACCACTTCCCATTGCCTCAAACTTAGATCTTTCATAGTGTGGCTACAGAAGAAGATGGCACTAACACAAATTAGTAGAAATTTCTCACATGAAGCAGACCTAGGGGAAACTATAAAAGACAATGGACAATTAATGGGGCAAGTAAGAAAAGACGAGAGGTGATCTCTCCCAAGAAGCATCACAAAAGAAAACAACTGTGTCACAATATTTATGATGGAGCAAAACATATCACAAATTTGACATCCACAGCCAAGGACGTCACCTAGCCTCCACAAATTCATAAGAGTATCTAGATAGACGGGTCTTCTTCAAGAATACAAGTCGAAAACTTTTTACAAGGACATAAGCAGGCTGATGCTCACATTTCTCCAATTATACATAATCCAAGAACAATAAAAACTGAAAAGTGAAGTTTATGTCCGCGAGATCAAATCCTCAAGAACAATGGAATAGTACAAGAACAGAATGATAGAGAGTCCCGCGTTCATTTGTTTAGGTTTTGTAAGCAAAATGATACTACACTATTAGGCAAACTTCCAGTCACTGCATGACCGAACGGGTCCAGCTGTATACATCGATCCCTGAAGCACGGAGCACCGTGTTTGCATGCACTTCTCTGATTCAATGATCTTTAAGAAGAAAGCGTATTCACATACACTTGACCAAGGAAATTAAACTAGTACCATAACTATATTAAAAAAGTGTCGAAAGAAGGAATTCCAGCTCAGCCAGAAATAGATTGAAATCTAATGCCAATAGATTCCACCCTAGATCAACCACGAGTCTTCTAAGCCAATCTAAGTATACAGAAAATCCAGAAAACCCCCTATCGGTAATCTTTTATCAAATCTACCATGCCAAACGGATGGTGATCACTATGGCTGATGCTGCTAAGTGTTGCAATTGTGCATTGACTTCCAGATGCTTCTACCAGAATCTCCAACACATCATGCAGAGATTAGCCGTCTGAATCTATCAAAGGAGAGAATCCAAATCGGCCCCTGAACTGGCCCGCCGTTTGAGCGGAGCAAGAAGCTATTTGAACGCGAAATTGCGTCACATTCTCCTTTCCCATGATCGGTTTTGAAATCAACAAACGAAAGTCTAAATATGATGAGCTCAGAGTTCTATCAACCGCAGCATCAACCAAACACCACGAAAGGAAAGGACATTAAATCCCAGCAAAGCTCAAAACAAAACAGAAAACAGCCTAGTAGAGCCCCCAAAGAAGATCTAGGAGGATGACCCCCCCCCCCCAAAGGAGTCCATCCCTCCAAGCATCTGATAGAAACTATGAACCCAACAAGTATCTGACCCTTCCAAATGTAAGCCTACGGGGACCAACCAACGCAAGAGTATCGTGCAGAAAAGAGAGACCAAACAGGAGCTCCGAAAAGTGAACGAGTCCGCATTATTAAGAACAGTGGATGCCGAATTCTTTAGGGTACAAGATAGGAAAACGAGAGATTAAAATTGAATATGCAGCCGAGTAATCAGATTCAATGGAATCTTGAACCCTTCCCCAGAAAGAAAAAGGCAAAAAGAAAAAGAAAAAGAAGAAGGAACCTTTTTAGGCATGAGCCAAAGCAATTAAATATTCACCAGACGTTCTTCTTTCAAGAAAAAGAATGCCGTCTTTCCAAAAACCGAAACCGATCGCTCACTTGGGGCCGTGAGGAGAAAAAAAACGAAAAAAGAAATGGAGACCTCCCCCGTTTTAGGTCTTCTGCGGGTAGTAAAGATAAAAGGGTCCATCGTTTGGGTGCTTAAAAGTCGGCAGCGATTCCGCATTCGAGTCACACACACACACACACACACACAGCACAAAGACGGCAAGGGAAGCATCCAAAAACCCCACGGCGGCGAGCGCATCGGGTCACGCGGAACGTTCATAATTGACGACGGTTCAAGACGCCGAACAAAGTTCGTCGCACCACAAAACAAAGAGAGGAGGAGGTCAGAGGAGGGCACCCATGTATGTATGCATCGTCGGAGCGAGGTTACTCACTGGTCGGTCTCATGTAATCAGGAGAGCGGCTCTTCTCCGACGCATCTCGGACGACAACCTCGGCGTCCTCGTTCGCTTCGACGAAAGCGAAGAGAAAAACGGAAGAAGAGAGAGAGCGACCAGCCTGGGTAATGCTCGGCTCGATGACTGAGAAAAACGTTCAGAGCGATCGAGCGAGCGACAGAGAGAGAGAGAGAGAGAGAGGGGAGGGGAAAAGCAGAGTACAGTAGGTAGCTCCAAGCTAAGCTAGAGAGAGAAAGCAAAGAAAAACTTTGACAGGAAGTGACAAGAGAGAGCAAAGCAAAGGAATGGAGAGAGAGAGAGAGAGAGAGAGAAGGAGAGCAGCAGCAGCAGCAGAAGAGCATGCGAGTAGTAGGGGGGGAGGGAGGGGAGGGAAGGGAAAACGACAAAAGAGGAGGTGGTCCCCACGGCGGCTGACATGCACGGGGGAATTTGATATCGTAAGCTCCTCCGTCCCCTCCTCCCACCTCGCCCCAGTCCCCACCACCATTTCGATTCACATTTACATCGCTCGTGCTTCCCAAAACCTCTGCGGCCGCGGCAGCATCGTCGCTCGCCCACCATTTAACGCGGCGCCATATTCACTCCGCGACCCGGAGGGCGGTGCCTTTCGGGGGCGCTCGTCGCTCTGCCGCCACGCGACGTGTGGAGACGTGGTCCGTCTTTGGTATAAGAAGTCCACCGGTCTTTTGCCTCCGTGAAATCGGGGACGTCGGACGGACCGGATCGTGCGGTGGAGCGAGGAGATGGTGTCTTTTTTTTGCCCTTTTCTTTTTGGCCGGTTTTGCATTATTGGAGGACCCCCGCTGGCCTGGCCCCAGCGATGGCATGATGCACGAATTATGGTCTGCTGTTTCGCTGTGAATTATGAGGAAAAGACCATTGCCTGCCTCCCCCCCTCCCCCATCGCTCCGTATATCTTCACATTCATGGATATCTCTACCCCCATTCATGGACTGAATTTGTTTGTACATACCGTGTGTGTGTGATATTTTATTTTTCCAATCCATGCGAACCTCGGCATCGACGGAAAATATTTTCCAAGAAAATCGCGTTCGGGATCATTGGATGCTTGAGCTTCGCGTGTTTTGTCGGTCGAGGTATCGAGCCCGCGATCTGGGGCTGTAGGGTCCGATTGCCGAGGTCTCGGAACATGGCGACGAGATCGTGCGGCTAGTTGCCTCGAGTCCGCCTGCTAGGATCCTTGATTGGGTCCCGTGTCCACCGTCCCCGGCCATCCGAGGTACTAGGATCAAGCGCAGAGGTCTATGCCCAGCGGTGGAGCCTCGGTTCGAGCATGGACGGCCATGGTAAGAGTAGAGGTCACATACAAACCAACCCCAAGGGTTACGATTTCCTCGGCATAATAACTTATGATATCCCCCGTAAAAAAAAAAAAGGGAAAATGTTACCCCCCATCTACATAAAATTCCATTTGATCTTATGGCTCCGTTTGTTTCGTAAATAACGAATGATTTGAAAAACACTTTCCAAAATATAATTAATTGCATTGTTCGAAATAAATGACCAGTGAATTTTTTCTCATCATTAACAACGATTTATGTATAAATAATTCGTAAACAATAAAAATATTTTTCTTTCGTTCATCTTGTAAGTAATACAAGTAATTATTTTTAGAAAAGGTTATCAAAACTATTCATTTTTTTCCAAAATAAATGCACCCTGAGAAGAAAAACAATGCTCGGTCCCTCGTTTGTGTCTCTTGCATATCTCCGTACCTTTAATTTTTTCTAACAATGGTTTATGCTTTCATCAATTTCCTCCGACAATAACTCGGATTGACGAGTTACAAGTTATAGATATTAGTCACATTGAATTTTAACAAAAAAAAAACTGAAATGAAGAAGAAGAAGAAGAAAAGAATGGCATGGTCTTGCAGGTGGGAGCTACTGCCACCCTCGCGCCACCCCCGCCCATCGCCTAAGGGACAAGCAACGAGGGCAGTTTGCCCTTGCCAGCCTCAAGCAAAGGCACCCAACTTTAGGCAACGCCGACCCTTACTTAGGGTCGGCGACTATCCTTCGCCCTAGGCAAGGCCTCACTTGCCCTTGCCTAGGGCCGGCAAGAGTCGCCTGGATTTGAGTTGAGGGCACCAAGATTCGGGCAATGCTAGCCTTCGCTTGGGGTTGGCGACCCTCGCTAAACCCGAGTGAGCACCGGTGTTGCCCATATCTAGGCGTCCTTAGCTAGAGCCGGCAATGGTGGTCGGCCCCTTCAACGATGGCGACAGCGGTGACAATGCCCATTGTTAAGGCCTTGCATTCTTTTTGTTTTTTAAAGAAAAAATTAACAAAATTATAGCCTTTTTTATTTTTTAATCTAATTTAAATAAAATCTGAAGAAATAAAAAAACTGCCATGTAGAATATATATTAATTTAAAGATGTCGTGCTAGCATTTTTTGTTAAACAAACCGACGGTATTAACAGAATAACTTGATTATACCAATTTGACAAGTTTCGTGATTTGATTGCATCCTTTAAAAACTTTTAAGACTCGATTGTATATTCACGATACATTTTATTACTTTTAGTACAATTTTTGGGAGGCTACATCTGTTTTTTTCCTTCATTGAAGGGCTATAGCTCCAAATTATTCATAATGAGAGGAAGGTCTGGGATTTATTTTTTTTGCCGAAAAAGGTCTAGGATTCACCAAGGATGATATCATGGGAAAATAAGGACAACCAATCGAACGCACGTGACAGTTACATGCACTCTGGGACAATTTTCCAGTCCAGCTAGAGATCTTCATTTTTTATTTTTATTTCTTTTGCAATTTGGTCCCCCCCCGGCCCAAGTCTGAGCATTTTGTCTTTTGCTTTTAACCTTGGATTTCCCATTCAGCTGAGGTTGTTATGATTACTCCATACCCTTTCCAAAGTCCCGTCAACGTTTGCCAAATTTTTCATGTAAGTTAACTATTATTGTCCCAAGCTCTTCTTTTTTTTTTTTTGAGATAATAACACAAAAAATTCTTGAACCATGACTAAATATATAATTTAGTCCTCAAACTTTTAATATTGAACATATATCGAAAATCCAAAAATCATATTAAACAAATTAAAAGTTTAGGTAGGGACTATATTGAACTAGGGATGAGCATGGTCCGGGTGGGCGGTTCCCATCTCGGAACTGTGGACCGCCCGCCAAGAACCGGTTCCAAAAAATTGGAACCAAGAACCGCCCGTCGGTTCCATGGACCCACCCGAGAACCGGGCCACTGGTCCGGTCCGGTTCCCAGGTGAGTCCATGAAATCAGTCCCACTAAGTTTTCCTGGACAAATAAAAAAATGTACTGGTCTGATTCTTGCACGTTGGTAAGTTGTGTTCACCACGTGCTACTTTGCTTCACATCAAATATATCTGTAGCCTATATTATATATCACACATGGGATTTTACCATAAATTCGCAATAGTCAGCAAGCAAGCAAAACAACAACTCTCTTATTTTCTTTTTTTTTATAAATTTTTTTGGTCAAATTTTTTAAATTAAAAATTAAAAATATTATTATTATATTACCGGTCCGGTCCGGGTGGCCGGGTGGGCTGTTCCACACCGGGAACCGGATTGGTACCCACTGGTTCCAAAAAATTGGAATCGGGAACCAGACCAGTTCTCTTGGGAACCACCAGTTCCGAGCGGTTCGGGCGGATCCCGATTCTTTTGAACACTCCTATATTAAACATATATCAAAAGTCTAGGAACCATATTGAACAAATTCAAAGTTTCGGGACAAAATTACACAGTGCGCCAAAATTCTTGGACTGGTTGTGTCATTTTCCCTTTTCTTTGTTCTCTTTGATTTCGAGGCTTCTGATTATAATTTTTTACTTAACATAAAGCATCTTAAGCTAGGAGAAATTCTGACAAAAAAAAAGAGTTAGGAGAATAAAGAGACGAAAATTCATGATCGATACCACCCGCCTGGGTGGCGCTGCTGGAGCGCGCACTTTTCCTCTCGCAAAAGATTGAGTGTTCGAATCCCAGGCGCCGCAGGGTGACTTAACCGGTGGCACGTGTGTGGTGGCTAGCACGTGTCGCCCCCAGTGTTTACTCCCCGGCTGTCGGCTGTGTGAGGGTTCCCTGGGTTATCAAAAAAAAAAATTCATGATCGAGAATGTATTCCAAATGTGAAAAAATGATACGAATATGGTGTTCACTCTAAGACTATGTTCGTTTGTCGGAAAATATTCTCATTTTGGAAAATATTTTCTCGGAAGTCATTTTTCTGAAAAATAATTTTCCGGAACACAATTTTTCTGGTGTTCGGCTAAAATCTAAAAAAGTTTTGAAAAATATTTTCTGGTGTTCAGTGACCACCGATCCAGCTGCGGCGACCGCCGGGCGGCGGCGGCGACCGGCGGCGGCGGGCGATCGGTGGCGGCGGGCGACCGGCGGTGATGACCGGCGATCAACTTCCTCTCCCACGGAAAATATTTTCCCTCCCATAGGCAATTTTGCCTTCACTTTTGGGGAAAATGATTTCTTTTTTGTAAAAAGAGGAAATCATTTTTCTCAAAACAATGAAGGATTTGGGGGTGAGGAAGGAAAATGTTTTCCCACGGAAAACATTTTCCGCCCCCGAACACCAGAAAATACGAAAAATACTTTCCGAAAAAATATTATTCCACAAACGAACGGAGCCTAAGAAAGATTGTATTTGGCTTGGCTTTTGTCCAAAGCCTTTGCATCTATGCAAGTGATTTTAGAGTGAAGGGTTTTCATAAAAAACAAATACTTTTCCAAGACATATTAAATCCAAAAGGGAAAAAAGCCGCAAAAATATTAAACTATGTTTACTATGACACATTTACTTTAAATTTTTTTTGTGATATTTAAATCCCCAAACTATGACAATCGTGACACATTTATTCTAAAAAATTTCTTATAACATGAAAAAATCTCAAAATTGTACCTATTACCTCCGTTAAGATTCGTTTTAATGATTCTTCAAGCAAAACAACCTCGTTTTGGGTGCTATCAAAATTATATGCTTACGATGTTCATGTAAATATATTTTTAACTGTTCTTATTTACAGAAGTTTAACGGATGATAATTTTCTCGTACAGATACAAATTTAATATAAATATATTATAATAAGCATAATATAGAGTTTTTGGCTGTTGCTTTCCTCTGTGCGATTTCTCTCTCTCTATCTTCAAAGATCGATCTCCCTCCCTCTCTCGCTCTCTCTCTCCAAAGAGGTCTTGTCAACATCAACTGTCCGAGTCTTGTCAACGTCAACCTATTATCTCACGACATTCAGCACCCCAAATTTCCTTTTTATTCTCGCATTAAATTCCCTCCGCATCTTTTCCTTCTCCCATTCATCTCCTCGCCCGGACTCCGCCGGCCGGCGAGGAACCGTGCTCGCGGCTTCCGTGCTCCGTCCGCTGCCTTCGTTTCTCCGGCCGGCCCCGCGCGTCGTCGCTAGCGTTCGTCGTGTAGCAAAAGTCTCGCCTCTGGCTTTTCTCGCGTTCATCTCTCGTTGCGGCACGACGTTCCGTAGGTCCATCGGCCGTTCAACGTATGACCTGCTGGACGAACGTTTTCCCTACTCGTTCATCTCTAGCTCTGCCGCGAGAGAGAGAGAGAGAGAGAGAGAGAGAGGACTGTGCTGGTTAGTGATGGAAAGTAAAGAGAGGAAGTGGAAAAGTGGAAGTGGGAGCGGGGGTGGAGGGAAGTGATCATGAGAAATTACGTATGGTCTCGGATGTCTCGTTTTATATTAACATTGTGTACTAGGCTCCTCTTTATCTAACTTGGGGGGCCTCCTATGATCTCACCCTAGGATTTCTTGATCCTAATTGGACCTATCGTTTCGTAGCTCCTTATCACCGTGGCCATCGACGTATAATCTTTGATCGTCATCGTAGCACTCCCAACCGCTTCCTTTAGTCGTTGCTCGGTGTTGTTAGCGGTTGCACGGTCGAGTTTGACTGCAATGGCGACGACGGCTGGCCACTATGGTAGGTGGTGTTCAAGTCCCATGGCCTTGGACGGGTTATTACCGTGAGGATTTTGTTTTGTGTTTAGAAGGAGCGAGAGAGGGTGAATGACACATGGACTTCGTGTAGATCCCGACATGTCCAAATCAATTAATGGTGTCGTCTCCTATATTAGCCAACTGTCGGTACTCATTGAAAGGATTACATTGGATAGATTTTGAGAAATTCAGAAATTAAATTGAATAAAAAGGATTCAGGGTAGGCAACAAACCATGAAGAATCGTTCAGGACCACTAGAGATGTCAAAATAGATCTTAAACTCATATATGATTCATTTAAAAATAAATTGGTCATATATGGGTCACTTTAATTTTAAAGAGTCCAGTTTAAATGGATTTTAAATTTTAAAGTTTAAAGATAAATGGGTCTAAATGGATTGAGTTTGGAACCCATATCCAACCCACCTACTAGACCCATCCACATACTCTCTCCCTCTTTACAAAAATATTTAAAAAGATCGAAAATTAATTATTTTTTCTCTTTTTCTTTTCTTTTCTTTTTTTTTTTATTCTGGCTGGTGGTCGGCCACGGTGACCGGCCACCGGGGCGGGAAGACCTCGCCGGAGGCCGGCGAAGCTCGAGCTCGCCTGATTCTGGCGACCTCAAGGCTCGCCCGATCTCGGCGAGGCTCCAGCCTCGCAGATCTGGCGAGACTCGAGCCTATGTAGTTACCCCTTTTGAATTTGTATATAATTTTATGTCTTCTAAATCTTGTCATTAGTGCAGTTTGGCCATTTGATTCCTTCTCGCGTAATCAAGTCCGCTAATTGGATTATCCAATCGAATGACGCTCACGAATCGTGCTGTCGTTGGTAAGATCGTTAATTCAACTACGACATTGCAAAATTTTACTTATCGTGTTAACGTGGTGCTTACTTGATGGTTATATAATTAACAAATATTTTGTCTTCAAAAGAGGAAAGCTAAAGCCTCGCGAAAAATGAATTTCGAAAATAAATTTCTAGAAAAGATTGCTAATATCGCATACGAAAATGATGAACGAAAAAATATTTTCATGGCCCAAAAAAATGTTTGAATATAAATTGCTATCAATAATGAAAATATTTTTCATTAATTAATTATTTCGAGCACTATAGATAATTATTTATTTTTTGGGTTAATAATACGACAAACTCCAACTTAATATACTTACGATAAATTTACCCAAAACTAATTTTTTGACTACAAAAAATTCCAAACGGGTATATCTGTGATAAATTTACCCTCTACTATTAAATTGCCTAGTTAAATGACACGTAGCAGTTGACAGGTGCTTAGGATTTTACCCTCCGTTTATTTACGGTTTGTGGTTTTTCGTTGTATTAATTCAATTTATCGAAAATTTAACAAATGACAAATATTATCAAAAATGCACTAGTTTTGGGTAAATTTGTCACGGGTGTACCAGGTTGAGATTTTTCGTCGTATTAACCCTTATTTTTTCGCAAAATAAATTAGGGGTGATCGGTTCCCCGCCTGTTCCGATCCAGTTCCAAGGTGGAATGGGAACAGGTCACTTTTTCGTTTTTTTTCCCACCACAGCGAGAGAGAGTGACAAGTCTCGAGGTATCGACGATAGCAACGGCAAGTGAAGAGCTATTGTGGTGCGACGATAAGGGGAAAGCATACTAATTTTTTTTTGAAGAAATAAAAAATATGTACATATGCAGTTGGTCCTTGTAACCGAGAGCCGACCGATATTCTTATGAACCGGACCAAATCGGCCGGATCAATTCAGGGTGGTTTTCGGTTCGGGCGATCCGTTTTCCACGCTCGCGAAATAAACGGGAGCCTTAACAGGTAGGTGAGGATCGCGGGGGTAATTGGGGGTGCCACGTGGCGGGGTGGGACCGGGGGCAGGCCGTGGGGGGGGGGGGGGGGACTGGAGTCCGGGTTTCGCGGCAAAAGAAGACTCGACCTCACCCTCTCTCTCCCTCTCTCTCTCTCTCACATATTGTCAGTGACCCGTCCGCATCAGTTTGGTTTTCTTTTTGATCATTTCCCATCCCCCACCCACTTCCTCTTCTTTTTTTTGCCCTTTTTGCTTTTGTTTGGGAACAGGATGAATTTTCTGGATTTCCCCTTGCCTCTCCTCCCGAGGACATCCACGGCTCCCCTTCCCCCCGCCCCGATCGATCTTTTTTTCTCACTTTTTTTTCATTTTTCGTTGATATTCTCTGCGCGGGTTTAAAATAAGACGGTACAAAATTTGCTTGGTATTTACCACCCGGAGTCAGACGGCCCTCCCCCTCCCCCTCCAGCCCTCACGTCTCAGTGTACTTTCACTACTTCTCCTCCCCTGCCCTCCCGCCTCCGGTCCGAGTCCCTTGCTTCTTCCCTCTTTTGCGATTTCAAATTTCAGATGATTTCTAATGGTTTTTTGAGCATTTCATTATCTATGTAAATATCTGTATGTATATATATATTCCGTCCTCGGGTGTAGATGATGTTATATGTTTTGGCTCGGATGCGAACCGATTCACGCGATTATCTAAAATGTTTGATAGATTCGAGATTTACCTTCGGGGGGGTTCTCGTTATTTGAGAAAGAGAAGGGCTAGATCGACTTAACGTTCTGTTGATCTGGCGAACTACGGTGCATTTTGCGTCGAAATAGGGACGTAAAGAGGGTTCTCGCTGATTCGACTGCTTCCTATTCAATGAAACGGTTGAGATTTCTAAACACGAATGCGATGCACTTAATGAGAGTACTTCAAACCGATGATGCGCTATGTTCAATTGTTAAACCCATCGCTCTGTCTAAGGACATGACAATACATGAATAGTATATGTAGACAAATACTTGATGCACATTTAGCACGTCTACATAAAATATAGTTACACATTTTCACGCGATTACACGTTAAAATTTTTTGACACATTAAGATGACAAGAAGTCTTGTGATCTTGGCCTAACTCCCTCGAGGGGATCGATTGCCTTGCTCTATCTCAATGGAGCCTCGCGTTTTGGTACTTGACGTACAGGTAAACGCTCTCGAAGGAGATCACCTTTCTTAATAGTGAAAACCTCCTTTGTTTGGCTTGTAATTGGTTCATTCGTACCCCTCAAATTGGTGTTGGAGATCACACACCTTGTCCAATTCGTCTTGCCCCCATTTTCTCTTCTAACTCCCATATGATCTGATCGTGACGAGCTCATTAACTTTTGAGGGATCGTCCTAAAACCGCAATCATTAAATATGGTCATACCGTGATTTCATATTGTTATATCCTAACCTAACTCACTTTAGGCAGTGTTTGCTTTGGCCCACATGATAATGAGCCTCGTAATATTTTCCTTTTGTGTATGGTCTCAGCAGTTAAGAATTCTCAAAGAGATCATTCATCCCGATGGTGCTTTTACCAGAGTGCTTAACATTCAAGTGCATGCACGAAATTAGTTGCCACGTGAAAGTGTGTTTCTTCTGAGTTAATACCAACTTCAAATATATAAGCTAACGACATTCTCCTCCTATTTGATATGTAATTCGATTAACTCTTGCCTCACTCACCATCGTTAGAGTCTCAATTAGTCCAAACTCTCTTATCCTAACGATTAGTCTCTGCCTTCATGCAGTCGAGCAGTTACAGGAAACACGTCAAAGTTTTAAGTACACTTCACATCGAACATATAATTAGGGTATAGGGGTTTTCTCGTTACAAACTTCTATTACTTTAAAACCCAAGTGTATTTCTCTCTTCTAATATGCATGTCGATATTTTTGGGGATCAATAAGAAATCAAGCTTATTTAATTTTTATCGTGCTTGAAATAATGCACAAATAAATTAAACCGAAATAGGTTAATTTATTTAAATGGGTTATAAATCGATCATTTTGTATGAGTCTTCTTACTTGCCAAACATAATTGGTGCTACTTTGCTCGCGTAAACTAATGTTCATCGATGCTTTTCTTTTCCTTTTTTGTACTCCTCATGACATTGAACAGGATAGAATCACCTTTAGAGCCTGGCTCAAGGGTGATGCTTGATTGCTCGAGTGGTGGTGTTGCTTCAGTTGGATGCCGAGCTCGAATCCATCCTTGATCATTTCCGCGGGACTCACCTTGTGGCAGGGGTGGAGGCCTCCTCGCCCCCCTCGAGAAGCGACGGTGTTATCTTGCCGTTCAAATTCCAATATCAACCTTGTTAAACGAATTTTGTTGTTCCTTCATCTCCATCCTCCTCCTCCTCACCTCATAACCTCTCCCACGTTTCTCTCTCCACCACTATACTTCGTGGAGATCACCCTTAAGAAGATGGTCCAGTACAGAAGCCTGGAACAGCATCAATGCAACAATGAAGAAGAACCTTCGAGGACATCGCTACTGAGCGGGCTGATGGAAAAGCCTGCACGCCCAAGTCTAGGGATTTGGGCGAGGTAGGGTTGAGGACCGGTGAATTCACCTGAGGCTACCTGGTCGAGTTGTTTTTTACCATGAGGTAATTTTTTGTACCATGGCAATCGAGAATCATATTTTTTGGCATGATTAAGAATGTCGAGAACCAAAATTCGTTCTTTTTAATAATCCTAACTAGAAAATATACAAAAGTATTGCAATATGCAAATATTATATATTTTATTATATAGCATAGATATAATAGTACGATCGTAAAAATAGTAGGATAAACTCGGAAATGAAACCTTTCAACTTGCAAGGCTTGCGGTCCACGTAAAGGGGTTCTAAAGTTGGTCTAAGCAAGGTGTGCGAGAGAACTCATGGATCTCACCAAACCAATAGAACCAATATGGCCGAGTAGGTTATTGGGAGAATATCATAGGCTGCGAAGGTTCAGACCACCCTGCACCCGGCCTATGCCTCGGATCCTAGTAGAGAGATACATGGCACCCTAGATAATATTTAAGTAAATACATATATATATATATCTATGAATAATTAAAGGTTTTTTTATTTTTCTTTTTAAATTTTTTATATTTAACTATGCGAATTGATGGGAGGGATCATATTTATTTATTTCTTGTGCTTTTTGGTGTTATCATTTCTTGTAGGAATGCACTTAATTTTATGTTAAATGTTGAATATCTTAATAATAAAACGTTATAATTTGTAAAACCGACAATTTTAGCTTCTAAGGTGGTTCACAGCGAAAGCATTCTGCATGACAATTACACCACGTGACAGTATTGACGTGGTGTAAACGACCGATCATTATTGTCTACACGTAAGCTAGCGAGAGTGATGCACAACACGGTCACACCATATATTGTCACATGGTGTACTCGTCACATAAGTTTCAGGTTTTAAAATTGGAAACCGGTGCTTTTAGAGTAGGTTCTAGGCTAGGGTGAGTACCCCCGACCAATCTGGGAACAAGCATGTCCCTAGATCTAAATCCTTCCCTACTCTAGAAGAGGAGGTGAAAAAGTATAGTGTGTTCAGGAGTCCGGTTTCAAAAGAGGGCTCGACTTTTTGAATCGTGAAACTATGTTATCTTCTTTATGCGTACTTGGGCACAGGGCAACCAAAAGTCCGTCTGGAAATAAAGTAGGAAATTGGGCCTGAAGACATTATCAGGCCTTTCTGCCTTGCAACAATGCGGGAAAAGTACAAAAATAAAAAGTTATAAATTTATTGCATTGATATTAATTCAGTCTTAAATATTTTAATTGAACCAATTTAATCTTAAACATTTTTACGTTGATATCAATTCAGTCCATCGAGCTAATTTAAGTGGGAAATCGCTGACGTGAATACCAGCGGTCTTACGTGACACCGTCGGCGCTGGCGTGGACAAATTTTATAATTATTTTTTCAGATTTTTTAATGTTTATTTTTATTTTTTTCTCTTTTTTTCTACCTTTCTTAGAACTGGTTGGCCGGCAACCCTCGCTTGGTTTGGGTGAGGGCCCCGCCGCCCTCGCTCGTGGCGGGCGAGGGCGTGGCGACCCTCATGCAAACCAGCCTGTGGCCGACAATGGTTGGCCAGCGATCTCACGGGCCAACCAGTTGTGGGAAAGAAAAAAAAAGAAAAAAAAAGAGAGGAGAAGAAAATATTAAAAATTTTGAAAAAATTATTAAATTTGTCAACATTAGCGCTAGTGATGCCACGTAAAACTGTCAGCATCCACGATTTCCGGCTTAAATTGGCCGGATGGATTGAATTGGTACCAATATGAAAAGGTTTAGGACTAAATTGATCAAATTAAAATGTTTAGAACTGAATTGGTGCCAATGTAATAGATTTAGGGACTTTTTTGGTACTTTTTCCAAATGCCATTTTCAGGCCCAGCTGCAGACCATCTTCCAAACCTTTTTTACCAGCTGCATACTAGTAATTCTTATGGGGAAAATTGTCCAAAAAATCCTAAACCTATTGCACTTTTGCTAATTCAGTCCTAAAACTTTTAAGTTTATCACTTCAATCATAAACCTTTTCACTTCTTGCTAATTGAGTCCATTTGACCAATTTTGGCCGATGGGCATTAACGTGGCCGTCGGCTGTTTCGCCAATACTGACGTGATAATTTTTAATTATTTTTCTTCGAATTTTTTTAATATTATTTATCTTTTTTTTGTACCTTCTTCCCTTTGTCCGATTTGGCAACCGGCGACTAGCTAGATGCACGGGTCGACGAGGTCGACCTCGTTGGCCTTTAGCGAAGCTCGCCCCCGCTAGCCATTGGCGAGGGCGAGCCTTGCCCTCCGTTGCTAGGCCGATCTCGCCTAGATTTGGTGAGGTCGAGCCTTGACCAGCCATGGCGAGGCCGACCTCGCTGTCGCTGGGTTCCACCTCGCCCAGCAATAGCGAGGTTGGCCTCGATCTGGGCCAGGCAACGGCGAGCGAGGCTCGCCCTTGCCAGTGGTTGGTGGGGCCAAGCTTTGCCAAAGGCCGGTGAGGTCAATGTCGCCAGCTTGCGCCTCTGCAATCAGCCAGAGGAAAGAAGGGCAGAAAAAAAAATAAAAAAATATTAAAAAAATATTAAAAAATTATCACATTAGCGTTGGCTGGACAGCCGCTATATTAGCACCGGCCAGCCAAAATTGGCCGATGGATTAAATTGGCAAGAAGTGAAAAGGTTCAGGATTGAATTAGCAAATTTAAAAGGTTCATGACTGAATTGGCAAAAATGCAATAGATTGAGAACTTTTTGGATAATTTTCCCAATTCTTTTGGCATTGTAATATGGATGATAGGCGGAAAAGAGAAAGGGCATAAACACACACATCGTCTTAGTTAGACCATCAATACTCATCAAGCTGTCTGGTGTCATGTTCCGAGCATTCCCGTGCTTTGGCGGACGTCGACTTCACTCTAGGGATCTACCCCTTTCGCGAACACGTGATGAAATAGGCGAGACTTGATCAACTACGGAAGATACATGATTATTTCACAAGTTGATCTGGTGGTTTATTTTTTACAGATGATCGGCCAGTGTCGTTTGTCATGGACGTTGAATAGTGCTTCATGAGGTTGGCTTGAAAGGGGTTGGCTATGATCTGGACATTTGGTGGGTTCGTCTCAGCAACCTCATGCCCATGAAGGACAAGTCGGCGAGCATCCATGCCGTCGATAGGCAGATCATGGAAGTCGAGACGAAGCTGCTGGGGCTTTTCCAACCACAAGAGAAGCAGATCGTATTGAGTCCCTCGTAATGGACTAAATGTCATTTTTCATACAGCCAAAGTTGAGCCGCTAAGGCTGAATAATATTAACCTCAACACATACTCAGAGTAAAACGTCCCCTCGTGGCCAAAGCTGTGTTGCTGCCAACAGCAAAGGGCACACTAGGGTGGATTGAATATGAAGTCTGGTACCCCATGGATCTCCCCAACAGCCTGACGAAAATGGCCTTCTCCGCCCTGTCTAGATAGGCTTTGCGTGTTAGTCGGATCGATAGAGACTCTCGGGGATAGGTGATTGTTATTCACATATTCAATCTCGACCGTGTTGTTCTCAGTAAGGTCAACCTTGGGACCCCCATTTTTCAATAACTATCTTCAGTTTGAAGTGAGAGGAAGAGAATTAATTCGAGATATCCAGAATTAATCTGTTTGGAGCCCTCCTTAGAATGTCAGCCGTCTTAGCTCAGCCGGTAGAGCGCATGGCTTTTAACCATGTGGTCGTGGGTTCGATTCCCACAGACGGCGATTTCTAAGTCACTCCTACTCTTTTTTCTGCAATCTTATGGGTTATTACCATATAGAAATAGCTGTCTATGCTGATTCTTGACTGGAAACACCAAAAGCATTTACTGAAGTCATCACATTTTAAAGACAAACCATCCTCTCTCTTGAGTTTCGATCCATCTACCGTTGGATTTAGTTGAAACCTCAGTAAACTCTACCTACAGGCTATAGACATACAGCTTCACAGACTTCCCAGTTAGACGGCCAGGAGGGACGAGGTTTTTCGAATAAATGGCAAGTGAAAACTCGGTAACGAGAAACAAGAAAATTTGTCCGTGAAACGAATTTACACCAATCTTGGGCTCTAATTACAATCCATTGGATATCGCCGTGTGATCTTCAATTGCAAAGCTGAGTGCAGAGACCCTGAATCTGGGAAGTGGTTGCACCAGGCAATGTGTATGCTCTTGATCTTCCATTGCTTGAGCAAGTCAAGTTCAGCTGGCTTCCTATTTGGTCAGACTACAACAGATAAGAAAAGAAAAATTCAAAAAAAATTAAAAATATTATTTAATTGTCCACGTCAGCGCCACGTCGGCGCCGGTGACCGGTCGCCGGCCGGCCGGCGTCCACGTCAGCAAATTCCGGTCAAAATTGACCGGAAGGACTAAATTGGCACAAAAACAAAAGGTTTAGGACTGAATTGACACCAATTTAAAAGGTTTAGGACTTAATTGGCACCAAAAAAAGGTTTAGGACTAAATTGGCACCAATGGAAAAGGTTTAGGACTGAATTGGCACCAAAAAAAGGTTTAGGACTAAATTGGCACTAATGCAAAAGGTTTAGGACTTTTTTGGCACTTTTCCCCTACGACAGAAGGCAATGTAACTGATCATTAGCGAAATCATTTGGCACAATGAGAGAGAGAGAGAGAGAGATGACTACCGAGCATGAGGCGGGCCCGGCCTTACAGCTCCATCTAGAAGTCGGAACACAAGACATGTAGTGGCACCATGAACAAGAATCATTTGCGTTCACGCCCCGCAGAAGCATCACCATACCGAGAATGAACCTCCAGCATTTTAATTTAGGGCCTAGCATCGAAATCACCGTCAAGAATGTATCACAAAATGTAGATTATGCAATGTAACGAGATGATATAAGGCTATTTTTGTGGAAAGATTACCCGGCGATCAAGGCAATCAGAGAAATGACCCACAATGCGCACTGATATGTCTTGAATCTAGGCTTTGCAGAAGCGGATGCATATCCTGGAGGAGCATACTTCTGAATGATCCAGCTATACTGGGGTCGGATGAGAAGCAAGAATCCAAGCAAGAAGCCTGACAGGAATCCTCCGATGTGAGCAAAGTTATCGACGTGCGGAAAAATCCCGACTGCCAAATTGATCACGATGATGATCAGGAGGGTCAAGAATGATGCTACCTGAAGAAAGCACGTAGAACAGAATCGGTTGTTTCATAAAAAAACTATTACAGAATTCACTTCTAAACTTAATCACTCATTTGAACGTTCACATTTCGATGCGATGCAGAAAAGTACCTTGTTAGCATAAATAGACCAATTAGTGATGAGTTCAGAGAGCATCCCTCCCAGTAACCCAAAAACTGCACCAGAAGCACCAACGGAAATACTTGACTGGATGAAGAGGGATGACATCAGACTTCCTCCAAGTCCAGAGATGACATAGAGCAACCCGATCAGCGCTGCAGGTAAAAAAGAGAAAACAGAGTTTACGATTCAAAATTTACCGAGATACTCGCATTTTAACAGATTGGAGAAAACTATATGGACGAAAAACTGACAGGGCAACATTAGACAAATTTGAGATGCATATCAAACTCAGATGAAGGTGACCAGTGCTGATTCTATAACAGAATTGGCATTAAATTGAGCAAGCAAAACTGAGATACATACATACCGAACCCAAACTCTTTCTCCAGCCGAATTCCAATGACTAAAAAACTCAGCATGTTTGCTAATAGATGGAAGACTCCTCCATGCAACCAGATGCAGGTTATCAGGAGCCACACTTCATGTCTGTCCACTACCCTGCTAACTTCCAGAGCACCCATTTTCTGAAGCCTAAGACCACAAACTGGGATTTTTCAGGACAAACAAGATATCTGTAATAAATGGTTAGTCACGTAGGAGTCAATTAAGAGTAAAGCATGAAGCTGGAGTTCCATCATCTTCCTGAGGCTCATTGTTGTGAAACTCAAATCCAACAGATAATTTGTGCAAGTTTCAGAGCCGAATAGAGATAAAAAACGGGGGAAAATCAGAGGAACGAGGCTCACGCTGATGATGAAGGGCCAAGAAGAGGGTTCTCCTTGAAGGGCTGGAAGGAGAATCTGCCCAAGAACTTGGCGACACAAGAGACGGAGTTCTCAGGACAATTGTTGACGTACATAGTGATCACAAGCATGACAGTGTTCGCAGCGATGAAGCAGGGCACAAGCAGGGGCTTCCATTTCTTGAAATGCTTGACTTCTCTGTACAACACGGGAGTCGGAGCAGACACAGCCGTGTCCGCATCGACGTCGATGTTGACCGGGTGTACTGCATTGTTGCCTAGCCACGAGCTCGCTCTGGCTTTGATCTCGGAGGAAGACAAGGTCGATGGATGATGGTCTCCGCTAGCCATGGATGGAAGTATGCAAGCCCAGAAAGAGAGAAACTATGAGATCATGCCATGGACGTGGGTTGAAGCAGGGAGTCCATCAAGGTAAGTGGAGTTGCAAAGCTGCAACTTGCAAGGCAGGGAATGTGATGATGTGCGCCAATGGACGAATGAAATGGCCTTTCTTATTGGGTTCTCAAACCTCACAACACCGAGAGAGAGAGAGAGAGAGAGAGAGAGAGAGAGAGAGAGAGAGAGAGGACTTGAAGCCAAAGAATAAAGGAAAAAAAGCGGTGGGTCAACGGTCCTCAGCAAAACTTGACTGCTTATCGTGGAGAGTTGTTTATCTAAGTTGAGTTGGTTTGATATTCAAGAGCACATGACAGTATCCTTTCTTGACAAAACTATGCATACCAATAATAATTTTTTTCAATTTTTGAAGTAATTACCACGGGTAGGCTCTGCAAAGGTTGGTCGCCAGACTACTTGATTGAACAGCACATGATGGAGAGATGCAAAAAAAAATCACTTCAAAAAACCTAATCTGGAGAAAATCATGACATGATTCTTGAGTGGAGGCTTCCATGTCAACGTGTTCTCTACTTCAGTGTCGGTTCAATCAAACTGACCGCGGACGACTTGGCAAAGAGTGACTTAGCGAGGATGAAGGGCACGCGGCTACTTGAAGCTGAAGGATGCAGACCCAGGTTCGACGTGCACGAGGCGTGAAAAGACAGTCAGTCAACCTCAAAAGCATATCCATCAGCTTCCCGTCGCCCCCGCCTCCGGTTGCGCCGACAGGGCCTTGTTTAAATTTACCAGATTGCACGCGAGTGCTGCCGTAGCCTCTGTCTGCCTAATATGGAGGAAACTCGGGTGGGTTTTCCAAGAGAAAACATGTAGATGTCGATGGAATCGCCACGACCCTGCCGGGACTTTCGAATGATTGCGTTCTTGAAAGTCTGCGATGTTCTGCGAAATCTTGAAATGAGAAGTTTAGGGTTGGCTGTGACAGGAAGGTGTTAGGTTAGGATGAGAGGAGATCGTGGGCTTGGAAAAGAAGCAAGAAGAAGCGGAGTTAGCTTTGCATGAAACAGAAGAATCACCGTCAATGGTAAAATATGTTGTGCAATCGGCAGTAAATTTTAAATTGTCAAGGTAAATTTGTGCAACTGGCAGGTTACTGATTATCATTTACGAGCGATGTTAGTGACATTACCGGTTGTAATTCGCTATGTAAGTTACGAGCCACAAACATAGCTCCGTTTTGTTATCATTTGAGTAAGTAATTCACTATTCAACTTATGAATGTCAATGTAATTGTAACTTATGAATTTTTTTAATTAAAAATTTACTACTCAAAACTAAATCTTAGTGGTTGAAATAGTAAGTGGTTGAAATAGTAAGTTACCACTGAAGCTTTACAATTTACCAAAGATGGCTATGCTTTTAAGTTACTAATAGTTAGTTATCGCCTAGTGTAATTAGCTAACCATCCGACTTATGGCGTCAATGCAATATATCTCACGAGACTTTTTAATAAATTTACTACTTAAAATTAAATCCTAGTGGTGTAAATAGGAAGTGAACTGTGAATTTAATAACTTACCAACATAGCAAATTATAATCTGCTTGCAGAGAAAAACACGTCGGCTTGTAATAACGATGAATGTTCGTGATTTGAGGAATTTCAACCTGGTAAATTGATTATTTTATTAGTACGGTAGTGATAAATAGACTTTAGTACTCGTAAACTTGAAACAATAATAATAATCTAGTAAAAATATACAGTGATAAAATAATAATTTTTTCGCATATTACAAACTTTAACCAACGCTAGCACGTGATTAGTCAATATATTTCTTAACTTACCAAAAAAAAAAAAACTTTAACCAACACTAGTAGTAAATACGCGAGCAACTCTTTCTGTATGTACTAGCGGAAAAATGTGATGATGGTTTGTAATGGGGTAATTACCACAAAATTCCTAAATTTATTGTGCAGATATCAATTTAGTACTAAACATTTTAATTTTGCTAATTTATTTTTAAAATTTTTAATGATTTGTCAATATAGTCATTTTAGCTAATTTTTCCTGAAAATCGCAGACGTGGATACTGGCTATCATCCTCGTGGTACGACTTGCACTGACATGCGAATTTAGTTACTAGTCAAATTTTTTACTTACATTCGAATTTACCATGGACCAAACAAAATTCCATTTTTTACAAACGAGATTTTAGGAATGTGCCTGCACTATATTTAACGCTGGTGGAAAAGGTAAAAGATTTTAGGATTAGGAGGCGACGGAGAAATTTAGCAAAATCTTGGCTTTTAGGGGGTTGGGTCGACATGTAGCAACTTTCTATGAAATTACAAATGTTGATATAAAATTAGTTAAAACGTACAGCAGACACCTATCATCGGAGGCGGGTTTTTAACTTTAATGCTCCGTTTATTTTGTAGAAAATTAAATAATTTAAAAAATATTTTTCTAAAAATGATTGCTTATAATAATTACTTAATAAAAAATATTTTCAATATTGATAACAATTTATGTTTAAATATTTTCGTGAATGATGGATATATTTTTTGTTCGTTCATTTTTATAAGCGATAAGAGCGATTATTTTTAGGAAAATATTTTTCAAATTATTTATTTTTTATAAAATAATCGGATTACGACACCACTTATCTCTCGTTCATTCATTTGATTTATGATCGGAGCATAGAGTCTAGAGACTTTTTTGGTCTGGTTCTTCCGAAATTCCAATCGCCATCATATCGTATACTTTTGAAATTTCTAACTCGCTCCCATTGAAATCCTTCGCTCGAATTTGAAAGGCCTTGGCCTTTCTAAGGAAAAGGAAACACGAGATTTTGTCCAACCCTCTATTTTGGTACCGTGTGATCTGTTTTAACATTCTCCGCGTAGGTCTAAAACTTTGTGATATCACTATCAAATGTTCCCGATGAAAATGGGGTTTAATATCTACATCATGTGATAACCCCCACTAGATGTGATCATAGGTTAGGTGGGCTTGGGAAAGCAATTTCCTTGTTGAGCCTGGCCGGACCACCTTAGGGCAAGCAGGTTTCGGTGTCCCTGTCGAAAATTGCATTTGAAGTACGAGATCTTTGGAATTTTAGCTATGTTTTACCCTTCGCCTGGATATGTACCTATGTGAACAGATGATATGCCTGGCAACTGTTCAGCTGCTGGATTCTTCTATCCCTCAGTAACAAAATCATATGGTATCACATCATCTAAACAATGCTTCTTCCTTGCCGGGAAAAACGAGACGAGAAAGAATCGCCACACAAAAGGGCACTGAGAACAGTTGGTCGCGACGAAATGCGTTAAGCAAGGGGATTTTCACATAAAAACCATTCACTCATCCGGTAAATCCCACGTATATACATGTTCAGGAGAATCCTGACCGTGATTCTGATGTCCCCAGTCATCTTTTGATTTTTGACAGCTGCTGTTAGTGACGACCTCATTTTTGCTCCTTCAACTATGTGCATATCGATCTCGCTGTGCCGGTTTCCAAGTAGAAAGGGCGCATAGAAACCGTCCTTTCCATCCTAGCAACAGCCACTTGCTGACTTCGTCTACGACGAAATCTTTGTGGTAGCTCGAAACGAGCCGGTCGATCACGAACCGCACTACCTTCCTGCTTAAGGGCACCTGCCCGAACCCGGCCCTCAGGTTGCGTAATTGCCACTGCTTGTACGTCTCCGGTCTCTCCACTCTCTCCCATCCCTCACAGGCAATCGAATTCAATGCCTCCCTCCCGAACATATCCTTCTCGATCAGCATCCTCTCCCGGTTTTCGCGGGGTATTATGGTGTCAAGCATGTCGAACAGAGAAGAAAAGTGATGCAGAGCCTCCCTAAACCGGGTGACAAAGAACGGGGCATTGTGGGTCGCGTTGATAACACCGTGGATGAAGAGATCCGGCTGGGCTCTTGTTATCAGGTTGAGGACAATGTCTCGCGAACTTTCTTCCGTGATGGTCTCGTCGAACAAGTTCTCGAACCGGTACAAGCAGTTAACTATAGTCACTTCATCCCTATCGATCTTGAGTTCCTCTAGTTTAATGAACTCCCACCTCTTCGCAATGGCGTTGTACTCAAACGGCACCTTGAAACTTTCAGCGTAATTTGCCAAGCGCCGACCCGTTTCCTCGACTCTTTCTGCGGGCCTGAATCCGGGTTGAGGCAAGTCTATGCCGGTGATCCGGAGCTTCGCGGGACAAGGTCTCCGGCCAAGGTGCTGAATCAGAGTGGGCCATTGGAATCCATAAAGAATGCCGAAATCGATGACGTGAACCCTCATCTTATCCGCCACTGTATCCAATATCGTCACGTTCGAGACGACATTAGAAGTTCTTTGGAATGGACAAGCGGCAAGGTACAGCTGGTACGCATTCAGCATATCAGTGGCGGCTGTTTTCTTATTGACGAGGCCTCTATATATTTGGCTGCCTGTGCCGGCGAACCGTGCCTCAAGACCATCAGCGAAGTAGTGAGCGAGTCTCTGGGTCCCATTACCGAAAGGTGAGGCGTGTTTCCTGATCTCATTCAGCAGAGCGTTCGCGCCCCTATGATCATTTGATGCCGCGGCTTGTGCACATCGGATGAGGAGCGTCCTCACATCGACTACCTCCGCTTTCCCTCTTTTCTTCTTGCCGCGACGTCTACCACCTTTGGGATCTTCGATCTTGGGTGTGATTTCGTTCACTCCATTCTTCAACGACGCACGGAGACTCAAAAGACGGGCCAGGCCCTCCCCTTGGCTGCTAAGCAGAACGATGTCGAAATTCTCCGAGCGAAGTTCGGATTCTTCATGAACAAAAGCCTGCTTGCTACTTCTCTCTTCCATGTTTCCTTCCTCCCTATGGAGACTCACTTTCCTCTTCAATGCATCGAGGCGGTTTGCCTCGTCAATCTTTCCATTCGGATTCGGAGTAAAAAGTTTGGTATTTGCTTGATTAGGAAGAAACTTGCTGGATTCCTCGACCCCCATCCTAAACTGCCGAACAAATTGGGTCTCACCACACAAGTCAAGCATCTGCGCATTACCCGCTTGATTAGGTTGAAACGTCGCTCGACTAATATCTCTTTCAAAACTCATTGTACCGTAATTGCTTGGATTTTGAACCCAACCAGTACCAGCAATGTATCCATTTTGCCTACTGTCGTTAGTGCTAGTATATCTAGTGTTGTCTAAGAGACTGTCATTTGAGTGTTTGTCATTGTAGGTGACGCAATTCGCGCGGCTTGGCTCAGGTGAAGGCGGGTACTTCTTGCCGAGGACCTCGTAAAAGGATTTTTCAGCTGACAATAGATCCAAAGAATCTTGAAGCATGTATGTCTTCTCTTCTATGTCTTCTTCCATGAGAATGCGACTAATGTATTCGAAGACTGCATCAGAGAATTCAGCGTCTTCGGTGTATGGTGCATCACGACAATCATTTGAAAATGGGGCAACATCAACCAAAGGATGCATCTCTCCGCATTTATCGGGTGAGCTTTGAAAAGCCGGTCTTGAAACAAAACTACGATCTACAACAGCAGATATTGACTGATCGTCCGAGCGGAACCCATTAGAAGGATACAAGGCTCCCATCAGTGGATCCATCAATGCGTTCTCACTCTGACGGTAATAGAGCATGAAAATACCAGCTTCACTGCAATAGACTGGTTATCTTAGCGCAAAGTTCGTGGTTTCGTTGCTTTCAACTAAGAAAAATATTCTCAGCTAGCTGACTTATCCTATTGTAACCTCAGACTCAGATTGCCAACCTGAACCGAAAAGAATCAATCTATACTAGTTCTGATATTTTCCAGTAATATTTGAAAAGAAAACGGTTTCTCGATGCCCATCATTGTTGCCAGTGACAAGTAGATCAAGTAACCAAACCAACCATAATTTGCAGATGCCCTTTTACCGCATTCATATAAAATGCCGAAACTCAGATGTCCTCTACGATAGTTGACGACTTAATTTACCTATTCTCTGCTTATAATTTTCTTTGCATCGACTTTTGACAGGAAGATCGAAAGCGTACCTGAAGGATATCCCGGTTCCAGAGAGAGAGAGATGAGGCAGCAGAAGCCGAGCCCAGTCTTCATGCGCCTGAAGAATAGCAGCAAATTACTGCCGCCACCCAAAGATCATTACTTAAAGACAACAAATTTCTTCACATGCTGACCACCTTGTCAAGCGTAGAAAATTTAATAATGTAAGGGAATCTGTCACGCTAAAATATTATGTGTGTCGATTCGTATGTATGTACTTAGACTGGAAAACACATGAACAAAGTCATTGTTTTCATTTCATAGTCTGGTCTGCAGCGATTGCTAATATTATAATGGATCGTGCATACTCATCGCAGGAATCAATGTCGAAATAAAAAAGGTCCCCTGGTCGGTCAATCTCCCGCGAAAAGGTTCACTCCATGTGCTCTTCATCGACTGCAGAACTGGAAAAGAGGTACAAGGTAATGAGTCAATGCACCAGATGGGAGGAGAGCGACGACTTCGAGATCTGTCCTTTCTATCTCGTTCTCTCCATGTGAATGGACCTGCCAAAATGAACTCAGACACGATGTTATGTCTAAAAAAGTTGATCTAGACTCGCAGGAGCATATCATTAGGCGCAATTTTTAGGATTTTAGTTGTGATTTTAGATTAACTCATTCAAGATATTATCCGCATTAGCTTGGTATCCATACCGAGCCTCACAGTTTTGTCTTTTGACGTGCAAGTGAGCACTGGGGTCATTCATCCTGGTAGTACTCTCACTTGAGCACGTTTAAGTATTGTTATTATGTCAAAATGCGTATCCCTGAGTTAATTCCAATCTTCAGACATACCCCAAATTCTCTTTCCCCATTTGGTGCACAATTTGGTGCAATTCTGCTCCTTTCGCCATCTTAGAAGTCTGCTAAAAGCCGCTCTTTAACCGGACGCTCATGCCCCAGCGACCACTTTCCACCATGCTCGGACCAAGTTGCTACAAAATGTAACAATGAGCTTAAGTAGCACATTATTTTGTCAGTCAAGCGCAAGCCCGACAACCCTTTAGCAATTTGGCCTTAAAAACTCAGCCCACTTTCACTTATTCTTCATCAGTTGCACATGCGAGCGTAAAAGGAAGACGAGACCACCGACAGACAAAACAACAAAAATGCAAGACGGAGCTCGTTTGTGAAAACAAAGGAAAGAAAGGAGAAAATTTTTTTGCGCATACATAATTCGGATGTCCCAAGAAGCCAAATCAATTACAAATTGCAATGCCCGGTAAATATTCAAGCCTATTATTCATTTAATCGAAGCAATCTTCGAAGTTAGGTCTTAAATTAGGAGTTATGTGAAAGTCGAACTGCGAGGTTCAATTAAGGGGGTTATTGAGCTTTAGATTTATATGAAAATGGTAGATGAATGTGTTGTGGAGCTGTGGGGTTTGATGAAGATCGCTTCCAACATACGGTTTGATCGGAACGAATATTTTGAAGTTTTGCATTCGAGTTTGCGTATAGTGGGCAATACATGTAATAGATAAAGATGAACATTTGTTATAAATGAGTTTCTTTGTTAGCGTGTAGGTGTCATTTTTTCAATGAATAAGCGTAATTAGTCGAGTCGTTTGTTAGATTAGTGTATCACTCAGTTTTTGATGTCGTTTTTCGATTAATTGATAGGAATATGAGTGCGTCGAGTCGAGTAAGCATCGTGCATTGGTTTTTGGCTTTCTCAGGCGAGTGATGCTATTTCTTCTATGAATTTCTAAACTCATGTCTTGAAAGCAATACATATTTGATATTATTATGAGAAATGAAAAAACATGTTTGTTACGTAATAATCTGGATCGGGTATTTACTACTCTTTGGTCATTTTGAGAATGGTTGAGAAACATATTATGAAAAGTGTCGTGAAAGTTTACGTATATGTATTGCTCTGTGAATGGGTTTATGAAATGAACTCTGAAATAATTTGAGAAATGTTTTGTGAATGGCGTTACGAAATGTAATACATATCGATTTATGAATTGGGTTTATGAAGGATTCTGAAATGGTTTGAAAAATACCTTGCGAAATGTATTCCCATTGACGAACGAAGTTGAGAATTATTATATGTTTTGGTTTGTGAAATTGATTTGTGATAGATATATATATATATATATATATATATATTCTAGAATGACTTTGTAGATTTTGGAGGATACTATTGTGGGTTTGTGTTGAACCTTAGTGTCTCCGTGAAC
The DNA here is from genome assembly GCA_031216235.1 of Syzygium jambos. Lineage (NCBI taxonomy): Eukaryota > Viridiplantae > Streptophyta > Magnoliopsida > Myrtales > Myrtaceae > Syzygium > Syzygium jambos. The sequence goes on from CM062230.1 coordinate 28,063,425, forward strand.
CCATTAAGGAGTTTATCAGTATGCATATTAGTTTTAGGATATCCTTGTAGACCGGTCACCGGCAATATAAAAGGAGATCTAACCAAGAGGGAATCTTGCTCGCCTTTGTCACGGGGCGTTATGCGTGACTATGGTTAAATACTTGAGCAAGAGATTGATTAGTGTACTGGACCATTGAATATTCTATTTTGATATTAGTGATGAAAAGGGTATTTCTACTATGGATATAATTATGTTAAAGTAAAATATAACTCATTTTGATCTTGTCAGATCGTTATATTTTGGATTTGGTGTAAATGAGTTATGTTTTTGTGTCTTAAATGTGTAGTGTATGCTCGATCTGCTTAAAAGAGATGTATTACTCACTGGGTTATGATTGCTCATTCCATTTATCTTACTCGCTTTTCTTGTTCTTCAACAAACTTTAAGTAGGACGAGAGCGTTATTGTTATTAGGATATTTTGATAGTGAAGATTTTTGGGTATGAGTTGTATAACGCTATGATAAGCTTCTCAGTTAGTTGTTTGTTGGATGCGTCTATATATCATTTTGATGAATTATAGAACACTTTGATATTATAACTAGATGACTTTTTATCAAATGTATATGGATGTATACATATCGATATCAAGTTATCGTTATGTTTTAGACTGTGTCCTTTGGGTAAAAGCACGGTCGTGTTATTGCCCTTGTTTTTGTTGAGTTTGGGGTGCGACAAGTCTTGCTATCTACTTTCTAGCAAAAAAAAATCTTGCCATCTACTCTTATGGTAAATCTCTCAAAAATAGCAAAACCTCCTAATGAAATTACCATTACCTATTACAGACATGCTCAATCAAGGTAAGAACACAAACTACCGAATAAAAAATCATGCAATTCACGATTCTTTAGGCCCGTAGAATACTTTTTGAGGTCCAAATATGTACAGGCTGAGGGTGGAGACACAAAATCATCCAGTGGAATTACCTTGTCCTGGGAAAACAACAAAAAGGAGAGGTAAAATGAAAAGGTTGTTCTTGGGACAGAGGTGCTGGATCGCTTAGCTTTTGAGAAATGGGAAGAGCACAGAGATTGGAGACTAGTTCAAGGGCCTTATTTGTGCAGCAAGCCCTTGCACTAAAAAGGTTTGATGACTGCAATCGATAGAGTTGTTCGAGGATTACATAATAGATCAATCGGTAGGTAAATTGGTGTTACAGGAACGGACCGGATTCGGGGTGCGCTCATTTCCACATTGCAAATCTATTGAAAGGGATTTTGTAATTAAGTTTTAATAGTTCAATGCCATGTTTTGTCAGACAATATGCAGATGCAGAATTCGATCCGAACTTAACTAGAACAGGAAACCAAATTTATTGCAATTGTGAACATCCTAGACGGAAAACGGGAGAAGGTACAAAAAAGAGCATTTTAATATACAATCAAAGCTTACGGGTGAACATGTGCTTCATCTACAAAATTAAAAATTTAGCATAGTCCTTAGATTTCCAGAACAACATTCCAATTCTTCAGTTAAGAGATCACATTAATTTGTATCTAAGCTGTCACAGAAGTCTCCACCGCAATGGCACCAGAGTAACCGACTTCTGACTTCAAATCAGCTTCCCATAGTTCAGGCAATGCTTCCCTCAGGTTGTGGATGCTTTCCAATGCATAATCTGCGCCTTTACACCGTTGAGAAGTTCCAATCTGCGCATGTTTTACAATCTTCTTCAGATTCAGTAATTAACAATAGTGAAGATTTCGGTACAGGGCTCCAGTTTTTACTCACCAGCACAGTGTGAAGTCCAACCCTTTTCCCTGCCTGTATGTTGCGAACGCTATCGTCAAAGAATATCTGAGACACGAGAACCAGATAGGAGAAATATTACTCGGTATTATGACATAAGAGCAGGTCAGCTGCAAAAATGGCTGTTAGAGATAATCTCACCGTTCTGTGAGGATTGACGTCAGCAATCCTAAGTGCTTGCTCTATGGCTTCCTCGGACGGTTTACATACAACTGGCGTCTTTGGTAATCCCAAACCCAGATTGGGTCCTGAAAAATGCCCGATGATGTCAAAAATCTCTGAACTCCCACTGTTAGCACTGCCAGGTGATTCCACAAACTCAACGTCGTCCTCATCGCCAGATGCAACACTGCCGCGAACGGTGTTTAATGTCTCAAAGCAGATGATCCCTTCAAAGCAGTCTTCTAGGCCGAGCCTGCTCAAAACTTTTGCGGCATGGATCTTATCCCCATTCGTGAATATCTGGTCAATTCACAGAATGATGTCAGAGGTGTTTCAAGGGTACTCATGAATAACTGTGTCATTAGGTTCGGATATAGACGGCAAGGCACATACAATTTTGCGGTATGGCAGGCTGAGCAAGAGACTCCGAAGTACCGGGTCTGGTTTCAAGTTTTCATAGGGCAATCTTCCGTGGACGAAACTGTAGAACCCATAACACTTTTAGCCACGTTCATATCATCAATAACAAGAAAAAATTCTTCATCTAGTCAATTCAGATTTTAATAAAGGGTGGTTTCACTTTGTCTTACCTATGGTACTGGTCATAATCGAAGTCATAGCCAATCCCCTGCTCAGGAAATGGCAAAAAGCAAAAAATCAATATAATCGTCCAACCAACCATACGCCCATCAGAAAACTTTAGAAAACGGCGAGTAACTAAGGAGGGCAATGACCAAAATCATACCCTGAGACCAGCCATTGTTGTCCCATAGTTTTTGTACAGGAGGTTGCACAGAGCATCCAATTTGCTCTCATCTATGCCAAGCTTTTCAACCATATAATCTACAGAAAGAAAAATGAAAAAAACGAAAGGACCCACATCACAATCTGCACTAACAAATTAATCTCCTCCTCAGCAGTCAGCTCCCAAGTAGAGTTCAAATAGAGAAGACAGAGAGTTGAGGCAAGACATGGCCAATTTACCTTGAATGTTCTTAAGGCATGCTTTGGCAATGCCACAACTGAGCGGATAAAGGGTGTCATCTAAATCTGCAAATTGCATGTCAAAGACCGTACTTTTTCATCAATCCTCCTATTCTCAACAGAAAAATGCAAAGATTTGAGGAAGCATGCATACAAAAGAGAGATCCAAAAACATGGGGCAGGAGGTTAATATTACCAAAGAGAAGGCAGTCATATTTGGGACTCTGAGATGGGCAAAACAGGTCCTGGAACTCCATCTCCGTCACAGAACCTTGAAAAGAAAACGAAGAGGCATGAGTAAAACGTTCCATCGAAGTCTCGAGTCCCCTAAGGTTATCTGAAAGTTCAGTCTGAGCTTTAAAGTGAGGAACTTCATGGCTGGTACGAAGTCAAGAGTCTTCGCTCAGATGACAGCCAGAAAAAGGAAACAGTTAAAGATGATGAGTGGCCATTAGCAGATGGATGGCTCGGTTTTGTTGAGGAAACAAGCCATGGACAACCAGCAACACCACCACCACCACCGTATGGTGGAGGTGGAAGAACAATTGGACGGTGGTGGTGGTGGCAGGACAATTGGACCACTGGATTTTCCATCAACTGAACAAGTGGTCCATCCACCTCACTCAGGCGCGTGACTCAGAAAAATTGGTTTCGATTTTTAAAACTAGCATTAATAAGAGAACATGTGAGCTTGTCAGCCATAGGAAAAGTCGTGAGGAAATCCAGAAGACAGACGAGCATGACGAAACGACATCGGATGGAGTCGGCAAAGAGGAACAATGTCAATTTTTTTTCAAAAATTGGTATTTTCTGATTGCATGGCAACTCTACTTTCAAACGTAGTATGTACGGACGACACCCATATTGACAACAATGGGCCACTAGTAACCGTCCATTTGGAAGGGTTGATTGACTTGAAGTCTCCATTATAAAAAGAAGGATGCCTTTTTAGAGCGTTTGCTGCAGAAGTTGCTTCCAACAAGAAGTCCCAACGCCACAACTTTGCCCAACAAGACAAGGACTCCAACAAAAAGAACCCAATTGAGCTTCATCTAAAGAAACTTAACGTTAAACGTACCGGTCGAAGATGAGCAATGCAGGTATTACAAGCAAGGAACAGAAATGAACGAAGGTGGTTCAATGCGAAAGAGCAGAGAGAAGCAAGAGGGAGCGGGGGAGGAAGAAGGGGAGGCAGAGATGGAGTATATATAGGCAAGAAGCCACCATGGGCCTTTTGGTTCATTGTCACGAGTCGCTTTCATATGGAAATAATCTAGTGTTTTAGCTTCTTCACGTTTAGTTGATTAAATAATTGATTAATAGCGAAAACGAAGTTGACAGGAAACCACACTGTTTTTTTTTTTGGTAAGGACAGGAAACCACACTGTTCTTGCCTAGCCCAAATAAAAACACACAAATTCGAAAAAACAATATGGGGAAGATCCCATCAAGATTGGCATTAGAAAAGTCGAACAAGAAAACCAAAAAGAGTTGCACTTTCTCGACTGTTTCTGGCTCGTGAATTCAATTCCACAACAGAGTACGTAGTCCTTGGAGTTGGATCCGCTTGTTTGTTCTTTTCAATGGAGAAGGGGGTTCTATTTTAAGTTAATTAATTTCGAGCCAATAAATATATTCTTATTTATATAGGTCATATATTAAAAAAAGACCGGGTGGTCGATTCATACATAGAGTTTATATGCGCATTTTGTTCACGTATAGGTGGCCTTATTCTTCGCTATGAGGTCAATTCCGTTTGGGCATTCTTTTGATCAACTTATTCACTCATTGTGTGTAGTACATTCCATAGAACCGAATCTCGTGGGATAATTTCCAAAACGATGCGCAATTATGTGCAAACCATGAACTCGGAAATTGGCCCTCTCCTTATAATTTTTTTGTAAAGTGAAAAACCTACAAAACCGGTGATCAGGGAGGATGGCAACCCCGCATTAGTCCCTCCTCTCTGATCTACCATAAACTAGTTACGTAGCATGTGCTAAAGTGCGGGTACGCGTTCATAAATATATTTTCTTTTACTGTTGTTTGGACTCACATAGAATTTTCAACACGACTTTATATTAAAAGATGTGCCAGTTTATATTAATTTCAATAATGGAGTAAAATGTCTATTTATAATATTGAATCGTAGAAGCTCTCCGACTCTTTCTTCTGTGGGACAAGATCTTCGAGGGCTTGATGGCTTAATATCTCATTGAATATCACAAAAATCGAATCCTCCCCACGAACGGGACCTAATGGCTGGTTCTCGAGTTGAAGACGATTTGAAATCTAAATAAACATCCAATATATTTTAACATCGACCTAATAAATGTTGATATAATTCATTTAATTGATTAATTATGGAATGCTAAGCTCTTATCTGATTCTTTTTTCCTCTAGAAGTATCTCAATTTCAAATTTAGTAGATTTAGTGAAAGTGAAGTTTTTGGCCCTAAGAGTTCATTGTAAATTGATTGATAACATTTTCATGTCAGCAACATAACTAAAGAATGAAAAACTTTTTCATACACAAAGAATAGTTAATTCAAAATCCACTCAATTATTGGTCCCCAAGTACTAATAAAAAATTTATTGGTCCCCATTCATCCTCTCCCTCCCTTGCGGTCTTCCAACGTGTTCCTCATGGCAAGCAACCGGATGGACCCTTCCTAACTTGGTTGCTTTCGGCACAAAAGAAATTCCTCCGGATTTGGCAAAGTTATTAGGTGTTTCCCTTGCTCGTAAAATGACATATTGCTAGTAGATTTACTCCTTTTTCTTTTGGTAAATCTAATTTCTTATTTTTCCATAATCAAACGGGGATTAGCAATTTGGCTTCTCATCACAAAAAATATGCATGTGGTAATTTACTAGGGGTTAATACTGCATAAAAACTCCAAACTGGTACACATGTGATAAATTTACCCAGAACTAATTTTTTGATTATAAAAAATCCCAAACTGGTATGTACACTTGTAATAATTTTACCCTCTATTAGTTTCCGTTAAATTTTATTGTCAAATTTATGAGTTGGATGACACGTGGCGGTTGTCTGGTGTATCAATTTGGGGTTTTACCATCCGTTTGTTACTGGTGTACTAGTTTGTGATTTTTCATGGTATTAATCTAATTTAACGGAGGGTAAATTTATTACAAGTATACCGGTTTGGAATTTTTCATGATAAAAACATTAGTTTGGGGTAATTTTGTCCTAGATGTACCAGTTTAGAGTTTTTTTGGGGTATTAACCCATTTATTAGCTCAAAAATTAAGGATTTTGTTAGGTAACGTGTCATTTATTCATGCCAATTGCCACTTTCAGTAGCCCTCATGCGATTTCCAAGATGCTGATTTTCCTCATGTCGTGGAGCGCACACATTGTTTTTATTGTTGTTTCATTTGCAGGAGCCGTGAGTGCGCAAAGCAAGGAAGAAGCATTGAAATTCAACATTAGACCGCTGAAGGAATGTGATTTACCGACTGATTAAATATTACTTTTTTCGAGGTTTGATTTGCTGTCAACGAGGGAGAGATGCGAGGATTTGGATTCTGAAGTTGGATGCCACATCGTGAGGCCACTTGCGAAGGCACAGACGTGGAGGAGTGGTCAATTACCACCGGCTACCATAAAGTGTCAAGATTGGAGTAAAATTTAGCACGCCTGTGACCCACTGTCGTCTTTCCCTTATTTAAAGAAGAGAGGAGTGTGGAAGCGAAATTGAGATCCTTTGGGAAAGTCTTTGGTCAAATTGGTGGGTGATGCTTTTGGGTGATAGCTGTAAAGCACGGCCAGTTCGAAATATCTGGGAAGGTTGGTTCGAGGGCCATCTTCCTTCCGTGGGAAAGATGGGGCGTGAATGATTCGAATTTTTGATCCGTGAATCGAGCAAACAAAAATAATATTTGGGCTTTGTATTGTATGATAATCTATTGGGAGAAAAACACTAACGGTCCCTGAAATTTGGCCCAATTTTTAATGTGATCCCTAAACTTTTAATTTGTTCAATGTGGTCCATGAATTATAACTTAATGTGCAACGTGGTCCCTGAATTTTTTATTTGTTTAATGTGATCCTTAAACTTTTGGTAGAAGCTTAATTTAGTTCCCGAACTATATGAAAATGTTCAATATTTATATTGAACATTTTCATATAGTTTAGGGACTATGTTGAACATGTACCAAAAGTCCAGGATTATATTGAACAAATTAAAATTTAAGGGACCACATTAAATATTAGGCTAAAGTTTAGGGACTACATTGAACAAATTAAAAGTTCAAAGACCACATTGCATATTTGACCAAAGTTCTGAGACTGTTTTTGTCATTATCCCTCATCAATTACTTAGATTTCAGAATATCGATTCATCTATGACGAGGGATGAGTAGGATTGAAATGGAGGCCGAATAAATTCGAGAAAAGTGAAATAAAGTTAGCAAAATACTATGAACGGACTTGAAATGTGGTCCGGACCCGAATTGAAATGAGTTGAATCGAAAGATTTGGATTTGTTCCAAATTGAACCAGACAAAATTGCATTCTTCCCCCTTTTTGGTCGCTAGTTCCAAGCTCAATTTCTTAAAAAAATATATAAATTAAAGTTTGTGCCAGTTTATCTGTGATGAACTGCGATTCTATGTTGCAATGCTCAAAATTGAGGTGTTGGATTTTCTTAATCTGTATATATGCAACGGTTTTTCTTTTTAATTTCTAAAAGCATTCATTTTGTGCATCTAAGTCTATCACTTGCAATTTCAATGTACTTTGAGTGCATCTGTTTTAACTTCCTCAGTTTTAAGTGAATGGAAATCCTATGTGGCTTTTTTTCTTTTTTAGTTTTCAACCTTACTTGGCCGTGAATATAAGCTACCGCTTGGATTTTCTGTCCACTAAAACCTGACAAAGCTAATGAAAAGGACTAAAGTGGATGACTTTAGCAAGTTCTACACGACTTAAATGCAAGTTCTGGGATGATAGTGCATCGGTGCGACAAGTACCGGGACTCCTATTGTAACTGTCCGATTTCCCTTTTTATGGCGACACGGTGTGCGCGCCCCTCTTTTCCTAGTTTTGAAGGATTAAAACAATGTGCTAGAACTTTTATTTGTTATATCAAATCTACATAGAATCGATTAAGAAGCCACGATAAAATATATCTATTTTGTTTGAAAGATGCGGATCAAATGATGAACTCAAATTGCATTTGTCATGTCTCAGTAAAGACATTGGGGAAAATTACCAAAAAAGTCCTAAACTATTTGCAATTTTTCTAATTCGGTCTTAAACTTTTTTTTTTGGCTAATTCAGTCCTAATTTTTTTGCAAATCAGCCAATTCAGTCCTTTTAACCGGTCAGTGCTGACGTGACTGCCGGCCAACGTCCACGTGGCAATATTTTAATATTTTTTTTATTATTTTCAAAAAAAATTTCTTTTTTATTTATTTTTTCTTTTCCTTCTCCCCCTTGGCTTGTCCGGCCAGGGGGGAGGCTCGCTGGCGAGGAGCTCGCCCAGCCATGGCGAGCTCCGCCTCGCCGGAGCTGGGTGAGGGCGGAGCTCGCTGAGCGGTGGCGAGGGCCCAGCTCGCTATGGCTGGGCGAGCTCTGCCCTAGCCCAGAACTGGTGAGGCGGAGCTCGCCATGGCAAGGCGAGCTCCGCCTTGCCAAATCTGGGCTCGCCCAACTCCAGCGAGGCGAAGCTCGCCATGGCTGGGCGAGCTCCGCCCTCACCATGGCTGGGCGAGCTCCGCCCTCACCATGGCTGGGCGAGCTCCGCCCTCGCCAACGATCCTCCCCCCTGGCCGGACAGGCCAGGGGGGAGAAGGAAAAGAAGGAAAAGAAGGAAAAAATAAAAAAATTCGAAAATAATAAAAAATATTAAAATATTGCCACGTGGACGCTAGCCAGCGCCGTGGGCGCTGGCTGGCGGCCACGTCGACGCCGGCTGGCCAAAAGGACTGAATTGGCTGGTTTGCAAAAGGTTTAAGACTGAATTGGCAAAAAAAAAGGTTTAGGACTGAATTGGTAAAATTGCAAAAGGTTTAGGACTTTTTTGGTAATTTTCCCTTCAACATTGTATTCTCTTAGATCTTACTTTATGTGTATTGACAATCCCATTCTGTAATCTTTTCCTGCCTGTTATGTTCCGTGTGAGAAAAAATGATTTTCTATTGACATTATGTATACGCCTTCGTAAGTAATGTAATCTATGTTGTTTAGGTAGAATTTTCCATTCTGTGAAAAAGAATTATTCAAACGAAGATGAAGTCAACACTGACTGAATATTGATTGAAAAAGTTCTCGTTGAAAAAGAATTTTCCTTAATTATATAATCAGTAGACATCAAAGAGAAAACCTTCCCGTCCACAAATTATTTAGATTCACATAAAAAAATTCAAGACAAAATCTTTGAACTTTGTATTTTTTGAAGCTTATTGATAGGCACTACACAACATACTACGTGTCGGTTCATTAAATTCTAATGTAGAAATAAATTGGGAAAATTGCCATTTCTATTTTAAATTTGTGTAGATGCCAATTTAGTTCTAAACTTTTCAATTTCATCAATGTAGCCCTAAATTTTTGTGCGAAATTTCCATATAGTCTTTTCGGCCAATTGCCGCTATAAATGGCTGACGTGGCAGTCCACATAGTTGTCCAGGTCAGATTGCTAGCCATGTCACGCAAAACGATTGGCCATGATTAGACGTTACGTCAACAATTTCATGTCAAAATTGGCCAAAATGATTATACGGGAATTTCATAAATGGGTTTAGGACTTCATTGGTAAAATTAAAAAAATTAGGACCGAATTGACATTGTACAGTAGGTTCAGGATTGATTTAGGAATTACCTCGGAAAAAAGTTAACTTCATATTTCTTCAATGACTTTAACCCCCTCAATTCGAATCCCTACTCGATCACAATCGAGAGACTCGAGAGATTGTAATCTCTACCTAATCATAGACATAAGCACACTTGGCTGAGGCAAGTAAATCCCTATATCCAGTTTATTTCTCATATTTATCCACTATTCCATTAAACGCGATAAACACGGACATGTGTTATGATCTCAGCCATGGCCTCGATCGAGCTAACAACGGTAGTAAATAGTAATGCCTTGTCATCTTCTAATTTCTTATTGAAAACGATGTCTTGAGGTTGTTTGCAATTTGGGCTTATTTTCAGCATTAGAACAAGTTAGAATCGCTTCCCATGACCCCCATTATGTAAAATTATAAGGTCTTGTCTATAACGTTTTGAAGTTCGATTTCGGTCCCCAACTTTATCAACTGTGCGTTTTATTCTGTGATTTCTTTTGTGTGCAATCAAGTCACCAAATTTGTTGGAGGATTTTCGACCCATTGTCTGTGGATGATCTACAGATGTTTTTAAGTGTACTTGGGTTCCTGGTTTTTTCAGTTTTTGGAGAACAAAGGTGCGCAGAAAATTCCCTTCCTAATCGTCACCGAAACTGTGTTCCAATTGATGGCTTACTTCTCCATCGAGGCTTGCTCAAGAGCATGACGTGATTTTGGAAGGAGTCGCATCTGCTAAGCCCTAACGGCCTCAGGCGCATCAATGTCAAGCAAGACTGCCAATAACAATTGCTTGTCTTCGAAGAAGTCTCCTGGTCGACGTTACATAGTTGCCATAAGAAGATGAAATTTATTATTATTATCATCATTAGTATTATCTGTGTGTCCATTTCCTATGTTTGCGTGCGAGAATATTAAAGAGAAAATAAGGGTTGAACCATCATAGATATGCACATAAAACAATAACTTGGGGTGGTTGAACATCGTCTCTTTCGGAGTACAGCAAGATTAGTGCAGTCATGGTTGGCCCAGCAACACAACAGATTCCTACGATGGTTTTCAACATGCTTAGTTGGCAGACGATGCTTGTACGACCACAATACATGCTTCATTGGCAGACGATGCTTGTATGACCACAATACGATGATCCATCACTCGCGATTCATCCGTCTTATTCATGTATTTTAATAAGGTTAATATCATAAAAATCATTAATTTTTACGTATTTGACTATAAATTTGTCTCCAACTAACAGGTTAGAAACATACATTAGCTCCGTTACTAATTTTTCAAAAATCGTGATGTGGAATGTGTGACTTAAGGCGGAGACATTCAAATTGGTGATTCAAGTGTATGTCAAAACCCTAAGTGTTACCATATCGCCTCGCCAAAGGACTATAATATACAATTATAAAAGTTTAGATGGTTGTAGCTAATAGTAGGAAAGTAATTTCATTCTAATTATTATAATATGAATAATCTTTGATATAATGAATAGTTATGATACTATCGAGATAACATAATTAATTTACAGGAATTATTTAATATTTTATTTGTTAGTCATATAATATATGATTATGTCAAAATAATTATAATTGTTGTTATTGTTGTAGAGATAATTAAAATAAATTTAGTTGTAAGTTATTTAATTTAGTTGTAAGTTATTAAATTATAATTAATAATCTAACATTGGAAGAAGAAGTGGGAGAAAAGACGCGGGATATTTTGGGAATAGCCACTACATCTAGGTTCCGCTAACTATTACAATGGGGAGTCGTATAGTAGTTATTACAAATTTGGTTGTTATACGGATTGCGCCGTAATAACTATTAGAGTTATTATCATAAAAACTTCAAACTGATATATCTATGACAAATTTATCCTCCGTCAGTTTTCTTTAAATTTTATTGTTAAATTATTAAGTTAGATGATACATGATAATTGACGGGTGTATCAGTTTGGGGTTTTACTCTTCTATTTGTCACAGATTTATCAATTTGTGATTTTTCGTGATTCAATTTAACGGAGGGTAAATTTGTCATAAGTGTACACGTTTAGAGTTTTTAGTGGTCAAAAAATTAGTTTGAGATAAATTTGTTACATATATACAAGTTTGGAATTTTTCGTTGTAAAAAAATTAGTTTGTGATAAATTTGTCACATATACACTAACTTATAATTTTTTTGTAGAGTTAACCCTAATTATTACTATAAGCAAACACCTTAACAGACAGTCAACTGTAATTTTTTTTTTTGGTCGAAACTGTAATTGATCTGTAACATAATGATTATTATTGCAACCAAACATGCTGTTAGGACAATCCACCCCGCTCCCCATGAGACATGAGCCAAAGATGGGAATTGATTATGTCCTACTGAGTGAAGGTACACTGACTTCATTTCTTTTGGATGCAAGTCTCTAATTCCGTAACTGGGTGATCTTTTTGTTGTCCTTATAGCTGAAAAACGAGGCCATGGACCAAAAATTACGCAATTTCACTTCTACATTGGGAGAGTTCCATTTGATCACCTATTGAAATTACCCATCAGTACATTAACTTCTTCATAATCTATTTGTTAGAATGATAAGGATGCCACATCGTCCTAATCCTAATATAATATGAGATTTGGTAGAATTGTGCGATAGTTGTAGTTTCCAAATCAATTGTTGTAATTCATTGTATTGATCTCCATTAAAATATCATTATCCTCCCCAAAGGAAACAAGATGAATTGGGAATTTACCACCGTCGATGTAAGCTTCCGAGGGATGACACTCTTGATAGTCTAAATCACGTTAACCATTGAGTGTCATTTTTCTCTTCGTTTATCTCTCTTCTATACATAATCGTCATTAAAACATGGTATCAGAGTGAAACACGATCCTAAAGTCGGCTCCACTGTCGATGCTTCTGCTTGGTTGTTGGTGATTAAGAATCCGAGTTCTTTATTGTTGTCACAATAATGAACTAGCAGTAGCCTATTGTGAATTGTTCCTACAATTTTATCCTTTGGACCGATCTCTCTTTGTGGTTCCTATGGCACATGTTCTGCTATTTGTAGATATATTTTTGCAGAGGTTTTTCTTTTCTTTTTTCTTTTGTTTTGCCCATAGGAAGATCTATCATTGGACTCGATTGGTCCTAGAAAAGGTTGCTGAACTTTGTGCTCTTTTTCTGTCTAGCACTATGGCTAGTAACAGTAAATCTGTTTCTGAGATGACCAATAAACTTACAATTACTATGTTGAATGGACATAATTATTTGCCTTGGTCTAGAGTTGTCGCTATAGCTCTTAGGGATAGATTGCAATTGGGTCATGTGAATGGTCTTATTATAACACCGGCATCTAAAGATGCAAAATTCACTAAATGGCAGGCGAATGATAATATGGTCATGTCTTGATTGTTCAATTCAATGGAATCTCAAATCTATGAGATATTTGCTTTTTCAGAGACTGCCAAATCCCTATGGGATTCTTTGCCGGATATGTATGACAATGTTGATAATGCATCCCGTGTCTTTGAGTTGCAATCAAGCTCAGAAAACCGCATTCCTTCGAGCTTGAGCAAAGTGTTGGATCTAAGCCATGCATAGTCGAGCCAAGTCAAGTTTGATGTTAAACTGTGTGGAGGTGGACTCCATTTACGCCCTTCTCTTGAAGTCCAAAGTATATCTCCTTTTCTTAAGAAGACGACTTCATATCATCACAGGTCAAGAAGACAAAAGCTTAATATATGTGAACCACAGTCATGCTACGAGAGAAGAGATTGCTACTGATAAACTATCTCTCCAGCTAAGGGTCGGCCAACTACCCATACTTACTACACCATCAAAAAATTCATGATCTCGGGTGTCTTTTAAGTACACCATTGATTAAGATCTCTTTCCAGCCGCAAACCACAAACGCTCCAGCGCGAGATCTGACCAATCGAGCCATAGCCATCAGTTTTGTGCTCCCACCATAGTCAATCAATAATTGTGTTGTGTTTTCCTTACTTCCATATATAAAAAATGATTGACAGAGTTAGAAGAATCAAATGGATAAGACACAACAAATGATTGGTGATGAACCCGGACACCTTTTGATGGGGACTATCCTTGTTTGCCATTTTGCTTTACAACCAGGAGCCCATCGATGTTTAGTACCCATGGGAAGGTCCACCCCTTGCACCTTTTCTGGCTATAGGGCAAATTATATGAGGAAAGCCCTCCAGCGTGAAAGCGATCGTCCAGCTATACATTCAACTGAATTTCGACACGTGTATATTGAATCGTCTGATTAATATCTGAGGTCGCCGATGATTGGCTAAATGCATGTGAGGATAGAAACTCCAATGTGACAACCTTTTGAAAGTTAATGGTCCCGAAATCATCCAATGTAACTCTAATTATTTGATTGCTAGTTGTCTCACATCTTTTGATCAGTCATAGCATCATACTTCAGTTGGCAATTAACTTCTTTTGGGACTTGATCGACATCATCCTTCGGGTGGCATCTGCCCATCTACTTCGAAATTTTCTATACATGTTCTTTGTTTCGAAAATATAGATACAGACCGAGCAACAGCTAGCATGCTTTTGTTTTATTAAATTTGTCCGAGTTTATACAGATAAAAAGCCCCAAAAATGGCTGGAAATATGGGTGGGCTTAGCCCAACAGAAATGCATTTTTTGGATACTTGGATCACTGACTATCGCCAGCCCAACGGTCAACTGTCAAACACCCCCACCGACTTGGCAAAAAAGGATTTTGCCCTTTATGTACTATCCCCCTCCTCTCGTTTTTCAGCATTCCTAATGCTTTTGCTCTCTAAAATCGTTCGTCAATTTCATCTATTTCCTCTCGCAACAATTTAATCGCATTCTGAAAATCACGGATAACAGTAACAACAATTGTTTGTGACGATCACAACTAGATCCAGACTTTACCATCAGATTGTTGTGGGACTTGTTCATTGCGTTTTGCGACTACAACGTATGCATGTTGGCTCCGCCCTTGCAACAAGCCGAATTGATTGATGATGAGGCACAGCGACTCGACGATGGGGAGGAATTGCAGGGGCGGATGCTGGAAGCTAGTCCTCGAGAAGACACTTCCATGTACGAAACCCTTACCCTTGGAGAAAGCCCCCGAGCAGTTGTAGCGTTGGCTCGGTGGATAAGAACGTTTGAAGTCTAGAAGATATTTTGGCTTGAGATCAATGGTTTCAATAAGGCCATTATGACGCCAAATTATTCAGCGAATCGTCAAGTGGGACAAGCCGACAGTTATCCGTTAAGCAACCATGCCATTTAGTTTCTGTACATTACGTGAGTTGAATTGGCGAACAAGGAGGGTGATTGTTTTTTCAATGAAGCGGTACTGGCCATTAAGGTAAAATTCCTGAAACATTACGAGAACATTTTGCTTGTTTTTGTGTCCTCTGTCTTGGATCCGAGGTTCAAGTTGGAGCTAGAGATTCAAAACTCTCCTTATTCCATTTTTTTTTTTTTGGAAATATGTATGTTGCCAATCGATTCGATACGCGTTCTACCCCACAGGCAGAGATGTGCCCTCATCAAGCCGTGCCTGGAAAATTTCTATGATCTTTGCTTTGTTAGAAGGAAAACACCCAGAACCTTATGCTAACTCTTCATCTTCATCTTCATCTGTTGATGAGTTGAAGACGTACTTGACAGCAAACTACTCTAAGAACATTGAAAGAGTTGATGAAGACAATGTGTTAGATATTCTGAAATGGTGGAAGAGGAGAGCCGCCAGTTTTCCGATTCTTTCCCCGTGGCTTATGACTTGCTCATGGGAGTCTATGTTCAGTACTAGCCAACAGACCATTGAAGACAATAGGAGCAACTTTACTGCAAAAAACATAGAAGTGACTGTCTATAAGCATGATTCGTTATTTCAAGAATCGACTCTAGTCGAACATGCCCAACATGAACAGGAGGACAACGGTGGCATTTTATCATTTGAATCATGGTGAGGGACACAATGTCGAAGAAATCGACTTTATTAGACATTTACTTGGGTGAAATTCGTATGTCATCGTTATTAGGGCATTCATAAGCGTACTTTTTTTTTCCTCATATTAGCTATTAGGCAAGTCTTGGGCCCTTGTGCATGGTGCCATCGGCCTGACCCGATCGTGGCTCAATCTCAACTTTTTAACCTAAAACAAGGCTTGACTCGAGCTGCCAAGCTCACCGGTCGAATACCTCTACTCAGTAGTCACTGTATATCCCCCGTTGAACTCGAGGCTTCTTAAATCTTAGCTCGTAGAGATCCACTCTCTTCAAGATCGACAAAGCCTCGAGTTCGATTCCTAACTTCTCCATCTCCCATTTTGTCTATACATAGAACAGATAATGATCGAGGAGGCCAACAAAATCGAAACCTATCATCACTTCATTTGGGCTCAAATCCAATCTTAGGTTCCGTTCGTTTGTCGGAAAATATTCTCCCGGAAAATATTTTCCGCGTTTTCCGGTGTTCGGGGGGCAGAAAACGTTTTCCGTGGGAAAATATTTTCCTTCTACCCCTTACAAAATAGTCTAAGTCTATGGAAAATGACTTCCGCTTCTTCAAAAGCGGAAATCATTTTACGGAGCTTCTTCTTCTTCTTCTTCACTAAGGTGGCTGCCGCCGCCGGTCGCCCGCCGCCGTGGCCGGCTGCTGCCGCCTCTGGTTGCCCGCTGCCGCGACCGGCCGCTGATCGCCTGTCGCAACCGCCGGCCGCTGCCGGTCGCCGCCCGACTAGCCACCATCGCTAGTTGCCGGTCGCCACCTGACCGGTCGTCGGCCGCCGGCGAAAAATATTTTCCGAAACTTTTTCATATTGGTCGCCGAACACCAGAAAATTATGTTCTAGGAAAACATTTTCCAGGAAAATGATTTCCGGGAAAATATTTTTCAAAAGGAGAATATTTTCCGCCAAACGAACGGAGCCTTAAAGGCAAAACAATCCATTTTATGGATTGGAGAGGAACACCCGATCGATGTTAATAGCCCTAATCAGCCCACTAAACATAGCCTTGGAGTCGATCATGAACAGCCCGAGTCTTCCATTTGATAAGCATTTGCCTATAAGTAGGTCCACAGCTTAAGAAGGTAGTAAGCTCTGTTGTACATATCAAGGCCCACATTATGACTTTATCTCTACTTTGTTTAGGCCTAAATTAGAGCGATCCGCTTGTCAAAACAACTCAAATGCACCATAAAATTGAATGACAATTCACAAGCTGGACTACATATAATATGACTATCGCTTGTTACAGCTATATATAGATGAGCCCGGTACATTCCTGTCACATGCAAAGAAACCTTAGAAGCATTGCCTAATCATTCACCTTTTAAACTGTATATGACTTTACTCATGTGCGCACATGGTCACTTGATGCATGAACCGAGGCCTATGCCATAATACTGAGTTGTATAACTCGGGAAGCAAGACTGATAAGAAGGCGAATTTGGAGGAAAAGGCAATGAATGGGCAGAGACGACATTGTTCCTCGTTGGGTTCCTAATCATGAAAGGCACCACGTCTTCGAGAAGCCCGAGCCCCTGGTGGCTTATCGCTTCTTGGGTAGGAGCCGGACGACAGTCTTCGATCGCGATTTGGGCCAGCCCGGTTGTGAATGCGTCGGCGCTTCCTTCCGCTTCTTGGACTTGATTGGGCTTATCGTGGGCTTGGGCGTCTGTCGACGAAACGGCCTTCTTGGGCTTCTTGACTGGTGGGTCCAATTGGTAGGCGGGGCCGACGGGGAAGTAAGGGTAAGTGAAATGGAGGTGGTAACCTTCATAGGTGACGATGAACGTGTCCGGGTCGTCATTGGATCGCTCCACCTGCTTCTTGGCGTTGCACCTTGGGTTTGTGCACTTGTAGTAACTCCTGTTTCATATAAACAGTGAGAAAACCAAGTGAATAAACAAATTAAACTCTGAAGTAAGGGTAGTATTTTCTACTCAGACATTGAAGAACTGGATATTATCAAACCACTTGTCCATTCTTCATAACAGTGTGCTCACACGACCATTAATGAAATTTTGAGGATAATTTGTATATCTCGAAAGTCAAACCTATAAACCGGACGATCCAGCGATTTCAAGTTACATGTTGAAAATAGAAAGCTAAGAATGCTAGCTTATAATGTGGTTTGAAAAGAAGAAAACAGGTAGTTACCTCGGATTGGCACTGTTCTTGATAGACTTTTGGCCGTATTTCCTCCATTTGTATCCGTCATCCGTCAACCCATTTCCACAACTCTTTATCTTAAGCGTATACTTGTGGTCTATCTTATTGAGCCCCCTCTGAAACGACCAAGGTTGAACCCTGAGCCACAAGAAGAGCACGCCATGAACAACTAGTCAGACAAAACTGTAATAGCAGTCCTAATTCACCACGATATTACACGTTTCAACCAAAAAATCAGAAATAAACCTGGCCGGTGAATAATCTTGTGGTGGTCCAATATCCTTTTGGCTGGTGCTCGAGAACAAGGTGCCCTCGATGTCCTGGATTGTCGGGCCCGAGTAGACGGCGGACATGAGCCACTTGATGGCATCCTCTTGACCAGATGAATCCATCGACGGGTCTGTCGTCATAAAGAAGGGAGAGTCGTCGTTGAGAAGCTCCCTCACAAGCTCTTCCTCGTCACCGAAACCGTTCTCTTCCTCCATTATATCTTCAAGCTTCTCACGCAAAACGTTAGGGATACTTGAGAGAGAGAGAGAGAGAGAGAGAGAGAGAGAGAGAGAGAGAGATAAGAAGTGAGAGCGGGGAGATGATGAGAGGAGCTTAAGAAAGGGGATGGAGTGGAGCAGATGAAGAGAAGAGAAAGTTGTTAGTGACATCTACGTGTTCGTTGTGGCCTCCAATAGTTAACATTATATGTAACATACAAATTGACTTTTTGAAGCAAAAGGCTAGACACGAGAGTTTTTCTTGTACGTACTCGAAATTGACTTCTTCGGGGATTCGCGCCTGTCAACTGTTCTGCACTGTGGATCGGCCTTCGCGGTGGGTCAATCTAAGAAAGCATCTTCTTCATACATGGGACAGTTGAGGATAGTGAACTAGGTAACTTTTATTGTTATGATCATGCAATAAATAACTTTAGTTTCTTTGTATGTGATGACTCGGATCCTGATCGATAATTAGCGAGTCCCTTCGTTCCATCGCGTCCGCCTAAGCATACAGGAAGTTATGTTAGAAAATTCACAAGCTATATTAAGTATAATGATCGAGCCTACCTAACTTGGATCTATTGAGAAAAGCAAAGATAGCCGGTACTAATTACTTATATTGATGAGTACAATTTACTGACCAATTTCTATGAAAATCGATAGCTTTATTCTCCATCGTGGATTTTTATATGTCAAGAGCGTGAACGCATCAACGGGCGTCTTCTTAATTAAGTCAATTTGGTAACAAGATCTTTTCTAATAAAAACCATAGAAGCGGTACGTGTAATGTTTCGTTACGCAGGCTGTCCTTCGACCGATGAGATATGTATGTGAAGAACACATACCATTCGATCGAGTGAATTTATGTAAAGAAAATTTACACACAAGTATGAAAAACCCTATCTTTAATGGTATGCAATAAATTTCTCTAGCATGTGCATAGACAGATCGATCGATCAATGTTTCATTGTTTCAGAGAGTACTGACTTATGGTTCTGGAGTTTAGTGCGCGTTTGTCTGTGTATGCCATGGATGGATGCATTGAGGTGGACCAAAGCTAACTCATCCGGGACCCGTCCCTAACAAAAGAAGAGTCAACCACTAAAGAAACACTAATAAATACCTTGAGAAATTGCATAATGTCTTCCACCTTTTCGCTGAACAGTTCTTCTTATAATATTCAAGGATGAAACCAACTTTGGATAGCAAAATATTGATTACAGATGTCAAGAATGGATTTTCAATAAAAAAAATGTTTTTGAATACTCAATACCCTTTTAATTTGATCAGATGACCGTTCCCCTAAGAATATTGCATAATGACATTGTCATAAATAATTTAGACGATAGTGATCTAACGGTACTAATTCTGTTACAAATCTAGCACAAAAGGCTGTATAGAGAAGAAGGAAATTCCATTGTGAAAAATCTTGTCAGACTATTGTTAACATTCGTGCCCACGCGTAGGTTGGGAATTGGCCTAAGACTGGAATGTGGAAATATACAATCAAGGAGATGCAGAGACACCTGCAAAGATTTCAAGTCGTTTCCTCCCTTAATGCTATGAAAATTTTGCGAGACTATTATCATATGTTGTAAAATTTCAAGTTTTTTAAGTGGATCGATGATTTAATATTAAACATTTGCAAATTAGACTAATTATGGAAGATGAATCAACCTTTCCCAACTTATTAGAATTTTGAGTATGCCGGTTGACCTTTAGGAATTTGAAAGTTAATGGCACAATGCAAGTCGATTTAGCATAAATTTATATTACGAACATCTTTTGGTTAACCTGATGCGAGATAACATTATTTAGTGAAACAACATTCAATAAACCGTCAATCACAACCCATATAATTCGCGAGAATCCTATCGTGGGTCCCACTATTTCCACATTAGTTGTACTCACACTTTCAAGTTTTAATCAAATCATTTTATTTAACACCTAAACTCACTTATCAAGTACTTGTCAGTTTTATTTTGCTCTCAGGTTGGTTTTTGCCACCTTTATTTGCATCTCTTTTTTTGGTTTTCCGCATTTCGGCTAGGGGCTTGCAGGCTTCGCCGTTATCGTGCCCTTGGCCTTACTAATCCCTATTCTCTTCTCATCCTTCATAATACATCCCAATCTCAATTGCAATCTCATTGACTAGTGATGGTGGTGCCTACTGCCACGCATGATATATACTCAGCACTATCTCTCCCTTGCACGCAAGCAGATAATACATGCATGAATTAATTGCCTAGGAACTATATAGGTTATGAAAATTAAGTATATAAAATATCGAAATTGGCCCATGATGAGGAGACGATTTCGCGGAATCTACGTTTGAAGTTTCTGCTTGGGAAGTGACTGTTCCTCCGGGGGGCAAAGGATCCAATTGTGTACTGGTGGTTTTGCAACATTAATTGAGCAACTATATATATCTTTATCGACACGTCTTTTGGGACTATAGTCCTGTCCTTTTCACTCTTCATAAATGTTCTTCTCACAATATCCTAACATCTCGATCCTCTCTAGAGTAATTGACCTAAATTACACTCCCAAATCTAGATAAAAGTACGTAAGTGTTGTTTTGTTTGAGTGATTGAAATGCATTTAAAAGAGAATCAGCCTTTCACGACCTTGAGTAAGGTAAATTAAGTGCGCTTTGCTCTCTCAGTTGAGAGGATGACAATCTGCTTTCAAAAACGTTGCAAAAGAAATTCTGCCATGTCAAATGGTGGTCAAATTTCGTCATTTGATTCTGTTGAAAGTCTTGTCTAGTTACGTTCAATCTAATCAAAAGCGGCTTTTCGTGTTTAGTTTGGGAAATTATTTGCATGTGAGATCTAATTGGGATAAACATTCCCCGCGATGATCGGTATCGAGTGGTGATTCAAAAATTGACTTGTTCTAGTGAAGATTCACACTGTCCATCGCGATTCGTGAATTTTGATAAGGGGGAAGAGATCAAACACGCCGTCCTCCGAGCGCAAGACGGGATGAGGATGATAGAGAACTGTGGGGTGTTGCTCCCGGGATTAAAATCAAATTCTCCTCTCAATTAGAGATATACTCGTTCATTTCACGAGATGTGGGGGGCAAACGGGACGAGTAACTCATGTGCTCTCAGGAACGGGGATCGGAACCTATCTCGTCTCATCAACGAGACCCGCGTCACAAGTACGGGCCGCCTTCGACGAGGCGCGGTTCACAACGAATGCGATCTCCGGCCCCGCCTTAGCTCGGCCTACCTCGCCCCCTTGTCGCGTCTATCGAGTCGGAATCTCTCCCGTGACGAAATCTCAAACTTGTTACCCCCAAATCGACGGACAGGAAATAGATAGGCGAAACCAAAACACGTTAGTCCCGCCTCTCTCTCTCTCTCTCTCCTTCTTAGCAAAGCTCAAATAATGCGTCTACTTACTCTGCCCCAGCCAGCCGACCAAGCGTGCGCCACGTGACACCACATCTCCTGCACAAGCCGACGGTTCCTACCCGCGAGTGGTTTGCCTTGGGAGCGAGGGAAGGTTAAGGGCTTTCTTTGTTCGCATGCGGCGTTGACTTTTGGCGAGGCGTCTGGGCGTTTTCCGGGTGGGGCCCCCCGGTGCCTGCACGTGAGGACAAGGGGCAAGGGGCGTTGACTGTCGGAGTGGGGCGTAGTAGGTTCAGCTGCTGCTTTGGCTGCGGGAAACTCCACCCCCGGTTTCGTCCGCACGCGGGGATCGATATAAAAAAGTCAACCCCTCCCCCCCTCCGTCTTGGTGGGCCGACGGGGCCACCGGTGGGGAGACACGTGTGCCGGCCCCCCCCCCCCCCCCCCCTCCGCGGCTTGCAGTCACGTGTGGAGAATGGAGGAGCGGTTGGGGAACGGAAGTCAAATGGCGAGTGAAAGGCTCGATTGTGCAAATTCGAGGCATGCCGTAAGCATCGTTCGGCCATGGAAAGATTTTTTAGACTTCGGCCAACCCGATGGCCTTAAACCGATAAGCTTGTCAATCTCGAATCTTCGCAATTCGAGTGGAGTGGATAATGGTAACTTGAGTCGAACATCCCTATCGCGACCCTCTCAAGGTAGGCTCCAAGGGTTTAACGGAGTGCTAAGCGGTTGTCAATAATCCTATCACAATGTAGATGTTGCATTCTACATGGTCTCTCTCAAACTCTACTAATTGCGATTTGGTTTCTTATTCATATTAAGCCTTATTGTCTTAGGGTTGCCACTAACTTATTTATTAGGCTGATAATAAGTAAAGTGGGGGAATTTACTTTACTTCCTACAAACCATATATTATGAGATTTAGGGATTTGCTTACGCAAAAATTTTCAATACCCCCTAATTAGTTCATTTTTCCTCTTTATGAAAAAAATTTTCATGGCTTTCTTGGCTCCTTTCGATCCTAATCTGTATCTGTCTATCCATGCATTGTTTAACACCAGAAAAAATATCGAGAAATTATCAAGCAAACACTTTTGAATATATATATATATCCGCAATTATCAACGAAAGCCGTTAATACAAAGCCTTATCATAAGGCCCTTGAATAGGGCCCTAGAGTGCATGATAATGATAAATAAATTATAATAGTCTAATTGCACGGTGTACATTATATAAATACTCTACGAGATAATGTTTAAAATTAAATTGACAAAATCAAAAAGTTTAGAATTGAATTGGCAAATGTACAATAGTTTTAGCACTAATTGGACAATTTACCCAAACTAAATAATTGCTTGGTGAATTTGTAATGTTGAAATTTAAATTTTACCTCACATCAAATCACCATTGGCTCACATATAAGTTAAGCTCCATTTTTAAGGATTCTTGAATGCCTTAGGTAGAAATAATCCACGAAAATGATAAAAACAAACGGTTCAAGAACGAGCAAACGCAAGACGAGTCATACTTAGTTTTTGAACTATCGAACCAGTTGAGCTCTGCTCATGAAATACAAGCTTTTGTGTCTCCAATGGTCCAATGCTTATACCCGTTGGTCAGATTTTTTATTTTGTCAAAGAAAATTCCCATTCATTACCAAAATGATACACGAAAGAATCTATATAAAATCCTAGAAAGCACCACAAAAACCAATCCCATAGAGCCGCAAAATAAACCAAAATCCAGAAATTAAGGTATATCATCATAGCATCGTTGGCAAAAGTAAGCATACATTTGTCCTTCAAGAACATATCTATGACTAATTCCAAGCAAAAGGATCGGTGGCCAATTACTGAATCGCACATTATCATCAGTGATAAGCACACACCCAGATCTCTATATGTAGTTACAGTTTTGCCTTTCAGTAGTGTGCGCTTAGGTTCGATGTCTCCAACACCATTGCTGTATGAAGGCAACAAAAACATATCGAATGAGCTCAAATCTAACAACTATGGGAGCGAGTCCTTTAGCGAGTGCAAGACGCTAGAGCTTCTAACAAAAACATGTTGAACGAACATAGATCTGACAACGAACCTACAATAAATACCATTGAAACTAAAGGCCAAGTACTTATCCATTAAAACTCCTAGATTTAGAATTAAATCGAGAGAAAAGCTCCCCCATCTAAGATTGAGAGTGCGGAACTCCCAGACAAGGAACTGGTGCCCAATCACCGGTTCCATAAAAACGCAAGAAATACGCTTGTTAGTTACTTATCTCTCTAGTTTTTTGGGATGATTGTTCAAAAAATTTTAATCTATTGTAAGGCCACTAATTCAATCTTAAAGTTTTTAATTTAGTCAATATAGTCCTAAATCTTTTGACCACTTTCCCATGTAACCCATATAGATAATTTAGGTCGAAAATTGCTAACGTAACAGTTTGATTAGTGCCAACTATCTTACGTGGCATGACCTATAGCTGATGTGGACTATTTTTTTTATTGTAACAACATCGTTTTGAAATTCTTATAAGATTTTTCAATTTTATCTATTTTTTCTTTTCTAATTATTATTTTTTCTTTTCTTTTTTCCTATTCTTCCATTGTCTACTATTCATCTTCTTCCCTCTACCGGTCACCAACCAGAGGCGAGGGCCCGTAGTAGGGTATTCTAACAACCAGTCCTCATCGGCCACAGGTGAGGGCTTGCATACCCAGCGCTCGTCTAGATCAGACGAGGGCTGTCGCGGCCCTTATTGATCACATTTGGGAGAGAGCGTGTAGGCTGCCACCGACCTTCATTGGCCATCTTCGAGGCCCTCATGATCAGCGGAGGGAAGAAGATGAACAATAAATAGGAAAGAATAGGAAGAAAAAGAAAGAAAATAAAAGGAAAAAAAGAAAAAAAATCTGAAAATTTTAGAAAAAATTGCAAATGGCATTGTTCACGGCCGCCGGATGTGCCGCGTAACTGGATCATCACGCCAATGATTTTCGGCTTAAATTGGCCGTATCAATTACTTTGAAATTATGCGCACACTTTGGAAGTCTCGGATCCACAACGAGTCTTGCTAAAGCCCTAAATTCCTAGACAAAAAGGTCGGGAACACGTTCGGACCTAAATTACTCTTTCACCAAATCCTAACTCCTTTCTCGTCTCTCACGCTCTCCCCTTCTAAGAAGCAGCCACCAGGTTACTTCTCCATCTGCGCCCGCGCTGCCGTTGCCTCTCCGTGTCTTTTCCTTCGGATCTCATGGGTCATTGCATCGCTATTGATCGCTATGTCTCCTCCTCCAGATCATGCGCTTGTCGCCCAGATCTGAGATCTACACGCTGCTGAGTGGTGTCCAATTATAGAGAGAGAGAGAGAGACTGTTATATACGGCGATCTTTGGCGGTGGCCCCGTAGTCATAGCTGTTGTCGGTGGTACCGGTGCAGGTGGAGAATGCATGAGTCCATTGTTGTCGAGGAAAGAGAGAGAGAGAGGAAGGCGACGGTGGCGGTGAGGATGGCGGCGTGACGACGATCGCGGCGGCGGACACCACAACAAGATGGCGACGGAGACGGTATAATTGGGCGTAGGAGTAGAGAGAGAGAGGGTAGAAGAGGGAAGGTTTATCTTGTTTTGGTTTATCTGTTTAGTTTAGTCCTCCGATAGAATTTGATAGCATCCGAGCTACTTTTTGCGCACGTTTGCTAATTCACCTTTTTCGAGCGATCCCAAGGGCGCATCCCGTGCATTTGGATAGGGCTTCAGATCCCTCAAATTCGAAGACTCTATTCGAGAGTTGGGCAGGCTCAGATCTGCCCAATTTGTTTTCAATTTTCTACTATAAACGTCCACCACAAAATTATCACCCAAAAGGTACACGTTCTTATAGTTATGCAAAAATTGTGCACTAAATAAACCATATACATTCATCCAAAAATTGAGGATTACTCTTTTTTTTTTTTGTGCAAAATGTATCTATGTACTTTTCTTTATGATTAATGGATGCAATCCTTCATGACTATATTCCCATCCCAAATATGACCAACTTTTAAACAGAAAATCTTTTGAAGTATAGTATGTGGACGTATAAGCAAAATATACAATTATAAGCGAACCACCCGTAAAGAAAAATTAGTAATCTCTATAATGTAAAGAGTAATCTCGCCTTCGGTGTCAACTATCAAGTATGAACTTTTGTTTCTCAAAAACATTCCATCAAAGTCTATGCGAATTCGCTTCAAATGAGTTTCAATATGTGGGAAAAGTGCCAAAAAAGTCCTAAACCTTTTGCATTAGTGCCAATTTAGTCCTAAACGTTTTTTTGGTGCCAATTCAGTCCTAAACCTTTTGCATTGGTGCCAATTTAGTCCTAAACCTTTTTTGGTGCCAATTTAGTCCTAAACCTTTTAAATTGGTGCCAATTCAGTCCTAAACCTTTTGTTTTTGTGCCAATTTAGTCCTTCCGGTCAATTTTGACCGGAATTTGCTGACGTGGACGCCTGCCGGCCGGCGGCCGGTCACCGGCGCTGACGTGGCGTTGACGTGGACATATTAAATAATATTTTAATAAATTTTGAATTTTTCTGTTTTTTTTTCCTTTTTTTCTTTTTTTTCACTTTTTTTTGTTTTTTTTTCTTTCTCCTCCTCTGGCCGGTCGCCGGTCCGGCGACCGGCCAGAGGCCAGTGGCCGGTCCGGCGACCGGCCAGAGGCCAGTGGCCGGCGAGGTCGAGCTCGCCGGCCACTGGCGAGGGGAGGCTCGCCCTCGCCGGCCACCGGCGAGGGCGGCCTCGCCCGGCGAGGGCGAGCCTCGCCCTCGCCGCGGCCTCAGGCGAGGGTTCGACCCTCGCGGATCCGGCGAGGTCGGGCCTCGCCCGACCATGGCGAGGCTCGCCCTCGCCGCGGCCTCCGGCGAGGGTTCGACCCTCGCCATGGTCGGGCGAGGCCCGACCTCGCCGGATCCGCGAGGGTCGAACCCTCGCCTGAGGCCGCGGCGAGGGCGAGCCTCGCCATGGTCGGGCGAGGCCCGACCTCGCCGGGCGAGGCCGCCCTCTCCGGTGGCCGGCGAGGGCGAGCCTCCCCTCGCCAGTGGCCGGCGAGCTCGACCTCGCCGGCCAGAGGAGGAGAAAGAAAAAAAACAAAAAAAAGTGGAAAAAAAAAGAAAAAAAGGAAAAAAAAACAGAAAAATTCAAAATTTATTAAAATATTATTTAATATGTCCACGTCAACGCCACGTCAGCGCCGGTGACCGGCCGCCGGCCGGCAGGCGTCCACGTCAGCAAATTCCGGTCAAAATTGACCGGAAGGACTAAATTGGCACAAAAACAAAATGTTTAGGACTGAATTGGCACCAATTTAAAAGGTTTAGGACTAAATTGGCACCAAAAAAAGGTTTAGGACTAAATTGGCACAAATGCAAAAGGTTTAGGACTGAATTGGCACCAAAAAAACGTTTAGGACTAAATTGGCACTAATGCAAAAGGTTTAGGACTTTTTTGGCACTTTTCCCTTCAATCATCTGTTGCATTCAATTGCCAAAGGGAACGAAACCTCTCAGATAGGATAAAACATTCTCTTTCGTCAATAAAATGCGAAATTGAAAACTCGGATAGTCTTGCTCTAATTGCGACGTCTCAGGTTCCAAATCGGTTGGAACATGCCACGTTGAGAAATTCATTAGTGCACACGTTCGTCTCTAGGAGCTAGAGTTCGAGGGTGAGAGGTCAAGTCGGCCATCGGCCCCGGGCCGGTCGACATCCCTGGCCGGCCAATCCGGACACGACCATCTGGCCCCCGCAAAATTCATTTCCCCCACCTCCCCACCCCCCTCAAAAAACACAGCACGAATCCGAACACGATGCTTCTTTCCGCTTCAAAAAAACGTGGGGAGGAAGGAAGAGCTGTTCCCGCGCAAGAAATGGTAGGCGCCGCCGCGTTTGAATGGCGGGGCGAAGGCACGGAGACAACACGGGCCACGTCAGCTGTCCGTGCGCGCCGCTTGGCTGTCACCCACCATCAGCGCACCCGGTTCAATTCGCGGAAGCCGCAACTCCGCCCCCCCCCCCACCCCACCCCCCACCGAAGATTCCAAGCTCTTGCGTTTTTCAAAATCTCGTTATTCTTCGTTCACCGCAGCGAAGTCCTCTGTTTTTCTACTCCTCCCTCCCTCTCTCCCTCTCTCTCTCTCTCTCGGGTTTCTCCAGCTTCTTTCTTCCCTTTCGTTTCGAAGATCTTTCGGAACTTCGAAGCTCGTTTTTTCGGGGTCCGGAACGGGCCGGTGATGGCGGAGGAGGAAGGTTGCGCGACGCCGACGCACGAGGAGCACAGGATTCCGACGCCGAGCGTCTGTCCCCCGCCGCCGAGGAAGAAGAAGGAGATGCTGGCCGGCGGGAAGGCGAGGGACGCGCCGAAGAACGGGTACTTTCAGCCGCCGGATCTCGATGCTCTGTTCTCCGCGGCTCCCAGAAGAGGAGCTTGTGCTTAGCTAGCTGTGTCTTCTTTTTCTGTTGTTCATTCGAGTCTCGATTGGTTTGGTCGTTAGATTAGCGGTAGTGGGTTTCCTTTTTTCTTCAATCATGATAATTGTAAAAACGAAAAGGATCGCGTAGGATTCTCTAAGAGCATTCCTTGATTGGTTGCCAAAATGTGAGCAGCTTTCATTTAGCAAATTGATTTTTGTATTGCAATTCGCAAGAGACCACCGTTTTGCGTCGACGGTGTTCTTCAGATGTAAGAATAAGTTGGACCCCAATTTTTTATAAACACTTACGCGCGAGTACGACGGATGAAGGTTTTGTGAGCATTCTGACAAGTAGAAATTCAAAAGGCGGGCCGAGATAGGTATACGTCCAGCTTCTGTACGGTCGGTATCTAAATTGAGTGTTTGCTCTATTGCCGCACATATTTGTTGTGTTTGCGAGTTTCTGCTAGCGTCTACCCTATTACCGCTCAAATTTGTTTGATGACTTCTTAAAGATGTACTGCTTCAGAATGTTGTTCTCGTGTACTTGGGCATTTCTCCAACAAGAAGAAGAGTATCCATCGTAGCATTAATATCAGCATACATCCACATCGTGATCGGCGATTTCTTCAATCTCAAACAAGCAGCAGACCTATCTTTGTTCAGTAGGAAAATCATGTAAATGACACAAACAAACACGATCCAAGTTACCGGAATCTGTTACCAAAGCTCTAGTCTGCAGTTCTGGATGGATTCATGGGTGCCACAAAAGTATCCTATCAGAGGCAGTTTGCCTCAACATCTTCCTTGCTTCAAACTTCAAAGCTGCAAAAGACGACCTCAACTTGTCAACACCAAATGATCTCAAGGAAAGATTTCTTGCTCAGATTGATGTTGGATCCCTTTTTAGGATGTGCTGCAGCAGGAATGGAACTGTATAGCACACCCATGAAACCATGAAACAACATCCACGATGACCCACCAAAAGTTGCTTGTGAGTACCGAATGTCGAGAGAACCGAAGACAAACCGTGAAATGGTTAGACACCGAAAATCTAGAAATCGAGAATGCACGACTTAGTAAACCATGCAGCCTAGTGATTTTAATTTAAAATGGAAACACAACAAAGGAGAGTAGATAAACTAATGATATTTCACTTCACTGAGATCCCTCACAAAGTTGCTGAGGATATGGGATTGAACATTCGATCTTATACATTGCACCGCTCTTTTATGTCATGAGTTTTGAATTCACAGAAAGAGAGAAGTTATGTACCTAACATGCACAGACACATAATGAAAGGTCTAGCAAGATAGGAAGAAACTGAAGAGCGAAGGACCTGCACATAATCTCAGAATATAAATAGCAAGAGGACACAAGCTAATCCGCATCCCTAATTTCCAAAGTGAAGAAAATTTAGTGCAATCGTGTAAAAGGAACATCGTCTTTTTGATCAACCAAGTCAATAATTCAGTTATGCATATTTACAAGTTCAATTAAGCTTCCCTACATCATGAGCGTGGAGAAGTAATCTTCAAATTCTTCATCAATCGTCGGTTTTCTAGTCCCATGGAGAGTATCTGCATTGAAGAGTAAGAAACTTATCAGTCGGTAAATTAGAAAAAAAACTAAGTAGAAAAGCTATAACCACAGCCTTCAAGTCACAAGAAAGAAAAATGAAAAAATGGAATAGACTCCGCCCTCTATTGTATTAGCTAATTGGAACCTCCAATTCAATCTTCTGATTAAGTAATTTTTTTTATGGAATATTTAAGTCCCCAAATCTTTCAGGGGCTAGAGAGAGAGAGAGAGAGAGAGAGAGAGAGAGAGAGAGAGAGAGATTATAAAACTTTCGGCTACCTCCTGGCTTATCAACTATTTTACCTTCATCTATGTTGGGTCAAATAAGAGAGACTTTTGCTTCAAAGGAAGAGCGGTAGGTGGGGTAGGAAGGAGGGTCAAGATATGGCTAGAATTGATTAAATTTAGTGAGATAAAACCATATATATTTAAGTTCCTACATATTAACTGCAGTTAACAGAACTGGATGCAGGAACCTGATGCTTTTTTCTTCTCCATGGAGTATTTTAACTGAGTAAATTTAGAGGAATGAGATCTCTTGCGGCATTTCATGTATCATCGTGAAACGCCCTTTCCCTCCCACCAACAAAATAATAATAAGATAAAAACAACAATAATGACAATATAAAGAAAAACACCCCACCAACAAAGTAAGAAGGAAAAAAGGCGAAAAGGTTACAGAAAACACATTACAAGATTAATCTTGAAGTAGAACAGGATTACTTGGATTTGAAGCATTGGAGTAAATACTGTCTTCTACTTCTTTAGCTGCACAAGTCTCCAAGCAGTCATTTGCATACTCACATGTGTATCCCACATGACATCCAAATTCTAAAAGCTGCTCTTCAAGTAACATTTGCAGTTCACTGTCTTGATTGGGAAGATCATGCTTCCCACCTCCATCGTCGTTATCAACTTTCACTAAAGCTTTTTCAGCACTAGAAATGAGGCATGTCTTGTGAACTGTTCCAGGCCCATTTCACAGAAGAAGTGGAAGCTCCACTGGTTATCACAGCACTATCTGGGCCTAAATCACACCCGCCATAAGAAGACATACCAGTGTCAGAATCTTCAGCAAAGCTGTTGCTGTCTTTTGCTGATTCAGGTTGTGATTCATCACGACTGCAACTTCCCTCAGTCAGCCTCTTGATTTTGGATGCAGGCAAGTCCTCAATATCTGGGTTTCCATCATACTCGGAGGGCAGAAGTGGATCAAAGCCTCCATCCAAGCACTTGTGCTTTGGTCGAGGCAAGTCAAAATGCTCAGATAGATGCTTCCTTTTCTTCCTTAAATCAACAATATTTGGAGCTTTCATTGCTTTAAAGCTGTTAGCAGTGCCAGGATATAAAATCACCACAACAAAAAGAGTTTATGTTAAACAAAAGCTGTGCACCATGATTACAATCTCAAAAAATAATTCAAAAAAGACATTCTCTAAAGTTCCTTCGTTCCCAAGACAGAAAAAAACTTGCCCCGAAACTTGAAAGTACAGAATTTATAAAGAAGAACAAAAAAGCCACGTTGCAAGTATATCCACTATTGAAATGCATATGACAGGAACTTGGATGTTCATGCAACACTAGAACTCGTAAAGGCTTCTAACATTAGCTTTGGAAGTTTTTTGCAATTATCTGGGCAAGGTTAGTAGAGCCTCTTTGCTTAAATAATTCACCAGAAGCTTACAATATCTCATGCACTTTTTTCCTCCTTTTGAAAGCTTTCAGAGTTAGATACGTAACTGGCTTAGAAGGGGCAGCAGCAGCAGCAGCGGTATGACTAGGGGTCTAGGTTTGTGGTGTTGGAGATGTTAACGGTCATCTACCAGTAGGTCATTATACTAGCAATGATAATGAGTCTAAAGTGTCCAAGGAAATGACTGGTCGGCTGATGTTGGGGCTGTGCGCCGCTATCGCTAAAGGCAAAGGTGCTTGTTGATGGCAACAACTGAATGAGCACTATGGTGGGAGATGAACTTGAATTGGTTTAGGCAAAACCAACAAAACGGTCGCCACAGCTTTCCTTTGACTTGGTTTAGACTAGGAAAATGTTTTCCTTTGACCAGGTTTCATTTAATTCACCAAATATCTGAAAATCAGGAGAAATCTTATGTCTTTTATTGGACCACATGGGTATCCAAACCTTTGGCTCAACTAATCCCTAAGAAACAAACTTATGATAATCAAAATAATTAGCTCTCTAATAAAAACAGAATCTTGATTGAAGTGAAGATGAAGAGAAAAACGACTTTTCCTTCAGTTACAAAATGACTCAGGTATTGGCGTAGAGGTAAAAAAAATTGAAATTGCACAGATATCTAATCATGGCCCTCAGTTAGTAAAGGAGTCTTCAACATAAGATATCATGAGTTTTGTCCATTGCAATAAGTTAAAGTTTAGGGGGGGGGGACCTCCATTGGAGGAAAATTGACAATAACATCCTGTTCCCCAGCCTCTTACACGGTTAACTTTCCAGGGGTTGAACATCTACATGAAAGAAATTGGGGAAAAATACATGCTGTACCGCGCATTGATGAGCTGGTCAATCTGCAAGACTAAGAGCAATTCTGCTGCAAAGGACTTGGTAGAGTCGGTCGAAAACTAAGCAGAAATTGAGTTCTCAAAGCATTTAATGGATCGTTGGCTTGCTATTTAAAGAATGAAGATAAAGATTTCGGGTCATTTCACTTGCTCGCGCTATGCGTGCGCGCATGATACACATGTACGTATGCATCTCATACGTCAAAATTATTTTAGAACGAGACACTCAAATAGTCAGACACCGTCCCTCAAACTAATTTATTCCCATCTGGAGCAAAAAGAAAAATCACTTAAATACAGATTGGTACGAGAACAAGCATCAGCTGACAACTCCGACAAGCAAAGAAGCAGTCAAGGGCATCATCAACAGCATTCCTCCTACGATAGCCGACCGGCATCTTCTATAACAAATTCCGAAAAACCAAAATAAGAAGGTCGCCGGAAACGTTTCTCAATCATGCCAATTGCAACTGTGAAATCTAACCCCACAGCAAGCCGTGCACAGTAAAACCCAGTCTCCAATCTCTCCCTAAACGCCTACTTTAGGCACATTTCAGATCCTGCTCAAGCTATGAACTTTCCGTCTTTAAGCAGAGCGGCTGAAACTACAACCGCAGCAGCAACGAACGGCCACAAGTAAATCCAACAAGTTTCACTTCCCCTCCAACCCAGAAACCCAGCTACGACCCACATGAGTAATTCCCCACAAAACAGGGAGCGCAAAATCGCAGCCATAATCGATCATAACAAGAAGGCCCTCAAAGGACAAAGGGTTTAAGTCAAGAATACGCAACCGAACCTGCTCGAGTCTGATGGGCTAGCCTTCTCTTCCTCCATCGCGGCATGAAAACGGGCGCCGAAAGAATCTCCAGGCGACGAAGCGGAACGAAACGAGCGGGGGGGATGCTGTGGGAACGTGGAGGGTGTCCGCTCTGCTGTCCTCTTAACGTACGACCCATTTCTTTTTTTTGCTTTTGTCGGGTGTTATTTTATTGCAGAGGCGACGCGAGCTACGTGGCCGGACGGAGCGTGATCGGAGGGGGCACTTGATCGTCGTCGCTCGGGGATCCGCGATCCTCTGCGAACCGCGACTCCGCCGTCGGCCATTCTTTTAAGAACGAAGTGGCTGAGGCTAGGGGTGTGCAACCGGATCGGATTTACCCGGAAATCGGATCAATTCACTCGAAAAGCAGGTTCGGGAACCGGTTCTAATAAGAACCGGTCCGGGTACCGATTCCATTTTTTGGGAACCGGTTAGAATCGGTCTGGTTTCCGGTTCCAAGTAAAAACCAACCCAAACCTGTTTTAGAACCGGTTTTGAGATAATGTACAAAAAAGTAAAAAGCCTATATTACGTTACCCTATTTCACCGGTTTTAAAACCGATTTCCGGTTTAATATTCGAATATGTTTCACAACTATGAGTGAAACAACATGGCCCTTAAAGTCATCTAAATATTGTGTGATTCAAATGAGATATATAGACATTTTTCTAGTAAGAGCATATGCCTTACCGCTAAGTCTCTTGATTTTTCTTTCAAGATATTTCATTCGGAAACAGAAGTGAGGAGTTATCTCATCATGATGCAAAATAAAGAGCTAAACATGTTGAATAAATTCCATGGAAATGTGACTCTTAAAGATTTATGCGATTGGACTATGTCTTGCCACATAGTGCTTTTGGATTGTTGATTTTGATGGATTGTAATTTCAATTGCTCATTTTGGGGATTGTTACTTTTTGCGGATAGTGGTTTTTGTTATTCATCTTTTATTTTAAATTGTTTCATTGCTACCTATATTATTTTGCTTAAAAAAATGAAACTAAAAAAAGGAACAAAAAAAAATAGGTTCTCGGGTAGACCCTGAAACCGGACCGGAAAAACAGGGTTGGTTCCAAAACAGGGTCTAGGAAAAACAGGGTTGGTTTCAGGTTCCAAAAATTAAGAACCGGTTATAACAGGGTTGGTTTCAGTATCTAGGTCCGGACCCAACCCACCCTGGAACCGATCACCCCTGGGGCTCGAGTTCTCGCCTGGAGGGTCTCCCCTATTATCTATCGGCCCATTTGTTGGGGTGGGGGGGGGGGGCGGCAATCGATGATTTGCAAAACATATTCCTAAGAATTATTATTTATATCGCTTGAAATAATTAATTAATAAAAATATTTTATAATAAACATTTCATTAATAAAGGGACCGAGCTCGAGCGTTGATGACCTATCCATGGCCTTTGTGGATTCAGGCCTGAGTGTCAAGAACCAAAGCTCAAGCATTAGGGACTCGAGGACTGCCTTTATGGCATGGGCACTAGGGCTTCGAGCTCGGCCTCGATGGACCCAAGCGTGGGTATCAAGGGCATGGGCTCGCCCTCCAAAGACCCTGACTTGTGTTCAAACGTAGAATTTTGAATCCAAGCAACGATATCTAGTTATATTTTGGAAATTGTTTTCCGAATTTCTAAGATGGAATCATTTCCCTGAATTTAAGCATAACTTTTCCGTTGACTCATTTTCCCAAGTGAATTAAACGGTAAAAAATGTTTTCCACGAAACAAGCGAAGCCTTTATGTCTAAAATTTTCATTGATGATGAATATATTTTTCGTTTATTTATTTTTAAAAGCGATATAAATAATTATTTTTAAAAATTATTTTTTAAATTACCTATTTTTAGCGAAATAAATGGAGCCTTAGTCAAATCTCATCATTTACATGGAAATTGTTCCGAATTAGAACTATTTGCATACGTTGAAGGGCTAGGCTTTACAAGATATTGAATGATCCTCTAAATAATTTAGTCTTTACCCTCAGTGCGCTCTCGGGTTGCGAGAAACTTTATTCATTTTTTATTTATTAAGTGAGAATTCCGAATAGCTTTGCCATTGTTGATGAAATAAAGAAGACGACAAAAACCAAATTATTTGACGCTTCGGGTCTCATAAAAATAAGAGATGAGTGTACTAAAAATCCTAAAACTTGTTAAGAAAGTATAATTGAGTCATAAAACTTTTAAAAAATGTAATCAAGTCCTAAAACTTGTCACGAAAGTGCAATTAAGTCCTAAAGCTTTCAAAAAGTACAATCAAGTCTCAAAACTTATCACGAAGGTGCAATAAAGTCCTAAAACTTGTCACGAAAGTGCAATTAAGTCCTAAAGCTTTCAAAAAGTACAATCAAGTTTTAAAACTTATCACGAAGGTGCAATAAAATCCTAAAACTTATCACAAAGTTGTAATTAAGTCCTAAAACTTTCAAAAAGTGCAATCAATGGAAGGATTTGATTGAACTAATTTGACAAGTTTTAGGACTTGTGTGCACTTTCGTGACAAGTTTTATGACTTGTTTACGCTTTTTGAAAGTTTTAGGACTCAATTGCACTTTCCTAACAAGTTTTAGGACTTAATTACATATTATGAAAATTTTAGGACTCAATTGCACTTTTGTGACAGGTTTTAAGACTTTGAATGCACTAATACCTAAAAAAAAAAATATTGATGCTCGACATGAAAACAAGTTTAGGCGTGGGTACATTGTCTCAGTGACTTAAATGAAAATATTGCTTTGTGAGTTACTATAAAGTCTCGCGCATGATACGGAACGTTGATTTGAACCATAGCACCGGTGTGTTAGAAGCAAGAAGTCTTTTAATATGAGATGGCAACTGCCTAAGATACAAATTGGCCCGGAGACTCGCTCACAACATACACCGTGACCTTATTGACGGAACTCCATTTGGCAATTAGCCTTGTTTAATTTCTACAAATGCGAGGAGAGGTTACTGCCATTATCAGCCAGTCACCCGGTGGACGGGGTTAGTTACAATAATTCATCACAAGGAATTTCTTCACACCATCTCATGAAAACTTAATTTCATGCCATCAGCACAAGCTATGCTCTGTCAGCTACTTAGCTATCGCATTATAGAGAAACGAAGAAGAGATGGATGAAAAGAGGAATTGGGATGGAGAAACGTGTAAAGGGTAGCCAACTTTGCTTCGTTGAGATTTGAGATTCAACTTTAAGCAATACATAGAAAGAATCAAAGAGCAGGGCAAAAGCTAATGCAAAATTGCACTTAGAAAGGGAAATCAAAATAATAATAACGATAAAGTAATCAACACTTTGGTAGATCGGCCGGCGGCGGCGGCAACTTCTGCTTCCGACCCTTTCCGTCCATGACGACCCATGCCATCTTCAGCCCCCAGCTCGTGTGAACCTCCAAGTGGCAATGCATGAACCACACACCTACACGTTCGCATACAATTTTTCGCATTTAGCAGATTGATGCCGGAAATATAAAAGTACTTGCATAGTTCGTACTTATATCAGCCATATTTCTAGTAATGCAGAGATGATAACATATGACGACCTTATCTTTTGGTGCATCGCTCTTCATAGATATGTTATATCTGATATAACATTACTTTTTACAGAAACATAAAACCTTCATGAGCTTAATACTAGCATCTTGCATGGAAAGCGGTATATTCACCTGGGTTATCCGCAAGAAACCGGATGGCCACCCACCCACCGGACGGCACGCTCACCGTGTTCCTCTCCACCGGGTCGACCAGATTGAATTTGTTTGGGTCCTTCTGCGGGTTGAAGTTCCCGAAACCCTGACCCACCACGAAGAAGTTGAATCCATGGAGGTGAAGAGGATGGCTCTCCGCAACGATGATGCTCGTGTCCTGCATCACCAGCTCCACGGTCGTGTTGAATGGCAGGACCACCACCTTCGTGCCGCTAGTCACAATGAGGTTGCTCGGTGGCGTACCTGTGTAGTTGAACTTGAAAGGCGGGTTGGCGGGGAAATCAGTAGTGTAAACCCCGTTGGACTGCTTGAAGAAGTGAGCTTGGAGTAAGGCCGTCTGCGGCATCACGAAGGAGACGTTGTTTATTGCAGCGGCCAACATGGTGTTGTTAGGACCTTGGCAGGTTTGGTTTTTGGGGCACGGGTTCAACCCTAGGCCGACAGTGAAGAAGAACTTCTTGGCCACTGTCTGGGGTACTTTTGCCGGGAACTGGGCGGTGTTTAGGCTACGTAACTTTTGGGTGTATTTCGTGACGAGTGCCGTGTCGTTGAATTTCGGTAGGGTTGGCATGAGGAGAGGGAGTTTGGATGATTTAGGATTTGAGGGTGAAGACGGTTTAGCGTATTCAAGGAATCCAGTGACGGTGGTGTTGTCGAAGTTGGCGGGGCTGGTAGCATAGGGCCGAGCTGCCATGATGAATGTGGCGTTCGGGACCTTAGATTTTGTTCGGAGCAGGACGTTGGTGGTCTGTCCCGGGGCGATCAGTAGGGTGCGAGTTTTGAAGGGCTTCACGTAAGTTGCATCGGTCTCTACGATGGTGAGCGTGTGGTTCGCGATGCTGAAAAAGAGCTCGTCGTTGAGGGCAGCATTGATGAGGCGAAGGAGGTAGGTCTTTCCGGGCTTCACTTTAAGCTTGAACGAATCTGAACAAGATGTTATGAAACCGACTGTCAATCCAAAAATGGCATGAGAAAGAGATAATCATGTAGAATCCAAATTGAACTCATTAAGAAAGAGAATACACATGACAGGATATTCAGACAAATGTACGCATCAGATGTGTGGAAACACATATACTGCACATCAACCGTGTTCCAGGCTTATCGAGTTATTAATCTTTAGTACAATTGCGGCTCACACATGTAAAATCACGATAATCGAGCGAAAAACACCTCCAATAGCGGGTGCAATTCGCACTTTTCTTAATAAAACAGGATTATTTGAACAATTTAATCAAAGTGTCAGCCTGTAAGGAGCGCAACCTTTAGCTGAGCAGTTGCGTACGGGTCCCGGAAAGCCATTGATCATGTAGGCATCGGAGACATTCGGCGCTCCTCCACTCTGTAAGGCTTGGCTTATGACGGTTTCTGTGTCGGCTTTCCACCATTCTCCTACAACATCCGAAAGAGAACCTTGAAACTTAAATCGGTCGAAATAATTCAATCTACGATTCTCAGATTGGTTCGATCCATTTTCAATCTTCTAGGAAGCAAGTTACTACATCGGCTTACCGAAAATGATGGGGACTTCTTGGAAAGGCTGGGGAAAAGGGTAAGAAGCATGTTTCTTTGGGAGGATCACGATCGGGCCATATAGAGTCGCCCTGAGCCATGATATGTGGGCATGCCAAAGTAGTGTTCCTCTTTGGCCAGTCACGGTGAAATTGTAGACAAAGGTTTGGCCGGTTTGAATCGGGCACTGCGTGATATATGCCGGTCCATCAGCCCACCCGCTCCTGAGTTGTCGGACTCCATGCCTGTCGATGGATACGGACGACTACTTAAATGAGGAATTGGATAATATACTCGCTAACCTCGCAAGCACAATGCTAATGATCAAGAGATTATCAACCGTCTAAAATGTATCTTATGGACCCACCCGTAATACACCTATCTCACGTGGGCTTTCTCGTCATCGAAAACCAAAAAGAGAAAAAAAAAAAAAAGAATGAAGAGGGATTATAATGATGGAGCTACCGGTTTTGCGTACCAGTGGAGTGTGACATTGTACTGGACGTGGTTCACCACTTTGATCAAGAGCCGGTCACCTTCTCTAGCGATGATTCGAGGCCCCGGGAGCTGGCCATTGACCGTGACAATGCTCTTGGTCTGGCACAACCTCGTCACATTCTGCATCTTGATCTGTAAACAAAGAACGTGCATCAACACGCACACTTCGCCATGGCTTAATCAAAGCCTTAGAGACTTCATTCATGAAAACTTTTTGCTTACATCAAACTTGTAATGCCTGGTGACGCCTCCGTGCTTCGCCCGAGCAAGAGCCGGCAAAGCCACGAGAGCACACAGTGCGAAGAAGGCAGCTCTCATCAGAACCACTCGCGATAAAACTGAGGCAGCAGCAGCAGCAGCAGAGCCCATTTTTGCTCCTCCTCGTTCTCGAGATCAGATGTTACTCTGCGCAAGTGATGCTGGAGACTAGAAGAGGATGAGACGGTTTTGCTTGGATGCGATGGTAGAGAGGACCAAGCTCCGAGGGTTTTTATACAGAGCGATTTGAATGAGAAGCGGTGGTTCGTTAATTAGGTGATTAGGACCAAAGATCACGTCTTCAGCCCGACAGGCTATGGCTCCTCCTAGGGCATGAACCAAGAGCTACCTCCAGCGACTGCAGTTCAAGTTTTGTTTTCAAGTGAGGTTGACGTTAGTAGTGATGTTTAGTTAAATTTCATTTTCACGTACGCCGGTGTACAATGCGTCTGTCCCAATGTACTGACCGGTGGGTTTCTTTGCTTTTCTTGATTTTTCTCTTTTCCCCTTGACGACATTTATTATGTCATGGTCAAGATTTCTCAAGAATTGCCCGTCAGATTCGTTAAATAGGTGGTGAGTCATCAAAAGGGGTTTCCAAGGACAGGAGAATAAGTTCGTTATCGTGAAAACGGCATGAAAATGAAATAATGTAACCTAAAAATGGAGAAAATGACCCGATCGGTCCAGTAATTTAATCTTAAACTTTTACGTAAAATTCCAATGTAATAATTTCGATCAATTTTTCGCCAAATATCGCGATAGTGGCAGTCCGATTATCGCGGAGTGTCCTACATGGCATATCTCCATGTCAGAAATTTCCGATTAAAATTAACTAGAATGACTACATTAGAATTTTGTGCAGAATTTTATAACTAAATTGGTAAATTTGAAAATTTTTAAGATCGAACTGATATCCATATTATAAATTTAAGATTGATTGCATGAATTTCCCATTGAAAACGTGGTTGCTCCCGGCACTAGGGTTCGAAAGGAATATAACCTAAATAATAGAAAAAATTGACAAAATGTGTTTGAAAACCCAAAATTTCGAATGACAAATGGACGAACTGTGGAATTTAATCATCAATATGTCTTAAATTACTTGTTAGGGCATGGCTGTCATGAAAAAAAAAAAAAAGAGGAATGTTGATTAGCTCGATCCGCATAAAGAAAAAAGAAAAAGAAAAGATTGATATGAACTTTGGTAAATGAGCGCGGTTGTGTGGTAGCCGTCAACCTCCTAACACGAAGCCTTGTTAATGAAGTCTTAGCAGAATCAGATCTGGAGGGCGTTGAACATCTTGGTAATTGTCGGTTGTTCCTTAATGTGTACAGCAACGACATCTGACGTTACCGATCTTGTCGACTTTTGTTTGGGTCGGGATGAGGCTTGTCCTTTTTCCTGTTTGCCCATCGCTTGTGTACTTTTCCTTATTGATTCGTTATATTTAATGTGACTAAAGTTACGTCGCCGTCCGTTTCGTTATGAGAATCGATCTCGGCAACGAATAAAATTCTTTAGAGGGTTGACATCTACTACAGTTCATGAACAGTTTGAAGACGTGAGGGAAAACGAAGACTTAACGTTACCTCAATAGTTGATTAGCTAGATAAAGTTCGGAGAATCGGCGAGATAAAATTCACGGCTATAGATTGGGCGAAAACAAACTTGTACCCGATAACTTGCTCGGGAAAAAAATGGGGTACGCGCCAGAATTTCTTCAATCGGTGAATAGATTGGCTCAACCTGACCTAGCCCCGAAATCTTTGGGGTTTTGTGCATTATTGTCATTTAACGATTAAGATCTATCAACTCATTATTTTGTTTGTCGATTAGTATCATTTAGGTAGTGTACTAGTGAGATGCACGTGTGAGTAGTGTTAAAAAATTCGCACATTAGATAATTAGTGTGTTGTGGATCAATTAATAGATCATAGTTAGCTTATAATTTATTGATTTAAGTTTTTGAGCGAATGTGAGTTTAACTAGAATGTTGACTGGTTCGAAATAGAACTCTTTCTTGAAGGTATTGTATTTCTTTTGCGCACTCCTAACAAAATGGTAACAAATCCAATGGTGGATTGGCGACCCGCTCCCAAATATATGTATCGGTGTTTGGTGGATCTGGTGACCAACGCAGTTTTCTCGGCAGCCTTCATGGTTCAATTTGGTAAAAGAAACTTATTATTGCGTAGTAATACGCATCGGAAATTCGAGTTGAGCTATGTTGATGCAGAAATATACTTTAATTAAAGGAGAAATGGGGGGAGATTATTGAGATGCACGTGTAAGTAGTGCTAGAAAAGC
Organism: Syzygium jambos; assembly: GCA_031216235.1. NCBI lineage: Eukaryota > Viridiplantae > Streptophyta > Magnoliopsida > Myrtales > Myrtaceae > Syzygium > Syzygium jambos. Next base: position 28,104,903 of record CM062230.1, read on the forward strand.
TCCACATCGGAAAATTCTGATCTAGAGAACTGATCCGGTGTAGAGTAATTTATATATGTTAATTGGTCAATAATCTATTAATTTAAATTTTTTTAATAAATATGGATCCAACTAATATATTGACAAGTTTAGATTCGCGCTCTCTCTCTCTCTCTCGATGGTCTCTTCGCACGAAAGTATTGGGTTACTACAATGCGCTATCAAACACTCGCGGCACGTTGTTCTATGATAAAGTGCCAGTTTTACTATTCAACTCAAGGAACTAGGAAGATGCTTTCAACGCTTGGCAAAGGTAACATCAATATATGAGCACAAAAATTTAGAATGCCCCATTTAATTTAAGATGCCGACCACACGTGCTCTCTTTGCCTGCAATCATGCTCCTCTTAAGTCCCTTTTCATAAAGGGCCACGGGGGTTGTCGATCCACACCGCCACCAGAAGATAGATCCGAAAAAACTTACCGACTCAATTAATGTCATTTGCAAGCTGTCATCCTAAAATACCCTTTGCCACGAGTAAGTCGTATGTTGCTCGCACCCATGTAAAGTGTTAGACCGATCGAGTCCATTGAATTTCCATAGAACCATTAAAATTCGAGGAACTGGACACCTTAGCTAAATAAAATTGCGTGGGCCGTTGTCGGCCGAGAAAATCTCAGACATGTCACAAACTTTCCTTTGTGACATTTTTAAATCCGGTGAGTGGCTGGTTGGTACATGTATAGAAAGGATAAGAGTTGAGAAGAAAACTCCAAGTCTTTAGTTCAGAGCCACCTTGATGAGAGATACAAGCCTAATAAATCGTACTTCTACAAAACTGATATGAAACTTTGCATGTACACATAGGTTCACCGGGAGGACTATAGCTGCCGTCGTCGGCTCCGATCAGCCGCGTCGGAGCTTACCATGCAGGGCGAGACCGAATCTCTGACCGACCAGATCGCACCGCACGTGCGCGAGACCGATCCTGGATTTCTCGAGATCGAACTCCATCCACACGTTTTGCTGATGGTGGTGGCCGATCACGAACGCCTCCACCCCCAGCCAGTCAGCGTTCCCGAAAGTCAGGCAATGCACCGAGTCGTTCCCCCTCGCTAGACCCGGGACCCGGTACAGCGCCCGGTCGCCCGGTACGGTCATCTCCGCGCCCCGAAACACCAGGCTCACCGACGGCAAGGGCGGCAAGCTCGTCTGACCCAGCGGGACCCGGTAACACAGATCCATAGCTCCTTGGAACACGAAATTCGGATCGTCCAATTGCTGCAACAGGCCTCCTGTTTGGAAAAGAACCGTTAGGGGAACTCTATGATTGCTTTGGCATCGAGTTTGGGCAGCGTTTTCACTCACCGGTTTGCTTCAGAAACTCGGATCTCAAGGCGTCATAGACCGGCCCGAGAAGGAAGGTGAACTGGGTGCCCGAGTCCACCATGGTCTGACCCGCCCCCGTGTGATCGGGCAGGAAGGCGGACTTGGGCAGCGGGAGCATCACGTCCGACACCCGGATCCCCTCGAGCTGGACCGTGTACGCCACCCGGTCGAAGTATGGCAGCGGGGTCGAGACCCGGACCATCGGGGTGTAATTTAGCGGCGCGAGCCACGACGAGAGGTTGGCGTCGCCACCGCCGTCGCCGAGCAGCAGGAGCCCCGAGAAGTCCGACCCGGAGATGCAGTAGGAGAATTTGGGGAAGCCCATCTGGGAGACGAAGGAGAGCGACCCGAGGTTCATGCCCATGAGCCCGGTGTTCCGGGCGTCCTCCTCCGGGTTGGTGCTGGAGGAGGAGCCCATGCACCCGAACACCAGGCCCGGGATCCGGCCCGACCCGACGGAGAACGTGTCGGCGGCGAGGTTGCCCTCGCTGGAGGAGGCGTCGGCGTAGGACAGCGTGGCGTGGCAGAGGTTGCCGGCGTCGCAGGAGGCGGGGATGGGGAAGTCGCGGGTGCGGGCGGTGCAGGTGGGGGAGGAGCAGGGGATGGGGGCGTAGGAGGCGGAGCGGGCGGGGTCGAAGGAGAGGGGGTAGTCGGGGGTCCGGTTGCAGTGGAGCCAGGAGAGCTCGCTGCCGGTGTCGATGACCATGGAGACGTTCTGGGGGGGAGTGCCCACGGTGAGGGAGACGGTGAGGCTGATGTTGTGGCGGAAGGCGAGCTTGTTGGGGGGCCCGGGGACAGACCCGGGCGGGACTTCTTTGGTCTGGAGGGGCAGGATCAGAGCCTGGGGCTGAGCTTGAATGGGGAAGAGAACGGTGGTGAAGAAGAAGAAGAAGAAGAAGAACACCAACAACGGGAGAGACAGGAGCTGGTCATTCATTGTCGCTTCGGAGATACCGACGCTGTAACAGACGAGAAGAACAAGAGCATGTATAGAAGAAGAAGAAGAAGAAGAAGAAGAAGAAGAAGAAGAAGAGATGTTTTCTCGAGGTTTGGAGTTTGGAGGGGAACGTGGGTGCTGGGTGATGCGGGGACAGGCACAGTGAGCTTGTAAACTTAAGTCTGAGAGAGTCTGGCTGGATGAAACAGGAAAGCTTCTTTTGTTTTGTTCTTTTTCTGGGGTAAAAGAAGAAGGAGAACAGTTTGATGGATGGACGGATGGATGTCTCGAGGAAGAGGCAGGAGATAGACTGAGACCTCTCTTAAAGCGGCGAAACGACGTCACTGGTGGGGGCGTTTCCGCGTGCCCATGCATTTATAAGCTTTTTGTGTTGTTGGTCAGCTGTTGGGTGAGATTTTAACATCGACTCCCGATTTGGGGAATTGGGAGCTTCCCAAATTGAAACGAGGGGCCAAACGGTGAATTAGAAGATATTTTTACCATCGATAATAATTTAAGGCTAGTTACTTTCGCATTTAGATATCATTTTCCGGAAAATATTTTTCAAATCTTGAGTTTTCCGCTAAATAAATGTACCTTCAGATTGCACGTGTGGTGATGGACAAGACAAGATATGATAGCTGGACGAGATGTGAGGCATGTTATTCCCATCAAGACGGGCTATATGCATTTCGTTAGTTTCGCAAGATCAAGAATTGATTTTTCAGTAGACAACTTGACCTCTACAATGGCGAGGTCCTCTTGCGTGCTCGGATTCTAACTGTCCATCTGATTTACCTGGGAACTCGACATTGGGAAATCGGGTCACTACGGCCAAACTCAATATCAAAGTGGCCAAGACTCGAGTCCTCATGGCTTGGACCTGGCTCCTTTCGCCTTGACTCGGGTCCTCATGGCTTGGACCTGGGTCTCCATCACCCGAACCCGAGTCGCTACGGCCGAAAAAAGGGTCCCCGACGCTCAAATCTGGGATCCATTGACCTGAATGCGCAACCCCAGCACTCCCCACCCACAGCCTAGACCTGAGTCCCGAGGGCCTAGACCTGAGACCCAACCACGAACCGGGATCCGAAGCTTGAACACGGGGTCTCTCGTTGGGTCGCCGTGACTCGGGTTTAGGCGGGAGTTCCTAGATATGTCAGCTAGGCACCGAGGTCCAAGCACAAGAGATGAAATGGGCCTGCAAACGGTGAAAGTCAAGTTGGATATGGAAAAACTTACCATATACGAGTAAAGTTTATGTTGCTTATTAAAATCACAATTTATTTGTTGAACAGATTAAGTGATCATGCTTAGCGAAGAATAAATAAATTATTTACTACTCAAAATGTGGATCATCATGAACCAACACTTAAGAACGGATTCTGCATAATCATCCCTCTAGCTGATTTATTAAGGCCTTTAAGGTGGCAGAATGAAGAAGCTTAAAACGGAGAAAAAAAAAGCTAAAAAGCAAGCAGGATACTCCGCTCATTTTGCTGCACAACGCCACTCACATGCAAGGCAGAATTGTAAATGTAATTCTGAAGAAAAGTCAAGCCGGACCATCTCTCTTTACTGTTCTCTCTATGCATTAGGAATGTTGAGCCCATTTTGCTTACCAGGACGACGAGTGTCCCTCCTAGGAAACACTCGTGTTGGAAACTTGCACATGCGGTGTCGAATCATTTAGCAGCAAGAGATCGTGATCAGCTCTGTGGTTACTACGATGCTGTTGGACACATGGCCCATTTCTAGGACTGATGGGACCTAATAATATAGGTCAAGAGTGGAACATGCATGTGTTTTTCTTCTTACTGTAACAAAACCGTTCACGTGGTTTCGACGCGTAATTGGTGATGCGCATTCTGCTTCTCTTTGTCATGACAATCGGCATCCCGAGGGTGTTTTAATTGAGGCTTATTCTTACAGGGTTGTTTATGATTCTGCCCTAGATATTCATGCCAAAGTGACTGAGGTTATACAAGGGAGTAGTTGGGTGTGGCCACCTGCAAGAACTGAAGATTTGGTGGAAAAGTCGAGGCGTTTTACGGGGCTCAGTTCAACCTTTCTATGATGTGGCAGATAGAATAGACTATACTGGTTCGTAAAGGTTGACAATTTAATCATGCAAATGCTTGGCAGTTGGTAAGAAGTAGGAATGTTAAGATGCCATGGCGTAGGCTCATTTCTTTCAAACCAGATATCCCTATTTGGAATAGGATGCTCACAAGGGATAAAACAAGTCAGCACCGTGATGATGGTCCAGATACTTGTCTTCTATGTGGCTCGACTTCTGAAACAAGGGATCGTTTATTTTTTGAATGGTCCTTCTCTATGGCTGCGTGGTCATCACTGCTGATCTTTGTGGCGTGCAAAAGGCTATAGGGGTTTGGAATTCTGAGTTTACTTGGCTATGCAATCCTTAAAAAGCAATTCCCTTCATAAAATAATTCTGAAGATGGCTTCGATTAGGGCCATTTACTCCATTTGGAAGGAAAGAAACTGTCTTGCACGTTGGACCTTGTCCCTTCGTTGATCAAGTGATTGGAAGTATTATTTTTTCAGTAAGAGTTCAAATGGTTGCTTACATTAAGGAGATGAGGCTGAGTAAATCCATTGCTGAGAAGGAATTATGAGCCAAATGGAGAATATGGTTTAGGGAGGAGGACATAGTGTTGCTGCAATAATTGGGTTTGCTGCTACTGCTGTACTAGTTTCCTTTTTCATGCTTCAATTTTATAGTAACTTGGTATTTTGTATGGGTGACATAGACAAGTGAGTGTAAAGACATAGACGTGAAACTGTACAGCCATATCCGAGAACAAGTGTTTACTGACTTGCAGTGGGAGTAGTCCTCCGTAATTTTTTGGTTTTGAGCAATACAACAGAAAACTTACCTAGAAAGGAAAAATGGTTACATGCACATCGGTTCCTAAGAATGAAGATTTGAACAAAATGATGACAACAACTTCTTTATTAAATTATTTTTTAGGGTCCATCAGACTCTTCTCTCTAACAAATTTCGCGATTCTTGACCTCGAATTTTGAAAGACGTCTCTCTAAATTCTTCAGTATCATTGTGTTCCTGATAGAAACCACCTCGTACAGATTTTGACAAATGGCTACTTTTGGTTCAGGTATACTGATGCGGCACCTACTAGATCGACATCGGGTTAAATTTGAGATTTTAGAAACCCAATTTGTCAGGTAATAAGAGTTTGGTTCCCAACTAATTCAGGTTCACCATGTGAAAGATTCAACAGGATCTCTTCTTCTCCATCAGGATAAGATTTTCCTCTAAGCTAGTTAATACAAATTAACACACTCGCAATATGTCCTCGACTATTCCTAGCATCATCCATCATTCATTAAACGGATGCTTACGGCCACAGATCTGCACAAGCGGAGACCTAGCTCAGTCTTTTGTTATCTACCTAACCCTCAGAGTTTTCTTAAACAGAGAGTTCAGTCAACTGATGTTTTACGCACATTTTTCATCACTACAAGTATATCTTGGATCTTTCCCCTGAATCTTGCCAAACACAAAACTTCTCTCATGTAGATTCTGAAATTGTCCTGAATGTCCAGCCGCTGCCTTCTTTCTTGCCATTCAATGCCTGTAAATTGCCTTCCACTTGGGGTTGAAGCTAATAATGCTTAGGGGTGCTATCGAGTCTTCCAAATTGAATTACTGATAAGACAGTGCCAAGCCCATCAAATTAGACCCTCTGGTCCACCAGATTTGCGAATGCTGAGTATGTGCCGATACAAGAGCAGGAGATGCCGATAGCAATGATGGATCTGCAAGCTGCAATCTGCATGGAAGAGTTGATAATCTCATTGACAATAATTTTCCCACTTCATTTCAGAAGGGAAATTGATGAAATTTTGGGAAGAGCAGGGCTATTACCTCCAACTTGGTCAGTCTACCCTTAAGCATCTTGAGATAACACGCGCATGGGAAGACGATTGCCTGTTTTCAGAGATCAATAAGCACATCTTGAGTTCCTAGAAACTCATTGTGTGTAAATTGCGATTCATATTGCAGGAAGGAGAGTCAACTCACCACTAACAGTGCAAGAAGAGATCCCATCAGGGCCATCACAAGACCTGCATCAACAGCGGAACTTCTCATAGTTTGTCAAGTTAAATTTGTTACTTCCTTAGTTTATATTCGGTCAAACAAATGAGCAGACCCAAGAAGAGCAGCAAAATGATATGCGCATCAAGAGCAATGAGGTTCCTACCAAAGAATGGAACTGCCAGTGCTACGATCAAGATCGACATTACCAGGACACTCCTGATGATCAATGCCAGACCGTAAGATTTACGATGTGATGAGGGCAAGAGTTCCTCCAAACTCAATGCCACCGGCATAATTGTCAAAGCATACTTTGTCATTGGGTTCACAACCTGCAAAAGAAAGAAAAATTTGAAGAAACTAAGATAACAATTTAATTTTATATTATCTGAATGTCATTGTCCTGTTGTTCCTAGGTTGTGGATTTGCAGGAGAACCTTCTTTTTCATTGAAGGATTCCTGAACTCACCGTTGTCCAAATCGCTACTTTTGTTGCCATATATTGTTGGGGCATGTTTAAGGTGAACTGAGATTTGGTCTTGTCCCCGAACATCAGAAATCCACATACTGATACAACAATGTAAATGATAGAAGGAAAGCCCATGCTGCATAAATTGTAACAAGAACATAACTAACAGGTCGCAATTATTGACAAAAAGAACGGGATGACAGATTCAGTGAAAGTACGCTGCCACTAAAACCCATGGAAATTTCGACGGCTCCTTCATGGAGGAGTATATATTTGGGAAAACTGAATGTCCTGAATAGCAGAAACTGTATATTCCTAGCGCGAATGGTAGGTTTGCAAGATCTATGATGGTCCCGCTCGGGTGGAACCCCACTTGGTCCACTACTCCTAACCATAACAAGCAAATCACCACCAAAATTGATGCGACAACTCCTCCAGCTGAAAGGTAGCCACTTTTTGGATTAGCAGGTCTCCAACAAGTGAGAATCAAAGAAGAGGGTGGTTCGGGAACACCAATTACTGAGACGAGAATTGCAAACCTGAAAGGTAAGAAAGTAAGCCGAGGTTCCGCAGCCAAACAGTTGGGAGAACGACAAGAGTTGTCGCGATGGCAAAGATTTGATGGGACGTCAAATACATGCCTCCGATGTACATGTGGGTTTTTGGGAACATTGTGGCCAAGTTATCGCTCATCAGGATTGTATACTCTATGCAAGAAGCCTATGAAAGAAGAAATGATTGCGTGTGGTTGAATAAAAAAAAACTGACACCAAATCTCGGAGAAAGTAGGGACTAGATTGAATCTATGTGACTTACATACAGTTCCATGTAGAGTATTATCTGCATCGGAGCAAAACCTACATGTCAGTACTTCTTTCAGTCCCAATAATATTTATGCTAATGGTCATGCAAAATTGAATATACTCAAAACAAAAGTAAAAACCAGCAGGGTGTCATTGTTGGTTTATGTACTCACGGCTATTACTAGGCGACCTGACATGCCAAAGGCGGCCTGTCCAATGTCGGGGTAAGTCTTGAGTCCCGGAGAACCTTCTAAACACCGTTTCAATAAGATTCCAGTGTAGAAGCAGATAATACAGAAGAGAAGAAGCAGTAGCAGACTTAACCACCCTCCTTCACGGACTGCATGTGGAACAGCCAGAGTTCCTATGCCACACAGCACATTTATACCTGGTACATGAAAAAGAAACAAAACCATAAGCATCTTTTGAAGCTTGAAAGGACCTATTAAGTTTTGATTGATAGGGGCTGAATGGCCAGATTCTACTGGAGTTTCACAATTGTTTCTCTCTGCTATAAATTGCAAAAACTCCTATGATACAAGCATTTAGGAATTCCTGATTATTTTTTGGATGTTTTACCATTTAGGGCGGCTTGAGCAACTGAACACTGTTCTCTTGGAGGCGGCAGTTCAGGCACAGAAAGTATACTGTACAAAGATGTGAATGACTGAACGGGAGTCGTTAACGGAAGTCCTTCCTTGTCTAAATTCGTCGATGAAACGAGCGGTTTGTGCAGGGAGGATTCGGAGTCAGAAGGTGGCAGTCTTCTATGTGTCAAGCTAGAGCCCGTTAAGAAACTTATCGAAGGAGGAGTAACGCTGGTGAACATGTCCATAGACTGCCTGCAATGTACGCAAATTCAGGTCAAGCTCCAAGGCAAGAAAAACATAATAAAGCAATTTCGACTCATTCGCTTTGCCAAAATCAATGTGGTCTCCTTGATTAATGATTAGTCACCATTCATGTTGCTAACGGATCATGCACTGATGAAATGACAAGATATATCAGCAGCACAAATTCGATCCAACTTCGATCAGAGAATCCTCCAGAAAAGAACTTCCTGCAATTTTAAATCAACTAAATGTTGTATACAAGGTATTGAAGAATCTAATTTTGGAGGTCTCGTCTTTATACATTATGTTTTCTCTTTCTTTTTCCTTGAAAACATGGGACGTATCTGAAAAATTCGATCCTCAAGAAATATACTGTACACGACATGTGATAACCCGTTCATATCAATCCGCCGGTGTCTTGGATGAATATACTATAGAGAAAGGAAACCACGAAAACTCTCAAAATTTAACAATCCTAAACATATGCTAGAATGTGAACGGCAACAAGCCATAGAGATAGGGGAAACGGGGAGGAGAAACCTGTAGCTCTGAGGCCAGGAGGGAGTATTCACGTCAACGTAATTATCCGATGAGTTTCGCGAGCCGGGTGAGAGATCATCAGATTGGCTAACGTCGTCATCGTCGTCATAATCACAGTTTCGCTCGGCTTGGTTTTCTTCATCGTCCGTCTGGAACTCATCCTGCCGGTCAGGTCCTAGATCCTCGTCGAGTTTCATTATCGCGACCGATATAAATCCTCAAAATCAATGCAAACTTTCTGTCTTCTCGTGGATCAAGAGGCGAAAGACAAGATCGCGGTTGAAGGGTTGAGCCCGTTTTATCTTTTTCTTGATGCTGAGAAAGGCAAACAGATTTCTAACCCATAAAAAGGCTACCCGGAAACAATGGGGGAGGAGACAGCATTGACCCCGGAAAAATGGGGGAGATGACAGCTTCTCTCGCTCTCTCTGATATTCAGAGCGAAAGAGCATTCGGTCCGGACACGTTTCTGCCGTCAATGCTGTTTCCAAGGGGAAGCAAAGTCGCCCTGACGTATTCAGAGATCATTGCTGTCGATGGCGGTCGATGTCATTATTCCTTTTGCGGAAGACAGTGATTCAACGTGGAACCCTTATCCCTGCAAATCTCTCCCTTCCAAAGGAAGAGATGTCACTGGGGCAAGAACTTTGTAGATACGATTTGTTCTGTTCATTTTATGGAAAATGTGACGTTTGTTAAAAAATATTTTTCAGGAAGTTTTTTTTCATGAAAATGACGATATTTTTCGGTATTCGGCTGAAACCTGAAAAATGATCCGCAAAATATTTTCCGGTATCCAATTTGATTTTCTAGGAAAAATTACCAAAACAAATTGAATTTTTATATTATTTTTATTTTTTTTCCTTCTTCCTTCGCCGGTTGCCGGCCATGGCAATGGCTGACAACCTGCCACAGGCGAGCTCGAGCCTCACCAGATCAATGAACCGAGCATCGGAAAATCATGAAAATATTTTCCCGGAAGTTGTTTTTTCCATTCAGGCTCCGTTCGTTTCGCATAAAACAACTTCTAAGAAAATGATATGTATGATCCAATCTAGGAGTTAGCACTTGCCTTTCGGTTGTGACAACATACCATTGCTTCTACTAGCAACATGCCCGCGCATTGTATAGGTTTAACATTATATTTGTTATATTGTTATCAATGTTGGTGCCGAATTGCCGATGAAATTTTCACAAAGGAAATATAAGAGTATGCCAAAAAGAAAGACTACCATAAAATAAATATTCACATCAATCAAAATTTCCGTTAAGGTTTACGTAGAGAGTTAAAAGGCGAATTCTTTAAAAACCATCTTCAATTGAATATGTTTCAGTTTCATTTATTACGAAATTCGCCCTTTTCTTTTTGGGTAATCATTTAATGCTTTATCTTTTGTTTCGATAAGAGTTGGTGCAGCAATGTATCACAAAGAGAATTGTTGGATGTCGTGCGAAAAATATCCAATATTCAATTTGAATTTTTAAAGAAGTTCGTAATGTTTCGGTCTTCGAGAATGCACATGTCTATAATTTCTTTGATTTATTGTCAAATTAAGAATACTCACAGATTTCTTTCTTTTTATGTGAAAATTTTGTTGCCAACAGTTGGCTGTTAATAAATTTTGCATTTATATGCTTCAGGTTAATCACGATTTCCAACTTCGTTAATTTTAATTAGGTTGTATCATGATTATTGATCATTGTTTTTTTACTTATGTCACTATGTTTAACATGTAATATAGACATTCATGTGACAATAGTGAAAGATTGGCTGTCCCATACTTTAATGTCTTTATGAGAATTAAATAATGTTAAATTTAAAAGGAGCAAGATATATTGTTTATAAGTTATATCTAAAAAGTGTAATGCATATTATACTTTAACTTCTTGCTGCCGTTGAAAACAAAATGTTTTGGAATCATTATATTGGTTAAACAAAAAGCAATAAAAAAATATAAACAAATTATTAACACCCCAATGGATGGTTGAAATTTTTTTAATGCATTGGCAAATTCCACTGGATGCTGACCGATATTGTATTGATTGCTTTACAAAGTTCATCAAAATTACTTTAACTTTCCTTCAGAAAGTTCGAACACATGCTCATTAATATTATTAATTCGTAAAATGCCACATTGTAATATGGGCTATCATGTTATATATAGTTTTGTATAATCATAACATCTTGCTATATTGTGTATATCTATGTTATCCAACTCTTTCACAATGAGAAGGTATGACTTTTTTTTTTCATTATCCTCAAGAATCAATAGTTAAAAACATGCACTATCATGTTAAAGAGATCGTTTAAATCAATTGAGTTCCTCATTAAACTGTCTGTTAGTGTTGATGAGTGATTTATTATTAATTTCTTAATCTTCATTTGTACATAAAATATGTGTTATCTTCTTATTTAGATATTTCTAATCACTTTTTTTTTATTTATGGTGCCATGTCATATGATTATTTAATTGAAATTTCAATGTCATTTATCGGTAGTTGGATCCTTAGCCAAGCACTAAAGTTGATCGAGAAAGCCTCTGCACAAGAGAATCTGGCTGACCATGCGAGTGGAAGGGCCATCGCTCAACGTTCGTCTATGCTCCAACCTAGTAAATAATAACTGAAAAACAATATTTCCTTGCAGATTTCAAACTATCCTAAATCTTCCTTTACATCAACTTTTTTTTATCCAGTCTATACAGAAGCTAACTTTATTGTCCAACAGCATTGGGATTTCTCCCTTCTATGATTAGGGCTAATTTGACCATTTAACAATGCAAGACCAAGTCCGGACTTGAAACACTGGTCTCTGCAAATGGGCCACTGAGGCATAGGGGTCATATTGGAATTGGGATCCAAAGGAAACTTGGGCTAAGACGAGAGATTTGTTATAGTGACCATAAAAAGTAAATTACCGGTAAGGCTTCCACTAAGCTTTTGAAATAAGCAACACCAAGATCCTATCCATCGTGGATAAGCAGGGAGAGACATGATCTAATTTTGCTTGTAAACCAATCGTGTGAAACTTCTTTTGATCTAGTCATGTTCGTTCTTATCACATGTAGCTAGTTCAGTAAATTTTCAAGCACATTTGGATTGAATAGCACGATTGAGGTTGCGTTTGGTTCGACTTTGGAATTGTGCCTTGAGGAAATGCAAAGATTTTTAGCTTAAACGGCTTTGAGGAAATGCAAATTGCGCTTAGTAAAAAGTCTTTTGTAAAGAAACTTTAGGTTAAATAGTGTTTGGCAAGACAACATTCGGCCAAAGAGTCCCCAAAGAAGTTTTGCCAAACATCTTATATTTTCCCCAAGAGACTTTGGAGGTTCAAAGCCTTTTGAAAAAACTGAACCAAACGCAACCTAAATGCTCAATGGATCGAAATCCCCTCAACCTAAAATCGGCTTCTACATTTACGCCTTCTATTTTCTATTTATATCCTGTCAATGAGAGGATAAATGAATAAGACGTGTAACTTAGCCTTACAAAACTGCTAGAGACAATGAATTCGACTCTCTTCTCATCTAGTAGCCCCCACTGCTCTGACGGCCGCTACAAGGCCTCAACCTGTGCAACCCACTGTTTCGAGGTCGCTTGAGGTTAACAGCCTCTTTGGGGTTGCTCAAGATACGAATATCGGTTTGGCCTCAGTAAGGCCTCAACCTAGGGCAATTTGCTAGAATATGCAAATATAAAGTGCGCTTTAACCCAACGTTTTCAGCTTTTAGAACAACCAACATTGGTTCCCCGAAAAATTTCACAAGGTGTCGGAGTGAGAGTTCTCGAATTCAAATCTCTACCGACCCCTTATCTGCCTCTCCTGTTATATATTTCCATACCTAGAACTAGAATAAAGCCCACCGCTCTCTCCACTCCATTGTTACGTCACCAATCAAATGCGACGATCATCACCACCCGAACCACCCATTTGCCAGACTCCAATTTGCTCTAATTCAGCAAAGAAATAGCAATTACCAATCAGATAGGAATTTTATCGATACTCTACATACTTTCTGATATACTCGTTGCGCGTAATTAAAACATCCAAGACGAAAGCGGCGAGTTGTAGTATTACACCTAGAAAGTGCGACTTGTTCTGAAGATTAGTAATTACGCGCAGAAGCACAAATCTTAGACATCTCTCTTGTTTATTTGTCGATTTGGTTGAGCTTGCCGAGGCCATTGCAACGCTGGCACACGATCTGAGCTTGGTCCTTCCTCGCCGCGTTGGCTCTCAATGCCACCCCCGATTGCCGGACGAAACCTGCGCCGTCGCATTCGGGACACCTGCGCGCCAGCATCACAGTCACCTCTTTACGTAAGTCCAATTCACGAGCAGCTTACTTTATAAGCTTAGCTTGAATTTTTAACGTTCTATATCTAATCGATGGATGAACGTTATATGAAAGGAGAATTTAGAAGAAGAAGGGAGCGAGCTCAAGAATCCAGAGAGAGCGTGGGGAATTCGGAATACTGACGTGTCCTTGCGGGAGAAGAGAATTGGGAAGGCGGTTCCGACCAGAGCCACCGCGGCCGCGCCCGCGATTAGGTACGCATTGCTGTCGGCCGAGACGTCTCCGACTGCCGCAACCACCGTCAGGCTTCCCCTCTTCTTCTTTGCCTCGGCCCCGCCGCCGCCGGCTATCGACGCCCGGTTGACAAATGATCCGCCGACGGAGGACGGCGGCCAAACGCTAGCCGTTCTCGACTGCTGGATCATTGAATTAGCGCCAAGAAGCATCGGCGGAGGAGCGGTGGACGCCATTTTTTGGTGGGTATTATCGTGATGTGGAATAGTGACTTAAAAGGAAGATGTGGGTTTTGTAGATTCGCAGATTGGAGAATCGAAGTGGATTTGGCCGCTGCTTCGTGGATAAGAGGCCACGTCTGGGAGCTCAAGATCCCGGCAAGTCTTCTGGATAAGCCCTGGTCCCACCGCGGTCATTGTCCAATTGAACCATACTGTTCTCAATAACGCCACCATTAAACACAAGTTATGGGTGCGCCTGGTCATCATGGTCCAATTCTTTATAATTTCTTTTACATTTTTTTGACCTTTTCTATTGTGACGCCACGTCAGCTCATAGCATACTGAAAAATATTAGCAAACGCTTATCACGTTGAATTCAAACGTGCTGCGTCAGCAAATTAGCTTAAGCGATTGCCAGGAGGACTTGATCGAATCAAACCTGAAATGCTTACGACTTGATTGTGTATTTGTAAATGTTTAGGACTTAATTATACATTCGACAAAACGTTTGCAACCGGGTTATATTGAATCGCGCCTTCAAATTTCTAGACCCCCACAGCTCATGGCCGGCATAGATGGCTCCGCATTATCTGCATATCCTAACAAATACTCTTTCAATTTAAAAAGAAAAGGTTAAGGACAGTTAAGTATGATTAAAGGTGATTGTGGCAATTAAACATGAACAACCGGCGTCCACTTTTTGCACATGCATGAGGTTTAGCACCGACCCACCATCATCATTGGATCCAACGTGGTTCTCTGCTCTTTCCTCCTCGTCTCTGAGATCTTAGTTGATCGACCAGTTCTTAATTATTAGCTTTAACGAGGCGAAAGAGAAAAAGAGAGAGCCCCTCGTCCCAAGCAATGAATATACGCCCGCGAAAGCATAAGCCAAGAAACTACACTGCTAGAAGAAAGTCTGAGAGAGAGAAACCCGAAAAAAGTTCAGTGGCAAACCGCCGCTAATCACTCCCTGCCGCTTTCTCTGCTCCTAAATCTAATCCCACTTGCCATGGACCAACCGTTTCCTTGGTGCTTCCACTATCTATTAACCCCCCCCCCCTCCCCATGACCTTGCGGTTTTCAAGCCACTCTCTCTTTCTCCCTCCTTCTCTAACTCTGTCTTCACCTTTTGTTGCATCGACCATTGCATCACAAGCGCGACTCCAGTTGTTGAGAAAGACAGAGAAAGAAGAATGTCACTCTTCATACCAATCCTCCTGCATTTGCTGACTATCCTCTCTGTTTCAAGTATGTTCATCTTCTCTTCCTTCTCGTCTCATAGACTACTTGGAGATGATTCCGCTTGCCAGTGTGAGTATA
This sequence comes from Syzygium jambos, assembly GCA_031216235.1. NCBI lineage: Eukaryota > Viridiplantae > Streptophyta > Magnoliopsida > Myrtales > Myrtaceae > Syzygium > Syzygium jambos. Next base: position 28,120,014 of record CM062230.1, read on the forward strand.
CTTTAACGTGTCTCTCCTTTTCTTGGTTTTCGCAGATGGGGCGCAGCTGATACTAGTCAACAACTGCAAGGAGACCATATGGCCTGGGCTCCTCGGCGGCGCGGGCCACCCCTCCCCCCAGGAAGGCGGCTTCGTACTCAGCAGCGGCGAGGAGGTCGTGGTCGACGTGCCCGAGAAGTGGTCGGGCAGGATCTGGGGCAGGCAGGGCTGCTGCTTTGACCGGGATGGGAAGGGGTCGTGCGACACGGGGGACTGCTCGGGCCTGCTACGTTGCCAGGGCACGGGCGGCACCCCTCCGGCGACAGTCGTGGAGATGACGCTCGGGTCCGCCAGCTCGCCCCTGCAATTCTACGATGTCAGCCTGGTGGACGGGTTCAACCTGCCGGTGTCAATGAAGCCGGTCGGAGGCGGGGTAGGATGCGGCGTCGCTTCGTGTGAGGTCGACTTGAACGTGTGTTGCCCGTCGGCGCTGGAGGTGAGGAAAGGTGACAAGGTCGTCGGGTGCAAGAGCGCCTGCTTGGCGATGCAATCGGCCAAGTATTGCTGCACGGGCATGTACTCGAATCCCAAAACCTGCAAGCCAACCATATTTGCTCATCTGTTCAAGGCTGCTTGTCCCAAAGCCTATAGTTACGCTTTCGATGATTCCTCCAGTCTCAATAAGTGCAGGGCTTCGAGGTATGTGATCACCTTTTGCCCTCCAGTTTGATGTGGAGTGAATGGGAAAGCAAGCGCAGCCATGAGTTGCTAAGTTCAGTAGTGGGAGTGCTTTAGTACAATTATAAGTTGGGTCTTGTTCTAGAGAGATATTAGCATATTTCCTTCAATTAGATTAGCCTCTTTGTAAGGAACAAATTGATGACAATTAGAGATGGCAATAGAATGGGAAGTTGGTTTTCTTCGTTCTCTGTCATGCGGTTCAGTTTGAAACTGTCATCCCTTGGGAATGAAGTTCAAATGTATGTCCATCGCCTCTAAAAACGAATGCGGAGAAATTTGTACATGATAGACCCGACGTCGAATGGATCCAAGGTTCCCTTTTTGACATATTCGGAGGGTTCAGCACACTGGTACTAAAGATTCTGTTCTGCCTGACATGATCGTTCTCCACAAGCTAGGAATCTGATGCCTTGACCCGAACAGGAAACAGTGCAATCTGATTTTTCATGGCAGGAACTCATCTTCCTTTTTCGCTTCACTCATAGTTAAAAACTATGGTTCCGTTTGTTTCGCAAATAATACGGTATACGAAAAATCAATAAGTCAATTGTCCATTTTCTGCTAAAATGTGCACTCCGTACAATTTCTTAATTGTCCCTCCAGCGCATCAATCAATTTCATCTTTTTTTCGTTATTTTTTTTCTAAATTTTTGAATAAATGTTTTTAGTTATAGGAAAAATAGCACAATGTTCAATTAGTGTTTGCTTCTCAGAATAAAGTTATTAATTTTATTATTAACTAACTATGAAGTTGCACAAAGAAATGCAACAATTATGCATATGCATAGCGCATGCACGCAAAAGTACATATGTAATGCTAATAATTTGATCATAATAGTCTAATTTGTCGTAAAGCTCTTGTCCTGCTCTCTCTGCATTCGCCACCCATAGCCACCGCCGCCGTGCGGCTGCCGCTGTCACTTGATGTCGCCACCTCCAACGTAACCATCGCTGACCAGAGCGGACAGACCACCACCACCACCACCACCATCACCACCAACAACAAGAAGACAGGCGGCCACCAAGCATCTTTCTTACTAGCTAGTTACCGTATGCCATCACTAGGCACAGTAATTGGTGGACAAATTGAAGTACTCACAAACAGACAGCAAGGAATAATGTAAGAACGGCCAAAGAAATGGCACGGTACTGCATTAGATCTCAATTTATCTTCTCCAAAATACTGTGTGGAATTCATACATCAAACACGCAGCTTACATAAGTAGAGTCTACCCACGACGTCCGCTAAAGGCCGAGCAAGAAGCATACAAACGCACCACGTTCCGTCGAAGACTCATAGACTCCCCGGCTGTGGCTGCGGCACCACGTAATCCACCGAGATCATGCCGTCCACATACTTCCCAACATTCTCCTGCCGTGGACCTGCCGCCGCCGCCGCAGCCGCAGCCTCCATCTCCTCCATACCCTTGAACACTGTGAGCGACGCGATCGAAAACCCCTTGGAGCGCAAGGGGGAGAAGTTCTCGCCCCACGTCGCGTGCTCGATCCTACCGAGCCCGTCCCTAATCCCCTCGGCCACTGCGGATAGCACCTCGCCCTTGGCCTCATCCCCCGATCCCTCCTTCAGTTTGAAGAGGCTCACCCTGATGGCGGACCCTGGGGGCAGCGCGACGGCTCCTTCGGGGACGCGGTCGGTGACCCAGTCGACGGCCATGATGTCTTCGCAGATGGGGGAGCCGAGCTCCTTGGCCACGCGCATGTGGTCCGGGTGGTGAGCGTAGGCGGCCAAGTCGTCCTTGGTCCGGTAGCGACTGTGGAGCATGATGGCGAAGGCCAAGGGGGAGGACGAGGCTCGGGTGTGGAGGACGGGGCCGGCGGCGAGGTGGAGGACCGAATCGAGGGAGATCAGGGCGTTGAGGCCGTCGACCATGGCGTCGACGCGGGAGGGGTCGGTGCCGTCCTTGACCTTGAAGAGGACAACGTGCTCGATGATCTGAGCCGAGGACGACGACATGAGGATGGTGGTGGTAAAGGGATTTGACCGGAGAGAAACCGAGGGGAAGAGCCTGCAATTGAACGCTTTCGCTATCGAAACAGAGTATCCTGAAAAACAGAGTGCAGTAAAAACAGAGGATCACTATATATTTAAAACGAGGCAAGATCGCGAATCGAGATGAGATCTCACCAAGACAAATTGATATTTTCCTCTATTTATTATTATTATTTTTTTCCTTGCATTTGCCTTCAACTCTTCTTCCTTCCTTGACTTTGCTTCCTACACAACCAATCTCCATCTTAGGTTTTTGAGACTATCTCGGCTTTATCTAGGGTCCACTTTTATCTGCATTCTTCATAATTCACCGGCTCCTCTTCGTTTTCTTGTTTCTCTATTTTTGTGCCAGTCATTGTAATCCCATTGGATCTCATACTAAACTGAGAATCACTTGTCAAATGGAAGGGCAGTGAGAATTTTCACCATAAAATGTTAGCTCAGTAATAAAGGGATGTAGAGACTTTGATATCTCAGGAGAAAGACATTTTCCCTATTTTTCTATTACGTGTTTTGAGATCAGGGGGGCAAAAATGCAACCTTCTCTAGTCATACTATTTGATCCCAATGAAAGGCAGAAAAGATAGAAATGCTTGACTTGGGTAGCAGAGAGAAGTGCTCAAGAAATACAGAGGCCCAATTTGAAATTCAGCAGCAATTGTGCAAAATCCCTAAAACTAAAAATAAGTATTTAGGTTTAGCGACATCGAGTTTTGGGAAAACTCTCGAGCTGATTCTGATAGTGAGTTAGGAGGGGTCGAGCGGGCTATAATTTGTTAAGCTAGTGTGTTCTCTTTATATTTGCGCATACACTATAATGATGTTATCGAATTATGTTGATATTCTTTTATGGTGGTTTGAAAATAGTGATTATGCACAAGTTGCGACCGTAATTTTTTGGCCAACTGCCTCATGCTAAAGATAATTTTGAATTAATATGCTCACGAAATATGATCTTTTTTTTTTGTTGAAATAGAAATATCATTTCATTAAACCCGAGTCCACCTACATAAGTAAGGGGCATCTAAATATAGGATTTTCCAAAGAAGAGAAGGGGGTTAGAAACCCAATTTAGGGGGAGGGTCTTACACCTTAATGCCTTTATAACCCAATCTGCTAATCTATTTGAGTCACAGGTGCAGAGAACCAATTCTAGACTCTCAAAAAAAGCCAAGAGGCCAATACAATTGGTGATAAGTGGGTCAACATCCCAAGGACAGAGGGAAGAGTAAACATGAAGCTAGAAGGGTGGAAAGAAAGTTTTATCTTCAAAGTGGTTAAAGAGATATTAATAAAAGTGGTGGTACAGACTTTGCCACAATATGCGATGTCCCTATTCAAAATCCTAGTGTCTATTTGCAAGGCCATAGAGAGAAAGGTAGATTTATTTTCGTGAAAAACACATGCATCAAAAGCCGGCCTTCATCGGAGAAGATGAAAAATACTGAAGGAAAGAAAAGACAAAGGAGGTTTGGGTTTCAAAGACCTCATCACGTTTAACAAAGCGATACTAGGAAAGCAAGCTTAGAGAATCTCTCAAACTTCATATGCATTATGGTGCAAAGTTTTAAAAGGATATTACTTTCCAAACATCAATTTCTAGCATGCAGCTAAGGGTTCTCGTCCATCGTGAGGTTGGCAGAGCCTTATTATGGGAAGAGATGCATTTTGAAGGAGGTGAGGTGGAAAGTGCGTAACAAGCAACATATTAGAATTAGGGAAGATAGATGGCTAGAAAAAGGCGAATTAGGAGGACAAAAAAATCAACATGAACTCAACACGGTAACATAATTGATTAGCCCAACGGAACCTCACTGGAATGAGCAACTTTTACACAACTTGTTTGATGAAGAAATTGTGAATGTAATCCTAGCTACTCCACTACCATCTACCCTGAAGGAGGACTCGCTAGTGATCACCAAATCATGCCGGTTGTTATTCCGTCAAAAGCGAATACAATGAGCTCCGAAAGAATGAGACCACACATGGATCTGGGCAGCCCTCTTTTTCCTACCAAACCCGTAATGCTCTCTAGAGTAAAATTTGGAGGCTAAAAACACTTCTAAAAGTCAAACTTTTCCTATGGAGGGTCTGCCAAGATGCATTACCTACAAGGGTAAACTTGTTCAAGAGAAGGGTATTATTTGAGCCATTTTGCCTCATGTGTGGAAAAAAGCCCGAGTCAGTCGAGCATCTATTCCTCCTATTAGGGGTGTCAATGGGTCGGGTCGGGTCGGGTTTTCATTATGCTCGACTTGACCCGAAACAATGAACATGTGTGCTTTGCCCGACCCGAAACAAGACCTGAACATGATATAGCCACACAATCAGGCCGGTTCGGGTCATGTTCGGATTGGGTCGGGTTCGTGTTTTGGAAAGAGGGGACACTGTTGAGGAGCATAGCATATCAACAAAAGTGATATCCCTTGAACAGTCGAGCAAAGCACCGAGAACAGCGGTCATGCTATACTCGTTCGCCTCCAACCCCACCCCGCGCATTTCCACAAGCAGCTCCTTCGGACTATCAAACTCCCCATTCCACACATACCCACTAACCACAGCGGCCCAAACCACATTATCCACTCCCTCACAGTCCTCAAAGCACTTCTCCGCAGCCCCAACCTCGCCGCCACCGGCATAATTCTCCACGAGCCCGCTCACCACATAAGCGCTCGCAGAGAACCCGTACTTCAAGCAAACCCCATGAACGATCTCGTTCTCCCAAACGCTCCCACAAGCCTTGACCAAGGAACTGAAGGTGTACGCATCGGGGCAGAGGCCCCGAAGCCTCAGCTCGTCGAGAAGGGCGATGGCGGGCCCGGGGCGGCGGAAAGAGGCGAGGCCGGAGATGAGGGCGTTGAAGGCGACGGCGTCCGGGGAGCGGCGGGACCAAACCAAAACCCAAACGAACCCAAAAAAATGGAAAGACCCCCCGCAACGACTGCCGAAATTGCTCGCGAAAGGAAAAAGACAATGGGATAGCGAGACCTGGTACGTGTTGTCGAACTTGTCGTACATGAAGCGGGTGATGATGCTGGTCTTGCCCACGGACTGGTCTCCGAGGAAGACTATCGCTAGTTGCAGATCTGGAGCTCTGTAAGAAGATGACAGATCGCGTCGCACTATCACGATAAACAAGGTTTGGGGTGTGCTTGGAGCAAGAAGAACAAATAGCTCTTGTTTGTTTTGGGTGGGCTTGTTTCGGACGGGTTCGGGTAGATCCAAAACAAGCTTAAGCTTTGTTTATATTGTTACCCAAACAAGTTAAGGTCAACCCGATCCAATGTGAAAATTTTCTGTTTGGATCGGATCGGTTCGGGTCGGGTCATGTTTGAGCGGGTATTTTTGACACCCCTACCTCCTATGTGACAAGACAAAGCAAGTTTGGTCAAATTCCCAATTCAACATTCACTTTTCTTATCAACAAGTCACTAGATTTGAGGAGTGGTTACTAAACTACAATAATATGATCTAAAAGAATATACCGTTCGAGATCATCGCAGTCACCCTCTGGAAAATCTATTTAGCGCGTAACTTCCTTGTCTTCCATCACGAGCAGTCGGACCCAATCAGCATGATCGACTCGGCTCTACAAATGCATTGTAATTACGCGAAGTGGAATAAAAGCAACTTAAAGCGCGAAGTAGTATCGCTGAACTTACAGTCGAGATGGAGACCACCAAACCCTATTATTTTGTTGAAGACATGGATGGATCTCACCTCTCATAGCCATGGAAGGGTAATTGCATGCGTATACTGTGATGCAAAAAGAAAATTGAGGTAAAGCTTCGCGCGATCTGTCCGAGCATCTTCCGCACTTCAAGTCAAATCCCTTACCTGTCTCTATGCTCTCCAACACTTTGCCAATCTGCTCACGAAATATGATCGCTCACATCTTTTCATCGAGAAATGAAGCTGCCAGATTTATATCTGCATTTCTTTCTAGTGATTATAGAAATTAAAACTTTATGTAATGTTTATTTTTTTTTTCAATATTAGATTCCCCTTATGACAACTTTGCCCCCCCGGATAAACCCCCTTTCCAGTTCCTAATCGGACGTTTCTCTCTTCGCCGTTTTCCCCTGAGAGAAGAACCCCACGACCACAATCTGCAGCGAGCTGAAGCCGGCGGTTTCCGCCGATGATGGGTGTCGCGGCGAAGTTGTTCGGGCCACGCGCCAGCGTCGCGAGGGCGGCGAGGCTCGCTTCCGCTGGTCGTCCGCCGTCGCCACCCGCCAGGTTCTTGCACGACCGCATCAAAGGTCAAGATTTGAACCCGGTGGCGTCTCAGATGATCGGTTACGCCATCTCCCTCGCTAGGTCCCAGAAATCAGGTGCTTATCTGATTGGTTCAGGCCCTCAAAGTTGTGAATTTTCCCAGGTTTTACGAGTCTTCATGTTTTTTGATATTGGCTTTCTTTCCTTTTCTTTTCTTGTTCTATAATTGGGGCGTGTGTAATGTGCTTGGGCAGATGAATCGTATTCTCAGGGCATGCTTGTGCTCGAGCAGTGTCTGTCCACTCAACCCAGTGACGGCCAAGTTGCTGAGAACACGAGATCGATGGTCTTGCTTGCCATGTCCACTCTTTTGTATGAGAGGTCGGTCTTGCAATTGTAATCTTGATCCTGTCATTTGATCATGAGGGAAATTAGAATATCAATCAGAGATAAGGCCAGAAGTTGCTTAAATGCCTTTCTTGTTTCAGGGGTAATTTAGATGAAGCTATAGATAAGCTGCAGAGCGTTGCAGATTTAAGCAATCCTTCTTTGGGTGTTAAAAGTAATGTTTTTTTTCCTCCTTGTGTTGTTTTAAGAGAGACCAACTTTTGATAAGCGTAGATTTATGTCTGATGGCAATATTGGTTGGCACTTTGCTTTGTTATAGTTGCTGCAATGGAGGCTCTTGTTGGACTGCACTTGGAAATGGGGCAAGTAAGTAACTTGCTTGCGTTTGTGTTTGGAATACACTTCCCTTTCTCTCTGCTCTCAATTTATCTGGAGATGGTCTCCCTATATAGGATGATACTTCATCAGTGGTCGCAGATAAATGCTTAAAGCTCTCGGAAAAAGAATCAGCAGAAACAGCTGGCTCAGGATCTTCAATAATTATTGCTCGTGCAAAAGCGGCGAAAGGGTTGGTCGAGCTAGTCTGTGGTAGTTTCCAATCTGGTATGCCTGACTGAAACTTTGCCGTATTTGTAAGATGTTTAGTATTTTCTTTTTGTTGCGACTGAATGTTTCACTACTTTGCAGTTGAAACCTGCTTTCAAGGGAGTAATGATGACAAGTATTCCACTGGTTAGGTTCATTTCCTTACCCTGTACTCCTTTGTTCACTCCAATAGACGGATTTGTGCGTTTGGGTGTATGCAGAGTAATCACAGCTCGAGATTGCTACTATATAGGCCTACACTCAATTCTTGTCATTATTAGTGATTCAGATATTTGATCTTTGGAGTTTGCTCTTTTCTTGGTTGGTCAGTACTCATGTGATGTGTGGAGGTTTTCTTTTGAATTCTATATGAGCTTATGGGTTATAAATCAGGGCCTTGGCAGGCAAGGTTTTACTTTTACTTTTACCTAGCTCTCCATATTCCATAACAATATATTTGTGTCCTCATTAACAATTGAACGTCTTATATTTTTGAAAAACTGCTTATATTCCATTCTGTAAAATGATCAAAATAAAGTTGACTCCGAGCTATGTACTTCAGCACATACATTTTTTGAGCCTTCTTTATGGGCCTCTATAGAGTGCAGTACACACTCATAGTGGGGAACCTTATAATGAGTGTACTTTTGTGGATGATCATTTATTCTGCGTTATAGGTTTTCAACTTGAAGTTGCCAGTTTGATTCGATAAATATTTGCTGGGTGGGTATTTGAGATAGTTTCTTGTGATCTCTTTGAGTGATTATTTCGTGTTTGGTTCCTGTAAGTTATAATAAAGGTTACTCCTCCTATCAGTGGAAATAGAAAAACAATATTGGGATTCTCTTTCTGGAAGCTTGGAGGACAGACTTAAAATAACAAGCCTATTTGCTCAAAAGAGGATTTTGTTACAGGGAATGAAGCTGTAAACGCAGCAGAGTAGATTATTGTCTCTATGGAATATCTGAATAATTTAATGGACATCATTTTTGTGGGATGTTTTCCTGTTTGAATCTTTCACAATCAGATACTAAATGTTCCGTTATAAGTAATGCACATATTATAAGGTTTTGGGAATTTTGTGGTAACTGATGTATCATGAGCGAGTCAACAATTGATTTTAAATTTTAAATTTATATTTGTACATACAGGCAGTGTTGCTTTATCAAATGGTAATGTGGCTCTATCTTATGGAGAATTCTTGCATTCGACATGCAACTTTTCGTTGGCAAAGGAGGTCTACCAGAAGGTAATTCAGGGGACTTCTGAGAACGTTGAATTTGCAGAAACCACTTTAGGAGCTTGTAATATGGCTTCTCAGGATGTTCTGTTGGCAGCTACCTGTGCTATGGGACAGCTTGAGTCACATTTGGGGTAGGTCATATTAATCGGGACATTTTCCATGTATTATATTTGCTCTTAAGACTGTGGTTCACCATTATAAACCTCTCCACTTTCAGAAATTTCAGTGATGCTGAGGAGATATTGACAAAGGCTTTAACTAAAACAGAGGAACACTTTGGTATGCTAGAATTGCAATCTTTTTTTCTTTTAAATTGGCTCATTATCTTGCAGAATTGAATTTTAGCAAGTATTTTGACATGCTCGCCTGGCTTCAGGATCACATCACCCCAAGGTTGGCATCATCTTAACTTGCATAGCGCTCATGTTTCGATGGAAAGCGATTCGAGAACATTCAAGTTCTCTCTTGGTTCAAGAGGTAAATAGTAAATGTCTATTTGCCAAACACTCTAGTCTGACACGCGCAGTGTAAGCTTGATGTATTAATGTCCATATCCGGATGCATCTTTATAGGGACTCCTTAGAAAGGCCATGGAATTGCTTAAAGCTCCTGCATTAGAGAGTGCAGGTATATGGAATAATTGTTTATTTCCTCTTTCAACATGTTTACATGCTATATGAATTCCTAATGCTTGTCAGTGTCTTTGTGGTATAGGAGTGGAAGCAAAGGTCGATAGAAGAGATGTCATTGCCCTTGCGAGGGGTATGTATGAGTGTTTGAGATTTACAATTTGCCCTTGCGAGGATTATTTATTAGCATATGACTATGGCAATTCTCCATCATAGTCATGTCAGATATTGTCTCTAGTTTGTCTAGATGGTTGCCAGAATTACAAGGATAGCTTTCAACTAAAGGATCTAATCAGGTTTTTATGGAGGAAATGAGAAGGTCCACATGTTTCTAGTCAATACTGTCATCTTTTCTCTTGCTATAGCAGTCTGGCTTAGCATTTGTCTCATGGTTTTTAAGAAAATATTTGTCATGCCTGTTAGAGATACTTTGTATCCTGCTTTTCACACATGCAATAGGACCTGTTGTGGATATGCTGGCTTACAGCTCTAAATAACCTTTGTCCATTGACAAGCTACATGCCTTAATGTAGGTGCGCATGCAGAGATCCTCTGTGTTCAGGAGAATAGAAAGGGCGAGGGAGAGAGACTGAAGAGCTGGGCAGAGTCTGGATGGAGGAATCGTCGCATGTCACTATCCGAGGCGCTTGATTGTTCCAAGTCCTCTTCTCAAGTGCCAATTGTAGATTCTCGGATCTGCCGGATTCTGTAAGCTGTGTTCTTATAACTCAGTAGAAGTTTGAGCTTCTTTAGTATTAACAGAGAATGTAACAGCGTATCATGAGGCATCTAAGCCAAGGAAAAAGTGATTTTCAACTTACGAGTCCCGTATAGCTTTTTCAAATAGAATGAAGTGATATGAATAAGTTTGTCATACTATGTTGGGTTCCGAAAATGATTGAAACGGTTAAAATTTTGCTACGGTTGCATCTTGTCTGTTCGGAGTGATCTCTACCATTTTCTGATTAGCTGATTGTGAACACCAGGGAGTTTAGCTGCCTCGTGACTACAAAGCATTTGATGTTTCAATTTTAGTCCATTTTAGTTCAACTGCTTATGGTGCAATTTGTACGTACGGCTTGTAGTTTATTAGCCCTTGCTATTGGCAAGAAATGTCAAATTCGGTTTCCTCTAGGTTTGAAGTCTGATGCTTCTTTTGTTGTGATGTCCAAATGATCAAGTGTTCAGCAAGCGAAACCTGGTAGCAATTAGTAAAAATTGATTCTAAAACATCTGCCAACTTCTGTTTCGAAGACATCCAAATTGGCTATTCATTCAGAACGATCAAATTCATAGTCTTTTAAGTAGTTGCTGATTGTCTTGTTGATCGTCAAAAGAGGAAGGTGTTGGTGTCATTTGCAAGCAAAATTTAAAACCTTTGGAATCAATTATGCAAGCTATTCAACAAGAAAAGCCAGTGTAGCAGCACAGGTTTACTCGCTATGCAGCAAGAGTGGTATAGTCAAGAGAGTCGTCACCAACATGAAGTCATTGTATTTACTATCTCTAAAGAGGGAGATTTCAAACATGAGGGGAGCTGAAATTTCTCAGAGAGGAAGATCGAGGCCCTTGCCCACCTCCACTCCAATCACCTGAAGAATCCCTTTGTGTATTATCTGACCAAAATCAAGAAAAAACCATCATCGGTTGCGCAAAAATTTGATGCAAGGTTTTACTAGAATAATGCCATGGAAGAGATTAAGACCGGATATTAAATTGGCACACGGTAATACTACAGAATTTCGCGGGGTGTTTGGGATGGCACCATTAACTTAAATGTCATTTATAATTTGTCGGATTATTTTATAGAATTCTGCCGACGAGAGTGCTCTCGAAAAAAAGCTTATTGATTCGTATTATGTAAAATCACTATCATGAAAACCGATCCCTCCTAATTAAACATGTTTAAAGTGTCGAAGGAGCACGAGTTCACGAGACCGGATTTTGTAAATCACTGTAATATACTCACTCTCTCTCATAAGAAGCATCACTAAATTTAGTAAACCATAATACCAGAACGTCCTTGAAATAAAAGGAGCAAGAAATTATTAAGCTAAAAAGAGACGAGAGGCTGGCTGACCAGTTCGACAATGAAAATCCCGATGAGGCCAATCATGCAAGCTCTGGAGTTCCAAACCTCGGCAGTTCTTGTGAACCCAAGAAATGGAGCCTGGAACTTGGGCTCTACTTTCGGCACCTCCACCTGCGCTTCCAGTAATTCCAAGATGAGCTGAAATCCTAGAGAGAGAGAGAGAGAGAGAGAGAGAGAGAGAGAGAGAGTTTTGATGGTACCCCAGAGGGAAGCTTGGCAGCTCGGACCCTGAGAGAGAGGGGCTTCCTGGAGGCTCTGGAGGCTTGTTCGGGACCGTGGAAGATGAGGAACTGGTGATGGTGGCGGCCTCCATGGAAGCTCTTCGAAGCTCTGGTCGCGGGTACAACAGAAGAAGATGAGTGGATGGTGAAAGAAGCAGCAGCCATTCTTCTCTCTTTCTCTCTATCTTGGGTCCTCCACGAGCCTCTGGTTTGTCGGCTGCTTGTTTTCTCTCGCGTTCCCCCCTATCTATTAGAAATTGCGGACGATCAGTCCCTGAATACCCTCCTGATTCTTCAATGTGGCCCTCACATTTGTAATTTTTGCGACCGAATCCCTGTATCCGTAATATGTTTCCTAATTAACTCTTTTGGTCGCCGATCCTGGCAAATCGAGCTTGATGTGTCCGTCAATCCCCGTCACAAGTTTTGGTACGTGAAAAAAAAAAAGGTTGTTGTCACCATGGGCAATCAATTTGCATCAACCAAATTGAATATATAATAGCCCGAAAAGCTACTAAACAAGCTCTCACTAGCCTTTCGATTTCTAGCACTACCGATTATTTTCACATCCAATTTCTGCCCACTACCGTTGGCTTCAATTTGCCAGAATTGGAATATGAAGTGGATTAGAAAAATCTTACAAGTTCAAGAACTTGATTGCCTAAATTATCAGATCGGGGATCACATTGAAAAATCGATGCAAGTTCAACAATTAAATGTATTCTTTTTTTTTTCCTTCGTCTCATATCTACCTTGTTTCCGTGGCAATTAGAGCAACATGAAAATTCAATGATTTTCTTGGTATGTGCATCGTTTAAAAAGCTATGGCATGATCATATTGGTCCATCGTGTGATTCTGCGGGACTCCAGTAAATGTCTGACGTGGAAGCTTGTGAGCGGTAGATTCGCCAATGGATGTGGGTCCGGACATGGATAAGGAGATCCAGCTGAGATGTCCTCAATCTTGGCCCAGGTTTGTGGCCCACAAAATTACTAGGCAAAAAGAAGAAAATGGTTATAAAAGGAAAAAGGAAAATAGAAGGCCATAAAATAGAGGTTGAAAATTCTAAGGATATATAAATTTTAATCATTGAATGTTGCTTAGAGCTTTTGTACAAGTCACTTGAAATTTTCATTTCGTTATATGTCTGAGTAAACGATTGGGAGAGTAAATTCTTTTTTGCTTAAAACTAGCAAAAATTGCACACATGTGTGGTTTAAAGGAAAAAAGAAAACAAATTGAATTTGTGTGGAGAGAGTGATAAATATGAAAATTAATTTGGGAAAGATAGTTAAATGGCAGAGAGAAGACAAATTAAAATTCAATTTTGGAAAGTAAGATATTTGTGAATTCACTTGATAATTATCTTGACTAATTAATTTATATTGTATATATTTTGTTGGACCATATCACGATAACACGTCTTAACCATCCTCATGGTATTCAATGCATGTTTTTACTAATATATTTGAGATTGAAATTAATCATAGAGAGCCATGCCTAGTGATATTAAACACACACAATTCCGGGTCTAAATCTCTAGCCTTATATCTGATGTTGGAGATTGAGAGATCACATCTAAGCAACCTCTGACCTTATCTTTGATGTCGGAGATTGAACTTTCGCATTTCTCTAAATCTCCGACATAGGATGTCTCGCACATGTAACTCAACACATTGAATTCCGGGCCAATGTTAATGATAAGATTACTAGGCTTGCCTAATCTTATGTACTAATCCTCTCCTTTTGGTAAGAGAGCCATGCCTAATGATATTAAACACGAGTCAAATTTTGTGGGGACATTGTCCTTCTATGCACGCTTGTCGTGAGCATCCTTGGGCATAATTTTGCTGTCATCGTCCGCCATCGGTTGCCGACTCAGCGATGACTACGGGAAGTCCAAGAAACATCGACTGACGTTGACGGACGCCTTTAGTCTACTTTGGCGACTCCCTAGAATATGTAAATGGCGTACAGAGAGAGGCAAAGTCCCCGAAGAAATTTAAGTTGCTGACAAAACTCGGACCAGTTAGTCAATCAAACGACAGAGGTATATGACTCGGACCGATCAGTTTAACACACGACAGAGGATTCATTCTGAAGGCCGGTTGTATGTTTGTTAGGGGGGCACTAATGATTGAAATTGCATGAGTTTCGACTCGATGCTGTGCAAGTCTCTTGGATCATTATAGGAACTTCAAAGCCCTCTGGCCATGTTCCTCGTGATTGTTCTGGCGGTTTCTCTCCTGAAAAACACAGCAGCGAGTCACGAAACCGGCGATTTCGCGTACAATGGTTTCAAGTCTGCGAATCTGAGCCTCGATGGTTTAGCTGCACTCACTGGCAATGGCCTCCTGAGGTTAACCAACGTGACCAAACAGAAGGTAAGTCATGCCTTCTACCCGGATCCGATCACGTTCAAGAACTCATCCAGCGGCGCTGTCCACTCGTTCTCCACCACATTTGTCTTTGCTATAATTCCCGAATTTTCAGCTGTAGGCGGTCATGGGTTCGCCTTTGTGATAGCCCCTCGTGGAGAAATTCCCGGAGCTCGGCCTAATTTTTTTTTGGGCCTCTTCAATGAAACGAACAACGGCAATGCCACGAACAACATTTTCGCTGTAGAATTTGACACGATTCAAAACAACGAATTCCATGATATCAATGACAACCATGTTGGGATCGATGTCAATGGGCTGACCTCTGTAAAATCTTCCCCAGCTGGATACACTGAAAACAACGTTCAAGGCTTCAGAAACTTGAGTCTGATTAGTGGTAAAGCAATGCAAGTTTGGGTGGATTATGATGGTGTGCAGAAACAAATCAGTGTCACATTAGCTCCTGTCAATGTTGACAAACCGAGCATTCCCCTTTTGTCTCTGTCCTTCAATCTCTCGCCAATTTTCAAGGAGACCATGTACGTTGGGTTCTCGTCTGCAACCGGCTCGCTCTTAACTTCTCATTATATCCTCGGATGGAGTTTTAAGGTAAATGGACAAGCTCAAAGGCTTGATTTGGCTCAACTTCCCAGATTACCCCATAAGAAAAAGAAGCAGAAGTCCAATCTTCTCACCACTGGACTGCCTTTCATGTGTTTGTTTATTCTGTCCATTCTAGTCTTTGCTGTGGCTTACGCAATAAGAAAACGAAGGAAATTCACGGAGGTTCTTGAGTATTGGGAGCACGACTACAGTCCTCATAGGTTCAAGTACAAAGATCTCTATGTTGCCACAAAGGGGTTCAGGGATCAGGAGCTATTAGGAGCTGGTGGATTTGGTAGGGTTTATAGAGGGGTATTACCCAACTCAAATACTGAGATTGCAGTGAAGAGGATTTCTCATGAATCGAGGCAAGGGATGAGAGAATTCATTGCAGAGATTATTAGTATTGGTCGGCTTTGTCATCGGAACATAGTAACGCTTCATGGTTACTGCCGTCGGAAGGGTGAGCTGCTGTTGGTCTATGACTATATGCCAAATGGAAGCCTAGACAAGTGCCTCTATAACCAACCAAGGTTGACCCTCAATTGGAGCCAAAGATTTAGAGTGATCAAAGGCGTTGCATATGGCCTCTCCTATCTCCATGAAGGATGGGAAAAAGTAGTGATTCACAGGGATATCAAAGCTAGCAACATCTTGCTAGATTCAGAACTAAATGGAAGGATAGGAGATTTTGGGCTTGCGAAACTATATGATCACGGTACCGATCCTCAAAGCACCCATGTGGTGGGAACTCTTGGATATATGGCCCCCGAGAACACACGAACAGCCAGGGCCACTACGAGCACGGACGTTTTTGCGTTTGGGGCATTTTTGCTCGAGGTTGCTTGTGGAAGAAGACCAATTGAGGTTCGCGAGGAGGAGGATGTGATACTAGTAGACTGGGTGTTTTCTTGCTGGGATAAGGGTGACATTCTGGAGGCAAGAGATACGAATTTAGGGACGGACTTTGTGGCGAAGGAGGTGGAGCTAGTGTTGCAACTCGGATTGTTGTGCTCCCAGTTTGATCCAACTACGAGACCAAGCATGCGTCGAGTAGTGGAGTACTTGGAAGGCGATCTCGCAATAGAGGAGTTATCATCACTTGGTATTTCAAAAAGTGGCTTGCCATTTGCATTTAATGAAGGTTTTAATATGTCTGCCATGTCTTGTCCGTCTTCCGCAGACAAGGCATTTTCTCAGACATCTACCGTTGCTAACTCTCTCCTCTCTGGTGGAAGATGAGTCTTAAAGCATGGTATATTAAATTGAAAGCACATTTCGTAGATCCAAAGCAGTTACCAAACCAGTGTTGTTCTACATCAAGTATTCGTAGTTTGTGACTCCGTGAGTCTATGTATACTGTAGCGTAAGGTTCAATGTTCTAACCAATTTCTGCTGCATATTCTTAGATGTTGTTCAGAATGTCTGCATTAGCGCAAACTGTCGTCTTTTTTGGTTTCCCCTTTTGGTCAGCCTCCAAATTATAAGAGCAAGTCTACCTTGTTTAAGGATAATTACTTGTTTGTGATGCCGTATTGAATGCTAACAGAAAAATTATTCTCAGGAAGAGTATCTATTAACATGTATAAGTGGAGAAAATTAAGAAATGTCATGCAAGAATATTAATGTGATGCCGTATTGAATGCTAACATAGATGTCATGCCAATAAAGCCTTTCAATGAATCAAGTGACCAAAGGCTGTCATTGTCCAGACCGCTATGCCTGTTGTTTCTGTCTATCGTAAATAGATGTAAGAAAGTAATTTCGTGAAAGGTTGGTTTGGCGGTTATGGTAAGAGTGCTCGCTAATCACGAACCTCGTGCAGAGATTTGTTCTTCAATGAACTCCTAAATGGCGCTGCTTTTGTAGGATAAGCGCTCCTCCAATCAAACGAACAAGGACTGACCCTGTTTATGAGAACTAAGTACAGTAAGAACTTTGAATTTGACACACATTACATTAACTTGCGGCCGAATTTCCTCCAAATTACAGAGAACATAAAAGTAAGACGTTAGCAAGTCTATTCAGGATTGAAAAAGGTTGATCCTATGATCGAAGAAATGATAAGGACCAGTTAGAGAAACAAAGAATGCACTTAGCTCATCTACTAAGATAAAATTATTAGACTGCCCATCTGTACGTATTCAGGTTCCTCAAGTTCAAGAAGAAGCCATACATATGAAACATACAAAAGCCCTAAAATCTGTGGGGACACTACTGTCCTCTGCAAATGTCGTGTTTGGTGGCTCAATTTCTTGTCGAATCCTGTCGAATCCATTGTCTCGGAGTATATATCGAAGCCCAAGAGGATTGGTCGAGTTCAGGCGTCCACCGTTGAAAAACGAGTGCTTATGGGAATTTGTGTCTTGGGGTTTGGGAAACATGTGAGAGGTTGAGCAATTGACTGTAGTCCCTAATATCTTTGATTGATAGTGAACTTTTTGCGGTTGGCTCTTCTCATGAAGTAAATAACGATACTCGGATCCGATTACGTATATATTTGGTGTCCTTTACTGTTCCTCGCTGACTTTATGGTAATGTCTTCTTTTGACTTCATGTTTGATTTGTAAGATATGTTAGTACCGGTGTTATTTGACCACAATTAGTATAAGAGCTAAGGCTATAGTTCTAGAGTTGATTTGGCGTTTTTGCTTGTCTAACCACTGTTTGGAAAATCCATTATTTCTGGAGCAAAGGTAGAAATTAAGAAGTTTGATGGGAGGAACAACTTTGGGTTGTGGATTTTGGGACTAACAGTACGATCGAGAAGGCGAGGGGGTTGAAAAGGTTGTGTGGTGATATAGTAAAACCTTCATGAAAAATCAAATAATCACCACTCAAGATAGTAAAAAATGTGACATAGCATGTGAGACGATGCTAATAAGTAAACAGTATGAAGATCACACAACGATATACAGTGATTCAAAATTGGTTGGATGGCAAAACGTGAAAAAATAGGTAGGACTCAATTGATACAATTAAAAGGTTTATGACTGAAAAAAGTGCAATAGGTTTAGGATTTTTTGGACAATTTTACCCTCACTAGGAGGTCGTAAAGTGTATCCTCAGATATTTGAAAGGGACAATAGACATCGGTATTGAGTACCGAATTGCAATGAGACCACGAGTTATGTGGTGGCCGTTACATGTACCTGTTTATGCTAGCAAGTGGTGTAGTGAGTTGAAAGGCACCCTTGCAAGATGTTGCCTTGTCTTTGACGTTGTAACACTCTAGGTTTACACCGTGTAATATTGTCCGCTTTGGGCCCACTGACCCTCACGGCTTTAAAATGCGTTGTCAGGGGCAGAGGTGCGAACGCATCGCCATCCCTCTCTCGAGCCCAATATTTTCCTCTTTGGGGTGCAGGACTCACCTACCCCATCCCCTCATGGCTTTGTTCTCAGCACAGCGGAAGCTTGTGTGAAACGCGTTTCAAAGCCGTGAGAGTTAGTGGATCCAAAGCGGATAATATTACACAGTATATACCGGGGTGTTATAGTCACACAAGCTTCCGCTGTGCTAAGAACAAGCCTTAAGGGAGGCATGTAGCTGGGATGGCAATGCATCCGCGCCAGTGCGAGAGGCCCAAAGAGGACAATATTGGGCTGGGATGAGGCATGATAGTGCAGCTGCGCCTCTACCCCAGACAATACGTTTTAAAGCCGTGAAAGTCAATGGGCCCAAAACGGATAATATTACATAGTGTAGACTCGAGGCATTACAGGTGGTATCAGAGTCAACTTCCGACCGTGTGTGAGACCATAGTGAGGACACTGTTCTCCTAAAGGGTGGAGAGTGTGACGGCTCAGGCGGCGGTGTGCAGAAAGGAGGGATGGTAGTGCGTCCGCACCTCGGTCCATGGATGTGCCTAGGGAAGGGAGGAGAAGCCTCTTTTGTCCTACATCACCTAGGGGGGAGTCCTGGACTGGCTTATAAGGCTTGGGGTTTTATATCTATGTAACGCGTTTTAAAGCTGTGAGACGGATCCAAAGCGGACAATATTACACAGTGTAGACCGGGGTGTTACAGACTTGACAAAGTACACGGGACTAATCTTTTCTAGCGAAGGAGACGTTATGGATAAGTGGTTTGCTTTTGGACTTTGTGTAGGATCAGAAAATTGTTACAATATCTGTGACAACCAAGATGCGACATATTTGGCTTTACATCCTACTTCTCATGATTGAACTAAACGTATCGACATTAAGTATCATTTCATCCGAGATGTCGTGGTGAAAGGTAGGGTTGTTATGAAAAATATTGCAACAACGGAGAATCCAGTAAACATGATGATCAGCTCATTCATCTGGCAAAGCTCAGGCTTCGCTAGACCTTGATTGGCCTCTGTGGATGACGAACGCTCGTCGGAGCGTTGGGAGAGTCAGAATGGATTTTGAGCATTATAACTAAGCTACGAACATCAAGTCAAGGCGGAGAATTGTGGAGTTTTGTGGCTCAATTTCTTGCCAAATATGTCATTTCAGAGTTGGGATCTAAGCTCAGGAGGATTGGTTGAGTGCAGGCGTCTGCTGTTGAGAAAGGACGCCGCAAGGATTCCCGGATCAAGGCTGGTCTGGCTAGCTGGCCACAATCAGGCCGGATTCCAGCATCCTGGGCTTTGATCGGGTTCTCCATTTTTAAGCATGTTATCTCTCCTATTTTAAACTGAACCCGAACACAAGCTGTTTAGAGTGTCTCTTAAGGCTTTCTTGAAGGGATGTATCGATAATCGAAATAGAACGATCACGCAAAAAAAATAGAGAAAATAGACGATGCACGAATTTACCCAGGTTTACCTTCGAATAGGGCTACGTCCTGCAAAGAGACTTCACTATATTTTTCGGTTTACAGCCACTCAACTCGTTACAATAATCAGAAAAACGAGCAAAATATATATATGCCATAAACGGGCCCAAAACCTAAACCTATATGAAATCTCTTAATTTCGCACCATACGGGCCAGCCCAAACCCGTTGAGGTTTCGGGGGCGTTGCCCCTGAGCTCCCGCCCGCTCACCAGCGAGCGGGACAGCCGTTCGCTGACCGGGCAGCGTAACCCCCATCGAGGGGTGCTGCCCCCGAACCCCCGCATTTCGCACGCATGGGTCACATGTCGTCGGACAACATTTCAGTTTCCCTAAGCTCACGTGGGCGTACCCGGTGTGAGAAACAATGGTCCTCGAAGTATTCGCCAACTCCAACATTTCTAGCGAAACTTGGTGAAAAAAACGCAAGTGCTTGTGAGGATTTTTATCTTAGGGTTGGGAAACTGACGAGAGATTGATTGATTGATCGTCACTCTATAAATTTTTTATTGATAATGCATTCTTTATGGCTGGCTATTCTTGTGAAGTAGATATTGACACTCGACCTAAAGCACGTGGTGTTTTTTTTTATCATTTTGGTTGATTTTTCTGCTAACAAGTCAGATTTGATTTGCAAGATCTATTAATTTCCTTTTTAATTCACAACAGAAAGCTTGTTTGTGCTGGGAAACTTCCTCATAACATTTGGCACTCTGCGTACGCATCGGGTCATTGACGACTATCCGAAGACGACATAAACCTTAACAGGAGTAACGTGTCCGTAGACTGACGCTTTAGTCTATTTTGGCCACACATGTGGAAAATGGTGACAGGGACAGGCAATAATGGAAGAATTCTAAAATGCTGATAAGTCTCAGGCCAATCAGTTTGTCACAGAAATGAGGAGTCATTCTCAAGGCCATAGTCTGGAAAAATAAATTTAGAGATGGAGTATGATTTGGGTGGCACACCAAGTTTGAATCCTTGCATGATTTGACAGTAGGGTCCTAGGATTGGAAAATTTAACGAGTAAATGGTGCATATCTAGTGAAACAATTCTGGGGAGATTCAAACGATATCTTCTGAGTTGTGCATTCAGCTAATTTCCCCAGCTTCTGGACATGTTCTTTGTGATTGTTCTAGCGGTTTTCCCCCTGGCAAACTTTGCACTCGCTCAGGATAGTAGCGGTTTCACATACAATGGTTTCCGGTCGGCAAATCTTAGCCTGGATGGTTTAGCCGCATTCACTGGCAATGGCCTCCTAAAGTTAACCAACGCAACCAAGCAGAAGCAGAGTCATGCCTTCTACCCTGGCCCAATCAAGTTCAAGAACTCATCCAGTGGATCTGTCTACTCTTTCTCCACGACATTTGTCTTCACCATGATTTACGAGTACCCACCTCTGGGCGGCTATGGGTTCGCTTTCGTGCTAGCTCCTCGTAGAGAATTTCCTGGAGCACTGCCCAGCTATTACTTTGGCCTCTTCAATGAAACCAACAATGGCAATTCCTCGAACCACATTGTCGCAGTAGAATTTGACACGATCCAAAACCATGAATTCCTTGATATCAATGATAACCACGTTGGGATCGACGTCAATGGGCTGACCTCCGTGACATCTGCCCCGGCAGGATACACTGCAAGTCCAGGTGGGGTCTTCACAAACTTGAGCCTGATGAGTGGTAAAGCCATGCAAGTTTGGGTGCATTATGATGGCTCGCAAAAGCAATTCAACGTCACACTAGCTCCTATCAATGTTGAGAAACCGACGACTCCTCTTTTATCTCTGTCCGTTGATCTCTCACCGATCATCAAGGAGACCATGTACGTGGGTTTCTCGTCTTCAACCGGCTCATTAGTAACTGCTCATTACATCGTTGGATGGAGCTTTAAGGTAAATGGACAAGCTCAGGGATTGGTTTTGTCTCAGCTTCCTAGACTGCCTCATGTGAGAAAGGAGGAGAAATCATACTTGCTTACTATTGGAGTGCCTTTCATGTTGTTGTCCTTTCTGTCAATGCTAATATTAGCTGTGGTTTATCTGATAAGACGAAAGAGAAAATTCGCAGAGATTCTAGAGGATTGGGAGCGCGACTACAGTCCTCAGAGATTCAAGTACAAAGATCTCTATGTTGCCACAAAGGGGTTCAGAGATCAGGGGCTATTAGGAGCTGGTGGATTCGGTAGGGTTTATAGAGGGGTATTACCCACCTCAAAAACTGAGATTGCAGTGAAAAGGGTTTCTCATGAATCGAGGCAAGGGATGAGAGAGTTCATTGCGGAGATTATTAGCATTGGTCGGCTTCGTCATCGGAACATTGTAACGCTTCTCGGTTACTGCCGTCGCAAGGGTGAGCTGCTGTTGGTCTATGACTATATGCCGAGTGGTAGCCTAGACAAGTACCTCTATAACCAACCAAAGGTGACCCTCAATTGGAGCCAAAGATTTAGAGTGATCAAAGGTGTTGCGCATGGCCTGTCTTATCTCCATGAAGGATGGGAACGAGTAGTGATTCACAGGGATATCAAAGCTAGCAACATCTTGCTAGATTCGGAACTAAATGGGAGGTTAGGAGATTTTGGGCTTGCAAAAATATACGATCATGGCACAGATCCTCAAACCACCCATGTGGTGGGAACTCTTGGATATTTGGCCCCAGAGATCGCTCGAACTGCCAGGGCCACTACGAGCACGGACGTTTTTGCGTTTGGGGCATTTTTGCTCGAGGTTGCTTGTGGAAGAAGGCCAATCGAGGCTCGGGAGAAGGAGGATATAATATTGGTGGACTGGGTGTTTTCTTGCTGGGATAAGGGTGACATTCTAGAGGCAAGAGATCCAAATTTGGGGACAGACTTTGTGGCGAAGGATGTGGAGCTAGTGTTGAAACTTGGATTGATGTGCTCCCATTCGAAGCCAACAGCGCGACCAAGAATGCGTCAAGTAGTGCAGTACCTAGAAGGGGATGTCGCAATGCAGGAGTTATCATCTCCTGGTAATTTAAAAAGTGGATTGACATTTGCATATCATGAAGGTTTTAGTATGTCTGGCATGTCTTATCCGTCTTCCTCGGACAAGGCATTTTCACAGGCATATTCTGTAGCAGACTCTCTCCTCTCTGGAGGAAGATGAGTCTTAAGATTGGTATATTAAATTGAAAGCACATTTCATAGATCCAAAGTAATTACCAAACTAGTGTCTTAAACATCAAGTATTAGTAGTTTGCGACTTTGCAAGTACATGTGAACTGTAATTTTAAGATTCTATGGATCTAACCAATTTCTGCAGTATATTCACTTGTTCGTGGGAATGTCTGCACTAGCATAATTGCCTTCTTTTTTGATTTCCCCTTTTGGTCAGACTCCAAATTATAAGAGCAAGTCCACCTTTTATAAGGATTATTACTAGTTTGTTTGAATCCTTGCATGATTTAGCGGTCAGGTCCAAATGATTAAAAAATTCAACGAGTTAATGGTGCATATATAGTGATCCAAGTCAGGGCACTGACAGCTGAAATTGCATTAGATTCAAGTTGATCCTAGGAGATTCAAAGGATGTCTTCTAAGTAGTGTATTCAACGAATTTCTCCAGTTTCTGGATGTGTTTTTTGTGACTGTTCTGGCGGTTTCTCCCCTGGCAAACTTTGCACTCGCTTATGATACTAGCAGTTTTACGTACAATGGTTTCCAGTCAGTGAATCCTAGCCTAGATGGTTTAGCCGCATCACGGGCAATGGCCTCCTAAAGTTAACCAACACAATTAAACAAAAGCAGAGTCATGCCTTCTACCCTGACTCAATAAAGTTCAAGAACTCATTCAGTGGATTTGTCTACTCTTTCTCCATGACGTTCATCTTCACTATGATTTATGAGTATTCACCTCTGGGTGGCCACGGGTTCACCTTCGGGTTAGCTCCTAGTAGAGAATTTCCCGGAGCTCTGCCTCTCGGAGCTCTGCCTAGTTATTAGGTTGGCCTCTCCAACGAAACCAACAATGGCAACGCCACGAACCACGTTGTTGCAGTAGAATTTGACACAATCCAAAACCATCGATTCTATGATGTCAATTGTCACACCCCAAAATCTACCAAGATGGGGAATGACACGGCCGTTTTTCCACTCGAATGACGCAGTCTCAAACTACAACCAAAGAACAATCTCCCAAAAGTCCCATGACATCGCTCTCGTTCTATTGGCTACTAACCAAGGAACTTGAAAAACACGAAAGATGAATGGAATGAGCTACCACGGCTCGGTGAGTAATACATTTCTTCTAAATAAATTGAGCATCCACTATGCATGTTTAAGGCACACAAACATAAGCCATTTAACCCAACTCCAGCATATAACAAACGTCGAGGTCAAAATACGTTATATACTACTTTAACATAACATTTTCACGAAAGAAAAACTCATTTTAATCAATAATATCAAAGCAAAAATCAATGATCCAGTCCATTGGTCAATCTCATTGAAAACATATGTTAATGGTTCATTCTATTGGCTAATCTTATTGAAAATACACGCCAATGGTCTATCTTATTGGCTAATCTTATGCCCAGAAATTTAACCATGATCACGGATAACGCCCCGTGAAAAGGCAACCAAGATTCCTCCTTAGCAAGATCTCCATCCGCTGGTGGCTCGATCCACAAGGATATCTTAGACTAGTATGCGCATGTCCACAAACCTCAATTGGGTTCACAGAGAACTGAGTATCAAACACTTATCCACAACAATACCCTCCACAATGCCTAATCCAGAAATCATTTCATAAACCATTTCGCCAACCGGTATATAACCCTTCAAAAATCACATTCAAAGTCAAGAACTCATGAGTCTTTCCCAAAAGATTTCACAAACCTATTTGTTAGATTATGTGAGACCATAACCAACTGCTTTAAAAGCTTAAGCTGTTAGATAAATGCGTAGTTTAATATTTAATTACTCTAGCACTCCCCCTCATACTTAGTCAGGTCTTTTTGACTAGTACTAAGCGTGGACATATTAGTTGGGGAGATGACAAATGGGACGCGGAAAGATTTGAATTCATGACATCCTGCTCTGATGCCATGTTAGATTAAGCCAATTGTTCTAAAAGCTTAAGCTATTAGATGAAGACGTGGTTTAATATTTAATTACTCTAACACTATTTACATTCAATAAGTTCACACCGAAATCAAAAGATAATCTTCCATTTTAAATACATAAAATGGAAGTAAATGCTTAATCCAGTTTTATGCAATTAAAATGTCATTTTTTATATGATAATATATCTATAACATATCATTTTATAAACATGAGCTTACAAATTCAAAGAAGAAATAGTATCACTCATCCGGAAATGCCCCAAAACCAAACAACGTGGCTAAACGCACCGATGATTTCGTAATCTTATCAATTTAACGAAAATTGACGTCAAAACCAATTAAAACGCTATTTTAACTAAAGACTCGACTAAGTTACACTACGACTCCCATGGGCCCACACATCGCTCGACCAAAGCGATTATTCAAAACAATCCGCAACGCGGAGCTTGAGCGCAAAACTTGGTTGCGCCATAACTTTCTCCACCAAACTCATTTCCAAGCGATCTTATAGTCAAAAGAAAGCCTATTCAGAGCACTACAAGAACCCCAACTTGGTCGCGCAGAAAATCGGTATGGAAAGCTGCTGTCTTGCACTGTTCACCACTCGCGGTCAACTTAAAAAATTCTTATTGGGCAAACCATATGTTCAAATTGTGTTCCGTAAAATCCCATAGCCCACAATACTCTAAGCTACCAATTTTATATACGTAGCTCAATGACTTAAAAATCGGACTACGTGGTTTGAATTTCACTAAACTCCAAAATTATGCCCTAATAATGAAAAATACTCCGATTGAACACATGAGGGACACAAGCACTTATCGGACATTGCAATGTGTAGCAAATCCGACTCGGCCATGCGTCCGTGGCAAGAATCCCCTCTCCTTTCTCTTTCTCTTTCCTCTTCTTCTGTCCTTTTCCGTTTCCCTCTTTCCTCTCTGTTCTTCTTTCTTTCCCGAGCGTCTCTCGGCCTTCTCTGTCTTTAAAGCTGTAGGCTACGACTTTTTGCTTCTTATTTCCCTTTTCTTTTTCTATTTTTAATCAAAGGTGGATTCCACCACCTTTTTGACTTAGTAAAAAAGAAATGCAAATATTACATCAATGATAGCCGCATTGGGATCGACGTCAATGGGCCGACCTCCCTAAAATCTACACAGCAAGTCCCGGAGGGGTCTTCACAAACTTGAGCCTGATGAGTGGTGAAGCCAGGCACGTTTGGGTGGGTTATGATGGCGCACAAAAGCAAATCAATGTCACATTAGCTCCTATCAATGTTGAGAAACCGAAGACTCCCCTTTTATCACTGTGCATTGATCTTTCGCTGATCATGAAGGAGACCCAGCTCGTTAGTAAGTTCTCATTACATCCTTGTATGGAGATTTGACGTAAATGGACAGGCTCAGAGACTGGTTTTGTCTCAGCTTGCTAGACTACCCCACGTGAGAAAGGAGGTGAAATCCTATCCGCTGACAACTGGAGTGCATTTGATGTTGTTGTCCTGTCAATGCTAATCTTAATGTGGTTTATCTGATAAGATGAAAGAGAAAATTTGCTGGGGTCCTAGAGGAGTGGGAGCGTGACCAGGTTCAAGGACAAAGGTCTCTATGTAGCCACAAAAGGATTCAGTGGACCAGGAGCTATTGCGAGCTGCTGGATTTGGCAGGATCTAAAGAGCGGTATTACCCACTTCAAGAATAGAGAATGCAGTGAAGGGGGTTTCTCATGAATCGAGGCAAGGGATGAGAGAAGTCATTGTGGAGATTTTGAGTACTGGTCGTCTTTGTCACTGGACCGTTGTGATGCTTTTCGATTAATGTCGTCGAAAGGTGAGCTGCTGTGTGTATGACTACATGCCCCATGGAAGCCTGGACAAGTACCTGTATAACGAACCAAAAGGTCAACCCCAATTGGAGCCAAAGATTTAGAGGAAAGGTGCTGCACACGGCCTCTTCTATCTCCTCGAAAGATGAGAGCAAATAGTGATTCCAGGGATGTCAAATCTGGTAACATCTCGCTAGATTCAGAACTTAATGGAAAGTTAGGGGATTTCGGAACTACACGATCACGATACCGATCCACAGACCACCTGTGTGGTGGGAACTCTGGGATGTCTTCCTCCCGAGAACACTCGGTCCGCGGCAGCCACTAAGAACAACAATGTTTTCGCATTCGTTTTCTCTTGTTGGGAGGGGGGGGGGTGGTGGTGGAGGGATGGGGCAGCGCGGTGTGGCTAAACAATCTTCGTGGGACCCATGAAACATTTCTATTAGACAAGTGTTAGTTTTGCACTTGTTGCTCCATTTTCTTTCCCTTTCGTGCTATCATTAATATAAAATAACATCTCCTGGGCAATTGTGTAGCGTTTTAATTTCCTATCAAAGTCTGTTTCCATCCCTTAATCACGTTCATCTCGAAAGACGTCAATCCATTGCTCCTCAATCTCCAGATTCGGCCGCTTCCAGGATTGGCCTAAGAACCGGCCCACTTATTTTTTCAGTTTCATTTTTATTTATAGCAAAGACATGGAGTTTAATAACCTCGATGATTTTTACATATCATATTGACTTCAATGAGAAATGAGAAAGTGTTTAAGAGACTTAACTTAAGATTTGATTTTAACTTACAAGGCCAGTTTTTGGGTAGAACCGACCAATTCAAGGTATAAAATTGAGACCGAACTGGCGACGGCTGGTTTCCAAATTTTTTACCTGGGAATCAAACCAATCCTCTTGTGAACCGGCCTTCTGGTTCAGGTCCCAGTTGAATGGCCTGGTTGTTTATCCTCATAAACGGCCTTATTTTAAATTAACCGATTAGTTAGCTAATATAATTTAAATTAACTACAAATTACATAACCAAATAAAAAAATCCATAATAAGCGTTTCATATGCCATCAATATATATTTCACATTCAAAACAAATTGTGTCTTGTTGTTAAGAGATCATGTGCATCATGTATTGTTTTTTTATCTAGCTTGCACCGTTAGAATTGGAGTAGTTGGAATGCCATGAAATGTCACTAGATTAGCTAGAGATAAGATTAATTATAGCTTTGTCACTTTATGATACTTTTCATTGAATTGAATTAGGGTAGTTGAATTATGATACTTTTTATCCAGCTTCCACTATTGAATTAGGATAGTTGGAGTGCCATGAAAAGTCAATAGATTAGGTAGAAATAAGATTAACTAAAGTTTTGTGAGTTTATGATACTTTTCATTGAATTGAATTAGGGTAGTTGAATTATGGTACTTTTTATCTAGCTTCCACTATTGAATTAGGGCAGTAGAATTATGATACTTTTCATTAAATTGATTATAACTCCATTTCACTTTAGCATGTAATTATAGCAGTCAAGTTAAAAAAAAAAACCAAGTTTTAAGACAACCTGAATATTACATAAGGCGTTTGAAATAAGATTTGTCAGTTTAATCTCTGATTTGGTTGTATGGGCAATTGAATCATCTTAGAGATTCTGATTTGCATTATCCAACAGCTACCAATTCTTCATCAATCATTTTATCCAACAGAATCATTAGAGAATGATCCTCTGAAGACAGTCTAACGACTATATTGGAAGTGGAGGAGTATAAAAGGAGATCATGGTGCTTAAGAAAGATGCGACATTTTGAATATGAAATTTCAAAGTATCGAGAGCTTCAACAATACACACTTGTCTTTCTTGAGCTTGAATTTTGTAATCTCTATAGAGTTTATGTAAAATATGGTCCGAAAAAAAAAAAAAAAAAGTCATCAGTCAACAAGTCAAAAGAAGGAACAGTAATATTTGGCTCTTTTAAGCCAGCCAAGGGCACGACGCCGGAACAGAACAGAAAACAGAGAGGAAAAGAAGAGAGGAGAGGAAGAGAAGAAGAAGAAGGAGAAAGGGGGATTTTGCGCCGCGTGGACCTCGCCTAGCCAATTCGACTTCGAATCGCAACGCTCGGTAAGTACTCGCGCCCCTCGTTCGTTTGATCGGAGAAGTTTTCCGATTTAAGGTTTAAATTCGGAATTTTGGGAAATTTGAGCGGCGAAGTCTGATTTTTGAGTCGTTGAGCGGTGTATTTTTATAGAATTGGTAGTTTACGGTGTTGCGGAGCCATGGGATTTTACGGAACCTGATTTGGACTTACGGTTTGCCGGATATGAATTTTTGAAGTCGAGTGCGCGCAGTGAACAGTGCGCGAACAGTGGCTTTTAGGTCGATTTTCGTCGGTTTTCGGCTCGATTGTGGGGCTGTCAAGTTGGGGTTCTTGTAGTGCTCGGAATAAGCTTTCTCTGGACTATAAGTTCGCTTAGAACGGAGTTTGGTGGAAAAAGTTACGGCGCAATCAAGTTTCGCGCTCAAGTTTCGCGTCGTGGACGAATTTGGATAATCACTTTGGACGAGTGTTTTGGGAGCGTCTTTTAGTCGTTATATTAGCATCTAAGCCTAGTTGAGCCGAGTCGTAGTTGAAGTAACATTTTACTCGGTTTTAATATCGTTTTTCGACTTATTGTTAGGTATTCGAGTGCGTCGGCTCGAGAATCCGCTGTAGGTTAGTTTTCAGCTTTTCAAGGTGAGTGGTACTATTTCTTCTTTGAATTTGTAAGCTCATGTTTAGAAAATGAGATGTTATAGATATGTTATCATATAAGAAATGGCATTTTTGTTGCAAAAAAAAAACATGGATCGAGCATTTACTGCCGTTTTGTCTGTTTGATGGAAAGATTCCTTTTGGTTTCGGTTTGAACTTATGGAATGTAAAAGGGTTTGTGAAACCTTTTGTGAAAGACTTATGAGGAGTTCTTGAGTTTGAATGTGATTTTTATAGGGTTATATACCCGTTTGCGAAATGATTTTTTTGAATATTTGGTGATTTTGATTGTGGATTGGATTTGCTGGTATGGGAGGATGTGGATTTTGATGCTCAGTGTCTCTGTGAACCCAAATGAGGGGTTCTGGGTATGCGCATACTAGTCTAGGATATCCTTGTGGGCCGAGCCACCGGCTTATAGTAGGTGGAGACCTTGCCAAGGGGGGAATCTTGGTCGTCTTTCACGGGGCGTTATCCGTGATTATACTTAGATTTCTGAGCATGAGATTGGCCAATGGAATGGACCATTGGCGTGTGCTTTTCGACAAGATTGGCCAATGGATTTGACCATTGGTTTCTTCTATTATTAATTTGAATGAGCTTTCCTATTGTGAAAATGTAACGTTTAAAGTAGCATATAACTTATTTTGAACATGGAGTTTGTTATATGTTGGAGTTGGGTTAATTGAGCTTTCGTTTGGTCTTTAACCGTGTGCATAGTGGGTGCTCGATCTACTTAGAAGAAATGTATTACTCACTGAGCCGTGGTAGCTCATTCCTCTCATCTAACTTGTTTTTCAGGTTCTTCTCCGAGGCGCTAGTAGGCGTGAGAGTTCCGGTGTCGGGGAGAACATTTTGATTAGTGGGATCTTTTTGGTACGAGTTCCACATGGATGTGTGGAGTTTAAGTTTTAGCTGGTTGCTGATTATGCTTTTGGCCTTTTGATGGATTGTAGTTAACTCTGATATTGTAACCAAATAAACTTTATATCATGTATATATGTGGTTGCATATATTTTGATATCATGTGAGTTTTGGTTATGTTTAGGCTGCGTCCTTTTGATAAAGGATGGCCGTGTCATGCCCTTATTCTGTTGAGTTTGGGGTGTGACAGTTTATGAATCTGATTGATTCATTAGTGAAATCAAACTAGTAGGTTGTTTGCGTAAAGAGTGGGCATAGGCTGACTATGAACCGAACCATTATAAATTTGTGTGCAAATTCTCTTATCCCTAAACTTTTATTGTTTATCTTTGCACATTGGTATACTGTATTTGATCATTGTTCAGACTCTGATTTATTATCTCTTAAATCGACAGTACCTATCTTGATTGTTTAAATCTGCTTTAATATTGAAATATTGGTCATAATCACTTATTCACCCTCCTCTAGGTGATCCTCACTAGCCACCTCAAATGTACGTGGCGTTCTCATCCTCAACCAGCTCGTTAGTAGCTTCTCATTACATCCTTGAAAGGAGTTTTAATGTAAATGGACAAGCTTGGAGTCTGATTTTGTCTCAGCTTCCTAGACTACCCAATATGAGAAGGAGGAGAAATCCTATCTGCTAATTGCTGGTGTGGCTTTCATGTTGTTGTCCTTTCTGTCATCAATGCCTGATTTAAATGTCGTTTTTCTAATAAGACGAAAGACAAAATTTGCAATGGTTCTAGAGGACTGGGAGCGTGACTACAATTCTCATGGGTTCAAGTACAAAGATCTCTATGTAGCTACAAAAGGATTCAGGGACCACGAGCTATTACGAGCTGCTGGATTTGGCAGGGTCTATAGAGGGGTATTACCCACTTCAAGAACTGAGATTGCAGAGGGTTTCTCATGAGTCGAGGTAAGGAATGAGAGAATGCATTGCGGAGATCGTGAGTACTGGCCATCTCTGTCACTGGAACACTATGACGCTTCTCTATTGCCGCGTCGAAAGGTGAGATGCTATTGATGTATGACATGCCCAATGGAAGCCTGGATAGGTATTAGTATAACGAGCCAAAGGCCAACCTCACTAGAAGCCAAATATTTAGAGTGATTAGAAGTGTTGCATATGGCCTCTATTATCTTCACGAAGGATGGGAGCTAGAAGTGATTCTCAGGGATGTCAAACTTAGCAATATCTTGCTAGATTCAGAAGTTAATGGAAAGTTAGGGGATTTCGGGAGTACACGATCACGACACCAATCCACATACCACCCAACTCTGGGATATCTTGCTCCTGAGAACACCCAGTCTGCGACGGCCACTAAGAGCAACTATGTTTTCGCATTCGTTTTCTCTCGAGGTTGCTTGTGGAAGAAGGCTGGTCGAGGTTGAGGGGGAGGACACAATATTGGTGGACTGGGTGTTTTCTTGTTGGGTTGAAGGTGACATTCTTTAGGCAAGAGATCCAAATTTAGGGATGGAAATCGTCGCTAGACAATCCTTATGAAACAAGAAAGTAATGCATTAATGAGGTACAAATTTTCACTCCGATCTAACTCAGGAAAAATCTGGATATTAAAAGTTGAATCTACAAAACCCAAAATGTAAACACATAAACTGTTGCGGAAGCCAAGCGATCGAACAATAAATTTAACAGAATAAGAAAATAAATCAGACACCAGATTTACGTGGTTCGGTCGTAGTGACCTACATCAACGGGGAGAGCAGCACGGAATTTCACTATAGATCAAGCGATACAACGGAGATTACAACCACACTCGAGTCACTCAAACACTTTAAGTGTTTCCCAATCCCCAATTACACCCAATAACTCACGCAGTGTTTAGCCCCACAATTCCTCACGAAATAATCTCTTAATCTCGCAAAAGAATTGTACACAAATCTTATCACAAGATTTACGCTTGAACACTAATTCTTCTTGGATATAATTCACGAACGAGAATCCACGGAAACACCCACCGCCAAGCACTCACGAACGTCTTCACGTCAACCGCGGCGCTTCAAGACTTCTTTATCAACAAAATAACTCTCTTAATCAATTCCCACGATCAGAAGATATATATATGTGGCCACAACAAAAAAAGAAATAAACCCTTAATGATGTGCAAATAGCTACCGCCAGGAAAGTGCATATTTCGGTCAACAAAATCCACCTTTTGACTTTCCTATTTTGTCTTCTTTCTTGTTTTGCTGCCAACTCTTGCATATTAGGAAAGCAAATTTCCAATATTTCCTTTTGCTCGATTTCGGAAATCCGCAAAATATTCAATTTGAAATATTTAGATTTTCGCTTCGGGCTTAAACTCGAGACATATATTCAACAATCTCCACCTTGGCTCGACGTTTGAGCCAAGTCACAATCGCTTTGATAGAATCCGAATTCCGCTACTACTCTCCCACAGCCCCCGATGGGCTCAACCGCCACAGATGTCTTTCAAGTCCAAGCCTCGCTTGAACTTCGCAATAGCCGTGGACCTCATCAAAACACCAACTCCACATGCACCTTTAACTGCTCCACAAGGATTTTCCGACACAACCTCCTCAATCGCAGATAAAGCAAAACCATCATTACATCTATATCTGTCAGGAAATCGAATACGCACATTGTTAATTTTAGCAGTTACAGCAACCGTTGGTTCAATAGGCTCCACCTCGCTATAAGCACCATCCGTGTCGATTATTTCGCTAGTATCTGCTACCTCAGGAGTTTCTGGTTGCAACTCCACCTCAAGCTGAAGACCGTTCAAATCTGTATGAACACTGCTATTAACACTCGTAACCAAAAGTACTGGAGACTCATCAAATGTAACTTCTCTGCTGATAACAGGTGAATTTAATTCCGGGCACCACAACTTATAGCCCCGCTCACCTTGTGCATAACCTAGGAACATGCACTTTCTTGTCCTTTCATCGAGCTTACCATCACTAACTCGAACATAACATGGACAACCAAATATTCTAATAACAGAATAATCAGCAACGTTACCTGACCACACTTCTTCGGGAGTCCGACATTCAATCGCAGTCGATGGAGATCTATTCTTCAGGTAGCTCGCCGTACTAAGCGCATCCGCTAGAAACCTTCTAGCCATACTAGCACTAGAGAGCATTTTATGGGCCGTCTCTAGTAATGTTCTGCTCATCAATTCTGCAACCTGTTGTGGTTCATTGGCACTAGTGCGGTGTCTCACTATGCCTTCCTTCATGCAGAATTCGTTTAACAGCTTCAAGCAAAACTCCATACTATTGTCAATCTGCACCTGCTTAATCGATTTACCAGTCTCCTTTTCGATCAAAGCTTTTAACTGCTTGATCCTGACAACAGCATCAAACTTGTGCCTTAGCACAAACACCCACGTCTTCCTCGAGTAGTCATCAACAACTGTTAGCATAAATCTGGCACTTTTCCTTGAAGGAAATCGCGACAACCTGCGAACATCCAAGTGAATTAATTCTGCAATATCTGTGGTTTCTCTGACAACCGTACTAAACTGCACTTTCCGCCGTTGATCTAAATCACAGCACCTGCATACATTCAGTTCGTTAGTCACATAATCACATAGCAAATTCCTTTCACTTAGAACTTTCAGGCTTCTCTCGCTAATGTGCCCCAAACGCATATGCCACAATTCAGACTTTCGAACTGATGCATCCGACGTCTCCGCAGCGAATTCCATCACTGTCTCACCTTGAAGCTCATACAGGCCACTATGCTTGATTCCTTTCATTATCACCATGGCACCTCGAAGAACTTTCAGAACTCCACATTCTGAAGAATACCGACACCCAGCTGAATCTAGGGCACTCAAGGAAATCAGATTTTTCTTCGACTCTGGAACATGCCTTACTCCAGTCAATGTCCACACAATACCATTATGCATTCTGATTTTGACATCACCAACACCAATAACATCGCATTCAGCATTGTTCCCCAACTGCACTTTACTATTATCTGTGCACTGATAAGTAGTAAACCAATTCCTGTTTGGTGTAGCATGAAAAGAACAACCAGAATCCATAATCCATCCATCAAACGATAAATCATTAGTGACAGACAAGACATAATCAGCATCATCCAAATTACCATCAGCTATAGCTGCAATATCATCCGCAGGATCAACTCTAATTCCCTTACCTTTTTCGTTCTTCAGCTTAAGGCAATCCCTTCTAAGATGCCCCCTCTTGCCACAGCTCCAACAGACAATACCACAAGTCCTAGACTGACTTCGTCTATTCGAGTTCATACTACTTCTGCTAACACGTGTACCAGTTCTTCCTCTATTTTCACCTACTAAAGCAGCAGATACATGTTCGCCAGATTCTCTTCTACGGATATCTTCACTCAGAATTAAATCTCGAACACCATCAAACGTCAAACTTGTCGACCCAGAGGAATTACTAACAGCAGTAACAGTAGTATTCCAACTATCAGGCAATGAGGATAATAGAATCAAAGCACGTACTTCATCTTCAAAGTCAATATCAACTGAACTCAATTGACTAACGATCACATTGAATTCATTGATATGATCAGCAACTGACGCACCTTCGCTCATCTTCAAATTAAATAAACGTCGCATCAAATAGACTTTGTTGATCGCAGAGGGCTTCTCGTATATGTCCGACAAGGCTTTCATCAAACCTGCAGTGGTCTTCTCATTCACGATGTTAAACGCGACGTTACGAGCCAACGTCAGCCGAATAACACCCAAAGCTCGTCTATCCAGCAATTCCCAATCAGCTTGCTTCATTGTCTCTGGCTTCTCCCCAGACAGGGGCACGTGCAGTTTCATCTGATATAGTTGATCCTCAATCTGCATCTTCCAGAAACTAAAATCCTTCCCATCAAATCTGTCGATTCTCACTTTTCCTTCTTCTATCGCCATCGATTCGCTTCAACTCAACCAAGCCAAGCTCTGATACCAATTGTTGCGGAAGCCAAGCGATCGAACAATAAATTTGACAGAATAAGAAAATAAATCAGACACCAGATTTACGTGGTTCGGTCGTAGTGACCTACATCCACGGGGAGAGCAGCACGGAATTTCACTATAGATCAAGCGATACAACGGAGATTACAACCACACTCGAGTCACTCAAACACTCTAAGTGTTTCCCAAGCCCCAATTACACCCAATAACTCACGCAGTGTTTAGCCCCACAATTCCTCACGAAATAATCTCTCAATCTCGCAAAAGAATTGTACACAAATCTTATCACAAGATTTACGCTTGAACACTAATTCTTCTTGGATATAATTCACGAACGAGAATCCACGGAAACACCCACCGCCAAGCACTCACGAACGTCTTCACGTCAACCGCGGCGCTTCAAGACTTCTTTATCAACAAAATAGCTCTCTTAATCAATTCCCACGATCAGAAGATATATATATATATATATATATATATATATATATATATATGTGGCCACAACAAAAAAAGAAATAAACCCTTAATGATGTGCAAATAGCCACCGCCAGGAAAGTGCATATTTCGGTCAACAAAATCCACCTTTTGACTTTCCTATTTTGTCTTCTTTCTTGTTTTGCTGCCAACTCTTGCATATTAGGAAAGCAAATTTCCAATATTTCCTTTTGCTCGATTTCGGAAATCCGTAAAATATTCAATTTGAAATATTTAGATTTTCGCTTCGGGCTTAAACTCGAGACATATATTCAACATAAACTATGCTAGTGGTGAAGACTAAAGTCAGCAAGAATCAGGAATTGTTTTCAGTAGAATTTTCGGAGTTAGCATTGATCAAAGATTAAGCGAAATAAAAGTACTCGATATGGGCTAGTCTTCCTCGTAAACTCCTCTGACGACCAATCTCCACATCTCGCGACTACCATCATTGACTTGGTCAAATCTTGTGACAAAGACAAATCATATTCTCGTATATCCTTCAAAAAGCATTCTACGAAGGAACTTGAAAGCATGTGTCATTAACTTTTATATATATATGAAACAATCGATATTCTTGTTATGATTTGTAAAGTATTTCCTAAGTTTGTGAATTATAGTCTAAAGAGCTATACGTTATCGTTTGATGTTACAAACTTACGTACAGCACGACCACTGTTTTTTATCTTTCTATTTTTTTTTTGTCTTGTGTCAATTGTCAAATAATGTGTGGTACGCTTTTGTATTGTTGTCCTCAAAAGCCAACTTTGGTAATACACGAGGAGATTTGCAAACGATCTTATTTTGTAGTGAATATATACACTGCCAATAATACATCCGGAGATTTGCAAAGTAGGATCCAATTTTTTTTTCTTGTACCAATCATTATAGCATTTCTAATTTTTCACATTCTTCTTAACTTTGTCATTTTCTTGTGCACTGATTTATTTATTTTTCAATTTAGTATATTTTTGAAGAAATTTATGAGTCTAGAGAAAAATTGTACTTAACTAATTCTAAATAATTTAGGTGCTCATTCAATCTTTTCCATGTATTTTTTTTTATTTTACAAACTCGTGTACATAGTGACCAATCTTTGTTTTCTTTACTTTGTTTCAAACAATCTGAGGTATGCTTTTCTATTGTTGTCATTAACAACCGACTTTAGCATGTACCTGAATTTAAAATAAAGATAAATAGATGATGGTACATTTCGATAATTCGTCATCTCAATCTTAAAAAAAAGAAAAAAGAAAAGGGTAGTGCTATGGTAACGGTCCTTTTCATTTTTGAGAATCGCGGAGACTTGTGGACCACAAATTTCTTTCACAAGTCCATGGCAAATGGCTGGACTTGCGGAGGACTCTAAATATGTATTTTATAAAATTTAATTACCTTAGTTGCCTGCAAGTTTAAAGTGAAAATCATTGTTAAATGAGTAATTACTTCCTTATAATCATGAGTTTATGAGGTAGTGGCTTACAGATATCATAGAAACATGTTAGTGGAAGTTTTGACTATTTGAATTTTTTTAATCTTATAAAGAAATAGATAGACATATAAACTAGATGGGAAAGATTGAATGAAAGCCTGAATTATTTTAAAGAAAGGTAAGAATATATTTTCTCTTGAGCGTCGTTTTTTTTTTAGCATGGTAACAGCCTCCATTGTGTTTTAGAATGATGGATACTTGTTGACCAGAAATTTCTTTCACAAGTCCATGACAACCGATTGGGCTTGTGGATGAATCCAAATATGTATTTTACGATATTGGAAAATAGGAATCCTTTTCACTAGTTATATCCGGTCATATATTCAATTTTGACTTTTTTTTTTGTCGAAACAATTATCTTAATTTTGAAGTATCTTAGTAATATTTTTTCAAAAATAAGAGCTTTCATAATCTTTTAAAATTTGACCAATACTTTAGATTTGACAGGAAAGTAAGACTACTTTTGTTTTGGGGTGAATCACGGCCTGAAACCTGAAACCGACCTTGTGGCTTTGAACTGAACAAATCGATTTCGAAACCATTTCGGAACCGTCTAATACCCGTTATACTCGGAAGTGGGCCAACAATGCACAAGTGCCCACAACTTTTTCCATTTCTTCTTCAAATGTTTTATTAATTTATTCAAAAGAGGTTGGAAACTGAGGCACTCCCAGGTTGCGTATGGCAATTATTTTGTGCCCGGAAATATATTCTGGGCAGAAATGATTCTTTTTTACTCCGTGCCCGGAAACAATTTCTAAGCATTTGAAGGCATTTGGTTACTGTCTAAAATTTCTATTCTTAGAATAGAAATAGAACAGAAATACGTTTGGTAACTATATAAAATTTCTTTTTATTAATAATATTTTGAATTTTTTAATATTTCTTTTTTTCCTTTTTTTTTTCTTTCTTTCCCCTCCCTTCCTTGGCCATGGCTGGCCGCCGGCGCCGGCGACCGGCCACAAGCTAGGGTCGGCAAGGGTGTCGCGGCCCTCGCCGCCAGTTGCGACGGACTTGGGTGGCGACGGCAAGGTCGGCCTCGCCTTGGCTGGGCAAGGCTTCGCTGGTCTAGCCTGGGGCCGACGACTGGTGGCCGGCGGGTGGCGGGGCCGAAGAACAACAATAAAAAAAAAGAAAATCAAGAAGAATCAGTTCCAAAAAAATTGTTTCAGAATCAAGAAGCTACTTTTTTTTCTTCTTAATTCTGTTCTAAAACTGATTTTTGGGCATAATTTTAAAAATTATGCCTAGGCACAAAAAATTTAATAAATGGATTTTTATTTCCAAACTAATTTTGAGAACAAAAAAACAAAGTCAATTACTATTTGACAAGTTGTCAAACGTACCCCAATTCCTTTTAAATTTTCGTGGGACCCATAGAAACATCTCCCTCGACAAGTGTTAGTTTTGCATGATTTGTTGCCCCATTTTCCCTCCATTTCCTTCTATTATTAATAGAAAATAACATTTCCTAGGAAATTGTGCAGATAACATTTTAACTTCCTATAAAAGTCTTTTTTATCCCTTAATCACGTTCATCCGGAAAGACATCAACCCATTGCTACTCAATCTCCAGATTCGGCCGCTTCCAAGATCGGCCTAAGAACCGGCCCACTCATTTTTTCTGTTTCATTTTTATTTATTGCAAAGACGTGAAGTTTAGTAACTATGATGATTTTCACATATCATGTTGACTTTAATGAGAAATGAGAAAGTGTTTAAAGGGGCTAAACTTAAGATTTGGTTTTAACTTACAAGATGGGTTCTTGAGTAGAAGTGATCCCAGGAGACTTTGAAAAGGTCCTTAAAGAGAGTAATGCGTGAAATATTCTTAAAAGAACACAATGATGAAAACATGACCTTTTAAAAAGTGACCTTGCAGACCTGTAACTATACTACCAAAGCCTTTGGCTTTGGCCATAATGTATGAGTATGCTTTGTAAAGCATCTTGTAAGGTACATGTAACTTTGTCTTTTTTGAGTATAGTATGAATGAGTTAGTAGTGTGAGTATGTTTTGTAAAGCATCTTGCGAGATGCATGCATGTGACTTTGATTCGTCTGTTCTGATTGTACGAAAAGTCTGTAATATCCTTGGCAGTGCCTGTAAAAGGGTAATAAGTCTCAGTTTTGGAATAAGACCAAGTTTCTTACAAAAACTCTTGAAGTTCATCATGTCTCTTTGAATTTCCTCTTTCCTTTCCCGATGTGATCCTATCTTAGGTTTAGAATTATACTATTTGCTTAATGATCTGGTTGTGAGTATTCTCTCCACTTGTCACTCTGAAACTTAAGAGTATATGGATCATGTGAAGAAGAAAACATATGAAACTCAAGATTATATGGAGTAGGTTCATAGTGCCCAGAGACTAAAAGGCAATCCCTAATTATGAGATGAGATATCCGTGAACATACTTGTCTCGGGCATTATTCATGATCTTCTCCTTAGCCCCTTCATATGTGTGTGTGTGTGTATTAGCTAGCTTCAAAGCGGAATTGCTTGAAGCAAAGCAAAGATCCATGATTGCTTTTTGGGGGAAATTATGATAAATCATTGTGTAAATAGACATAATAATTATTTTGGGTAAAATGGGATTTAAAAAATTTGGATGGTCGTGCATGGAAATGTGGTGGTATGCTATGTAAGACAACCGATAATGACTGGATTGCCACGTCAACAATTTTTGAGCGAAAATTAATCAAAATGACTATATTGAACTTTCACGCAAAAATTTAGAATTAAATTTGTAAAATTGAAAATTTTAAACCGAATTGACATCCGTATAATAATTTTACAATAGATTGGATAATTTTTTCCCCTTTTTCGATACGTTCACTTAGAAGGTTATGGCATGATCATAGTGATCATTGTATAATTCTGTTGTACTTAAATGAGAATGTCTAACGTGGAATCTGGTGAGCGGATGCCAATTGTAGCCTTGGTTTGTGTGGATCCTGAAATTGCTAGGAAAAAGTGGGAAAATATTAATAAAGAAGTAGAAAAAGAGATGGCCATAGAACAGAGGTTGAAAATTCTAAGTGGCGGTTGATTAGTCTATTCTCATAAAAGCATAGATAATTTAACCTTTTTTTTGGTCGAATTAATAATTTAACGTTGCTTAGAGCTTTTGTACAAGTCCCTCGAAATTTCATTTTGTTTTATATCTGAGGAGCAATTTGGAAGAAGTAAGTTCTTTTCTCCAATAACTAGAGGAACTGCATGTGTGTGTGTTAAAGGAAAGAAGAAAACAAATTAAAATTTGCGTGCAGAGAGTGATAAAAATGAAAATCAATATGGGAAAGAAAGTTGATTAGTTGATAGATGACAAATTTAAATTCAATTTATGGCATCACTATAAGGGTTTCATCCTGTTACATAAAATTTTGTAAGTTCATGGTAGCAAAAAACTCAATGATTTCAAATAGTAATTAAAGTTCAACAGAGATTGATTGATTGACCAATTAAATTATTAAATTCAAGTATCATTCTATATTAATATATTAAGTTAAATTTACATTTGCTCAAAAGCTATGATAAGTCTTGAATCAATTAGGTTACATTAATTTCTTTCAAAACTCATCTGTCTTGTATGGGTTCTTTCGCACGTCCAACTTAAACACACCGGATTTCACTTTGTTCTCAGGGATGAAATTATTAGGCTTGCCTACTCTATGTACTGACAATCTCAGTGTCGCAGAAGAGTCATAAATGATGATAAACACACTGTTGAAATTTATGGGGGCATTGTCCGTCATCTTGCACCATCAGGTATTGACTCGTCGATGACCTACCGAGCACGACGTAACATCTACCTGCGCTGACGGATGCCTTGGGCAACTTCGGCCATTTAATGAAATGTCGTGTATGGTGTACAGGGACGGGCAAATCACAGAAAAACTTTTAGTTGCTAATAAGATTCGGAGCAATCAGTTCAATACACGACAGAGGGTTCATCATCCGAAAGGCCAGTCGTATCTTTGTTAGCAGTGCACAAGTTGGGATGCTGATAATTGAAATTGCACGAGGGCCGATTCGATGCTGTTGCAAACCGTTTGGATCATTATAGGAACTTCAAATTATTATCTCACCATAGCAGTGTCTGTTCAGCTGATTTCTTTGGACTCTGGCCATGTTATTCATGATTGTTCTGGCGGTTTCTCTCCTGGCAAACACCACACCGAGTCACGAAACCAGCGATTTCACGTACAACAGTTTCCGGTCTGCAAATCTGAGCCTCGATGGTTTAGCTGCACTCACTGGCAATGGCCTCCTGAAGTTAACAAATGGGACCAAACAGATGGTGGGTCATGCCTTCTACCCGGACCCCATCACGTTCAAGAATTCATCCGATGGCGCTGTCCACTCGTTCTCCACCACATTCGTCTTCGCTATAATTCCCGAACATCCAGATCTGGGCGGTCCTGGGTTCACCTTCGTGGTGGCTCCTTGTAGAGAATTTCCCGGAGCTCAACCTAGTTATCACTTTGGTCTCTTCAATGAAACAAACGATGGCAACGCCACGAACCACATTTTTGCGGTGGAATTTGACACGATTCAGAACAGCGAAATCCATGATATCAACGGCAACCATGTCGGGATCGATATCAATGGGCTGGACTCTGTCAAAGCTTCCCCTGCTGGATACACTGAAAACAACATTCAAGGCTTCAGAAACTTGAGTCTGAGTAGCGGTAAAGCGATGCAAGTTTGGGTGGATTATGATGGTATGCAGAAACAAATCAGGGTCACAGTAGCTCCGGTCAATGTCGACAAACCGAACACTTCCCTTTTGTCTCTGTCCTTCAATCTCTCGCCGATCTTCAAGGAGACCATGTACGTTGGGTTCTCTTCCTCAACCGGCTTGCTCTCAGCTTCTAATTATATCCTCGGATGGAGCTTTAAGGTAAATGGACAAGCTCATAGGCTTGATTCGTCTCAACTTCCTAGATTACCCCATATGAAAAAGAAGCAGAAATCCATTCCTCTCAATACTGGACTGCCTTTCATATGTTTGTTCTCCCTGTCAATACTAGTCTTTGCTGTGGCTTATGCAATAAGAAAAAGAAGGAAATTTGCAGAGGTTCTCGAGGATTGGGAGCGCGACTACAGTCCGCAGAGGTTCAAGTATAAAGATCTCTATGTTGCTACAAAGGGGTTCAGGGATCAGGAGCTATTAGGAGCTGGTGGATTTGGTAAAGTTTATAAAGGGGTATTACCCACCTCAAAAACTGAGATTGCGGTGAAGAGGATTTCTCATGAATCGAGGCAAGGGATGAGACAGTTCATCGCTGAGATTGTTAGTATTGGTCGGCTTCGTCATCGGAACATTGTGACGCTTCTTGGATACTGTCGTCGGAAGGGTGAGCTACTGTTGGTTTATGACTACATGCCAAATGGAAGCCTAGACAAGTACCTCTATAACCAACCAAACGTGACCCTCAATTGGAGCCAAAGATTTAAAGTGATCAAAGGTGCTGCATATGGCCTCTCTTATCTCCATGAAGGATGGGAACAAGTAGTGATTCACAGGGATATCAAAGCTAGCAACATCTTGCTTGATTCAGAACTAAATGGGAGGTTAGGAGATTTTGGGCTTGCAAGACTATACGATCACGGTACAGATCCTCAAACCACCCATCTGGTGGGAACTCTTGGATATCTGGCCCCGGAGAACACTCGAACTGCCAAGGCCACTACGAGCACGGATGTTTTTGCATTTGGGGCATTTTTGCTCGAGGTTGCTTGTGGTAGAAGGCCGATCGAGGCTCGGGGGGAGGAGGACGTGATATTGGTGGACTGGGTGTTTTCTTGCTGGGATAAGGGTGACATTCTAGAGGCAAGAGATCCGAATTTAGGGGTGGACTTTGTGGCGAAGGAGGTGGAGCTAGTGTTGCAACTCGGATTGTTGTGCTCCCATTCTGAGCCAACTGCGCGACCAAGCATGCGTCATGTAGTGCAGTACTTGGAAGGGGATCTCGCAATGCAGGAGTTATCATCTCTTGGTGTTTCAAAAAGCGGATTGACATTTGCATATCATGAAGGTTTTAGTAAGTCTACCATGTCTAATCCGCCTTTCGCAACATCTTCCGTCGCAAATTCTCTCCTCTCCGGTGGAAGATGAGTCTTAAGCTTGTTATATAAATAAATAGCACATTTCATATATCGA
This sequence comes from Syzygium jambos, assembly GCA_031216235.1. NCBI lineage: Eukaryota > Viridiplantae > Streptophyta > Magnoliopsida > Myrtales > Myrtaceae > Syzygium > Syzygium jambos. The sequence continues at coordinate 28,163,547 of CM062230.1, forward strand.
AGTAATTGTCAAACTAGTGTTCTCATGCGTCAAGTATTCATAGTTTGCGACTCTGCAAGTATATGTAAACCGTAATTTAAGATTCTGTGGATCGAACCAATTTCTGCAGTATATTCTTACATGTTCTTGGGAATGTCCACATTAGCGTAAATTGCCTTCTTTTTAGGTTTCCCCTTTTGGTCCTCCTCCAGAGTATAAGAGCAAGTCCACCTTATATGACGATTATTACTTGTTTGTTTGAATACTTGCATGATTTAACAGTCAGGTCCCTAACATATATGCGCCATTGACACGTGAATTTTTATTCATTGGGAATATAGTGACACAAGTCAGGATACCGACAGCTGAAATTGCGTTAGATTCAATTTGACCCTTGGAAATTCAAACGATATCTTCTGAGTAGTGTATTTAGTGAATTTGTCCAGCTTCTGGACATGTTCTTGGTGATTGATCTGGCGGTTTCTCCCCCAGCAAACTTTCTACTAGCTCACGAAAATAGCAATTTCAACGTCTCCGATCGGCCAATCTCAGGCTATATGGTTTAGCCGCATTCACTGGCAATGGCCTCCAAAAAGTAACCAACGCAACCAAACAGAAGTAGAGTCATGCCTTCTATACCCTGACCCAATCAAGTTCAAGAACACATCCAGTAGATCTGTCTACTCTTTCTCCGCAACGTTCTTCTTCAATGTGAGTTACTAATATCCACCTCTGCGTGGTTACCAGTTCGCTTTTAGCTCCTGATAGAGAATTTGACACAATCAAAAACCTTGAATTTCGCTATGTCAATAACAACCACGTTGGGATCGACGTCAACGTCGCATTAGCTCCTAGCAATGTTGAGAAACCGAAGACTCCCCGTTTATTTCCTTCCATTGATCTCCTGCCGATCATCAAGGAGACAGTGTACGTGGTTCTCGTCCTCAACCAGCTTGTTAGTAGCATTTCTAATTTTCACTTTCTTCTTAACTTTGACATTTTTTTTGTGCACTGATTTATTTATTATTCAATTTACTATTTTTTAAAAAAAATTATGATTCTGGAGAAAAAATTTACTTAACTTATTCTAAATTATTTTGGTTCTCATTTAATATTTTCTGAGTATTTTGTCAGTTTTACAAACTCAAGTAGACAGTGACCAATGTTTTTTTTTATTTGTTTCAAACAATCTGAGGTATGCTTTTCTATTGTTGTCATTAACAACCAACTTTAGCATGTACCTGAATTTAAAATAAACAGAAATAAATGATGTTAGATTTCGATAAGTCATCATCTCAATCTTAAAAAAAAAAAGGGCAGTGCTATGGTAACGGTCCTTTTCATTTTTGAGAATCGCGGAGACCTGTGGACCACAAATTTCTTTCACAAGTCCATGGCAAGTGGTTCGACCCTTGGAGGAAGTCATGGCCACGGGCCGGTTTCGCCTCGGAACCGGCCCGGTCAAACCTGGACCGGCCCATTGACCGGGCTCTCGGTTCAGAACTAGAACCGGCCCATGGCCTACGGACCCAGTTCCGGTTCTGGTTCCCGGCCTGGTTCCAAAAAAAAAATTTAAAAATTAAAATAAATAAATAAAAAAAAAAAACAGAAAACCTGCAACAGGGCCTGCACGTCTGCAGGCCCTGTTGCGGCTCGTTGCCAGGGCATCCTTTGCAGGCTGCCTTGGCAACGGGCAAAAAAAAATAAAAAAATAAAAAGATAATCGGAACCGGCCCGGAATCGGAACCGGCCTGGAATCGACCGGTTCCGGTTCATACATGGCCATGAACCGGAACCGCCGGTTCCGAACCGTGGCCATGACTACTTAGAGGACTCTGAATATATATATTTTATAAAATTTAATTACTTTAGTTGCGTGCAAGGTTAATGTGAAATCATTGTTAAATGAGTGATTACTTCCATATAATCATGAGTTTATGAGGTAGTAGCTCACGCATATCATTAAAACATGTTAGTGGAAGTTTTTACTATTTGAATTTCTTTAATCTTATAAAGAAATAGAAAGGGGATAACGACAGCAGGAGTGCCATAATTTTCGTATGGCGCTTACTTGAGTACCATAACTTTATTTTTTACTCACTTGGGTGCCGCAAATTTGAAAAAATATCACTTAAGTGCCATCCGCGATCCGTCTCGCCGGAAAATCTGGCGTGGACGTCGGTCGTCCTACGTGGCATCGTCCGTGCTGACGTTGGGTTTAAGGATAAAAAAGGTAGGCTATGATCAAATGGACATCCCAACCATACAATCTTGGAGGGAACTTGACTGCAAACCAAATCCAATTCTCTCTCGATATGTTCCTAAAAAAATCTGATTCGGGTTGGATAGGCAGTAGAGATAGGGGAGGTCCGTTTGATATCCGAAAACTGCCAAGTCCTATAGCAACGGATTCTGTACCAGCGGATGATCTAACGATCTAACCAAAATCTCGCCAGCAAACATTCTCTAAATTTTCTCTTAGATTTTCTGTTGAATAATTGTTTGAGTAAGTTGTCAAAGGGATAAAAAAAAAAAGAATTGAAAGAAAGGGGAGGCCCAAGAATTAATGTGTATTAGAATCATATAATTAATTAAAAAGATTCAAAAATAAAAAAATCTACGTCGTAATGGAAAATTAATAAAAAAATCCACGTAGGACAATTTGCAGGGAATGGTACTTAAATGATTGATTTTACTCCGATGTGGCACTCAAGTGAGTGCCATACGAAAGTTATGGCACTCCTACTGTCATTATCCAAAACATTTTTATTGATAAGCGAAAAGGTTGGGGAGGGCCAGTCAATACAATTCCTTTTGAACTTTACCATAAGGGTCCCACGTAGACAAATGCCTTGCATTAATTAATTGGGTTAATATTACCAAAAACTCTAAATTGGTGCACATGTGATAAATTTATCTCAAACTTTTTTTTATCACAAAAAATGTCAAACTAGTACACCAATGGCAATTTTACCCCGAATTATTTTTTTGACCACTAAAATCTCCACACTGGTATACCTGTGATAAGTTTACCCTGAACTAATTTTTTGACTACCAAAAATCCAAAACTGGTACTCCTGTGACAAATTTACCCTCCGTTAGTTTTCGTTAAATTTTACTGTCAAATTGCTAAGTTTGATGATATATTGTAATTGACGGGTGTACCAATTTGGGGTTTTACCCCTCTGTTTGTCACAAGTTTATCAATTTATGATTTTTCGTGATATTAATCCAATTTAACGGATACTAACAAAGGGTAAATTTGTCACAAATATACTAGTTTGGGGTTTTTAGTGATCAAAAAATTAGTTAGGGGTAAATTTGTCACAAGTGTACCAGTTTGGAATTTTTGGTGGTCAAAAAAATAGTTCAGAATAAAATTGACACAAATGTACCAATGTGGGGTTTTTGTTGGTCAAAAAAATAGTTTGAGGTAAATTTATTACAGATGTATCAGTTTGGGGTTTTTGGTGGTCAAAAAATTAGTTCGAGGTAAAATTGTCATCGGTATACCAGTTTGAGGATTTTCGTGGTATTAACCCTAATTAATTCTTCATAAAACATATTAATAGAAGTAGGTACCATATTTATAAAACTAGGTACTTCTCATAAATGAGGCCCATTATATTTTAAATTTAATTTTCAACAAAAATCAAAATTAAAATATCATCAAAACTATTATTATGTACTGATACATAAGAAGTATTAATTATAAATTATATCATTTGACTCTCCTTTTTCTCAACCACCGTGCGACCCTTGATTCTAGAAACCCATCATACACTCTCATTATTTTACTCGCATCAACTTAAATATAATTAAGTAGGTTAGGTTTAACATTTAAATGAGTAATAATAAGGATAAATGCATAAAGGCCTTTTTCCATCCATTTTTTGACTTTCGACGCCCCTATTACCTTAAACTAACCATAATATCTCTTGCAAGTCCAGATTTAAGATTATTTCTTACCTTTTTTTTCTTTTCTTTCTTTAGAAATTCTAATGCATTTAGAATTGACAAAAAATATATATTTGCCGATGGTTTGATTGGATTGTCTTATATTGCAATTACAATTATCATAATTTTCTTATCAATAATTAATTATTCCACTTTAATTATGAGCCATACTTTTCAATTTTGTCAATGTAGTTCTAAACTTTTGAGCGATTTTTCAATGTAATCTTTCCCACCAATTGCCACAAAAATTCTTTGACGTGTCATTTAGTCATGGCCGGCCATCCTAAGTGGAAAGTTAGGATGGCAATTTATTGATTTTCACGTTGCAATTTGCGATGCCAATTGGCAAGAAAGGCTACGTTTAAATATCGTGCAAATGTGCCGGACTATATTAATAAAATTGGAAAGTTAAAATTGAATTGACATCCATACGATAAGTTTAAGACTAAATTGATAATTTTTGCAAATATTTAAATAATCACTCCTTCAATAGACACATGTATAAGCATTTTTGCGATAAGTACACTAGGAGTGTCATATCTTTCGTACGTCGTTCACTTGGGTTCTACAAATTTGAAAAATCGATAACTTAAATGCCATCAGTGATTTGCCTCGCTAGAAAATCCGACGTGGCATTGTCGAAGTTGACGTGGACAATTAATAAAAAAATTAAAAAAAAAATCCACGTCGGAATGGAAAATTAATAAGAAAAATCCATGTCGGAGGGTTTGTCGAAAATGGCACTCAAATGATCAATTTTACTCCGATGTGACACTTAAGTGAGCGAAAAAAAGTTATAGTAATCAAGTGAGTACTGTACGAAAGTTATGACACTTCTGATGTTTTTATCCCAAATAGAAAGACATATAAAGTAGATGGGAAAGATTGAATGAAAGCCTGAATTCTTTTAAAGAAAGGTAAAATTATATTTGCTTTTGAGCATCCTTTTTTTATTTAAATGCTATTGTAACGGCCTCTGTTATTTTTTAAGAATGAAGGATACTTGTTGATCACAAATTTCTTTCACAAGTTCATGGCAACCGGTTGCCCTTGTGGATGAGTCCAAATATGTATCTTATGAAATTTGAAAATAGGAATCTTTTTCACTAGTTATATCTGTTCACATATTCAATTTTGACATTGCTAAGTTCGAACGCTGACTTTCTTAATTTAGAAGTATTGTAGTAATATTTTAAAAAAAACAAGAACTTTCGCAATCTTTTAAAATTTGAGTAATACCTTAGATTTGACAGGAAAGTAAGAAAGATTACTTTTGATTATGGGTGATTCTCGGCCTAAAACTGAAAACCAACCATGTGGCTCTGAATCGGACTTAGTTCTAGAACCAGCCAGTTCCGATATGGTTTCCGTTCTACCCAGAACCGGGCCATAATGTATGACTGCCCACAATTTTTTCCATTTCTTCTTTAAATGTTTTATTAATTTATTCAAAAGAGGTAGGGAACTAGGGGTGAGCATGATTTCAGGATAAAACCTAAAATCTGAGAACCTGACCAGTGGGAACCTGGAACCTACAAGTTCCAAAAATTGGGAAACCTGTTTCGACGGGTAGGTTTCAAGTTCCAGGTAGTTGGAATATGGAACGTGAAACCTGAAACCTGAAACCTAAACAAGTTTTTGTTTTTTCTTGGTCTATGTCTTTGCGTGATCATGTGGTGTTTTAGGACATTAGATGATGGGTGTATAATCTGAAATCACTAGTCTGAGCTTTCATTTATGACTTGTTGATGTTTCATATTCTTTATGTGTCTAAATATAAGTTATGGTCAGTGGATCATAACATCAAGTGGTGGTAATTAAAGGTGATGATTCACTACTATTGTTCAATTAATAGTACATGTGGAACCTGGGTAAACCTTAGAACTGACCCCTCAAACCTGTGATAGGGTGAGTTCCGAATTTAAAAAAATGAGGAACCTATTATCATGGGTGGAACTTGTATGAAACATGGAACCGCTCATCCATAATATCGATTTACATAATGACTTCTCATTTTAATTATATGTATTTAAACCGTAATGTTAGGAAAACTAGCATTTTATATTTTCTTTGGTGATTGACAAGTTTTTTCAGTTTTGTTACATTCATTTTCGTTTTGTTTAACTAAAAATGAAATAAATAAAAAAACTTATTAGACCCTAGAACCTACTCCGGAACCTGTGACAGGGTAGATTTCAGATTCCAGATTCCGATAAGTAGGTTCCAGGTTTCAAAAAATGAGAAACTTATACTCGAGGGTAGGTTTCAAGTTTCATGTGCAACCTGTAAGAAATCTAGAATTACCTGTAAGGAATTTGGAACCGCTCACCCCTAATAAGAACTGAGACACTCTACTTCCTTTTAAATCTTCGTTGGACCCGTAGAACATTTCCCTAGACAAGTGTTATTTTTGCATGAATTGTTGCTCCATCTCCTTCTATTATTAATATAAAATAACATTTCCTAGGCAGATGTGCAGAGAGCGTTTTAATTTCCTATCAAAGTCTCTTTCCATCCCTTAATCACGGCCATCTCAAAAGACGTCATTCCGTTGCTCCTCGATCTGCAGATTCGGCCACTGCAAGGATTGGCCTCAGAACCGGCCTACTTATTTTTTCTGTTTCATTTTTATTTATAGCAAAGACATGAAGTTTAACAACCTTAATGATTTTTACATATCATGTTGACTTTAATGAGAAATGAGAAGGTGTTTAAGAGACTTAACTTAAGATTTGGTTTTAACTTACAAGGCCATTTCTAGGCATAAAATCGAGAACCGAACCACTACAAAAAAGGTAGGTTTTAGTGACGAATTTTGCCACGAAAAATTTGGCAAAATTCATCGCTAAACGAATTTGCGACGAAAAAAATTTCGTCGCCAATTCGGTGTCGCAAAATTTAGCGACGAAAAATTTCAATTTTCGTCGCTAAATTGCAACGAAATATATTCGTGGCAAAATTCGTTGCTAATTAGCCATAAACTATATTCGTGGCAAAATTTGTCGCTAATTTTTAATAATTTTTAATTTTTTTTCAAATTTTTTTTTATAATTTAATTTTTTTTCCCTATATTCTTCTTCGGTCGCCGGACCGGCGACCGGCTGAGGCAGGCGAGTTCGACCTCACCGGCCATGGGCAAGGCTGGCCCTCGCTAGCACTGGCGAGGCCACTCAACCTTGCCTAGGTCTGGGGGAGGCCGAGCGGCCTCGTCATGGCTGCCGCTCGACCTCGCCGTCGCCCAAATCTGTGGCGAAGAGCAAAGGCACAAAAGAGAGAGAAAGAAGAGAGAGAAAGTGATGTGGCTTGCCCTCGCAATCTCCCATTGATCCATCATCCATCAAGGTACGCAGCACTGGGAGCTTGACTCCAACCCTAGAATCTTGCTCGGTTCCTCCCCCTTTTGGCACTGGGTGCCGTCGTGTTCTTTGTGGCGAGCTCGGGTTTTCGTTCTGGGTCTCGCGGGGGCATCGGGTTTGAATCGCTATTTGTTGTTCCCTCGTGCTCGGGTTTTCGTTTGTGATGGTTCTGCGCATTGTGTTGTTTTTGATGTGTTGAGGCAATGGGGGGTGTTTTTTCTTTTCTTGGTTCTGCGGAATGATGCGTGTGGCCTTTCCTTGGCTCTTGATTTTGTGGGAATTTGAGTAATTTTTTTTTCATCGCAAATCAGCGACGAATTTAGTTTTCGTCGCAAATTCCGTCGCTAATTTGCGACGAATTTTTTTTCGTCATAAATTAGCGATGAATTCAGTTTTCATCGCAAATTCCATTGCTAATTTGCGACGATTTTTTTTTCGTCGCAAATTCCGTCGCTAATTTGTGACGAATTTTTTTTTTCGTCGCAAATTAGCGACGAATTTTTATTTTGTCGCAAATTAGCGATGAATTTAATTTTCGTCGCAAATTGCATCGCAAATTAGTGATGAATAATTTTTCGTCTCTAATTTTCCGTGGCTAAATCCTTGTTTTTTTTGTAGTGAACTGGTGAAGGCCGGTTTCTAGATTTTTTACCTGGGAATCAAATCAGTCCCCGTGTGAACTGGCCCTCTGATTCAGCTCTCAGTTGAACGGCCTAGTTGCTTTATCCTTATAAACAACCTTATTTTAATTAACTGATCAATTAACTAATATAATTTAAATTAACTACAGATTGCATAACCAAATAAAAAACATCCGCAGTAAGCGCTTCATACCCCATCAAAATATATTTCACTTTCAGAACAAGCAGTGTCTTGTTGTTAAGAGATCATGTGCATCATGTATATATTGTTTTTTTATCTAGCTTCCACTATTGGATTAGGGTAGTTGGAGTGCGATGAAATGTCAATAGATTAGCTAGGAATAAGATTAATTAAAGCTTTATCAGTTTATGATACTTTTCATTAAATTGAATGAGGGTAGTTGAATGATACTTTTCATTAAATTGATTATAACTCCATTATTGAATTAGGGTAGTTGAATTATGATACTTTTCGTTAAATTGATTATAACTTCATTTCATTTTAGCGTGTAATAATAGCGGCCAAGTTAAAAAAAAAAACAAGTCGTAAGACAACCTAAATGTATTACGTGGTGCGTTTGAAATAAGATTTGTCAGTTTAATCTCTTTATTAATGAATCATCAAATCACCCTAAACTTTTTTTGATTTTCAAAATGGATGGCGACTTCCATTCAAAAAATATGGTCGTAAAAATTTATGTGCTATCCTCTTTGAAAAAAGAGAATCAATTAGATGAATTTTCCTCAACTCCACTCTCCTACCATCTCCATTAATTTCCTTTTCTCTTCATCAACAAACCTCAAATAATTGATACAATGTTCCTCACTTTCCAATCGCAATTTAGGATATTGCATAGTAAGGAGCACCCAGGCGAGGGCGCAGGCAATTCGTACGTGCACTCCAACTCCATTCTTGCTTTAAGAAAAATTTTCACTAAAGACGATCGGTAATCAGATAAACAAGTTCTTTATTTTGAAGTGGGGGGTTGTGTAGTCACTTTCTTATATTGTAATATCTTAGTATTGAAATCACTTTTCTTGTCTGCAAATCCGATATTGAGAAGATAGCAATTGCATGGCTCAAATTGTCCATGTAGACCTAACTTTGGAATTTGAACCCGGTTCCAAGTTCCAACGACTTAGTACTTGTACAAGGAGAGAATTGGCCTATAAGTTTTTGCTATCTCCCATTCTCGGTTGAGTTTTTTTCTCTTTGATTAACAGCAGTCTTTGTTTTCTATACCATTCTTTTTTAATGCGGGCTACATGTGCAAAATAAAGGAGAACTTGGCTCTCGTACCACATTAAGTTCAACTCAAAAGTTTAAGTCAATATGCAAAAAAGACCATATATATATACAGCATATAAATTTTGTAGACAAGTGATGTTAAATACTTTAACAAAACCCCAAAATGATGATGAAACAAAGGCCAACCTAGCATAAATTGTCTATTAGACCTCTGGAAGATCCTTGCTTTAAATGACTTATTAGATTGCATTGAATATAAACATGATAATAGACTTAGGTCACCACAAATGCCATAACTTTTGTACAAAACTCACTTCAGTGACAAAACTTTTTGGTCGATCACTTGAGTGGAAATTTGGTAAAAAATGAATCACCACTTTAGTGTGATCACACGATTTTTGTGGCTGGAAAATCTGAGCAATATTTTGATATAAACCGTTCGACGTGGCTCGTCAGCAAAAATAATGCGAAATGATGTTGCTTCGGCCATTTGTTTGCCTCAAATTAACGAATTGGGGGTAAATCCAAAATGTTCTTCAAACCCGAACCCTGGATATAGGAATTGGGGCAATATTAAATTTGTTGTCTGTGTTTTGAATGGCTCGAATCAGTCTTCTTTACCATGCTTGCGTACTATCGAAAGCTATTGAGGCAGAAATTTGGAAGCCAAAAAGAATTGACAATACGAAGGGGACTCACTAAATCCTCGTGGTGAGCCAAGAGAGATTGAAAGGTAAAGTTCATCGCCTTTTTCGGCGATATTGACCGTCCGCGATTGAGCGGATGTGGTGATTGTGGAGCTCGTTACTTTCTCCGAAAACCGTTCATTCGTCGGTGGCCAAATCTGTCTATTGGAGCTCGTGGTGTCCTAGTTTTAGCGGTGGCTATGGTGAAGAAAACAAGAGGTAGAAAAGGAACAGAGAAAAGAAATGTGAGAAAATTCTGAGAAGAGAGAGAATCGATTTCTTCAAGATTTTTGGACTCCCAATCACCATGTCATTTCGTCCAATGTTAACTCTAGACTTAATATTTATTATTAAAAATACCATGCCGGACTTAAAAATTCATTCTAAAAGCTACTGTTGGGGGCGTGCAGGAGAAACCCGATATCTTTTGTTTGGGAAGATTACCAAGAGGGAATTCAAGTCCGAGCCTATTAAAATATTTAATTTGACACACCTTTCCTAAAAAACTTAAACTAATGAATTATGAGCCAACTAGGATATATTAATTGCTATGCACCATACTAATTCTCTGATGTTGGATTTCTCTAACACAACTCTTATGTACATCCTAATAGACACATGTGATTCTTTGTCGGAATATGTTGCCAAATGCACTTAAATTATCGTTTTTTTCTACCAATGTGACGGTCAAATGATCGCTCGAAAAGTTTTCGTATTAAAGTGAGTGCCGCACAAAAGTTATGACACTTATAATGTTCTCCTGACCTCAATATAACCAGTTCTAAGTTTAGAATAAAAGAGTTGGTGGTCATTAAAAGTTTCCGAACCCATGAGCTCTAATCGTAGATTTAAAACAAGCATATAGAGTCAATGCCTCATCGGTCATCAAACACGTTGGTCGGTTAAATGACATTGACGGTTTGCAAAATTTTATTGCATTCTACACGTCATGAAAGAGAATCCTCTTTCCCTTATGTATGTGTTGCACTCACTCTAAACTATAATCCCTCCGAAGGCCCGTTTCAAGGTTTGAACTCCAAGGAGAGGTGAGATGAGTACAGCGGACAAGGTGCTGTGCGTGACCGGAGGGACCGGTTACATCGCATCTTGGCTTGTCAAGTCGTTGCTTCAGTGTGGCTACGCAGTCAAAGCGACTGTACGCGATCCCGGTAAGTCTTTACAACTTCATTTCATGCTCTATTCCGTTAACACTCTTGGACTTTCGAATCCTCTATTGGTCTGTTCATTTTAGGAGTAATACGGTAATGGTTCACCGATATCTTAGTTGAAACATTATACATGTTCCTTTTCTAATCATTTCTTACCTTTCGGATTAACTCGCACATACATATACGCGTCTGGGTATGTGTAAGGGCTCGTATGCACGCCAAAGCGAGTACCTGCTACATAGTGGCTGTTGATGCTTCATGTGCCTATGACATAATATCATCATCCAATGTCCACTCCCTACACATACCTAGGTCTCTCGTGGAACCTGAACCAATTGGCTTGAATGTTTAGCTTTGGTCATACGTTGCCTCTCAAGCAGAATCTAGTGCAAATCCAGCATCATAACCTAATAATTTCACTCTTCTCATCCATGGCTGTCATTGTATTGTAAATTTGACTCTGAGGTTCTATACACCAAATCTACTCCTGTTGTTGCACTTGCACAAACAGATGATCCGAAGGAGACGCAACACCTTCGAGCTCTTGAGGGTGCTAAGGGGAGACTACATTTATGCAAAGCCGACTTGCAGGAAGGAGGGTCCTTCGACTCCGCCATCAATGGATGCGAAGCTGTTTTTCATACAGCATCGTCTGTGCTTTTCTCAGCTTCTGATCCCCAGGTGTTTGTGTATGGCATTCATCCGTCGTTGGTCTATGCATTTTAGTGGATGGAATGATACTATATTTTTCAAAATTGTAGTTTGTTTCCCTTTGTCGGTTTTAGGTAAAATTTATGAAAAGATGATCTAATATTTCTGGATGACTCTCCAAATAATCGTTCTTATGGATCCTCCCCGAAAGGTTAGTCCTAATTTTTCTTCAACTCCAAAAGAAAAGTTCATTCTATCCTATGAGCAACACTAGAATAGGTCATATTTCATTCTTATCGACTTAGCTGGCAAGCACGAATCATTTGGAATGTATGCAGATGTGAAGACGACGGACCTCTTGTGTCGGTTTATAGGGTATCAAGGGAAAGAGTGGAAGGTTTGGGCGCGACGTTCATTCCTTTGGAGGTCAGTGTACGAGACACCGTCGAAAGCCTCATGGAGAAAGGCTTACCCTTGGTTTGAGCTTGGAGAAAGGGAAACGCTCCAGCTACATCAGTATGCACTTGCTATGGACTTCACGGCCATGTAATAAGGTTTCTGATAAAGCAATGTACTCTTTTCTTTAATTTTTGCCCTGTTTGGTTCGGGTTCAACGTATCACTCACTTCTTGATTGAAGTTTGCCACCTCTAAACTTGAAACCCGACGTATGTTATACATTATGTTGTTGAACCAACTAAGTAGCATCGACATGCTCTAGGGGCCGCCGTGTCGGTATGCACTGGTCGCCGGTTGTCACTGGCCGGTTGACGGTCACCGGTTGTCGCCGATCATCGATCTCTAGTCATCGGTCATCACCGGACGTCGGCTGGTTGACGATCGCCAATCACTGGCAGTCACTAGTCGTTGGACGTAGAAGTAAAAAAAGACAAGAAAGAAAGAAAGAAATAGAAAATAAAGAAAAAATATATTAAAAAACGGAATTTTTTGTATAAAAATTATCCACAGTGTTTTAATAATACATATATTTTTTAAAATTTCTAAGAAACAAGTTTTTCTAAATTAGAATTAATATTGAAGTCTATTTTATCAACACGGGTTGGGTTATGCATAGATCACTAGAATTGTATTGTATGGAAATGGGTCAAAACGAGTTGAATGAGTAAATATGGATCGGATCATTTTCGACATGGTCTATTCATTTGGCAAGGCCATATATAAGTAAAGTCTAACTGTAAATCTATCGGTGGCCCGATTTGTCCCATGGGGAGAAAGTCCGAAAGCCATTTCTTATGAGATATTCGAAAGTCGGAAACAAAATTTTATTGAAAAAAGCTAGGGGTAACTTTACAAGAAAATTAAAAAAACAGATTTTATCCCATGAACGAAAAAGTGGGGCCCTTTCTTGTTCTATTTTTTTTTTGTTTCTTTTAATGATGCGTCAAGACTCAGTTTTGACTACTCTTCCCCACTTACGAACTTCGAAGCCGTTCAGTTCATTTCGAAGCTCCATTTCCCTCCTCTCCAGAACGGCGAAGCACGGACCGGAGGGCATGGCAGCGGCCTCCGCCGGTGTGTGCGCCCTTATGGCCCTTGTGCTGCTGCCATCGGTGGCGATGCTCCTTCCCAGTAGCTTACCGGCGGCACTGGCACTGGAGAGGGCCATCCCGCCCATTCGTAGCGACAGACTAGGCCAGCTTAGGGATCGCAACAAGGCGAGGCATAGGGTGAAGCTGCAAACTTTCGATGGCTTTGTCGATTTTCCGGTCGGAGGCAACTCCGATCCTTCCCTCCATGGGTACAAAATTTGTTCTCTCAGCGTGCTATTGCATTTTTTGAAATTTCGCGTCAAAATTGCGCATCCTTTGCATGTCCGTTTAGGAATTTCGAATGCAGCTTATGCTTCGTGTGGAGCTAAATTTGTCAAACTGGTGCTGATTAGAGAGGTTGTAGGTTCTTCGTTCCATTTGATTTGACCTCGTATACGGTGTTGATTGTGTTGATTTGACCTCGTATACGGTGCTGATTGTGTTTCGATTGTGGCTTCTTCTTTGTGAAGTGGCTAGCAAGGGTCACCTAGAGGGGGTGAATAGGTGATCCTAAACAAATCTTTGATATTTGCGAGAAAATATAACAAATAACAAAAGAGTTTGAATAAAATTCAGATTCAAGTCAGATCATATAGGAGATGTTCTGAAGTGCAGAATGTAAAGTAAGAGATAAGGAGAAGAGAATCTGCACACAAGTTTATAGTGGTTCGGCTTATAGCAAGCCTACGTCCACTCTCCCACGCTTTCAGCCTACCGGCTGGATTTTACTATGTAATCAAGAGGAATTTACAGAATCTGAGTGTCAGGACTATCGTATATGATAGGACTCTCTATCTCACACAATCACTCTTTACAAAGTAATCATCAAGATTTTAATCTTAAGTACGGAACGACAAGAGGACAGAATGGAGTATGCTCAGACTTTGGACTAGTTGATTCTTGAATCTCTCTACCTTCTGCTGCTCGTGATCTCCTTAAATACTCCTCTACATCCACACTAGCCGTTGGACAACTTGCAGAGGATCATCTTCCAATTTTCATCTTGGACAGATTTGTATAATAAGGATTGAGTAGCCGTTAGATGAAAAATTTAGAATCCCGCTGATTCTGGTAGCCCATACAATCAGAATCTTGGTTTCCATAAGTAGAGTTTTGTCCGTTGTAATGCATTCTTGTCGTAGTATTTGATTGTCAATCAATTTGATTAAGATTGAACTAATCAAAACTTTCCTTCTGTGAAATCCATGCCAGATCACTAGCTGTTATATTTCGTTCTGAATTTTGCGTCTGAATATTTTCAGCGTCTGCGTTTGCTTCTGAATAAATTCAGCATCTGCGTCTGAAGAACTTCAGCGTCTGCATCTGAATATTTTCAGCGTCTTCGTCTAAAGAACTTCTGCGTCTGAGTCTGAACTTTTCGTTCTTTCACAATCTGAACACGAACTAGATCAAGATTGACATATGATTTTCTTCCAAAAATAACTTCCTGAAATGAGAAGGTTCAGAATAATTATCGGATTTACAAATATCATGGAAGATATTGTCAACTTCAAAATTAGTAGGAGTTTTCCTCAACAATCTCCCCCTTTTTGATGGTGACAAAACTTTCCTGCAGATTGAGTCAATTTGAAATAAATTGGAAATAAGCAATCATATTTAGCGCATTAATCACAGATTAAAAGATCAAACTCTCTTGAAATTTGTGCTCCTTTGCTTCCTTTGTCTATAGCCTGCATTAATCTGCATATAAATTCTCCCCCTTTTTGTCATCAGCAAAAAGATAAATATAGAGAAGATAACCAGTCTAAACAAGTAATATTAAGAAGATGACCAGTCTAGACAAATAATGTTAATGAGATTACAAACCAAAAGTATAAGATTTTGGAAAAATTTTAAACAGGCTAATTTTTGGAAGGAGTTCGGATCAGTTGAAAGTTTTCCAAGATAGAGACAGCCTCCTCAATCCTCGAACTGCATTGACCCACTGCCTTCTCCATGTTGGATGAGCATTGAGTAATGACTTCCTCGAGTTCTGCTTTGTCTGCAGCTGCTTGAAGTCGTTGGGCGTTGTTGCTTTCCTCAACAATTTTCCGCAGATTCTTTACTTCTTGTTCCATTGCAGCTTGTTTGTCCTTGATTTCAAGCAGAAGTGAGAGGATGTTCTGACTGTTAGAGTACTGTTCTTGGACATTATCTTGCTCAGATTGTTCGAACCCCTTTGTTGCTTCTGGTGGAATCTCCCCCTGAACAGGTGCTCGTTGTTCATAAACATGATCTGTAGGAATTGATTCTGAAACATTTGGATCATGTTCTGGAATACTATCATGGCCTGTATCAAGGTGTTCTGCTTCTGCTTCATCACTTTCGTCATGCAGAAGGATCTTTCTTTTCTTGCTATACACCTTAAGTGGGATTGAAGATTCTTTCTTCTTGCTTCCTGATCCTGCCCCTTTTCTCTGCTCTGTCTGTCTGATACTTGATTTTCCAGTAGAAATAACCTCAGAATGCAGAGCCTCTTTTCCCTTGATTTTTTCCCGTATATCATCAAACTGTTTCATCTTAGAGAGCATTTCTCCAACAAACATACAGGGAACACTGTTCTGTTGCAATTCATCAAGAATTGATATTTTCAAGAACATAAAAATTCGTGAGATTAATGCACCATATGGTAGCTGTTAGGGGTGAGCATCGGTCCAGGGTTGACCCTGGCCCGACCCTGGACCGGCCCAACCCTGTTGGTCCTGGTCCGATTCCCAGGAGGATTGGGTCGGTCCTTGGTCCTGGGATCCTTGGACCAGCACTGTGCGGGTTGGTCCTCGGTCCAGATAGTTTAGGGTCGGTCCAACCCGAACCAACCCGGACTATATATATTATATATAATATATCTAAAATATATTAAATATATATTATATATTTAACATATTATTTATAATTTTTTTATATAGCAAAAAAAAAGCGGGAAATAGCTTTCACAGACTCACACATCCAAAACGGTGTTAGTCAATAGTCACAGCGTCAACCACTGGTACTCGGTCCTCCTTTGGTACTGAGTCTACTGACAACATTTTCTCTTTACTTTAGTCTTCCTTGTACAGTGACAGTATCGCTTTAGTCTTCACTCTTCAGAGTTCAGACTCTTCGTTTTGCTAAATCGGAGAAAAATAAAACTTCCCACTCGCCCCGTTCGGCGCTCGCCTCTGGCCGCTGGATGCTCACGTCGCTCACTGCGAGTTTGGAGTACAAAAAATGAAACAAAAAAATTATCGGTTGGTCCCGGGTTGACCCTGGAACCGGACCGAACCCATTGGGTCGGTCCGGTCCTCGGTCCCAGGCTCAATAGGGTCGGTCCTCGGTCTCAAAAATTGAGGACCAACACTGTGCGGGTTGGTCCTAGGGTTAGGGGGTGGACCGGCCCAACCCGGACCATGCTCACCCCTAGTAGCTGTTCCTTGTCTTTTTGTAGTGTCCTGTACATATGAAATATGATGATATGAGGAAGGGAAAAAGGTTGACCTTTCAATAGAGCCCAGATGAGTTTAATTTCAGACTTGGATAGATCAGTTTTGGAGGCTGCCTTCGACTTCAAACAATTTATAATGATTTTGTGCAGAATGATGGATCTTCTGGATAAGTCAGAATAAGTGATATGCCTCTTTGATTCCATAGCAAAGTTGGGTTTTTCAGAAGCTACCTTGGAAGCCTCTTCATAGTTTACCTCTAATGGAATGAATTTGGAGTGTTTTGCTCCAATTAGTTTTGCCAACAAATCAGCCTTTATATCAAATTTTCTATCACCAACAGTGAACTGGAGCCAGTTGGGCGACAAAATTGAAAGATTGGAATAGAAATAGGCAGTTAACTCAGAATAAACAGTTGCAGACTGAAGACAAAACTCATAAATGCCTTGCTTCTCGAACAGGTGTTTGACAGGAACATCAGCCTTCTCTAGACAAGCGAAGTCCACGGTTCTGTGATTCATGACTCCTCGAGCGAGTAAAAGCTTATAACAGATATTATGCTCAGAACTTCTAAACAATCCACCTGTTCCTGGCATACCAGATGCTATGCCTACCTTCATTTCAAAGAGCTCAAAAAACCGAGCATCATCTTCAGGAACAACAAACTTTGATGCAGATGAAAATTTAGGGCTTACAGATTTCTTTGCAGACGGAGTGGATGTTTCTCCGACTTTTTCTTTCCCCTTTCTGGAAAGAGGCACATTTGGGGTTGTGCTGGCAAGAGTGTGATTAGTCCCAGCAGAAAACTCATAATACTTTTGAACAAGATGAGTTTCAGACCGAAGATCATTATCTTTGAGGCATTTTAGAAGAGCCGCAGAAGAAGCATTACCTCTTTTCAACCTTTGATAATTTTTCCACACAAGTTTGATGTTCGTGAAACGAAAATCTGTTTTACTCGTTGATTTGGGAGATGATGATCGAGGAGGTGGTGTCGCATGAGCATGCTCTTCAAGATGTTTCGATTCTGTGTCTGAAATCTCCATAAACTCTGGCAGTGCAGGAAATTTAGACTCTTGATTCAAAATACGTGAAGATCTTCTCTTGAAAGGCATTTTGATTGCTTCTGGAACAAAAAGTTTTGATCTTTTGGAGGAAGGAAAACGAGGAGGGTCTCTGAGTATCGGAAAGGTTTGAGTAGAAAAGAAAAACGTACTGATAAGGGTTATGAAAAGTGACGAAAAGGTTTATAAAGGTGAAGGACGGGTTTTAGGAATAAAAGGTTATTTTTAGAAGGTAAAAATAAGCCAAAGTAAATAGGAAGGAAATAGATTTTCTGAAGCATAAAAGATCAGTATAAAATCAAGATAATATATTAACCAAATAAATTAGGATACGTACCTGATTTACTTCCAAATATAACAAATGTGAAAATATCCTGCCAAAAATTTTCCCGCCAAACTTTAAACTAAGTACATACCGTTCTTCAGAGTCTGAGAAATGTTCAGACCGAGAGCACTTGAGTCTGAAGAAGAAAATCCTGTCTGTAAAACACTTCAACATAAAGGATAAGTAATGCATAGATTGTTTCTAATATATTCAAACGAAGATTTATCAAGGGGTTTTGTGAATATATCAGCTAATTGATTCTTAGAATCAATAAATTGAACATTCACATCACCATTTTGAACATGATAGAAATGATGTTTGATCTCAATATGCTTGGCCCGAGAATGAAGAATGGGATTCTTAGTCAGATTAATGGCACTGGTGTTGTCACATTTAATTGTAACATTTGAGTCTTCAACAGCAAAGTCTCGTAACTGCTGCTTCATCCACAGAATCTGTGCACAGCAGCTTCCCAAGGCTACGTATTCTGCTTCTGCTGTTGAGAGTGCAACTGTATTCTGCTTCTTTGAGTACCAAGATACCAGCATATTTCCCAGCAGTTGACATGTACCTGAAGTACTTTTCCTGTCCACTTTACATCTAGCTAAGTCAGCATCTGAATAACCAGTAAGAGTAAAATCTGAATCTTTGGAATACCAAAGACCTATCATAGGATAAGTTCCAATGTATTTGATTATCCTTTTTACTGCAGAAAGATGTGATTCCTTTGGATCTGACTGAAATCTCGCACACATACAGACGCTAAAAAGAATGTCAGGTCTTGATGCAGTAAGATATAATAGAGATCCTATCATGCTTCTATATACCTTCTGATCAACCTTTTTACCATTTATATCTTTGTCTAGCTTGGATGATTGAGACATTGGAATGTCTGTCTTCTTGCAATTTTGCATCCCAAATTTCTTGACTATCTCCTTGGCATACTTTTCTTGGCAAATGAAAGTACCATCGTTCATTTGTTTCACTTGTAAGCCAAGAAAGAATGTTAGTTCTCCCATCATGCTCATCTCGAACTTGTTCTGCATATTCTTAGAGAATTCCTTGCAAAGCAATTCGTTAGAAGATCCAAAGATTATATCATCAACATAGATTTGAACAAGTAGAAAATCCTTACCCTTTCTCTTGACGAATAGAGTTGTATCTACCTTACCTTTTACAAAATCATTTTGCAGAAGGAAATTACTTAACCTTTCGTACCAAGCTCTGGGTGCCTGTTTCAGACCGTAAAGGGCGTTTTTGAGTCTGTAAACATGATCAGTCTTCCTTGGTTCTTCAAAACCAGGTGGTTGTTCCACATATACTTCTTCTTTAATGTATCCATTCAGGAAGGCACTTTTCACGTCCATCTGAAACAGTTTAAAGTTATGGAAACAAGCATAAGCTAATAATAGCCGAATGGCTTCTAACCTTGCAACTGGTGCATATGTTTCATCATAATCAATGCCTTCTTCTTGAGAATAGCCTTTTGCAACCAGTCTTGCCTTGTTTCTTGTGACTTTCCCTTTGTCATCCAGTTTGTTTCTGAACACCCATTTTGTTCCAATTACTAGATGGTTTTTGGGTCTTGACACAAGCTCCCATACTTCATTGATTCTGAACTGCTGAAGTTTCTCCTGCATAGCTTCTATCCAGCTTTCATCTGATAAAGCTTCTTCAACATCTTTTGGTTCTATTTCCGATATCAATGCCAAGTTGTTGATGTTCTCCTTTTGTTTGGATCTGGTCTTGATACCATCTTCTATTTCTCCAATAATGACGTTTTTCGGATGACTGGATTTATGTTTTCAGTTTTTGTTAAGTCTTTCCTTCTGAATATCTGCAGACTCTAAATTTTCTGGTTGTGTCTGTATATTGTCTTCTTTTCCTTCTTCCACAGGATTTTGGATCATTTGAGATTCTAGATGACCTTCTGAAGACACTTGAATGTGGGGAGGTGATTCAGATTCATCTTTATGAGTCTGAATGTTTTCTTCAAACCTTACATTCATTGTTTCTTCCACAGTCTGAGAGTTCTTGTTGAATACTCTGTATGCTTTGCTTGTAGTAGAATATCCAAGTAAGAATCCTTCATCTGCTCTATCATCAAGCTTACCAGGGCGATCATTTGAGTTTTTGAGAATAAAGCATTTACAACCAAATACTCGAAAATATGAGATACTGGGCTTTCTACCTTTGTAAAGTTCATAGGGGGTTTTCTCAAGAATGGATCTGAGAAAAACTCTGTTAATGATATAACATGCTGTAAAAACTGCATCTGCCCAGAAATGAAAAGGAATCTTGCTTTCAATCAATAAGGTTCTTGCCATCTCTTGCAAGGAACGATTTTTCCTTTTCACAACACCATTTTGTTCTGGTGTGTATGGAGTAGAAAAATTATGTTGAAAGCCATTTTCCTCACAAAAGTCTGAAAAACTTTGCTTTTCAAATTCTCCCCCATGATCAGTTTTAATGCAGGAAATGGTATAGCCTTTTTCATTTTGAACTCTTTTTGCAAATCTTGTAAAATATGAAAATGCTTCATTTTTATGTGCAAGAAAGAACACCCAAGTAAATCTTGTGAAGTCATCAACAATTACTAAACAGTATTTCTTACCACCAATACTTTGTGTTCTGGTTGGTCCAAACAGGTCCATATGAATAAGCTGCAAGGCACGATCAGTAGAAACATGATGTATAGATTTGAAAGAACTTCTTACTTGTTTTCCTAGCATGTAGGCATTGCATAAGTCTGTCTTTCTGTATTTCAAATCTGGCAAACCTCGAACCAGTTTCTTGTTTGAGATTTTTGATATTTGTTTCATACTGATATGTCCCAACCTTCTGTGCCAAAGATCTTCATCCTCTTTGATTGAGATTAAGCAATGAGTGGAGTTTAGATTAACAGCCAGAAGATAAATATTGCCATGTCTTCTTCCTGTGAATGTTTGAGAAGAATCTTTGCTTGTTCCTGAGCATGTATCTTCTTGAAAGTTGATTCTGAAACTTGTATCACACAGCTGGCTTATGCTAATCAAGTTGTAGTTGAGTCCTTTTACCAACGAAACGTCATTGATTCTGAGTCCTCCAATATCAACTGTTCCTCTGCCAACGATTTTTCCTTTGGTATTTCCTCCAAAAGAGACTTTTCCACCTTTCAGATTTTGTAGATCAGCGAATATACTTGGATCTCCTGTCATATGTCTGGAGTATCCACTGTCTAGATACCACTTTCTTTTTCTCTTTGTGATAACCTGCAAGAATCACAACATCTCAAGTTTTCTTTGGTACCCAAATTTGCTTGGGTCCTTGAGTATTAGTATAGGCTGTCTTAACAAAATCTCTTCGAACAGGTCTCCAGACCTTAGGACATTCATTCTCAAAATGTTGTGGATCTCCACATTTTGAACACCTGAGTGCACTTCGTCCAACAGGTTTTACAAAATTCTTTTGGAAATGGTTTTTATAAACTTGTCGATGAGGTCTTTGTCTTAATCTCTCCTTGACTTTTGGAAAATCAATTAAGCTATCACTTTCCTTTACAAATCCAAGACCAGATTTGTTATAGTAAGGAATTTGAATGGAAATGATATGCTTCAAGGTTTCTGAACCTTTTGAAAAATTGGAAGTAATTTTTGAAACTTCCCCTTTTAAAACATCATTTTCTTTGGAAAGAAAATCTCGACTTTCCTTGATTTGAAGAAACTCTTTTTGAAGGAAATCGATCCTTTCTTTTTGAGAAACATCCTGTTGCCGTAGTGAAGAATTTTCCTTTTTCAAAAAAGAGATTTTTTTAAGAGCAGTCTTAAATTCAAAGCACAATTCATCAATATAATTTGACACTTCGATAGACATTTCAGAAGGTTTTACCTCGATTTCTACTTTAGATTCAGAATCAGAATCTGAGTCTAAATCTGACTTAGCCATTAGACAGATATCTTCATCACTATCTTCACATTCTGTGTCACTCCAAGTTTCTGCCTTTAAGGCCTTCTTTGCTTTCTCAAATTTGGTCTTCTTTTTCAAAAGTGGACAGTTTGGCTTGATGTGTCCACGTTTCCTACAGTGAAAGCATATTATTTCCTTTGATCTCTCTGTCTCATCGATAGACCTCTTATTTTCAAAAGGCTTCTTCCCTTTGAGGTTTCTTCCTCTGATTTTCATTTTCTTATACTTCTTTATGAAGAGAGCTAGTTCTTCATCATCAACATCTTCATCTTCAGAATCTGCATCAGAATCAACGTTAGTTTTCAATGCAATTGACTTATTACCTCTGGATTCGTTTTCCTCATTTCGTTTCTCAGTTTCATATGATTGAAGTGTTCCAATCAATTCATTCACTGATAGAGGTTTGATCCTTTGTGTCTCTCGAAGAGATGTTTTGATGTTATCCCACTGATCTATCAGTCCTCTCAGAAGTTTGTTGACCTTCAATGCATCTGGGACTGGTTGTCCTTGATAGGCAAGACCGTTTACTATGTCAGTAAACCTGTCATAAAAATCAGCAATTAATTCTCCAGGCTTCATTTTGAAGGATTCATATTGTCCAAGCAAAATATTGATTTGAGTTTCCTCGGCTCGATCTGTTCCTTCATAAGTAATATAGAGAGTATCCCAGATTTCCTTAGCAGATTCACAAGCAGAAATTTTTTTATATTCAACAGGTGATAAAGCACAGTAGAGAGAATAAATTGCTTTTGAATCTGAAGTTTCTCTTTTGGATATCTCAGTTTGAGATAATGGAGGATCTGCTGCTTTGCTTGCATCTGCCTTTTCTTTTGAGTCTGAAGACTTTGGGTTGACTCCTTTGATGATGACATCCCATTGCATATGATCATTTGATTTAATGAATGCCTTCATCTTATTTTTCCAGATACTATATTCCTTGCTATCGAAATATGGTGGTCTGTTGTTGCTCTGACCTTCAATGAGCCCTGGAGCACCATAGCTAGCCATATAGATCGTTAGCTCAGAAGTAAAACACTTCAGTAAAATGAGCAACCTGCTCTGATACCAATTGAAGTTGCTAGCAAGGGTCACCTAGAGGGGGTGAATAGGTGATCCTAAACAAATCTTTGATATTTGCGCGGAAATATAACAAATAACAAAAGAGTCTGAATAAAATTCAAATTCAAGTCAGATCATATAGAAGATGTTCTGAAGTGCAGAATGTAAAGTAAGAGATAAGGAGAAGAGAATCTGCACACAAGTTTATAGTGGTTCGGCTTATAGCAAGCCTACGTCCACTCTCCCACGCTTTCAGCCTACCGGCTGGATTTCACTATGTAATCAAGAGGAATTTACAGAATCTGAGTGTCAGGACTATCGTGTATGATAGGACTCTCTCTCTCACACAATCACTCTTTACAAAGTAATCCTCAAGATTTTAATCTTAAGTACGGAACGACAAGAGGACAGAATGGAGTATGCTCAGACTTTGGACTAGTTGATTCTTGAATCTCTCTACCTTCTGCTGCTCGTGATCTCCTTAAATACTCCTCTACATCCACACTAGCCGTTGGACAACTTGCAGAGGATCATCTTCCAATCTTCATCTTGGACAGATTTGTATAATAAGGATTGAGTAGCCGTTAGATGAAAAATTTAGAATCCCGCTGATTCTGGTCGCCCATACAATCAGAATTTTGGTTTCCATAAGTAGAGTTTTGTCCGTTGTAATACATTCTTGTCGTAGTATTTGATTGTCAATCAATTTGATTAAGATTGAACTAATCAAAATTTTCCTTCTGTGAAATCCATGCCAGATCACTAGCTATTATGTTTCGTTCTGAATTTTGCGTTTGAATATTTTCAGCGTCTGCGTTTGCTTCTGAATAAATTCAGCATCTGCGTCTGAAGAACTTCAGCGTCTACATCTGAATATTTTCAGCGTCTTCGTCTGAAGAACTTCTGCGTCTGAGTCTGAACTTTTCGTTCTTTCACAATCTGAACACGAACTAGATCAAGATTGACATATGATTTTCTTCCAAAAATAACTTCCTGAAATGAGAAGGTTCAGAATAATTATCGGATTTACAAATATCATGGAAGGTTTTGTCAACTTCAAAATTAGTAGGAGTTTTCCTCAATACTTTGGAGGCTGGATTTTGCGAGAGTTTGATTAGGTACTCCTCCGAGGGAGTTCTATGTACAGATAGATACTGGAAGCGACCTTTTATCGTACATAGATAAAAAGGTCAATTGCTCTTGATAGAGCTTTGAAATATATTTATCTGTTTGTGTAAATAAACTCAAGAAATTTCACGGGTCATATATGTAATTATTGTGACGCATGCAATATGCAAATAAATGTAATGTAATAAGAATTGCACAATAATTCAAGTAACAATTGTCGCAATTGATTAAACAAAAGAACGGGGTATTATTGATATAGATTGGCCAAATTTAGTTCACTTGCAAACATGGTGCCAACGGTCAAGGACTCTAGTCACACCAAAAATAATGTGATAGTACCACTGGTAGACCTAAAACTTCCGGCACTTTATTTCTAAAACTTTTTTTGTCGTTCTTTTAATTCTTAAAACTTGTTTAGGACATGTATTTCAGAACTTCCATCACATCCGTTATTTTTTTATTGACGTAAAATCATACTTGGCACTTCTATCGTTTCTGAAATGATACGTGCATGTTGACATATTGACGAAGCTCCGTCACCTCAAACTCATAGAGACCACTCCTGAAGGTCTTGTTAATATCACCTCCTCTGATGATGGCATCTGCATAGTGCCACATCAACATCACAACGTCTAAAAAACGAAAAAATCGATAAAAAAAAAACTCAGACTTTTCGTCCACTTGAACTTAACATGGGTAACGAGAGGATTTAAGTACCAAATCAGTGTTGGCCGGGTTCATTCTCACGTGGAGGAAACCTAATAAATTACAAGCTTAAAGCTTGAGCCCATATCTCTATTCATACGGAGAAATAAGGTTTTTCATTATTATTATGTCGTAGCCACAAAAAAAGAATAATTTTTTGAGACGCAGTAACAAAAGAGAAAGATAGAGCAGAAAATCTGTATTTGAGGAAGTATCTGATGCTGATGTCAGAGGTCGATTCGTGGTTCGATTGAGTTAAAATTTTATCAGCGTGTTCGTGCTGCATTCTTCTCAAATCTAATTGGTTTGATTTTCACTTGTAGCTTCCTACATTGGGTTTTTGTGGGTTGCACCAAAAGTGCGTTTTTTGTGAGATTTATCCTTTATCTCTTGTGAAATTCATGTGTATTGCCAAGAATGATGTTCTTGATGTCTTTGCTGCTATATACCTCTAGTATTTACTAGAGAAGAACTTTGTTCACCTAATTTTACTGATAGTGAAGATTTTTGGGTGGACTCCGGTACCGTGGTTTTTTATCTCCTCACACCGACGAGGTTTTCCAAGTAAAAATCACCTTATGTTTGCTTGCTTGGTATTTATATTCCTCGATTCAGTTGTTTCCTATTAGATTTGCACAAGAGGGGAGATTATTTTGTTCCGTTGCGCTAAACCGATATTGTTCGGATTGTTATTGTTCTCCCAATAAAGTGGTATCAGAGCATTGGTTCTTGCTTGGTTTTTCTACCTTGTGCTAAACGATGGAAACGAATACTGATAGGATGGTTACATTGAATGGTTCGAATTATCGCATTTCGAAAGGAAAGATGGAAGACCTTTTGTACGTGAAAGATTATTATTACCCGTGTTTGCTGATGAGAAACCTGAGAATAAAACTAATGCTGAATGGATTATATTTCATCGTCAAGTGTGTGGTTACATTAGGCCGTGGGTGGATGATAATGTTTTGAACCATATCATTGAGGAAACACATGCACGCAGTTTGTGGAATAAACTTGAACAATTATATGCTCGAAAGACTGGGAATAGCAAGTTATTTTTGATAAAACAGATTATGGCTTTGAGATATCAAGATGGTACTCATTTGACCGATCATTTAAATTCTTTACAAGGAATTATAAATTAGCTGGATGTGATGGTTATTAAGTTTGATGATGAGATACAAGCGTTATGGTTGCTTGGTACTTTGCCGGACTCGTGGGAGACGTTTCGAACATCTTTGTTTAATTCAGCGATCACCATGGATTTGGCCAAGAGTAGTGTTTTAAATAAAGAGACAAGAAGAAAGACACATGGATCCTCCTCTTTACATTCTAATGCCTTGGTTGTTGAAAAAAGGGAGAGAAGTGAGACTCGAAGTCCGAGAAATAGAGATAAAAGCTGAAATAAAAGCAAAGGCAAATACAATAAATTTGCAAATGTTGAGTGTCATTATTGCCATTAGAAGGGACATATCCAGAGGTTTTTCCATTAGATGAAAAGAGAGAAACAGAAAGAGAAAAGTAAAGAAATGAACAGTGATAATGACAGCGATGACAATCGTGTTGCTGCACTTGCTAAAGACTTTTTCATTGTCTTTGATGGTGATGCAGTGAATTATGTATGTCATCAAACCAATTGGGTAATTGATAGTGGCGCATCTATTCATGTTATATCTCGTAGGGATTTCTTTACATCTTACATGTCAGGTGATTTTGGATCTATGAAGATGGGAAACAATGGACTTGCTGAAGTTGTAGGCATTAGTGATGTGTGCCTAGAGACCAGCAATGGCATGAGCTTAATATTGAATAATGTTAAGCATATACCTGATATTCATTTGAATTTGATTTCCACAGGTAAGTTGGATGATGAAGGGTATTGCAACACCTTTAGTAATGGTCGACAGAAGCTCACTAAATGTTCTATGGTTGTGGCTAGAGGTAAGAAATGTTCTTCATTGTACATTATGCAGGCAAAGTTGTCCACAGACAAAATTAATGCAGTAGACAGCGAAGAAACAATTGAATTGTGGCACAAGAGATTTAGTCACATTAGTGAGAAGGGTTTGTCAATATTGGCCAAGAAGAAGTTCCTTTCAGGAATGAAAAATTCAGTACTAAGGATGTGTGTTCACTGTTTAGTAGGAAAACATAATAGAGTTGCATTCAAAAGCTCTCATCCTTCAAGAAAGTCAGGTATACTTGATTTAGTGCATTCTGATGTTTGCGGTCCTATGAAGATAAAATCACTTGGTGGCTCTCTTTATTTTTTTACTTTCATAGACGACTATTTAAGGAAAATTTGGGTTCATACCTTGAAAACTAAAGATTAAGTATTAGATGCTTTTAAGCAGTTTCAGGCTTTAATTGAGAAACAGACTGGAAAGAAGTTGAAATGCACTAGAACTAATAACGGGGGAGAGTATATTGGACCTTTTGATGAATATTGCAAGTAACAGGGTATTCGACATCAAAAGACACCTCCCAAGACACCTCAGTTAAATGGCTTGGCTGAGAGAATGAACAAGACATTGGTTGAAAGGGTAAGATGTTTACTTTCACAAGCAAAGCTACCAATATCCTTTTGGGGTGAGGCTTTGAGTGCAGTTGCACATGTATTAAATCTTACTCCATGTGTTCCTTTAGAGTTTGATGTTTCTCATAAACTTAGGACAGGCAAAGATGTTTCTTATGATAATTTGTGCGTCTTTGGGTGCAAGGTATTTGTGCATATTCCCAAAGATGAGAGGTCTAAACTTGATGTAAAAATACAACAATGCATATTCATTAGCTATGGATGGAATTTGTTTGGCTACAAGTTCTATGATCTAGTTGAGAAGAAAATTGTAAGAAGCAAAGATGTTGTGTTTATGGAAGATCAGACAATATAGGAAATTGAGAAATTAGAGATGATTTCAGTGCCGCAGGCTAGTGATGACTTGATTGACTTGGATCCAGTTCCTCACACACATATTCCTGCACAAGTTGATGAGGAACAGGAGGAAGTGAATCTTCCAAACGATGCACATATTCCAGAACATGTTGAGACAATGATACCGTTTTTGAACCAAAAACTCCATTAGATGCTCCAATAGAAATTCCAGTTTGGAGATCCGTTAGAGACCGATAACCTTCCACCAGATATTCAGCAGATGAGTATGTATTATTGACTGATGCAGGTGAACTAAAGTGCTATTCATAAGCCATTGAAGATGAGTGCAAAAACAAATGGTTTGATGCTATCTAGGATGAAATGCAATCACTTTATGATAATCATACTTTTGAGCTGGTGAAGTTGTCTAAAAGTAAAAGAGTTTTGAAGAACAAGTGGGTGTATAGGTTGAAACAAGATGAACATACTTTACAACTGCTAGCCTGGCCACATGGCCATGTCATCCTCGAGCTTGCCGTCGCCCTCTGCCGCAGCTGCGATCTTCCCCGAGTGCAAGGAGGTGGCGGTGGCCGAGAAGTCCGATGCGGCTTGTAGACGTGGCTTGCAGACGCCGCCGCCGCCGCTCCTCTTCTTCTTCTTCATCGCAGCTCTGGCTCTCTGCAAGAAGCTCTTGCACTTTCTCTTGCCGTACTCGCTCAACCACTCTTTGAAGCTCCTGACCAACCCAACCATCCTTCTTCTTCAAGTTAAAGGGTTTGAGGAGAGAGATTGCAGAGACGTGGGGGTAAGAAACAAGAGGGATCATGTGAACCAATGGGGGCGAAACATCTCTTTAAAAGATGGAAGCCAAGAAGCTGCTTTAGCATAGGATAATGAAAGCCTTTTGCTATTTCTCTCTCCTTGGGATGCTGAATTATCGCAGAGGGAGAGAGAGATGGTTTGTGGCGTTGCTATCAGAAGGAGATGCAGAGAGAGAAAAGTGAATGGGAAGAGAGAGTTGCGGTTCAGAATTATGAATAGTGAGAGTGAGTAAAGAGGGTGTATGTGAAGGGAAGAAAATAAAAAAGAAACTAAAATTTGATCCGATCTGATCCAAACCAAACCAAATAATCAACTAACCAAATTTTTTTACTTATTATCCGAACTGAAATCGGAACCGAACCGAAATACATGAATTTTCGGATCGGTTCGGTTCGGTTTCGGTTTCGGTTTCGGTTCGGTTTTTGATTTGGTTTTTAACACCCCTAGTGGACATGGATGTTGGCCATCCTACATGGCAGAACCGGCACTGATGTAAACAATTTTTTAATTTTTGTTAAAAAAATGCTGAATTTTTTATTCTTTTTTCCATCTTTTCTTTTTTCTTTTCTATTTTTTTCTAACCCTTGGCCG
This sequence comes from Syzygium jambos, assembly GCA_031216235.1. Taxonomy (NCBI): domain Eukaryota; kingdom Viridiplantae; phylum Streptophyta; class Magnoliopsida; order Myrtales; family Myrtaceae; genus Syzygium; species Syzygium jambos. Next base: position 28,192,714 of record CM062230.1, read on the forward strand.
GTAAGGGCCGACGACCCTCGCTTGGTCTAGGCAAGGGTGCCGGTGCCCTCACCCAGGTCGGCGAGGGCCATGACGCCTCACCCAGGCCAAACGAGAGTCAACCAGCGACCTCGCCGGCCTAGGGTTAAAAAAAAGAAAAGAAAAATAAATTAATAAAAAATATAAAAAATACTAAAATATTATTATAAAAATTTTACGTCAGCGCCAATGGTGTCACGTAGGACAGCTAGCTTCCATGTCAGCGATTTCTGGCCAAAATTAGCTGGGTTGACTTAATTGGCATAATTAAAAGGTTTAAAACTGAATTGGCAAAAGTGCAATAGATTTATGACTTTTTTGGTAATTTTCCTAAGTGTCATAACTTTCCTACAATGCTCACTTGAGTATAATAATTTTTTTCAATTACTTAAGTGACATATTGGTTGAAAATTATTCACTTGAGTGCCTTCACTAACTTATTTTAGCAATTTGTCGTACGTGGCTTTTTAAATAACAATTTGAATCCGATGTCGCTTTTTTTTTATAAAGAAATTCAAATCCAAAATGGAAAATGAAGGAGACGACTTGGCAAATGGGATTGAAAACGATGTCGCTTGAAAAAAGCGATTCTCTTCCACTTTCTCTTCCTAGAATTTTCTCACATTTCTTTCATTTGTTCTTCTTCTACGTCTTTTTATCTCCACCATAACCGCCGCTAAAACTATTTACACCCATGAGCTCCAATAGATAGATTTGGCCGCCAACGAACGAACAACCTCTCGAGAAAGAGACGAGCTCCAATGTTGCTAATTAGGGGTGAGCACGGTTCCAGGGTAGAACCGGGAACCGAAAAACCGAACCGGCGGGTAAGGTTCGGTTCTGGGTTCTAGGGTGGGCGGTTCCGGTTCCCGGTTCCGGAACCGGAACCGACACTCTTCAGAACCGGGAACCGGAAATCGGAACCGAAACCGACACTCTTCCTAGTAAAAAATAAAAACCCTAACTAGTCAACCCCCCATCACGGACACACATCAACCCCCCCATGAACTGCTCTACAATCTTACAATCTCGACCCATGGAAAGCCCCACAATGCCGCCACCCTCAGGACAATGAACTAGAATTAGATAAAACTCCCCGGTCCCCACACTGGTGGCGAATTCATCAATCGCGCAACATATGCATCATATATAAAAGCCAAATATCCCTCCGATAAAACTAGATTTTTAATCCAGCATAGACATTTCAAGACTCTTCACTCCACCTCATATCGCCTTCCTGCACAAAACCCCAATCTAATCTCAAATATCCAAGAGAATCCCTAAGAAAAGATCCGCCAATTCATCGCCGCTCTCCAATCGATGACTCAAGACGCAAGCAATCAGTGCACACCACAACCCCTCGAAATCTCGATCCGGCAACGAGTTGGCAGATCTAAGGTGAGAGAATGACGTACCCAGGGCGGAGACGAGGGGCTGAAGGAGGAGAAACTGGCAAGCGAACACGAAGTGCAGGGTGAACGCCGTGTAAAGCCATCCCCTCCACGCGATGCCTTCCACGGCCGAGGAGAAGATGGACAGATTCATCGCCGGATTATCGTTTCTCTACGTGATGTATCGTTTCTCTAAGAGGTAATCGCCTACTTCTTGTCCTCTATTGCTTTTTGATAATAAAGTTATATGATGCTAAACTCTTGGTGTTTTCTATTCTGCATAAATGGATCTAGGTTGTTAGATAATATCCGCTTTCTACTAAGCGAAATATTGTTTTTCAATAACTAGTTGCGTTTATTTTCGTTTTGTTTAATTAAAAATGAAATTAAAAAAAAGAACCTGTTGGAACCTGGAACCGACCCCGAAACCTGTGACAGGGTAGGTTCCAGGTTACACGTTCTGACGGGTAGGTTCCAGGTTCCGGGCGGAACCTACCCGGAACTTGGAACCGCTCACCCCTATTGCCAATCCATTGAATCGTTGACCGTCACCAGTGTCGAAAGTGATGATGAGCTTTCCCCACCTATTTCATCAGAAACTCAATAATTGTTGGAAAGGTATAGAGAGAGAGAGTGCATGATCAAGTACAAATGATGAAGAAGACTTATTCGAGCAACATGAAACACTCAAAACGACTTTAATTTTGCTACAGTTCCTAAATTTCGGGTTAGGTTTGAAAAACATTTGTGATATAGTCCAAATTCGTTAATTTGGGGAAAACAAATGGGCCAAATGACGTCGTTTATGCACTATTGTGCTGATTTCATTTCTCTAGTGAGTCATGTTGAATTTTTTTATATTAAATTAATGCCTTGTTCGACTACACAAATTGCCAATGGCACTTAAGTGAACGATTTTTAACCAATGTGACACTCAAGCAATCGAAAAAAAATATGATCCTTAAGTGAGCATAATAAGAAAATTATGGCACTTGTGATGTCTTTTTCATAAAATAACGGTATAAGTGAGGAAAAAGAATAAATTTGTTAGGTAATTCACAAATCCTTTCAAACCGTTCCGAATCTCTCCAAAGATTCCATATTTAGAGAGATTCGAAGGGATTTAAAATGTATATAAAATTGACCAATCCCTTCTAATTTCTAATTATCCCTCCTAGTCATTTCTAATCATCGACCTTCTCTTTCCCTCCATTCACACAAGATTGTGTTTTTAGAACCTTTCTCTTCCCACCTAATAATCATTCCTACAAAAACTAAATAGACAATCTAATCAAGAAATTACTTATATGTTTCTTTATTTATTTTTTTCTTTTTATTTAGTCATAGCAATTTACATTATAGCTTTCGTTGGAACAATTCATTATATTTTTTCGGAAACCAGAAGAGATTTACATGAATTTAGTGATGTGGTAAACTGTTATAGAATATCAATTATGACACACTTATTCAAATGACCACCAATAGTCTAGTCTTGTTACACCTAACACTGTTATATCATGTCTTGGGCAGATTTGTGCTCAATTACTAATACCTAAAGCAAGCTTTTATGTAGAGGGTGAAGGGCAATAACCTTTGGGCTATATTTCCTCTATCCCTAGTTGGGAAGATTCATAATACCATGCCTCTTATTGGTGAGTTACGGTTATGGTCTTATGGACATCACTTACATTTATATTTGGTAAAGTTGTAGGCATGTGATATTCATTGTTAGTTAGAATTGATAAGATAATATAGAATTATTTGATTTTTACGTACTTATCCATAAATATAATATACGCAAAAGAAAATATTAAGCATTTTCGACGAAGAAATAATTGACATCCTTAAAAATCTTTGCTTTATGTGACGGTGTAGATGAACAATGTTCGATCCGCCGGCCCTTGTGGAAGTCCCGGTTTGTATTCCTATATCCATGTCACTAATCTGAACCGGGTAGGGTAGAGGTCAAGCCCACTTTGTCTTGCTCAAGCCTTTCCAATCATTACAAAATGCTCTAAGAGAGATCCTCCAGTTTGGATGTACAAATTACAATCCTCATTGTAGGAACTTTTCCGGGAAAATTATTTAAAAAATCATAAATTTATTGTACGGTGATCAATTCAGTCTTAAACATTTTAATTATGCCAATTTAGTCATAAACATTTTGATAATTTATCAATTTAGTCATTTCAGCTAATTTTGGTCGAAAAATGCTAACGTAACAGTTTAGTTAGCATTGGCTGTTTTACGTGGCATGACCGACGCTGACGTGTACAGTTATTTATTTATTTATTTTCTCCTCATCTAGCCACCGGCGATTATTAAGTTAGACATATGTGAGATGATAGAGAAAAACAATATATAATAATGCATGAATTGGGCTTATTTATGAAGTTGGTTCATCAATATTTATCCACACGGTCTGCATAGAATCATGTATTTTTGAATGTGATACTTAATTTGTCAATTTATGCGACTATCGTATTGAAGTTTATGTACCTCAAGCTGGCATCGACACTTTGCTTCGTGAAGCTTGAAATTGGATTGCTCGAGTTTAGTGCCACGCCTCTCATATTAGAATAGGAGATTTATCTAAAAAAATGGAAATTCTAACAATAGATTCTCATTCCTAAAGTAACATAAGTGAGGCATTAATCATCCACCTTGCCGGTTCCACGTGAAATGAGCAGGGGGTCAGCCCTGCGACTCGTTTCGTAACAAGGGAGAGAAACGAGATAGTTGCAGTGCAGCAAAAACAAAAAACTGAGAGGGAGTAAAGGAAAAACAGAGGAGGACAGAGAAGACTGTTTTTTCTTACTTTTGGTGATGTGGTGTGGCTAGGCCTACAGAACAATAAAAAAGTGCACCAATCAGTGAACGACCCGGGAACTTTCGCACGTGCACCATGTCAATTAGGTTATATTAATTTCTTTTACAGCGCACCTAATTTCAGATATGGAATCATTCGCACGGACAACTTAACACGCTGAATTTTGGGTTGTTCTTTGATATGGAATGACGAGGCTTTCATACTTACGTACTAACATTCTGAGTATCATAAATGAGTCGTACGCGATATCAAACACACTGTTGAAATATATGGGGTCCTTGTCCTTCTCTGCATGTTCGTTTTGTTGTGACGCTTCCTTGGCCATAATTTCGCATTGTACGTCACCGGTTACTGACTCGCCGATGACCTACCAATACCGAACGCGACGAAACATCAACTCACGTTGACGGACGCCTTGGTCCCCTTCGGCCATTTGCTGAAATGTAGTAAACAGCGTACAGAGACGGGCAAATTGCAGAAGAAATTTAAGTCGCTGATAAGACTCGGAGCAATTAGCTAATCACACGTCAGAGGATCCATCCGAAAGGCCGATTGCAGTTGTATGTTTCTTAGGGGTGCACAAGTTGGGACACTGATAATTGAAATTGCACGAGTTTCGATTCGATGCGGTGCAAATCGTTTGGATCATCATAGGAACTTCGAATCATCTCATCAGAGTTATGTATTCAGCTACTTTCTTCGGCCTCTGCTCATGTTATTCATGATTGTTCCGACAATTTCTCTTCTGGCAAACACCACACCGACTCATGAAACCAGCAATTTCACGTACAACGGTTTCCGATCTACGAATCTGAGCCTCGATGGTTTAGCTGCCCTTGCTGGGCTTGGCCTCCTGAAGTTAACCAATGGGACCAAAAATAAGAAGAGTCATGCCTTCTTCCCGGACCCATTTCCTCTAAGAGAAATATGAAATAATTACAATAATAGTACAATAATAGTAACGACAATAACAATAACACAAATTGAAATTAAGAACAATCTCTTTTGCTTACAAGATTTGCTTTAGTAGAAGATCCAAGCTTGGAAAGACTTCTAGATAAGTAACGTGGGGCAATTGCTTTTTATGAATATCAACCTTCATATGGTCCCACATTGACTAATTTTGTGGAGGTTGGGGCTTGTTTGGCCCTGTAAAATCAACCTATAAGAAAATATTCTTTTGAAAAAAATCCACTCATGACACCGGTCTTTCTTATGAAAAGTAAATTCCAGGGCGACGCCCACGGCCCCGTTTCCCTGCAACCGCAAAAGCAAACGCTCACCTTCGTCTTCTCATCACCGTGTATACCAAGAAAAATTCGTATCCTTGTCCTCTACTTGACGCTAGAACGGATCGTTCGTTCATCTTCTAATTTCCTAGTAGCTTAGCTTATACGACGAGTTCGGTTTTCAAATCCTGTAACCGCGCAAACTTCCGCTACATGACATTCTCTTAGACTCCGAGGCGACGTTAATCCATCCGTTCCGCATTCGGGGGAGGAAGTGCATCATTATGTATGGTATGCCATGAAATGTCTTACGTTCGCTTACTTAAAAGCCAGTCAAATTCGGAGGGCCACAAGTCCAACATTGCGTCGACGACTCGCGAAGAGAATGCGTGGAAAGATCCGATATCATGCCATCGCTGAGCTAAGCTTACAATATAGCTGGTTAGAGGAAGACAAAAGAATTTTATACTCAACGCATTGGTCGCACATGCACTTAAAAAACCGTATCCTCGAACCTCTCTTTCTCTCTCTTTCTTCTTCTCTCTGTACAGTCGTTTTTTGTCTTCCACCTGTTCCCCTCTGTTCTTGATCTGCAACTTGAGAACATGGCCACCAACCCACTCTCTCTCTCTCTCTCTCTCTTTGAGGTCAGCACCACCACCGTCCACCTCCATAGCCACGTCCATGACCACCGCAACTCCGTCATGACCATTTCCAGATCCGTCCTCTTTCTCTCTCTCTGGTGACGATACGCCGGGGAACGAAAAGAGAGGAGCGACCGACGCGGCTATGAGAGATGGCGACGAGGAGCGTCTGTGATGGGACTCGATGTAACAGAGGGGAGAGACGTGATTGTTGCAGTGCGGCCAAAAAAATGAAGAAAATGAGACGGGAGTAAAGGAAAATGAGAGGACGAGAGAGAAAAAAGATATTTTCGGCTATGTGAACACCGATCAGTGAACGACACGGTGGAGCAGCCAATGGCAGCTGCCGCGCCGGCAGCTAATTTGAGCCATATAAAATATAAGAGCGTGTATTTTAGCGATAATTACACGGACTAGTACCAGAATGACTCATACAGCCTACGTATTCTAGATCTGCACATGATCTCATCTTGCAACTAATCGATTTCTACAAGAGAAGAAAAATGCCAGTGGACATATCGATCGATGTTCCCCAAACACAGGATGGAATTAAATTAGAAACTAACCATGAGGCTCATCGTCCACCTGAGAGAAGCGATTCTGCGACAGAAGATGACTGCGCAGATGCCGTGTACGTGGAGGACGGATAAGACATGGCCAAATCATCAAAACCTTTGCGATGAGCGAAGGTTAACCCACCGGAGGAAAGGCCGATGGACGACAATTCTGGCATCGGAAGATCGCCCTCCAAGTACTGCAAAACTCGACGCATGCTCGGCCTCATCAACGGGTTGGAGTGGGAACACGTCAACCCGAGTTTCAGCACCAACTCCGTCTCTTCTTCCACAAACTCCGCCCCCAACTGCGGATCTCTTGCCTCGAGAATTGCACCTCCGACCCAGCAAGAAAATACCCAGTCCACCAATATCACGTCCTCTGCTTCCCCAAGCTCTATTGGCCTTTTCCCGCAGGCAACCTCGAGCAAGAAAGCTCCGAAGGCATACACATCGGTGTTCCTAGTGGCCTTGCCGGTTCGCGTGTGCTCAGGGGCCAGATAACCGAGCGTTCCTACCACGTGAGTCGTTTGAGGGTCGGTTCCATGGTCGTATAGTCTCGCAAGCCCAAAATCTCCAAGTCTTCCATTTAAGTCAGCATCTAGCAAGATGTTGCTCGCCTTTATATCCCTGTGGATCACCACTTGCTCCCACCCTTCGTGCAGATAAAGCAGCCCAGATGCCACTCCTTTGATCACGCTGAATCTTTGCCTCCAATTGAGGGTGACCTTTGGTTGGTCATAGAGGTACTTGTCGAGGCTCCCATTGGGCATGTAGTCGTAAACCAAGAGCAACTCCCCTTTCCGGCGGCAGTAACCAAGGAGCGACACTATGTTGCGGTGACGGAGCCGACCGATGCTGATGATCTCCGCTACGAATTCTCTCATGCCTTGTCTCGATTCATGGGAGACCCTCTTCACCGCAATCTCTATCTTTGATGTGGGTAAGATTCCTCTATAGACCCGGCCGAATCCACCCGTCCCTAATAGCTCTTGCTCTCGGAATCCTTTTGTCGCAATATAAAGATCTTTGAACTTGAACCGATGTGGGCCGTAGTCCCTCTCCCAATCTTCAAGGACCTCGGCAAATTTCCTTTTCCTTCTTATCACATAAACTACGCTCAAGATCAGCATCGATACAACGAAAAGAGCCATCAGTGGTAGCCCTATAGTCAGTACTTTCGACGTCTCCTTCTTGCCAATCCGAGGAAGCTTAGGAAGTTGGGACAGGGCAAGTGCCTGAGCCTCTCCATTTACCCTGAAGCTCCAACCCAGAACATAGTGAGAGGTTGGGACCGAACCGGTCGATGACGAGAAGCCGACATACATGCTCTGGTTGATGATCAACGAGAGATCCCGACTAAGAGACAAAAGGGGAGTCTGCGGTTTCTGCAATGTGACATTGATCGGAGCCAATGTGACATGGATCTGCTTTTCCGTGCCATCGTAGTCCACCCAAACTTGCATTGCTTTACCGCTGATTAGACTCAAGTTCTTGAACTCCCCACTGTCTGCATAATACCCCGCTGGAGTTGAGTTTGCTGATGTCAACCCGTTCAAGTCGATTCCAACATGATTATCGTTAATGTCGTGAAACTCGCTGTTCAGGATTGTGTCGAGTTCCACCCCAAACTCATGATTGGTGCTCTTGTTGTTGTCAGTTTTGTTGAACATGCCGAGGTATTGGTCTTGCAGGGACCCGGGGAGGCCTCTCTGGGGCGCGACCACGAAGACAATCCCATGGCCGCTCAGAGTCGCGTACTGATGAATCGCAAAGACGAACGTGGTGGAGAAGGAGAAGACGGAGCCGTTCGGCAAGTTCTTGAACCGGACAGGGTCGGGATGGAAGGCGTGGCCCTTCTGCTCAATGGTGTAGTTGGTCAGCTTCAGGAGGCCATTGGAGGTGACCCTGGCGATCCCATCGAGGCTCAGATTGGCCGATCGGAAACCGTTGTACACAAAATTGGTCTCTTGAGCGTAAGCCAACACAGCTAGCAGAGAGAGCCCAACAAGAATCTTGAAGAACATGGCTCCAGCTCAAAATTCTGCTCAGCAATTAGCTGAAGAAGGATGCAGTTAAGAGGGCTATAAAAATCCAGAAGAATATTTATCTTGCAACGTCAAACGAGTGGTGCAAATTTAAAAAATATCTGCTCCACGTGAGTCCAATGATTTGATGAATGTCTTGGACTTTCAATGGACGAATCAAACAGTGTCCTGTTCATAAGGCAAAGAGGACCTCAAGGTGAGAGAACGAGAGAGTTTCGATTTCATAATTATTTTGGGTAAAATGGGATTTAATAAATCCGGATGGTCATGCACGGAAACGTGGTGGTGAGCTATGTAGGACGGCCGACAATGATTAGATTGCCACGTTAACAATTTTTCGAGTGAAAATTGATCTGAAGGACTATATTGGACTTTCGCATAAAGATTTAAGACTAAATTTGCAAAATTGAAAACTTTAAAATGAATTGACATTCGTACAATAATTTGTGATGGATTGGATAAACTTTTCCCCGTTTTTGATACGTTCTCTTAAAAGGCTATGGCATGATCATAGTGGTCATTGTATAGTTATGCTGTACTTAAATGAGAATGTCTAACGTGCAATATGGTGAGCAGTGAATTTGCCAATGGATGCCAATTTTGGCCCTGGTTTGTGGACCATAAAATTGCTAGGTAAAAGGGGAAAATATTAATTAAAAAAAAGATAAAGAGATGGCCATAGAGCAGAGGTTGAAAGTTCAAGTGGCAGTTGATTAATCTATTCCCATAAAAGCATTGATAATTTAACCTTTTTTTTGTTGAATTAATAATTTAACGTTGCTTAGAGCTTTTGTACAAGTCCATCGAAATTTCATTTCGTTATATATCTGAGGAACAATTTGGAAGAAGTAAAATTCTTTTCTCCAATAACTAGCAAAATTGCATATGTGTGTGTTAAAGGAAAGAAGAAAACAAATTAAATTTGCGTGGAGAGAGTGACAAAAATGAAAATTAATATGGGAAAGTAAGTTAATTAGTCGATAGATGAAAAATTTAAATTCAATTTTATGAAATAAGATATTTTATCTATTTTGTTATACAATATCATCACAACACAACTTAACAATCCACGTGGAATTTTAAGCATTTCTTAGTGATAATTTGAGATTGAAATCAGCTGTAAAAGGTAATACATTTTTGATATAGAGAACACCCATATACTTATTAAAAGAAACTTTAAAGCTACCAACTTTGGTATTTTGTCATGGATAATAAGGGTGGGGGAGGGCAACCAACATAATTAACCTTCTTAGCATCACTATGAGGGTTTCATCCTGTTACATAAAATTTTGTAAGTTTGTGATAGAAAAGCACTCAATGATTTTAAATAGTAATTAAAGTTCAATAGAGGGTGATTGATGACCAATTAAATTATTAAATTCAAGTATCATTCTGTATTAATATATCAAGTTATATTTGCATTTACTCAAAAGTTACAATGAGTCCTAAGTCAATTAGGTTACATTAATTTCTTTCAAAGTACATCAAAATTCTGATATGAGATCTTTCGCACGTGCAACTTAACACATTGAATTTCGGGTCGTTCTCTGAGATGGACTTATTAGGCTTTCCTACTCTATGTTCTAACATTCAAAGCATCGCACAAGAGTCATACATGATATTAAACACACTTGAAATTTGTGGGGGCAATGTCCTTCATCACACGCCATCGGTCATTGACTTGCCAAGTCGATGACCTCCCGAACACGGCGAAACATCAACTCAGGTTAACGGATGCCCTCATCTAGTCAAGTCAATGACCTTCCGAACACGGAAACATCAACTCAGGTTAACGGATGCCATCATCTAGTCAAGTCAATGACCTTCCGAACACGGGAAACATCAACTCAGGTTAACGGATACCCTCACCTAGTCAAGTCAATGACCTTCCAAACACGGGAAACATCAACTCAGGCTGTGGATACCCTCGTCTAGTTTCGCCATTTAATGAAATGTTGTAAATGGCGTACAGAGACGGGCATACTACATGAAAATTTTAAAGGCACGGATGATAATTATTTTATTATTTTATTTTTTTTCGAAAATAGATTTGAAATTAAAATTCGTTTGATAATGCAATTTTATTTTTTTTATTTCTAGAATAAATTTCTACTCCAGAAATAGATTTGGAATAGAAATTAAAAGTAAAATTTTTGTACTTTTTTTTATTTTTGGAACAGAAATCGGAAATAAAAAATTTTCTCATCACTTATCCTCGCTACTAGTTGGCCGCCCACCTACTGCTTGCTGTCGTTGCCGGTTGCCTCCCATTGCCGCCTCTCGCAGCTCGTTGCCCGCTTCACGCTGATCGCCGTCTACCTTCCTTTGTCGCTCAATGCCGGTAACCTCCCGCCGTTGGCCGCCGCCACTCAACACTGGCCACCTCCCACCGCCACCCTCCTCTCGTCACCGGCCGCCTCTCACCGCCGCCCCCCGTCTGTCGTCTCCCGCCCGCCGGTTGCTTGTGAGGGAGAAATTTTGCATCGTTATTAAACAAAATTTTATTTTAGAAATATAAATTTTGTGTCGTTATCAAATGAGTATTTTGGCTCAGAAACTTGTCCATGAAATTTCTGATTAGAAATTAATTTCTGGAATATAATGATTATCATTCACGCCCTAAGTTGCTGATAGGGGTACCGAAAAACCGAATCAAACTAATCTGTTCGGGTAATAAAAATAACCATTATTTTTTTATCAGTTCGGTTGATTTTGGTTCAGTTCGGTTGATTTTGGTTCAATTCGGTTCGAACCGAACCGAAAAAATAACCTCCCTTTTTTTTACCCTAATCTCTCTCCTTTCTCACCCCTCTCGAAAATATCGTCAGTCCTTGGTGCTTGTTCGGATTTCCGATATTGAAGAGAGAGTGGAGAGCCGTGCTCGTGCAGAGCTCGCCGGTCTCTTTTCGGGAAAATATCGGAGAGAAAAATGAAGAGAAAACGATTTTTGTGAGAAGAGAGAGAGAGAGAGCCGACCAACAAGAAAGAGTGAAAGACTAAAGGAAAGGAAGAAGAAGGAGGGGAGAGAGAGAGAATACGGGTAAAAGCCGCTGATGGAGATTGGAAAAGGAAGACGCGGTGCCCACATGGATGGTCCTCTTCCGACGAGCTCCGGGTCGGAGATAGAGAGGAGGAACAGAAGAGAGGGGCAAGCTTCGGGTCGGATCTGGCGGCGCCCGTCGGGTATGGTCCATCGTTTAGCATACGGTTCTCTCTGTTTGTAGAGAGAGAGATGGCGAGCGGGGTGAAGGCTTCGTGCCCCTTTTGGTGGGGGCTGTGCTAGCGGCCGGAGCCACTCCCTCTGTTCTCGTCCAAACGGGGTGAGTTTGGGTTTCGGTTTCCTTCTGGCTTTTGCCGATTTGGATCTGGAGGGCTCAATCTGTCGGATTTGCATTTTTGCGCCCAGCTTCAATTCGATTTGGAGATGCGTTGTTTGCTCTTTTTGTTTCTTCGTGCGTGATTTTGGTTATGGTTCTTATTGTTGCAGTCATTTGATTTGAATATCTCCGTGGGCTGCGGAGGATAAAAGCAAAAAAAACAAAAAAGAAAAAAGGAAGAAAAAACCGAAAACCGAACTGAATATAAGAGCGTGTATTTTAGCGATAATTACACGGAGTAGTACCAGAATGACTCATACAGCCTACATATTCTAGATCTGCACATGATCTCATCTTGCAACTAATCGATTTCTACAAGAGAAGGAAAATGCCAGTGGACACAAGTCAATGTTCCCCAAACACAGAGGATGGAATTAAATTAGAAACTAAACCGCTCATCGTCCACCTGAGAGAAGCGATTCTTCGACAGAAGATGAGTGCGCAGATGCCTTGTACATGGAGGACGGATAAGACATGGCCAAATCATCAAAACCTTCGCGATGACCGAAGATTAACCCACCGGAGGAAAGGCCGATGGACGACAATTCCGGCATCGGAAGATCGCCCTCCAAGTACTGCAAAACTTGACGCATGCTCGGCCTCATCAACGGGTCGGAGTGGGAACACATCAACCCGAGTTTCAGCACCAACTCCATCTCTTCTTCCACAAACTCCACCCACAACTTCGGATCTCTTGCCTCCAGAATTGCACCTCTGACCCAGCAAGAAAATACCCAGTCCAACAATATCACGTCCTCTGCTTCCCGAGTCTCTATTGGCCTTCTCCCGCAGGCCACCTCAATCAAGAAAGCTCCGAAGGCATACACGTCGGTGTTCCTAGTGGCCTTGCCGGTTCTTGTGTGCTCAGGGGCCAGATAACCGAACGTTCCTACCACGTGAGTCGTTTTAGGGTCGGTTCCATGGTCGTATAGTCTCGCAAGCCCAAAATCTCCAAGTCTTCCGTTTAAGTCAGCATCTAGCAAGATGTTGCTCGCCTTTATATCCCTGTGGATCACCACTTGCTCCCACCCTTCGTGCAGATAAAGCAGCCCAGATGCCACTCCTTTGATCACCCTAAATCTTTGCCTCCAATCGAGGGTGACCTTTGGTTGGTTATGGAGGTACTTGTCGAGGCTCCCATTGGGCATGTAGTCGTAAACCAAGAGCAACTCCCCTTTCCGGCGGCAGTAACCGAGGAGTGACACTATGTTGCGGTGACGGAGCCGACCGATGCTGATGATCTCCGCTACGAATTCTCTCATGCCTTGTCTCGATTCATGGGAGACCCTCTTCACCGCAATCTCTATCTTTGATGTGGGTAAGATTCCTCTATAGACCCGACCGAATCCACCCGTCCCTAATAGCTCTTGCTCCCGGAATCCTTTTGTCGCAATATAAAGATCTTTGAACTTGAACCGATGTGGGCCGTAGTCCCTCTCCCAATCTTCAAGGACCTCGGCAAATTTCCTTTTCCTTCTTAGCACATAATCTACGCTCAAGATCAGCATGGATACAACGAAAAGAACCATCAGTGGTAGCCCTATAGTCAGTACGTTCGACGTCTCCTTCTTGCCAATCCGAGGAAGCTTGGGAAGTTGGGACAGGGCAAGTGCCTGAGCTTCTCCATTTACCCTGAAGCTCCAACCCAGAACATAGTGAGAAGATAGGAACGAACCGGTCGCTGACGAAAAGCCAACATACATGTTCTCGTTGATAATCGACGCAAGATCCCGACTAAGAGACAAAAGGGGAGTCTGCGGTTTTTGCACTTTGATCGGAGCCAATGTGACATGGATCTGCTTTTCCGTGCCATCGTAGTCCACCCAAACTTGCATTGCTTTACCGCTGATTAGAGTCAACTTCTTGAACTCCCCACCGTCTGCATAATACCCCGCTGGAGTTGCGTTTGCTGATGTCAACCCGTTCAAGTCAATTCCGACATGATTATTGTTAATGTCCTGAAACTCGCTGTTCTGGATCGTGTCGAGTTCCACCCCGAACACATGATTGGTGTTGTTGCCGTTGTTGGTGTCGTTGAACATGCCGAGGTATTGGTTCCGCAGGGACCCGGGAAGGCCTTTCTGGGGCGCAACCACGAAGATGATCCCATTGCCACTCAGATTCGCGTACTGAGTTTGAATCGCGAAGACGAACGCAGTGGAGAAGGAGAAGACGGAGCCGTTCGGCGAGTTCTTGAACCGGACAGGGTCGGGATGGAAGGCGCGGCCCATCTGCTGCTTGGTGTCGTTGGTCAGCTTCAGGAGGCCATTGGGGGTGATCCTGGCGGTCTCATCGAGGCTCAGCTTGGCCAATCCGAAACCGTTGTACACGAAACTGGTCTCTTGAGCGTAAGCCAACAGTACTGCTAGCAGAGAGAGCCCAACAAGAATCTTGAAGAACATTGCTCCAGCTCAAAATTCTGCTCAGCAATTAGCTGAAGAAGGATGCAGTTAAGAGGGCTATAAAAATCCAGAAGAATCTTTATCTTGCAACGTCAAACGAGTGGTGCAAATTTCAAAAATATCTGCGCCACGTGAGTCCAACGAATTGATGAATGTCTTGGACTTTTAATGGACGAATTAAACAGTGTCCTGTTCATAAGGCAAAGAGGACCTCAAGGTGAGAACGACAGAGTTTCGATTTCATAATTATTTTGGGTAAAATGGGATTTAAAAAATCCGGATGGTCATGCACGGAAACATGGTGGTGACCTATGTAAAACAGCTGACAATGATTAGATTGCCATGTTAATAATTTTCGAGCGAAAATTGATTGAAAGGACTATGTTAGACTTTCGCGTAAAGATTTAAAACTAAATTTGCAAAATTAAAAACTTTAAACCGAATTGACATTCGTCTAATAATTTTACGATAGATTGGATAAACTTTTTCCCTTTTTCGATACGTTCACTTAAAAAGGTTATGGCATGATCATAATGGTCATTGTATAGTTATACTGTACTTAAATGAGAATGTCTAACGTGAAATATGGTGAGCGGTGAATTTGCCGATGGATGTCAATTTTGGCCCTAATTTGTGGACCATAAAATTGCTAGGTAAAAGTGGGAAAATATTAATAAAGAAATAGATAAAGAGATGGCCATAGAGCAGAGGTTGAAAGTTCTAAGTGGCAGTTGATAAGTCTATTATCATAAAAGCATTGATAATTTAACCTTTGTTTTTTTTGGTTGAATTAATAATTTAATGTTGCTTAGAGCTTTTGTACAAGACCATCGAAATTTCATTTTGTTATATATCTGAGGAACAATTTGGAAGAAGTAAAATTCTTTTCTCCAATAACTAGCAAAATTGCATATGTGTGTGTGTTAAAGGAAAGAAGAAAACAAATTTAAATTTACGTGGAGAGAGTGATAAAAATGAAATTAATATGGAAAAGAAAGTTAATTAGTCGATAGATGACTAATTTAAATTCAATTTTAGGAAATAAGATATTTTATCTATTTTGTGATGTCGTATCATCACAAGCTTAACAATCCACTTGGAATTTTATGTATTTTTTAGTGATAATTTGAGATTGAAATCAGCTGTAAAAAGTAATACATGTTTGATATAGAGAACACCTAGAA
Source organism: Syzygium jambos (assembly GCA_031216235.1). Lineage (NCBI taxonomy): Eukaryota > Viridiplantae > Streptophyta > Magnoliopsida > Myrtales > Myrtaceae > Syzygium > Syzygium jambos. The sequence continues at coordinate 28,208,391 of CM062230.1, forward strand.
ACTTATTAAAAGAAACTTTAAAGCTGCAGACTTTGGTTTTTTGTTCTGGATAATAAGGGTGGGGGAGGGCGACCAACATAATTAACCTTCTTAGCATCACCATGAGGGTTTCATCCTGTTACATAAAATTTTGTAAGTTTGTGATAGAAAAGCACTCAATGATTTCAAATAGTAATTAAAGTTCAATAGAGGGTGATTGATGACTAATTAAATTATTAAATTTAAGTATCATTATGTATTAATATATCAAGTTATATTTGCATTTACTCAAAAGCTACAATGAGTCTTAAGTCAATTAGGTTACATTAATTTCTTTCAAAGTACATCGAAACTCTAATATGGGATCTTTCGCACGTGCAACTTAACACACCAAATTTCGAGTTGTTCTTGAGATGGAATTATTAGGCTTTCCTACTCTATGTACTAACATTCAAAGCATCGTAGAAGAGTCATACATGATATTAAACATGATGGGTTTTTGGTTTCGCCGCCAAGAGGCGATCCTCTTCTAACTCAAGATGGCGCATGGTATCTTCAAAGGTCTTGATGTTCTCATTATGGGTCAGGTGCACCTTCATGTGCTCCCAGCTTTGAGGCAAGGAACGGATCACTGCTTGCACTTGCTGTTCATTAGTCAGAATGTGTTCAGCATCTTTCAGCTCAACGATCATGTTCGACATCTTTCTCAGGTGTTATTTCATGGACTGACCATGAAGTTTCTTATACGAGTCAAACCTTATAGTGAGCTGTCTCAGCTTGGTCACCGATGTATGACCAAATCTCGCTGTTAATGCTTCCCACATCTCCTTGGCATTCTCAAAACGCCTGAACTCTCGCATGATATCATTCTCCATGCTACTCAGCAACGTGATGCGAGCAATCGAGTTCTTCCTTTTCCATACAGCAAATGCATCTCTATCTCTCTTATGCTGTGCAGTGTTCCCATCCTCAGGTTCTTCCATAAGTTGGTTAAAAGCTTCTAGTGCTTCTTGTTCTTCTAGCACATATTGGATTTTCATGTTCCATATTTCATAATTCTCGCTGTTCAATTTCTCTCCTTTGTTCAACTCAGCTACTATGTTCTTAGTTGCTGAAGCCATTGAATCTGAACATATCAGACAGACAAGCACGAATTATTAATGCCACTTATTTATACATCAATTTTACACAAACTGAATATATTAATGAGTAATTTCACATAGTTTTTTAGATTCGAAAGTTCACTATGTTCCCAATCATCATCTAAAATCCTAATGTGAAATTATCGTTAATATAATCATTAAGGTAAAATTACGTTCTTTAAAGTTACTAAAACTTTTAGAACTCCCGCTCAACCAACTTATTCTAATAAGACAGATATCATGATAAAAATAGTACCATAAACTATTCACAATAATAAATATCCATCAACATTCATTCACTAAGTACTATTTACATTAGGAACGAAACTAGCATAGAAAAGAAACATGAACATCAACGTGAACAGAAATATCCACCTAGGATATCTTAAACCGAACTAAAATAACATAAAAGTCAACGATTCCTAACTATCCTAAGAACTGGGAAAAGACTTAAGAAATTCCTCATTGTCAAAACCCTTTGAAAGATTAATGGTCGTATCGGGTAGCCATGAAAAGACCGTCGGAAATCCCTTGGGTTTTCCCCATGGCGCATTTATTCTGCGCCAGGATGAGTTCATCCCAAGAGTTGACGTCTTCTTCGCCCCAATCCTTATGAATTCCTTTAGAAAATCCACAGCAAACTGTTTGTATTCTGGAATCCATGGATCACTCCCGTCATCCCATCCACCATCCTCAAAAAATATTATCTCCAGACCCTCCACAAATCATCAATCAGCATTTTCCACTCATACGGAAGAGTGGTTCTTAGGGCATCAATCTTTTCTGAATCCAACATATGGTATCCATTCGAGATTATATCCCGTATTATCTTGTTAACCTTCATAATGTGCATTTCCATGTGACATCTATCCCACTGATAGGCAGCTAAATCAGCTTTCAACTTCACAAGAGTATTCATTTGTTCATTCATCCTCACAACTATCGGTGTGTGTCAATGGTACGCCTTTGTTCCTGCAACAAATGCTTAACAATAAAGGATTAACATATAATCTATTGAACATCACAATAGACATTCCAATATGCACATATTACCACCAAAAAACGCTCCAATTCAAGCTTCCACGCAACTAATCACGTGGACAGAACCCCTTTTTTTTTTCGGTGGTCAACGCCGGTCAACGCAGGTCAACGACGGTCAATGGTCAACGGATGACCGGGTCAGGTCAACGGGTCACTGGGTCGGGTCATGGGTCGGGTCTTCTGGCCGAGTTAAAAACAGCCGCGTGGCTGACATCAGCCACGCCCACATGCGCACGCATGGCGCGTGCGTTGCACGTGTGCGCGGCAACCGCTGCGCACGTGCGACGCACGAGCCAGAACAGCCACAGTTTGCGGCGGCGCGTGGAGGCGCGTCCGGCCTCCCCCGGCGGTGTGCCACCAGTCGTTTTGCTCGTCTCGACGAGCACTACGACCCTACACTTTCAAAAAATAATTTTGACTCACGAAAATCGAGAAACGACCTCGAACAGTACGGCCGGGTGTCGGTTTTCGTACCCGAGTGTTCGTCGGCGCCGTTTCACGAATTCCGACCAATACTCTGTTTTGTAAACATATTAAACGATCAAGAAACAAGAACACATGCTCTGATACTAATGAAGGAAACATATTCCTAAACATAATACAAAAATTGCGGAAAAACATGCCCATTCTATACTTGAATCACCGATCGTTCGAAGTATATTACGTAAACGAACATACCTTTTTGCCACAGATTAAATGCACCTATCACAGCCTCGAGAGAGAGAACAATCCTTAGATTGTTGAACAAAGTTCCTTCTTCTTTGTCCTTTTGTGAGAATAAGTTTCTGATGATGAAAATGCTACACACACATTCTCCCTTATGTGTGTTCTCACTTTTTGTGTCCAGACAATAACTACCAAGTGCAGTTATTTCCTTTCATGGGCTGGGTTAGCCCATTATGGGCGGACCATCATTCACAAAGAAAACCCATCAAAACACACTTGAAATTTGTGGGGGCATTGTCCTTCATCATACACCATCGGTCATTGACTTGTCGATGACCTCCTGAACATGGCGAAACATCAACTCACGTTGATGGATGCCTTCGTCTAGTTCAGCCATTTAATGAAATATCTTAAATGGTGTATGGAGACGGGTAGATTACATTGGAACTTTAATGCGTGAATGATAATCATTCTGTTTGTGTTTTTCTATTTTTTGCTCCTGGGAACATGTTTACAACAAAAATCCGTTTGGTAATGTAATATCATTTTTCTATTTTTCAAACAAATTTGTACTCCAGAAATAGGTCTAGAACAAAAATTAAAAGTAAAAATTTTATACTTTTCTATTTCTAAAATAAAAATAGGAAATAAAAACTCTTTTAATCGTTTGCCCTTACTATTTGCCAGTCGCCCACTTGCTGCTCGTCGTTGTCGCCGGTCACCTCCCACCCCCGCGTCTTGCCGCTTGTCGATATTATTGTGGAGTTTCGTGACGAATTTAATTGGACGGTGTCGATATTATTGTGGCCAGCCTCGATATTGCCCGGGATATGTGAAAAGTGAATTTTTGACCAGGTACGGATTTGAACTGGTAGACCTCCCTCGTAGTGTGTTTTATCTAGTGTCCGTGGGCCAAATCCTAATTTATTAAATAGGGTTTTTTCGTGACCGTTGGATCATTTTTAGATTTGAATTGTGGCTGTCGGATTGCACTTGAGTGCGATGTTGACCATTCTCTCTCTCTCTCTCTCCACCTTCTGTCGCGCTACACACCCCTGCCATGCATGTTTCCTCCCCCCACCTACTCCTCTCTCTCTCTTTCTTTTATTTTCTTTTTTTATTTTCTTCTTTTCTTCTTTTCTTCTTCCCTTCTCCTCCTTCCCCCTCCCGCTGCGACTGCTTCTGGCTTCTGCTCCTGCTTCTTGCTTGTTATTCGCTGGGACCAACCCAGCCACCACTGTCGTCCGCCTTATGCCGCCGGTTGCCTAGCCACCACGCCGTCCGTCCGGCCACCTTCCCCGACCCGGCTGCTCTTCTCCTTCTCGTCGCGCACAGCAGTAGGTCGCTGCTGCGTCCGCCGCGGTTTGGCGCTGCCCAGCCGTCGCCGGCCCTCCCTTCGTCACCTTGCCACCCGCGACGCCGCCATGCCGCCCATTGCTGCCACGAGCCCAACTCGCACCCCGTAGCTTGCCGAGCCGAGCTCGCCCTGCCTAGCTCTGCTTGCCGCCGTGCACCGCTGTCCTAGACATTTGATGCTCATCTCCATCGCTCATTGTCGCTGTCCAGCATCCCCAGCCGCCATTCTCGCTTGGAACAGCCCCAGGCCACACCAAAGCAACCCTACAGCGGCCGCTTCTTCGTCGCTTCAATTCACCGTCGTCCGTCGCCCGCCAAGCCCAACCAGAAACCATCGCGGACAGCCGCGTCGCCACTATCGTCCCCGCGTCTTCGCCGGCGTTAGCTGAGTAAGTTAACCCCTAATCTCGTGTTTATGGTGTTAAACTTGTTTAGGGTAGTTTAATTAAGGTTTAGATTAAGTTAATAGTTGGTTAATTAAGTTTAGTGCATAAGTTAATGTTGGATTATTGGACAACCTTTGGTGATAGGTTATTGTTGGGTGATAGGCTATTGTTGGGTTGCGATAAGCTTTCGCGTATTTGTTGATAAGTTATCAATTATTTTATTAAGTAAATTATTTTCGGAATTAAATATTATTTTATTATTTAATAAATTATTTTCCGAAATTAAATATTAATATTTTATTATTAAATAATTAATTTCTGAAAATTCAAATATTAGTATTTTGAATGATTTTCAATATCGAATTGTGATGCCAATGTTGAATTTCGCCGTATAAGTTGACATATATGGCAAATGATTTGAATGATTATGATTCGATAAAATAATTTGAATTTTTGAAAATAAATTATTTTCGAATATTATTAAATAATTAATTTTCGAATTTATTTATTATTATTTTGTAAAATCTTTAATTTCAAATTATGATTCCCAGCTTGTATGGGGGCGATTATGCCGTGAATCGTCATATTAATTTGATTATATGACAAATTGTTTTGAACGAAAGTTTTCAAGGAAAGCTTATGAGATTTTTGGGAATTAAACTATTTTTTTATTGTCATGCCAAGAAATGATAGTGATACTTTGTGGTTGATAAACATGTTTGGCATCGAAGCTTGCAAGAATTGATTGACTGTTTACATGTGTGACTACTTAGTTGTTATGTGGTATTATGTGAGCACTATTCATGAACGCATGGGCTAATTGAGAAGATAATAATTGGCTGGAATGCTTGTGTGCTCGTGTGGTCGCACGTCGGAGCCGTCTCGCTGTGTATCGCTTGACGATACCCGGTTTATCGAGGTTGCTGCGTATCGCGCTCAGTTTATCAGATGCCTGGAGATTATCTGGATTGCCGATCTCTGAATGTCTTGTCACAGCCCAAAGCTGGACTCGATGCTCCTTACGGGATACCATCTTACTGTGTATCGTTTGATGTTGCCATACTAGAATGCCATCATCCTGTGTATCGTTTGACGTAGCCGTGCCCGACGGGGTGGGACAGAGCTCGGTTTTTACCGAAAGACTGCCATCTTGCTGCAGATCGCTTGATGTGTAGTGGCCCCGAGGGGGCTTAATAACTAGAAAATGTGTGATGCATAGTGTCTGATTATGTGATAGAAACTGCTAGCCATGGTATGAGACGTGCCCAAGTAAATTCTATCTTGTAATCGAGACACGCACGCCTGTGATGCATTAATGCATGTGAAATCTCTTTAAATGCTTCGAGTTTGTGACATGTGCATTTCATCAACGAGTGTACCAAGGCGAGGTAAGGATGCCTGTGGTTGTTTGATGATGTGTTGTTGTATTGCCTAGTTAGGGAACCCCATGCGAGTTGGCCTCCTAAGTGGGGTTTAGGCCGTTAACTTATTGAGACTTTCGTCTCATTTATTGTTGTTAACCTTTTTTCAGGCCCTTAGCATGTTGATGCATCTAGTTTGGTTCAGGGTGTCTGGAAGCTGGCTTTTTGGGATCGACTTGTTGGTGGAGTAGATTAACCCTAGCCTTTACCTTTTGCTTGTTTTTTGTGGTATCGCCCGAAGTGGGTTTGTAAGAATGTTCTCAGGGGTTCATCAAGTGACAATCAAAATAGTGTTGTTTGACTGTTGTGATTCGTTTTCCTGACTATTCCTATTTGTTGTTGTTGTCCGGGGATTGTTGTGATCGCTTCCGCATGCGTAATTAAAAGATAAAATAAATGGTAGGCGACGAGTCCTGGGGCGTCGCATCTCATTGACCGAAGAGGGGTGTTGCGTGCCCGCGGGGTTCGGGGCGTGACAATTATTTACCAATGTTTGCTGATGAGAAACCCGAGAATAAAACTGATGCTGAATGGACTATATTTCATCGTCAAGTATGTCGTTACATTAGGCAATGGGTGGATGATAATGTTTTGAACGATATCATTGAGGAAATACATGCACACAGTTTGTGGAATAAACTCGAACAATTGTATGCTAGAAAGATTGGGAATAATAAGTTATTTCTTATAAAACATATGATGGCTCTGAGATATCAAGATTGTACTCGTTTGACTGATAATTTAAATTCTTTTCAAGGAATATAAATTAGCTGGCTGCGATGGGTATCAAGTTTGATGATGAGATACAAGCGTTATGATTGGTTGGTACTTTGCCAGACTCGTGGGAGACGTTTCAAATGTTTTTGTCTAATTCAGCCCCGAATGGCACGATCACCATGGATTTGGCCAAGAGTAGTGTTTTAAATGAAGAGATGAGAAGAAATACACAGGGATCCTCCTCTTCACATTATGATGCCTTGGTTGTTGAAAAAAGGGTAAGAAGTGAAACTCGAGGTCCGAGAAATAGAGATGAAAGCCGAGATAAAAGCAAAAGAAAATACAATAAATTTGCAAATGTTGAGTGCCATTATTGCCATCAGATGGGGCAATCCAGAGGTTTTGCCGTCAGATGAAAAGAGAGAAATGGAAAAAAAGAAAAAAGGTAAAGAGAAGAACAGTGATAATGATAGCGATGACAATCGTGTTGTTGCACGTGCTGAAGATTTTCTCATTGTCTTTGATGGTGATACAGTGAATTTTGTATATCATGAAACTTGTTGGGTAATTGATATTGGTGCATTTATTCGTACTATATCTCGTAGGAATTTCTTTACATCTTACATGTCAGGTAATTTTGGATTTGTAAAGATGGGAAACGATGGACTTGCTAAAGTTGTAGGCATTGGTGATGTGTGCCTAGAGACCAGCAATGGCACGAGGTTGGTATTGAATAATGTTAAGCATATATTTGATATTTCGTTGAATTTGATTTCCATAGGTAAGTTGGATGATAAGGGGTATTGCAACACCTTTAGTGATGATCGGTGGAAGCTCGTTAAAGATTCTATAGTTGTGGCTAGAGGTAGGAAATGTTCTTCGTTGTACATTACACAGGCAAGGTTGTCCACATACAAAATTAATGCAATAGACAGAGAAGAAACAGTTGAGTTATGGCATAAGAGGCTCAGTCACATTAGTCAGAAGGGTTTGTCAATATTGGCCAAGAAGAAGCTCCTTTTAGGAAGGATTCAGTACTAAAGAAGTGTGCTCACGCTTTAGTAGGAAAACATAATAAAGTTGCAGTCAAAAGCTCTCCTCCTTTAAGAAAGTCAGGCATACTTGATTTAGTGCATACTGATGTTTGCGGTCCTATGAAGACAAAATCACTTAGTGGCTCTCTTTATTTTGTTACTTTCATAGGGGACTATTTAAGGAAAATTTGGGTTCATACCTTGAAAACTAAAGATAAAGTATTAGATGCTTTTAAGCAGTTTCAAGCTTCAGTTGAGATACAGACTGGAAAGAAGTTGAAATGCATTATAATTGATAATGGAGGAGAATATACTGGACCTTTTGATGAATATTGCAAGCAACAGGGTATTTGACATCAAAAGACACCTCCCAAGACACCTCAGTTAAATGACTTAGCTGAGAGAATGAATAGGACAATGGTTGAAAGGGTAAGATGTTTACTTTCACAAGCAAAGCTACCGAGATCCTTTTGGGGTGAAGCTTTGAGTACAGTTGCATGTGTATTAAATCTTACTCCATGTATTCCTTTAGAGTTTGATATTCCTGATAGAGTTTAGATAGGCAAAGATGTTTCTTATGATTATTTGCATGTATTTGGGTGCAAGGCATTTGTGCATATTCCCAAAGATGAGAGGTCTAAACTTGATGTGAAAACACAACAATGCATATTCATTGGCTGTGGACAGGATTTGTTTGGCTACAAGTTCTATGATCCAATTAAGAAGAAAATTGTAAGAAGCAGAGATGTTGTGTATATGGAAGATCAGACAATACAGGAAATTGAGAAATTAAAGATGATTTCAATGCCACAGGTTAGTGATGACTTGATTGACTTGGATCCAGTTCCTTGCACACATATTCCTACACAAGTTGATGAGGAGCAACATGAAGTATCTTCCAGACAATGCACATATTCCAGAACATGTTGACACAGATGATACTATTTCTGAACCATAAGCTCCATTAGATGCTCCAACAGAAATTCCAGTCTAGAGATCCATTAGAGACCGACGACCTTCCACCAAATATTCAGCAAATGAGTATGTATTATTGACTGATGTAGGTGAACTAGAGTGCTATGCAGAAGCTATTGAAGATGAGTGCAAAAGCAAATGGTTTGATGCCATGCAGGATGAAATGCAGTTACTTTATGATAATCATACTTTTGAGCTTGTGAAGTTTCCTAATGGTAAAAGAGTTTTGAAAAACAAGTAGGTGTATAGGTTGAAACAAGATGAACATACTTTACAACCACGATACAAAGCTAGATTGGTTGTTAAGGGATTCGGTTAGAGAAAGGGTATTAACTTTGATGATATATTTTCTTCGGTGGTAAAAATGTCTTCTATGCGTGTGGTTCTAGGCTTGGCAATTAACCTAGACTTGAAAATTGAGCAGATGGATGTCAAAATAGCATTCCTACATGGTGACTTGGAGGAAGAGATATACATGAAATAATCAGAGGGTTTCAAAGTGAAAGGAAAAGAGGATTATGTGTGCAAATTAAAGAAGAGTCTTTATGGCCTAAAGCAAGCACCGAGATAGTGGTACAAAGAGTTTACCTTGATTATGATAGAGTAGGGCTATAAGAAGACTTCCTCAGAAAACTATGTGTTTGTCCAAAAATTTTCTGATGATTATTTTATTATTCTATTGCTTTATGTTGATGATATGTTGATTATCGGCAGGAATGCTTCACGAATTGAGTTATTGAAGAAATAGCTGAGCAAGTCTTTTACCATGAAAAACTTGGGCCCGGCGAAGTAAATTCTTGGCATTAGAATTACTCGGGACAGAAATGCTAAGAAGTTGTTCTTATCGCAAGAGAAGTACATTGAGAAGATTCCTCAAAAATTTCACATGGACAAGGCCAAAGTGGTTAGCACTCTTCTTGTTGCCCACTTTAAGTTGAATACGAAGCAAAGGCCCACGACCGATAAAAAAAAGAAAGACATGGAAATTATTCCATATGCGTTGACTGTGGGAAGCTTGATATATGCGATGGTATGTATACGACCAGACTTGGCGCATGCAGTTGGCGTTGTTATTAGTTATTTATCAAATTCGAGTAGAGAGCACTAGAAGGTAGTGAAGTGGATTATGAGGTATCTTCGGGAACTTCCAATTTGAAACTCAATTTTGGGACCGGGAAACTTGAATAGTTGGATACACAGATTCTAACTTGGCTGAAGCTATTGATACTCATAATTCTACTTGTGGTTATTTGATTTCCTTTGCCGGTGGGGCTGTGTCATGGAAGTCAAGATTGTAGAAGTGTGTTGCTCTTTCTACAACCGAAGCTGAATTTATTGTGACGACATAAGCTAGTAAAGAGTTACTATGGCTGAAGAAGTTCTTGGAAGAACTTGGATTCAAGCAAAAGAGGTATTCGTTATTTTGTGACAACCAAAGTACGATTCATCTTGGTAAGAATTCATCTTTTCATTCTAGATCGAAACACCTTGATGTTTGATATCATTGGATAAGGGATGTTCCAGATGAAAAGTTATTGGAGCTTGAGAAAATCCATATGGACCATAATAGTTCTGATATGATGATGAAGACTCTACCAAGGGAGAAGCTTGAAAAATGCCGATTTATAGCAGGGATGGTGAATCCCTCCACATCGTCATAAGGGGAGATTTGTTAGCTGGGTTCACTCCCATTTAGAGGAAGCCCAATGAATTGCAAGCCCAAGGTTTGAGCCTATATGTCTATTCATATGGAGAAATAGAGTTTTTCACTATTACTATGTCGTAGCCGCTAAAAAAGAACGTTTTTTTGAGATGCAGTAACAAGAGAGAAAAAGAGAGCAGAAAATCTAGGTTTGATGAAGTACCTTATGCTGACGTCGAAGGTCGATTCGTGATTCGATTGTGCTGAAATTTTGGTCATGATAAGTTTTAAAGCTGTACGTTTACAATGTATGAATTTGAATTTGTTTTGAGTTCTACCCTATTGTAGGTGGTATGTGATTTATGCGTGAATCCAAATCAAACTTCAAGCTGGTAGGATCTTCGCGTAAAAATGGATTTGCACACCAGAAAATGAAGAATCCTCCTGGGAATTTCCTCAGGAAGAACCTCTGATGGTTAAGTGAGAATGGGAAAAGAAGAGGATGAAGAATTGAAGATGAGAGAGAGACAGAAACTGAGCGGGAAGGTTCGAGATCGGGATTGAAGATTTACTTATGAGAGGGCTTACCTGATTTGGACGTCTCGACTGTATACTTACATAGGTCAAACAAATCCTCAAGCCATTGCATTCGACATGTTACTTGACATAGTTTATGATTTTCTGATAAGCCGTCACTTCGATTAACCACCTTGAGCTTCTAGATTCAAGCCTTCTTAAGAGAAGCCCTTGCCACCATCAACGTAGAGCCCATTTATTTTAGCCATATCGGTTTTCGATGGACGGCTCCAATTGTATTCGGTCAGTGTTCGACGATGACGAGCTTCTTCGGTGGTTGGAACTGTGCACCACAATGAGAGAACGTCCTCCTGGGTTTTTCCTCGGGAGGACCATCCGATTATTAAGTTAGACATATGTGAGATGAGAGAGAAAAACAATATATAATAATGCATGAATTGGGCTTATCTATGAAGTTTCGGGCTTCCAATAAAATGCGGGGTTAATCAATATTTATCCACATGGTATGCATAGAAACTTGTATCGTTGAATGTGATACTTAGTTTTGTCAATTTATGCGACTATCCTTTTAAAATTTTATGTATCTCAAGAAGTCCGTAACATATCAACGTAAGACAACACCTTATAAGTAGTGCATCGGCACTTTGTTTCGAGAAGCTCAAAATTGGATTGCTCGAGGTCAATGCTTCACCTCTCGTATTAGAATAGAAGATTTATCTTGAAACTGGATCTTTGCAAACGTGGAAATTCTAACAGTAGATTCTCATTCCTAAAGTAACATAAGTGAGGCATAAATCGTCCACCTTACCGGTTCCACGTGAAATGAGCAAGGCGTCAGCCCTGCTCGCCCTACTGATTAACCCATGCACACTTTTAGAAGAAATGAATTTTTATTTGGTTTATTAAATTTTATCTGTAATTTTTGGTATAAATATATGAAACAATTGCCAATTTCTTTGAGTTTCATTCTTGCGAACATACTCCCCTAGCGAGATACTTGACGTGTTAGCTACAACATTGCACGGGTTGATACGCATAACGCCTAGTATCCATCGTTTACGACTAGGACTACTAGGATATCTAATCTCATTCGCTCCCCTAGCTCTTGCCTCTTAGTGTCAGTGTCGGCCCAGCAAAATGCTTGGGCCGTTTCAAAGAATCCATGATTCAATATATTTTCATAAAATTATAAAATTCGAGTGGTAAAACCTCCAAACAATCCCTTCTCCTAACAAGTTTTGCTTTTATGGAAGATGCAAGCTTTGAAAGACTTATAGTTCTAGGCAAGCAACGTGGGACTTTTCATCCCCATATTGTTCCGAGTTAACTAATTTGTGAAGGTTTTATGAAGTAACCTACCAAGGGAAGGGAGATTTAGCTACTACGAGGGCCTCTGTAGCCTATTCCCATCCTGTGAGGCGAGCTCCATAAATGCGTTCTTTATTTTAACGTGATGGTACTTGTACGCCTTGCACTCCCAATTTCTCACATATCTTTATCTTCTCTAGAATGAGGAATACCCTCTAGTTGCGTCACATCCTAGAGCGAGGTCCATACGAGGCCTAAGATGAAGCAATTTAAGGACATGCTTAGGTCCCAAAGTTTATTCTTTATTTAAGAAAAACAATAAAAATTGTCAAACAATCGTGGTAATAGTTGTTTTTAAAAAAAAATAATTCTAGGATGTTCAGCGTAGGCCCCGTTGCTAGTCATGGCCACGGTTCGGAACCGACCGGTTCCGATTCGAAACCGGCGGTCCCGGTTCGTGGCCAAGTATGAACCGGAACTGGCCGGTTTCGGTTCAGACTTTTCCTTTTCTTTTTCTTCCTCCGCCGGCCATAGCCGGGGCTGGCGGAGGTCGCTGGCCTCAGGCGAGGCGCCTGAGGGGTTTTTTTTTTTATTGGAACCGGCCCGTGGCCATGACTACCCGTTGCCCTCCAAAGGCCAAACACCTCGCCCGTGCCCATCACTAGATTTTATTAAGATAAAATTCATAAACTTGTCCTCTAATTGCCACTAAATAGGGACGTTCATGCATCTTCTAATTCCTAGTAGTTTATGTATAAACCACGAGTTCGGTTTTTGAACTTTGAACTAGCGCAAACTTAGACTCCGAGGCTACATAAAATTGTGTAAAATATGTCTTGAATTTTATGTGTTCGGTTCGATTCATAACCCGATCCGACATAATTTTTGCACGACCCAACAGTGGAGAGAAAATCGAGATTTAGTTCGTGACGCTTGGGCCAACTTGGAGCAAGCGAACAAATTTCCATGGCGAACCGCTCAAACTGGAGTAAACGAACTAATGTCTCGGGGGGTTCGGGGGCTATGCCCCCGAGGAAATTTTTTGGGAGCACTATTTATACTACGACTAGGTTTTCTCATTGATGTAGAGAGAATTTTTATTTTCAGAGAGTTTTGTGAGCCGTGAGGTTTTGTCGTTGTTTCGATTTCTGAAAACTGTATTCTCTTTGATTATAGTGCAATCTTGTCTTGCCTCGCCCGTGGACGTAGATCACCTTATGATCGAACCACGTAAATCCTTATGTTCTATATTTGTTTTTCCGCATCTGTTTTCAACAATCTGTCTATTCAGCTTTCAGGAAAGGAATTGCACCATATGCATGATAATGCGCCACGAGAAGTTTAACGTTCACCTAGCCTCGAGCCAGTCAAATTCGGAGGGCCACGACGTACATTGCGTCAAGGACTCGCCAAGCGAATACGTAGAAAACCCTACCCTCTAACCTCACGTCTCTCTCTTTCTTCTTCTCTCTCTGTTCGGTCGTTTTTGTCTTCCACCTCTTCCCCTCTCTTGATCTGCAGCAACTCGAGACCATGGCCACCACCCCACTCTCTCTCTCTCTCTCTCTCTCTCTCTCTCTCTCTGAGGTCAGCACCGCCTTCGTCAACCGCCATCGCCACGTCCACGTCCACGACCCCCATAATTCCGTCTTGACCATTTCCAGATCCTCCCTCTTCTCTCTCGAGCTACGATTTCGCGGTGGAACAAAAAGACAGAGAGCTTGCCATCTTGGTGCTCAGGTGATGGCGGCGACCAACGCGGCTTCGGGAGATGGCGACGATGAGGACTGTGATGGCACTCGGTTTCGTAACGAGGGAGAGAATCGAGATAGTTGCAATGCAGCAAAAACAAAGAACGGAAATCAACTGAGAGGGAGTAAAGGAAAAACAGAGGAGGAGAGAGAAATATTTTTTTTATTTGGTGATGTGGGGAATGATGTGGTGTGATTAGGCCTACAGAACAATAATAGAGTGCGCCAATCAGTGAACGACACCCGGGAGCAGCAGCCAGCTCCGGCTGCCGCGCCGGCGGCCAATTTGAGCCATATGGAAAATAAGAGGATGGAATAAATTTAGAAACTAAACCCATGAAGCTCATCGCCCACATGAGAGAATCGATTCTACGACAGAAGATGATTGTTGAAATGTCTTGTCCATGGAGAACGTAGGCATGGCCAAATCATCAAAACCTTCGTGATGACCGAATGTGAACCTGCTGCCAATGGACGACAATTCCAGCATTGGAAGTTCCCCTTCAAGTACTGCAAAACTTGACGCATGCTTGGCCTCATCAATGAGTCGGAGTGGGAACACGTCAACCCGAGTTTCAGCACCAACTCCATCTCTTCTTCCACAAACTCCGCCCCCAACTTCAGATCTCTTGCCTCGAGAATTGCACCTCTGTCCCAGCAAGAAAATACCCAGCCCACCAATATCACGTCCTCCGCGTCCCGAAGCTCTATTGACCTTCTCCCGCAGGTAACCTCGAGCAGAAAAGCTCCGAAGGCGAAAACGTCGGTGTTCCTAGTGGCCTTGCCGGTTTGCATGTGCTCAGGGGCGAGATAACCGAGCGTTCCTACCACATGAGTCGTCTGAGGGTCGGTCGCATGGTCGTATAGTCTCGCAAGCCCAAAATCTCCTAGTCTTCCATTTAAGTCAGTGTCCAGCAAGATGTTGCTCGCCTTTATATTCCTGTGGATCACCACTTGCTCCCACCCTTCGTGCAGATAAAGCAGCCCAGATGCCACTCCTTTGAGCACCCTGAATCTTTGCCTCCAATTGATGGTGACCTTTGGTTGGCTATGGAGGTACTTGTCGAGGCTCCCATTGGGCATGTCGTCGTAAACCAAGAGCAACTCCCCTTTCCGGCGGCTGTAACCGAAGAGTGACACTATGTTGAGGTGACGGAGCCGACCAGTGCTGATGATCTCCGCTACAAATTCTCTCATGCCTTGTCTCGATTCATGGGAGACCCTCTTCACCGCGATCTCTATCTTCGATGTGGGTAAGATTCCTCTATAGATCCGACTGAACCAACCGGCCCCTAATAGCTCTTGGTTTTGGAATCCTTCTGTCACAATGTAAAGATCTTTGTAGTTGAACCGGTGGGGGCCATAGTCCCTCTCCCAATCTTAGAGCACCTCGGCAAATTTCCGTTTCCTTCTCATCACGTAAACTACGCTCAAGATCAGCATTGATATGACGAAAAGAACCACCCATGGTAGCCCAATAGTCAATACCTTCGACGTCTCCTTTTTACCGATCTGAGGAAGCTTACGAAGTTGGGACAGGGCAAGTGCCGGAGCCTCTCCATTTACCCTGAAGCTCCAACCCATAACATATTGAGAAGTCACGACCACCAAACCAGTTGATGACGAGAAGCCAACATTCATCTTCTCGTTGATAATCGGCGCGAGATCTAGCGTAAGAGACAGGAGAGAAGTGTTTGGCTTTCGCACATTGATCGGAGCCAATGTTGTCGCGACCTCCCCGAACCGGCCCCGCCGACTATGGGGTTTGGCTAATGAATTACTAAGTTAAACCTAGCTCGAGCTCTCCCAAGCCCATACCAATTCGCGACTTAGGTTTAGGTTATTAACATGCAAATCAATTTCATTTAGGAGTCGCCACTAATCAATTTTTGGTAGGTCGATTAGACACCTAAGTAAAGCACGGGAGAAAAGCTTCACTTCTACGAACCAGAGATTCAACGGGTACGGAGACTTGGTTACACTAATCGACTAATTAGTGCCCTTTCGGTACCTAATCTTGTTCAATTCATCACCTAACGTGTTCTTACCAATCGGGGTCTCAAAATTCCGTTCCTAACTAAACTAACGGAAGCAACAATTAATATCTAAACCTAGACATACCTAGGCAACCACATGCGAGGTTAAATAAAATGTGCTATTCAAAGTGTGTGAACCGAGCGACGTGTGATCAAACATGACACTGATCATATAGTAGGGCAAGAAACCCAATTCCAAGAACCAAATGAAACTTCTGATTTTTGGTTTTTTTTTTTTGAAATTCTTTTTTTTCGGAATTTTTTGAATTTTTTTTGAAATTTTTTTGAAAATTTTTATTCGAAAAAACAAAATAAAATGAAATTCGAGTTTTTCTTTTTTTTAAAAAAAAATTTATAATTTTTTTTTAAAAAATATTAAAATATTAAAATATTAAAATAAAAGAAATCAGATCCGGGTCGGATCTCCACATCCGACCCGGACTGGGAACGACCCGGGCACGCCGGCCCGGGTCCAAAGACGAACCGGGCTCTTTTGTTGAGCCCGGTTAGAATTTTTGAAATTTTTGTTTTTTGAAGAAAAGCCCAGCCCGAAGTGCACATATTTTTAACAATAACAATAAATAACAGCCCAGCCCACCAAATTCTCACTCCGGCCCAACCGCGAAGGGCCCAAAACCCGGTCAGGCCCGCGAACCCGTCCCGAATCGCCAGAAACCCTACCCGACTGCGATCCATTCGCCCGACCCGGTTGCCAGCAGCCGACCCGACTCACCGCCGCACCGCGCCGGGGAGAGCTCGCCTGAACACCGCTCAACGCTCCGACGTGGAGCGCACGTCCGGCGACCGCTCCGACGGGGAGCGCACGCTCGGCCTCACGGCTAGGCCCTTTCCGGCCGTCGCCTGTCCGCGTTGCCACCACGGCGACTGGTGACTGAAACCGAACCGGCCGAGCCCCGACGAGGGGATGGCCGGCCACGAACCGGCTGAGCCCCGACGAGGGATTGGCCAAAATGAGCTCCCTGCTCGCGCGTCACCCCCCCTTTTGCGGACCTTCATCGTTCGCCGACGGTGAGCCGGCCCGATCGACTGCAAAGGGGGCGGACTGAACCTCTGTCCTAGTTCGAGAATGCATTGTGTACGGAGGAAAACAACGCACAGATCTCACTCAGGCAAAACATCAAACAGCTAGAGTGCGCGACGAAAACGGGAAATTTCGGACTCGATCGAGACTCAAACGTGCCCGGGGTTCACACAGAATAATGCACAGACAAGCAAGACTGAGTTCGAGGTGTCGCGGGCCGGAACTCGCGCGAGCCGGACGGCCGCGAGCTCCGGCCAGTGAACCCAAGGAACAGGGGAATGAATAACAGTAAACATGAGAGGGGGGTCGCCGTTGCGGCACTCCCTATCCGGCTTGGGGGCGGCGAACGACGGCGAACTCGATGGATCGGACTACGTCCGGTCGCCTCGCAAGCCCCCAAGCCAGAATCCTCGGGAAATTACCCTGAATCAAACCGAATTAGCTAAAAAGACCCGACGAAATCCGGGGCCGGAACCTACCGCGAGGAATGTTGGAGCTTCGCCGGCCGCGGTTGAGGCGCAACGGCCGTCGACGGGAGCCCGCTCGCCCTCGGTTCTCTCTCGCGCTCTCTGGAGCTCTCTCTCGCTCTCCCTGTCTCTCCGATCTCTCTCTCGGTCCCCCCCTCTGTCTCACTCTCCCTCGCCTTCGGCTTTAAGGACGACCGGCCACGCGGGGCTGGCCGGCAGGCGCGCATGGCCCCCTGCCACCGCCAGCCTGCGCGGCCGGCCTGCGCCCGACCCGGGGATCGTGCTGCTCCCTCTGCCACTGTTCCGGCCTCTGCTTCTGTTCATCTCCCCGTACCCCCCAGAAACGTTGACTGGGGGGAAGAAGAAGAACAGGCGCGGGCCGGGCCCAGGGGAAGAGGGCCGGCCCGCTCGGAAAAGAAAACAGAAAAGAAAAGAGAGGAGGGAGAAAAAATAAAATAAGGGAAAAAGAACATAAAAAGGAAATAAAAAAGGAAATGGGCTGCACTAAAAAAAAAAAGAAAAAGAAAGAATGGGCCGATGAACCCGGCCTGGGATTTTTTTTTATTTTATAAAAAAATAGGCCCTATTAATGCAAATGTGCCTAATGCCTATATGCCATGAAAATATTTTTGATTTAGGGGTTAAAAATTAAACCCTAAATGATTTAGCAAAATTTAGGTGTCAACAAATGTGACATTGTAGTCCACCCAAACTTGCATTGCTTTACCGCATTGCTTTACCGCTGCTTAGAGTCAAGTTCTTGAACTTCCCCCCATCAGCATGATACCCCGCTGGAGCTGACTTTGCTGATATCAACACGTTCAAGTCGATTCTAACATGATTGTCAATGTCCTCATTCTCAAAATCCTGGCGCGTGTCGAGTTCCACCCCGAACACATGATTGTTGGGGTCGCCGTGGTTGGGTTGGTTGAACTTGCCAAGGTATTTGCTCGGCAAGGACCCGGGGATGCCTCTCTGGGGCGTGACCACGAAGGCGATCCCATGGCCGCTCAGAGTCTTAAACTGAGGTCGGATTGCAAAGATGAACGTGGTGGAGAAAGAGAAGACGGAGGCGTTCGGCGAGTTCTTGAACTCGACTGAGTCAGGATGGAAGGCGTGGCCCTTCTGCCGTCTGGTCTCGTAGCCCAGATTCAGGAGGCCGGTGGGGGTGATCCAGGCCATCCCATCGAGGCTCAGATCATCTTATTGGAAACCGTTGTACACGAAACTGGTGTCTTGAGTGTAAGCCAAAACTGCTAGCAGAGAGACCAGAACAAGAATCTTGAAGAACATGGCTCAAACTTAAAGTCTGCTTAGCAATTAGCTAAAGAATGATGCACTTACAAAGGCTGTAAAAGTCCAAAAGAGTCTTTTTCTTACGATATTAAACAAATGATGCAAATTTGAAAAATTGCTGCTCAACGTGAGTCGTATGAATTGATGAATATCTTGGACTATCAATGGACGAATCCAAATGTACCCTGTTTATTAGGTAATTAGGACTTCAAAATTAGAAAGGGAAGAAAGGATTTGTTAGAAAGTGCAACATAAAAATTTAAATTGATAGGCGAAGAGATCATAATGAATATATAAACCATGTGGGATATGGAATTTGACTAACGGGTGGACTGATACCAAGATGAGAATAAAACGGAAAAAAGAATTGAGTAACTTATGTATTTCTTGTTTATTATGATGAATAATTCATCAAGATATTTATAAAATGACTATCTAAGACAACAAGATATTATGATATCAATTCTAGTCAATTAGTGATATGTATAATTAATGATATATGCGCAATCATGAAAGATATGGAGAATCTAAATAAATATCTTATTTATCTCTAACATCGCCTCAAATTCAAGTGACAAGAATCTAAATAATTTTTTAGATTTACACTCATTTTGGATGGAGTTATTAGGAATAGAAAAAGGGGATCTGGATAATTACAGGAGAAAAAAAAAAGAAAGGATTTTGTGCGGTTGTTAAGATATTAGAGAGGAAAAATAAAGAAAAAGAATGTATTATGATTGAAATATCCTTTTATGTATAAAATAAGGATATATAAGGACAACACAAGTGTCATGGGAAAATTACTAAAAAAGTCCTAAATCTTTTAATTTTATCAATTTAGTCCTAAACATTTTCACGTTTTACCAATTAAATTCATCCGGCTAATTTTAACCTGAAATCGTTGACATGGACGTGGACGATAGCCGTCTTACATGGTACAACTAGCACTAATGTAGACAATTTTTAAATTTTTGTTAAAAAAATTCTGAATTTTTTATTCTTTTTTTCTTCTTTTCTTTTTTCTTTCCTATTTTTTTCTAACCCTTGGCCGGTAAGGGCCGACGACCCTCGCTTGGTCTGGGCAAGGGCGTCGGTGCTCTCACCTAGGCCGGCGAGGGCCAAGACGCCTCGCCCAGGCCAAGTGAGGGTCAACCAGCGACCTCGCCAGCCTAGGGTTAAAAAAAAGAAAAGAAAAATAAATTAATAAAAAATCTAAAAAATACTAAAATATTATTATAAAAATTTCACATCAGCGCCGATGGTGTCACGTAGGACAGCTAAAATAGATATCAGCGATTTCTGGCCAAAATTGACCGGATGGATTCCATTGGCATATTAGGACTTTTTTGGTAATTTTTCCAAGTGTCATAACTTTCCTACAATGCTCACTTGAGTATAATAATTTTTTTTCAATTACTTAAGTGACATATTGGTTGAAAATTATTCACTTGAGTGCCTTCACTAACATATTTTAGCAATTTTGTCGTACATGGCTTTTTAAATAACAATTTGAATCTGATGTTGCTTTTTTTTTTATAAAGAAATTCAAATCCAAAATGGAAAATGAAGGAGACGACTTGACAGATGGGATTGAAAATGATGTCGCTTGAAGAAAGCAATTCTCTTCCACTCTCTCTTCCTAGAATTTTCTCACATTTCTTTCCTTTGTTCTTCTTCTACATCTTTTTATCTCTGCCATAACCACCGCTAAAACTATTGACACCCACGAGCTCCAATAGATGGATTTGGCCGCCGACGAACGAACAACTTCCTGAGAAAGAGACGAGTTCACCATCGTCGAAAGAGATGATGAACTTTCCCCACCTATTTCATCGGAAACTCAATAATTGTTGGAAAGAGATAGAGAGAGAGTGCATGCTCAATTATAAATGGTGAAGAAGACTTATTCAAGCAACACGAAACACTCAAAATGACTTTAATTTTGCCACAGTTCCTAAATTTCGGGTTAGGTTTGAAAAACATTTGTGATTTAGTCCAAATTCGTTAATATGGGGCAAACAAGTGGGCCAAACAACGTCATTTATGTACTATTGTGCTGATTTCATTTCTCTAGTGAGTCATGTTGAACTACTTATATTAAATTAATGCCTTTTTCAACTACACAAATCGCCAATGGCATTTAAGTGAACGATTTTTAATCAATGTGACACTCAAGCGATCGAAAAAAAAATATGATCCTTAAGTGAACACCATATGAAAATTGTGGCACTTATGATGTATTTTTCCTAAAATAAAGATATAAGTGAGGAAAAAGAATAAATTTGTTAAGTAATTCACAAATCCTTTCAAACCGTTCCGAATCTCTCCAAAGATTCCATATTTAGAGAGATTCGAAGGGATTTAAAATATATATAAATTGATCAATCCCTTCTAATTTCTAATCATCCCTCTTAGTCATTTCTAATCATTGACCTTCTTTTTCCCTCCATTCACACGCGATTGTGTTTTTGGAACCTTTCTCTTCCCACCTAATAATCATTCCTATAAAAACTAAATAGACAATCTAATCAAGAAATTACTTATATGTTTCTTTATTTATTTTGTTCTTTTTATGTAGTCATAACAATTTACATTATACCTTTCGTTGGAACAATTCATTATATATCCTCGGAAACTAGAAGAGATTTTACATGAATTTAGTGATGTGGTAAACTGTTATAGAATAACAAGTATGACTCACTTATTCAAATGACCACCAATAGTCTAGTCTTGTTACACCTAACAGTGCTCAATTACTAATGCCTAAATCAAGCTTTTATGTAGAGAGTGAAGGGTAATAACCTTTGGGCTATATTTTCTCTATCCCTAGTTGGGAAGATTCATTACACCACGCCTCTGATTGGTGAGTTACGATTATGGTCTCAGGGACATCACTTACATTTATATTTTGTAAAGTTGTAGGCATGTGATATTCATTGTTAGTTAGAATTGATAAGATAATATAGAATTATTTGGTTTTTATGTACTTATCCATAAATATAATATACGCAAAAGAAAAAATTAAGCATTTTCGACAAAGAAATAATTGACATCTTTTAAAATCTTTGCTTTATGCGATAGTGTAGATGAACTATGTTCGATCCGCCGGCCCACGTGGAAGTTCGGTTTGCATTCCCATAGCAATGTCACTAATCTGAACCGGGTAGGGTAGAGGTCAAGCCCACTTTGTCTTGCTCAAGCCTTTCCAATAATTACAAAATGATATAAAAGAGATCCTCCGGTTTGGATCAGGCCCATAAAGAAATCACTTGTTGATGGTGATGTACAAATTACAATCCTCATTGTAGGAACTTTTCAGGGAAAATTATTCAAAAAATCATAAAATTATTGTACAGTGATCAATTCTTTTCTAAACCTTTTAATTATACCAATTTAATCCTAAACCTTTTGACAATTTATCAATTTAGTCATTTCATCCAATTTTAGTTGAAAAATGCTAACGTAACAGTCTAGTTAGCATCGGCCTTTTTACGTGGCATGACTGACGCTGACGTAAACAGTTATTTATTTATTTATTTCCCCCTCGTCTAGCTACCAGTGATTATTAAGTTAGACATATGTGAGATGATAGAGAAAAACAATATATAATAATGCATAATTGGGCTTATTTGTGAAGTTTCAGGCTTCGATGGAAATGTGGGGTTCATCAATATTTATCCACACGGTCTGTATAGAAACATGTATTATTGAATGTGATACTTAATTTTGTCAAATTATGCGACTATCCTATTAAAGTTTATGTACCTCAAGAAATCTGTAACACATCAATGTAACACGATACCTTATAAGTAGTGGCATCGACACTTTGCTTCGTGCAGCTCGAAATTGGATTGCTCAAGTTCAGTGCCACACCTCTCATACTAGAATAGAAGATTTATCTAAAAAAAATGGAAATTCTAACAATAGATTCTCATTCCTAAAGTAACATAAGTGAGGCATTAATCATCCACCTTGCCGGTTCCACATGAAATGAGCAGGGGGTCAACCCTGCTCGCCCTACTGATTAACATGTTCACGCTTTTAGAAAGAAATATATTTTTATTTGGTTTATTCTATTTTATTTGTCATTTTTGGTATAAATATAAGAAACAATCGTCAATTCCTTTGAGTTTCATTCTTGCTAACGTACTCCCCAAGCGGGACACTTAACGCGTTATTTATAGTACTATACGGGTTGCCTAGCATTCATCGTTTACGGCTATGACTACTATGGTATCTAATCCCATTCGCCCCCTAACTTTTGCCTCTCAGTGTCAGTGTTGGCCCAACAAAGTGCTTGTACCGTATCAAAGAATCCATAATTCAGTATATTTTCATAAATTATAAAATTCGAGTTGTAAAACTTCCCAACATTCCCTTCTCCTCACAAGTTTTGCTTTTATGGAAGATGTGAGTTTTGAAAGACTTCAAGTTCTAGGCAAGCAACGTGGAACAATTGTTTTCCCTGTTTTTCATCTCCATATTGTTACATGTTGACTAATTTGTGAAGGTTTTACGAAATCTACCAAAGGAATGGAGCTTTCGCTACTACGAGGGCCTCTACGGCCTGTTCCCATCTTGTGGGCCGAACTCCATGAATGCGTTGCTTATTTTAACGTACCGGTGCTTGCATTTCTCGCACTCTCAATTTCTCCCATATTTTTGTTTTCTCTAGAAGGAGGAATTACCCTTTAGTTGCTTTATATCATGGGATGAGGTCCGGACGACACCCAAAATGATGCAGTTTAAGGACATGCTTAGGTCCAAGGTTATTCTTTATTTAAGCAATACAATAAAAATTATCAAATAATCATGGTGATAGTTGTTTTTCAAAACAAAAAAAAAAGTTAATTTGGGAAGTCAGCCCCGTTGCCCTGCAAAGGCAAAACACCTTGCCACGTGCCCGTCACTAGATTTTATTAAGATAAAATTCATAAACTCGTCCTCTATTTACCAATAAATTGGGACGTTCATTCCTCTTCTAATTCCTAGTAGTTTATGTTTATACCTCGAGTTCAGTTTTCGAACTTTGAACTTGCGCAAACTTAAGACTCCGAGGCTACGTTAATCTGTCCATTTAGCATTCAGGAAAGGAATTGCATCATATGCACAATAATTGCGCCGCGACGTACATTGCGTCAATGACTCGCCAAGAGAATACGTAGAAAACCCTGTCCTCCAACCTCGCGTCTCTCTCTTTCCTCTTAGTCTCTCTGTTCGGTCGTTTTTGTCTTCCACGGCCACCACCCCACACACTCTCTCTCTCTCTCTCTCTCTCTCTCTCTTCGAGGTCAGCACCACCTCCGTCAACCGCCATAGCCACGTCCACGACCCCCATAACCCCGTCATGACCATTTCCAGATCCTCCCTCTTTCTCTCTCTTTGGCTACTATTTCGCGGTGGAACAAAAAGACAGAGAGCTTGCCATCTTGGTGCCTAGTGATGGCGGCGACCGACGCTGCTTCGAGAGATGGCGACGACGAGGACTGTGATGCGACTCGGTTTCGTAACAAGGAAGAGAAATGAGATAGTTGCAGTGCAGCAAAAACACAAAACTGAGAGGGAGTAAACGAAAAACAGAGGAGGAGAGAGAATACTGTTTTTTCTTACTTTTGGTGATGTGGTGTGATTAGGCCTACAGAACAATAATAAAGTGCACCAATCAGTGAACGACCCGGGATCTTTCGCACGTGCACCATCTCAATTAGGTTATATTAATTTCTTTTGCAGCGCACTGAATTTCTGATGTAGAATCTTTCGCTCGGGCAACTTAACACGCTAAATTTTGGGTCGTTCTTTGATATGGAATAACGAGGCTTTCCTACTTCGTACTAACATCCCGAGTATCATAAATGAGTCGTACACGATATCAAACACACTGTTGAAATCTGTGGGGGCCTTGTCCTTCTCCGCATGTTCGTTTTGTTGTGACGCTTCCTTGGCCATAATTTCGCATCGTACGTCACCGGTTATTGACTCTTCGATGACCAACCAATACCGAACGCGACGAAACATCAACTCACGTTGACGGACGCCTTGGTCCCCTTCGGCCATTTGCTGAAATGTAGTGAATGGTGTACAGAGACGGGCAAATTGCAGAAGAAATTTAAGTCGCTGATAAGACTCGGAGCAATCAGTTAATCACACGTCAGAGGATTCATCCGAAAGGCCAGTTACAATTGTTTGTTTGTTAGGGGTGCACAAGATGGGACACTGATAATTGAAATTGCAAGAGTTTCGATTCCATGCCGTGCAAATCGTTTGGTTCATTATAGGAACTTCGAATCATCTTATTAGAATTATGTATTCAGTTACTTTCTTCAACCTCTACCTATGTTATTCATGATTGTTCTGGCAGTTTCTCTCCTAGCAAACACTGCACCGACTCATGAAATCGGCGATTTCACGTACAACATTTTCCAATCTGCGAATTTGAGCCTCGATGGTTTAGTTGCCCTCACTGGCATTGGCCTCCTAAAGTTAACCAATGGGACCAAAAATAAGAAGAGTCACGCCTTCTTCCCGGACCCCATCAAGTTCAAGAATTCATCCGATGGCACTGTTCACTCGTTCTCCACCACATTCCTCTTTGCTACAATTCCCGAATATCTAGATCTAGGGAGTTATAGCGAGATGTCAATGGGTCGCGTCTGGTCGGGGTTTTCATTTTACCCAACCCGACCCGACCTGAAATATTGGACATCTATGACCCGAGACAAGACCCATATATGATATAGCCACACGATTGGACCAGTCCGAATAGGGTCGGGTTGGGTCGGTTTCGTGTTTCAAACAATGAATTCTAGAAATTCTAGATTTTACGTTTTGAAATATGGTGCGGACGAAAGACCAGACGCTCGCGTGGACAACCCAGGTAAAAATCACTCGCAGACTCTCTCTCTCTCTCGTTAGTCTCTTCAACTTCTCCGAAGCGTAACACTCATCTTCTTCCATCACCGAGTCCCCATTATCTCCTCCTCCTTTGCCATGCAAATTCCTCCTCATTCAAAGCCCAGAAAAACCCATGTCGAACCGACCCTCGACTGCCCATAGCCAGCGCGAGACTGGCACCAGGCCTCTAGCAACGGTTTGTCCCCAAATCGCCACAGAACAAGACCCCTAGGGCCCTAGCCCCGCCGCTATGCTCTCAAGCTTCCTCCGGGGCCCGCCAGCTTCGGATCAATCGAAGGATGCCCCCGACGGCGGTGGCAGGGTCCAGCCCATTAATATCGAAAACAAAAATAATCGAAAACACAAAGAAGACGAAGGTGCTAGAGGAGGAAGAAGATTAGAACTCTCTCCCATTCGCCCCTGTGTCCGCCGCTATAGCTCGTGGACGCCGCCTTCGCCAAGTGGGGCTGCTGCTTCTGGGTGCCATTTCTCGACTCCTCCTCCTCCGACGAGGACCTACCACCATAGCCGCGCCCCCTCTCCTCCCACCATAACCCCCGCCCCTGTCCCCCCATCGCTGCGACCTCTCCCATGCACCACAGCGCCGCCGGAACCGGTCATGTCGATGGCCTTGGTGCGGTTGCCGTCGGACTCGATCTGGAACTCGGTCTCGCCCTTAGCGAGGCTATGGAAGCCCTCAGACTGGATGGAGGATAGAAACCGCAGAAGAGGTGAGGGAGTGAGAGAGAGATGTGGAAAGAGAGATCTCAAGAGTTTCATTATTTGGGCTATTGTTTGGGTTGGGCTTAAGTACCCAAGCCCAATAGATCCAAAACAATACCCAATCATTTTTTCCGTTATCCAAACAAGTTGAAACCTAATCTAATTCAATATGAAAATTTTCGGATCAGGTCGGGTCGGGTAATGTTTAATCGGGTTCTTTTGACACCCGTAGTCACAAGTTCACCTTTGTGATAGCTCCTCGTAGAGAATTTCCTGGAGCTCGGCCTAGTTATCACTTTGGTCTCTTCAACTAAACAAACGATGGCAAAGCCACGAACCACATTTTTGCGGTGGAATTTGACACGATTCAAAACAACGATTTCCATGATATCAATGAAAACCATGTTGGGATTGATGTCAATGGGCTGGTCTCTGTTAAATCTTCCCCTACTAGATACACTGAAAACAGCATTCAAGGCTTCAAAAACTTGAGTTTTATTAGTGGTAAATGTTATAATTTATATTATCTATAATGTGATCTCACATTTAGTTTATTATTGTCTATATTAATTAATTAAAATCCCTACTTTATGTGATAGTGTAGATGAACTATGTTTGATCTGCCGGCCCTTGTGGAGGTCCGGTTTGTATTCCTATAGCAATGTCACTAATATGAACCGGGTAGGGTAGAGGTCAAGCCCACTTTGTCTTGCTCAAGCCTTTCCAATAATTACAAAACGCTTCGAAAGCCTGAAAATCATATAAAAGCGATCCTCCAGTCTGGATGAGGCCCATACAGAAATCACTTATTGATGATGATGTGCAAATCGCAACACTCATTGTAGGAACTTCTTAAGAAACAATCCAAAAAGATATAAATCTATTGTACGGTGACCAATTCATTTCTAAACCTTTTAATTGTGCTAATTTAACTTTTGATCATTTACTCATTTAGTCCTAAACATTTTGACAATTTAGTCCTTTTGGCTAATTTTGGTTGGACAATGCTAACATAGCAATCAGTCAATGCCGTGCATCTTACGTGGCACGGCTGGCACTGACGTGGACAATTTTTGTAAATTTTTTTAATTTTATGTTTTTCTTTTTTTCCATCGGCTGGCCACCAAAGAGGACTGCCATCGCTAGACCCAACAAAGGGAACCTCACCTCTCATAAATCCAGGCGCGGGTGTCCCTCAGCTGAGGCCGGTGACCTCCATTGGCCATTGGCGAGGCCCGGTGGAGGGAAAAACTCGCTTATGTTCAGATTTCCTTTGCGATTTTTTTGACAATTTCTCAACGTTATTTTTTTTAGCCTGTCTAATACCGTGTCGAGTCTAACCTTTCATGTCGTCGCTGAGTTTGCACATCAAGTATCGGCTGCGCCTAGCCACACCAACTTGAGCACCTCAGACTCGCGGCCACAACCGTCTGTGGGTCTCACAATGCGAGCCACTAGGTGTCGAGAGGACCAGCCACCGGTAACTCCCACTACGAACCACCAAGCACTATCGAGCATCGCTTGCACCACCGTTGGCCACATTCAGGCCCCGTTTGGTTCAGCATTCCAAATGAGCATTTGGACTCTAAAGTCCCTTGGCAAAATGCAAATGGTGTTTGGCAATTTTTTTTACTCACTTTGGGGAGATGCAATTGCATTTCCAATGCTCCCCAAGGGACCTTTGGCCAATGCACCTTCAGAGATGCTTTGAGAAGTTGCATTTTCGGAATGTAACTTGCACTGTTCATGAACAGTGTCATGAACAGTGACCGAGGCTCCGCGCGGCCGGCGACCGCCGCCTGAGGGCTCGCCCGACCCCGGCGACCGCCGCCTGGGGGTCGCGCGACCCCGGCGACCGCCGCCTGGGGTCGCCGGGGGCGCGCGACCCTCGGGCGACCGCCGCCTGGGGTCGCGCGACCTCAGGCGGTGGTCGCCGGCGACCAGATCTGGCCGGCGGCGGTGGTCGGCGACCCCAGCTCCATCGGAGCCCTTTTTTTTAAAAAAAAATTGCAAAAGTACTTTGGCCTAAGTTAATTTTAAAAAAGACTTACCAAACACCAACTGCATTTTGGAAATCACCTTTAGTCCAAAGGTATTTGCATTTCTCCAAATGCATTCCCCCAAAGCCGAACCAAACGGGCCCTCACAAGGAGCTCAATCGAGTCCACCGTGCACCACCGGCTAGCCATGGCTAAGCCTCATTCGCAAGTCGTGATCAGGTCCGATTCAAATAAGATTACACGTGTTCAAATTAGGTAATAATTCTATCCTATTTGATTTAATTTTTTTAATTGCTTATTCCGGATAGATTTTGGTATTTAATTGATTTAATTGAGATTTTAGGCATTATCCAATTAGGGTATTAAAGATAATAGTTGATTTAATTACTAATTTGATCCATAAAGACATCATATCATTTTTTTGATTATTTCAACTCAATATTAGATAATTGTTGTGTGTAAAGATTGTGATAATCTTTAATATAACCTGTGAGACGATGGGTTATTTTTTAGATTATCGCAATCTTTTATTTCAAATCTTTGTGGTATGCGTGTGCGAATTGGGTAAATATTTGCTTTTAATACAAAAAATTTCATGTTTGAAGATATCCAAAAAAAAAATTTGCAATGCATATAATTAGGTTTGATAGATAGGCTTGCATGATAGGATTAGATTAGATATTTTCTAGATAGAATTGCATGCTAAGATATGTTTCTAAGTTAATATAGGATTTAGATTAGTCTATTTCCTAGCTTAAAATATATAATATCTCGCTTTAGGTAGATTTTTATTTTTATTAATTTTCAAATACGAATTTCAATAAAAAATAAAAAATATCGTGTGTGCGGTATAGATTAGGTTGCATCATCCATGCCATGTCATCATCATATGCCTCGTCATCATACCTCCCACATTATTGCTCGCATGTCATTTAGTAATTACATGTTAGGTCATTTAATTAAATTGTATGACATATAGTTTAGTTTTCATTTAAATAAGAGAAAACATTAAAAATATTTGAATGGAGTTACGTGTTAATTGAAAACCATATTTAAATTGAGTATTTATTTTTCTAATTAATATTGCAGATGCTTACGTTGTTTTGAGGTAAGTAATTTCTATCTTATCCTAGCAATTTATTTACCGCTTTGATTATTGGGTGTTTTAATAATATTTGTGCACCGCATGATCATCTCACATGTTAGTGGATAAGTTAAAATTGATTCAAGCTGCCTGCAAAATATTTTTGAAATAAAAGAGAAGGTATCGAAAAAGCATTAGAGTAATCTAGCATAATCAAGTTTTTGAATTCATAATCTTTGGTTCATTGAAGTAAATATCTCCTAGTACTTTACTTGGGTTTCTAATCGGCCCACCAATAAATATATTAGCAGCGAAGCCTAATTGAAAGTGATCTTGCATATTAAAAATTTGAATATAAATTGCAAATTGACATGGGCGTAGGAGAGCACGAGCTTGGTGTGAACTTAGTAATCCATTAGCCAATCCCTAGGTAGTACACCTTCGGGAGGGTCACGACATTAAGTTTTTCCTTTCAAGTTTTTCATCATTTTCTTTCATTTTTACAATAATGTACTTAGTTTTATATAGGAATAATGACACAAATGGTTCCTGAACTATGGCCTATCTAAACTTTTATTTTGTTTAATGTGGTCCTTGAACTTTAGCCCAACGTGCAATGTGGTCCTTGAACTTTCAATTTGTTTATTGTGGTCCCTAGACTTTTGATACATTTTCAACTTAATCCCTGAACTATATGAAAATATTCAATATTATCCCAAATATGTACCAAAAGTTCAGGAACCACATTAAATAAATTAGAAGTTCAAGGACTACATTGCACATTAGGCTACATTTCATGGATCACATTGAACAAATCATAAGTTTAGGAATTGTATTGTGCACTGGACCAAAGTTTGGGGACCATTTATGTCATTTTCCCTTTTATATATTATATCCCTATATCATATAACCACAATTAGGGATTTTCTAATTGTTATGAAGTCTCTATATTTTACATGGTATATAATAAGAACTAATTACATATTTATTTTGTTCAAAAAAGGAAATTCAAATGAAATATGATAAATTTAACGAATAACTCATGCTAAAATACATATTCAAACTTTACATGCTTGGAAAAATTCCCGCCCGTGTAATGCAAGGGCTACTAGTAAATATATAATAACAATAATATCTTCATTAAGGATTGCATCTAAGATTGATACATAGGACTCTAATTATAGGGGAATGATAATTTTCCTTCAAGAAATGCTTTTCTTGCATTCTTCACTCATTTTGCTGTCTCTTAATTATCCTTGTTCCTCTCCCTCTCCTCTCTCTTCATTATTTCTTTATTCAAATTTGTATTAAAGAAATTTGTGACCTTATTATTAACATAATATATAGAAAAAAAGGTACCGGAAGTCCATGAACTTTTTCAATTTGTTCAATCAAGTCCCTCAACTTTTTTTTTATAATAGGATCCCTAAATTATATGTTTTTTTTGTACAAGTTGATCATTCCGACAAAAATTATGGACGGAGATGCTGGCATGGCCTTAAGTGTTTGTTAATTGCTTATATGATATCCTACGTGGCATTTAAAAGTAAAAAATAATTTCAAAAATAAGAAATACTTGGAATTAATAAATATTAATAATTTAACAAAAAAAGAAATCTGAAAAAGAAAGAAAGGATAAACCTAGAGAGAGGTGACGCTTTTGGTCAGGGATTGCACAACCTCGACCACGGCTAAATCTAGCCTATGGTAGCTCGTCCCGAGCCAGATTTGTCTTGGAGTTTCGCAACCGTGACCAAGTCTAGATCTTGCCTAAGGTAGCGTGACCCGGGCCAAATATGACGTAGGTGAGGCAAACTTGGTCAAGCGTCGTTGGGGGTCACACGTCTCCGGGGGTTGCTCGAC
Source organism: Syzygium jambos (assembly GCA_031216235.1). Taxonomy (NCBI): domain Eukaryota; kingdom Viridiplantae; phylum Streptophyta; class Magnoliopsida; order Myrtales; family Myrtaceae; genus Syzygium; species Syzygium jambos. The sequence goes on from CM062230.1 coordinate 28,239,748, forward strand.
CCCAACGGTTGAAAGTGGGGGTCGCACGGCCCTAAGCTTCACTTGGTCAAGGTCACACAACCTCAAGCGAAATCTAAGCTAGGTCACACAACTTGAGGCCAGATCTAGCCGTACCTAGGGTTGCACAACCTTGGCCAAGGGAGGGATAGGGTCACGCGACCTAGATGACTGTTGAGGTTGGGTTGCAGGACCCTAAGTGTTGCCTCGAGGGCCCAAGCTAGACTTGGCCTAAAGTTGCTAGACTCGAGCCAAGGTTTAGCCATGACAGGGGTCGTGTGACCTCGGCCAGGTGTCAGCTATGGTAACTTGACCATGGAGATGATCGGTAAGGTCTGAATGGTCCTCTCCAACCTGTGGGCATGGGATGAGGGGAATATGTGCCAATAGGGTACTAGGCTGGAGGGGGGCCAGTATTAGCCTGCCTCGCCCTAAAATTCAACCTTGTGTACTTTTAGAAAAAAATACGTATTCTTATTTCTGTACTCTTTTATTTGTATTACTTGTTAAAAATTATAAAATAATAACAATAATAGTAACAACAATAACAATAACAATAACACAAATTAAAATTAAGAACAATCTCTTTTGCTTAAAATATTTGCTTTAGTAGGAGATCCAAGCTTGGAAAGACTTCTAGATAAGTAACGTGGGGCAATTGCTTTTTATGAATTTCCATCTTCATATGGTCCCACATTGACTAATTTTGTGGTGGTGGGGGCTTGTTTGGCCCTGTAAAATCAACCTATAAGAAAATATTCTTTTGAAAAAAATCCACTCATGACACCGGTCTTTCTTATGAAAAGTCAATTCCAGGGCGATGCCCATGGCCCCGTTTCCCTGCAAACGCAAAAGCAAACGCTCAACTTCGTCTTCTCATCACCGTGCATACCAAGAAAAATTCGTATCCTTGTCCTCTACTTGACGCTAGAACGGATCGTTCGTTCATGTTCTAATTTCTTAGTAGCTTAGCTTATACGAGTTCGGTTTTCGAATCCTGTAACCGCGCAAACTTCCGCTACATGACATTCTCTTAGACTCCGAGGCGACGTTAATCCATCCGTTCCGCATTTGGGGGACGAAATGCATCATTATGTATGGTATGCCATGAAAAGTTTTACGTTCGCTTTCTTAAAAGCCAGTCAAATTCGGAGGGCCACGAAGTAAAACATTGCGTCAACGACTCGCGAAGAGAATACGTAGAAAGATCCGACATCATGCCATCGCTGAACTAAGCTTACAATATAGCTGGTTCGAGGAAGACAAAAGAATTTTATACTCAACGCATAGGTCGCACATGCACTTAAAAAACCCTATCCTCGAACCTCTCTCTCTCTCTCTCTCTCTCTCTCTCTCTCTCTCTCTCTCTCTCTCTCTCTCTCTGAGGTTAGCACCACCACCGTCCACCTCCATAGCCACGTCCATGACCACCGCAACTCCGTCATGACCATTTCCAGATCCGTCCTCTTTCTCTCTCTTTGGCGATGATACGCCGGGCAACGAAAAGAGAGGAGCGAACGACGCGGCTACGAGAGATGGCGACGAGGAGCATCTGTTATGGGACTCGATGTAACAGAGGGGAGAGACGTGATTGTTGCAGTGCGGCCAAAAAAATGAAGAAAATGAGACGGGAGTAGAGGAAAATGAGAGGACGAGAGAGAAAAAAGATATTTTCGGCGATGTGAACACCGATCAGTGAACGACACCTGCGGTGGAGCAGCCAATGGCAGCTGCCGCGCCGGCAGCTAATTTGAGCCATATAAAATATAAGAGCGTGTATTTTAGCGATAATTACACGGACTAGTACCAGAAGGACTCATACAGCCTACGTATTCTAGATCTGCACATGGTCTCATCTTGCAACTAATCGATTTCTACAAGAGAAGAAAAATGCCAGTGGACACATATCGATGTTCCCCAAACACAGAGGATGGAATTAAATTAGAAACTAAACCATGAGGCTCATCGTCCACCTGAGAGATGCGATTCTGCGACAGAAGATGAGTGCGCAGATGCCTTGTACATGGAGGACGGATAAGACATGGCCAAATCATCAAAACCTTCACAATGACCGAAGGTTAACCCACCGGAGGCAAGGCCAATGGATGACAATTCCGGCATCGGAAGATCGCCCTCCAAGTACTGCAAAACTTGTCGCATGCTCGGCCTCATCAACGGGTCGGAGTGGGAACACATTAACCCGAGTTTCATCACCAACTCCATCTCTTCTTCCACAAACTCCGCCCCCAACTTCGGATCTCTTGCCTCGAGAATTGCACCTCCGACCCAGCAAGAAAATACCCAGTCCACCAATATCACGTCCTCTGCTTCCCGAAGCACTATTGGCCTTCTCCCGCAGGCAACCTCAAGCAAGAAAGCTCCGAAGGCATACACGTCGGTGTTCCTAGTGGCCTTGCCGGTTCGCGTGTGCTCAGGAGCGAGATAACCGAGCGTTCCTACCACGTTAGTTGTTTCAGGGTCGGTTCCATGGTCGTATAGTCTCGCAAGCCCAAAATCTCCAAGTCTTCCATTTAAGTCAACATCTAGCAAGATGTTGCTCGCCTTTATATCCCTGTGGATCACCACTTGCTCCCACCCTTCGTGCAGATAAAGCAGCCCAGATGCCACTCCTTTGATCACGCTGAATCTTTGCCTCCAATTGAGGGTGACCTTTGGTTGGTTATAGAGGTACTTGTCGAGGCTCCCATTGGGCATGTAGTCGTAAACCAAGAGCAACTCCCCTTTCCGGCGGCAGTAACCGAGGAGCGACACTATGTTGCGGTGACGAAGCCGACCGATGCTGATGATCTCCGCTATGAATTCTCTCATGCCTTGTCTCGATTCATGGGAGACCCTCTTCACCGCGATCTCTATCTTTGATGTGGGTAAGATTCCTCTATAGACCCGACCGAATCCACCTGTTCCTAATAGCTCTTGCTCTCGGAATCCTTTTGTCGCAATATAAAGATCTTTGAACTTGAACCGATGTGGGCCGTAGTCCCTCTCCCAATCTTCAAGGACCTCGGCAAATTTCCTTTTCCTTCTTATCACATAAACTACGCTCAAGATCAGCATCGATACAACGAAAAGAACCATCAGTGGTAGCCCTATAGTCAGTACTTTTGACGTCTCCTTCTTGCCAATCCGAGGAAGCTTAGGAAGTTGGGACAGGGCAAGTGCCCGAGCCTCTCCATTTACCCTGAAGCTCCAACCCAGAACATAGTGAGAAGTTAGGAACGGACCGGTCGATGACGAGAAGCCGACGTACATGCTCTGGTTGATGATCGACGAGAGATCCTGACTAAGAGACAAAAGGGGAGTCTGCGGTTTTTGCACATTGATCGGAGCCAATGTGACTTTGATCTGCTTTTCCGTGCCATCGTAGTCCACCCAAACTTGCATTGCTTTACCGCTGATTAGACTCAAGTTCTTGAACTCCCCACCGTCTGCATAATACCCCGCTGGAGTTGAGTTTGCTGATGTCAACTTGTTCAAGTCGATTCCGACATGATTATCGTTAATGTCCTGAAACTCGCTGTTCAGGATCGTGTCGAGTTCCACCCCAAACACATGATTGGTGTTCTTGCCGTTGTCGGTTTCGTTGAACATGCCGAGGTATTGGTTCGCCAGGGACCCGGGGAGGCCTCTCTGGGGCGTGACCACGAAGACGATCCCATGGCCGCTCACAGTCGCGTACTGACGTTGAAACGCGAAGACGAACGTGGTGGAGAAGGAGAAGACGGAGCCGTTCGGCGAGTTCTTGAACCGGACAGGGTCGGGATGGAAGGCGTGGCCCTTCTGCTCCATGGTGTCGTTGGTCAGCTTCAGGAGGCCATTGGAGGTGACCCCGGCGATCCCATCGAGGCTCAGCTTGGCCGATCGGAAGCCGTTGTACACGAAACTGGTCTCTTGAGCGTAAGCCAACACTGCCAGCAGAGAGAGCCCCACAAGAATCTTGAAGAACATGGCTCCAGCTCAAAATTCTGCTCAGCAATTAGCTGAAGAAGGATGCAGTTAAGAGGGCTATAAAAATCCAGAAGAATCTTTATCTTGCAACGTCAAACGAGTGGTGCAAATTTCAAAAATATCTGCTCCACGTGAGCCCAATGAATTGATGAATGTCTTGGACTTTCAATGGACGAATAAAACAGTGTCCTGTTCATAAGGCAAAGAGGACCTCACGGTGAGAACGAGAGAGTTTCGATTTCGTAATTATTTTGGGTAAAATGGGATTTAATAAATCCGGATGGTCATGCACAGAAACGTGGTGGTGAGCTATGTAGGACAGAGACTGCCACGTTAACAATTTTCAAACGAAAATTGATTTGAAGAACTATATTGGACTTTCATGTAAAGATTTAAGATTAAATTTACAAAATTAAAAACTTTAAACTGAATTGACATTCATGCAATAGTTTTACGATGAATTGGATAAACTTTTTCCCTTTTTTCGATACGTTCCCTTAAAAGGTTATGGCATGATCATAGTGGTCATTGTATAATTATGCTATACTTAAATGAGAATGTTTAACGTGGAATATGGTGAGCGGTGAATTCGCCGATGGATGCTAGTTTTGGCCCTAGTTTGTGGACCATAAAATTGCTAGGTAAAAGTGGGAAAATATTAATAAAGAAAAAGATAAAGAGATGGCCATAGAGCAGAGGTTGAAAGTTCTAAGTGGCAGTTGATTAGTCTATTTTTATAAAAGCATTGATAATTTAATATTTTTTTTGAATTAATAATTTAACGTTGCTTCTTTTGTACAAGTCCATCGAAATTTCATTTCGTTATATATCTGAGGAACAATTTGGAAGAAGTAAAATTCTTTTCTCCAATAACTAGCAAAAATTGCATATGTGTGTGTGTTAAAGGAAAGAAGAAAACAATTTAAATTGCGTTGAGAGAGTGATAAAAATGAAAATTAATACAGGAAAGAAAGTTAATTAGTCCATAAATGACAAATTTAAATTCAATTTTAGGAAATAAGATATTTTATCTATTTGGTTATACCATATCATCACAACACAGCTTAACAATCCACCCGAAATTTTATGCATTTCTTAGTGATAATTTGAGATTGAAATCAGCTGTAAAAAGTAATATATTTTTTATATAGAGAACACCCATATACTTATTAAAAGAAACTTTAAAGCTATGGACTTTGTTTTTCTTGTTATGGATAAAAGGGGTGGGGGAGGGCGACCAACATAATTAACTTCTTAGCATCACTACGAGGGTTTCATCCTGTTACATAAAATTTTGTAAATTTGTCATAAAAAAAACTCAATGGTTTCAAATAGTAATTAAAGTTCAATAGAGGGTGATTGATGACCAATTAAATCATTAAATTTAAATATCATTCTATATTAATTTATCAAGTGCTAAGTGCGCGTACAACTGCACGTGGGTATTATGGGGTCTAGCCGATAGCCCATCGTCTTTGTTTGAACAAAGTTAGAAGACATCTCCACTAATATAGTGGTCCACATAATCAAAACTTTCATATGTGAAACAAGGAAAAGTATTATTTTGTTTGTTTTACAAACAAATAATCAACAGGTTATAGAGGTACTTGTCAAGGCTCCCACTGGGCTTGTAGTCGTAAACCAAGGGCAACTCCCCTTTCCGGTGGCAGTAACCGAGGAACGACACTATGTTGCGGTGACAGAGCCGACCGATGCTGAGGATCTCAGCTATGAATTCTCTCATGCCTTGTCTCGATTCATGGGAGACCCTCTTCATCGTGATCTCTATCTTCGATGTGGGTAAGATTCCTTTATAGACCCGACCGAACCCACCCCTCCCTAATAGCTCTCGGTTCTGAAATCCTTTTGTCGCAATGTAAAGATATTTGTAGTTGAACCGGTGTGGGCCATAGTCCCTCTCCCAAGCACCTCGGCAAATTTCCGTTTCCTTCTATCACATAAACTACGCTCAAGATCAGCGTTGATATGCCGAAAAGAACCACCCATAGTAGCCCAATTGTCAGTACTTTCAACGTCTGCTTTTTATCGATCTGAGGAAGCTTAGGAAGTTGGGACAGGGCAAGTGCCGGAGTCATGCCATTTACCTCGAAGCTCCAACCCAGAACATAGTTAGAAGTCACGACCCAACCGGTCGATGACGAGAAGCCGACATTCATGTTCTCGTTGATAATCGACGCGAGATCCCGTGTAAGAGACAGAAGGGGAGTGTTTGGCTTTCGCACATTGATCGAAGCCAATGTGACGTTGATCTGCTTTTCTGTGCCAACGTATTCCACCCAAACTTGCATTGCTTTACCTCTGATTAGAGTCAAGTCTTGAACTTCCCCCCATCTGCATAATACCCCGCTGGAGCTGACTTTACTGATGTCAACCCATTCGAGTCAATCCCAGCGTGATTGTCGTTGATGTCCTGAAACTCGCTCAGGATCGTGTCGAGTTCCACCCCGAACACATGATTGGTGGCGTTGCCATTGTTGGTTTGGTTGAACATGCCGAGGTATTGGCTCAGCAAGGACCCAGGGAGGCCTCTCTGGGGCGCGACCACGAAGGCGATCCCATGGCCGCTCAGAGTCTTAAACTGAGTTCGAATTGCAAAGACGAACGAGGTGGAGAAGGAGAAGACGGAGCTGTTCGGCGAGTTCTTGAACTGGACTGGGTAGGGATGGCAGGTGTCACACCCCAAAACCTACCAAGATGGGGAATGACACGGCCGTCCTTTCGCCCAAAGGACGCAGCCTCAAACCATCCAAGAGTCCCAAAGACATCGCTCTCGTTCTATTGGCTGCTAAACAAAGAACCTGAAAGGTTGGGAAAAGAGGGATGAGCAACCACAGCTCAATGAATAGTACATCTCTTCTAAGTAGATCGAGTAATCACTATGCATGTGTACAAAATAATACCAGAACTTCAGAAGTCAAACTCAAGACATAAAATACATATCGAGTCATATAAGAGTTGTTTCATTTCATCAAAACTTTATACAATTCAGAGAAATACTCATTTTAAATCATCATAAACATCAATGGTCAAGTCCATTAATGAATCTCATCAAAAGCACATGCCGATGGTCCATTCCATTGGCCAATCTATTGCTCAATATCAAACCATGGTCACGACACAAAGCCTTGTGACAAGGCTACCAAGATTCCCCCCTTGGCAAGGTCTCCACCTACAAAGCCGGTGGCTCGGCCCAGAAGGATATCCTAAACCCGGTATGCATACCCTCAAAGCCCCTCATTGGGCTCACAGCAATATTGAGCATCAAACAATCATCATTCAATATCAAAAATCCAATAATCCACAATACATTTCACAAACCAATCATACAAACTTTCGTAACTCAGTTCATCCGATAGAAATACTTTTCGTAAAGCATTTCTCGTATCATTTCACAAATCAAATTTATAAATTGATAAGCATAACCTTTTGTAACGTTTTTCATAAAACGTTTCTCAAATCATCTTTGAACTCATTTCATAAACCAATTCGCAACATAATACACATGTATCCGTTAACAATAATTTTCCTAAAACCATTATCAAATTTCTCAAATCGTTCTCAAATATCAAACTGGTAGTAATTGCCCGATCCAGGCTTTTATGCAACAAATATGCTTTAATAACTTATACGATACTCAAATCATTATCACTTCCAAAATATGAGTTTATAAACTCGAAGAAGAGATAGCACCACTCACCTGGAATCTCCAAATATTAAATAACCACGCTCACTCGAACCGACGATATCGTAATCCTAACAATTAAATAAGAAACGACATCAAAACTAAGTAAAAAAACTACGAAACGGCTAAACGACGCTTAAACGCTAACAAGACAACTCAAAGACGCCCACAAGTCGCTTCTCCAAAGCGATTATCTAAACCGTTCGCAACGCGGAGTTTAAACGCGAAACTTGATCGTACCATAAATTCCTCCACTGAACTCCGTTTCAAGCGAGCTTATTGTCAATAGAAAGCTTATTCAGAGTACTACAGGAACCCTAACTTGGCAGCCCCAAAATCGAACCGAAAACCGACGAAAATCGGCCTAAAAACCACTGTTTGCGCACTGTTCACTGCGCGCACTCAAGTTCAAAAATTTATATCTGGCAAACTGTAAGTCCAAATCAGGTTCCGTAAAATCCCACGGCTCCACGACACCCTAAACTACCAATTCTATAAATATTTGCAGCTTAACGACTCAAAAATCAGACTTCGCCGCTCGAATTTCCCAAAATTCTGAATTTAAACCCTAAATCGGAAAACTTTTCCGATCGGATGAACGAGGGACACGAACGCTTACCAAGTGTTGCGATACGAAGGTGATCCGAGCTGGCGAGGCTCCGGTGACGTGAGCCCTTCCTCTTTCTTCTTTTTCCTTTTCTTTCCCTCTCTCTCTTTTTCTTTCTTCTCTTCTCTTCTCTTCCCTTTTACGCGCGAGCTCTCGGTTAAAAAGAAGAGCTGAGCATCCACTGTAGATACTTTTGACCTTTTGACTTTTTGACCCCCCCCCCTTTTTTTTTTTAAACCAAATATTACAGCAGGCGTGGCCCTTCTGCTGTTTGGTGTCGTAGCCCAGATTCAGGAGGCCATTTGGGGTGATCCCGGCCATCCCATCGAGGCTCAGATCATCTGTTTGGAAACCGTTGTACCCGAAACTGGTCTCTTGAGCATAAGCCAAAACTACTAGCAGAGAGACCAGAACAAGAATCTTGAAGGATATGGCTCCAACTTAAAGTCTGCTTAGCAATTCGCTAAAGAATGATGCACTTACGAAAGCTATAAAAGTCTAAAAGAGTCTTTTTCTTACTACATTAAACGAATGATGCAAATTTCAAAAATTTCTGCTCCACTTGGGTCGTATGAATTGATGAATGTCTTGGACTATCAATGGACGAATCCAGTAGTGCCCTGTTTATTAGGCAAACAGGACTTCAAAGTGAGAAAGAGAAGAAGGTTTTGTTAGAAAGTCTAATCAAAAGTTTAAACCGATAAGTGAAGAAAGACTGTATGTATCTAAGCAGTATAGACAAGAGGTTCTTTTAACATTTCTCTCATGTGCCATCCGGCCATGTGGAATTTGATTAACGAGTAAACACACAGGCGTAAGGGGTAGTGAATCTGATACCAAGATAAGAATAAAACGGAAAAGAGAATAGACTAATTTCTATATATTCCGATTTATTATGATAAATAGTACATCAAGCTTTATGAGATGACTATTTAAAGTAACAACATATTATGATATCAATTCTCATAACTCAGGATATGCACAATCAATGAGATATATGCATAATTCTGAAAAATATAGAGAATTAAAGAAAATATCTTAATTATCTCTAACACCCTTCAGACTCAAGTGACGTCAACTGGAGTTTGAATACATTATTGTCAACTTATGGAAGAAAAACTGGTCCAGCAAGCTAAGTGACAACAAGTTGACGCGGTTGCGGTGCAGGGACAGCATCAGAGGTCGATGTGGCTACGGCGCAAGGTTGCAAAAGAAATTGAAGTGGCTACTGTGCAAGGACAGTAGAAGAGGCTGACAGGTTACGTGGTAGGCTACTAACATGATCGATTTTGAGAGAGGGATATTAGTAGTTATTGAAAAAGGGAATGACATGAGATGAGATGTGTGTTCCGAGTGTGCACCCAGTGCAATGTGAATCCAGTGCACTCAAAGTCTCCTCACGATTGCCTAAGATCCAATACCAAGATAAGAGTAAAGCGAAAAAAGAATGGAGTAATTTCGGTATATTTTGATTTATTCAGATGAAGAGAATATTATTGAAAAACCTCCTTACATATTTTGAGAATGACAAAATTGTACATGATTTATAACAATTTTGATAGTTGTAAGATGCGTTTATGTTCTAGGTAATACTCACGTTGAAAAGATTCCTAGTGACTAGGGCTCATGTGGTTCAACTTTACAAATGAGCTTTGGGAGAATACAAATACCTTTAGCTTAAAGTCCATTGGGAAAATGTAAATTGTGTTTGGTAAAAAATCCTTTGTGAAGTTACTTTGGTCCAAGTACTATTTGGCAAATCTCTTTTTGCAAAGAGCTTAGGGATTTTTTTTTTTATTTAAAAAAAAAACTTACCCTTCGCCGGAGCTGATAAAGGGCTACAGCTGCCAGCGAGCCAAATCTAGCACTGGTGGTCGTTGCCCGACGTTGGGCGACCCCTGGCGAGGGTCGCGTGACCCAGGGCGACGGCCGCCTGGGTCGCGCAACCTCAGGCCTCGTCGCCTGTGGTAGCATGACCCAAGTGACGGCTGCCTAAGGTTGCACGACCCAGGTTATAGTCGCTTGGGGTCGCGCAACGCAGGTCACAGTCACCTGGGGTCGCACGATGAAAGCGACCATCGCTTGGGCGATCGCGCAACCTCAGGCGACCATCGCCGAGTTTGTGCAACCTCATCGGCCCTTTGCTGTCCTAATTTGGCATCGTCGGTTAGCCAGCCGCTCTCACGCAAAGAAGATGAACAGTAATAACGAGGGGCAAAATTGAAATATTAAAGAATTAGCAATGCTAGTTTGGAAAAAAAAATTGGTTTCAGCATTCCTAATGCTGGCTTTCGGCCAAAACCCCATTGGGAATGCTTGTTAAATGCCTCAACATTTCCCCAAGAGGCTTTCGAGGCCAAAAGCCCCTTGGGAATTATAACATCCTCAATTTCAGTCCTTAGGAAATGGTTATGGTTTAAATTTGGTAGTTTCCAATTTGAATCAAGTTTTACTCTTGATTTGGAAAACCCAGTTTCAGATCCTTCTTACCCCTTTCGTTTTGTTATTTTTGTGGAGACTTTTGTGATCCGAATTTATAAATACTTCCTTCTTGAAAGTTTCTCCAAATATCTTGACGTTTTACATATTTTAATTTCAAAATTTTTGGACTTGATATAAGTAGTACGACAACCTCATTTCCAAACCGTGTAAAACTGTCCAGAATAGGTATTTCGGTGATGTTCATACTTTCTTTATTTTCTACAAGCTTTTCTTGGCCAATTTTGGAAAATTTTCCTTCACAAAAGTTGTTGAGAACTTATTTTTTATAACATATATAAATTTGGGAATTTTTAGAGATGATTTGGATTCTAAAAAGAGTTACTTTGAGAAGCAAGAATTCTGTTCCAGCGAATTATTTTTAGTCTATTTTTGAGCTATTAAAAGTTGTGTTTATAGAAAGATTTAGATTTCATATTCTTCATGAGAAATGTTTGTTAAGGTCTTGTTTATGACATATTCAAATTTGGGAATTTTCTGAGTTTATTTTCCATATTTTTAAGCTCGATTTCTAGAACAATGTAAAACTATCCGGTTTTGTCAAATTTCAACGATTCATCATTTTCTATATGAGAACATTGAAATTTCGTATTTATGTCTTCTAGTGGTTTAATGTGCACCTTCTGAGCTTTCAAATGAGCTATGCTAAGCCCTGATTGAAGGTCGGCCGAGGGAGAAGCCGAGAGAGAGAGAGAGAGAGAGAGAGAGAGAGAGAGAGAGAGATTTAGGCCATCAATTGCTTAGATTTTGCTAGATCTCCTCGTCATTTTATTTCGGTCTATCTTCATTAATGCCATTAAATGGCCCTTGACTTAGAAGCCCCGTTCATGATGACAAGCCTTAATTAGTTGGACTTTGGAGGCACCATCATCATGACATGCTTTAATGGCCATTATTACTCTTCACTTTGAGGCCCCTTAATAATGAAGAGCTTTAATGGCCTTGAGTAGGGACAAAGAAAGAACTTCTATAAATAGGAGAAGACACCACTTGTATGGGCACCCTCAAGCTCTCTCATGCCACTCTCTCCATTCTCATGCCATCACCATCTTCTTCTCATTTCACGCCCAAGAAAGAGAGACCCACCGAATCTTCCCTTTCTTTGTTCGGCCAAACAAGAAAGCTCACGTCCAAGAACCGATCACGACCCCACCTTCCACGTGCTCAAGCAATACGCCAAGAATCGCCCGAGACTCGTCAAGGCTCACGTGCTCACCCCATCCCAACTGTTTTCTCTAGTTCTTGTTTTATTCCGTTGTGTAAGTAAACTTCCTAATATCGGGAAAGGAAATTGTGATGCGTTGTGACACGGTTTGCTTGGACCGTTTCTCGGTCGTTTAGTTGGTCATAGTTGGTTCAATTCCTTGATTTGATCATGTTTCATGTTTGATGCTTGTCTTGAGTTAGAATCGAGATTTGGCCGGTAAAGTGCACACGTTATAGCCATGCATGGTGTTCTCTTGTATAAACTTTGCTATTGATCTGTTATTGATGCGGGTGCGGTAAGAGCCGACTTATGTTAACAGCGATCCCCTCGTCCTCACTTGATATTAGTAGGTTTACTTGCTGAGTCTCCCCGACTCATCCCCCATTATTTCCTTTTCAAGTCCAAAGAATGGTGTCTCCCCCGACCCGGTTCAGCAACCCCGTGGAAATAAGAGCCAAAGTGCTCATCATGATAGATGCTCGAGAAGGCCAAGCCTACCGCCGGATCATGAAGTATGTGATGGTCGACGAGGGCCTAACGGATTTAGTGCATTACCTGTACGTAGCATGGCATGGCTACACTGACGGAGAATGGGTTGGACTCCCATGTGGGTTCAATGGACCTTTTTACGGCGCAGGCGGGCCGACCCCGGGGCATGCCATGGGTGGGGTGTAGATCGGCCATGCGAACGGGAAGCGAGGAGGAGATGTGGATGTAGTTAGAAGCGAGAAGATGAAGTAAAGGGAATATGATCACCCAAGCCGAGTTTTGCTATTCATAGTCGACTAGGAATAGATGAGCTTCTAAAATATGCGTGTGAAATATGTGATGTTTGCCATGGTCCGAAGGGCTTGTTAAAATATGTTTGCATGTATTGTAAACATAAGGTTTGCTCACGATACTGCTTGTCTAAATTCCGCTGTTGTTCTAAATGAGATTGTCCCAAGTTTACATTTTTGCTTGTGCTTATTAAAAAGATAACAATAAACGAGACGTCACGTTAATGACCCCGAGGTGGGGGCATTATAGGAATATTGAACTAAACGGGGCCTAAAAGACCCATATGAACAAGTCTAAAAGAATCGGATATTAATATTTGGCTTGGGAGCATCAGGGGCTTCTGTCTACAGAATCCACCGTATAATTATTGTTTTATCTTGACATGGATATCATCAAATAAACTGCGTGGATATTAGCAATTGAACTACAAAAAAACTAGCAAGGTAACTCAATGGAAATCAGCTAAGTTACTGCGTGGCTATTATAAAGGATTATACTTGGATATCAGCAAGGCAAACACTGGATATCAGTAAGGAAAAAGGCTGGATATTATCAAAGTTTACTTGAATATTAGCAGGCCCTGAACATCATCAAAGTAATGCAATGACTGAACATCAGGAGAATACTTTTTATACCTACGATGACAATCTTGTCACAAATATTGAGACTATTATACTGAGATATTTTATCTCATCACAGATAGCTTGTGATCTGGTATGGATTCCTTTCTTAAGAAAATGTTGATTGACCTTGCACCCTGAGATTATCTTTGTGACATATTTAATCACGCAAATTATCCTATTGGATTAACAATCATTGCAAAGACAAGATTCTTTTTATAATTATAGAACTCTACTTGTGGAAACCAAAATTTGTTTATATAGGCGACCAAATCAACGGCTACCCTAATCTTCTTGTCAATTGTCCAACGGCTAGCTTAGAGACTGATCCTCGCGAAGATTGCCCAACGAGAAGTTTTGGATGCTGAGGAGTATATAAAAGAAGATAAAGATGCCAAGGAGAGATAGATCAAGAGAGCACAAATTCCAAAGTTCAAGAAAGCCTCACATATTCTTATTTGTCTGTTTTGAACTTATAGTTGTAATCATTTGAGAAGAAGTGACAGAGTGATGTTGTGTGCTTAGGTGTGAGATTGTGAAATCTATCAGCTTGAGTATTAGCAACACTTACTTTGTAGAAAAGGGCTTAAGTGTTAGCAGGCACATGCAACTGTAACTTCTCATCGATTATAGTAGAATCTAGCAAGTAGGCTGTCAACGTGGAAGAGTTGATATAGGCATACACTAAGCCAAGCCACTATAAAGCTCTATGTGCAAAGTCTTCTATCTCTATATTTACATTTCCTTATTGCTTGATAGAAATATTGCACTTAATAACTTGGATATTACCAGTTTCTGATAATACTCATAGTCTGTTTTGTTAACACTTGAATATATTCACCTTGACATCTCTAATTCCGCAATAATTGTCAAGATCTTGTGAAATCACCTATTCACCCCTCTCTAGGTAATATTGTTAGCCTACTTCAAACATTAACCTATTTATAGGCTATATGAGATGACTATTTAAGACAACAGGATATTATGATATCAATTCTAATCAATTAGGGATATGCACAATCAAGGGAGATATATGCGCAATATTAAGAGATATGAAAAATCAAATGATTATCTTATTTATCTCTAACATCATCAAAATATCTCACATGACTTGATTATGAGATTTATATGCTCTTTGTATACTTGTGGTCTCCTCCACCGATCAGTTAAGCTTTTGGGTTGGAGATTTTAACATGTTATAAAGCTAGGTTTTGTCCTAATTTATTTTTTGTGTGTGCGCCGGTTCTATTGATCAATTTAATGTGTCATTTCTAATCTGGCTTGTATGTGTCCCACATCACTTGATTATAGAGTTTATATGCTATTTATATTGTTATCTCCCTTCACCTGTAAACTTAAAAAGATTAGATGTTCTAAATTACTGCATTTGTGGCCGCAAAGACTCTGAATGAACAAATCCGACCGATACTACTGAGTAGTTCACAATCTAACTGCTTTGGACATTGCGAGAAGTCGCATACTCCGAATCAGAGAACGACTTTTTGTCACAACTAAATGTGGGGGGAGAGAGATTCAATGAAGGTGGGCGTGACAAAATCAAAAGCCCGTCAATTTTCTTCCGATCATAAATGTGATCGTGCCATTTGTAAGACAAGTGGTCCAAGAGAATATTTGAGGTAGGATAAAAAGAAAATTGGAAAGATGAAGGCCACAAAAGTCCACCGTTTCCGTCACCATTTGTAGGCTGGTCTGTGCACGGTCCATGAAAGTTCGAGGAGGAAGTCTTGCTCAAACGTTTTTGGGACTCTTGTGGTCCATAATGAATGGTTGCCTCATTCCTGGTCTTCTTGAGACACTCCCCATAAGATATTTTGTGTACCTAGGAATGTAACAAGAAATAGCATGGGCAAATCTTATGGTATGTGAGAACTTGTATTGAACTTTCCAGATTCACACTTGGTTTGAATGGTGTGATTAGATAGAAAAAAAAAATGAGATTTGGATAATAACGAGAGAGATCAAAAAGGAAAAGATTTGAAGAGGCTGAGTTATACTGTTGTTAAGATACTAGCGAGGGGAAAAAGGGAAAAGAATGCATTATGTTATAAACATCATCGCCACTGCTATGAGGAAACCGATTCTTCTCTCTCTCTTCCCAGAGTAGTCTTTCTTGTCTCTGCTCTTCTTCTACCTCTTTTTTTCTCCGCCATAACCACTGCCAAAACTATTGACACCCACGAGATTCGATAGATGGATTTGGCCGCTGACGAACGACCAACTTCTTGAAAAAGAGATGAGCTTTACAGTTGCCGGATCCGCTGAATCGAAGACCATCACCAGCGTCAACAGAGATGATGAAATTCTCGACGTACTTCATCACAAGCTGAATGGTTGTTGGAAAGAGATAGAGAGGGAGCGCCTGCCCAAGTATAAATGATGAAGAAGACTGATTCGAGCCATTCAAAACACTTCAAACTCCTTCAATTTTGTTACAATTCCTAAATTTAGGGTTAGGGTTTGACAAACATTTGTGATTAAGCCCCCATTGGTTAATTTGAGGCAAACAAATGGGCCAAACAAGTCGTTTATGCACTATTTTGCTGATTTTATTTTACCAACGAGCCACGTCAGACAATTTATATTTAAATTAATGCAACATCAGATTTTCCAGCTATACAAATCGCTGATGGCACTCAAGTGTACGATTTTTAGTCAATGTGACACTCAAGTGATCGAAAAAAAGTTATAATGAGCACCATACGAAAGTTATGTTCTAATTATATTCTACTAATCATTCATATAAAAACTAAATAGATAATTTAATCAAGAAATTACTTATATTTTGCATTTTTTTTGTTCTTCTTATATAGTCATAACAATTTACAGTTAATTATACTTTTCATTGGAACACTTCATACATATCCTCAGAAACTAGAAGAGATTTACATCAATTTAGTGATGTGGTTAACTGCTATAATACGCTTATTCAAATGGGTACCAACATCTGGCCTTGTTACACCTAACAATGCTCCATTACTATTGTCTAAAACAAACTTTTTATGTAAAGGGGTAATAATCTTTGAGCTCCGTTTTTTTTTTCTTGGTTTGGAACCTTTGGGCTTTGTTTACTCTATTCCTAGTTAGAGGAGTCCTCACGTGATGCCTTTAATTGGTGAGTTAGGTTACGAACATAACCCACATTTTACTTTTCGTAAAGTTGTAGGTAGGTGATTTTCATTATTGGTTGAAATTCATGAGTTAAAATAGAACTATCGATTTACGTACTTGTACATGAACATTTGTGTAAAAAGCATATTTAAGCATGGTTGACGAATAAAAAATGATTGAGATCCATCAAAATCTTTTCTTTATATTGTAGTGTAGATAAACTATGCTGGGTATGCGGGCCCCGGTTGAAGTCTGGCTTGTAATCCTCTAGCAATGTCACTAATCTGAACCGGGTAGGCTAGAGGTAAAGCCCACTTTGTCTTGCTCAAGCCTTTCCGATGATTATAAAATGGAGAAAAGTGCAAAAAAAGTCTTAAACCTTTTGTATTAGTGCCAATTTAGTCTTAAAACCTTTTTTTGTGCTAATTCAGTCCCAAACCTTTTGCATTTGTACCAATTTAGTCCTAAACCTTTTTTTGTGCCAATTAAGTCCTAAACCTTTTAAATTGGTGCCAATTCAGTCCTAAACCTTTTGTTTTTGTGCTAATTTAGTCATTCCGATCAATTTTGACCGGAATTTGCCGACGTGGACGCCTGCCGGCCGGTCACCAACGCCGACGTGAACAACTTTAATAATATTTTTTTGAATTTTTATTTTTTTTCCTTTTTTTTCTTTTTTTTCACCTTTTTTTTTTGGTTCTCTCCCTCCTTCCTCTGGCCGGTCGCCGATCCAGCGACCAACCAAAGGCCAGAGGCTGGCGAGCTCGACCTCGCCGGCCACTAGTGAGGGCGAGCCTCGCCTTAGTCGGGTGAGGCTCGACCTCGCCAGATCCAGCAAGGTCGAGCCTCACTCGACCATGGCGAGGCCCGACCTCACTAGATTCGGCAAGGTCGAGCCTCGCCCGACCAAGGCAAGGCTCGAGCCCTCACCGGAGGCCGCAGTGAAGGTGAGCCTCTCCATGGTCGGGCGAGGCCCGACCTCGCCGAATCTGGCGAGGTTGAGCATCAACCTTGCTGGATTGGGCGAGGTCGAGCGTCGACTTGGCCAGATCTGGCAAGGTTGGGCCTCGCCCGACCATGGTGAGGCTCACCCTCGTCGCGGCCTCCGGCGAGGGCTCAAGGATGATGCTCAACCTCGCCAGATCCGGCGAGGTCGAGCCTTGCTTGACAAAGGCAAGGCTCGAGCCCTCGCCGGAGGCCGCGGCAAGGGCGGGCCTCGCCATGGTCGGGCGAGGCCCGACCTCATCAGATCTGGTGAGGTTGAGCATCAACCTCATTAGATCGGGCGAGGTCGAGCGTTGACTTTGCCAGATCTGGCGAGGTCGGGCCTCGCTCAACCATGGCGAGGCTCGCCCTCGCTGCGGCCTTCGGTGAGGGCCTGAGCCTCGCCTGACCAAGGCGAGGCTTGCCCTTGTCGGGTAAGGCCGCCCTCGCTAGTGGCCGGGGAGGTTAAGCTCGCCGACCTCTAGCCGGTCGTCGGACCGGCGAACGGCCAGAGAAAGGAGGGAGAGAACAAAAAAAAGAAGTGAAAAAAAAATAAAAATTCAAAAAAAATTAAAATATTATCAAAGTTGTCCATGTCGGCGCCGGTGACTAGCCGGTAGGCGTCCACGTCGGCAAATTCTAGTCAAAATTGGCTGGAAGGTCTAAATTGATACAAAAACAAAAGGTTTAGAACTGAATTGGCGCAAATTTAAAAGGTTTAGGACTTAATTGTCACCAAAAAAATGTTTAGGACTAAATTGGCATAAATGCAAAAGGTTTAGGACTAAATTGGCATAAATGCAAAAGGTTTAGGACTAAATTGGCACAAAAAAGGTTTAGGACTAAATTGGCACTAATGCAAAAGGTTTAGGATTTTTTTGGCACTTTTTCCTTATAAAATGCTTCCAAAAGCCTGGAAATCATATAAAAGAGATCCTCCAGTTTGGATCAGGCCCATACAAAAATCACTAGTTGATTAGTATGTACAAATTACAATACTCATTGTAAGAACTAGGGGTATGCAAAGGAATCGGAAACCGCCTAATCTCCCGGAATCGGACTAAATCGGCTCGAAATCGACAGTTCCTGTGGGGACTGATCTGGTTCCCAGTTCCAATTTATTAGAACCGGTGAGTACCGGTCTGGTTTCCAGTTCTAGACATGGAACCACTCACCTGCCCACTCGAATCGGACCGGTAATATATATAATTTTTTAAAAGAATTTCCCTACTCTAAAGCTTAACACTCATTAACTGAGTGCTAGTCTCATCTCGCTCTTACCTTGTTCGAGGCGTTTCTTTATCTCACTTATGATCTCGACTCTCAAGCTCAACACTCATGGACTCATGATCTCAACTCTCAACTTTCATCAACTCATGGTTGCACCTTTGATCGTTCATTGCCTCCCTCTCTTGCTTTCAGTCACTTCCATTTGGGTGAAATTTGGTGGGATCGGTTCCAAAGACCCACTTGAAAATCGGACCGAGCCGGCGATCCGGTTTCGGGTGGACCAATGGACGGTTCCCAATTCTAGTTTTTTAAAACTGATCCTTAATGGGTGGTTCTTGATTTCGTGGTAGGAACTGCCCATCTGGACCATACTCACCCCTAATAGGAACTCTTTCTATTGGCCAAGCTGTAAGTTAATTCCTTTTTTTATTGAAGGAAAATTAAAGGCTTCTTGTGTTGTCCTTCCTTGCTTCTCTATGTCTGGGTGGTGCGTACTGAGGATGCATGACTACAGGTCAAATTAGGGCAGGGTAGGACAACCCTTAGATCTTGCAGAGCAAGAGTCTCGTGATGCCATGACAGATCTTGTCGATGTCATGTAAGTTTCTCCGTAGGTTAGTGATTGCAAAATCCAACTCCACTCCCCTCCTCCTCTATCTCTCTCTCTATTTAGGGGATTTAATTTAAAGGGTTGATACCATGAAATATTTCAAATCGATACGTTTATGACAAATTTAGCTTAAATTAATTTTTTGATTATAAAAAGTCCCAAACTGATATGTCCGTGATAAATTTACTTCAAACTAATTTTTTGATTGCCAAAACCCCTAATTGGTAAACTCGTGACAAATTTACCCTTAATTAGTTTTCGTTAATTTTTACTGTCAAATTGCTAAGTTAAATAACATGTGGCAATTAATGGGTATACCGGTTTGGGATTTTACCCCTCCGTTTGTCACATGTACTAATTTGTGATTTTTCGTGGTACTAATTTAATTTAACGGAGATTAAATTTGTCACAAGTGCACCGATTTAGGGTTTTTGATATTCAAAAAATTAGTTTGAGGTAAATTTGTCACAGGTGTACCAGTTTGAAGTTTTTCGTGGTAAAAAAATTAGTTTTAGGTAAATTTATAAAAGTTATACCAGTTTGGGGTTTTTCTAGTATTAACCCTTTTTTTTAACTTGTTCTCTATTTGACGCTAAGAAGGAATGTTGGTTCATCTTCTAGTTGCTAGTAGCATATACCACAAGTTCGGTTTTTGATTTTGTAAATGGCGCAAGCTTTTGCCACGAAGTACATTGCGTCAATGACTCGCTAAGAGAATACGTAAAAAGATCATGGCATCATGCCATAGCTGAACCGAGCTTCCGTTATAGCTGGTCAAAGGAAGACGAGAATTTATACTCAACATATGAGTCTTGATTTTGTAATAGAGGGGAGAGACGAGATGGTTGCAGTACGGCCAAAAAATGAAGAAAATGAGATGGGAGTAGATCTGTTAAACTGGTGTGTTGGGTCGGATTAGGATCGGATCATAAATGGTTCGACCCAAATTGATCCATTAACTCGTTTATGACTCATTTATTTGTAATATAAATATCTCGACCCGTACTTGACCCGACCCATACCAAATTCATACTCGACCCAACCCATATTATTAAAACACTTATATATATTTAACTCAATATAGGAAAACTTATTTCTTATGACTTTTTTAAAAAATTATACTAATAAAACATTTTCATACAATATAAAGCTAGTGAACAATTTTTATAATTTTTTTTAAAATTGAGATTCTGTTTGTTTAGTAAAAAATGTAACATTTTTATAAAATATTTTCCATGAAATCATTTTCCAAGAAAATAAAAAAAATTCCAGTATTTGGTTGAAACCTGAAAATAAACTAGAAATTTTTTTTCGACATTTGGTACATAAATTCTGATTTCATTTTACTTCATGCATTCATTTTAATAGTTTTAATAGTTTTATTTATTTTTTTAAATCGAATTTTTAATTTTTTTTAATTTTTTTCTGTTTCTTTTACTTTTGGCCGGTGACCGACCACAGCGACGGCCGGCCACAGGCGAGAATGAGCTCGCCAATCTGGCAAGGCCTTGGCCTCGCTGGCCTCAGGTGAGCATCGAGCTCGCTCGATTCTGGCAAGCCGAGCCTCGCCAAGCTCGCCCCAGGCCGGCGAGGCCAAGCTCACCCGATTTCAGTGAGCCAGAGGCCTTGCCGGCCTTCAGCGAGGTCGTCCTTCCCCTGTGGCTAGCGGTCGATCGTTGGCATTGCCGTGGTCAGCCACCTGCCGAAAATAAAGAAAAAAGAAAAAGAAAGAAAAAGAGAAAAAAAGAGAAAATAATAATAAATAATTTCGATTTTTTAAAAACATATTTTTATAAAAAGGGGGAAAGTGTGTGTTGACTTAATGAGTGGGTTAGAAATGGGTTCCACACTCAATCTATCAAGACCCATTTATGATAAACTTAAAATTTTAAGATCCATTTAAGATGGGTTCTTCAAAATTGTAGTAATCCATATATAATTTATTTATTTTAAATGAGCTACATATGAGTTTAAGACCTCTATGGCAGGTCTAGACAGGAGTAAAGGAAAATGAGAGGAGGAGAGAGAAAAAATATATATTTTTGGGGACGTGTGGAATTGTGATTAGGCCTACAGAGGAATAACGAAGAACACTGGTCAGTGAACGACACCTGCGGAGCAGTAGCCAACGGCGATTGCCGCGCCGGCAGCTAATTTGAGCCATATAAAAACACGAGCGTGTATTTTTGCGATAATTACACGGACTAGTACAGAATGATTCATACAGCCTACGTATTCTAGATCTGCACAAGATCTCATCTTGCAACTAATCGATTTCTACAAGAGAAGAAAAATGCCAGTGGACATATCGATGTTCCCCAAACACAGAGGATGGAATTAAATTAGAAACTAAACCACGAGCTCATCGTCCACCTGAGAGAAGCGATTCTGCGACAGAAGATGAGTGCGCAGATGCCTTGTACATGGAGGACGGATAAGCCATGGCCAAATCATCAAAACCTTCACGATGAGCGAAGGTTAACCCACCGGAGGAAAGGCCGATGGACGACAATTCAGGCATCGGAAGATCGCCCTCCAAGTACTGCAAAACTTGACGCATGCTCGGCCTCATCAACGGGTCGGCATGGGAGCACGTCAACCCGAGTTTCAGCACCAACTCCATCTCTTCTTCCACAAACTCCGCCCCCAACTTCGGATCTCTTGCCTCGAGAATTGCACCTCCGACCCAGCAAGAAAATACCCAGTCCACCAATATCACGTCCTCTGCTTTCCGAAGCTCTATTGGCCTTCTCCCACAGGCAACCTCGAGCAAGAAAGCTCCGAAGCCATACACGTCAGTGTTCCTAGTGGCCTTGCCAGTTCGCGTGTGCTCTGGGGCGAGATAACCGAGCGTTCCTACCACGTGAGTCGTTTGAGGGTCGGTTCCATGGTCATACAGTCTCGCAAGCCCAAAATCTCCAAGTCTTCCATTTAAGTCAGCATCTAGCAATATGTTGCTCGCCTTTATATCCCTGTGGATCACCACTTGCTCCCACCCTTCGTGCAGATAAAGCAGCCCAGATGCCACTCCTTTGATCACCCTGAATCTTTGCCTCCAATTGAGGGTGACCTTTGGTTGGTTATAGAGGTACTTGTCGAGGCTCCCATTGGGCATGTAGTCGTAAACCAAGAGCAACTCCCCTTTCCGGCGGCAGTAACCGAGGAGCGACACTATGTTGCGGTGACGGAGCCGACCGATGCTGATGATTTCTGCTACGAATTCTCTCATGCCTTGTCTCGATTCATGGGAGACCCTCTTCACCGCGATTTCTATCTTTGATGTTGGTAAGATTCCTCTATAGACCCGACCAAATCCACCCGTCCCTAATAGCTCTTGCTCCCGGAATCCTTTTGTCGCAATATAAAGATCTTTGAACTTGAACCGATGTGGGCCGTAGACCCACTCCCAATCTTCAAGGACCTCGGCAAATTTCCTTTTCCTTTTTATCACATAAACTACGATCAAGATCAGCATCGAAACAATGAAAAGAGCCATCAGCGGTAGCCCTATAGTCAGTACTTTCGACGTCTCCTTCATGCTAATCCGAGGAAGCTTAGGAAGTTGGGACAGGGCAAGTGCCTGAGCCTCTCCATTTACGCTGAAGCTCCAACCCAGAACATAGTGAGAAGTTAGGAACGAACCGGTCGATGATGAGAAGCCGACATACATGCTCTGGTTGATGATTGACGAGAGACCCTGACTAAGAGACAAAAGGGGAGTCTGCGGTTTTTGCACATTGATCGGAGCCAATGTGACATTGATCTGCTTTTCCGTGCCATCGTAGTCCACCCAAACTTGCATTGTTTTACCGCTGATTAGAGTCAAGTTCTTGAACTCCCCACCGTCTGCATAATACCCCGCTGGAGTTGATTTTGCTGATGGCAACCCGTTCAAGTCGATTCCGACATGATTACTGTTGATGTCCCGAAGCTCGCTGTTCAGCATCGTGTCGAGTTCCACCCCAAACACATGATTGGTGTTCTTGCCGTTGTCGGTTTCGTTGAACATGCCGAGGTATTGGTTCCCCCGGGACCCGGGGAGGCCTCTCTGGGGCGTGACCACGAAGACGATCCCATGGCCGCTCAGAGTCCCGTACTGAGGTTGAATTGCGAAGACGAACGTGGTGGAGAAGGAGAAGACGGAGCTGTTCGGCGAGTTCTTGAACCGGACAGGGTCGGGATGGAAGGCGTGGCCCGTCTGCTGCTTGGTGTGGTTGGTCAGCTTCAGGAGGCCATTGGGGGTGACCCCGGCGATCCCATCGAGGCTCAGCTTGGCCGATCGGAAACCGTTGTACACGAAACTGGTCTCTTGAGCGTAAGCCAACACTGCTAGCAGAGAGAGCACAACAAGAATCTTGAAGAACATGGCTCCAGCTCAAAAGTCTGCTCAGCAGTTAGCTGAAGAAGGATGCAGTCACGAGGGCTATAAAAATCCAGAAGAATCTTTATCTTGCAACGTCAAACGAGTGGTGCAAATTTCAAAAATATCTGCTCCACGTGAGTCCAGTGAATTGACGAATGTCTTGGACTTTCAATGGACGAATTAAACAGTGTCCTGTTCATAAGGCAAAGAGGACCTCAAGGTGAGAACGAGAGAGTTTCGATTTCATAATTATTTTAGGTAAAATGGGATTTAAAAAATCTGGATGGTCATGCACGGAAACATGGTGGTGAGCTATGTAGGACAGCCGACAATGATTAGAATGCCACGTTAATAATTTTCGAGCGAAAATTGATCGGAAGAACTATATTAGATTTTTGCGCAAAGATTTAGGACTAAATTTGTCAAATTGAAAACTTTAAACCGAATTGACATTTGTCCAATAGTTTTATGATGGACTGGATATACTTTTCCCCTTCTTCGATATGTTCACTTAAAAGGTTATGGCATGATCATATTGGTCATTGTATAGTTATGCTGTACTTAAATGAGAATGTCTAATGTGGAAACCCTTATAGTGATGTTAAGAAGGTTAATTATGTTGGTCGCCCTCCCCCACCCTTATTATCCATAACAAAAAAATAAAGTCCGTAGCTTTAAAGTTTCTTTTAATAAGTATATGGGTGTTCTCTATATCAAAATGTATTACTTTTTATAGTTGATTTCAATCTCAAATTATCACTAAGAATACATAAAATTCCACGTGGATTGTTAAGTTGTGTTGTGATGATATGTTATAACAAAATAGATAAAATATCTTATTTTCTATAATTGAATTTAAATTTGTTTTTTTTTTGGTAAAGTTGAATTTAAATTTGTCATCTATGGACTAATTAACTTTCTTTCCCATATTAATTTTCTTTTTTATCACTCTCTCCACAAATTTAATTTGTTTTCTTCTATCCTTTAACACACACACATATGTCCTATTCACCCCCTCTAGGTAATATTATTAGCCTACTTCAAACATCAACATATTTATAGGTTTTATGATATGACTGTTTAAAACAACAAGATAATATGATATCAATTCTAATCGATTAGGGATATGACAATCAAGGAAGATATATGCACAATATTTGAAGATATGAAAAATCAAATGATTTATCTTATTTATCTCTAACATCATCGAAATATCTCACATCACTTGATTATAAGGTCTATATGCTCTTCGTATACTTGTGGTATCCTCCGCCTATCAGCTAAGTTTTTGGGTTGAAGATTTTAACATGTTATAAAGGCAGGTTTGTCCTAATTTACTTTTTGTGTGTGGGCCCATTCAATTGATCAATTTCATGTGTCATTTCTAATCTGGCTTGTATGTATCTCACATCACTTGATTATAGAGTTTATATGCTATTAATATTGTTATCCCCCTTCACCTATAAACTTAAGAGATTAGATGTTCTAACGTACTGCATTTGCGGTCGCAAAGACTCTGAATGAACAAGTCCGACCGATACTACAGAGAACGACTTTTTGTCAAAACTAAATGTGGGGAGAGAAAGAGATTCAATGAAGGTGGGCGTGATAAAATCAAAAGCCCGTCAATTTTCTTCCGATTATAAATGTGATCGTGCCACTTGTAAGACAAAGGTCCACGAGAATATTTGAGGCAGGATAAAAAGAAAAATGGAAAGATGAAGGCCACAAAAGTCCACCGTTTCCGTCACCATTTGTAGGCTGGTCTGTGCATGGTCCATGAAAGTTCGAGTAGGGAGTCTTGCTCAAACGTTTTTGGAGCTCTTGTGGTTCAAAATGAATCGCTGCCTCATTCCTGGTCTTCTTGAGACACTCCCCATAAGATATTTTGTGTACCTAGGAATGTAACAAGAAAAAGGGCATGAACACATCTCATGGTATGTGAGAACTTCTATTGAACTTTCTAGATTCACACTCGGTTTGAATGGTGTGATTAGATAGAAAAAAAAAGAGATTTGGATAACAACGAGAGAGAACAAAAAGGAAAAGATTTGAAGAGGTTGAGTTATGCTGTTGTTAAGATGCTGGCGAGTGAAAAAAAGGAAAATAATGCATTATGTTATAAACATCATCGCCAATGCTATGAAGAAACTGATTCTCTCACTCTCTCTCTCTCTCCTCTGTTCTTCTTCTAACTCTTGTTTTCTCCGCCATAGCCACTGCTAAAACTATTGACACTCACGAGATTCGATAGATGGATTTGGCCGCCAACGGATGAACAACTTCTTGAAAAAGAGATGAGCTTTACAGTTGCCAGATTTGCTGAATCGAAGACCGTCACCAGCGTCGACAGAGATGATGAACTTCCCGACCTACTTCATCACAAGCTGAATGGTTGTTGGAAAGAGATAGAGAGGGAGCGCATGCCCAATTAGAGATGATAGAAGACTGATTCAAGGCAATCAAAACACTTCAAACTCCTTCAATTTTGTTACAATTCCTAAGTTTAGGGTTAGGGTTTGACAAACATTTGTGATTTAGCCCCCATTCGTTAATTTAAGGCAAACAAATTGGACAAACACATAGTTTATGCACGATTTTGCTGATTTTATTTTACCAACGAGCTATGTCAGATTGTTTATATTTAAATTAATGCAACGTCAGATTTTCTGGCTATACAAATCGCTGGCGGTACTCAAGTGTGCGATTTTTAGTTAATGTGGCACTCAAGTGATAAAAAAAAAAGTTATGGTTCTCGAGTGAATGCCATGCAAAAGTTTTGTTCTAATTATATTCTACTAATCATTCATATAGAAAATAAATAGATAATCTAATCAAGAAATTACATTATGTTCCATTTTTTCGTTCTTCTTATATAGTTGTAAAAATTTACAGTTAATTATACTTTTCATTGGAACAATTCATATATATCCTCAGAAACTAGAAGAGATTTACATCAATTTAGTGATGTGGTAAACTGCCATAACACGCTTATTCAAATGACTACCAACATCTGGCCTTGTTACACCTAGCAATGCTTAATTACTATTGTCTAAAACAAACTTTTTATGTAAAGGAGTAATAACATTTGGGCTTTGTTTACTCTATTCCTAGTTAGAGGATTCCTCACATCATGCCATTGATTGGTGAGTTAGGTTACGAACATAACTCACATTTTACTTTTCGTAAAGTTGTAGGTATGGGATGTACATCATTGGTTAAAACTCATGAGTTAATATAGAACTATCGATTTACGTACTTGTACATGAACATATGTGTAAAAAGCATATTTAAGCATAGTTGACGAATAAAAAATGACTGAGATCCTCTAGCAATGTCACTAATCCGAACCGGGTAGGGTAGAGGTCAAGGCCATTTTGTCTTGCTCAAGCCTTTCCGATAATTACAAAATGCTAAAAAAGAGATCCTCCAGTTTGGATCAGGCCCATACAGAAATCACTCGTTGATGATGATTTCCAAATTAAAATCCTCATTGTAGGAACTCTTTCTATTGCCCAAGGCGTAAGCCAAATTAGGGCAGGGTCGCACAACCCTGAGATCTTCCCAAGTCTCGTGATGCCTTGACAGATCTTGTCGATGTCATGTAAGTTTCTCCGTAGGGCAAGGGTTGCAAATACTCCAAACTAGTACATTTATAACAAATTTATCTAAAACTAATATTTTAACCACGAAAAATCCAAAACTAGTAACTTGTAACAAATTACCTAAAATTAATTTGTTGACCACTAAAAATGCTAATTGGTACACTTGTGACAAATTTGTTAAATTTTACTGTCAAATTGCTGAGTTAGATGACACATGGGAGTTGACGGATGTACCAATTTGGATTTTAATAGGTTTACCAGTTTGTGGTATTTTGTGGTGTTAATCTATTTTAACGGAAGATAAATTTATCATAAGTGAACCAGTTTGGGGATTTTGATAGTCAAAAAATTAGTTTGAGATACACCAATTTGGGGTTTTTCATCGTTAAAAAATTAGTTTGAACTAAATTTGTCATAGGTACACCAGTTTGAATTTTCTTTTTAGTATTAACCTTTTCTTTTAACTTGCTCTTTATTTGACGCTAAGAAGGAATGTTGTTTCATCTTCTAATTCCTAGTAGCTTATACCACGAGTTTGGTTTTTTATTTTGCAATGGCGCAAGCTTCTGCTCCATGACATTGTCTCGTCAATTAATCTACTCAGCATTAGGAGGGGGGGAGTGCATCTTATAAGTTTAATGTTCGCTTTGCCTCGAGCCAGTCAAATTCGGAGGGCCACGAAGTGCATTGCGTCAATGGCTCGCCAAGAGAATACATAAAAAGATCAGGCATCATGCCGTCGCTGAACCGAGCTTACACTACAGCTGGTTAGAGGAAGACGAGAATTTATACTCAACGTATGGTACTCGATTTTGTAACCGAGGGGAGAGACGAGATCGTTGCAGTGCGGCCAAAAAAATGAAGAAAATGCGACGGGAGTAAGCCTACAGAGGAATAACAAAGAACACCGATTAGTGAACGGACACCCGCAGAGCAGCAGCCAACGTCTGCTCCCGCGCCGGCAGCTAATTTGAGCCAAATAAAAAGCAAGAGCGTGTATTTTAGCGACAATTACACGGACTAAGTACCAGAATGACTCAGAGCCTATGATCTCATCTTACAACTAATCGATTTCTACAAGAGAAGAAAAATGCCAGTGGACATATTGATGTTCCCCAAATCCAGAGGACGGAAACTAAGTGGGAACTAAACCACGAGGCTCCTCGTCCACTTGAGAGATGCAATTCTGCAACAGAAGATGAGTGCGTAAATGCATTGTACATGGAGTACGGATAAGACATGGCCAAATCATCAAAAACTTCGCGATGAGCGAAGGCTAACCCACCAGATGAAAGCCCGATGGACGACAATTCTGGCATCGGAAGATCTCCCTCCAAGTATTGCAAAACTTGACGCATGCTCGGCCTCATCAACGGGTCGGAGTGGAAACACGTCATCCCGAGTTTCAGCACCAACTCCATCTCTTCTTCCACAAACTCCGCCCCCAACTTCGGATCTCTTGCCTCGAGAATTGCACCTCCGTCCCAGCAAGAATATACCCAATCCATCAATATCATGACCTCCGCGTCCCGAAGCTCTATCGGCCTTCTCCCGCAGGCAACCTGGAGCAAAAACGCTATAAAGGCATACACATCGGTGTTCCTAGTGGCCTTGCCAGTTCGCGTGTGCTCAGGGGCGAGATAACCGAGCGTTCCTACCACATGAGTCGTTTGAGGGTCGTTTCCATGGTCGTACAGTCTCGCAAGCCCAAAATCTCCAAGTCTTCCATTTAAGTCAGCATCTAGCAAGATGTTGCTCGCCTTTATATCTCTGTGGATCACCACTTGCTCCCACCCTTCGTGCAGATAAAGCAGCCCAGATGCCACTCCTTTGATCACCCTGAATCTTTGCCTCCAATTGACGGTGACCTTTGGTTGGTTATAGAGTTACTTGGTGAGGCTCCCATCAGGCATGTAGTCGTAAACCAAGAGCAATTCCCCTTTCCGGCGGCAATAACCGAGGAGCGACACTATGTTGCGGTGATGGAGCCGACCGATGCTGATGATCTCTGCTACGAATTCTCTCATGCCTTGCCTCGATTCATGGGAGACCCTCTTCACCTCGATCTCTATCTTTGATGTGGGTAAGATTCCTCTATAGACCCAACCGAACCCATTGGTCCCTAATAGCTCTTGGTTCTGGAATCCT
Organism: Syzygium jambos; assembly: GCA_031216235.1. Lineage (NCBI taxonomy): Eukaryota > Viridiplantae > Streptophyta > Magnoliopsida > Myrtales > Myrtaceae > Syzygium > Syzygium jambos. Next base: position 28,269,196 of record CM062230.1, read on the forward strand.
TTTGTCGCAATGTAAAGATCTTTGTAGTTAAACTGGTGGGGACCTTAGTCCCTCTCCCAATCTTCGAGCACCTTGGCAAATTTCCGTTTCCTTCTCATCACGTAAACTACACTCAAGATCAGCATTGATATGACGAAAAGAACCACCCATGGTAGCCCAATAGTCAATACCTTCGATGTCTCCTTTTTACCGTGATAGATATTATGTATGGGCTGCCCATGTTGGGCTAACTCAGCCTATGGTCCATCATGCGGGCCCATCTTCAGTGGGAGTTCAAAAAGAAGATAAGATGGAAGTTATCTTTTAAGAACGTGATTATGAAAAGATTCAGTACTCTTGTTCTTCACCTTACGGCTCCAGAGAACAATGCTCTATAGAAAAACTCCCAAAATTGGAACGCTCTCTCAAAGCTGCAAATTGGTAGACATTTAATATGTGGCAAAGAGGTATGTTCGTTCACGTAATATATGTCGCTCGATCGGTGATTCAAATATAGAATGGGCATGTTTTTCCGGATTTTGTGAATTGTTTTTGAGAATATGTTTTCGACATTGGCATCAGAGCCTGTTGTCGCGACTGAACTCCCGAGCCCTTTTTTGGACAACATGCAAACAGCAAGGGGCTCGCCTGGTACGTCCTAAGTCTAGGTTTAGGACTTAACTCGGGCTCTCCCAAGCCCATACCATATCGCGACTTAAGGTTTAAATATATAACATGCAAATGGTTTATACCAATGAATCGCCACTGATCGATTTGGGGTGGGCCGATTAGAAACCCAAATAAGATGATGGGAGAATCACCCTATTCCTGCGAACTAGAGATTAACTGAATTCGGGGACTTAGTTACACTAGTCAGATAACTAATGCCCTTTCGGTACCATTTTACCCTGTTCATTTTTTGAAAACATTTATCAGGCAATTTGGATTGATTTTAGGACCTTTCTCCTAACATGTAAGGTGTTCAGGCGAGTGCATAATCAGAAGCGATTAGCAGTCAAAAAACACAACAATTCATGCGGCTTAAGGTTCTAACCTTTACTAAGCCAGATGACATTCAAAATACGGCAGTTCATGCAATTGTATCAAAAACATGCATACTAACAATGCAACGGTAATAAAATAAAACAAGCAAAATACTACCGCGCGACTTCAGGCTTGTTTAAATAAACAATAACATGCATAATAATAAAGGATTAAAACACTCAGACAAGTAATACAAAAAAAAAATTTCGAAATTTTTTTTTTCAAAAAAAATAAAAAAAATAAAAAGAAAATACTTTTTTCTTGAAAATTTTTTTTGAACTTTTTTTAATTATTATTTTTTTTAAAAAAATTTTAAAAAAAGGAAAAGAAAAACCTTTTTTTAAAATTTTTTTAAATTATTATTATTTTTTTAAAATAAAATAAAATAATAATATAAAATAAACCGGTCGGGTCGGATCGGAACTGATCCGGGTCAACGGATCCGACCCGGTTCGTTGACTCGGGTCGGATCAATTGATCCGGGTCGGTCGGACAGACCCGGTCAACGGATCCGACCCGGGTCGTTGACCCGGGTCGGGTCGGCTGAATCGGGTCAGACCGAACCGAGGGAGCAGCCGCCGGCGAAGCCAAAAATCGGCCTCTCGCCGGCGGACCCAGACCGGCGCCGACCAAAATCCGGCCCCTGGGACCACCACGAAACCTCGTCGCCCGCCTGGGTCGTCGTCCGAGCATCGTTCGCCGGCCGGCGATCGAATTGAAACCGGCCTCCATTGAGGCATTTTGTCGAACAGATGGCATGTGTGATCGAAAAAAGGGGGTTCTGACCTGTTCCGGCTACTCGGTCGACTCCGGCCGCCCCACTTACCTTTGGTGACGGCGTATGCACGGTGGAGGACGACAGTATGGGCCGGGATTCGCGCGAAACGACTGGCACGAGCCCCGGCCAAACCGTGCTAAAAAAGCAGAGCAAAACAGAGGCGTTCTCGGCCGGGGGGGAGCTCACCAGTTGACGGAGCGTCGGGGCTGCTTCCGGCTGCTCCGTGGGCGGCGGCGAGGCTGCTGGCTCTGTTCCGGCGAACTCCCGGCCGAGTTCTTCTCTCTCTCCTCTCTCCGTTCTGTTTCTCCCTCTGTCTCTCTCTCTGTATTTTCTCTCTCTGTGGCCGACCGGGACTCTCTTCTGGGAGCTACCGGTCGGCTTGCTAGAGACGGTGGGACCAGCTAGGACCTGCAAAACACTCCCAGAATCCTCTCTCTGTCTATTTCCCTCCCGGTCTCTCTCTCTTTCCCTGCTGTGTTTCTCTCTCAAAAACGCCGACCGGGACTCCCTCTCTCTCTCTGGCTATTTATAGCCGGCGACGACGATGGTCCTGTGCTTTCCACGTCGGCTGACGACGGCCTGCACCGGCCTAGGCTCCGCGAACCGCGGCCATAGGTCGGTGCAGAGGGGGGGACAGTTCTGGGATGCAGAGGAGCGAACGGGGAGCCGAGAGGGGAGAGGAGATAAGGACGCCGGGAAAACCGAGGGGGATGGGACTGGCCATTAAGGCCAGTCACAGTGGCATGCTCCCCCGGGACTCTTCTGGGCTGATGACGACGATGACACGGCGGCTCCGGCGACGTCATGCTTCGATTGCGCACAGGGGAGAACAGGGGCAGTGAGAGCGACGGCGAGGGAAGAAGGAAGGAGGAGAAGGGGCTGGGCCCGGGCCAGGCCCAGTCCGCGCGGGAGGAAGAAAAGGGAAAGAAAGGAAGGCGGGCTGGGCCGTGCGAGGGGAAAAAAGAGAAAAGGAAAAAAGAAAAGGGCCGGGGGCCCGCGCGGGGAGAAGAAAATGGAAAGAAAAGGGAGAAATGGGCCGGGTCGACCTGGCCCCGATCCGGCCCAGCGCGATTTTTTTTTTTAAATTTTAATTAGACATTCTAATAGACCCTATTAAATATAAACATGCCTAACCCTATTAAATATAAACATGCCTAATTTCTATATGCAATGCATTTAAATAGAAATATTTTTTGTTTTAGGAACTAAAAAATTAATTCCTAAATTTTGTGTACTTAATTTTGGGCAAATTAAAAATAGGTGTCAACAGCTGCCCCTCTTTGAAGGTGAGCTCGTAGAGATTGAGCTCGCAGAGGTTACGTTCAAAGACAAAATGACACCTCAATTTTGCTCATGCATGTTTAATGAATGCTATTTTTGGCGAGACCGTGGATCTCATTTTTGTAATGCGATATAAGATGATGCATGTTAAAGCAAATAAAAACATACCTGGGGCTACTTACCTTGCCGAAGGGTAGAGTAATTCCATATAATTGATATTGTGTGTCGAGGACCCGAACCTTTCTCCGGTCGCCTTGACGGGGAATTGTTTGTCTAGGACCTGAACCTTTCTTCGGTCGCCTGGACTGGGGATTGTTTGTCTAGGACCCGAACCTTTCTTCGGTCGCCTTGACTGGGGAAATCGTTTGCCTAGGACCCGAACCTATCTTCGGTCGCCTTGGGTGGATTTCGTTTGTCGAGAACCCGAACCTTTCTTCGGTCTCCTTGACTGGGGAAATCGCTTGCCTAGGACCCGAACCTATCTTCGGTCGCCTTGGGTGGATTTCGTTTGTCGAGGACCCGAACCTTTCTTCGGTCGCCTTGACTGACTGAATTTTGTTTGTCAAAGTACTTGGGGTCCTCGCGCAAGGATTTGACGGCTTGCCTATGGCTCCTCGCCAGCAGGTCTTGGAAAGCTCAAACGATGAGCACCTCGGGGTCCTCGCCCAAGGATTTGATGGTTTGCCTGGTGGGTCCTCGCCATCAGGTCTTGGAAAGCTCAAACGATGAGCACCTCGGGGTCCTCGCCCAAGGATTTGATGGTTTGCCTGGTGGGTCCTCGCCAGCAGGTCTTGAAAAGCTCAAACGATGAGCACCTCGGGGTCCTCGCCCAAGGATTTGATGGTTTGCCTGGTGTGTCCTCGCCAGCAGGTCTTGAAAAGGCTCAAACGATGAGCACCTGGGGGTCCTCGCCCGAGGATTTGTTGGTTTGCCTGGTGGGTCTTCGACATCAGGTCTTGAAAAGCTCAAACGATGAGCACCTCGGGGTCCTCGCCCAAGGATTTGATGGTTTGCCTGCTGGGTCCTCACCATCAGGTCTTGGAAAGCTCAAACGATGAGCACCTCGGGGTCCTCGCCCAAGGATTTGATGGTTTGACTGCTGGGTCCTCGCCATCAGGTCTTGGAAAGCTCAAACGATGAGCACCTCGGGGTTCTCGCCCAAGGATTTGATGTGAACAGAGGGAGTCAGTTCCGTGCTCAAAAGGATGAACAGAGGGGTCAGTCCAATGTTCAAAGGGTACCATAACAATTGTAGGTACATGGATTTTTGGAACCAGGCATGGGTCGAATATACTTACCTGGATACGTTCCTACCTCTTAAGGGCATGTCTCCTGTCAGACAAGTTTTTTGTGCAAATACATATGCATTCATCGGAGAAATAGACAACTGAAGCTATTCTAGAATGTCATACGAAATATCTTGACCAGCTAGTCAAGATGCTTTTCTTTTTCAAAGGAACACCAGGTTTACCTTCTGGGTAGTTTGAAAAGAAATCTGATGATTTTGAGATCGGGTAAGGGTAGAATGTACTTACCTGGGCGCATTCCCGGAGGTTTGATGTATCATCTGCTGAATAACCAACCTTTTTTGGGGCATCTCTCTTGGGATGATAATGAGGGCTTTTCCAGTACCCGAAATTTTGTATTCTATCACTGGGGATTAAAACTCTGGACTGTCAAAGATGATTAGCACAAACATGCATGCATTCATCAAGGATAGACAAGCTGGGCTATTTCAGAGTGTGCATTTGAATGTTCATGCATGACGATTTTACCATGTTTGCATCACCAAAAATCCACCTATGGTCAATCAAGACAACTTTTTCGCAAGGTGGACTTTCTCGAGATGATGAACGACGGACCTTCAGTCAGAAAGGACTTTCCACTCGCTCTCATTGAAAAGGGTTGTTTGTCCCGTCCATTAATGCGGGAAAATCGAAAGCACTCAATCTGACCGCTATCACATCAACAAGGGTCTGAGTTTTCTCGTAAGCGGTACGACGCTGTCAATCTGAGAGGTCTTCCTCAGGGTCGTAATGCAGGCTTGGTCAATGGCTTAACAAAGGAGACTGTCCGAGTCGAGGCCATGAAAGAAAATATTCTGCAATTATCTCCGGGTTTACAAGTCAAAAACCCTGCTAAAGAGATAGAAAATAGTCTTGCTCGCCCTTCTTCGAGCGTCGTTTATAAACATTTGAAATCCCGTATTAATTCAAATGCCCTAGTCAGAAGAGACTTCATGAGGGATGTAACATGGGCTTGGTTTACGGGTTGAGGAACGAAATGATCATTAGGCTCAAAAATGTGTGTGAGGGTAAGAATTGGTGATCATCTAGCATTGTCACCGGTCTTCTTATCCGCTGTCAGGATCCTTTTGGAAGACTCTCTAGGTAATCCTGTGTTTTAGCTTCTTTGACAACTTTTTCTTGAGGAGCTTTTGCGTCAAGCATTTTCCTGGATACCATTCTATCTCTGTCCCAAATGCTTTCTCAAGAATAGGTTCGTCTTTCTTTATCATGTGGCAGATCTTTATCAAGACAGAGTTCTTAAAGTAAGAATTTATATCAAAGAAGAACTCAAGTTTGAAACTTTTGGGGTTGTCTATTCTACACCACTTAATGTCTTTGAGATATTTGAGAGCGCTTTCATCACGCCCATAGATCTCCATTTATGGGCATTGGCCTTGCTTTTACCAGGCACACTGCTTTTTCATGCCCCCAGTTTTCAGCATTTTTTTTATGTTGTCATGACTAGCCTAAACAAAGTTGAACAGAATAATGTTTTTAGGCTCTTGGAGTCTTCATCTTTATTCGGTACTTGAGACCGTGATGCTCAAACTGTGGTGACTTTTGCCTTACCCCGGTGTGGGGGATGATCACCAATTGGGTTCGTACAAAATGAAATTGCCGGCTCAATTGGGCTAGCAAGGGATATGAGTGTATGTGATAGAAAAAGAACTGCTCTTCGTCATCCTAGGGCACTTAAATTATCATGAGAGTTCATCTGTAATAAAAACACTCAAAGATTAATGCAAGTGAGAGCAAAGAAATTTCTATTCATCCTTCTCACTTCGTGTGAGCTGTTGCAGCTGATGATCATAGAAAATTTTAGATATTACAAACTCTTCATCCTTCTTGTCCTGTTTAGTGAAAACATCACTGTTATCAATAAGATATTGACATTTGGAATATGCATTAGTTTGCTGCTTCTCTCTTGATAAAGCCTTGTTAGCCTCGACTGTCCAACCGTCGATGGTGTGCTTGCCTTGGAAGACTCTATCGAGGATCACCGACTCCGTGACAACAAGGAGGTTGAAGCCACGGGGATGGCGATCAAAAGTGAGGGGGACTCTTCTTGTTCCCTCTAAATTTGAGTCCTCCCTGTAATGCTGGTTTACCTCAAGCTGCCCCAATGTGGGGTGGTTCTTGACAGGGATAATTTGAAAGGACCCTTCGAGTGTGAAGGCTCAAAAGGGTTAAGCAAATGATTAATGGCAGTGTATGGGGCAAAAAAATGAATTGCCTATCGTCATTTTGACTGCCGTACCTTATGCGAGAAATCCCTTCACCTTGTAGAAATGAAACCTTTTCACTCATCTTGCAAGGGTTTAGTACTTGAGAACGTGTATAGATTAAGGGTTGCCTCTCATCCTTCTGACACACCTCGTTCAAAACATCGGAGCAGTTCGACACCATTCGTCGAATTGTCACGATTTTCCCAGGGAATTGGTGAATTAAACAGGTAAAATTACCATGCAAAATTACCTTTCAAAAGACATGCGATGCACTCGTAGAAATGTTAAGCATTCATTTGCTTTAACATACTTCCTCTTTCTTTGCTTCTTTGTATTTTTAGGAAAAAAGTTTTTACAGACAGAGATACTTACCTATGCTGCTATGGTGAGGTAAATCTGCAAGGCAATAGGAAAGACCGTGTTAATGAACGGCTCTTTGAAAAATAGGAATTGGGAACGATACAACATTACCCTTCGTAATTCCTTTCATTTGAGATTAGATTGACAACATCTTGAGTTCTCTCAGATGTTGATAATCTCCTTCTGACAAAAACATGTACTTATGTTAGAAGTGAGATGATTAAGGGTAAATTGAGAACGATACAGATTACCCTTCTTTTATTTTGCCTTCAAAGCTAGCAGAGTCTTTTCTCATCTTTACTTTGTTCAGCCTTCTCCGTCTCAGCCTGCTCCTCCCTACACTTGGTCTCGAAGCTCGAATGAGATCCTCTATAGTTAGGGGTGCCTCCAATTGGAAAGTCCTATTGTCGGCGCATGCTGTGCCAACGCGATTCTGGCATGCTGAGGCATTTCTCGAAAATCCTCTGATTCCCGACATGCACAGGGCATGTGCAATTGCTTACATGGGGATCTTCGCAGCAAAGCTAATCTCTACTTTAAAGGTCTTTGACCGATGTGGGCATGACTGACGTCGAGACCTCCATGATTGGTGGGACTAGGATTGACTCTATCTTGTCATATGCAAAGTCCTTTCCAGCTGCTTGCACATAATCTTTACTCAAATTTGTCCTACATAAAAAGAAAGAATGTGTCATTTCTATTCTAAAGTGGATGAACTTTAAGAACAAAATACACCCTTTTTTATGGACTGGGGGATTGCATGCCCCATAGTCTACTCTTCCAATTAAGCACTTCTTCGTCATGCTTCATTTGAGAGGTCCCAGTATTGGTGCTCCATCCGGCTTGCTAGCACGTCAGGGTCTAGCATGTTCCCCATTTCATTATCTGCAAAAGGGATGGAATGTCATTTCCAAAATTTGTTAAGGAATAAGACATACATTTTTCTTTCAAAAGGGGTAATCTTTTCTTGATTTGTCTCCGATTTTTGTACGAAATGATGTATCGCTTATCATGGTGTCAAGGAATGCTCAGCACTCCCTCTGACTTTCTGGAATTGATATCTCACACTAGAAGTAATGAGATTTGCCCCACATTTCATTTTGAAGGTTGGTTGATCTTTGCTCGGACTGTCCCTATCAAATGAGTTGGTCTGGTAGCATTACCGGTGTTCTTCAATTTGTTCTATTTTCAAATGTCCTTTTTGTAATAACAAATCAAAAAGGAATATGCTCTGAGACACGAAATGAGAGAGTTAGAAAAACAAACAAGGCTATGAGTATGCACGTTTTTCCACCACTGTTTTTTTTTTTGCCTTTTTGAAAAATGATAAAACACTCGTTTTATTTTCAAAAGCTTAAAAACAAGGAAGCATGAGGAAGCCTGGGCCTCAGAACACTTTCCTTTGCATGGCTGGATATCATCAACGGGCCGGTTTGGTATACCACCTCATGCCCTCAAAACATTATTTATTCACAATACACGAATTTACAATCTCAGGATAGGGAGAGTTCAAAAAGACATTTCTTCCGGCAGAAATGACGACAAAAAGACAAAATACAAGGATAGCCCCTTTTTTAGGGATTCATGCAGAAAAGATGAGAGGAGTTCTACTCAAGTGGGCTTGCACCTATTCCCCTCACCGGTCGAGAATGAAAAAGTCTCGTTGTCCAACAGGTTTTGAATTCGGTGCTTAAGAGTATAGCACCCATCAGTTGAATGCCCCACCTCGCCCATGTGATAATCACACTTTTTAGACGGATTGTAATTTGAAAAGCTCTCAGGATTAGGTCGCTTTGGTTCGGTGAAAAGCAGTCCCTTCTTTAGGAGTATTGCCAGCATCTAAGACGGAGATCCTGGGAGGGGAGTGAACTGTCTCCGGCTGTTTTGCTTTTGTGATGGAAGGATACTGGGTTTGTATTGTTCACATTGCATGAACTTTGGGCATAGGGTGCTCAATTCCTTAGGATCAGGGGACTCGTGGACATTGTCAGCTATGACATCTTTACCTTTTTGGTTGACACTGGAGGGCTCCATTTGAATCATCACCCCTGGTCTTGGATAGCAAGACGGAGTCATGGTGAGTTGGTCTAAGCGGACTGACAAGTGTTCCACTTGTTTTGAGAGCTGTTGAAGAAAGGCGAAGACTTGCTTCATTTCGGTCTCCATTTTATTGAGACGGGCATTTTCTTCGGCCATTTTTTTTTGTAACTACCTGCAAAAACACTGATATAAATGAGTATAATGCCCGATAAAAAATCATTTTATGACCTAGTCATAATATTATTACATATTTTCTTTATTTGCAAAGAAAAAATAAGCAAAAAGGGTTTTTATTAATATCAACATTACAGGCGGCGTCCCCGGGATTCGAACCCCGGTCACCTCGGACCGTTACGCCTCATCCCCGGATACCACTGGGCCGAAGGCCGCGATGGTGTCACTGAGGGGCAAAAAATTTTATTTAAAGCATAAAAAGTGGTCCGAGTTATATCAGCATTAGTATAATTCTAAAACACGTTTAAGGAAGAAAATCAAAACCCCTGAACATAATTACTAGGGAAATATAAAAGATAGGATGTTTTAACAAAAAGGGCGCCCTTTCTGGATACTTATTTCATAAATGATGAGGAAAACACAGTCTCTTGAAGGCGCTTATTTTTACGGACAAGCTCCGCAATAAGCGTATCCCTGGTATATAGAATGCAATCAATGTGTGGCCTAACAATAACAAGTCAATTGAATAAGTAGGCCGTATAATAAAATGAGAAGGGATAGAATATATACATTTTCTTGAGCCATGGCAATCACAACAACATGCACATGAGGAGTGAGGTTCAACTTCTATCTAGACCAGCTTAGCAAAGTGAAATTAAAAGGGTGCCTGACCATCGCAGCCTCGCATTGGTGTCAAGTCCTTTTAATCTCGGCCAAATCGAAAGGAATATCTTATAGTCACGCGAATAGCGGCTAAAAATATTTCTTTACGATTTTTTAGAAATGAATTCCGGGGAAAAGAAAGGCAACCTCTACATCGCGGGCTCGCGTTCGAGGTCGTATCTTTCTTAACACCATCTTAAAATGTCCTATTGCGGCCCAGGTCCGGCAGCGTGGTTGTGTGTGCAATAGTGTAGTGCTAAATCATTAAAGCATGCACAGAAATTTATAAACAATCAATTTGAACTTGCAAGAACAAATAACACCTTAACGTCAGGCTCATACCTGGAATCCTTGCTGCCAAAAATTATTTTGAACAAGGCAAAATTTTGGCTTAAGTTCACTTTTAGAAAATTCAGTCCCCAGCGGAGTCGCCAGTCTGTCGCGACCGAACTCCCGAGCCCTTTTTTGGACAACATGCAAAAAGCAGGGGGCTCGCCTGGTACGTCCTAAGTCTAGGTTTAGGACTTAACTCGGGCTCTCCCAAGCCCATGCCATATCGCGACTTAAGGTTTAAATATATAACATGCAAATGGTTTATACCACTGAGTCGCCACTAATCGATTTGGGGTGGGCCGATTAGAAACCCAAATAAGATGATGGGAGAATCACCCTATTCCTGCGAACCAGAGATTAACTGAATTCGGGGACTTAGTTACACTAGTCAGATAACTAATGCCCTTTCGGTACCATTTTACCCTGTTCATTTTTTGAAAACATTTATCAGGCAATTTGGATTGATTTTAGGACCTTTCTCCTAACATGTAAGGTGTTCAGGCGAGTACATAATCAGAAGCGATTAGCAGTCAAAAAAACACAACAATTCATGCGGATTAAGGTTCTAACCTTTACTAAGCCAGATGACATTCAAAATACGGCAGTTCATGCAATTGTATCAAAAACATGCATACTAACAATGCAACGGTAATAAAATAAAACAAGCAAAATACTACCACGCGACTTCAGGCTTGTTTAAATAAACAATAACATGCATAATAATAAAGGATTAAAACACTCAGACAAGTCATACAAAAAAAAATTTTCGAAATTTTTTTTTCAAAAAAAATAAAAATAAAATACTTTTTCTTGAAAATTTTTTTGAAATTTTTTTTAATTATTATTTTTTTAAAATTTTTTTTAAAAAAAAGGAAAAGAAAAACCTTTTTTTTAAAATTTTTTTAGTTTTTTTAGTTTTTTTAATTATTATTATTTTTTTAAATAAAATAAAATAAACCGGTCGGGTCGGATCGGAACTGATCCGGGTCAACGGATCCGACCCGGTTCGATGACTCGGGTCGGATCAATTGATCCGGGTCGGTCAGACAGACCCGGTCAACGGATCCGACCCGGGTCGGTCGGACAGACCCGGTCAACGGATCAGACCCGGGTCGGGTCGGCTGAATCGGGTCAGATCGAACCGAGGGAGCAGCCACCGGCGAAGCCAAAAATCGGCCTCTCACCGGCGGACCCAGACTGGCGCCGACCAAAATTCGGCCCTTGGGACCACCACGAAACCTCGTCGCCCGCCTGGGTCGTCGTCCGACCATCGTTCGCCGGCCGGCGATCGAATTGAAACCGGCCTCCATTGAGGCATTTTGTCGAACAGATGGAGTGTGTGATCAAAAAAAGGGGGTTCTGACCTGTTCCGGCTACTCGGTCGACTCCGGTCGCCCCACTTACCTTTGGTGACGGCGTATGCACGGTGGAGGACGACGGTATGGGCCGGGATTCGCGCGAAACGACCGGCGCGAGCCCCGGCCAAACCGTGCTAAAAAAGCAGAGCAAAACAGAGGCGTTCTCGGCCGGGGGGGAGCTCACCAGTCGATGGAGCGTCGGGGCTGCTTCCGGCTGCTCCGTGGGCGGCGGCGAGGCTGCTGGCTCTGTTCCGGCGAACTCCCGGCCGAGTTCTTCTCTCTCTCTTCTCTCCGTTCTGTTTCTTCCTCTGTCTCTCTCTCTCTGTATTTTCTCTCTCTGTGGCCGACCGGGGGGGATGGGACTGGCCATTAAGGCCAGTCACAGTGGCGTGCTCCCCCGGGACTCTTCTGGGCTGATGACGACGATGACACGGCGGCTCCGGCGACGTCATGCTTCGGTCGCGCACAGAGGAGAACAGGGGCAGTGAGAGCGACGGCGAGGGAAGAAGGAAGGAGGAGAAGGGGCTGGGCCCGGGCCAGGCCCAGTCCGCGCGGGAGGAAGAAAAGGGAAAGAAAGGAAGGCGGGCTGGGCCGCGCGAGGGGAGAAAAGAGAAAAGGAAAAAAGAAAAGGGCTGGGGGCCCGCGCGGGGAGAAGAAAATGGAAAGAAAAGGGAGAAATGGGCCGGGTCGACCCGGCCCCGATCCGGCCCAGCGCGATTTTTTTTTTAAAAATTTTAATTAGACATCCTAATAGACCCTATTAAATATAAACATGCCTAACCCTATTAAATATAAACATGCCTAATTTCTATATGCAATGCATTTAAATAGAAATATTTTTTTGTTTTAGGAACTAAAAAATTAATTCCTAAATTTTGTGTACTTAATTTTGGGCAAATTAAAAATAGGTGTCAACACTTGTATTACTTATTTCCTGATCATGTCATGAATTTATGTCTGACATGAATGTGTTCGGATTTGTAGTGTACATGCTTAGAATGAATAGGGTTATCGATCATGGATGTATGCAAGTTTGAACATACTGTTCATGTCTTCTTTTTGAAATTTTTATTCCGTGAAAGTGAAATGTAATTGGATAGTTGGATAGTACTCATTGAGACGAGGAGAATAAGTGGTCACCGATCTCGAGGCAACACCAGGAGCGGAGGTGACCTACACGAGCCGGGGATGACATCTGCACGTGAGGGCCACGCATGAGGACGTCGCCCAAAACTGCTGGCACCTACAACGCACGCGCCAATGCAGCAATTGCGGGCACATGAAGGCCATGCACCCGCAATTACCAAACCGTGTGGTAACCGCACGATGACGTTAGCTGACGTCAGTAACCCAACCTCACGTTGATGTAAGCTAACCCGACCTGCGGACCGGTCAATCTGGTCAGACTTTTGACCCAACCCATTGATTTTGACCTAACCCGTTGACTTTGACTTGGAAAAAAATAAAATGCAGAATGTGTTTCTTGTGATATTTTATCATGGATTAAACGTAATCCTTTTATTTTTCTGCATTTGTTGCAAAAAATAATGGTACAAAGGTATCGAACCCCTATTATCCCTAGAACGGCTAAATAAAGGTCTGACTTGGCGAGGAAGAAAAGAGAGCTAGCTGGCTGTTTTTGGAATGGCAATATTAATATGATGACCCATGTTATTATGGTCAACAAAAAGATACAAGATTTCATTTGGCACAAAGGCGTGATTACAGAAGATGATAAGTTTAATCATTTTTATGACACTCTACCTAGACAAGAGAAAATGGTGTTGCTTGATGTTTACGGGAACTCTGAAACACTAAGATATGATAAGATTGTGGAAGCCTTCCTTAGGAGATATATTGGGGTCATGGCAACGAGGACGTCAATGCGTGGGATGAATGGGTGTAGAATGAATGCGCCGTGGTGCAAACGCAAGGGAACTGCAAGGGTCTTTTCTTCGTTGGGGAACGATGCGAAAGAACTTCCTAAGGAATTTTATGAGTCCATCCCGGTTCATACGAAGAAGATCACAACTTGATGTTATTTATTTATTATTTTAACTTTCGTTATCGTTCATGGATATAATTTTGTTTTTTCAGTTGCTTGTAAATACTTGTTATTTCAAGTTATCATTTCCCATTCATGGATATTATGTTCATATTTTATGACATATTTGGTTTTGAATCTTTGAGTTAGATTCCTTACCAAAAAAAAAAATCTTTGAGTTAGATTTGCACGATGTTAATGGGATATTTTTTTGTTGTGAATAGTTTATGGTACTATTCTATTTTAATAACTGTCTTATTAGTATCATGTGTTTGAGCGGGAGTTCTAAAAGTTTTTAGTAACATTAAAGAACGTAATTTTACCTTAATGATTATATGAAAGATAATTTTAAATTAGGATTTTAGATGATGATTGGGAACATAGTGAACTTTCGAATCTAAAACCTATGTGAAATTACTCATTAATTTAATCAGTTTGTGTAAAATTCATGCATAAATGAGTGGCATTAATAATTCCTGTGTATATGTCTGAAATGTTCAAATATCATGGCTTCAACATCAAAGAATATAGTTGCTGAACTTAACAAAGGAGAAAAGTTAAACGGAGATAACTATGAAATCTGGAATTCGAAAATCCAGTATGTGCTGAAAGAGCAAGAGACACTGAAAATTTTAACATTGTTATAGAAGAGTCTGAAGATGGGAATACTGCACAACATAAAAGGGACAAAGAAGCATTTGCTGCTTGAAAAAAGAAGAACTCTATTGCTCGTATTACATTACTGAGTAGAATGAAAAATGATATCATGCGAGAGTCCAGGCGTCTTGACAATGCTAAAGATATATGGATAGCACTGGCAACTAGGTTTGATCAGACTTCCATGACTAAACTGAGGCAACTCACAATTAGGTTTGACTCGTATAAGAAACCTCATAGTCAAACCATGAAACAACATATGAGGCATATGTCAAAAATGATTATTGAGTTGAAGGATGCTAACCATGTTATGATCGATGAGCAACAAATGCAAGTAGTTATCAATTCCCTGCCCTAAAGCTGTGAGCATATGAAAATCCACTTGACCCACAATGAGAATATAAAGACTTTTGAGGATGCAATGCGCCACCTTGAGTTGGAAGAGGACCGCCTCCTAGTGGCTAAACCAGAATCTAACATCTATTTTGCTGTTACTAACTCACATGGGGGCTTCGGGCTCCAAGCACAAGCACCTAAGAGGGTTCAAGAGGTGGAAGGGCAAGGGAGTAGGTACTTCATGAAAGAAATCAAGAATCAACCAATAGGAGAAGGGAAAGCATCGTTTCAAAAAGAAAAACTTTTCCAGGGTGAAATGTTACAACTGTGACAAGAAGGATCACTTTGCTCGGGACTGTGACGACCCAAAGAATGGATAAACCCTTAGCATTCATGAAAGTACTACTTATGTGTCTAGTTCAGTACTTCTAACTGAATCTAATCCTTTGTGAGCTGTAAACTCGGGAGCTATGGGCTATGTAGCGAAAGACAGAGAAGCCTTTGTGGAGTTCCGAAGAATTCCACATGGAGTGAGATGGATTTATGTGGGGAACAACTCTAGAGCAGAAGTCAAAGGTATTGATACCTGCCAATTGAAGATGCGTGGTGGTTGCACCTTGTTCCTATATAACGTGTTGTATGCTCCGTAAATTTGTCGAAATCTTGTTTCTGTGTTGGTGTTAATTAAACTTGGTTTTAGCTTGAATTTCCATAAAAGTGGAGTTGACTTATTTTTAAGTACGAGTTATTATGGTTCAGGATATTTCCTAGATGGTTTTATTATATTGGATGTTGAATACAATAATGTGAATGTTTGTTATTCCCTATTTACATCTTTTGAATCTTATAATAATGATGTGAATATATGGCATGCTAGACTTAGTCGTATTGGCCAATAGCGAATGAGTAGATTAGCAAAAGAGGGCTTAATGGGTAATATTGAAAAAGTCAATTTGCTTGTTGTGAGCATTGCCTAGCAGGAAAAACAACAAAAAAAAACCATTTGAAAAAAGAACAAAAGCTGAGTTTCCTTTGCAATTAATCCACACAGACATCTGTGGTCCAATGAATGTAAGAGTAAGGTGTGGGACTGTTTACTTCATCACTTTCATAGATGATTATACTCGATTTGGACATATCGATCTGATTTTTCATTAGTCTGAAGCATTGAGTTACTTTAAGAAAATTGTGACCGTAGTAGAAAATCAATTAGACAAGAAAATAAAAGTATTAAGATCTGATCAAGGTCAAGAATATTTATCTGATGAGTTCATAAATCGATGTGATGAAAAAGGAATAGAAACAAAATTTTCTGTTCCATATACTTATCAACAAAATAGTATAGTAGATAGGAGAAACAGAACCCTAATGGAAATGATTAGGTTTATAATGGCACAAGCTAATCTACCTATTACATTTTAGGGTGATACTTTGTTGACTGCTGTTTATATACTTAATCGTGTGCCTTCTAAATCAGTTACTTCTAATCCATATGAATTATGGACAGGTAGAAAACCCGATTTGAGTTTTCTTAAACCTTAGGGTTGTGCTACCTATACCCACGAGACCTCTCACAAGTATGAAAAATTAGGTCCAAGACGCAAAAAAAATATTTTCATAAGATACTCAGAGCAATCAAAGGGGTGTGTGTTCATAGGTGAACAAGAAAGTGGAAATATAACTGAATTCGAATCACGAGATGTCACATTCTTAGAGAATAAATTTCCCAAGAAGGACGAAATAGGAGAGGACTACTCTGTATTTGAAACCTTGGAAGTGAAGGATTAATTCCAAATCAGTCTCAAATGCAGCCACTTGATCAGATGATACCATTATTATCTCATCCGAGTGGAAGCACAATTGAGCATAATGTACCAAGAGTATAATATCCTATATGGTGAACAAGTCGCAAAAACATTCCCTGTCGACGTTTTGACATTGAAGGGGAAGCTTTCATAGTAGCTCCACAAGATGAGAATAAGCCAAGAAATGTAAATGAGGCTCTAACATGCCCTAACAAGAAAAAGTGGATACATGCAATGAAAGAGGAAATGGAGTCAATGGGATCTAACCAAGTTTGGGATTTGGTCGATCTTCCAAAAGGACTCAAAGCCATTGGGAACAAGTAGGTTATCAAAATAAAGCGTAAAACTGATGGCTCGATTGAAAGATATAAGACTCGCTTGGTAGCAAAAGGGTATAATTAACAGGAAGGAATTGACTTTAAAAAAACTTTTTCTCCTATGGTAAGGTTTACCTCGATTTGCCTTATTCTAGCAATAGTGGAAAGTATGAATCTTGAATTACATCAAATGAATATAAAGATTGCGTTTCTCAATGGAGAATTAAATGAAGAAATTTATATGGAACAACATGTTGGTTTCATTACAAAAGACCGAGAACAGAAGCTATGTTGACTTTTGAGATCGATATATGGCCTTAAGCAGTTTTCGATATAGTGGTATATACGTTTTCATAATGCCATAGTGGCATATGATTTTTTAATGATCGATGAGGATCAATGTGTATATATCAAAAGACCCAAGGATAAGTTTGTGATTTTATCTTTATATGTAGATGATGTACTAATTTCCGGGAGCAATATGGAGTTAGTAAATACAGTTAAAAATTGGTTATCTTTTAATTTTGAGATGAAAGATATGGGTGAAGCTGCGTATATTCTTGGAGTTAGGATTTCAAGAAATCGTTCAAAGAAGTTACTGTCTTTTTCACAAGAAACGTATATAAACGAAGTCCTTGAACGATTTCATATGCAAGATTGTAAACCCATAGATACTCCTATTGCGAAAGGTGAAGGACTGAGCCTTAGAATTTGTCCTAAAACTCCACAACAACAGGAACAAATGAAACATGTTCCTTATACTAGTGCCGTTGGGAGCTTAATGCATGCTATGATGTGTACGAGACATGATATATGTTTTGCAGTTGGAATAGTGAGTAGATACTAATCCAATCTAGGTTAAGCACGTTGGTCTACTGTTAAAAGGATCATGAGATATCTGAAAGCTACTGCTGATTATTCGCTGAGTTATCAAGGAAGTGATCTGCTCCTTGAAGGCTATATTGACGCTGACTGGGGAGGAAATCTGGATAAGAGGAAATCCACCTTTGGGCATGTATTCTTACTGAACAATGACACCATATCTTGGAGCAGTAAGAAACAATAGTGTATAGCACTATCAACAATGGAAGCCGAATTTGTGGCACTCTCAGCAGCAGTACAAGAGGGTGTTTGGCTAAGGAGATTTTTGGATCATTTAGGTGTTACCAGAAATGCCACAACGTCGTTATTGGTACATTGTGATAGCCAAGTAGTAATAGCTTACACCAATGATCCCAAGTTCCATTGTAAAACCAAACACATAAACATCAGATACAACTATGTTAAAAATATGGCAAAAGGACACTATAAGTGCCATAACTTGTGTACGGCGCTCACTTTGGTGCCATAACTTTTTTTCGGATCACTTTGATGCCAAGTCGGAGGAAAAACGATCACTTAAGTGTCATAACTTTTTTTTGGATCACTTTAGTGCTAAAATTTTTGAAAAACGATCACTTAAGTGCTAAAATTTTTTAAAAACAATCATTTAAGTGCTAAAATTTTTTAAAAACGATCACTTAAGTGCCAATCTCCGGCGAGACTCCGGCGAGCCACGTCAGCTTCAGAAATTAATTAAAAAAATGCCACGTCAGATTTCCGGCGAAAAATTGTGTACGGCACCGGAGTTGGCACTTAAGTGATCGTTTTTCAAAAATTTTAGCACTTAAGTGATCGTTTTTCAAAAATTTTAGCACTAAAGTGATCCAAAAAAAAGTTATGGCACTAAAGTGAGCGCCGTACACAAGTTATGGCACTTGTAGTGTACTTTTGCCTTAAAATATGATAGAACAAAAGGAAGTGAACGTATAGTACATAACTACGCAAAGAATGATAGCAGATCTAATGACGAAGCCGATTCCTAGAGATGTTTTCTAAAGTCATGTGAAATCTCTAGGACTACGTAGAGTATGATGTACTGAATATTGGAACAATTCATATATATCCTCAGAAACTAGAAGAGATTACATCAATTTAGTGATGTGGTAAATTGCTGTAACACGCTTATTCAAATTACTACCAACATCTGACCTTGTTACACCTACCAATGCTCAATTACTATTGTCTAAAACAAACTTTTTATGTAAAGGGGTAATAACCTTTGGGCTTTGTTTACTCTATTACTAGTTAGAGGAGTCCTCACGTCATGCCTTTGATTGGTGAGTTAAGTTACGAACATAACCCACATTTTACATTTCGTAAAGTTGTAGGTAGGTGATGTTCATCATCGGTTCAAATTCATGAGTTAAAATAGAGCTATCGATTTACGTACTTGTCCATGAACATATGTGTAAAAAGCATATTTAAGCATAATGACTGAGATCCTTTAAAATCTTTTCTTTATATTGTAGTGTAGATAAACTATGTTTGATATGCGGGCCCTTGTGGAAGTCTTGTTTGTAATTCTCTAGCAATGTCACTAACCGAACAGTGTAGGGTAGAGGTCAAGCCCACTTTGTCTTGCTCAAGCCTTTCCGATAATTACAAAATGCTACAAAAGAGATCCTCCAGTTTGGATCAGGCCCAAACAGAAATCACTTGTTGATGATGATGTCCAAATTACAATCCTCATTGTAGGAACTCTTTCTATTGCTCAAGCCGTAAGTCAATTCGTTTTTTTTTATTGAAGAAAAATCAAACGCTTCTTGTGTTGCCCTTCCTTGCTTCTCTGTGTTTGGGTAGGGCGGACTGAGGATGCACGACCACAGGCCAAATTAGGGTAGGGTCGCACAACCCTTGGATATGGCAGAGTCCCGTGATGCCATGACAGATCTTGTCGATATCATGAAAGTTTCTCCGTAGGGTAGTGATTGCAAACACCAACACCACTACCTTCCCTCCCCCTTTTCTCTCTCTCTCTCTCTCTCTCTCTCTCTCTCTCTCTCTCTCTCTCTCTCTCTCTCTATTGAGGGGGTATAATTGAAAGGGTTAATGCCATGAAACACTTCAAATTGATATGCTTGTGATAAATTTATTTTAAACTAATTTTTTGACTCACGAAAAATCCCAAACTGGTATGTTTGTGACAAATTTACCATGAACTAATTTTTTGATCACCAAAAACCCTAATTGGTATATCTATGACAAATTTACTCTCAGTTAATTTTTGTTAAATTTTACGGTTAAATTGTTGAGTTAGATGACACGTGGCAGTTGATGAGTGTATTAATTTGAGATTTTATCCCTCCATTTGTCACAGATGTACCAGTTTGTGGTATTTCGTGGTATTAATCTAATTTAAGGGAGGATAAATTTATCACAAGTGTACCAATTTGGTGTTTTTTGTAGTATTAATCATTTTTTTAACTTGTTCTCTATTTGATGCTAAGAAGGAATGTTGGTTCATCTTTTAATTCCTAGTAGCTTATACCACGAGTTCGGTTTTTGATTTTGCATTGGCGCAAGCTTCTGCCATGAAGTACATTGCGTCAATGACTCGCCAAGAGAATACGTGAAAAGATCAGGCATCATGCCATAGCTGACCTGAGCTTACAATATAGCTGGTTAGAGGAAGACGAGAGAATTTATACTCAACGTATGGGACTCGATTTTGTAACGGAGGGGAGAGACGAGATCGTTGCGTGCGGCCAAAAAAATGAAGAAAATGAGCCGAAAGTAAAGGAAAGTGAGAGGACGAGAGAGAAAAAATAGATATTTTCAGCGTTATGTGGAATTGTGATTAGGCCTACAGAGGAATAACAAAGAACACCGATCAGTGAGCGACACCTGCGGAGCAGCAGCCAACGGCGGCTGCCACGCCGGTAGCTAATTTGAGCCATATAAAAAACAAGAGCGTGTATTTTAGCGGTACTTACTCGGACTAGTACCAGAATGACTCATATAACCTACGTATTCTAGATCTGCACATGATCTCATCTTACAACTAATCGGTTTCTACAAGAAAAGTGACAGTGGACATCGATGTTCCCCGAATACAGATGATAGAATTAAATTGGAAACTAAACCATGTGGCTCATCGTCCACCTGAGAGATGCGATTCTGCGACAGAAGACGAGTTCGTAAATGCCTTGTACATGGAGGACGGATAAGACATGGCCAAATCATCAAAACCTTCGCGATGAGCAAAGGTTAACCCACCGGAGGAAAGGCCGATGGACGACAATTCCGGCATCGGAAGATCCCCCTCCAAGTATTGCAAAACTTGACGCATGCTCGGCCTCATCAACGGGTCGGAGTGGGAACATGTCAACCCAAGTTTCAGTACCAGCTCCATCTCTTCTTCCACAAACTCCGCCCCCAACTTCGGATCTCTTGCCTCGAGAATTGCACCTCCGTCCCAGCAAGAATATACCCAGTCCACCAATATCACGTCCTCTGCTTCTCGAAGCTCTATCGGCCTTCTCCCGCAGGCAACCTCGAGCAAGAAAGCTCCGAAGGCATACACATCGGTGTTCCTAGTGGCCTTGCCGGTTCGTGTGTGCTCAGGGGCGAGATAACCGAGTGTTCCTACCACGTGAGTCGTTTGAGGGTCGGTTCCATGGTCATATAGTCTCGCAAGCCCAAAATCTCCAAGTCTTCCATTTAAGTCAGCATCTAGCAAGATGTTACTTGCCTTTATATCCCTGTGGATCACCACTTGCTCCCACCCTTCGTGTAGATAAAGTAGCCCAGATGCCACTCCTTTGATCACCCTGAATCTTTGCCTCCAATTGAGGGTGACCTTTGGTTGGTTATAGAGGTACTTGTCGAGGCTCCCATTGGGCATGTAGTCGTAAACCAAGAGCAACTCCCCTTTCCGGCGGCAGTAACCGAGGAGCGACACTATGTTGCGGTGACGGAGCCGACCGATGCTGACAATCTCCGCTACAAATTCTCTCATGCCTTGTCTAGATTCATGGGAGACCCTCTTCACCGCGATCTCTATCCTTGATGTGGGTAAGATTCCTCTATAGACCCGACCAAATCCACCAGTCCCTAGTAGCTCTTGCTCCCGGAATCCTTTCGTCGCAATATAAAGATCTTTGTACTTGAACCGATGTGGGCCATAGTCCCTCTCCCAATCTTCAAGGACCTCGGCGAATTTCTTTTTCCTTCTTATCACATAAACTACGCTCAAGATCAGCATCGATACAACGAAAAGAACCATCAGTGGTAGCCCTATAGTCAGTACTTTCGACGTCTCCTTCTTGCCAATCCGAGGAAGCTTAGGAAGTTGGGACAGGGCAAGTGCCTGAGCCAATCCATTCACCCTGAAGCTCCAACCCAGAACATAGTGAGAAGTTAGAACCGAACCGGTCGATGACGAGAAGCCGACATACATACTCTGGTTGATGATCAACGAGAGATCCTTACTAAGAGACAAAAGGGTAGTCTGCGGTTTTTGCACATTGATTGGAGCCAAGGTGACATCGATCCGCTTTTCCGTGCCATCGTAGTCCACCCAAACTTGCATTGCTTTACCGCTGATTAGAGTCAAGTTCTTGAACACCCCACCGTCTGCATGATATCCCGCCGCAGTTGAGTTTGCTGATGTCAATCCGTTCAAGTCGATTCCGACATGATTATCGTTAATGTCCTGAAACTCGCTGCTCAGGATCGTGTCGAGTTCTACCCCAAACACATGATTGGTGGAGTTGCCGTTGTCGGTTTCGTTGAACATGCCGAGGTATTGGCTTGGCAGGGACCCGGGAAGGCCTCTTTGGGGCGCAACTACAAAGACGATCCCATGGCCACTCAGAGTGGCATATTGAGGTTGAATCGCGAAGACGAACGAGGTGGAGAAGGAGAAGACGGAGCCATTCGGTGAGTTCTTGAACTGGACAGGATCGGGATGGAAGGCGTGACCCTTCTGCTGTTTGGTGTCGTTGGTCAGCTTCAGGAGGCCATTGGAGGTGACCCCGGCGATCCCATCGAGGCTCAGATTGGCCGATTGGAAACCGTTGTACACGAAACTGGTCTCTTGAGCGTAAGCCGAAACTGCTAGCAGAGAGAGCACGACAAGAATCTTGAAGAACATGGCTCTAACTCATAGTCTGCTCAGCAATTAGCTGAAAAAGGATGCAGTTACATCGGCTATAAAAATCCAGAAGAATCTTTATCTTGCAACGTCAACCGAGTGGTGCAAATTTCAAAAATATCCGCTCCACGTGAGTCCAATGAATTGATGAATGTCTTGGACTTTCAATGGACGAACCCAACGGAGTCCTGTTCATAAGGCAAAGAGGACCTCAAGGTGTGAAAGAGAGAACTTCGATTTCATACTGCATTTGCGGTCGCGATAACCCTGAATAAACAAATCCGACGGATGCTGCCGAGTAGTTCGCAATCTGACTGCTATGGACATCGCAAGAAGTCGCAGCCTCCGAATCCGATGACGACTTTTTGTCGAAATTTAAATCTGGGGGAGAGAGATTGAAGGAAGGTGGGCGTGATAGAAAATGCTATTCACATCACAATGCATTTTTTTTCCTTCCTTTTCCTCGGCCGCTCGCATCTTAACACCCGTAGAACACAATCCCCTCATACCCTTCCTTTCTTTTTTCTCTTATAACTATCTAAATCCCAATTTTGTTCTTTCTAATCACCTCATCCAAACTTATGTTGTGACGCCTTGGATTTAACTTGCCGAGGGATTGTCCGCTTTGACCTGTCACATACCAAGTCTCACGGTTTTATCCTTTGGCATACAGGTGGTCATCCATCCTAGGAGTGCTACCACATGGGGTGGCTTAGCTTAACTTTAGAGTTTTCAGTACCTCAAAATGTACCTCCATGAGTTAATTTCATTTTTGCCCCCTTCGACATCCTAAAAGCTTGTCTAGAGCTGCTCCTTATCCAGATTCTCTGGCTTTGTCGATCACTCTCCGCCCTTATCGGATCAAGTTGTTACAAATGTAAACCTAAAAGATAAATACAACTTCTCTCGTGCCATAAGATGTGCCCATGCCCTTCTTCTCCTTACATGTACACACAAAAATCTTGTGGCGGGCGGCGTACCAATAAGACCAAGAATGAGGCAGCGATTCCTTGTGGACCACTAAGGGTGCATTTGGTAATCATTCTGTTTCCGGAAATAATTTCTGCTCAGAAATGATTTTTTTTTATTCTGTTCATAGAAATAATTTTTTAGCATTCGAAGGCGCTTGGTAATGATCCAAAATTTATATTCCTAGAATAGAAAAAGAACATGAATATGTTTGGTAACTGCACAAAATTTCTTTTTATTAATAATATTTCGAATTTTTTAATATTTCTTTCTTTTTTTCTTCTTTTCCTTCCTTGGCCCATGGTTGACAATTGACCATAGGCGAGGGCCGCCCTTACCGGATCTGGCTGGCGAAGGTTGCCCAGGCCGCGAGGATCCAGCTCTCACTCTCACCGGCGAGGGGGACTCTCGTTTGTGGCTGGTCACTAGTCGTCGGTCGTTGGCCACCAGCCATAGGCCAAGAAAGAAGAAGAACCAGCCACAGCCAGGAAGGAAAGAAGAAGAATATTTTTTTGCTCTTCTATTTGTGATTCTTGTTCCTTTTTTTATTTTTGATTATGTTTCAAAATTGATTTTGGGAACAAATTTGTGCTCAAAAACAACAAATTTACCAAACCGATTTCTGTTCTTTTTTTATTCTCGGGAACAAAAGAATAGAATGAGGTACTGTTTGGCCAATTATCAAACAGGTCCTAACATACCAGAAGGCAGAAACGTTTGACAAGAACTTCTTCCCCGAACGTTCGTGGACAATTTGGAGACCATTCTAGAAATGGCGACCGAAATTGTGGACTTTCGTAGCGTTTCATCCTCCCGCCATGGGTTTGTCCACCCTCAAATATTCCCATGGACCCCCATGCCTTACAAGTGGCACGATCACATGTTTTTTTTTTTTTTTTGGTAAGGTAAGTAGTATAACTTTTCAGCGAATAATTACAAGAGCAACGCTGAACACAAAAACCTCGCACCAGAGGAGACACAAGAGTCTCGGCAGGTGCAAAGGTGTCACAGCTGAAACAGGCGAACAAAGTACGCTAAAAGGCTAAGAAATACAAGTAGCCAATACATGAAGGCACGATCACATGTTTGTTTTTACTATGGGAAAGAATAGTCGCACAAGTAAGAAAGAAGAAAAAATTTATGGAGTAACGCACGCATCCGTTCAAATACCTACGAATCCCTTCACATGGTTTTAGAATGTACATGAAATTAACTGGATTTATCCCTTTTTTCTTACTTCCCAATCTCTCCTAACAAGCACGGTGTCGGTGTAGATCCGGCAATTCATCTTGACACTTTAGTGCATGCCACACGCTACGTGCCTTGTTTCAAAGATAGGAACACGACAGTTTTGACGCCGAATTATTAATTGACAATATGTTTCTACGTCCCATAGTTTACAATCTTGTTCAAATCAATGGCACGAGAGAAATGGGGAAAGTATGGCAAGATTTTTTTAGGGTATTTTGGAGATTCAAAGAAGAGATTAGAGCTCTCTCCTACATATACAGCAAGTGTAACTCTTTTTACTTTGCACATCATACGTCAATCACAGTTGATGTGGGTTGTTTTAGTGACAGTAATGCATACGTGATGTGTAGAAAAAAATTACATAGATTTTGCAGTCGATAGTAATCCTAGATAGATATAGATACAAATCTGTGGAGTTTGCTTAAATTAGTCTTATTCTTAGCGATGCGAGCACGACTCAGTTCTCAAGAATGTGAACAGGAAGTTGCTTAGCAAGTTAGCAGCATTAAATGTTGACGTGGCATCTTACCTCTCTTTTAAATTCTATCTAAGAATTATTTGATTGAAAAAATATATTTAAATAATAGAAAATACAAAATGAAAATGGTTTGCACTTCAGTCCTAAACAAGGTTGCTCCACCCCACTTCAGCTGGCCCAGGTGGTGGCCACGAGCCACCATGAAGGCTAGTGGTACCATTATCCCTAGAAAAGAACCATGTGAACACTCTACGTCATTCTACGCCAAACAGCCGCCACCAAGCTTATTGACTCTCTTGCACTGTTTGCTCTCAATTTGATGCTGGCCTAACTTAATTTAAGAATTTGATATACACGATGCATATAATCTCTAAACAACAATACATTACTTGTTTGGAACGTGAAATGTTGACCGCATATGAAGTGCTTACTTTGGGTCCCCTTTGATTTCGCAATACAATTTATATTCATTTTACATACTACGGCAAAACTAGATAGAACCATACCCAATATGTGTAAATATGACGATTTATGTGCATCGGTGAATAGCGATAAAATCAAAGAGACTTTATGCATGTGTTGATTATGGAAAAAAAAATATACCTTTCGTGAATCAAACATTAAGTAGCTCGTGAAACAAAATCGCCTTTCGCGTGGTAACTAATGTAAATTAGTTCCAGCAAAACGAAACTAATCAAACCGGGGGAGTCCACAACTCTGCCCACAAAAACAAGAAAAGATTTGAGGGGTCTACCCCTCATAAATTCACTTCTTTCCTCCACATCACGTGCCTTTAATGCAGAGAAACACGGGAAGAAGAAAGTGATCTTTTATACTTTCATTCTTCAAAAACAGGGATGATCAAATCATCCGGCTCCCCGCAAATTGTTTCGTGGCAGCGGTAGGTCCGTCAATGGCGACGAGTGTAAACAGACCGTCGCCCTCTCTCGTTATTCTAATGAAAACGAGCCGTGGGATGATCTCACGGGACCCTCTATTGGACGGGGGATGATGTTTCGTCCCCGTTTCTGCCTTGATCATCAGGAGAGGAGGCTGCTAAGCAAGCCTCATCATTTGGTTAAGTAGCAAAAGCGACAGGTGTTGGGGGCGGGGGGGGGGTGATGGGTAGCTATCAAGAACAATAATGGAGTAGACTAGACTTTAATAGGAAGTAAATTAGTTCTGTCATCATTGCTTATGAATATAATAGGAATAGCTGATTAGGTTTGGTGGAAAAATTTAATGGATTCAAACCTAATGATCTAGACAAGATCAGAAAGTACTCCTGCATTAGGGTTCTTAATTACTTTCCACAAATAAATATGTATACGTGCATAAATAAATATATGAAGGACCATTATTGAGTTAACATTAGTAGGAACTGAGAAATTTTGCACATTGCTTATGAATATAATAGGAATAGCTGATTAGGTTCGATGGAAAAATTACTGGATTCAAACCTAATGATCTAGATAAAGTAAGAATAATAATAGTCCTACTTTCCATAAAGAATTTTTCAAAAGTTACTTAAGATGCGTTTGTTTCACGGAAAATTTAGGATTTAGAAAATATTTTTCGACGAATAATTGGTTATATCATTTAAAAAAATTAGTCAACACTTCTTGAATGGAGGTTTGTGATAATTTCACCACGAGAAAGTAAGATGCATAGAGACAATGACAAACCGAGAATGCTATATAAGTGGAGTGTGACACAAAATTTTCATAAAACTAATACATATAAGTCTCTTTTCTGATAATTATTTCCCCTAAATAATTGGAAATTTTTGGAAGGAGGGGACGGGGCCGCCGCCATCCCCTAGGTCCGCCAATGGATACATGTATAGCATCAAGTACGATGCAATCTCATAGCTCACGAGCCAACAATAATTGATCATTTGCACCATGCCATAACTATTTCGTGATGTATTCGTCACATGAAATACTTTTTCTCTTGTAAAGAAGGTTGACATGATAAAAAAGTTTCACGGATCAAATTCACATTAATCCAATGCATCCGATACAGCTCGAGAAGATATTGTTCTAGGCCGTACCCTGGTATCAAAGTTAAAGTAAGGCATAGCAGGAAACATCCTAGGTTCGATCAACATTAGCTTGAACAATGTCGCCAGCAACTGAACATGGACGGTGCACGAAGATAATATTTTTTATATATGAAGAGAACGGTGCACGAAGATAATATTTTTTATATATGAAGAGAAATTTCAAACTCGACAACGAGGATGTTAATTATTAAACTCTCCTAGCACAAACCCACAATGCGGTACATTGGTCAAACTTGGCTGGTTTCCTAAATGCTCAGTGACATCACATTGGCCCCACTTCCATCTCAATCTTAATTTGGAATATAATTTGAAGTTTTGAAAGCAGCCACTCCTATCAATAATTCCAGAACAAAATGTTTGACAGAGTGGCGGATTTCATGGGGATTGTGAGAGTTTATGAGGTCCCTGTCAACTTTTCACTCTGAACTAGATCGAATAGGAGCCTAGATCGCCAATTATTCGAGAAGATCAATACGAAATTTAATATTTAAACATTCTCACATCAATATTATTAATTTAAATTGCCCCGAGTCGTGGGGCACTTACTTCTCTTTCGTGGAAAGGTGGCCAATTTTGTCTTCTCTTGGCTCACATATTTTGAATGCAATCTAGACTTTTCTATTGATCAAGTTGCAAATTTGCGAATTATTTACACGTTGGTCATTGCTCAGGAGGATTCCCCACCACGTGCGACTTTTGTTTACTTGGATTTTCTTGCACAACCAGCTGGCAACCTCGTGCACCGATCGGCTCAATTGTTCTGCAAATATAGATTTTCGTGCATGGTGATAATACAAATTAATTTTTTTTAATGCAACTGTCCTTATACGAAATTATTTTATTGCGATAATGTTGCTTGATAAGTACACTTGTTTCGGTCGGAAGGTCGCTGAATAGCCAAGTATTTTCATTAGTGTCACCGGCCACTAGTGAGGCTCGCCTTTGCCAGCATTGGCGAGGGCAAGCCTCGACCTTGCCGTTGCGGGCAAGGTCGGCCAAGCAGCAGCCATGGCGAGGTTGAGGCTCACCATCGATAGTGGCTAGCGACCAGTGTCGCCGACTCTAATCCTCGTTGGTCGCCGGTCGCTGGACAAGCCAAGGGAAGAAGAAAAGGAAAATAAAATAAAATAAAATAAAAATTTGAAAAAATATATATATTTAAAAATTACCAAGACAGCGTTAGCTAGTGGGCTGGTGCTCGCCGGCGTCCATGTCAGCGCCGACCAGTCAAAATTGATCGGATGGACTGAATTGGCATAAATATAAAAAGTTTTAGGATTGAATTGGCCAAAAAAAAAAGAAATTTAAGACTGAATTAACATAATTGCAATAGGCTTAGGACTGTTTTGGTAATTTTGCTAAAATGTGAAGAGGTGGAATATGCTAATGAAACAATGTCACACTTGGTCTTCGCTCTTGTCTCTACCTCATGCAAATGCTGGTAATCCTCCAAATTAGTTGATGTTTTGAGACGAAAGATGAGAGGAAACATGCTGGTTCTAGTTTTTAGCTCAACTTGCGACTTCCTGGGATCTTACTTTATTAAAGAAGGATTAGGAAAGAGCAAGTTTATTAATTCTGTGGGTATCTTGTTGATAGTTTCCCACTCTTGCTAATTTTTTCAGATCGTGTCAGGGTGGTGATGCATGTCGGTTGTCCGAAAGCTGAGAGACACGAGAAACCATTTAATTCTTGAATAGTGAAATTGATCTGGGTGGCTGAACCGCGTAAATTGAGTCTGTTCAATGTTGTTTAGTGTTTGCTAGGATATCACTCGGTATGATCATTGGGTTGTTTGTATTACGTGACCAAGTCGAGAACCAATTGTTTGTATCTCAAACAACACCAACACAACCTTGAGAAACATATGCCAATGAAACTTCTACTGGACGTGAGCATGGTTAACTTTCAGAGGTGTGCTGATTGAGATACACATGGACTTGGTATAGATTGTCCATTTGGAGGGGTTTTGCTGCTTGCTGTTAGAAGTCTAGTCTAACAGCATTTTTGTTGTTTGCTGTTAGTATGGGAGGATAGTCCAAGGCTGACTTGCAGATCTGTTCAACGTCTGCAGACTGATCTATAATTCCTAATCTTCTGATCGGTCCATTTTATAAGTCTTCCTTTGAACATTAGTTGATGGCTTTACTCTTTATGCGTTTGCACCAATTTTGTCAGATTCTGAATTGAAGGTTTGGTTTTAGAGCAAAAGCTGTTACTGCGCTTAGGTTTTGATGTTACATATTTTGCACAGTATGTATTACATACTTGCTGTTACGTACCTGCAGAATTATAATCTTTCCCCTTAGTTTCTTATTTGTCTTTGTGTGGTCTTCAATGTTTTCTCAAATTACATAGTCGAGCAATGGAGTTAGAGTGGGAACGTAGCAACAGTATCAGTCTACTTCAATAGAAAGAAGTGTAAATCAGATATTTGGAAATGACAGTAACAGAAGCATAGTGGGTTGTAGGCTTGGTGTCAATCCAACTCAATTTTCCGTGCCCCACATTTACAAGCGAAGTAGAAACGACGATGAAGTGTGTCGACTCAAGGAGAAGGAGCAAGATAAGAGAAATCATCAAGCAGCAATAGCCACACTACAATCTCAGCATGATGCATCGATCTTCGCATTGAAGTCGCAGAAAGATTTGGGGTCCTCTGCTGTAAGAAAACAGGTGGACGCACTTAAACTCTATGGTGTTAATGAGTCAGTTGAGAGGTCACTCCCTGGACTTGCAATATATGTTTCTTTATGGGGTTATTTGCATTCCTCCAATTATTTTGAAAAACTGTTGTATTCCAACACAAGAATTTCCGTGTTCGCCTCCAATTGATAATGTATAGGCCTTTGGTCTAAGCAATTTGGTTCTAGAACTTAAACCTCCCGTTGACACTCTCTGAGTATCTACAAGCAAACGTTGCCTATGAGTTCATAGATAGTTTAGTCTAGGTTTGGAATTGTTGTATGACTGTTAGTACGCTGATTGATATATTTGAATGCATTTTGGGATGAATTGTACGCTGTAGCACTATAATACTATTTTCCGAGTGCATTTTGGAATCAGTTTTATCTAACAACTACTATTATTGAGATAGATCATGAGGATCAAGCCCTCACACCGTTCTGTTCACTGCTTATATCGTATGAATGTTTATTTGATAACTGGTACATGGTGTAGAGTGTAGTGATGATTTCAGTGGAAGATGTTGCAGTAAAGGCTGCCATGGACTCAGCTGTGTGAAAAGCGAAGATGAGCAAGCCAAGAAAATGATTAATCGGGACAAGATTGATTTGAAATAGTCGAGTAGCAAGAGTGGCAGATCTAAGAACAGTTCTAAGACCAAGAGACAGACGATGATATGTTTGTTTTGTCGACTAAAATGTCCAAAGGGAACATTGCTAGATGGCCACCCTAAGAACCTCGAGCAGCCAAGTGATCACTAATTTAGATAAAATCCAGTATGTGGTAGAAAAGCTGAAGTTGTGAATGTCAAGATTCTGAAAGGCAGTTAATATAAAGCCGATGAAGAAGGCAGAGAAGTTGAGAGTGGCAAACCTACAGTACATACCGTCAACCAAAACAAAAATGGATTATGAAGATCGGGGGAAAATGGAAACTTAAAAGCCAAGAAAGTTACCGGGGGAGTGGAATCATTCACCAGAACATGGATCAGCGGAGTTCGAGAAGCCACCAGGTACAGATGGATTTCTGAAAGAGGAAGGCGCGCAAAAACATCTGAAGAACATGACTCAACTTCGTTTAGTCTTTTCCATCTGAGACTTCTATTCTTTTGCGATTATTTACATGTTCATGTGACAAACCATCTTGTTCTCTTGTTTGGCTGTATTGTGCTATCGAGATCCAACCATTTTCCAGCTGCAGTTGAACCCCATAAGCCGAGTAATCATTCCTTTCTTGGCCGAAATTTGTCTTATCTCTATTTCAATGACTGCGGAGAGATTTTAAGGTGGTCATTTCAAGCTATTGCACGTTGTTGGCTATTTTATTGGCAACTTTGAGCGAACAATAGGTCATGACGAAGGACATCTTGTGAGAGGCTGCAAGAAATTGAGCAAGCAGCCCCAATCTTGACATACTTCCATGTGATTAGCCAAAAGAAAGGGAAACTAAAGAAAATGCTACTACAGATTTGGTGTAAACACTCTTAACTCGTATACAGTATACTTAAGGGGTTTAAAACCCTATTTAACTATCCTTAATGGCTTGTAAGGAATCTAAAAGGGGTACACGCAGCTTCCATCATCACTTCGAGCAGTTGGATCATAATTTGTAGCAGATGGGTCGGTGCATCCTTCAGGAACCGGAAGATGAACCTGTTGTGCCGCTTTGCCTGCATCGAAATCAACAACAATTGACATGCTTAAGTTATGGTCCTTCCCAAATCTTCATTTGTACTGTCATCCTAAATCCAGAGCCAAATCTTCGACCCTGTCCTTTTAGGATAGAAAGGATCTAACCATAGAAACTCCCATTCTTAATGGCATCCTCGTTCGCATCCCCAAGAGCGGCCTCTTTCAAGTACTTATCGGCCAACTGCACTCTCTTCACATTCTCTTGCTCCTGGACAAGCATGTGCCCATACTCGAGTAGCTTGTCCAGAGTCATCCTCGGCTGCTCGAAGGTCGGGGGTCCCTCTTTGGAGTTCACGAGCCTTTTTCCGACGTTTTCAACTCCGATCTCAGCAACCCATTTCCTCACTTCATCGTCATACACTCTTGCCCTGAGTGCTCCAAAGAAATCTGCACAGCAGACACTGATGTTAGTTCCATCTTCCCAATTTACATTCTCCATTCATCTACTGTCAAAAGTATGAATTCTCTTCCAACAATAACAAAGATTGCCATAACAAATAGGTTAATCAGCTAGGAATGTTAGTTCGCTTGCTATGTTGCACAATGATAAAAAGAGTAGGATTAAGGAATGTCATGTTAAGATTAAGAAGAAGCTTACCAATTGATTGACCAGGAAATGTGTCGACAAGCTTGACTATATCTTCATTTGGGACATTGTCGGTCCTGAAAATCCCAGTACAAATGCCGATCCTGTCTTCCCGTGTGGGTGCCCAGTAAAACTTCTCCATCCGGCCATCGCGAATGAGAGGGGCATACAGCGTGGAGAAGTCGTTCCCGGTGACTATGATGGGAACTCGAGGGTTCTCCTCCCTGTTGTACATGCCGGGAAGCTGCACGTTGGTGGGATTGTCGGCAATGTTCATGAGCGTGGCGTTCACCATCTGGTTGTTCACTGTGTACTGTGTGGTCCCACCGAGCCTTCCCGCTCCCGCGTCGAGATCGTTGATAAAGAGGCAGCACATCTTCCCTTTCCTGATTATGTCGGCCGCCTCCCGATACCTCTGTCTGATCAGCTTTGCAGGCTCACCAGCGTTCCCGCTTTCTAGTTCTCCCGCGCTCATCATTATGGGGCTGAAAATCCATTTCCATATATTCATCAATGCTAAGGTATCTCTTTATTTGAAGATTTTCAATATCTTAAGGAATAGAAATTGATGAAACCTACTTGATTCCCATTTTGGCAAACACGAGCTCGCATTGGAATGATTTTCCCTGGCCTTTGCCACCCCAAACACCCAAAATGAGAGGAACCTGTCATCCATAGAGTTAATCATTGATACAATTTCTTTCCTCTTCAAATTCAAATTTCAAAATTAAGTCGCATAATTTCGATACATTAAACTAACCTTGATGTTTGGAAGATTCAAGAAGTTCTTGGTTATGTGAACCACAACTTTGTCCATAAATGCAGGAGCAATGTAGAAGCCATCCATGGTGTTATCAAATGCAAACCTACCACAACGAGTTCAGTACTCGAATCAACTGATTTTCCTTCACTTCCAAAACTTATTTAAAAGACGTGGCCATTGTTGTTACTCACTGTCGAAGACCGGCGCTGATGTAGTCGTGCGAGCTCATGACAGCATAGTGAGTACCGGTCCCCATCGGCGCTTGAAAGAGAGTGTCGACCATCCCCTTTCCTCTGGTTATGTCTTGCTGGTCGTCGGAGGTGTCAGTCACAAGCCCTCTCCATCTGTCCTTAGATGTCTGTTTCTCCTCATTGTACTCCGCGACCGCCTTCAGTCTCTTAAACAGCACTTTCGGGTGGTTGATCTTAGAGCTCTGTTTCTTCAAGCTCCTCCCCAAGAACAGAGAGCTAGGACCCGAATTTCTCGCGCCAGCCAGGCTCAAATTGAGTTGAATCAAGGTCAGGCCATTGTTAACACGAAGTCCCGCTAAAGCAGGAGACTCTAACACAGACATTGCAGATTCCGTGAACACAGTATGAACTCACTGACTATGGAAGCTTAACCAGCTGCGCGTGATCTCATAACTTCCCTAGAGACGAACAGAGAAAGCAAACTCTTTTCGGGAAAACAGAGTCTTTTTTTGGCTCCTATGCTTAAACAGTTGAATGACCACGATGATCAAGCAACGACAATGAAAAAGAGAAGAAAGGACGAAGCGGGCTCGACACTTTTCATGAGGTCAGAGCCCGAAACAGCACACACAAACAGGAATGGGCGGGAAAAAACAGAGTACCGATGCGGTGTAAACAGCTGCGGCAGCTGGCACCGAGGCAGCCATAGATCCGTGCCAAACCCAACAGCCACGATCAAAAGGGAAGTTGACAACAGAGGGGTTGGTTAGTAGGAGACGAAAGAACGTTAGAGCTGAGCGCACTGTTTTTGGAGTGTTGTCGGTGACGACGGAGAAAGAGGAGTTTTATAGAGAGAGAGAGAGAGAGAGAGAGAGAGAGAAGAAATCCTGTGGGTGAGCTTGCTAAGTTCCCGGTGGCCACACGTTGGGATTTTTGGCCTGTATTCACGTGGCAGGGGGTGACATGGACGTTGTTGGTTTTGTATATATTGAGAACGTTCCCGCACACAGTCAAAGAAAGAGGAGAGAGAAAACGAAATGGAGGCTTCTGGGAACTCAACTGGCGTGAGGTCAGGGCTTAAGCTTCGCTTTCCCCTATCTCCACCAACACCATCGAATCCAGGTTCGCCATGAATTTTCTTGTTACTTGCTTCTTCCCCTTTCGCCTCCGCTGAAGGGGACGTGAGCACGAGGTAGGATCGAGAAGAGGAAGGATCTCCATCTTTCTAGAGATGGAGGAGGGAGCCTGTGGTTGACCCGGTGGGGGTCAGCTGACCCAAAATGGTGACTGTTGGTATTAACTTTCCCTCGTAATCAAAAGCTAAAACACAAAGAAATGCTTGCATTGACATAGCGATAGGCATGGTGAAATAGCTTTGCATTCATATACCTTCACTTTCTTAATTTTTCCAAAGGGATGAGAATACCATAAATGTCATGATTTTCGAATAGTGTTCATCTTAGTATCCAAACTTTTCGAGCAATCACCTGAATGTCAAATTCATAAAAACATGATCACTTCAGTACTATCGCCGATTTGTGTGGTCTGAAAATTCAAATGTGGCAAAATTAACGAATAGGGCATCGCCGGCAACGTGGCTCGCCGGCAAAGTGAAGTCACCGATGCTAGTGCTAAACGACATAGGGGCTAAGTTCTTTTTCTTTGTTTTTTCCAAACCCTGATTTCATTGTGTTCTTGAACCGAGGAATTTGGGGCAAAATTAGGTGCTGAAATTTGGAATGGAAAGCAGGAGCAGGATGAACATCGCCAAATTAAGCATGTTTCAGTCACGGAAGAACAAGAGTTGCGAAGGAGAGGGAGAAACATAGTAATTAGAACAAATTGTTGCAATCAGGCATCTTCGGAGTCAAATCATCGCCGTGGACTATGTATCCGACCCTTGTGAAATAAGGACCACACACTAGCAAAATCACAGCCACCACAAAGATCATCCACTAGATTCGCCGGATCATCATCGTCCTCGTTGCAGAATCAAAAAGCTTCAGAGAGAGAGAGAGAGAGAGAGAGAGAGAGAGAGAGGGTGATTAAGAAAATAATTGACAAAGAAAAGGAAAAAAACTGTGCATGAAAATGAAAATTGTTAACTAGAAGATGAAGATGAAAGAGATGAACGAGAAGAGAAGGTAAATTGATGAGTTAATTAGCCCATTTGCCACATTGTCCCGTCCTTTATGCACGTTGGATTTCAATTTTGTTAAAAAAGACCAAATAGGATTAGAATTTATTAAAAAAGCCATGTATGACAAATCGCGGAATTTGTCCCCACTTACATGATCGTCTTTCCATTAATGTGGCATTTAAGTGGTCGTTTGAAAAGTTTTAATATTGAAATGAGCGTCATACAAAAGTTATGACATCTAATATATATTAGTGAAAATAAAGTGTTCGTATTCGAGCCGAGACCATACTAACATGAAGCATACAATGTTTGGTGGTCCTGAACCTTTCTTACCCCAAAAGCTAAGTTAAAGGGTAATATTTTCCTTCACATTTATAAATCGACCACCAGTCTCTTCCACAACTGATGTGGGACAATCTCAACAATTTATTTACCCCACAAATGTAAACTATCAAAATATGGTTGCGGAATATATCTTTTTTTTTGAAGACTTAGGATATTTACCATATTTTTTTTTTTTGGGTGAAGCGGATATTTACCATATTAAACGGCATAAATTTTAATCTTTTTTTTTAAGACTTAGGATATCTCAATATACGTCCGTTCAGATTCATATGAGACGGATTGCGATCCGGTTAACGCCCAAAATCACGTCTGGGTAGTTTCACCAAAAACAGAGGAAACGTCGCTTGTCGTTGTCGTTCTTCGGAATCTCTCATTAGTCTCATTTTTAGACGTGGTTGAATTTCGCTTCCTTTGTTCCCAGCATTTGCATCTTTGCCTCTCGAAGCCGGTCGTCCATCAGCATGTATGTCCTGCTAATCCACGAAACATTATTTTACACTAACCTAAACTGATGCCTTTGTCCAGCGATCTTGTCATTTCGTGTCTGGACTCATTAATTGGTTTCTGCCTAGCTTTGCCAATGGACATTAGTTGCTTTCACTTCCCATTTCTTGACCCGAGAATCATCTGGCCCTTCATATAAGATCACAGAGGGAAACGGCAACTAAAAAGCATCGATCAGTGTAGCCTCCGGCTGTAGAAGTCCCGCGTCTTTGCTTTCAACTTGCATAGATCCTTCAGCCAACATCTTTGGAAACTCTCTAGAACCTTTCTCTGATTTACGGTCATAACATCCGCACGAAATTCCAATCATCTTCACGACACTTGCCTTCTCGCCTTTGTTCTTACAGCTTCTGCTCAGAAATGGCTACGGGTCTGTTCTTGGTCATGTTCTTGTCGGTTCGTTGCAACCCGCTATGTGTGCATTAGTTTCTTCGCCTTCTTGTTTCCTCTCTCTCATCTCCCTCTCAAGATTTGAATGCTCTTTTCATGGAAGAAGTCATGGAACGTGCTGAATCGAGCTTCAACGACCGAAGGTGGTCGCTGAAAGGCAAGACCGCTTTGGTCACCGGTGGAACCAGAGGGATTGGGTCAGTCTCTCAGTTCACTATCTGCGTGACCATTTACATATAAATTCCAGTCTATCTTTTCCTTAACTCTCTCGCTCTTGTGGCAATTTCGATTCAAGTCTTGATCAATCTGCATGTGGATTAGGTACGCGATCGTAGAGGAGCTTGCGGGGCTCGGCGCGAGTGTTCACACGTGTTCTCGCAACGAGAAAGAGCTCAACGAGCGAGTGGAAGAGTGGCGGGGTAAAGGGTTTCGAGTGAGCGGTTCAGTTTGTGACCTCACTTGCAGTACCCAAAGAGAAGAGCTGATCAAGATTGTCTCCTCTGTTTTTGACGGCAAACTCAACATTCTGGTTAGTGACACTCAATAATCATCATCTGGCAATTGCTACGGAAGCAACTTTTGTTTCTATTGATCTCTTGTTTGAGATTAGCAAGAACTAGAAGTCTCTTCTTTAATTGGTTTGTGGTTTTAGCTATAACATAGAAGAACCATTCTGCAAATTCTCGTTTGATTTCTGCTGCTTTGAATTTTACAATCGATTTAAGAACCTGGTTCGGTTTGAAAGGTCAGTCCCATTTGTACTATTTTGAGGACTGAATTCACTGAAAAGAAAAGGGCTTCGGAGGTAGTAGTAGATTAATCAGAGACGATAGCGAAAGGTCCTACTCTTAGAGCTGTCGCAACTCCAATCTCCAGATTGACATTGCTTTAGCTGTGCTGAATCAATGGACAATGGATGTTGGACTGCACTTGTTATGATCAGACACAACAACCTTTAATTCGATATTCCCCTACTACTGCCCTCATGCAATTTTCTGAGTCTTGTTACCGAGCTCGGTTTTGATGCTAGTACGGCTAATGCAGGTGAACAATGCGGCGACAGCTGTTCTTAAGGGGGCACTAGATTACACACCCGAGGACTGCTCTTACATATTGAAAGCCAACCTCGAGTCCCCTTACCATCTGTGCCAACTCGTGCATCCACTCCTGAAAGCTTCAGGAGTTGGCCACATTGTGTTTCTTTCCTCAATTGCTGGTGTAGTAGCTCTGCCTGCACTCTCGATTTACTCTGCTTCCAAAGGTATAGTGATGTTTTTGTCCAGGCTATTCCTCAAAGGGTCATTTCCGGCACTCTGTACACGGCTCATGAACTCGTGTTGCTCTTCCAGGAGCTATCAATCAGCTTACCAAGAACTTGGCATGTGAATGGGCCAAAGACAATATTCGGATCAACGCCGTCGCTCCGTGGGGCGTGAAAACCACCATAGCGAAACCCGTAATAGTCTTTCTGATCTCTCTATCTGGATTTCACGTCTGCCTTACGCTGACCCTGCAAATATTTCTGTTTATCTTAAGCTGCTGAGACAAAACATGGCAAACTGATTGACACTGAACTAGGGCACTGAAATGAGAAGCACCATATACAATATAACTCGTCTTCAGACACCCAATTACACAAAGCAAGGATCACAGGAATAGGGACTGATGGTATTTAGTAAAAGTTTCATCACAAAATTGTCTAGGGGAAAAGTTTATGTTTCGCTTCAACTTAACTCACGTTGAACTTTATCGTTCAGGAAGCGGAAATCAAAGAGGAGTTCATCAAGCTGCTTGCGCGAACGCCTCTCCGTCGGTTGGGAGAGCCTAATGAGATCTCGTCTGTGGTCGCGTTTCTTTGCCTTCCTGCAGCTTCATATGTCACGGGGCAGGTCATTAGTGTGGATGGTGGCTATACAGTGGCCTACTAAGCCAAGTCACACAATCTTCTCCTTTCCTAAGTTTAACTATCTCTGAAGTCAATGAACTCTATTTTGTAGCTGAAAACTATGGATGGCCGTGATGCAGTTGAACAAACCCTCAAGATTATAGTCGATGAATTGTTCAACTTTCTTTTAGGTGTAAGTCGGAGACTTCCCGTCTTATTGATTGCCAAACTTATCTGAACTTTCACGCGTTGTTTATGGCGGAAGAAGTTCAGATACCGTGTTGGTCTCCGGCGAACATGGCTTCGCCTCGTGAATCTTTCCAATAAAGTTCGGTGATTTTGCAAATCAATCCTCGGTTTCTTTGAGTAATCCATGATTTCTGGATTGGCTTACTACCTTAGGCACAAGTCAATGGACTGACGAAAATAGAAGTCGGTATCGTTCCATCTAATGCATACATACACAACAATGACTTCGACATCTGCTTTAGGTGATTACAGCTCATTGACCCTTTATCTTGCCATAAGATCATGCATTCCAAAGACAATATTTTTCGACTGTTTTCTTGATACAGCCGAAGTCTCGGGAGGCTATTATGAAGCATTCTCATTAGATCTCAAGTTGGCTCTGCCTATATACATATTGGAAGGAGATCCTCAGGCCAATTTATGCTCTTGTTAGGCGCCTCAATAACCTTAACCGTTGATTTCTGTAAAATTTATTAATTTTTTGAAAATTATCGTTTAATATATCAATGGGCGAGATTCGTTGAGATACCAATGTTTTTTTTTTCTTTTAAACTATACTCGCTATAAGTTTAAAAATAGAGAAACTGGACAAAGGTTTTCGAGCGGACACAGACATAAGAGCTATGGGGACCGATGGATATGAAGTTGGCTTTGGCGTGTTGGAATGCGGAGATGCGGGGGATGGGAAGCCAAGCTCAGGCCTCGGTTCAAGGGAGGGACGATGGCGTGGACGATTTCCATCACTCTGCCGCCGTCTTGGAGCATGTAATGACGAGCGAGAGAGAGAAATAGGCAGAGTGACGGAGTCGAGCACGGCCGGAGAGAAATCGACGATGGGGACAGGCGAGGGCGAGGGCGGCCTTGGCGAAGGGCGAGGGCGGCCGCGGTTGCAGGCCAAGAGGGAGCAGGACGGAGGGAGGGGAAATAGAAAAAGCAAAAAAGCAAAATAGAAAAGCAAAACATACATTCGATACCCCCCCGCTGTCAACTTGGTTTTGTCTTCTTTTGGCCACGTGCGCGTACGCTGCCACGTAAGATTTCCAACGGCGACCTTGGATGAAACCGCGATGACCGGTAAATACGTGGCATAGATACAAGGTTGAGATACGTAAAAAAAGTTTGGGTAAATATGCCGTAGCGAGTGTAGTTCGAGGTCTTCCACGGTTTTTTCCTTTTATTTTTTTAAAATTTTTTTACGCTTCTAACTTTACTAATGGACATTTTTTTGATGGTGCCAATGCGCAACAAATCCAATGACCGGCGGGATCACAAGCAAGCCTGCCTCTGAACTTGCAAAAGAAGTTCACGATAAAGAATTCGGGCCCAGTCGAGCAAGGCGCAAATTCTGACTCGGACCACACCGTACAGCGATGGAGGGGGCAAGCCGCGTCCGCTTTCTGTCCGTCCATCTCGTCAATCGCACGACTCGACGAAGAGAATCGACGGCTCAGGGGCGTGCCGCGAACAGGAGGAACTAAACTAACCGCACCGCACTCGGGCTCAACCAAAGATAACGGCCCATTGAGGCCCCGCCACGTGGCAGCTTGGAAACCCGATAGAAAAGAAAAGGTCTTCCCCGCCCCCCGCCCCTTCCTCCCTTCCTTCCAGAAACATCCGCCCAGCGAAATGCCATGGGACCCACCCCCCCGCGGGAAAGACACGAGAAAGGACAAGAGAGATCCCCGCTCGCGGCCCAGATCGCGCCACGTGTACTTCCCGACGACGTGGCGTCCGACGTGGCGCCCTCCGCATCCCTGGAAGTGATGCGTCTCCCCCTCCTCCCCTCCCCACCACCACCTCTTTCCCCCACCGCGAGAAATTTCCGTTTCTGCAATCTTCCATCTCTCTCTCTCTCTCTCTCTCTCTCTCTCTCGGAGTCCCACTCCAGATTTGAGATCGCCGAGATCGGTGTAGGCTCGCCGGCCGGTTTCCGATCGTTCTTTCGTCGCCTCTGGTTGCCGGCGTCCCTCGATGGCGACGGATGGCGGGGGGCGAGAGGGAGGGGATCGGGTCAAGGCGGAGGGGAGCAGGCGGAATGCGGTGTACATGTGCGGTTACCTCCCCGGAGCCTCGCCGGAGAAGTCGCCGATGCTATCCCCGACGCCGGTGCGGGATCCCGCCGGCGGGGATTCGTGGAAGGACGTCTTCGGCGGCGGCTGCGGGTTCGCCATGGCCGTTTCAGGTGAAGAGTGAGTTCGTTCGTTGGTTGTCGCTTCCGCCAACGAGGATCGATCGATGCTTTTGGTTTGTGTAGCCACTAGGAGACGAAGTCGGTCTGTTCATCTTGTGTTAACTGTGGCTGATCAGGTTGTGCTTTTGAAATATCGATTCTCGTCCGTGCGTAGTGAGTGTTGAAATTTCTTCGTTCTGCTTTTTTGCTTGATCCGTGATTTACCCGCGCAACACTATTTGATTGAATAAGTAGAGCTCCTGTTTAAAGCTACGGCTCGCAGCTTTACATTAGAAGAATTCATATTTCCAGCATCAAAGTCCAGGGCGGACTTGGAATTTGCAATTACGCTCTCTTGTGTAAAAGCGGAAAAAGAAATTATGAGAGCAGCCATTGGCTGGAGCACCAAATATCCGAAACTGTCATTGGGTTGATGAATTCGTTTTTCCCGAAAAAAAAAAAAAAACAGAAGTGGACCTATTTGGATAAGCAGCATTATCTGAATGGAAGGAAAATTAACAAGAATCATTTGATATCATGAGTTTAAGATTCACTGAACCAACATGGTCGTAGTCAAGTCGGAATTTTGGATTGGAATTGGCTGCTGTAAACCCCTTCTTATATGTCCTCTCTCTCTCTCTCTCTCTCTCTCTCTCTCTCTCTCTTTTACTTTTATATGTGTCGATACCTCTGATCTATTTTATTTGAAAAAAAATGTGGGATCAGATTCTGGAAAGCTAATTACTTGGGGTTCAGCAGATGATGAAGGTCAAAGCAACATGACATCAGGAAAGCATGGGGTAATTCATATCTATTCTAGCCACAAGATTTTAATGTCTGCCTTGATTTGGTATTGATTTGGAACTTCTTGATTGCAATTATTGAGGATACTCCGGAGCCTTTTCCTCTCCCAACTCAAGCGTTGGTTTTGAAGGCTGCTGCTGGTTGGGCTCATTGTGTTACAGTAACAGGTACCACCCTTCCAGCTGCTCCTCCCTTGCACGCACATTGAGCAATTCTGTGGTTATGTTATGTTGTACGAGCTTATACCAATCTTCTCTCCATTATCCACAGGGGAGTATATGATGCGGATTGCCTGTTATTGAATTCTCTTTATCTGGAAATGCTGTCTACGCTAGTAATTGCAGTTTTGCAATAATGTGTTCACATTTTCATTAGTCATTGAGACATCAACGCACAATGATTTAAATGTTGAATTTCATTTTGCCCCTTTTGTTATTTGCAACAGTTTGCAGTGCACACAATAGACAAAGATTTCATCTGCATGAAATGACATGGGAATTGCGTGAGCTCTTTTAGTTATCTATTGACCGACTATTATGCCCTCTTCACGTGTTGAT
This sequence comes from Syzygium jambos, assembly GCA_031216235.1. Taxonomy (NCBI): domain Eukaryota; kingdom Viridiplantae; phylum Streptophyta; class Magnoliopsida; order Myrtales; family Myrtaceae; genus Syzygium; species Syzygium jambos. The sequence continues at coordinate 28,311,579 of CM062230.1, forward strand.
GTTTCATATTGCAGAGCCAGGTGAAACATACACATGGGGTTGGAAAGAATGTGTTCCTTCTAGCATACTCATCTCAGATATGGCTTTTGTAGGAAGCTTCCAAAAGGAAGCTTTCATGAGACAAAGCTCTTCATTGAGTGAGCAAGGTGGTTTCATGGATAGTAGATGATCATAGATTTGTTGGAATTATGGGCTTCTATTTTAACTAGAATTTTACTTTTTTCCATAGTGAGCCCTAGATCTCAAGCGACAAGCCCAAATAGTGGGACGGTCAGTCAACTTAATGACAGAAAGGTTGTTGAAGAAACTGTGAAGCGAAGAAAAGTATCATCAGCTAAACAAGAAAATGAGAGTCTAACACCAGGAGAGGAAACATTTGCACCATCACCTTGTCTTGTCACCCTGGGACCTGGAGTGAGGATTACCACAGTTGCTGCTGGTGGCCGCCACTCTTTAGCCTTGTCAGGTAGACCTTCAAATGTGCTGGCTTTTTTTCCTCTGTTGTTCTTTCTTCGTGGTTAACCCATCTAGTTTTGTAGGTTATTTGAAGTATGAAGCTATGGAAGATTTTTGATGTAAAGCAAGACACCTGATTCATCATATTTTTACCGAAGTTTCAGATGTGGGGCAGGTCTGGGGTTGGGGCTATGGAGGAGAAGGACAGCTAGGTTTGGGTTCCAAGATAAAAATGGTGTCTTCTCCTCATCTAATACCTTGCATTCAGACACCCAATCCTGGTAAAGATGGCACTCTGACCAGTAGCCAAGGAAGCATCAGTTCAGGATTACAAACTCCAAAAATGCCTGGAAATTATGTGAGAGGAATTGCTTGTGGAGGTCGACATAGTGCGGTAATTACAGGTCTGCTCGCTTGTAGTTGTTGACAATGATTTCTATCTCATTCAGTTGTTTAGAATTGAAGAGTGTAATATAATAGATACACCTTTATAGGGTTTAATGTGATTTGGTCATCTAAGCCCCTCTGAATGATTGTTTTTATGAATTTATTTTAAAGCGGTAACAAGATGGTAGGAATTGAGGAACATCTATAATTGACTTAAATGATTACATGCATCCGCAATTCTTTGGATTGATGTACCTCATTGACATTTTTGTTGTCTACCAAATATAATTACCAACTTCAGCATGGGTGTGTTGTATAGTAAATAAATTGTGCTACAAATTACTGGCTTTATTCGGATTAGCAAATTATTTGAAGAGATTCTTCTGTCTTCATTTTTGTTTGTTTGTAGATACTGGAGCATTGCTAACTTTTGGATGGGGGCTCTATGGGCAGGTGAGCTACCATGGCTACTTGTAATGTTACACGAAATCATGCTGGCCCTTCCTTATATGGTTCCTAATGCTATAGGCAGAAGATATTCTTGAGATGAAGATTTATCAAGGTTTAACAGACCAAAGTGAGTTAAATAGCTTATGGGAGGAGATAGGCACACTGTTATTGAATTCTCTCTCTCTCTCTCTCTCTCTTTAGGACTGCAGGACCTCTTGTATTTTCTCCAATTGAAACTTCTTTCTGTTTTTGTGATTCAGTGTGGACAAGGGAGTACGAATGATCAACTCAGACCAACCTGTGTATCTTCTTTACTGGGAACTGCTATTGGGGGAATTGCTGCTGGTCTCTGGCATACAATCTGTGTTTCTACTGAAGGTCGACTATATTCCTTTGGTGGGAACCAGTTTGGACAACTAGGGACCGGTGGAGAAAGTGTAGAGGTCTATCCCTCCTGTTATCCACTGCTTTCCCAACTTTTCCAAATCCATCTGGCTGGAAATACATTAATATTGGCCAAAATATTTTAAAAATTCCCGAGCTTTGTGCTTTTTGTGTAAAAATACCGCAAACTTTGAAAATTATTCAGTAGATGCCCAAAATCAATTTTTGAATCAATTATAGCTTTTGCTATGTTGGCTGTTAAGAGCACCACTAAATGGTTGACATGGTTGTTGACATGGCAACTTCTAAGCAATTAGCCGCCACAGCAATTATTATGATCTTATTATTTTCTATATGATGAAATTTGGCACTTCAGCTGTCGCATCAGCTGTTCAATGATGTTCTTGACAAAACAAGCAGAGGCTGCATTTAATACAAAAAAATTGTTGGGTATCTTTTGTGATATCTTTTATATAAAATAGAAAGTTCAAGGTACTTAGGATATTTGGCCTTGTATATGTGAGAAGTTTGAATTGGGATGCATATACCAGGCCTAACTTATATTGTGCAAGATTGCATCTATGACGGAGTTAAGAATTGTTTGGTGCTATCTACATCATTTTTGCATCAATTTGCTTCACTAGATGACCTATATTTCTTCTGCATAATCTCTTTAATGCTCCTCGATGAGGATGTTGTGTCCACTTATGAGATACCAGTAGATTACTGCTGGTAGTCTCTTTTGATCTGTCTTCCGTAGGCTCGTTATTGTCTTGTCATGCTGTTGACTTGAGTACTTTCTCTGATACCTAATTCAGACTCTGCCCCGACTTTTGGAATGTCCGGAGTGGAAGGGCAGGCAAGTGAAGATAGTATCGTCCGGAGCCCGTCATAATGCAGTACTGACAGGTATGCACAAACAGATAATACAGTGTGCATTCCTTATTTCTTGATGTCTCATATGATTGATTCTTTCTGTATCCTGGATTTCCTAATTTGATATGTTTTTGCCGTCCATGCCCGATTTGTCCTGACTTGAGCAATTAGCTTCGTCTAATTTGTTAACATGTAGTCAATGATGTCACTTGTCTCTTCATTTCATTGTTTGGGAAGTAATTGGGAGATTGATCTTTCAAAAGAAAATTTTTTCTTTGAGGTAACAACATTTTAATGTAAATGGTGTTATTTTAGGGATGTTATTATCACTCAATATTCTCTTGTGGGCCCTTTCCACCTGTGGCCGTTCACAGCCTTTCTTTGCTTATGTGGATTAATGTATGTGACTGAGGGGTTTATCTTGTCCTTAAGTAATGCCCTAGAGAAGTGCTGCTATTGTAGTTACAATCAGGAACGCTGAGCCTGTCAAATTATGTCGCCAAAGGATGTGCCTTGCATGAGTAGCTTGCCAATTCATATAAAGATGCTTGCTTTTAACTCTCCGAACAAGCATGAGCTGTACCCCAGTATTTTTTTCCCTTGATACAATTATATGACAGCATGTTAAGTATGGGGGCTGATATAACTGTTGTTTAGCCAGTCGATTAATCACTTGGCTTGTCATCCAAAGAAGCAGCACATGGATGGCGCATGTATACCATTTCTGTTCTTTGAGCCCATCTTCTTCCTCCATATCGCTTTCCTCTGTCTCAAGAACCTTTCTATTCATTTAGAAAATTAGAAAGCCTGTATGTCCAAAGCCACCCTCAACAGTTGATCAAGTTGGGTCAGTAAACTGAATCGACCATTGAAGATACTTATCAATAAAGAAAAGAAGGGCCCTTTTTGTGCTGGAGTGAAGAGGAAATAAAGGAGTTTTTAATGGTTGCTTTAACCTTCTATCGTAAGTTAGTAACAAGCTGCCACTTCATTTTGAAGTGAATAGTTCGTGTTTCAATCCATTTCTTTGTCACTTGGTATGCAAAGCTTTGCATCCTTCCTTTTCTAACAAAGTTTCTACTTGTAGATTGTCAACATAATCTGCACCTCTATTGTAAATGATTTTCTTTTTAATATTTATTTGAGGACGAGTTTTTCATTCATGTGTTATTGCTTCTGTGTCTTATGGTTATCTTCAAGAGGATGGACAAGTATTTAGCTGGGGATGGAACAAGTATGGACAGGTGGGATGAAGTGAACACTTACTAAGATCCAAAGATTGACTACTGACCAGTATAGATCTGTCTATTCACGCTTTTGTTAATATATCATGCAGCTAGGTCTCGGAGATTCAGTTGATCGCAATATCCCTTCACAAGTACCAATCGATGGTTGTCTGCCAAGAAATGTTGCGTGTGGGTGGTGGCACACGTTGTTGCTGGCTGAAGTTTCCGTGTAGATCTCTGACATGTCACTTGTGAGGGCCAGGCAGGACAGTTTTGTTAGGATAAGGATTTCTCTTGAATTTGTCCATGTAGCATCTGGGATGTATATTGTGTTTCCTTAGGTTGATCTACATAACAAAGAGCATTTTATTCAGAAGCTACTTTGACAGGATTCAGAAGAAGTTGCAGTTCCTTGTTGTACATAACGTCCAAATTCTTATTCATTTCTAGTTTGATTCATAGACATTGTATTACTTCGTCAACTTAGGTTACATGCATTCACATTGAGGATGTTATGACCCCTCTAGTTGCAGACAATGAGCAGTAAAAGTCCTGCGTGCTATCGCCCATTTCGGCAGTGCATCATTTCTTGCTTAATACTTTAGGTCTTGTGCAGTGCAGAAGTTGCATAAGTGGCCAGAAGATATCCATCTTTTGAAAGTCCTTGGAAGCCTATTGGCAAAGACAAAACATGAGGGTTTAGTGGGCTTGTTGTATGGATGGCATTTCATGATCTCGATTGCTAATACTGAACAGTCAGATACCTCAACAGTAAAACAGGCCCAGCTATCATTGGAGTAATTCTCAACTAGTCCTTTAAGAATCGTCAACTCTAGACGTGTGATCACCTGGGCAATCTCCAAGAATAGCCCTTGTTCATTGCATATCACCTGCAGATTCAGAAACCAGAAACAGTCAAGTCAATGATTTTAGAAACACAAAGGAGATGCTAATATATGTACTTGAGTAATTGAGACCATTTAGACTGTTCTCAAAGTGACACCAAACATTAGATTGTGAGCATGGAGAGATTTTATGTTCCTGCTGACAGATCCTTTACTTGTGAGAGCAATAGGCTCGATTCCGTGGTGTTCAGACAAAATCTTAACAGATACATTAGAAACAATCTAGGAGGGGAAAACCTTCTAATGCTTATGAATAGTGTGAGACAAGAAATTTGATTGTCGATCATTGTGGGCAGTGAGCTTAGACACTAACAAGACTTTTATCTCCATTGAAGGCACACAAATTAAACGAAACAAACGGTTCACATGAGAAGCCACGTGAAATGTTAATAATCAGAAGGTTGCATGTGAAGAAAAGTTGGAGCATAAAGTTGGAGCGATAGGTCAAACCTTAATGAGCATGTGCCCTGGTTGATTAAGATCTTCAACAGCTATAGGTGCAGGGCAGGCTTGGAACTCGCCTCCACTTTCGACAGCCAAGTTAGTTCTTCCATGGAAACCGCCACTAAAATGTAAATATTCCCACTCATTCTTGTTGTCTTGTGGACCGACCTTTTGCTGTTTGGGTTAACAAAGATTCAAAAGACTATCAGACAGCGGCCTATGGAGATGTTATGATACAGTGAATAAGCAGTTTCACCTAAGGCTAAGCAAATATGAAATGAGATATTCCTGACGATAACTATATAGTATAAACCTGTGTTTGATCTTCTCATCTGGCTCATAGGAAAGTACTGCACCCTGGAAAGGGTTGATGGAGATGTGACCCACAAACTTAGGGATGTACAAATAAACCCAAACAACTGGGTTAGTCCACTTCTTCGTTTTTATAGTCTGGCTTGACTAGAATAATGATGTCTTGACAAATAATACTGAAACAGTAGGACTCTTTAGAATTCTTGCAAGCTAGTTGTCTTCCCTCACACGTTTGACTTGCATCGCATGTCAACGTGTTAGATCTTGCAAAGTTGCAAAATAACAGTAGCATATGTCTCTGTTTTAGTCATACGATGATAGCAGTATATGCTGTAAGGTCTTAATCACAACCCCACGGGATGCTTCATGGAAATGGCACCCAGGAATTTGATTCTGATTGAATAGTGTTCCAGTTTCATACGCAGCCAAGTTTCAAAATTTAAAGATGAATATCTAAGCTTCGAGTTTTGACCAAAAACCAACTTATGCGTCAAGTTACCGTCAGACCACACTTACGTTGGGTTATTTTGGTCGTATTTGATGAAAGTTAGTAGTATATGGTTGTACCTCAAAGGCTTCCAGTTTTGTCAGCTTCTCGGCCTGATGAGTCACCCTTCTCAGGAAGAGCATGTGCTTTATCGTCCGTTCTAGGAGGCTATCTATGCTACACTGGAAATCGTCATCAAATGCAAAGAGAGAAATTACATAGGGCAGTTGTTCATGGGAATTGTTGGAAGACGAAGAGTAAAGACTGTACATGACAGAGCACTTACCTTCATGCTGCTGGGGACAAGTATGCGAAGTTCTCGGAGTCGCTCCTGGATCAACTGTCTATCTCTTGGTCTAGGCTTTTTGTTGTCACCTGTTCTGCTCCTCTTTTTGTAGCCAGATAACGGCTTCTCTCCATTCCTGGCCAGTGCTGGAGCATTCTCTTCCTCCCAGCGCTCCCTCTTAATTAATGATCTCGTTGTGCTCTTCATGGAAACTGGAGAAGACGGAATGCTAATCCTGTCTTTACAATGAGTAATAACAGCAGAGACATCTTCGCCCGAGGTTCTTCCTTTGAGAATATTGAGTACCTTAGAGGAAGTATTGGATTGCCTTGATAAGACTGTTAATTTGGTATCGTTCGACTCGCTAGGTGAAGGAGGATGTGAGCTTCCATATCTATTTGGGATGACAGATTCCAACAGAAACTTCGCATCATCTTTGGAGAGGTACTCGGTTGATCTCTCAACATCATAGAAGTAATCCACTTCATGACTCAACCTGAAGTCGCTGAATGCATTTTCAAATAAGATGGATGTCTCATGTGCCCGTCCCTGGAAAGATGGTCCGAGTGCTTTGTGCAGCTCACAATCTGTGGGAAAGTTAAACATATCTCTTGTAGTCTTATGATCTGCATGATCAATATCCTTGCTTTTGAGTGACCATTCGGAAGTATCATTTGCGGGGCAAGAATTCGATAATTCATGAGAAAACTCTGCGGACATTCCTAGGTTGTGAGATTTAAAGACTAGTAAGTCCTCATCCATACTAGAAAACCACAAATCGTTATCATCTACTATGTCCGTGTGTTTTGCATTAACAGGATGACTCGGTAAGTTGGATATTTCGGGAAGTCCCTTTGTTAGAACAAGAGTCTCACTATCATCAGCTTGTAGGAGATTTTCTAGCTGACCTATGACTTGGCAAGCAGTCACTCTGTCTCGATTTGCTTCGGCACCATTCCCTGGGCCTTCAAACTGCATACCACTTAGATATATACTATCTATAAGCGAGGAACCATCCATGGTATCCAAGAGAAACGGCATTAACGAAGACAATGAGTGAGTTGGATTCTTGTTTGGAGTCAAAGGTGCATATTGTGCCTGTTCGTATCCAATAGAACTAAACATCACTTTGATGTGACTCACCGCCTCCCTAATTTCCGGAACCTGCAGGTTGAATTGCTGGATGCATATAAAAACAAAAAAACATACTCGGTTGGATATGCAAAACCACATATGAGCGCACCTTTTCATGTGAACCAAGCTGCAAAACTCCATGTGGAAAAAGAGGTAATACTAGAATAGTCTGCATAAGCATTGAATATATCATTATTGACGCGTGATTGAAAGATAACTGGCATAAGATTGACAGAGAGATGCTGTAATAGTGCAATTACAGCAGTGAACTCAATTTGTCATCACATGGTTGGAATCGCTGGTTTACTATGAACAGATCATGTCAAGAACCTGTACCTTGACACCAGCTGAAATCTGGGGCAACCATTCATCTGGTATCTGCATGGTAGGAAGTAAACATTGTCAATTCTCATTACTGAACTTGTGACCATAGTCAGCCGTTCTACTAGGTTTTAATACTAGTTGTCTGAGAAAGATACTCACATTGAAAGGTGTCTCTGATTTGCAGTTACTGGCCAACACATCATCCAATGACATCCAGCAATGGCGCTGTGTGCAGACCACTTCACCAATAATCCTAGCAAACATGAAATCTGAGTCAAACTACCAATTTAAGAATAAAAACAAGTGATTTATCTTTGGGAATCCTTCTGAGCTTATTTTAGAGACTGGTGCATTGAACTAGCTCTGTCATAGAAGCTCAACACCTGAGGATTGGTGTTTGATGAAATGAGCCTGCAACATCAAGAACAGGAGCATACCCTTCTCCCAGTTTGTACTGAAGACATGATGTTTCCAACACAGCGATCTGACTTGCAGTCCCATCTATAACGCTACCATCATCAAAGGATAGGAATTGATTCGCATCATTGGCAGACAGTTCAGTGGGCAAATTTCCCGTCAATGTTCTCACTTTTGGATAATCATAGTACCAATCTTCCCATGATAGGAACCTGAGAGAATTCAAAGCAATTTTTCGTTTCTCATGAAACTAATAGCCCACTTCTGCATATCCTTTCTGATGATGGAAATAGCATACTATGAACACCGAGTCACAACTCACAATATCGGTATTCATTCCCCAAACACAATCCTCTTGAGTATCTGCTATATGTCCACTGGAAAATGATGTATTTTTGTGATAGTTTCAAGCCGTAGCTATATAAAAGAAAAAAAGACGAAAGTTGTACATGTGCTCTTCTTATACTCCAATGTCCTATGTTTGACGAGAGGAATTAGTGTGATCGGATCCCATTTCCATTCACGGCAAACGGAATTATAGAAATCTACTTAACTGATACAGCAGATGAACGGACACTGCATCAAACACATATGCATGACCTTTATCCATGAGACTAAAAAGGGTTACTAAAAATTATTTGATTGACTTGTCCAAGAACTAAATTTACTATTGTATATTCATTACTTAAAGCAAGAACTAGTTCGGTTTCACCAAATGCCTTGATCGCAAGGGCGAAAAATGTATCAGCAAACAGAATAGAGGTTGAAGCAAACTTACATCTCATATTCATGTTGAAGCTTCCAAAAGATTGCATATTTCCAGCATGAATTATCGCATAGGCTCTTGAGAAATTCTCTTAAGGCGATCTTCCCCATGCAGTAGCGATTTTCACAGAAACCACAGTGTTCTTGATGGACAAAAAAAGATTATTACTGAGACAAACGGAATCAACGAAATTACCTCCCTAACTACCTCTATATGAAATTCGTCCCGCCTGTTGTATCCTTAAACCATCTCTTCGTTTCACCGGTGGCCCCTTCGATCCGAACAGCAAACAATTCATCTCTCAAACAGCCAATTCAGAAATGAAGTTTTTGTGCCTTTGTTGATCTTGTACTTGACTATTAGAAGCCGGGCGAAGCAGCGGTGAGCTTGTTGTATTGAGTTTGGTGGAAAGAGTTGATCCCGTCCATGGTTTTAAGAGATTCGGTCAACTCAACTAGAAGTCCGAGTGCTCACTTTGTTGGAGCTGAGATTAGAAAGCAACAAAATCTTCTTCAAATTGATGGATCCTCCTTAATTAGCAGTGACATAAGTGGCAATCTAGTGAAGAGAAGCAGCCTCCTACTCAAACGAAGGCTGAGACAAGCAGGATGGTTGTTGCTTTATATTTCTAGTGCGAGCAAAGCAACATGAAAAGCGGCTGACAAACGTCGACTCAATGCCTGTCACTGCTTGGCCTAAAACAGGTACACAATATGATCAGCTCTAAATACGGAAGAAGGCATTGAAAACAATCAAGGACATTGCAGAAACAAATGGACGTTAGCAGTGCGAAACAAGAGAAAGAAAAACAACAGAAAGGAAAGCGAAATCATCCATTCAGCGGACTCGAAGTCGTTTTCCATTGTCCAGTTTCTAAGGAGCCGGAGAGCTGACAGAAAATCTAACAGAGAAGTAACAACAGCACAGATTGCATATTACCTAAACGCTAAACCCACTCGTTTCCTAAAAATTCGTTGGCCTCCATGAAATTTTCCGTCTTGGAGAAACTGATTGCTGCTATGACTCCAATACTATTGATGAAGAGAGGCAAGTGCAGCTTCCTTTTGCTTTTTGGGTCGATTCATCTGTTGACATTGTTATTATATAGTCTGTTCCTGCCACCGGTTACCAGTCACCTTTCATGATGTACATATATTTTATCAATTTTAAAAGCATCTGGTCGGTCCAATCATAGCTGCCTTGGTTCGTATAAACCCCTCTCAGAGCGTAACTTCCGGGTCGCACGTTGTTTTCATTCTTGAAGTTTCGAAGGACAAGAATTTAAACTCGAGAGTTTCTTGATTGCGACTCTCCCTTCGCGGAAACTTCCTATGATCAACTAATTTACTCCTAGAGCAAATCTGATCGAACAAGAATCAATTAACTAATTTTACTTGTAGCGAGGATTGATGGTGAGCATATTCAATTTCTTCTTCTTTTTATATGGAACAACCATTGTTCATGCACTCTGATCAAGAGGGTGTTGTTCTGCGTCAGACGTGTTTGCGTTAAACAAATGCTTTCACTAACTACGTTCACGATACAAACCCCAACCTTAGATGGGCCTTCTCTTTCGCGAAACGTGAAGCAAGATTTGACTCGCCATTAAACCAGTATTGGCTTATGAATCTTCTTGACTAATCTGGTCAGTTCGAAGTCATTGTCGATGATGATCCATGGAGTGATGTGAGCGAAATTCATAATGTCATCATGCCATCCAAAATGTCAAAAATGTCGGACGTTAGGAAAAACGAATGCATCTATCACGTAGGACGGAAAATAGCAGCGCGCGCACGTATTTAGTAGGACAAAAATGATAAGTAGGTTAAATTTTCTGAGAAGAGCAGTAATTGTTGGCCGATTGCTATCAGCAGTTCCTACTTTTTGATCCTGTCTTATCGTCAAGATTGACAACACTGTTAATCTATGGAAACCCCTCGGAAGAATGGTTGTTATGGTGCTCTGTCAAGGATTCGATTCATGACTACGCAAAATATATAATGAATTCGGTACCTTTCACGCCCAACCACGTCTTGACTTATGATATATAATTTATGTTTCTTTTGCTAAATGACTTCACAAATATATTATGTTGAAAGATTGTAATTGATTATCATCTTGTAAACACGACTACCAATCTGATGTTTCTGCCCTTCCCGTATGGAAGGAGATTTTGCAAAAGTCGTTTTTCATCAAATGTATAAGATCTGTTGACAGCATCACGCATGATTAATTTTTTCATTTCTATACTATAAGATAAGGATGAGTCTAAATTTGGTCCTCTAACTTGAGCGGCCTTTGTAATTTTGTCCTTGCACTTTTCTGCTTACTGCAAATCCGGTCATCTAATTGCATGTAGACTCTGTAATTTATATAGATTATGAGTACTGCAAAAACACAACATAAATATAGAGAGTTTGGTTTAATTTATTAGGGGTGTGTAAAACGAACCGCTCGAACACGACCAGACCAGCCGGTTTGGTCTAGTTCCCGGGATTGTCGGTCCGGGTCCCGGTTCCTAAAAGTGGAACCGGACCATATCGGACCGACTATATATATATATATATATATATATATATATATATATATATATATATTTATTTATTTATTTATTTATTTATTTCTTTCTTCAAAAAAAATTAATAAAATGTGAACTAAACCCACGTACAATGCTTTTCCCTTGTCGTCACACCACAATAACTTTTTATTCACTATCGCTTCTGTCAATATGTTGAGATTTATCACTCTCTCTTGTTGTGATGAGAAAAAAAATTAAAAAATGATCGATTCCATTAGACCGGACCGGATCGGGAACCGATCATCCCCATAATTTATTGACCCCACTAGATACAAACTCCAGGCTCCGTCCCTGCTGCTAATGTTGAAAATTTCATGCAAACTGATTCTTCTATTGCTCTCTCCACACCTGTATGAAATCGAGGAGGCGGGTGTTCCCTACATTCTTCTTTTGTCTTTCTTGACAATGATTGGATTCTTGAAATACGTGAAAAGTACCCAAAAAAAAAAGAAGAAGCCATAAACCTATTATATTGATACTAATTCAATCATAAACATTTCAATTGGACCAATTTAATTCTCGACATTTTCACATTTATACCAATTCAGTCCAACCAATCAATTTAGGTTGGAAATTGTTAACGTGAACGCTAGCCATCTTACGTGGCATGGTCGATATTGGCGTGAACATTTTTTCTTTAATAATTTTGTAATAAATTTTCGAATTTTTTTAAAAATTTTCTTTTTTTCTTTATTCTTCCTTTCCTTTTTTTCTTTTTTTTTTTCATTTTCTTCTTCTTTGGCCTGTGGCTGGTGCTTGGCCATGGTCGGCGACTAGCCCCAGGCAAAAGGAAGAAATGCCAAAAAAAAAATGAAAGGAAAAACAAACAAAGGGGAAAAAATTTTATTAAAATTGAAAATTTATTAAAAAATTGTCAACATGAGCGTTGGTCGCTCTACATAGGACATCGGCATCATGTTAGAAATTTCCGGCCTAAATTGGCCGGATGTACTCAATTGGTATCAATCTGATAAGGTCGAGGATTAAATTGATCCAATTAAAAAGTTTATGACCGAATTGGTACCAATACAATAGGTTTATTGCTTTTTTTTTTTGTACTTTTCCCCTTGAAATACACAATTAATCTTGGTCTTCAATAATGCGATATTGCGTTTTGGGTCACAATAACCCAAGAATGTTAACCTTGTGTCTTTTGTCTTTAAGTTGATTGAAGAATATGCCAGATAAAGGTATTCTTTCTTCTTCTTCTTCTTTTTCTTCAATATTTTTCTTGTGTGGCTATGATGGGCTTGACTAAGTTATGTTAAAACCCATACGAGTAGGTCACGTTGGCAGGCGTTTGATTTTTTTATTCATTAGTAAATTAACTTGGGAGTTCCATCTGAATCTACATAGGATGCCAAGATCTCATCTCTTATTGGTCAAGATATATACGTATATATGAATGTCAACGCAGAAATATGGCTCCAAATTCACCAATTGTTTACATGGAAAGCGACTGGAGATGATTGGATTCATTGTACACATGCATTATTACCAATAAAATCAATTTCCATTGTCAATTTCATGGAGATAGTGTCGATTAAGATCATTACTCCTTCCATTCCGTCGTCACTTTATGAAATTTTCTTTTCTTATGTCGATGGCTTTCATCAGTTACTTCTAAGCATAGAACAGCTGAAGGACAACCTTGCAAAGTTGTGATAAAGTTATGCTAAATTAAAATAAAAAAAAGATGAACAACAATAATTCAACCTTTTAAATGTTATCGGTGGGATTAGTCAAGTCGCGAAGTTGAATAGCCGATGTTATAAAAAAAAAAAAATAACTAGGCCACTGTGCTCGCTATTCACCTAAATTATTATTTTCCTCAAACAATTCACAAAGCGTAGAACCCAACAATTCAAAAAGCTCACTAGTGCGCACGGTAGCGGGCTTGCACAAACTTTGAGTGATCAACTTATCATGGGCCTCTTTCTTTCCTTCGGTTTTAAATTTTTTGCGATGTGTAGTTTCTAAATGCCTGTTGCTTCGAGCAAACCCGCATCACCTTAGGATCTCCCAATCTAGCCATCAAAGTTTGGACAAATAAGTGTCAGTGGAAACCTTATGAAAAATGTGTTGCCCCATGTAGGCGATCGTTTCAGCTTAAAAACATTTCTTAACAATCAAGTCCCTTTCCTGTATCCCCACCAACTCTTCCTCAACCTGCTGTCCCAAGCGTCAAGATTAGGTTTAGGATACCCAAAAGTGGCGTCATATCTCCCTTTCCAGATGTACCAAGAAGTATACGTAAGTTTACCTAGCAATTCTACTTCAAGTCTTTCTACTCGAAACTACTCTTAACATTCTAGTAATTTATATATCCGGGATGGAGATGGCTTCCTTATGGATTATATCCTCATATTTTTGAACCACAAACCTCTACACCAGTCACACAAAAGAAGATCACGTTCGATGGTTTCTTCTTCCTGATGAAAAGGGCATAGTTTGCTATCTCTAGTCTAACATTTCCACGTATTACTGACCCTAACAATGCATTTGTAATCACTAAGCATATCGGGAGTGTTTAATCCTCGGAACACAATCTGATCTCCAAAGCATTTTCCAGAGACTCCAATTTATCTCATGCGAAGTTGAAAGGCCCCTTATAACTCCTTCACCCTCAGCTTCCTTAAGAAAGTAGTTTGTTGATATACCTGTCGCCATCGCTGTCTCCTCAGCCAGCCATATGAACCTATCTGGATCACCTTTAGCTGCAATTGGGATGTGATTCACAACATCCCCCTCCTCCTCTTCCAGTGTATGACCAATTCCAGCAAGGTCCCAGATCCCAAGCCCCTGTCGATCAAGCTGGCCGCCTTCTGCCTTTCCTCGATAAGGTCCGGATCTTCTGGATGATGTTTACAATTTTCCAACACTTAGAACCGAAGGATTGGACCACATTTTAATACTTTCACCACTGACCACCTGCCGAGTTGCCCCTTCTCTCACGCTATCTCTGCCTTCAACGGTACTGCTCCACCCCCAAGACCTCCTAGCACATCTCCCAGCTTCTATAAAGTCACAACATGGGAAATAAAGACCTTTGAGCACTATAACCCCTAAAGCAGTAGGATTTTGGTGGACTCTCCAAGCTTGCTTAGTCAGCCGGGCAAAATTGAACGGCCGGAAAGCTTTCAGACCTATCCCTCCTGGTGATCTTGCCTTAGTCGTGTTTGTCTTGATGATCGAATAATTAAACCAAATATATCAACAATTAAACGTAAATGACAAATAAGCAATTTACCGAACGCATGGCGTGAACAGTATACAAGGAAAAGGGATCAAGAAATACTCAGCAGATTTATTGTGGCTGGGCTCCAAACTAACGCCTACTTCACTCCCCAAATCCTTTCAGGAGTTGCGCCCAATCGATTAGTCGAAAACTTGCATTGATTATAAAGACCGGAGAATTTTGGAGCCCAGCTCTCCGTGCACTCTCAAAATTACAACACGGCTTTCTCACAAGTTCTTTACTTTACTACAGTGAACTTTACTCGAATATTTGATTGCAAGATAATTACAAGAAGTTAGAGTGAGTATTTGCTTGAATGTGTTCGCGGATCTTGATCCCCTAAGTGAGAGAGTGTCCTATTTATACTATTCTAGCTTAATTAGCCGCTTAAACAGCTATAAGTGTTGGTCCTGGCTACACTTCCGGCGACCAATGCTTTGGGCCCCAATGAAGGTCTTTTGCAACCAACACTTTGGTTGCCAGAGGGAGATAACAAGCCAATCGAAAGTGAGAGCAAGACAATGGCGCTCGACGACGATTAGTTGGTTACTCTCATTATTGTTGTAATGTGGCGCAATCATCACATCAAATACTTTCTCCTTATTTACGACGTAGCAATCTTAACAAGAGAGGTATGTTGGCTTCTTGATCCGGATGAAGAAAACCCATGTAATAAGCCACTAAGATGAAGGCTAGCTAGTAGCTTTAATTATCTTGTTCATCAAGAATGGTGAACAAAACGAAAAGTGCATAGCAACTCGTGATATCATTTAAGTAAAACTATGATTCCCCAGCGCCACCGCATCGGATCACGCTAATTATTTTGGCGTGAACCATATGATAAACGTAGACACACCCCTAATTGGGAAGAGGAACCGCACGTGGCATATGCTCATTAATCTTCCACATCCACCCCATGAGAGATTAACCCTAGTGAAAACCAACCTCGATCGAACTCGCATAAAAAAATTAGCAAGATGAAACCGGCACGAAGGTAGAAGGGGCAATGGAAAATATTAAAGAAGCAAGGACCGACCAATCAAAACAAAAAAATGTTCAAAATGTTACTAACCCATGTCTAATGTATTAAAGGGCCGCAGTTATTATTAAAAAAAGTTGGTAATTTCATAAAAGCGTTAATAAGTTACCATCAAGTTTTCTCAAAGAAAATACCGAAGCTTATTAAATTTATACCAGTAGGGAGAAATATTTTTGGAACTTAGGAGGGTTTTAATTCTAAAGTCTATACTGGGTCGACACATTTACTTTGTTGAATAGGATGGGTTCTAAAGGGTTTGCTTTGTTGAGAAGTTAAATATCTAATTATTTGATTACTTCTATTCTCGTTTATTTTCTTTCCTTTTGTTTTCGTATATGAGAACGTGTAATAACATTTGGATAGTCAAGGGGACAAAGGCCCATTTATTCACAAAAAAATTGAAGAAAGTTCATTGACTCCACCTGCTTCTATCTTCACCTAATACTTTCATTATACACATGATAATGTACAAGACTCCGAGGGCGGCTTCATCTACTATCAAGAGGAAGACAACAGAGTAGGTTGATGTATGAAGCAAGGAAAAACGTCTATTTGAATGTCAAAGAAAACTCCACCAGGTCGATATGCGAATTCAAATGGTCTTCTCTTCACAGCTTGTAGTAAATCACGCCTCGCATCGAGTTGGATATGCAAGTGAAAATGAAAGTGACGTGTCCGATAAACGCGACCTTATGCAGTTCACCAGCTTTTTGTATCTTCTCTTCTGTGTTCCTCTAATGTCACTCAGCTAAGAGAGATGATGAGAGACGATTGACATAGGTCGGGGATGTGCTTGTCTGCATTATGATCTGTTGACACCTATTTTTAATTTGCCCAAAATTAAGTGCACAAAATTTAGGAATTAATTTTTTAGTTCCTAAAACAAAAAAATATTTCTATTTAAATGCATTGCATATAGAAATTAGGCATGTTTGTATTTAATAGGGTCTATTAGAATGTCTAATTAAAAATTAAAAAAAAATCGCGATGGGCCGGATTGGGGCCAGGTCGACCCGGCCCATTTCTCCCATTTCTTCCCATTTTCTTTTCCCCCCGCATGGGCCTCGGCCCTTTCTATTTTCCTCTTCTTTTTTTTTCCCTCGCGCGGCCCAGCTCGCTCCTCTTCTTTTCCCCCCCGCGAGCTGGGCCTGGCCTGGCCCAGTCCTTCCTTCTTCCTCTCCTTCTCTACGCATCGCTCTCACTGCCTCTGTTCTCCCCTGTGCGCCACCGAAGCATGACGTCGCCGGAGCCGCCGTGTCATCGTCGTCATCAGCCCAGAAGAGTCCCGGGGGAGCACGCCACTGTGACTGGCCTTAATGGCCAGTCCCATCCCCCCCGATTTTCCCGGCGCCCTTATCCCCTCCTCCCTCTCGGCTCCCTGTGCTCTCCTCTGCATTCCAGAGCTGGCACCCCCTCTGCACCGGCCTATGGCCGCGGAATTCGCGGAGCCTAGGCCGGTGCAGGCCGTCGTCAGCCGACGTGGGGGGAGCACAGGATCGTCGTCGCCGGCTATATATAGCCAAAGAGAGAGAGAGAGGCCCGGTTGGCCATCAGAGAGAGAAACAGGGTAGAGAGAGATAGAGAGAGAAAAGAGAGAGAAAGAGTGAGATTATAGCGTACAGAGGTCACGCCGGAGTGTAGCCGAGAACCAGCAGCGTCGCCGTCGCCCATAGAGTAGCTGAGAAGCCACCCAGACGCGCCGTCGACCGGTGAGCTCTCTCGGCCGAGTCCCCACCTCTGTTTTCCCCTGTTTCGGTGTCCGGTGTCGCCGGGACTCGCGCCAGCCGTGTCGTGCGAATCCCGGCCCATACCGCCGTCCCCCGCCGTCCGTAGGCCGTCGTTGAAGGTGAGTCAGGTCCCCGGAGTGTGCCGGATTCCCAAGGTAGGTCGGAAACCGTTTGTTTTGGTTGCGCATGCCAACTGTTCGACGAAATGTATCAGTGAGGCCGGTTTTTAATTTGAGTCGCCGGCCGGCGAGCGGCGATCGGACGGTGACCCTGGTGGCCGGCGAGGTTTGTTGGAGTTCCCAAAGGTCGGATTTTAGTTGGCGCCGATCTGGGTTGGCCGGCGGACGGCCAATTTTGGCCTCACCGGCGTTTTCCTCCCCGCGGGTCTGCGAATCGGGTCGGATCCGACTCGAATCAGCAGATCCGACCCGGGTCAATGCCCGGGTCGGATCCGTTGACTCGGATCGGTTCTGACCGACCCGGATCATTCGACCCGACCCGGGTCAACGCCCGATCCGGGTTCGTTGACTCGGGCCGATCCGAATCCGGCGACCCGACCCGACCGGTTTATTTTGTATTATTATTTTATTTTATTTTTTAAAAAATAATAATAATTAAAAAATAAAAAAAAAACTAAAAAAAATTAAAAAAAGGTCTTTCTTTTCCTTTTTCTTTTAAAAATTTTTTTAAAAAAAATTAATTCAAAAAATTCAAAAAAAATTTGCAAAAAAAAAGTATTTTCTTTTTATTTTATTATTATTTTTTTGAAAAAAAAATTCCGAAATTTTTTTTTTCTTCTTCATGTATGACTTATCTGAGTGTTTTATTCCTTCCTAATTATGCATGTGTTATTTTATTTAAATTCAACAAGCCTGAAGTCGTGCGGTGGTATTTTTGCATGTTTTATTTTCATTACCGTTGCGTTGTTATTATGCATGTTTAATACAATTGCATGAACTGCTGCGTTTTGAATGTCATCTGACTTAGTTAGGGCTAGAACCATAGGTTGCATGACTGCTAATCTTTTTTTATTATGCACTCGCCTGAACACCTTACATGTTAGGAGAAAGGTCCTAAAATTAATCCAAATTGTTTGATAAATGTTTTCAAAAAATGAGCAGGGTAGAAAGGTACCGAAATGGCATTAGTTATCCAACTAATGTAATCAAGTCCCCGAATTCAGTTAATCTCTGGTTCGCAGGAATATGGTGATTCTCCCATCATCTTATTTGGGTTTCTAATCGACCCACCCCAAATCGATTAGTGGCGACTCATTGGTATAAACTATTTGAATGTTAAATATTTAAACCTTAAGTCGCGATATGGTATGGGCTTGGGAGAGCCCGAGTTAAGTCCTAAACCTAGACTTAGGACGTACCAGGCGAGCCCCCCCTGCTTTTTGCATGTTGTCCAAAAAAGGGCTCGGGAGTTCGGTCGCGACATAATCGTTTTCACTTTTCTTGTCAGAACACGTAACTCTTGACTCCATTTGCTGGTGAGAGATCTCTAGTTATATAAACGACTAGCAAGCTCACAATCTTCTACACGGCCCATTTATAGTACATCATGTGGTTGAGCTGTTGAGGTCGAGTTCGATCGGATCCCATCCGCCGAACGACGATACGTGGATATTCCATTTTATGCTTACCCACACCTCTGATCAAAATTGCTATTGTCACACCCCAAACTCAACAAGAATAAGGGCATGACACGGTCATCCTTTCACCAAAGGATGAAACCTAAACATAACTAAAACTCACCTAATATCATAATATATGCATCCACATATATATAGATGATATAGAGTTTATTTAGTTATAATATCAGAGTTAACTACAATCCATCAAAAAGCTAAGTACATAACCAAAAAAACAAGCCGATACATTAAGCTCCACATCTATGCATAACTCGTACCAAAAAGTCCCCACTGTCAAAATGTCCACCCCGATAACGAAACTCTCACGCTCTACTTGCGGCTCGGTGAAGAACCTGAAAAACAAGTAACATGAAAGGAATGAGCTACCACGGCTCAGTGAGTAATACATTTCTTCTAAGTAGATCGAGCACCCACTATGCACATAGTTATAAGACCAAACGAAAGCTCAATTAACCCAACATATAACAAACTCCGAGTTCAAAATATGTTATATACTACTTTAAACATCACATTTTCACAATAGGAAAGATCATTCTAATTAATAATATCAAAGAAAAAACCAATGGTCAAATCCATTGGCTAATCTCATTAAAAAGCACATGACAATGGTCCATTCCACTGGCCAATCTCATCGAAAAGCACAGGCCAATGGTCCATTCCATTGGTCAATCTCATGCTCAGAAATCTAAGTAAGATCACGGATAACGCCCCATGAAAGGCGATCAAGATTCCCCTCTTGGCAAGGTTTCCACCTACTATAAGCGGGTGGCTCGGCCCACAAGGATATCCTAGACTAGTATGCACATACCCACAACCCCTCATTTGGATTCACAGAGACACTAAGCATCAAAATCCACAACAATATCATCCACCAATCTACAAAACCTATTCCAGAAATCATTTCATAAACCATTTTATAAACCGATATAAAACCCTTCATAAGCCACATTCAAATGCAAGAACTCCTCATGAGTCTTTCTCAAAAGGTTTCGCAAACCTATTTGGATTTAGTAAATTCAAACCGAAATAAAAAAAAATAGTCTTTCATTTCAAATGCACAAGATGGCAATAAATGCTCAATCCAATTTTATGCAATCAAAATGCCATTTCTTATAAGGTAATATGTCTAATACATATCATTTTCCAAACATGAGTTTACAAATTCAAAGAAGAAATAATACCATTCACCTTGAAAAGCTGAAAAACTAACCTACGGCGGTTTCTCGAGCCGATGCACTCGAATACCTAACAATAAGTCGAAAAACGGTATCAAAACTAAGTAAAATGTTACTTCAACTACGACTCGACTCAACTAGGCTTAGATGCTAATATAACGACTAAAAGATGCCCCTAAATCACTCGTTCAAAGCGATTATCCAAATTCGTCCACGACGCGGAACTTGAGCGCGAAACTTGATTGCGCCATAACTTTCTCCACTAAACTCCGTTCTAAGCGAATTTATAGTCAAGAGAAAGCTTATTCAGAGCATTACAAGAACCCCAACTTGACCGTCCTAAAATTGAGCCGAAAACTGATAAAAATCGGCTTAAAAACCACTGATCGCGCAGTGTTCACTGCGCGCACTCAACTTCAAAAATTCATATCCGGCAAACCGTAAGTCCAAATCAGGTTTCGTAAAATCCCACAGTCTCGCAACACCCTAAACTGCCAATTCTATAAAAATACGCAGCTCTACAATTCAAAAATCTGACTTCGCCACTCGAATAACACATAATTCCGAATTACGAGCCCTAACCCGAAAAATATTCCGATTAATTGAACGAGGGGTGCAAATACTTACAGAGCGTTGCATTACAAAGTCGAATCGGCTTAACAAGACCCCCGCGGTGCAAAGCCCTCTTCTCTTTTCTCTTCTTCTTCCTCTTTCCTTTCCTCTCCTTTCTTCTCTTTTCTTCTCTTTTCTTCTGTTTCTGTTCGTGGTCTTGGCTTCTTAAAAGGAGCCGAGCATCATTGTTGCTTCTTTTGACTTTTCAACCATTTTCCTTTTTTTTTGACCCATTTTTTACAGCTATAGTAATCGTTCCCCCATCTCTCTTCTCTCTATCTCCCTCTTTGCTCCGACTTACTGCCCTGTAAGCAGCCATGCTGTGCAAGCTCTGTCACCCTCTCTATTGTTGGCACTAGGCCTAAAATCTAGACTCAAACATAAAAGAAGTTAATGGCCCAGACCAAATTATGGCAATTACAAAAACCACAAAGCCGATTGATGAGATGCTGGATGAGATCATCGATCATGAAGGACATAAATAGCACAATCCACAAAGTCCGTCAATTGGATGCCTCAATAAGCTTATCAGTCACGAAGGTCATAAATAGCATATCCACGAAGTGGAGGGATGGAATGCCTAACTAGGCTCTCGGATTATGAAGGTCGCAACAGCACGATCCATGAGGCCTATCGATGGAATGCCTGTTGAGTTCATTGATCATGAGCTTTCAATATACATATTTTAAGTGGAGTACATGACACGTGGTCACGATCGATTTGAAACAAAAAAAAGTAGTGGAAGACTGAATCAAGGAGGGGCCCATCAACCAAGGGATAATCGTATGCAAAGGATCGAGAGCACTTACAAATCATCCCTAGACTAGTGCACAAGTTTAGAGGCGGTTAGAGATTCTTGCAGACGAAGATCATGATGCGTGACCTAATTTTTAGTTGCGAAACGTTTTTGCGACCAATTTCTAGCTTTTTTAGCCCAGATGTTTGGTTGTGACAGAATGATTTTTTTGTAGTGAATTGCTCAAAGATAAAACTCATCATATCTCGAAAGTTGTGGGAGCATCACACTTGACATAATATATATAAACCCCATGGGCAATGACAAGTGAGGTAACAAGTCAATAAAAATGAGAGCAAAACATACATGATGCTCAGTGATTGGGAAAAGTACCAAAAAAGTTATAAAAATATTACATTTATACAAATTTAGTCATTAACCTTTCTATTGGACAAATCTAGTCCTAAACATTTTTATATTGGTATCAATTCAGTCCATCCAGCCAATTTAGGCCGAAAATTGCTTACATGGCCGTGTATTACGACCAACGCTGACGTGACCTTTTTTTTTTTCCAATTTTTAAATTCTTTTTTTTATAAATTTTTCTTTTTTTTTCCTTCTATTTTCCTTCTTTTCTTTTTCTCTTTTTTCCGTATTACCCTCCTCCAGTCGCTAGCTAGCGAAGGTCGATGGCCGCTGACAAGGGCATGGGTCCCCTTAATAGATTTAACAAGGGACAGCCACGCCGCCATCACCAGGGGCCTTACTCTGGCGAGGGCATCCCGGCCCTAGCCCTCGCTGGCTAGTGAATAGTAGAGGATAATAAAGAAAAAAGGAGAAAGGAAAGAAAAAAAAGATGGAAAAGAGAAAAAAAAAAGAAAAAAAAGGAAAATAAAATTAATAATAAAAAATTTGAAAAAGTATTTACGAATTAAAGAAAAATGTGCACGTCAGTGCCAGCTGTATCACGTAAGACGGTTGGCATCCACGTTAGCAATTTCTGGGCTAAATTGATCGGATGGATTAAATTAGTACCAAAGAAAAGGTTTAGGACTAAATTTGTCCAATTGAAAAGTTTATGATTAAATTGATACTAATGCCAATAGGTTTAGGACTTTTTTTTTTAGGTACTTTTCCCCTGAGTGATTAGCTGGTCATGATGCATTGTTACCGTCCATGGTGTAACGATCACATGAAATACTCTTTCTTAATAATGACATAGCAATATAAACAATAGAGGCATGTCGGTTCCTTCGTCTGGATGGAGAAAACCCATGCAATGAGCCACAAAGATGAAGGCTACCTAGTAGCTTCAGTTATCTTGTTCATCAAGAATGTTGAACAAAACGAAAAATAATTAGCAACGCGTGATATCGACCAAGTAAAACTATGATTCCCATGCGCCAACTGCATCGGACAGTGGTAATTGTTTTGGCGTGAACCAAATGATAAACGAGACACACCCCCAAAATGGAGGACACGAGCCACACAGATGGCATACGCGCATCAGCCTTCCCCATCCACCCGATAATGAAGTAACCTCTGATGAAAACCAAAATGGATCAAACTTGCATAAAATATTAGCAAGATGAAACCGGCACGAATCAAAAAGGGGCCATGGAAAACATTAAAGAAGCAAGGACCGACCAATCAAAACGAAAAAGTGCAAAGTCATTGAACTAACACCTGCAAAGAACTACTAAACAAGTCCAAAACGATGAACAAAAGCAACGCCAAGTATGATGTGGTGAGCTGTGCAGTGGAGGGAAGGGTGGGGTTTGGATAGAGTTTTCATGAGACGTAGCTTTCAAGGCCTTCGTGTGGTTTTTGCGTTCAACACATGTTTGGCTTTCGCTCGAAGAGGTTCAATGGAATAATCGGGAAAAACAATTAAACTTATAATGATGGACCAAGTCAATTATGTATAAAACGTCGGTGACCTCGGTTCTGATCCAAACAAAAAGAAAAATAATACAATTCCTTATTGTAATAATCCTGTCCCTAGTGCCACGTCATCGACCTTTTTCTCTCTTATAAACCAAACGAGCCACCGCTCTCGTGTAAAGTAACTTCAACTTCTCTTCCTTCTTCGTCTTCTTCTTCATTCATCTCCTCTCCACTCTTGGGAAAACATTCTTGGGAAGATTATAATGGAGGGTCTCATTCCGTTCGTGTATAGAGTGGTGGTGGAATACAAGAACGGGAAGCAAGGGCCGCTCGGGGCGTTCTTGAATGAGTCACCTTCAGCTTCGTACGCCAGGCTCCCACTCGACTCGGGCCGGGCTCAGATCACGGACCTCCAGGTGATCCGACCGGACCGTGATGGCAACTTCTCAACAACTTCACGGTCATCGGATTCGACCGGCGACAATTCGCAAATTATCGTTTCGTCCGGAGTTCGTTCTCCGGTTCGCCGCCTCACATCTCGTCTCGTCATGACGTGAAACAAAAGCGTCATGTGCATGGAGGAACTTGTGTTGAATAGTAAATGGGGTTGGTGATGGTGCAATTAGTGTGGTTTGTAGCCTTATTACTATTGTTTTTGGTAATTTTTACTTTGCTTTTTGGGACGTATGTTGCAAGAAATAAGCGTGCGGGGAAACCAAAAGGGGCCCGTGCGTTGTTGTCTAGTATGCAAGATGTGAAGTTGTTATAAAGAGGGATATGCACTAGGATTGCGTATATTATGGGTTGTGATGATTAAGGAAAAATTAGATCTGAGCCTTAGTGGCCGAGCGGCCCCACTGTTTTCTCCTTTTTTACTTTACTTGGAATCGAAAAGTTACTATTTTTAGGATTTGGATCTGTTTTTTTAATTTCCTACGTGTAATTGATTTGCTAAAATGATGAGTTAATACCATGAAAAATTCCAAACTAGTATATATATGACAAATTTATTATAAACTAATTTTTTGACTACCAAAAACTCCAAATTGATACACATATCACAAAGTTACTTTCCGTTAGTTTCCGTTAAATTTTATCATCAAATTATTGAGTTGAATAACACGTGACAGTTGACAGTTGTACCGATTTGAGGTTGTACCCTTCGATTGTCACAAGTATACCGATTTGTGATTTTTTGCCGTATTAATCCAATTTAACGGAAACTAACGGAGAATAAATTTGTCACAGGTATGCCAGTTTAGAATTTTTTGTGATATTAACTCTAAAATGAATGAAAGGTAGATAGTTAGGAAGTTCAATGTTATTTTCAGTTGAAGTCAATGTTAATTATTTTCTATCGAATACGGTATCACCCTAGCTAAAGCAATTAAAAACTTGTGCTAAAAGAAAGCAATTAAGAGTGGAATAGCTTCAAATGACATAACGTATAATCGAAACATAAGGAGACATTCAACATCACTACACATAAATTATATCATCTACTTGTATCGTGTATATTGGTTTTTATTTCGCGGATGCTGAGATTAGTAACCTTTATTCAATCTTATACTTACAAATCCTCTACTAACTTATTGGCATTGCTAGTCAATCATAGTCAAGGAAATAAAAGTAAAAGTATTGGTAATAAGTTCGTCGTAGGACGATTAGCAAATTCTTTCGAGCAATGCTACATATGTCATGCCCAAATAAGCAACCAAGAGGGTGAATTGGTTCTTCAAGAGAACACAAACTAATTTTGTAGAGCCCACCGCTATAAAAATTCTACTCCTGTGCACAAAGTGGACTAGCAATATAAACATCGAAAATTAAAGAGTTTAGGGAAACAGAAATTGTAAAGAAGATTTATTGAGATTTGACTCAGGTGTGCTACTTCTCTTATAGGCCAAATTCCACTAGTAAGAGTACAAATACCATCTACTTACAAGTGAATAACTTCTTGTTATGCAAAACCTGACCTTCTTTGGCAACCCCACTATAGACTAAGTAATTATTAGACCTCTCATAACCTTGTATACACAGCACAGTAGATCATCTCCTCAAACTAATTACAACTCAAAGTTTGACTTTGTCTTTGACTTAGACAAATGCATTCGCTTTAACTATAATCATTTTTCTCATGTGTTCTATAAATGGATTTGTGACTCTTGCTAACTCAAGAGATCAACACTCAAATGGATTTTATAATATTGCAAAAGACATGGAATCAAGAACATCACAACGCTGCTCAAATTCTCTTATTTTTGCCCTTCTCAACTGTATCAGATTTGCGCGAGCAATCTCCAATAGAGCTCTAAATTCGAGTCTAAAACCTGCTAATGCCACAATCTGACTTTCTTCTACGGCAACCCCGCTATAGGATAAATAATTATTGGACCCACCAATAGTCGTTCTCACATGCTTGTGCTTACAGTACAGTTGATCCTCTCTGCAAATTATTAACCACACCTCTAAATGCATAAAAAGAGTCCCTTGCACATTTTGTCTCTTAGGTAGATAAATGCCTTCACTCTAAAGTACGACACTTCCCTTATTTGTTTTCAAATGGGTTTTTCACTCTTGCTAGCTCTCAAGAACAATACTTAAATGGGTATTGCAAGCTTAGAAAATTAAAGACTCAAGACCTCTCAGCAATGCTCAAATTCTTTTATTTTTGCCCATTTCACCTAGCTTAAATATGGCCAAGTTTTCTTCATTTTGTAGAGCTACCAATTCATACATTCTACCTGGATCATGACCTACCCCACTCTGTAGCTCTAATAACCTAAATCAAGGTTGGAATCCACTATGTAGAGAAGTGATAGCGTCAAAAGATGCTTCATCCTACTTGAAGCTCTGCTTCTATATAAGTAATCCTTATTAGCCTAAACACTTTCTTCTCTCATTAGAGATGCTCAGATTCTATAGATAAATACAAACGTATTTATACAACTTCTATACACAAGAACAACAGGAAGATGAACACTCGGAGCATATAAACTAATTTCTGTTCATTTCCTTCCGACTCTACTACTTCTTTTGACTAAAATTTATAGCCACGAGACCCCAAAGGACATTTGAAATCCAAATCCCCCGAGTAAACATTGGTTTCGCCATTTGCAATTACAAAACGTCACTCTGCAGCTTTGTAGTAACAATTTCCTAAGATAGTTTTGCTTCTGTTGCTGTCTGTCATCCTCTATTTATATATGCTAAATTGTTTTAATATTCGCCAGTCCACTTTTTGTGGATTCTAGCACCTAGGACAAATTGTAAATCACCAATTTGAAATCAAATCAAATTGATTAAGGGTGCGATATCGTTTCGCGAAGAATGAGTGATTTGGAAAATATTTTTCGAAAAATGATCGTTTATATCATTTAGAAAAATAGGTGAATGGAAAAAATTTTCATCGCTCACAAAAATAGTTAGGCATAGATTGTTATTGAGGATGAAAATATTTTGTGTTGACTAATTTTTCTAAACAATATAAGCATTTATTTTTTAGAAAATATTTTTAAAATCACTCATTTTCCACGAAACGAATGCACCCTAAGAGTGTGGTCTTCCATCCAAGATTGTAGAGACTCACAGTAGAACCATTATCCTGTTTGTAGTGAGAACACCTTCTTGTAGTTAATTCCATCCAAGTTTCTATGGAAAAATTGTTCAAAAAGTCATAAACTTATTGTACGGCGGCCAATTCAGTTCTAAA
The DNA here is from genome assembly GCA_031216235.1 of Syzygium jambos. Lineage (NCBI taxonomy): Eukaryota > Viridiplantae > Streptophyta > Magnoliopsida > Myrtales > Myrtaceae > Syzygium > Syzygium jambos. The sequence continues at coordinate 28,338,794 of CM062230.1, forward strand.
TCTTCCAATTTTGCCAGTTCAATGCTAAATCTTCTAATTTTGCCAATTCAGTCCTAAACATTTTAAAAAGTTGCCAATTCAGTCATAAACTTTTGAATCGTGCCAATTTAATCCTAAACCTATTGACTATTTACCAAGTTAGTTCTAAACATTTTAACGAACATGCTAATTTTATCCTTTTGGCTAATTTTGGCTAGAAATTGTTGACGAGGCAATCTAATCGGCGCTAGCCTTCCTATGTGGCACTAACGTGGATAATTATATATATTTAAAAAAAATCAAAATTTTTATTGATTTTTATCGATTATTTTACTTTTATTCTTTTATTCCTTTTTTTTCTCTTTCTTCTTCTTCATTGAGCTCGCCGACTGAGGTACAGCGGAGGTGACCCGCCGCTGGGCAACAGCCGACAACCCCCGCTAGCCCAGGGGTGAGGGCCGCGAAGCCCTCGCCGATGACCGATGAGGGCTTCGCGGCCGTCGCCTGCCCTCGCCTAGGCCCTCGCTGGCCGTAGCGAGGGCTCGCGAGCCCTCGCCAATTCCGGCAAGGGCCGCAACGCCTTCACCAGATCTGGCCAGGCTAGGGCGTCACCGCCCTTACCCAGGTCATTGCCAGCCACAGCGAGGCAGGCGACAGCTCGCAACGTCCTTGCCGGTTGCAGCAAGGACTCATGACCCCTCGCCAAATCTAGCGCAATGAGGACTTGCGACGTCCTGGTGAAGGTGTCGTGGCCCTCGCCCAGGCTATCGCTGGCCACAACGAGGGTCGCGACGCCCTTGCCCAGATCTGGTGAGGGCCGCGACGCCCTTGCCCACGGCCCGGCGAGAGTAGCCGGCCCTAGCCCAGGGGCCGGCGAGGGTTGCCGGTCGTCACCTAGTGGCCGGCCACCTTAGCCAGCCCTCAGCTGGCGAGCTCAATGAAGAAGCAGAAAGAGAAAAAAAGAAAATAATAAAAGTAAAATAATCGATAAAAATCAATAAAAAATTCAAATTTTTTTTTAAAAAATATAAAATTATCCAAGTCAGCGCCACGTAGAACGGCCGACGCCGACTGGACCGCCACATCAGCGATTTCTGGCCAAAATTAGCCGGAAGGATAAAATTAGCAATTTATTAAAAGGTTTAGGACTAAATTGACAAATAGTCAATATGTTTAAGACTAAATTGGCACGATTGAAAGGTTAAGAACTGAATTGATAACTTTTGAAAAGGTTTAGGACTGAATTGGCAAAATCGAAAGGTTTAGGACTAAAGTTGCTGCCGCACAATAGGTTTAGGACTTTTTGGACAATTTTCTCAAGTTTCTACGTACCCAAGCTTGCTATCCTTCTACATTTAAGTACCTTTGATCATGAAAAAAGCACTATAGGGATATTTTCTATCATGAAAAAGCTTTTACTTGAAGACTACAAAACTTTGAGTAGAAGTTCTATTATCAAATTTTGTGACAAATGTATGCATTGAAGATACTTTTGGATGGACTTTAGGGGGGAGAGAGAGAGAGAGCTATCTCTTAATCAATTTGATTTGCTTTAAATCAAACTGATATAAATTTGAGATTTTTTGTGATACCAAAAAAAGTTTTAAGTATTTGTGTCACAATGGGTAAGTTTAGAGTTTTTAGTGATAAAAAAATCGGAATATATGTGTCACAATAAACATAGTTTGGAGTATTCTACCGTATTAATCCAAAAAGAAAAAAGAAAAAGGAGGAATTTTAGGCTGAAATGGTCGGAGGGTTTTACTTCTAGTCCGGCACGACCCTTGGCCTCTTTGACTTTGACCGTCTCTCAGACAGAAATCGGCCACAAAATGCCAAAATTGGAGCGACCATTCATCGTGGCGCTTCCGCCGCCACCTTATTCTCTTTCGTTTTCTTCGTCGTCGTCTTCTACTTGGCAACGTGCGCAACAAATCCGCTCCTTTGCTCCTCCAAGTTTAGCATTGTGTTTTATTGAATCTGTAACTGCTGCTGCTATTACGCTGCATACTCTGCAACAAACCAAGCAGCATGGCGAGAGAAAGCGAACGCGAGTGTCTGTGCTTCGATCTCAACACGGGTGCCAAGGTCCCGTCCGTCGGCCTCGGGACCTGGAAGGCTCCTCCTGGCGTCGTTGGCCAAGCTGTCGTCGAGGCCGTCAAGGTTCCCTCTCCTCTCCTCTCCTCCCTCTACCTTTCATCGAGGTCCGAATTGATTTGTCCATGGACGATGTTGCTTCAACATTCCTTGTAATGCAGGCCGGTTACAGGCATATTGACTGTGCCCGTGTTTACGACAATGAGAAGGAGGTGAACTGGGTTTCTTTCCCATTGTTTTTTGATTCGTCTTGAGTATTGAATTGTTTATATAGTTGAAAAATAATTAATATTACAGATAGGCGTGGCGTTGAAGGAGCTATTCTCCACAGGAGACGTGGATCGAAATGAGATGTTTATCACATCCAAGTTGTGGTATGCCTGCATTCAGCCTCTGTCTTGAGACATTGTTTTTCATTTCTGTGGTCTGGAGTTGTTTCAAAGTTCCAGAATTTGTCTAAATCATTTGTTTTACAGGTGAGCCGTTATTATTTCTCGTGACTTCAGATTGATTGCAAAAAAATGAAAGAAAAGTTCTTCTCATGCAGAACTGCCTATAATTTTTCACGTCTATAGTTTCAGATTTAGTTTTTTTCAAACCACAGCAATCATGGGTTCCGAATCCTAGATTTTTCTAAAAACGAATGGTTTTAACTTTTGGGCCTTGTGACTTTGGTTTGGATTGCTATTTTGTTTATTTATGTACCGCTACAACATTTAAGTTTCAGATTGATTACAAATGCAGGTGCAGCGACCATGCGCCTGAAGATGTTTCCAAGGCTCTAACGAGGAGCTTACAAGACCTGCAACTCGACTACGTTGATTTATATCTTGTATGTTGTTTTGGCACAAGCATTTCCAATATTTGTTTGTGCACTGACTTTAAATTAGTCAATTGATCGTAGATCTGGAATTTGGCCATTCCTGAGGAGCTTGATCATAGCCAAAGTAGAATATTGCATAGCTTTTTTGTGCAGTTCAGGATTGAGATTGGAGAGTAGAAGCTTCTCATTTGCCAATTTTAAAGTGCAAAAAGGAAAACTAAAATTCTAGTAGAGGCTGATGCTGAGGTTCGGGCCAAAGGCCAAGAGTGAAACTGACATAGTGCAGATGTTTCCTATCATAATGATGATGATTTTTACAGAAACTCATTTTCTTGTTTTCTTTGCTGTATAATAGATTCACTGGCCTGTGCGGACGATATCTGGTACTCGAGGCTTTGCCCCAGAAGACATGGTTCCTCTATGCCTTCCCGAGACATGGACGGCTATGGAAGGGTTGTATGCATCAGGTCAGGCTCGAGCAATTGGAGTCAGCAACTTCTCAACTAAAAAGCTGCAGGATCTCCTCAAATATGCGAAAGTGCCTCCAGCTGTTAATCAGGTCGAATGCCACCCTGTTTGGCAGCAACCAGCACTTCACAACTTGTGCAAATCCACTGGTGTCCATCTCTCGGTAATCTCCGAAATATTAAGATTCTCAAAACTCTCCCATTTCATTTCGACTTCTCATTAAAATTACGCTTAGAATATCGGAGGATGTGAGTCATCAAGTAGTAGTTGGACAATGTGGGTTGGCTGGCGATTGGCAATGGTCTATGTCTCACCTATGATGCTTTGAACCTGATGTTAACGGTGCTAGCCAGAGTAGGCTAGTGGCCTTCATGATGGCCGATGTTGTTGTGACCATTGGCAATGATGGTTGCAGCTGCTGGCAGACTATGGTCAATGGTGTGATCATCGGTTGATCATGGGAGGAGCAAAATAAAAGTCAAGCTAGTTCTACAAGACGTCTTTTGATCATGGAAGCCATCTTCCAAACTTTAATGTGCGTCTTTCATCATTTCATAAGTTCTCCTTCAGTTTTCAGTGTACTGAGTGTGGAAAAGGAGATGTTTTCCTGCAGCTAAAACATGCACCCTGAGCTTTTTATTGGCATCCGACAACATACAGCACGAATCTTGGACTGTTGATTGTGTATTATGGAAGTTTCAATTTCAACTGTGGATTTCGATTCTTTGCAGGCTTATTCTCCTTTGGGATCTCCAGGGTCGTGGGTCAAGGGGGAGATCCTGAAGGAGCCAGTTTTGGTTGAAATTGCAAAGAAACTCAATAAATCGCCTGCCCAAGTAGCTCTGCGCTGGGGGATTCAGATGGGGCACAGCGTCCTCCCTAAAAGTGTAAACGCATCCAGAATTAGAGAGAACTTCGATTTGTTCAGTTGGAGCATCCCTCCTGAGCTCTTTGCAAAATTCTCTGGACTCCACCAGGTATATACGTCACCTCTCCATACTCTTGTTGGATCTTCTTTCTTGATGCATGTATTCATTTGATCTTGCAAATTTGTGATACAGCAAAGGCTTCTCCAAGGGAACTTTGCAGTCCACGAAACATGTAGTCCTTATAAAAGCCTGAATGACTTGTGGGATGGCGAAATATGAGAGCATTTAGGTTTCCCTTGGTACGACGCCACTGAAGAGGGAAATAATTGCTCTGTTTCTTTTTCTTTTTTCAAAAGCATATAGACCTTCAGATGAATGTTAGCATTTTGAAAAGATCATGTTTTCCATTATTTTGGAACTTCTAATCAGGACAATCATCAGTCTAGGTTTGCTACCTACAATTTGGCTTTGCTACTAGTGAACTTAGGCTTGTCATGGCCAATCAATCGCCAAATGGTAAAATCTTCAACATTTGCTCAGACTTGTTTCCATCTGTCTGGTCCGTCTACTGTTGCATAGGTCGATCCTAAATTACAATTTGATTGATAACGTGTTGCGTCTTGATTGAATAGGAGATGATGCAAACCGATGGTATAGAGTTCTAACTCCCTTTCAACACCCTGAATCTGATATATATAGATTAGAAGGGCTTGCAAACGATCCCTCACTAGCAACCAATCCCCATGTAACGATCGTAAACTAAGCTTATTTTTGTCATAACTCTTGCATAACGTCTCATTGAGCATAAACTCTTAGAAATGTGTTACGACACTTTATACAGGAATTACGATAAAGATGAACTTGGGATACTTCGATTACAATGGGTGATTGGTCGCATGAGGGACCATAGCAGGGGCCTAAATTAGAATCTGGAATAGTGAATAGTACGAATGGAGGCCTCTTTTGGAGTTTAGATTGCTGGTTTCTGAAAACTCTTGTTTGTTTGTTCTTTTTCTGTCTGTGTCATTAATGAATCATCAGAAAAGTCGAAACGGCTGAAGCTGTTGCAACAAGGAGAAGCTACTTTTCCAACATTTCGCAACAATACTGTTACGAAGTTCACATTCTCAGTATATACTTTGGCGTGCTCTTTCTCTAGGAAGAGCTTTTTCGGCCCCTTTCTTCACCAGATCTAACAAATTAATCACAAAAAAAAGAATGTCGGCAAACATGAGTGTCCTAATTGTAAGATCCCCAACCGCAGCGCAAAGAACATAACCAGAAACAGAGGAGTTCTGCTGCCAAGTCCTGTTGTCAGTTTTCTTATGTTTTACAGGAGCTAAATATTCTGGGTTTAACCAATCACATGAAACAACTTATGGGAGAAGGACTGCACTTGACATATTATTTGATTAAAAATAGCGACATGAGGTACTCTACTTCAACAATGATCCTACACTATTGCAAGTATTAGAAAGAAGCTGAAACTGAGAAGAAATTAAGGGTATAACATCCAACAGATCCAACCACATTCCTTGAATCTTCTCAAAATATGTGCCATCAAACTGCACTCGATCCGCCGCCTCCAGCACCGCCGCCTCCGCCACAAGCAGAACTGGCAGCTGCACCGCCACCTCCGCCACAAGCAGAACTGGCCGCTAAACCTCCATCTCCTCCTCCAAATATTGTATGTCCATGGGCATGATGCCCGCCTCCGCCGCCGCCCCAGCTGCCCCCTCCACCAACTCTTAAACGATAACGACCTCGGAAGATATAACTTATGACAGCAATTACGGCTAAGATAGCCCAAACTATTATCATGATTTCCCACGGTTTCATTTTTCTCTGACTAGCTCCAGCACTTTTAATAGCTCGTCTGTTGGGAGAAATCTGCCAGGCCAATGTGCAGATAACGAAACTCGTGGTGTTTCCTAGTTAATCACAGCCCGATGACACATATATATATATATATATATATATATATATATGGTGGTCATTGAGGCAACTTTGACCTTTGAATTTTCTACACTTATCTTGCAAGGCAAAACTAAAACGTGGATTTCTACGACAAGCAACCGAACTGTGTCCTGTATAACCCAGGAATAATTGACCATTTCTCGTATTACGTGGGCTCATTCAACGCATTGGGTTGACATGCAACACAGTTCATCTGCGGAAGGATATGATCAACACGGTCCTGAATTGCATTATGATCATGTGAGTGGTCAACGTAAAAAATGGTGATCCAAGCTTGGAAAACTACGCAAGACAATCAATTAACCCAAATGGCGAAGCACGATATTTGTTTTTCTTTCTTAACCTTTTGGAACATGTCTCGTGCCTCACCATAATTTATTTAACGACTAACCTTGCGACGCATGTGATTCTTTTTTACTTTTTTCTCTTATCAGAGGATGTCTATAAGTTACATCAAATTTACGAGGAGCTTTCCAGTTTGAGTGATGCTTTGTAACTTGAATAGTGAATACAACGAATGGAGGCCTCTTTTGGAGTCGAGACTGCTGGTTTCTGAGTACTCTTGTTTGGTTTTTCATTTTTTGTCGTTAAGATTAGTCATCAGAGAAGTAGAATCGGCTAAAGCTGTTGCAATGAGAAGGAACTACTTCTCCCATATTTTGCTGCGATGCCATTATGAAGCTGACATTATGAGGATCCACTTCGACGAGCTCTTTTCTCTAGGAAAGCTTTGATCGGTCGTCGTCGCCAGATCTAATGAATTAATCGCAAAAAAAAACTGTCGGGGAACATGAGTGCCCTAATTGTAAGATCCCCAAACGTAACAGGGGACATAATAACATGAAACAATAGAGTTCTGTAGCTGCCAAGTCCTGTTGTCGGTTTTCCTTACGCTTTACATTAGCTGATTATAATGGGTTTCAACTAGTCACATGAAACGACCCCTTGGACAAGGTTTGCAACTCAACATGTTCTTTCATTAATAGCAGTGACATGAGGTTATCATGTCGATGAATGAATCGAAGCGTAAAGGTACTATAATTCCTACAATCATCCTGAACAATAGCAAGTATAAGAAGGAAACCGAAAAAAAGAGCAGAATTATGTCGCGACCTCCCCGAAACGGCCCCGCCGCCTACGGGTGTTTGGCTAATGGATTACTAAGTTAAACTTAGCTCGAACTCTCCCAAACTCATACCAATTCACGACTTAAATTTAAGTTATTAACATGCAAATCGATTTTAACTAGGAGTCGCCACTAATCAGTTTCTGATAGGTCGATTAGACACCTAAGCGAAGCACGAGAGAAAAGCTTCACTTCTACGAACCAGAGATTCAACGGGTACGGGGACTTGATTACACTAATCGACTAATTAGTGCCCTTTCGGTACCTAATCTTGTTCAATTCACCACCTAACGTGCTCTCGCTAATCGGGAGTCTCAAAATTCCGCTCCTAACTAGGCTAAGGGAAGCAACAATTAATATCTAAACCTAAACATACATAGCCAACTACGTGCGAGGTTAGATTAAATGCGCAATTCAAAGTGGGTGAACCGAGTAATGTGTGATCAAACATGACACTGATCACATAATAGGGTAAGAAAACCTAATTTCAAAACCCAAATAAAACTTCTGATTTTTTTTTTATTTTTTTTTAAAAAAAAATTTCGGGATTTCCGAAAAATTTTCATAATTTTCTTTTTTTGAAACTTTTTGAAATTTTTTTTGGAAAAATTTTCGGGAATTGTTTTAAAATAAAATAAAATAAAATAAGATAAAGTAAAATAAAGTAAATAAAATAAAATTCGAGCCCTTTTTAAATTTTTTTAAAATTTTTAAAATTTTTTTAATATTAAAATAATACAATATTAAAATAAATCGGATCCGGGTCGGATCTCCACACCCGACCCGGACCGAGACTGACCCGGGCACGCCGGCCCGGGTTCACGGATCGAGCTCATTCATTGAGCCCGGTCTGATTTTTTTAACAAAAAAAGGAAGGGCCCAGCCCGAAAACCTCTTTTAAAAAAAATCATAGCCCACTAAGAAAATAAAACAAAAATAATACTTCAGCCCAAAATCCCCAACTCGGACCCAACTCCTATTCTAGTCCACTTCGAATGCGGACCCAAGAGCCCGACCCGAACGAGCGCTGCCCGACTCGATTCGGCTCGCCCGCGCGCCCGACCCGATTCGCGACCCGACTCGCGGCCGCACCGCGCCCAGGGGGGTTCGCCTGAACGCCGGCAGGCCGCTGCTGGACACGCCCTGACCTGAGAGGTCGGGGCTTCACGCTCCGCGGCAGGGGCCTTGCTCCGCCGCCTCGCCGAGCCTCGGCCTTCGTGGCCGAGGTTCCCAGTTCGACGGCCGAGCCCGTGCTCGGCCGTCGAACGACACGCCCCGACCTTCGTGGTCGGGGCTCTCGACGGCGCGACCGAGCCCTTGCTCGGCCGCCTCGCCGAGCCTCGGCCTTCGTGGCCGAGGTTCCCAGTTCGACGGCCGAGCCCGTGCTAGGCCGTCGAACGACACGCCCCGGTCGGGGCCCTCGACGGTGCGACCGAGCCCTTGCTCGGCCGCTACTCGACTCCTCGCGACCTCGCCGCCACAGTGACCGGCGACCTACCGGGACCGTGCGGCATTCAAGCACAACAACCCAACTCCCAGATCTAGTACAAGCATAACATAGAGTAGTCGGCGTGCATTACAACAACGGAGGATTTTAGGCTCGATCGAGACCCAAACGCGAACCAAAGTTGTTGGCACCAGACATACTAAGGAGGAGGAGCGTGCACGAGGCGTCATGGGCCGGAACCCGCGCAAGCCGGATGGCCGCGAGCTCCGGCCAGTGACCCCCCAAACAAAATAGGGCACAAACAGCAACAAGGGCAGCGAATGGAGTCCCTACCCGACTCGGCGGTGGCGAATGGAGGGCGAACGCCGTAGATCGGGCTACATCCGCATGCCTCGCACACCTACGAGCCGAGATCCTCGAGAGACCGACCTCGGACCAGACCAAACGGAAACAAAATCCGGCGAGCACTCGGAACCGGAACCTACCGTGAGAGGGGGGCTCGCTGGTCGCGGCTGAGGCGCGACGGTCGTCGACGGGAGACCGTTCGACCTCAGATCTCGCTCTCTCGCACTCTCGGGCTCCCCCTCTCTCTTTGGATCTCTCTGATCCGAACCCCCCTTCGCTCGAACTCCCTGTGTTCCTTTTAAAGCTGGCCAGCAGACAGGCGCGCATGGCGCCTGCCGCGGTCGGCCGATCGCCCGACCCGCAAATCGCGCCGACATCCTCCCCCGCGCCTCTCTGGTCTCTGTTGTGCTCCGGCTGTGGCGTTCTGCCACTGTTCCGGTCTTCTTCCCCCCGTACACTCAGATATGTTGACTGGGGGGGGAGGGAAGAAGGTGAACAGGCGCGGGCCGGGCAGAGGGAAAGAGGGCCGGCCCGCGCGGAAAAAGAAAAAAGAAAGAAGAAAATAAAAGAGAGGAGGGAGAAAAAGAAAATAAAAATAAAAAGGGGCTGCACTAAAAAAATGAAGAGAAAAAGAAAGAATGGGCCGGCGAACCCAGCCCGGGATCTCTTTTTTGTTGTTTTTTTTTAAATAGGCCCTATTAATGCAAATGTGCCTAATGTCTGCATGCCACGCAATTTAATGAATTTTTTTTTTTTGGCTTAGGGGTTAAAAATTAAACCCTAAAAAATTTTATGCGATAAAACCATGAATGATTTGGGCAAAATTTAGGTGTCAACAGCTGCCCCTCTTTGAATGGGAGCTCGGAGAGGTTCCTTTCAAAGATAGGAGACACTTAAATTTTGTTCATGGAGGGCATGAGAAGATGCACGAGAGATGATTAACAGGCCTGTGACTGAATGAAGAGGAAGCCATACCGTGTAAGAACGGGCCTTCGACTACATGAAGTCCTGTTATGTAAAGAAAGGGACTCTGGGCTGCGAGAGCTCGCCAGATCAATAGGGTGCCCCGGGCTGCTAAAGCCCGCTGGGCAAGGAAAGAGGAAGACTCTGGGCTGCGAAAGCTCGCCATGTCGATAAGGTGCTTCGGGCTACGAAAGCCCGCCGGGCAAGGAAAGATGAAGACTCTGGGCTGCGAAAGCTCGCTAGGTCGATAAGGTGCTCCGGGCTGCGAAAGCTCGCCGGGCAAGGAAAGATGAAGACTCTAGTCCTTGTGAAATCAGGGCTTCAGGAAAGATCCAGAATCTTTTGAAATCAGGATTTTGGGAAAAGACCTAGAACTTTTTGAAATCAGGGTTTCCCGAAACCTTTTGAAATTGGGGTTTAAGGTTAGACCCAGAACCTTTTGAAATCGGGGTTTAAGGATAGACCCGGAACCTTTTGAAATCGGGGTTTAAGGATAGACCCGGAACTCTTTTGAAATCGGGATTTAAGGATAGACCCGTAACCTTTGAAGCGTGGTTTAAGGTTGGACCACAAACCTTTGATGCGTGGTTTAAGATTGGACCACAAACCTTTGATGCGTGGTTTAAGGTTGGACCACAAACCTTTGAAGCGTAGTTTAAGGTTGGACCACAAACCTTCATAAAGCACGATCTCTCATGAGGAAGACTTCTCATGTAAGAATGGTTTCGGGCTATTAGAGCTCACCATATCTGTTGAATATTGAGGAAATTCCGAGGAGGCATCTGCACCTCTAACAGAACGTGTTATAACAAGTGCCCTGTAGCAAATGCGTATCAGGCAAGATAACATCATGAGAGGCCATATGAAAATGGTTTATTCAATGAGAAAGCATTGATTGCATGAGTAATTCAAGCTAGTTTCGATTGTTTGGAAAATATTTTGAATCCTTCAACATAACAAAATTGCCTTTAGGCTTGAAAGACGCCATTAATCATCAAATTCCCTTATGAGACAAATCTTTATCAGAGAAGACCTCAGTCCATGAAAGAAGTTAGTTAAATATGCCAAACAAGAGCTCCTTGATCGGAAAAGGGCTTCTCATATATTATCAAGAAGGCTGCTTGATCCCATCCATTAATGTGGGAAATAGTCTGATCACTTAATATATCTCACATGACCGCTGTCGAAAGTTTCGAGAATCATTCGCAATAAGTACACATTAACCAATCTAAGAGGTCTTTTAAAGGACCGCAATGTAGATTTGGTCACGGTTTCAACAATGGATAAGCATTATCGGCTAAGGAATGAAATAATTTTCAATCAGCATTTCCATCAGGTTTACAAGTCAAGAAACCTTAAGATGAGATAAGATAATTTTGCCCCCACTTCTTCAAGTGATAGCTTGTTTGGGAATCCAAATTTCTGCTTAAACCATCCCAATCCAGAAGAGACTTTAAAGAAGATTGTAACATTGGCTTGGGTAAAGGCTTGAAAGGCTTAGAAATTCTCAAATGGGATTTAGGAGTTGGTGATTATCATAGCATCATTACCATATCATCCAATCTTTTGAAGGCACTCGACTTCTGAAATTCAACTTGTCTCGAAAGTCCATTGACTAATCATTTTAATATAAGAGCTTTGCTCTATTCTCTAATGACTTTTGCTTTTGCAATGATTTTTTTTCTTTACAAGCATTTTGCTTTTGACATTCCCTTTTTTTCATGAGAATTTTTCTCTTGATGCAACTTTTTTTGCCTTTTTTTTTTTACAATGGGCATTGACCTTGCTTTTACCAGGCACACTGCTTTTTCATGCCCCCTAGTTTTCGTTTGACTTTTGCTCTTTTCTTTTTTTTTGAGCTTTTAAAACTTTCGAGATGTCTTTTACACTGTCTCATGAGTACCAATTGTCTTGATAAATCACGTGCTTTGTCCCAGTGTAGGGAGATAATCACCATTCGGGCTTTAGAAATGAATACTCAGGCGCAACTCGGCTGAACAAAGGGTATGAGTGTTTGGATAGAGAAAGAAATGCTCCTCTTTATTTTGAGATGTTTCAAGCTTCTATAAGGACTCACCTGAAGTTACCACAAAAAGATTAACACAAGTAAGGGCAAAGAAGTCTTTCTCATCTTTTCCTCCAAAGATTGTCGATCAAAACCTCCAAATTTGCCCCATTGTGGGGTGGTTCTTGGCAGGGGTATTTTGTAGAAATTCTCCACATGTAAAGGCTCAAAGGGGCTTGACTATGGTCACCTGTAGTGTGTATGGTATACGAAAGAAATGCCTCTTTTCATTTTGGTCTGTGTACTACTCGCGAATGAATCTCTTGTCCTTGAACAACGCGAGTTTCTCTTTTTGCTTCTCTCAAAGTGTTTGAGGATGTGTTTGGGAACGGTTTACCTTTCCTCATCTCAAGTGTTTCTCACTTGGCATAATTAACATCTCCTCTCATTTTGTTGAGATCATTTGAGTAAATTAATCTCCATGAGGAATTTTGATTCAAAATGAATGATTCACCAAGCACAAAGACAATTTTTGAATAAGGATGATATTCAAAATTTTTGTGAAGAGCTTGCTTTCTCAGTCTCCGCTTTAGTGCTTATTTTTTTCTCAAAAACATCAAAGACTTTTTCTTTGTGATGAAAATTATCCATTTGATTTTCATTTGAATTTTGGAGGAAGGGTACTTACTTGCGGCGTGGCGACTTGGTAACCCTATAAGGAATAAGAAAGAATGTGTTAGTTAAATACCCTTTAAGGATTGAAAAATTGGGAACGATACAACATTACCGCTCGTTTGCATTTGTCCTTCAGGTCTTTAATGCTTCCTATCAAAGGAAAAAAGAATCATGTCAAAAATTGTATTAAAATGAACAGTTGGAAACGATACTATTTGCCCTTCACTTGAATTCGCCTTCTTGGGTATTTGACAACGCCCCTTCATTTGAATTTGCTTTATTGTATGTTTGACAGCTCGCTTCATCTGCCTTCTTCGCCTTGACTCTTCGGCATTATTTCGATATTTAAGGACATTGTTCTGTGGATGCTTTGCCCCATCTATTGCATGTTTCCCTGGTAGGAGGTGTCGCCTCCGCGGTCAATGTGCGCCTTTATCCTATTTATCACCCTTCAATGCGTGTTGCCTCGTCATGCTTTCTTGGAAGAAGTTGTTGTCGCCGTGGTCAAACACATTGTTTCATCCTTTTCTTTTGGGATGACGCAATTATGGACTAAGTTGTCCTCCACATGCAATCCTGTCAATTCCCAGGAATTTGCCCCACATAGACTCTTTTTGTCCTCACGAACTCTGCATAAGGGGAGGAACAAGTCATTCTTTAAATAAATCGAATTTAACTTGGAACGATTACGACCTTTTACTCGGAGGCACCATTTGATGGCTAATTCTTGCTCGTGTACATCCACGCCTTGAAGGATCATTTCGCAAACCACCAATAATCATCTCCACGCTGGATTAAATGCTGAGAAGCTATTTGAAGGCGCAAAAATTGCAGCTACTCATGGTTAGCAATTCCAAATGGATCATAGCTCATTCCTCTTCTTGTCTCTCGACAATATCGTTTGGATAGTCCGCATCCATGTATGTGGACCCATCAAAGAGCTTCCCATGAGTTGTAGATGTCACTAACCCAGGAAGTAGTCTTGATGCCGAGGAATCTTCTCACATTTCTCCTTTTGAGAAGGTTATCAAATTGATATGAGATTCTTCAAGATGAGAAATTTCTGTGGACTCTGCTATAAGAACAATAGGGATCACTTGAAGCACAAATTTTAAGAGCATTTTTTCGTCCACGTTAACTATTGAAGGAAGAAGTAGATTCACAAATGCGACCCTAAGGTCAAATTTCGAATTTAGGAATGTTCAGATGTCATCCCTCCTTAAACTCGTTTTTCCGAAAATGGTGAAGCGTAAAGGCTTAGTGGATTCTTGAGATTAAGCCCCTTTATGAACACTCGGGTATCATCGTCTATGCCAAGACCCGCAAGTCCTTTAGTCTTTTGTCATTGGGAGACTAGCCTCTTCCAGATTGCTTTAAGACAAGCATGAGATGCCTTTGGAAGACAGTTGCCTATAGTTCAATGCAAACGGAATTCTGCTGAAGGAAGTAATTTGCCCAAGGTTCTCTTTTAATGCTTGAAAAGGAGGAGCTCGACCAAAACGAGCTAGACGAGAATAATGCTGACGAAGATTCACCTTGTTGGAAAGAACTGACTTTTCGTATTTTGGGCATAGAGAATCTAAAGCTTTAAATCATTATCTTGACGAAGCTCCTGATTATGAAAACTAATCGGAGGCAAGAAAAGGTTTAAATCCCCTAACTCCATTTTGTTCCTTAAAGTATCGACCTTGAGTTATGTCACAAGGAGGTTGAATGTGCGCAAGATGATTCCTTGCCTCCCTAAAAGGGTGCATCTTTCGCTTATGTCCCATTGCCTGAAGTACCTGCATTGCAATACAGCAATGTGGCCAAACTCTCCAATTGGGAAGGACCAATGTCAGTTGGTCCTCGGAGCATGGACGGTACGCATAAACCTACTCTCGAACCTCCTTAGAAATAGTGGAATAGGAACAAATCTTGAAGCCCCAGGAGATATTATCTATGATATCACACTTCACAGTGTATCGGTGCTTTTTTTATCTACGGTGGTGCATGCCTCCGAATCAAAGTCACTTGAACAATGGCCTTCTTTAGGGGTCGACGAGCCCACTGACACTGAGGCTCGTTTTGATGTATCTGAATCAGTGTCCACATCTCTATGGACAAAAAGTGGATGTACTTGTCAATGCAATGCATCCTCTTTCAGAATGGCTTATGAGTGTGTGAACGGACACATGTTGAGCAATGTTTGCATGACAAAATCTAGGCTGTAATTATCAATCCCTCGAATTGCATAAAACAAAGGGAAAGGTAAAGGACATCTTTGGATGGATGAAACATTCCCAGGATCTTGAATTTTTCGAACAAGTCTGCTCATACATGCGTGAATACTGATTTGGTGCTGCCAACAAGGGTTGCAGGATGCTCGTTCTTTGGTAAGCAACATAAGCAACGGAATTCCCAAGTTCATTAGGAAGAGCATGGAAGCTGTTCACATTGAGGACCAAATAGGTCCCCCAAACTGTATTATATTCAAATCTATGGCTTGAAGCTCATGAGGCATTTCATGCAATTTCAGTATAAGGCAACATCACATATGACGAAATATCTCATCATCTTGTTAATCTGACCCTTGTGATTGAGCTGCTACCACATTTTTTATCTCCTGTTTACGATGTGAGATTCTCCATTCCCCCACCATTTATGTGTTCTCTTTCATTACCGTAACTTCTTGAATTTTCCAAGAGTCCTTCATCGCTACCCCATCGTGAAAGATTCAGTTGGCAATCGCACCTCGATGCATCTACTTTGTGTCACACTTTTGTCTCTTGGAGGAGGTGAATGTTGAACAAACTATTCCTTCTACCTGTTTGACAAAATGAATAGACGAGTCAGTTATCGCACGAGAAATTCTTTTGGAACGATTACAACCTTACCCTCTCAAAGTATCTTTTTGCAGACCAACCTGAGAAATGATCAAGCAGAGTGATATAATCTCGTGCAAAACTTTCTTGAAACTCTTTTTTTCAAAACATTTTGAAGGTAAAGCATAAAAGCTTAACTCAGGGGTTCAATTTGAAATACTCCAAGTACTTTCAAAGAACAATGCTACGAATTAGAATCTCACTACTCAAAGACGTGAGTCGCATGATTTTCAAAAACATCGATTGGGTTCACATTAAAACCCAAAATGGAAAACGCAGCTCCAAATGATAATAGAGGGATGAAGTTCAAGAAACTTTTGAATAGATGAGTGTAAACGAGCAATTCACATTCTAACTCTAAACTCCGGTTCCTTGCATGATTAAGCTAGAAAATTCCAAGGGATGACTGTTACGCATAACCTGCGAAAGGAAGACAACGTTAGTATGTGAATGAGAAAGTGATCTTTCACTGATGCCACCTCTTATGATGAAAGCGAGGCAACAATACATGCCCCCATGGTTCCTATTTGTGGGCATTTAGTATTTCACCAAGATTTCATCGTAAGTGGAGACATTATTAAAAGATCAAATCGCGGCTATCAATCAAGCGCCCTTTTTATTCCAAAAGTTTCATCGCAAAAGCGGCATCAATTTCGAAAGACTGATTTGTGATTTTACTTTTTGCAAAAATGAGGTGATTCCTATTTAAAAATTAATACACAAAAAGTGATTTGAATTTTGATTCCGAAATGTGAACAAAAAAGAATTTTATTGAAAATGTGATTTCAATTTTATGCCCTATGATGCAATCTTGACTTGAAAGAATTTCTGCAAAAAAAAATGTAATTTTAAGCCTATAATTGAAAGTTTAGACAAAACCATTTGTTTTGGTAGGGCTAAACCAAAGGTGTTTTGAAAATTTATGCTCAAGGTTTACAGTCAAGAGTGATTGCCTGAAATTTTCAATTATAAGCTTAGATCACTTAGGGCATTCGATTGATTTCCATGAATTTCAAAAATGAAAGTTTGAACCAAAAGTGAACGAGTAAAGAGAGAAACTATACTTACATTGGATGACAACTTTTAATCACATAAACATACGAATGTAACGTGCGGCTAATTCCTACTCTAGATGGCTTAACAAATTGGGGTTACGAGGGTGGGATGACTAGTCGCGGCCTCGCGCGCTAAGCCAAGTCCTCGTAACTCCGGCTTAGTCAAGAATGATACCTCGATGTGACGCGGCCTCACGGGCAAAGGTAAGCATTTTCGACACCAAGAAAGAAGCTTTCGGGATTGAGTTGGGCAACCTCTACTACGCGGCCTCGCGTTCGAAGTCGTATCCAACTCAACACCATCCTAAACATTCCTAATGCAGCCCAGGTCCGGCAGCATGGTTGTGTGTGCAACAGTGTAGTGCTAAAACATTTAAAGCATGCACAACAGTTTATACACAAAGCACTTCAAGAGTTTGAAAGAGAAAAACATTCATTCCCAAACTCCAAACCTACAAAACAAAGGGTCAACAATTATTCCACTCCTTATAACTCCCAACCTACAAAACCATTTAACAGTTTGTTGGCGGACTTACCTTCTCCTTCATGATGCGCTACCATAAGACCACGTTAGTTAACAAACAGTCAAGATATACTAGGCCTAAGTCCTCAATTTCCCAGTGGAGTCGCCAAGCTGTTACGACCTCCCCGAAACGGCCCCGCCGCCTATGGGGGTTTGGCTAATGGATTACTAAGTTAAACTTAGCTCGAGCTCTCCCAAACCCATACCAATTCACGACTTAAATTTAAGTTATTAACATGCAAATCGATTTTAACTAGGAGTCGCCACTAATCAGTTTCTGATAGGTCGATTAGACACCTAAGCGAAGCACGAGAGAAAAGCTTCGCTTCTACGAACCAGAGATTCAACGGGTACGGGGACTTGATTACACTAATCGACTAATTAGTGCCCTTTCGGTACCTAATCTTGTTCAATTCACCACCTAACGTGCTCTCGCTAATCGGGAGTCTCAAAATTCCGCTCCTAACTAGGCTAAGGGAAGCAACAATTAATATCTAAAACTAAACATACATAGCCAACTATGTGCGAGGTTAGATTAAATGCGCAATTCAAAGTGGGTGAACCGAGTAATGTGTGATCAAACATGACACTGATCACATAATAGGGTAAGAAAACCTAATTTCAAAACCCAAATAAAACTTCTGATTTTTTTTTATTTTTTTTAAAAAAAAAATTTTTAAAAAAATTTCTTAATTTTTTAATTTTTTTTAAAAAAAATTTCGGGATTTCCGAAAATTTTTCAGAATTTTCTTTTTTTGAAATTTTTTTTGAAACTTTTTGAAATTTTTTTTTGGAAAAAATTTCGGGAATTTTTTTAAAATAAAATAAAATAAAATAAGATAAAGTAAAATAAAGTAAATAAAATAAAATTCGAGCCCTTTTTAAATTTTTTTTAAAATTTTTTAAATTTTTTTAATATTAAAATAATACAATATTAAAATAAATCGGATCCGAGTCGGATCTCCACACCCGACCCGGACCGAGATTGACCCGGGCACGCCGGCCCGGGTCCACGGATCGGGCTCATTCATTGAGCCCAGTCTGATTTGTTTAACAAAAAAAGGAAGGGCCCAGCCCGAAAACCTCTTTTAAAAAAAATCATAGCCCACTAAGAAAATAAAACAAAAATAATACTTCAGCCCAAAATCCCCAACTCGGGCCCAACTCCTATTCTAGTCCACTTCGAACGCGGACCCAAGAGCCCGACCCGGACGCGCGCTGCCCTACCCGGCTCACCCGCGCGCCCGACCTGATTCGTGACCCGACTCGCTGCCGCACCGCGCCCAGGGGGGTTCGCCTGAACGCCGGCCGGCCGCTGCTGGACACACCCTGACCGGAGAGGTCGGGGCTTCACGCTCCGCGGCAGGGGACTTGCTCCGCCGCCTCGCCGAGCCTCGGCCTTCGTGGCCGAGGTTCCCAGTTCGACGGCCGAGCCCGTGCTCGGCCGTCGAACGACACGCCCCGACCTTCGTGGTCGGGGCTCTCGACGGCGCGACCGAGCCCTTGCTCGGCCGCCTCGCCGAGCCTCGGCCTTCGTGGCCGAGGTTCCCAGTTCGACGGCCGAGCCCGTGCTAGGCTGTCGAACGACACGCCCCGACCTCCGCGGTCGGGGCCCTCGACGGTGCGACCGAGCCCTTGCTCGGCCGCTACTCGACTCCTCGCGACCTCGCCGCCACAGTGACCGGCGACCTACCGGGACCGTGCGGCATTCAAGCACAACAACCCAACTCCCAGATCTAGTACAAGCATAACATAGAGTAGTCGGCGTGCATTACAACAACGGAGGATTTTAGGCTCGATCGAGACCCAAACGCGAACCAAAGTTGTTGGCACCAGACATACTAAGGAGGAGGAGCGTGCACGAGGCGTCATGGGCCGGAACCCGCGCAAGCCGGATGGCCGCGAGCTCTGGCCAGTGACCCCCCAAACAAAACAGGGCACAAACAGCAACAAGGGCAGCGAATGGAGTCCCTACCCGACTCGGCGGTGGCGAATGGAGGGCGAACGCCGTAGATCGGGCTACATCCGCACGCCTCGCACACCTACGAGCCGAGATCCTCGAGAGACCGACCTCGGACCAGACCAAACGGAAACAAAATCTGGCGAGCACTCGGAACCGGAACCTACCGTGAGAGGGGGGCTCGCTGGTCGCGGCTGAGGCGGGACGGTCGTCGACGGGAGACCGTTCGACCTCAGATCTCGCTCTCTCGCACTCTCGGGCTCCCCCTCTCTCTCTGGATCTCTCTGATCCGAACCCCCCTTCGCTCGAACTCCCTGTGTTCCTTTTAAAGCTGGCCAGCAGACAGGCGCGCATGGCGCCTGCCGCAGTCGGCCGATCGCCCGACCCGCAAATCGCGCCGACATCCTGCCCTGCGACTCTCTGGTCTCTGCTGTGCTCCGGCTGTGGCGTTCTGCCACTGTTCCGGTCTTCTTCCCCCCGTACACTCAGATATGTTGACTGGGGGGGGAGGGAAGAAGGTGAACAGGCGCGGGCCGGGCAGAGGGAAAGAGGGCCGGCCCGCGCGGAAAAAGAAAAAAGAAAGAAGAAAATAAAAGAGAGGAGGGAGAAAAAGAAAATAAAAGGGAAAAAGAAAATAAAAATAAAAAGGGGCTGCACTAAAAAAACGAAGAGAAAAAGAAAGAATGGGCCGGCGAACCCAGCCCGGAATCTCTTTTTTGTTGTTTTTTTTTAAATAGGCCCTATTAATGTAAATGTGCCTAATGTCTGCATGCCACGCAATTTAATGAAAATATTTTTTTGGCTTAGGGGTTAAAAATTAAACCCTAAAAATTTTTATGCGATAAAACCCTGAATGATTTGGACAAAATTTAGGTGTCAACAAATTAAGGGTAGAACATTGAACAGATCCAACCACCTTCTTTCATTCTCCTCAAAATATATGAAATCAAACTGCACTAGCGCCGCCAGTGCCTCCAGTACCACCGCCTCCACCACAAGCAGAACTGGCAGCTAAACCTCCATCTCCTCCTCCGAACACGGTATGATGATGGGCGCGATGTATGCCACCGCCACCGCCAACTCTTAAGCGGTAACGACCTCGGAAGAAAAGACCTAGGACAGCAATGACGACGGCTAAGACAGCCCAAACTATTATTATGATTGCCCACGTTTTCATTTCTCTCTAACTAGATCAAGCACTCTTGATCGCTCTGGTATTTGAGAAATATCTGCTAGGCCAATGTCCAGACAATATATACTCGTGGCGTTTCGTGGTGAGCCACAGCCTGATGAGTGACATTCTTTGAATTTTCTAAACTGATCTTTCAAGGGAAAACTATAACGTGGATATCTAGGACAAGCAACTATACTTTGTCCAGTACAACACAGGAATAATTGACAGTCTCTAGGATTACGTGGGCTCACCCAACACGTTGGCCTGTCAACCATACTACGTCCTCTTGCCCGGGGGACATTCGTGCATCACAATTTTTCTGTGGAAGAAATTCACCTCCTCTCTTTTCTAAGAAATTCTAGATATTTCTAGATATATAGATGTTTAAATATTTTTTTGAAAAATATTTAATGGAGAGTATAGAAATAACTAGGAAGATAATTTAGATACAAGTAGAAATATCTATAGACATATTTTTTCTAGAAATATCTAGGGAGATGCTACTAGATATTCCTAGATATTTTTAGGAAGACATTATCTTACAACATATAGGACATTTCTAGGATACTTTTAAGAAGATATTTTACTCTAAATATCTAGATTTGTTAGGAGGCATAATCTCCTCCTTAGGCCTATAAAAACCCAAAAACCCTCGTTCGTGGAGCCTTGAGCTTGGCATTCATTTAAGAGTGTGTGAGCTAGCTTAGCTCCCATAAGTGAGAGTTGTGCGAGCTTATATAGCTCCCAAAAGTGAGAGTTGTGCTTGGCACACAAATGTGTTGTCCCAACCAATATTCTGAGAGTTTTCTTGAAGTGAGCATTGTGTGTCTTCCTCAATAATTGATATTAGAGTTGTGCTTCTGCAATTACCATAATTTTCTTTGGTAAGAAGAGAGTATTGAAGAGGAAGTTGATTATTTGTTGAGGCCATAATCACAAACCGTAAGCTTTGATACCAATTTGATAGAAAATTCCAAGGTGAAACACTCGTAACTCACACAATCTCAAAGAGGAGAAGAAGATGGATAGACCTTTTTGTTTTCTTTATTTCATCGTACTGGTTTTCAGCTTATCGCAAACAATTACAAGACTCACCTTTTATAGGCTGGGTACATGACTCTTGACGGATTCATAAATGTATCTAACATTTTAAGAAGATAGGTTCATAACAATTTACAAAATATTAACTACACCTAGAAACATGAACAGTCAAGAAATAGAAATAAGAACAAACTTTTTGAAAACAACACTACAATAAAGACTCGATTTAATTCATACACCAAACAATCATCAATATCGACAATAAGATAATTGATCAACGATCGATAACTTCAACCTTGAATCGATAACTTGATAATTGAATGATAGTCTCAATATTTATGAATTTAGTTTAATTTCTAACAAGTAGTACTTCCACCAGTGCCACAGCCGCCACCTTCGTCAAAAGCTGAACTGGCGGCTAAACCGACGTCGCCTGCTCCTACACCTCCGCCGCCTCCTCAGCTGCCCCTTGGGCATACTGTAAGCGATGACGACCTCCGAAGAAAATACAAAGGACAGAAATCACGACAAGGACTATCATAATAACGCTTTCCCACGTTTCCATTTTTCTACCAACTAGCTTTAACTCTCTTGATAACTCGTGTGTCTGAGAAATATATCCTGGGCAATATGTGCAGATAAATAAATCGTGGCGTTTCCTAGTTGGCCAAGTAATACTATATAAATATATGGCGCTCATTCAGGCAACTTTGATCTTTGAATTTTCTAAAGTTATGTTTCAAGGGAAAACTAAAACACGGACATCAACGACTAGCAACTATACTTTAACCAGTACAACACAGGAATAATAGACCCGGCCCTGAATTGCATGATGACCATGGAAGTGGTCGACATAAAAGCGCGGTCCAAGCTTGGAAAACTACGCAAGACAATCATTGATATTTACATTTTAACTTAACCTTTTGGAACATATGGCGCCTTGCGATAATTTATTTAAATGCAAACTTTATTATGCCTGTGATTCCTTTTTCTGTTATTAAAGGATGTTTGAAGCTATATTGAATTTATGAGGAGCTTTCAAGTTTGAGTGATGCTATGTAATGGTACGGATGGATAGACAACCGTCCTCCCATAAACGCTTGAAGTTTTTAGATTATGATGTGGATTATATTTCAAATATCAACATTATACGTCTTGCGAAGACTAATACTCCATGACAAAAAATATGTAGCACGCAAAATCCGATAAGTTGTTGGTGAATATATATATGTAGGAACCCAATACATGATCGATAACATTAAATTACTTCAATACCCCATTTAATTACGAGTACCAAGGGTGTACAATCATTTTTTTTAATAAAAGTTTAAATGTTAGACAAAGATGGATTATATTTTAAACGCTTATTACGATTGATTTACAAACTGATATGACAAGATTATAGACGGGAATATAGGTATGTGGGGTCATTTTTGATACGTGATAAGCTCTGTCAAATCATCTTGTAGATCCACTACTATGCTTAATCCAATCTTAGCATAATCAGCGTGAATTTTCTTGTAATTGACAGCTTCTTGTTGATTTAGTCCCTCTGTTTCATCATAGAACTAGTCCTACAATGTACAGCCTTGCAGAGTAATGGGCACGTGACACAGTTTCTCGTTGATCTGTAACCCTTCTCGCCGGCTCATAATTTCAATGACCATGCTTCGTGAATTATGTGCTCAGTCATTGCAATCCAACTTTCCTCGACATGACCAAATATTAGACACGTTGACATGCATGTTTTATGATATGAGCTCTCATTTTTCTCCTCTCTCACGCACACGACAAAATAATATATCGTCTATAGACACCTTATGTTAACATTTAGGGAAAATTATCCAATTAATCATAAATCTAATATATAGATGTCCATTCAATCATAAACATTTTTTTTATCGAAACAAAAGCTTTTCCATTTCTTGAGTAGCTTCAGATGAATAAGAAATATGGGCTTCTGATACTAAGAGATCCCATAAAGCCGAAGGGGGATTATAAACTCAATTACAAGGGAGATACTTCGATCTTTGGGCTTTCGCTATCCACAGCTCGAATGACGTCTCTCGGCGAATGAGCTGCTTCAGAGTCACCGCAATGGTCCATCTGCATTTTGTACCTAGTAATGACCGTCTCTACGTCCCATGAAGGATGGTCTTCCCCAGATAAGCAACTTGTCGCTGATGTGTTACCACTTTCAAGAGTTAAGTTCAGATCAGTTCTTGAATTGAAGTAACAAGCTAGAGCTTCCGCGTGGCATGCTGAGGAAACCTAACCGAGCGAGCAAAGCCGTCCACCAATTTCCCAGTATGATCGCGACAAGTACATGCAATTGTCCCTTCCGACCAGCCTTCAACAACCGATCCGTCCATGTTCATCTACCGTAGCTTTTGTTCATGTCAAGGGTCTCGTCCACTGTTCTGCTCGTGTTGATCTTGCAATTCCTGATAAACGAAATTATTTCTGCTCTTCCATTTGTTCCAGAGGGCTTCAGCTACCAAGTCTAGCGATGGAGAGTTGGGGTTGTTTGGTAGTTCGTGAGGCCTTGTTTGAGATCCGGATGTTGAACGCAACCGGCGTGGACCATATTTTCTCTGTCTATAGACATAAGAGATTGGAAGAATTATATTGAAGTTTCATACAAACGTTTAGGACTAAATTGATAAAATTAAAAAATTTAGGACTGAATTGACATACGTACAATAGATTTAGCAACAATTGAGTAATTTTCCTGAACATTCTAGTCTTCACTTCGTGTGGGTTTCTATATAACTTAATTTCTCAAATTAAATTATTGGACAAAATGAAAACAAAAAAGCTCATATACTGAAATAATCATCAAATTAAAATGAATATAAAGGAGCAAATCAACGAAAATCAATACAAAAGAGATAATTAAAATTTACTTCGATATTTCACTTAATGCATAAGAAATTCAGCTGGCTCTAAGTACGTGGGAACAGTTAATCTCTCTCTCTTATCGAAATAAGATATCATGAACACATAATATATCATCTCTCCAGAATCATAGTCCGTATCCTAGGCTTTTTGATTGGGTAATTTGCACCACAATATAATTAATTCTGGCCAGAGCTGGGCGTCAGAGACGACGGTGATTTGTTAGATGACATTCATCAAGATACTAGTAACTACAACATTCCCGCAAAACTAGAAATGTAGTTATTGATGCTTTTTTCTTTTCATTATTGATCCGGCAAGGGCGTTGCGACCCTTGCTGGATCTGGGCGAGGGCCACGACGCATCACCCAGAGCCGGCAAGGGCCGCTAAGCCGTCGCCTGGCCAGATCGGGCGAGGGCGTCGTGTCCCTCACCGGATCTTGGCAAGGGCAGCGATGCCCTCACCTAGAGTCGGCGATGGTCAGCTGGCCCTCGCCCAGAGCCGGCGAGGGTCGCCAGCCCTCGCCCGTGGCTAACGAGGGTCGGCCGGCCACCCTCGCTGGCCCGCCGGCCACCCTCGCTAGCCCTAATTTTAGAACCAAAAAAAAGAGAAAAAAATTAAAAAATCATACATTATTAAAATACTATTTTAAAATGTCCACGTCAGCGTTACATGGCCGTTCAGCGTCCACGTTGGCGATTTCCATTCAAAATTGATCGGATGGACTCAATTGACAAAAAATGAAAAGGTTTATGATTCAATTGGCTAAGTTGAAAGGTTTATAACTAAATTGATAAAAATGTAATAGATTTAAGACTTTTTGGATAATTTTTGCCTTGTCCGTTGACCAAGCAAACCAAAAAGAAAAAACAAAGTCGATTTATGTCCAAAGAAGTACACAGGAAATTCCCATGAACTTTTGTCCACAGACGCAAGAAAAGACTGCAAACGAAGTCATAAAGGAGGATCTTCGATGAGTTTTGACTTGGTCAAGTCTGAATAAGTATTCCGTCGAAAATCATGGGAAAGTAACACAAAGTTTCTCCCTCTGACTTTTCTACGAAGCCATTGGTTCGTCAACTTTCGACGCGACGACTATAAAACATGAATAGAATTGAGACAGAGCCGTGAAGATACTCTTGCCACCGCATTCTTTTTATTGGCGATTGGAGACAACGTGAAGTTTAACTGAAGTCATGGGCTGTTTTCGCTGTAGAGGTCGTGAGAAGACGAAGAGAACGAAGCTACCCACCGCGACCGCTGCTCGACGACCCACTTATCAATGCGGATCTGCCAAAAAGAGCGGCGTCCATAGAGATGGCGGAATGGCTGTTCTTGCTGGCGCGGGCGCTGCAGTAGCAGCCACCGCTGCTGCGGCCACAATTATTTACAGTACCGATGGCGGCAGTGGCAGCGCTTGCAGTGGTTCTGGTGGAGGAGCTTGTGGTGGTGGAGGAGGTTGCGGTGGAGGGTGCGGTGGCGGTTGTGGTGGCTGAATTTGTCTGCTTGTTGCCGTAACCGGTGCATGTATTTTACACTTTCATGTAGGACAAATGTTTATGTAACGGTTGGAGTTGGACATAAAAATAATATCAGAGCAAGTGTAATTCTATGTGCATCTCATATTACCACCTCAACTTTTTCCCTTCTCTTATCTCGGTGACAAAACTATCATACGATGCTTACGCCGCATTTATCAAACTTATCCAGAACATTTTTCGTGTAGACTACATGGTAGAGGGCACATGATTAATGGTGGTTCGAATGTATATGGTCTATATGATTTAAATATCATGTAATTTACTGGTGGCCTTCAAGTTTTATGTCATTTCGAGTAACTCTGATAAAATAAAATAAAATTGATCATCGAATAGATTAGGCATGAACTTTGGCTTTTTCATTACATCCGCAACTTATGGTATTGAGGGCTAGCGTTTGATAAAATAAAATCTCTCTGCCATAGTTAGTTCAGAGCTCGCAATTGATAATGCTAACCCCACTGTTCTTAAAAATATCATAAGACTTCTGCGTTATCACTTTTTAAGTTTAAAGTGCGACAAAACTTTCGAAAAGGAAATCGCTCTACTAACTGGCTTGTTAATCTTGTAATCAATAAGCATTTAGATATTAGTTTCTTTTCATTACCTCCTATAGAATTGCTTCATGTTTTATTAAGTGATAAAATAGGGATAATAGATATACGGCGTTAAAATTTTGTATTCGGCTTTACCGATTTTTCAGAAAAAAAAAAAGAAAATGAAATCTCTCTACAATTTCAACTTGGTGTAGTTTTGTGCTGCACCAAGAAACAGAATCTCGAGTTACAACCGGTCGAAACTCCTCTTTTTTGATTCCGCATATACAATATCGTAACACACAAAATCTTACGGACTTTATGATCAAAGAATATATTTAATCTTTTCTTAAATCGAACATTTACCGAGGGATTGGAGTCCGTTCCTCAATAATAACATAGAAACTTTTACCGGAAATTATAGGAAGGCTCATGAAATTAGGAAATTGTTTTGTGGATCTCTTGTCACTTTGAGTGAGACCCACGTAGCTTAAACAAACAGGGAAAGAAGGGAAAAATTGGTAGTTGAAGCTCTTAATGTGGCGAAAGCCACGTTGAAATTTGGTGGGGCTGACTTATTCGGCCGATGCAAGAGAAAAAGCAAGAGTTGACATAGAATAGAATAAGCTGGACAGAAGCTATTTTGAGAGAAAAGTGAGCTCGTGCGAGAGAAAAAAAGTGTGAGGAAGAGAAGGAAAAAAAAGAACGTGAGCGTGTAGCTATGTTTATCAAGAATCCGACGGTGATCTCAATGACGAAATTCTATTATGTTGTTCGTGGCGATGTGTGCTATGTGTCCACCGGCGCCAATCGTCGGAAAGCCTCTTCCATCCGTGCATTTTCGACATTTGCACTCTATGAGAACCGGCCGCACTTTTCTCTATATTATTGTCACCCATCTAGTTAAGATAAGCTTGTTGTTGCTGTGATCTAAGATAGTTTATCTTGGTGGTTCGTTGTTTAACCTCTAGTAGGACTAGAGGCAATCGTGCTCTGTACAGTTGAAGATTTTGGCGAGCTTACTCTGTGGTTTTTCCCCAGTTGTGGTTTGCACGTTAAAATCTCGTGTGCCCGGTTTGCGTTGTCCGATTATCTGGTACATTAGAGCAGTGCTTATTGTGCTCGTTTTAGTTTTCGCTGTGCACAGTGTAACATGTTCGCACTACGGTCTTTCCCAACAATGTGCTATCAGAGCTCTAGTTGTAGTACATGCCGGTAGATATCCTGTGTGAAAATGGAGTGCACGAACAAAATCATTTGTTTGAATGGCGCAAATTATCGTACGAGGAAGAGTAAAATGAAAGTGGCATCTGCTAATGTTTGCCGAGAAACCCGAATTCAAAAGTAATGAGGGCCGGGGCATTTGAGCATCGGCAGTTTTGTGGGTTTATTCGGCGATTCGTCCATGATAATGCATATAATCTCATCCGTAGTGAGACGCATGGACAGTTCTCCTTTGACAAACCCAAAATATGGCATGTGAACCGACATTAGAGCAAACGGAGACGACTTTGTCCTGCGAGAATCGATCCGAGGAAAAAGAGTTTGTTCCATACGCGTCCCGCGAAGACTAGACAAAGCCTTATACGCGATGATACGGTGAATTCTTATTTTTATATCAAAGGGCATGACATTCCACGAACTTTCCGGGTCTGACTATTCATAACAAAGACATTTCGGAGAAATTCAATTATTAGCAGGCGTCGTCGTGTATGTAAATGGCATTAGATTGGAGAAACTCATACCGAAACACAGAAATAGGCGAGAGGGGGGGTTTCGGGCGACGGTCGAAACTTGCAAGCTGTGAGGTTTCGCAGTGTAAACTTTGATAAATCATGGGGTGCTTCTGCTTTGGAGGTAGGAAGAAGAAGGGAACCTGGCGTCCAGCGCTGGTTTAGGACTTTTGGGACAATTTTTCCACCAGCATTTCATTTTAACTTCCTAGTCTTCGCTTCACGTCAGTTTCTATATAACTTAATTTCTTGAGGAAAATTGTCTAATTAATCATAAACTTATTGTACGGATGTTAATTTAGCTCTAGACTTTCCAATCTTGCCAATTTAAACCTAAATTTTCGTTCAAAATTCCAATGTAATTCTTCCGAGCAATTTTAGCCAAAAATTGCGGATGTGGCGATGTACTATGTAGAATGGCTAACGATGACTAAACCACCTGTCGATAATTTTTGGCAAAATTTGATCAGAAGGACTACATTTAGAATTTCTTGCAAAGGTTTATGACTAAATTGGTAAAATTAAAAAGTTTAGGATTGAATTGACATCTGTACAATATATTTATAACCGATTGAAATTGTTGAGAAAACCTCCTAATAGATTTTGAAGTTGACAAAACTATCCACATATGTCTTGTAAATCTGATAAATGCATTGAAGT
The DNA here is from genome assembly GCA_031216235.1 of Syzygium jambos. NCBI lineage: Eukaryota > Viridiplantae > Streptophyta > Magnoliopsida > Myrtales > Myrtaceae > Syzygium > Syzygium jambos. The sequence continues at coordinate 28,367,551 of CM062230.1, forward strand.
ATTTTTTATTCAGGAAGTTATTTTTTGATGAAAAGATATAGCTATCTTAATTCAAGTTCAGATTGTAAAATAACTATAAGAGGTTTAGACTTTATACTTCAGTTGAAGAGGTTCAAACTTTATACTGCAAGTGAAGAACTTTAGACTTTATACAATAGAAGTGGTTCAGACTTTACATTGGAAATAAAGGTTTCACACTTTATAAAACAACCCATCTTGACATAAAATCTGAATACATGTCTAGATGATATAAATCCATATTGTGGCGCAAACTCAGAATGAACATAACAGTTAGTGATTTGACTTGGATTTCACATATAAAAAGATTTAATTTGCTCAATCTTGAAGATTATTTTGCATATCAACTTTATAATGCAAAATATCATAAATTGATTGGCAATCAGTCCCGAGGCAAGATTCGTGGAGAATTCCTACTTATGGAAATCAAGACTTTGATTGTATAGACGATCAAATTCAGCGGGATTCAAATTTTGTTAACAACTACTCAATCCTCTTTATACAAATATGTCTAACTTGAAGATTGAAAGATAATTCTCTGAAAACTGTCCAACGGCTAGATTGGAAGCGGAGAAGTATAAAAAGAGATCAAGTGCCGAGGAGTAGAAGCAAGAGACAAAGCCCAGAATCTACAATTCCAAAGTCTGAGCATACTCCAATCTTTATTACTTGTCTTTTATGATCTAAAATCTGTGATCTTAAGAGATACACTGTAAAAGTGAGATAGTGTGACCCATTATTCACTGAGTGCTATCACTCACATCTGTAATCTCCTTGATCATTTAGTGGAATCTAGTCAGTAGGCTGTCAGTAGACCTGTCAAATGGGTCCAAAACCTATTTATGAACCCACATTTGTTTAAATGGGTCGCTAATGGGTCATTCTTTTTTTTTCAGATCAGCCTTAATGGGTTTTGAACATAAGAAGGCCAAAATATATGGCTCTTAAATGGGTATATTTTGAACCCATTTATGACCCATTTGATAACCCATTATGAAAAGCCCGGCTCACGATCTCACTCTCACTTACCGATCTTCTCTCCATCTTCTTCGCTTATCGCTTCCACGAATCTAATTTGCAGCCACCTCCGCTGCTATCGCCGACCTCACGCCACCCATCTCCGGTGCGCCGCCCATCTCCGTCGTAGCTAAGGTTCTCCGACCACTCAATATCGCCCGTCCTACACTCCTCGCAAACCCTAAACTCCGTTTCTTGTGGCTAAATCTCTCCGATCGCCATTGAATTCCTAAGGACTATCTGAGCCTACGACTCTGCCACCACCGCCTCGACTCCCGCCATCCCAAGCGCCTCCGACATGTGCTCACGAAGTCCGCTCCCCCGATGACAATCGAGTACTTGGTCTTCGTCTCATTTGCCTCAACGAATCGAGTCTCATAGCTCGAAGGGAGGTCGATCAGCGCATACGAGCCGAGCTTCTCGTACTCGGCAGGGTTCGAAGGGACCGGCGTTTTTGTCTCCGGGTATTGGGTTTTCTCTATTTGCTTACCTTTTTGTTGAGTTTGCCTACAATTTTGTTTTCGAGGTGTTTGGGTTCGTGCTGGGGAAGTTTTGTACTTTCTTCTACTTTGTAGTGACTTGACTCACAATATTCTAATACGAAAATGAAAACTTCTTTGATGTGTTTGACATGCTTGATTCAGCACACTTCTCAATTGGGTCATTCTTCCAGCTAAAGTACTTGGGTGATTTTCATTGCAAGTTCTTTGGCCAAAGAGTGGTGACCTGTATTGAATAGAGCTTATCAGAAACCCTTGCTTTGCCTTCATCCATACAAATTGCAGTAGAAGGGTGTTGTACTTCAAAAGTACATAGCAACACAAGTCTTCGACATATTGCAAGTGATTTAGGATAGTCAGAATACATTCTTCTCATAAAAAAATTCAGTCTGTTGATATCATTGTAGTTACTATGTTAATCACTATTCATTAGTCGCGATATAATAATAAAGTAAAAAGCTCGTAGACATGTTTATTCTTTGATTTTATGTGTTTTGGGAAAGCGCGCATTTGGTTACATGGCTTTTCAATTTTATTATCGTCTAATTGCTCTGTTTTTATATATTCGCTTGCTCTGTTTATGTATGTGTGTGAAATAGTTGGAACACGTTCTCTTTGGTTTGTCTAATACAAGCGAGGAATAATGAGTATGCTAATTGTGATGTTGCTATGATACACCTCTTTGATATCTGGATGATTCAGTCACCATAAGGTTGCTGTTTGTTTGGAACTTTTTGTATAGTCTTGTAGGATGGGCAGTTGGATGCTGCAATTTTTTGATGGATGGTGGAGACTTGGGTTTGGGGGTTTAAAATTCCAAGTGACACACCATTAATTTGATTAACATTTCCATGTATGAACTCAGTCTTTACCCCTTATGTTGAACTCATAACGTGCAATCATGAACTTGTTCTAATTTATGTTTTCTCTTACTAATTAGTTGAAATGTCAAGAGCTAACGAGGATCGAGAAGAATATTCAACTACCGAACGATTTTAGAGATGTAGAATTGCATCCTTAGTTCATGGTGAGAATCTTTGTTTCTATCTATACTATAACAGCTAACATTGAAGACATTATGACACCTTTATGATATTTGATTAATCATTGCAAAACTTGTATAGTCTGTCACCATGATGGCCGTAATCTAGCAGTGGATGAAGGATTCAAGAATGCCTTCGCACCATGAGGAGGAAGAGGTGCGGCGGGAGAACAAGTGGGCATTTGAATATGTCTTTAAGTCTCCTCTTGAACCAGTGAAGATGATTTGTGTTTATTTTTCTGTGTCAGTCTTTTAGTTGTCGAAACATCCAACTCCCTTTCAATGTTACTAAAATTCACAACCTCGGCCACTAGAGAAGGGTGGCGCAAAGTCGGCAATAGCGGCGGAGGTGGCTGCGAATTAGATTCATCAAAGCGATAAGCGAAGAAGAGGGAGAGAAGATCGTGAAGTGAGATCATGAGCCAAGCTTTTCATGGAAAAGAAATTGGATTGTAAATGGGTTTAGAATATACTCATTTAAGACCCATATATTTTGGCTTTCTTATTTTTAAAACTTATTATGGTTTATCTGAAAAAAAGGAATGACCCATTAACAACCCATTTAAGCAAACATGGGTGAATTTTGGACTCATTTGATAGGTTTATAATGTATATGCTTTTGAACCTAGGACTTGGTTTTATGAATTTATTATTATAATTATTGACTTTATTATTTTATATTTGTGCACTTCTTTATGGGTATTAGAATGGCATAATTGGCAATTAAAATTAAAAAATATTGTATCAAATAATGTATTATTAAACTGGTGTTATCCGATAAAAAAAACAGGTGTTAATTTTTTAAGATCTCATTTCTATTTAATTCAAAACTAAAACTCAATTCCATTTCAGGATTTGTGAAAAAAAAAAGAGGAAGAAAGAAAAATTAAAAATTAAAAATTAAAAAATGAATTTTTTAAATTATAAAAATTGTCCATGAATTAGCAATATAATTTTTTTTAAATCATAAAAATTATATTTGGTTAAATATGAAAGTGTTTTGGTAATACGGGTTGGGTCGGTAATGGGTCGGGTCGGGTATAGGTCAAGAAAATTGCATTGCGCATAAATAGGTTATAAACGGGTTAATAGGTCAATTTGGGTTGAACCATTTATGACCCGATCCAAATCCGACCCAACCCGACCTACCCATTTGACAGGTTTAGCTATCAGCTTGGGAGAGTGGACGTAAATTTGATATAAACTGAACCACTATGCATCTTGTGAGCATATTTTCTCATCCCTTAAAGCTCCTTTCATTTATTACATTGCACACTTGCATAATTGCTATCAAAAACTATTTTAAATCTTAATGCTATTCATACTTTATTCTTAATCTCTACTTCCGCTTTAAATTGATCAAAAATTATTTTAAATCACATATTCACTCCTCCTTTAGGTGATCCTTGATAGCTACCTCAGAAAAAATCATCAAACTGAAATGAATACAAAAAGGGAGCAAATTAACGAAAATTAATACTGTAAAGATAACTAAAATTTAGTTCAACATTTCATTAATTTAGTCAGGTATAGTCCGATTCCAATACTTACCTGACTTCACTGCAAATGTTACGATTACACCAATTGACAAAGATAATCATCTGTCAATTAGTTTCTATGGTTGAATATGAAGAATTCTTATTCTAATAACATGCAAAAAATACTCCTCAATTACCAGGTGCAGTTAAGGTCGCCAGAACAGCCCCTCTTTTGAGGGAGATTAAGGGACATAGTCATCGTTTTTTTGAAAAAAAAAAGTATTCACCTACAGTCTATTAAAGTAAATAACATGCTACTTATGGTTTAATACGGTGAATATATTGTGTAGTAAATAAGGAATTTTTTTCGAATTTACAACCTATCAACTAGATCTAAGTTTTGACCCAAAAAACAAACTAGATCTAAGTGGCGACTTGTGGTGGTGTAACCTAAGTGATATATAATCTGAAGACTTCAACTTCGCCACTTGCAAGCACTACTAGCTAGGAACCGGACAATTGGCGATCGAAATTGTCAGTTAATAATTGTTTAGCGGACGACCACTCCACCGGCCCCAGTAGAAATTGCAGCAACTCCACCGCCAGCATTAGCAGAAACACTCGCTGCCGTTGTTGCGGCAGCAACGTTGGAAAAAAAAATAAAGAAAAAAAAGAGAGAAAAATATTCGAAATTATTAAAATATTATTAAAAATATCCACATCAGCTTCGAACGCCGATCATGTCACATAGACCGGCCGATATCCATGTCAATAATATCCAGCCAAAATTAGACGGAAGAACTAAATCAACTCTAAGTCAAAAGGTATAGGACTAAATTAGCATCATTAAAAATTTTCTGATTAAATTGGTACTAGTACAATAGATTTAAGATTTTTATGGTACTTTTTCCTCCTAAAATCTCTTTTGGAGTTGAGATTGCTGGCTTATGAATACTCTTGTTAGATTTTTTTTTAATTTCATTAAAATTAATTATCGGAAAAGTAGCCACGGCTAAAGCGATTGCAATGAGAAGGAGCAACTTTTCCCAGAATAGGTTCCTCAACACTTCTACGAAGCTCACATTCTCAGGATATACTTTTTTTTTTTTGGTAAAGTTCTCAGGATATACTTTGACGAGCTCTTTTTCTAAGAATGCTTTAAAGCAGTCATTGTCGCCAGATCTAACAAATTAATCACTAAAAAAGAATGTCAGGACACTTCTCACACATTTATCTCAATAATTTCCTTCTCACGTGAGAGCTCATCAGTATTGGGTTCTTTGTACACTAATATATCTCAACTTAAATTTCCATCAACACCTTCCTTCACCATGGTCTCTTTCTTCAGAAAATTAATACTTTTCCCCAGGAAAATCGCAAAGAGAGCCTAAATATGAATCCGTCAACATATCTTGTTGAACCCATCTTTACTAAAAACCTAAGCCAATAAGTTCTAAACTAATTATGATATTTTAATTGCTGGACACTACACCATTTATTCAATGTGGGACGTTTCTAATACTACTCATATGTGTATCTCAACAAGAATTCCATAGCTGCCAAGTCCTGTTGTCAGTTTTCCTCCACTCATTGGAGAAGGTTTTTCAGCCAACATATTCTTTTATTGACAATTGTGACATGAGATTATCATGACGACAAATGAATGGAAGCGCAGGGGTACTCTACTTCCTACAAGCATTAAACAATAGCAAGTATTAAAAAAAAGTCAAAACAGAAAACAAGGTAAGGGTAAAATATTCAACAGATACAACCACTTTGTTTCATCATTCTGAAAATATATGTAATCAAACTGCACTAGCTCTGCCGGTGCCTCTAGTACCGCCGCCCTCACAACAGGCGCAGCTAAACCTCCGTCTCCTCCTCCAGACACCGTATGATGATGGGTGCAATGTACGCCGCCGCCGCCGCCGCCGCCGCCACCGCCCTTAAACAGTAACGATCTTGGAAGAAAAGACGTAGGACAGCAATGACGACGGCTAAGACAGCCCAAACTATTATTATGATTGCCCACGTTTTCATTTTTCTCTAACTAGATCAAGCACTCTTGATAGCTCGTGTATTTGAGAAATATCTGCTAGGCCAATGTCCAGACAATTTATACTCGTGGCGTTTCCTAGTGAGCCACAGCCTGATGAGTGACATTCTTTGAATTTTTTAGTCTTATCTTTCAAGGGAAAACTAAAACGTGGATATACAGGACAAGCAACTATACTTTGTCCAGTACAACCCAGGAATAATTGACAATCTCTAGGATTACGTGGGCTCACCCAATCCGTTGGCCTGTCAACCATACTACGTCCTCTTGCCTGTCGGACATCCATGCATCATAATTTACTGTTGAAGAAATTCACCGCCTCTTTTCTCTATTCTAGATATTTTTGGGTTATCTACATATTTAGATATCTTGTTGAAAGATATTTAATTAAGAGTGTAGAAATAACTAGGAAGATATTTTTCTAGAATTATCTAAAGAAAGATAGAAATATCTATAGACTTGGTTTCTCAAGAAATATCTAGGGAGATGCTATCTAGATATTCTAGGGAGACATTATCTATAAACATTTATGATATTTCCAGGATATCTTCCTACTTCTAGGAAGATATTTTACTCGAAATATCTACATATTTTAGGAGGCATAACCACTTCCTTGGACCTATAAATACCCAAGCACCCTCATTTGCGGAGCTTGAGCTTGGCATCCAATAAAAGTGTGTGAGTGAGCTTAGCTCCCATAAGTGAGAGTGTGAGAGTGTGCTCGGCACACAAGTGTGTGTAAGAGTTGCCCCAACCAATATTGGAAGAGAGTGCCTCAATTAATGAGTGTTTTCTTGAAGTGAGCCTTGTGCGTCTTCCTCAATAATTGATATTAGAGTCGTGCTTCCGCAACTCAACAAGTCAGAAACCAGAGTACGCCGGAGTTCTTCTAGTGCACAAGTCAAAGACTCTGAAGTTGGTTGATATGAGACCAGGCTTACTTGGTATAGTATCAGGCATTGTAACCAAGTCATGATGGCGAACTTCCCAAGTTTGGCAAGCGGAGTCGAGAAGCTCTACAACTCCAATTATAATAATTGGAGTATCCACATACAATATTATCTGCTGGGTCAAGACTTGTGAGATATCACTAGCGGTGGCAACACCACACCACCCATGAACAATGGCGAGTTAAGAAAATGGGACATCAAAGAGGGTAAGGATCTATACGTTCTTGCCGTCATTGTTGAAAATGAGTTGTTACGGCACATCAAGAGAGCAAAAATTCCAAAGGAGGCATGGGACAACTTAGTGACACTGTTCACGAGGACAAACGGTGCCAAGTTGCAAAGGTTGGAGAACGAGCTATTGTTAGAGTCACAATAAAATATGATAATAAATTCCAAAGTTGAATCCATTTGTGAAGAAATTTCAAAGTTAGATCCTAAAAAGGCCATCTCTAAGACAAAGATGAGAAGAATTATTATTCACGGGTTAAGGTCAAAGTACAATGGCATTGTCACAGCCACTCGAGGATGGGCAAAAGACCCATCTCTGATTAAGTTGGAAAATATATTGGCCAACTAAGAGGCTTTAGAACTCACCCATCGGTAACCGCGATGGTTTGCGCTCAATTCCTTTCACGAGAGGTCTTGGGTTCAAAATTCGTAGGTGCCGGTGATTTAAGTGGAGGATCGTGGCGGTGGGATGCTGCGCTAGCCCCCCTGAGGACTAGTCAGGCTTTACCGCTGGTTTGAGCGCAAGCTCGCCGGCCGCACGGACACCTCAGTTATAAAAAAAAAAAACTAAGAGGCTTTAGACAAATAGATATCTAAGGTCTCAGTCAAGGATGATGAAAGTGCCCTCTTTAGTAATAAAGAAGGGTTCAAGGGCCAGAGTAGAAATGGTGATGGCAGTAGAGATGGCAAACAAAAGAAAAGTAATGGAGACTAGCGGGGGCGACCAGAAGGGAGGAGCATTCAGCCAGGGGGAGCTTACCGGGACTGGGACAAGGATGACTGTGATGATGAAAGCAATAGGAAGCATAGCGGACGATGCTACATCTGTGGTAAAGTAGGACACTTTGCCAGAGTCTGTCAATTCAGGTAGATAGAAGGAAATGCCGCAACTACTATCCCGAATGTGATTGACACCGAAGAAGAGAGGGACTTCCAAGCGGCAATTGCAGTGGAGCAGCAAAAAGAAGAGATCGCAGCCTCCTCTATCACCAAGTCAAATGATGCGACAACCTTTGTCATGTCCTTGAAGAAGAAGAGCAAGCAAGGGGAAACTCAAAGAAGCAAGTGGTGGTGCTAACATGTAGCCTTTAGAAGGAGCTGCAGAATATGCGGGAGATGATGAAGAAGCTGAGAATCGAGAAGGTGAAGATAGACAAGGAGCTCAAGATACAAGAAAGGGAGCACGAGAAGTTTTAGTGTGAGCTCAGGAAACTATAGAAGTTCAATGAAGATAGAGAACACGAGAAAGGCAAAAAGAAAGGTTGTCATGAGAAAAAGAAGCTGTTTCCATCTTACATCCAATGTTGTAAGGATCGATGGAACAGGAGTGAGGAGAAGAAGTCCTATAACAAAAAAAGGACCAAGATGTCTACGATGAAGTGCTTAGTGCTTCAGAAGGGATTGAATCGGTTGAAGCACGAAGTGAAAACCGCTAGTGAAGGACTTGGCCATATGAGCTGCAATCTCAAAGGTCTTACAAAATAGTGGCAGATAACGAAGGCAAAGTTAAGTGAGATGAAGGAAAAAGCAACTAAAGCACAGGTCGAACTGGCGTTGTTGACATTTGAGCTTCACAAAGCTTAGCCGAAAGACGCAGTCGAAGAGCCAGTTGAAGCTAGGGGTGAGCAACTTGGACCGCCTAAACCGGGACCGGACCGGACCGACGAGTTTGGTCCGGTTCTCGGGACTATTGGTCTGGTTCCCGGTTCCTAAAAGCGGAACCGGTTTCCTGGCGGTCCGGTTCCCGGTTCCAAGGGAGAATCGGACCGGACCGACTATTTAATATATATTTTTGTTATTTTTTCCTTTAAAAAATTAATAAAATGTAAACTAAACTCTAAGTGAAATTCATTATCATAAATTCATTGATAAAAATTAGTAAAATGTGAATTAAACCCTAAGTGAACTTCATTGATATAAATTTATTGAAAAAAATTAGTAAAATGTGAACCAAACCGTAAGTGTCTGATAAAAAAAAATCCTAAATTCTAAGTAACCGGTTCCATTGGACTAGACTGGATCGACGGTCTGGTCCGGTTTCCGGTCCTAAAATCAACCGGTCCGGTTCGCGGTTCTCAAAATTGGGAATCGGTTCTCTCGGTTCGGTTCCCGGTTTCATCTTGAAATCGGACCGGACCGGGAACCGGTCACCCCTAGTTGAAGCTAGTGCACATAGTGTTAAACCAGGTTAGTAGCACCAAAGTCATGAAGGCAAAGTCAGCTGAGGAATTTCAGAGGGCAACTTCGTATGTTGACAAGACCTGCATTGAGAGGAGTAGTCGATGAGGGTGAGTGTTGAATAAATGCACCTCGTCTCTTCTCTCAAGAATTCTAGATATTTCTGGGTTATCTAAATACCTAGATATATTGTTGAAAGATATTTAATGAAGAGTGTAGAAATAACTAGGAAGATATTTTCTCTAGAATTATCTAGAGAAAGATAGAAAATATATATCTATATATATATTCTCTCAAAATTTATAGGGAGATGTTATTGAGATATCTTTAGGAAGACAGTTTCTAGGATATTTTCAGGATACTTTTAGGAAGTCATTTGACTAGAAATATCTAGATATTTTAGGAGGTATAACCACCTCTTTAGACCTATGAATACCGAAGCACCTCATTTGTGGAGCTTCAGCTTGGCATCCATGTAAGAGCGTGAGGGAGCTTAGCTCCCATACGTGAGAAGGTGAGTGAGCGCTTGGTACCCAAGTGTGTGTGCGTAAGAGTTGTCCCAATCAATGTTGTACGAAAGTGCCTCCATTAATAGGAGTGTTTTCTTGAAGGGAGCCTGTGTGTCTTCCTCAATAATTGATATTAGACTCGCACTTCCGCAACTCAACAAGTGGTATTAGAACTACGCTTCTAAAGTTGAACATTTACATGTGGAAGGAGATAGTAAACACGGTCCTGAATTGCATTATGATCACACATGTAAGTTGTCAACGTCAAAAATGCATTCCAAGCTTGGAAAACTAGGCAAGAAAATCAATCAAACCCAAATGGCGAGACGATATTCTTATATTTTTTTCTTAACCTTTCATTAAGACATTCCAATTTGGTAACTTTGGTGACTGTCAAGCTATAATAATAATACACGCATATAAATAACACAATAATTATAAGTCATCATAGTTTAATATAAATCGTCATTATATTATTTCAATGTAACAGAAAACCAGTAACTTCGAAACCCCTAAACTAACGATTTAGATTATAATGAAGAGAAAACATAAATCTGGTAAGAACATTTATTGAAAAAATATCTAGTTTTCAAAATCAAGTCTCTGTTACCACTTCTTAGAATTATCTCATCAGCTAACATAAAAGTTCAGATCTTGAAAACTGAGCATTTCCATGAAAGCATTATAGAAAATAAAAAAGGTACCTGGATGCGTAGAAGATGCTGCATTTGAAAAAAAAAAACCGATTTCTCTCTAATCACGATTCTTAAATTCACAATTTAGATGAAATTTTCGGTGTGTTGTTAGAAATAGAGAGAACCGGTTTCATGTATAATCTTAAGATCAATGCTCGAGATTGTTTATCCATTAGTTTCTCCTCGACTTTCGCATTAATGTACATGTAATTTCCATAATAATCGGACCACTTATTGATATGATCTTATCAATTCATGATTCAACCAAATTTTCAAGGTTTTGCCAATTATAACAAATAACTGGAGACAGGAAAACATAAAAGATGAGAGGAAGTGTAAACATACAAATTTGCAATACGTGCTAAGATACAAACTGTTTTCTCTATATTTAAATCGCGAGCTTAAATTTAATACATATCATTTACCAAAACAATATCAACAGGCACCAGCTCCTCCGCCTCCGCCACCGCCGCCACCTCCGCCACCGCCGCCACAGCCCCCACCTCCACCTCCGCCGCCGCCGCCACAGCCACAGCCCCCACCTCCACCTGCGCCACCGCAAGCAGTCCCCCCACCAACTCCGCCGTCGTCTCCGCCTCCGCCACAAGCAGAACCTCCATCTCCTCCTCGAACTCCACCGCCGCCTCCACCACCATGTCTGCCGCCGTCTCCCTGTCCACCTCGCCAGAGAAGGCGTAGGAAAACAGATACGGCGACTAAGACAGCCCAAACTATTATTATGACTGCCCACGGTTTCATTTTTCCCTAGGGGTGATCGGTTTCAGGATGGGTTGGGTCCGAACCTAGAACCTGAAACCAACCCTGTTATAACCGGTTCCTAATTTTTGGAACCTGAAACCAACCCTGTTTTTTCTAGACTCTGTTTTGGAACCGATTCTGTTTTTCCGGTCCGGTTTTAGGGTCTACCCGAGAACCTATTTTTTTTTTGTTCCTTTTTTTCGGTTTCATTTTTTCTAGCAAAATAATATAGGTAGCAATAAAACAATTTAAAATAAAAGATGAATAACAAAAACCACTATCCGCCAAAAGTAACAATCCCCAAAATGAGCAATTGAAATTACAATCCATCAAAATCAACAATCCAAAAGCACTATGTGGCAGGACATAGTCAAATCGCATAAATCTTTAAGAATCACATTTCCAGGGAATTTATTCAACATGTTTAGCTCTTTATTTTGCACCATGATGAGATATCTCTTCACTATTGTTTCTGAATGAAATATCTTGAAAGAAAAATCAAGAGACTTAGCGGTAAGGCATATGCTCTCACTAGAAAAATGTCTATATATCTCATCTGAATCACACAATATTTAGATGACTTTAAAGGCCGTACTGTTTCACTCATAGTTGTGAAACATATTCCAATATTAAACCGGAAATCGGTTCTAAAATCGGTGAAGTAGTGTAACATGATATAGGTTTTTTACTTTTTTTTACATTATCTCAAAACCGGTTCTAAAACAGGTTTGGGTTGATTTTTACTTGAAACCAGAAACCAGACCGGTTCTAACCGGTTCCCAAAAAGTGGAACCGGTACCCGGACCTGTTCTTGTTAGAACCGGTTCTCAAACTTGTTTTTCGGGTGGGTTGGTCCGGTTTCCGAGTAAATCCGGTCCGGTTGCACACCCCTATTTTTCCCTATGTTAGCTCAAACACTCTCGATAGCTCATGCGTTTGAGAGAAATCTTCTGGGCCGGTGTTTGGATAGATAAACTCATGGCCTTTAAACTTATCTTACAAGGAAAGACTATTATCTACGACACGCAACAATACTTCGACTAGTATAACACAGGAATAATAAACACGGTCCTGAACTGCATAATGACCAGGGAATTGGTCAATTTCAAAAATGCCGTCCAAGTTTGGAAGACCGCGTAGGAAAAGCAGGTAAACCCAGGTGGTGAAACGCGATAATTGATTTTTTTTTTTTAACCCGGACCAGGCGAGGCCCTTGCCTGCGGCGACTCCACCACCAGCGTTAGCAGACATGGTGGCTGCCGTCGTTGCAGCGGCGGTATTGGCGGCAGATCCCGACTTCAGATGCTTTGTTTCCTTCTTGTTCCGACCCCCAAATCAAGAGCACCCCATGAGTGCTTATATGTAGTGCAATCACCCAAGTTCCAAGTGCGAACCCCCCCCCCCCCCTCTCTCTCTCTCTCTAATCTGGAGTTCAGTCTAGTAGGGCACGGGTTGTGAGATATTTAATATGGTCTTTTTTGCCTAATACTAAGCGTAAAAATATTTAATTAGAGAAGAAAATGAAGCCTAGAAATATTCAAACTTAGGACCTCCAATTTTGATATCATGTGAGATTTTGTGAAATCACTATCAATTATTCTAAAAGTTTAAGTCCATAAATAAATGCATAATTTGTTATTTAAATATTCTAACACGGGCATGAGCTTCATCCAAGCTCAATTTTCATGTGAATTTATGGAATTCGATTCATCTATTCACAACGACAGGTGTGATATAGATTGATGTGATCCAAATCGACGGTACGAGTAAGTAATTTGCTTCACTCGTATGTTCAATGTATTGAATTGTCCGATTAAATTTTTCAACCATAACAACGACAGGGAGTCGTCCTTATTCCTCAACTAGAAGGTTTGACAAAGGAAACGCTAGTTTCAAATGGACTGCGGGTTCCACCTGCCGTCCCTTTTGATTTTTCTACGGAAAAAAACTGTTTTGTCTTTGCTCAAATCTCAGTTTCTCTCGTCCATATTTGAATGCATTGTTTCTTATAGCGTATAAGCTTTTTCTTGGAAGGAGATTCTGTGTACCATTTTTATGTTACTTCCCCTCCACTTTTCACACGAGCGGAGTTGACGCGCGGCTTCTACAAAAAAAAAAAAAACTAAAAATTATAGAAAAAGGAGAAAAAATAGATAGAAAGATCGTTCAGATGAGGATTGTAGAAGGGAAGATTGCTACCGGCGAGGGTTGGGGACGAACGGAAAACTATCGTGTAAATATGGAGAACGGTAACAAATTTTAAGATTTAAATACACGAAATGCAAGTTTTAGAAATTCAAGTATGTTACCATGATTAGTTGCACAAATGAGCACGTCAAGGCGGCTGCCTCAGCCCCGTAACACATCTCTCTCTCTCCACCACAAGTGGAGTATGCTTGTTTGACCTTGAAAAATTAAGCCGACCCAACTCGAGCTAATTAAGAAAAGTCAACAATTTATAATTAACCGCAACCTGTATCGGAAATAATCTGACCCCACAAAAGGTTAATATTTCATTCATCCAAATCCAATCCGACCCGAAACCGAAGAAACTCAAATCCTAAACAATCGAACCCGACGTGGCCCGAATTCTTGCAAACCCAAATTGTAAATATAACTATAGCATTAGTATGCACAAAATTAGTTTAAAAGTATTGACCCACTAGTTCAAAATCAAATATGTCTAATTCGAAACCACTGAAAGCTGAATCAATACTAAAATGCAAACCGAAATAGATCCATATTTGAAGAGAACTATACGACATTCAAGAGAACTCGAAATTATTAAAGAACTAAAACAATCCCAACTTATGTTTGGAAAATAAAGAACCCGAAATGGATCAAGGTTGAGATGATCTGATCTAACCGAGGCAATTACATATACCTAAATTTTCCATATTTGAAAATGCATAATTTAATAAAATCAAAACCAATCCGACCTGCCCGTTTTCCAAACTAAGAGAAACCCTAAAGAGCACAAAACGTGTAATTCCTTTAACAGATTTGACATGCATCCGAACAATCAGGGAAAAATCGAACTTGAAATAATGCGAATTTGACATGATCTGCACCCAAAGATTTTGTAAATTCTAATTAACCCAACCTACGTGTATGACTCCTAACCCAAAATTAACCAAACCGAAATCAATCCGACTCGTCTGTTTTGCCACCCCAAATATTTCCTAGCAAATGCCCTCAGCAATTGAAATCCAAAAATAAGAATATCACAAACCAGTGGAAAAAATGACTAGATTTTAAGCAATTCAATTGTTTTAATTCCTCAGGATTTTGTCAGTTTTCTGAATTTAAAAACCAATTTTCCAATTTACCCGGATTCAATTCGGTTGAACTGGTTTTGGTTGGATAGGCTTGTGACCAATTTAATAATGGCGTTCCAACTAGGGGTGATCATAGTCCAAATGGGTGGTTTTCACACTTAAATCAGGAATCACCCACAAAAGACTGGTTCCAATTTTTCATAATCGAAAACCACCCGTTCATTCTATGGATCCATCCAAGAACCGGATCACCGGTCTGTTCCGGTTCCTGGGTGGGTCCAAAGAATTGGCAGGGAGGCAGAGAAGGGGGTGGGGAGGGGCAGAGGAGGACAATCTAGTCGACGAAGAGATTTTTTTCCCTTTTGCCTCGTGCAACCTTTCCACCTCTAATGCCCTTCCTCACCTTTCAATCGAAATAAAGAAGAGATTTTTCTCCAAATTCTCTACTCTGTCTCTTCTTCCTCCTCCTCTTGCCCTCGCTCCGTTCCACTTGATTTGCTTGCGATTTCACTTCACTTCAGTATGTCTCTTGCAGTTTTTTACCTTCTCTCGGCAGACAACCCTCAGCTTAAACTAACACCCCCGCTGTCTACTCCTCTGTTTTTCATTTGTGTTGGCTTCCTCTCTCTTCATTTAAAACCTTACTCCTCCTCCACTCCTGCATCCTTACTGCATGTGACGCCATGAACAAGCGAGAGAGACTGCTCCAAGAAGCTACCGTCCAACCCACTGTCCCATAGAGAATAAAGACCCCATCACCCTGTCTTTCACCTCCTCCCTCCTCGAGTCCTTCTACCGCTCCATTGACAAGTCCAACAGCCAAGAGCATGCCTCTCCTCAGTTCCCAGAGCTGGCCTAATCAAAAAATAGGGCACCCACAAGACCTGCGTCTCTCCGGAGAGAGAGAGAGCGCATACCTTGGGGAGTGTGAGAGTTTGTGGGGGACGTGAAAAGAAGTGACAAGAAAAGATTGACACGGGGAAGATGAGAGAGAGAGCTTTTAGGGGTTTTTGAAATTTTTAACATAAAAATTAAAATATATATATTTCGATCCAGTCTGGATGGATGGGTGGGCAGATGGGCGATTTCACGTCTAGAATCGAGAACTGGACCGGTACTCACCGGTTCCATTAAATCGGAACCGGGAACTAGACCATTCCTCATAGAAACCGCCGGTTCTAGGCTAGTCCGGTCCAGTTCTAGGCGATCCAGATAGTTCCCAGTTCTTTTGCACACCCCTAGTTCCAACCGAACCGTACATGCAAAAGTAGGTTGAAACATGTGTTGACCTCTAGTGGAAGAGATAGCGCCATGCGTACATAAATCATTGCAGACTTCCATGTATGCATCCGCGTGCGCATGCTTATAATATAGTAGATTAATATCACGAAAAATTCTAAAATGATATATTTAAGATAAATTTATCTCAAATTATTTTTTTAACCACAAAAAACCCCAAATTAGTACACATATTCCCAAACTATTTTTTTGACAACGAAAAACCCCACACCGGTATACCTGTGATAATTTTACCCAAAACTAATTTTTGGACAACTAAAAACCTCAAACTGGTACATTTGTAACAAATTTACCCTCTGTTAGTGTCCATTAAATTGGATTAATATCACAAAAAATCACAAATTGGTAAACTTGCGACAAACAAAGGGGTAAAACTCAAAATCGGTACACTTGTCAACTACCACATGTCATCAAACTTAGCAATTTAACAGTAAAATTTTTAGAATTATCACAAATGTATCAGTATAGGATTTTTGGTAGTCAAAAAATTATTTCGGAATAAAATTATCGCAGGTATACTAATTTTGAATTTTCCGTGGTATTAACCCTAATATATTCCTATTACAAGCGGTAATATTGTCTTCAGGAGAATCCCAAATTTTCGATGCATGACATCACTTCTAATTCATAGATGAATACAACAGGAAGTACACCCCTGAATACACACACAAACGCACACATATATTGGTCCAGCGCGATTTAGCAAAGTAACTTTATTTCATGAGCAGCAAAAACACACGACTAAACAAATTCTAAGAGACGCCGCCACCCACCATCCTCGACATCCTCCATCGCCACCGCCACCGCCAAAAGATTCCCACCACGCAACTTACGAGTTTCAACGGTCGCGCAAAACCGTTCTTTTCTATGTTCGAGTTTTGATATGGGTTTCTCCAAAGCTCTCTAATTCATGCACAAGAATACCATAAGAGAAATACGTAAGAGACATGTATTAGTGGTTGTTGAAACCTTTAAAAGGTTGTCCAATAAAGGGGATAAGTGATTTATTACAAGGATCGGGATCTTCTAAAGTTAATTTCCTTTAGATTTTGATAATACAATCACTTTAATATATAAAATATATGGGCACCATGCAAATAAGACCACTCAAATTGGGTATCCATTTTTCCTGTTTTCCCTCTTTCTTTCCCTTTTTTTTCTCTTTCTTCTTTCCCTTCTTTTCTCTTTCTTCTTTCCCTTCTTGCCCTTGGTTCCATATCCTCATGATGAGCACGACACCAACCCCCCGATCATGGTGCAATATAACGAGCCAACCTCGACCCCCAGCCATAACTGTGCGTCCGCCAGTCCTCAACACTGCCAGACCCCCTGGTCGCGGCAGCCATCGCAATGGGCCCATCATCAAGGACCCGATACCCCCATCTCTCCCTTTTTCCCCCTCCTTGCAAATATCGATCCCGGGTCGAGCTAGGTTCGTGACGCCAGATCCAACATCGCCGATCCCAGGACTGGCGACAACCTAGCCCGGTCCCGCTGGCCTCAGGCGAAGATAATATGTTCTCAATGAGGATATAGGAGAGGGGAGATCGCGGCCTCACCAGACACATGCTGGCATCGCCTAAAGCTGGGTGGTGACACCCGGGATAACTGCAACCTCAATTGTTGCTAGGTCGTGGCCACCGAGCCTCGTACAATTGAGGGGGATCTAGAGAGTGGGGGTGTGGGTGGCGGCTACAAATGCGACCTAACCAGTGGAGCACAGGGCTGACTAGCAAATGCGAGCTAGACATCGGCGACCGTGGACGCGACGGTAGCGGCGCAGGTGCATCAGTAGCAGAGATAGATGACTCGGGAGAGAGAAGCTTGAATGCGTTTTGATATTTGGTGTAAATTCCCCTAAGACACTACGGTAGTTTTGTCTAGAAGAAATATAATTACCTCCTAGTTATGCCGTATATATATTTTACTTATGCCCCATGCAAAACCAAATTTTAATTAAGATATAGTATCAGTATAAACAAAAGTTCAAATTCAAAAATGTTTTCGAAACCAGTGAAAGTGGAACCAAAAACAAAATCAAAACCGAAGCAGACCCATATCTAAAGAGAGCTATACAACATTCGAGAATACTTGAAATTAGTAAAGAACTAAAACAATCCCAACTTATGTTCGGAAAATAAAGAACCCGCAGTGAATCAAGGTTGAGATGATCTGATCTGACCCGCAACAATTTCATAAACCAAAATGTTCTGTATTTTGAAATGAATCAAAATAGAATATAATAAAATCAAAACCGACCCAATATGCCCGTTTGCCAAACTACTCAAAACCAAAGAGAACACGAGACCTGTAATGCCTCAGAACAGATTCGATTTGCATCCGAACAACCGGGGAGATTCGAACCTGGAATAATTCGAATTTAGCCTGACTTGCACCCAAGATTTTGTAAATCGAAATGACCCGAAAACCCACATATATGACCCCGAACCCGAAATTAACGAAGCCGAAATAAATCCGACCCGCCTGTTTTGCCACCCTCAAACATATATTTTTTTTCAAATCCCTTATGAATTCAATTTAACAAAATCCAAATAAAAGTCCACAAACCATTGGGAAAAAAGTTAGTAGACTTTGAGAAATTCATTAGTTTTATTTCGTCATAAAATTTATTGCTTTTTCTATCATTTTTACTCAAAGCGAAAAACTAATTTTCTAATACACCCCAATTCAACTCGGTTGAACTGGTTTTTGGCTGGATTGGCTTTCGACCCAATTCGATGATGGGGTTCCAACCGGATCATACATGCAAAAACATTTAGCTAATTGAATCGATCCAGGGTGCGTGGATGATGGCACAGTGAACTCGGTGGCGCGGGCACGGCGGTCGTCAGCGCGACACTTGCTCTGGTGTCAGTAGGCGCAGGCTACGAGTGGCGGTGGGATCGAGAGAGAGCGAGAGAGTGGTCCAAATAGATTAGATACGTATCAATACGGGGAAAGATATAGCAAATGGGTACACAAACGGGCATGATAGATTTGCACCCATATATCTCATCTGGCTTTCGTTATTATTAAGATAGACGTGGATGCATCTGCGTGCACATGCTGTGATCTTTGGTTATCACAAGCAGTACCATCGTCTTCATAAGAATCCCAAAATTTTAAACACGTTATCAATCCCATATCGTAAACGAATACAACAAGAAGTACACCGACAAACGCGCGCGCATACGCACATAAATAATTAAATATATAGGTCTAGTAATTTACCAAAGTAACATTATTATTTCATGAGCAGCATAAGCATACTAATAACAACTTCTAACAGCCGCCGCCGCCGCCTCCGCCCCCTCCTCCGCACCCTCCGCCACCGCCGCCTCCGCCGCCGCCTCCGCACCCTCCGCCGCCACCGCCGCCGCCGCCGCCGCCGCCGCCGCCGCAACCTCCGCTACCACTGGCCGTGCTAGCAGATACGATGCCTGTCGTCGTTGCACCAGAATATCCCGACCCCGGACGCCAGGTTCCCTTCTTCTTCCTACCTCCAAAGCAGAAGCACCCCATGATTGATCAAAGTTTATACTGTGCAACCTCACAGCTTGCAACTTTCGACCGTCGCCCGAAACCCCCCTCTCGCCTATTTCTGTGTTTCGATACGAGTTTCTCCAATCTAATGCCGTTTATATACACGACGACACCTGCTAATAATCAAATATCTCCGAAATGTCTTTGTTAAGAATAGTCAGACCGGGAAACTTCGTGGAATGTCATGCCCTTTGAGATATAAAAAATAAGAATTCAGCGTATTATCGCGTATAAGACTTTGTCTAGTCTTCGCGGACGCGTATGGAACAAGCTCTTTTCCTCGGATTGATTCTTTGCAGGACAAAGTCGTCTCCATTTGCTCTAATGTCGGTTCACATGTCATATTTTGGGTTTGTCCAACTACTGCGTCTTGACACCCAAAGAGATCGATATAGAAGTATATGGATTTCTTTTTACGGATTCGTCCGGGAATTTCAAGGTTCTTCTGTTTTTATAGTCGGAGGATCGGGGTTTGCAAATTTAACACGTTGCCGTTGCGTCTCACTATGGATGAGATTATATACATTATCACGTACGAATCGCCGTATAAACCCACAAAACTGCCGATGCTCAAATGCCCGGCCCTCATCACTTTTGAATTCGGGGTTTCTCAGCAAACACCGGCAGATGCCACTTTCATTTTACTCTTCGTACGATAATTTGTGCCATTCAAGCAAATGATTCTGTGCGTGCTCTCCATCTTCACACGAGAGATCTCCACTTTCACAAGAGAGATCTACCGGCATGTAATACAACTAGCGCTCTGATACCACATTGTTGGGGAAAGACCTTAGTGCGAACACGTTACACTGTGTACAGCGATAACTAAACGGGCACAATAAGCACTGCTCTGATGTAATAGACAATCAGACAAAGCCCGGATGGAAGAGGCTTTCCAATGATTGGCGCCGGTCGACATGTAGCACACATCGCCACGAGCAACGTACTGGAATTTCGTCATTGAAATCACTGCGTCGGATTCTTGACAAACATAGCCACACGCTCACGTTTTTTCTTTTTTTGCTTCTCTTCCTCTCGCTGTTTTTCTCTCGCACGAGCTCACTTTTCTCTCAAAAGTGGCTTCTGTCCAGCTTCTATTCCATCTCAACTCTTGCTTTTTCTCTTGCATCGGTCCCAATGCGCCAGCCACACCATATTGCGACGTGTATTTTGCCACATTAAGGGCTTCAACTACAACTACTCCAACTGAGATACAATTTTTCGGTTCCTTTCCTGCTTGTTTAAGCTACGTGGGTCTCACTCACTCCAAGTGAGGAGGGACCCCACACAACAATTTCCTAATTTCATGAGCCTTCCAAGGATATCCGGTAGAAGTTTCTATGTTATTTTTGGGGACGGACTCCAATCCCTCGCTAAATGTTCGATAAGAGAAAAGATTAAACATTGTCTTTGATCATAAAGTCCCCAAGATTTTGCGTGTAACTTGAGAATCTGTTTCTCGGAAGACCAAAGAACTATCCTAAGTTGAAAGTATAAAGAGATTTTGTGGATGGCGAATAATAGAACCTCGCAAGAAGGTATTACGTATTAGTGTCGAGAAAGCCAAAGTTCATGCCTAATCCATCCGACGATCAATTTTATTTTTTCTTTGCCGGAGTTACTTGAAATGACATAAAACTTCAAGGCCACCAGTAAATTACACGACATTTAAATCTTAAGGACCACAAACATTCGAACCTTTAATCATGCGGCCTCTACCATGGAGTCCACAAGAGTAATGGGTTCAGATAAGTTTGATCTCCGCGGCGTAAGCATCATATAGTTGTTTTCTCACTTTCGGGGATAAGAGAAGGGTAAGATGAGATGCAAATAGAATTGCACTTGCTCTGATATTATTTCTATGTCCAACTCCAACCGTTACAACATTTGTCCTGCGTGAAAGTATAAAATACATATACCGATTACGGCAACAAACAGAAATATTCAGCCACCACAACTGCCGCCGCACCCTCCACCGCAACCTCCACCACCACCACCACAAGCTCCTCCACCAGAACCACCGCAAGCGCAGCCACCACCACCATTAGTACTGTAAATGATCGTGACCGCAGCAGCAGTGGCTGCTACTGCTGCGCCTGCACCACCGTCTCTGTGGACGCCGCTCTTTTTGGCAGATCCGCATTGATAGACGGGCGGTCGAGCAGTGGGTGGCTTCATTTTCTTCGTCTTCTCGCGACCTCTACAGCAAAAACAGCCCATGACTTCAGTTAAACTTCACGTCGTTCCAATCGCCGATAAAAAGAACACGGTGGCACGAGTATCTTCATCGCTCCGTCTCAATTCTATTCATGTTTTATAGTAGTCCGCGTCACTGAAAGTTGACGAGCCAATGGCTTCGTCGAAGCAATGTGCATTAAGAAACGTCGGAGGTAGAATGTTCGTGTTACTTTCATATGATTTTCGACGCAAGAATTATGTCGACTTGACCAAGTCAAAACTCGGTCTTTTCTTGCGTCTGTGGACAAAAGTTCGTGGGAATTTCCTGTGTACTTCTCTTCTTTGGACATGAGTTGACTTTGTTCTTTTCGGTTTGATTGGTCAACCGATGAGCGAGGATGCTTGGCGTCCCCGTCCTCGAAATAATCTATCGTACAATAGACGCGTAGGAATCTGGACTTGCCGAAACTTAAGGGTAATGGGTTGACTAGAAGAAAAATATTAGACAGGTCGGTTGTCCAAACCATCATTAATAACACTGAAATTAAGGTTTGGGGACCCGCTAGTTTAGAACATTATGCTAACATAGCTTTGAGATATCGAAATGTATTGGCACCGAGTAAATTGGACGGCTCAGATTGGATGTACATGTTTCCTTCACCGAGCATGAGGCCAACCCCCTCGTTCGTTGTGCAGGACGACGAGCACAGCTCGACCACCGGCCACAACCGCGCCTCCGCCACTGCCGTCACAATGGGCCCACCGTAAAGCACCCGACGCGGCCACCTCTCGCTTTATTTTCCCCCTCTCTGCAACCGCAAATCTTGGGTCGAGCTAGGCCTGAGAAGGAGGATCTTGTATTGCCTATGCTCTCTTTGCTTGCCCTCCCGACCGAGCTTGCAACCTCAGATCGGAGGTGGCTTGGTATGGTCGCCACCAAGCAAATTAGGTCTCCAGCAGAGATTTGCGGTCATACAGAGAGAGAGAGAGAGAGAGAGAGAGAGAGAGAGTGTGTGTGTGTGTGTGCGTGCGTGTCGGTTGGTCGTTGGGTGCATAATTTTGCAGTAGTGTTGAAGGCATTTTCTTGGCAAAATTAGATTAAAGGAGGTGATGCGGTTGAGTTTAGACTCTTGAGATGATTGTTGATACACCAACAATTTAACTTACCTCCTAAGTTAAGATACACCGATATTGAACAGATTTTACCAGAGTGTTCCATCAGGATGTTCATCAGACTAGCTAGTGAAAATATCATTTTAAAATTTGAAGCTTACCGACACAATTAAATAGCGATAATGATATAAAATTTGAGATGAAGGCACTACTAACCCCCTGAATGGGATACACGAGAATGTCTCTGATTTTCTTTATTGGGCAATTAGATCCTTCCCCTCCCATCTTTGTGTGATTAAATGAGAAAAATAAGCATTACTATAATGCAATGGAAGATCGGACAATAGAAAATGGGATACACGAGATTTTAACGTGCAAACCACAACAGGGACAAACCACGGACCAGACTCAGCCAGAAACTTCTACCATATGCAGAGCAGGATTACGACAAGCCCTGTGGAGTTCCATTAGAGTTTACGCGAAGTTATCATCAAGTTAACCATCTTGAATCCCAGCAACAATAAGCTCCTCACCACTTGGTGGATTACAAATTTACAGTGATAGAAAAGTACGACCAGATCTTCACGAGCGAGAACGTCGCGAATGTGCGGATGGAAGAGGCTTTCCAACAATTGGGGCCAGTCATCGCCACAAACAGCATACTAGAATTTCGTCACCGAAACCGCCATCCGACTATTGCACGAACTCGCTTTTCTCTCAAAAATGGCTTCTGTCCAGCTCGCTCTGTTCTCTCTCAACTCTTGCTTTTTTTCTCTTGCATTGACCGAATAAGTCGGCCACACTTTGATCAACTTGGCCACGTCAAGAGCTTCAACCACCAAACTTTTCCAGTCCTAATTTCAGAAGCCTTCCTAGAATGTGGGGTAAAAGTTTCTTGATTAACGGTAATTATAAGGAGTTTTTGGAAGACGGATTTCCTTTAATGATCGAAGGGCAACTAAAAGAGTAAATCGCATTGTTTGATCGTAAGGTCCGTAAGTTTTTGTGCTATAATATTTTGTAGACGAATAGAAAAAAGAGAAGTTACGGCCCTTATGATTCGAGAATCCGTTTCTCGACGAATCATAAAACTATCCCGAGCTAAAAATTGAAAGAAATTTTGTTTTATTAAAGTTTAGCTCTCTATACCATTAGACCCGAATCGAATGGTAAACTATAGAACTTCAAAAGAAGAAGGCATCAGAGACCAAAAAGTCAAAGCTCATCCCTAATCCATTCGATGAACAATTTGTTTTTTTCAAGATATATTTGACTCGGCATACAACTTCAAGATAACCAGATAAATTACTGCATGTTATATAAATAATATATAGACCATGAAAAGCCGAACATATAAATCGTGTAGCCCCTATCATGGTGTCCACATAAATATCTACTCCATCTATAACATCATATAATCGTTTTTTTATATGCAACTCCAACCGCTACGTGCCTATTTGTGCAGCATGAAAGCATAAAATACATGCACCGGTTACGGCAACAAACAGAAAAGTTCAACCGCCGCCGCCACACCCGCCTCCACCACACCCTCCGCCGCAACCTCCTCCATCACCAGAAGCTCCTCCACCAGAACCACCGCAATCGCCGCCGCCGCGGTCAGTACTGTCCAAAATCGTGGCCACAGCAGCAGTGGCGACTACGGCAGCGCCTGCACCAGCAAGAATAGCCGTGCCGCTGTCTCTGCCA
Source organism: Syzygium jambos (assembly GCA_031216235.1). Lineage (NCBI taxonomy): Eukaryota > Viridiplantae > Streptophyta > Magnoliopsida > Myrtales > Myrtaceae > Syzygium > Syzygium jambos. The sequence goes on from CM062230.1 coordinate 28,392,099, forward strand.
ACGCCGTTCTTTTTGGCAGATCCGCCCTGATAAATGGGCGGTTCAGCGGGGATCGCAGTGGGTAGCTGGGTTTTCGTCTTCTCACGACCTCTACTGCAAAAACAGCCCATGACTTTACTCGAGTTTCACGTGGTTCCAATAGCCAACAAAAAGAAAACGGTGGCGCGAGTATCTTCATGGCTCTCTCTCTCAATGCTGCTCTTGCTTTATAGTCGTCGAGTCGCTGAGAGGTGACGAAGCAATGGCTTTGTCAAAGCAATTTGGATTAAAGAATGTTTGGGTTATTTTCACAGAAGTTCCATCGGCATATTTATTCAATTCTGCCCTCCTTGATGACTTCTGAAGACGGGCGTTTTCAGCCATTTCTTGCGTCTGTGGACAAAAGTTCGTGGGGATTTTCTATGTACTTTTTGTTCTCATTGTTTGGCTTGGCCAACAGACCGGTCGGGTTGCTTCGCGTCCTGTTCTCGAAGCATTGTACCATAAATAAATAAATGAATATATATATATATATATATATATATATATATATATATATATATACACACACACACACGCAGGACTCTGAACTAACCGTAATCATTCTCATTGTCATGCGTTGACTTGTAGGAAAATACATACAGGTTCGTCGTCCAAGCTATCATCAAGAACACTAAAATTCATTTTCGCAGACCCGTCAGTTTAGATTATTCTAACATTGCTCTGATCATTCCCCGCATAAAACGTTGAATCTCCAACTTAGATGAAGGTGTCTCGTTGTCAGATACTTGCTCCATCCCATGACCTGTCATTAGAGGTGACAAAATGGATCATGGACCTATATTATAACTCAGGTTTAACGGCTTAAATGAATATATAATTTAGATTTTACTGAATCTAATAGAGCAAATCCCATCTAATGATGAGTTTTAGTGGGTCTGAAAAGAAACCCACTTTCATCCCAAGCCTGATGAGAAATTCCATGGTGGTATTCTTGTCCGGAGAGAACTCTTTTGTACTCGACAAAACAAGTCTCGAATGTAAAGACAATGAACTTCGAAGTTAGTTCCCGAGCTTGGTTAAAAGAAATATGGTGGTGTTCTTGTCCGGAGTGAACATTATTGTACTCGACAAAACGAGTCTCGAATATAAAGACAATGAACTTCGAAGTCAGTGGTGACGATTACGGACAATTGATCGAGTCTTCCCAAGCCTTGATGATCATGGTTTAAGGAGAAATTCTACGCCTTGCACGTCAAGACGCCTTTGCGGGTCAGGAGTTGAACAAATTAATAAGTTGTATAAACCCATTCAAATCCGTTGAATGGGATGAATCATGTAACATACAAACTATAAATATGAAAAAAAAAATACGTAGTTTTGCCGACATCTGCAAGTCATGTCCATCCTTCTCGTCTTTCCCCTCTTGTTTCCAACCTAATTCCCTTTTCCTTATCTTTTCCAATATGGCCTAAAATCACCTTCCTATAGTATCTTGGACTAGCTGAAAATTCTCGCCCAGTTTTATTTACTTTTCTAACTTAGAACACCACATGCCATGCGCGTGTTCGAGTGGTCAAGCAGGGGAATCGCAAGTCGGGCTAATTTGGACGAAATTGATGACCGGGGCCTATGTTTTAGTCGGTGCGAGTGTGTTATTCCTAAACATGAGTGTCTCTAGGGTCTAAATGCGATAAAGAATACGAATTCACAGTTATACGATATCGATATGTTTATTTAGAGGTCAAAAATTGTTGTTAGTGACGGATTCAATATCTAATTTAGTTTTTTTTCTTTTCTAAAATGCATGAGTGATCTTTAGGCGAAAGTTTAGGCGTCTAGACCACCGGCATTGAAAAGATGAATCCACTCATATTATTATACTTGCTCGACATTATTTCTTCTGTCCAATCATCGAAATTATTTACATACTAACCCTGCATGAAAGTATAAAAATCACAAGTCATAATGTGAACTTCTCGGGAAGGGTAAAAAAATCACGAGCCATGAACGATCAACTGCCACCAGCACCGCCACTACCACAGCCTCCGCCACCGCTGCCACCACCGCCACATGCCCCTCCACCTCCACCAAAAACTCCTCCACCACCACAAGTGCCACCGCCGCCGCCACCAGTACTGACAGTTATCCTATTATTCCTGCCACCCCTCTTTTTGGTAGTTCCGCCATGATAAGTGGGTGGCCGGATGGCGGTCGTGGAGGGTTGATTGGCTTTCTTCTTCTTACGACCTCCACAGCAAAAGCAGCCCATGACTTGAACTTCAAGTCGTTTGTTACAGTTATGATGAAAATGAAACGATAGCGCGAGTTTGTTGGTGGCTCTCTCTCAATTCTCTATATATGGACGCCCAATGAATATGACTTTTAAGTAGGACCTGTTCAATTCTATATAAAATTCATGCTCATTTGATGATCTTGTTGAAGTAGGACCTGCTAATTCGAATAAACTTTCATCGAACAACAACTAGGTAAATTCTAAATAAAGCAGAGGAGAAAGTTCAACATTGCAGAACAAAATCAAGGAAGCAACGCTAAACAGAAGTCATCAAAATTTTTAAATTGGTTTATAATAGTCAAAGATAATGCAAAACAATAAAAAAGATCGGAACAAAATTTAAAACCAATGATAAACAATTCAAACAATAAACTCAACGATAATGTTTCCACGTTAAACATACACTTTCAAGGGATCATCCATCAACAACGATTATTACGCGTGATGATTGGCACCAGAAGAAGTCATCGATACTAGTGAACAATCATCAACCGCAGCTACATTAAGAACCATATGACAACTGAAATCAAAACGTAAAATATTCAGTGAATTCATATCGACTTATCAGTTTTACTGATCCAAATAGCGCACGCAGTCATCTGCTAGACCCCCAATTTTAAAAAAATTTGAACAGTTCGTTTGTATACATTATCAACTTCAATTGCATCAAATTTGGTGAACCCGTAAGTTTAGAACAATATTCTAACTTTATTTCGATCTAATCATGGCTTGCAGTCCTGCTAGACCGCCATATTATATATACAAATCTAAGATACTAAGGGCGCGTTTGTTTCACGAAAAAAGTTTCAAAAAATAATCGTTTATATTTTTTATAAAAATAAATGAATGGAAAATATTTTCATCACTTACAAAAATAATTAGGTATCTAACTTATTTCATTCTCTTTGTACTTTTATCATTGGATATCATGTAAGTTCAACCCATTGAGTGTGACTGTTTGGTATTGTTCTGTATTACTTCATCGTTGAGCGTATTACGAGCAATCCAAGTATGCGATCCAATCATAGAATTTTGCAATTTCTCGTCTTTTTCAAGTGGATATACAGCATCTTTATCATCTCTTTCATTGATTTTGACGGACCAACGAAATTACATAAATCATCCATATTTTCACAGATCACAAGGCAGTAAAAAACACCCAAAAATAACTTTTCATTTGTGGGAAGGTCGTGACAACAAGGAATCAAGATTAATATGTGAATGCCATTGCATATACTACGAAACATGGTACAATGACACGATGATCACTTACACGAAGCTGAGGTTAATGACATCGATATAATAATGACTTAGCATATGCATAAATGACATCGCTAGCATGACATGATAATATGGCCCATGATGAAGTAAGTATGACATGGTATCTGATGCGATGACGTGGAAGGCGTGATCATATCCCCGCAGAGGTATCAAAACCAAATCAAAAGATCAAATGGGAACCGGATCCGAACCTAAATTTCGCACATTTTCGGTTTGGATAATGAAAAAAAAATTTCGGCTCAGATTATTTCGCTTTGTAAACCGAACCGAACCAAAAAAGTCAAAAATTGAAAATCACAGACATTCTTGCTTTTTCGGTTGGGATTATTTCAGTTCGTCCTCGCCATCGAAATCCCAGCTCGACCCATCCACCTTGCCACAGAATAGCTTCGACCAAATCCATCCTACTCCCCGCATCGATCAACTGTTTCTTTGGTGGGGAAACAAGTCGGGGTTCGAAGAATCCCCTCATGAACTCAAAAATCTCAGCCTCCAAAATCCCAACCCCTCCTTCCCTTTCCCCGTTCCTCTTCACCTCCTCACAAATCCAGAAACCCACGAACAGTTTTTTTTTTGTCCCTTCCCACCGATATCAGGTACGCTGGCAACGAACCGGCGAGATGAGATCCCAACGTGAAGACCTCCGCCGGAGCTCTCCTGCTGCTTCTTGGGTCGAAAACGAAGAGGAGAGGAGGCTTTAGCGTCCGCTTGTGGTCTCAGTGGACCGAACAGGTGAGGATCTTGCCTCCGGTGGAAGCTCGACCGAGCCCTAGATCTGAGAATCTTAGTGCTCGAATCTGGGTCGTATCGACCCCGATCTGAGGTCGAAAGGGGAAGAGGAAAGAGAGAGGTACGACCCGGGTGCCGGCGACATTTGGTGCGAGGGACAACGGCTAGAGCATGGCAGATGATAGAGAGAGAGTAAAAGAGGAGAGAGAAAGGGGAAGGTTTTCTGGGTTCAGAAAGGGAGGAGAGAGAAAAGGAAATGTCGGAGAGGGGTTTCGTGAGAACTGGGAAAGAAAACAGCAATAAAGAGACAAATAGAAGAAAACCGAAAATCGAACAGTACCGAATCACTTTTTTGTTCGGATATTTTCGGATCGCGTCTCGATTTGGTTCGTAACAAATATATATTCTTAATGATTCGGTTAAGTTCGATTTGGATATTACGGAAAATCGAATCAAATCAAACCAAACTGTTGACACCCTTCGTATATGGTATAAAGATGTATGACATGGCATATGATATGTTAAGTGGTCACTTGGCAACTAAAGTTGGCATGGGCGAGCAAGTTCTCCTCTTTTTGGTTTTTTCTTTGCCTTTTTTTCCGTTTTTTTCCCCTTTTCTTATCTATTTCCTTTTTACTTTTTGCTTCTTCTATCTTCCCTTGGTGCCTCCTCTTCCCCCAATGTGCATCGTCGTCACCGTTGCTCATCAATGGTGGCCCCGTGCAACCACTGTGGTGCTCGCCGTCCCTCCCTTTCGACTTCTATGTGTGCTGCTTTGCCTATTCTCTATTTGCTTGCCCTCGCGACTGAGTTTGCAACCTCAGATCGGAGGTGGCCAAAGATTGGTATGGTGGCCACAAAGCAAATTCAGTTTCCAGTGCTATTCACAAATCTTCACACACACACACACACAATCTGTGTGTTGTTTGGTGGTTCTGTGCATGATATTTGCAATACCGTTGAAGCCATTTTCTTGGTAAAGTGAGATTACATGAGGTGATGTGGTGGAGTTTGGACTCTTGAGTTGATAGTCGAAACATCAACAATTTCACTGGAAGAGATTAATTTAAATTTCAAGTTCACCTCCTTGAGTTTAGAGATACATCTTTGTCGGACCTGGGCATACCGAACTTTTTCAACATAACTTACCTAAGTGTTCCATCAGGATGTTCGTCTGACTAGCTAGTAAAAACATCATTCTAGAATTTGAAGCTTACCGGCGCAACTAAATAATGATAACGATATTAAAATTTGAGATAAAGGCACTACTAATCCCTGAAGTCTTGTAAAATGTTCTAGCATGTCTCTGATTCTCTTTATCGTGCAATTAGATCCTTTCCCTCCCATCTTTGTGTGATTAAATGAGCAAAATAAGCATTACTATAATGTAATGGAAGATGGGACAATATAGAATGGGGCGCCCAAGATTTTAACGTGCAAAAACCACAGCAGGGAAAAACCACCACGGACCAGACTCAGTCAAAAACTTTCACTATGCAGAGCAGGATTACAACAAGCCTTGTATAGTCCCATTAGACGTTACACAAGGTTATCATCAAAGATAGCTATCTTGAATCGCAGCCACAATAAGCTCATCACGAGTAGGCGGATTACGATAATACAGAGAAAAGTACGGCCGGATCTCAACGAGCGAGAATGTCACGACTGCGCGAATGGAAGAGGCTTTTCAACAATTGGTGCCAGTCATCGCCACGAGCAGCATACTATTTTGTGTGTTATAATATTTTGTAGACGAATAGAAAAAGGAGAAATTACGGCCCGTACGATTCAAGAATCCGTTTCTCGACGAATCATAGAACTGCCCCAAGTTAAAAATTGAAAGAGATTTTGTTTTATTAATTAAAGTTTAGCTCTCTATAACATTAGGCCCGAACGACAGACTATAGAACCTCAAAAGAAGAAGGTATCAGAGGCCAAAAAGTCAAAGCTCATCCCTAATCCATTGGATGAACATGAACAAATTAATTTTTTTTCCAGGTATATTTGAAACGGCATAAAACTTCAAGATAACCGGATAAGTTATTGCATATTCTACAAATAATATAGACCACTCGTTGCATGCTTATCTGTCCAGCATGGAAGGATAAAATACATGTATCGTTTACGGCAACAAGCAGAGACGTTCAACCCCCGCAACCGCCGCCGCCGCAACCGCCGCCGCATCCTCCTCCCCCGCACCCTCCCCCCGCGCCCCCTACCCCACACCCTCCGCCGCCGCACCATAGACAGCAACCTCCTCCATTACGAGAAGCTCCTTCATCAGTACCGCCGCCGCCGCTTTCTCCCCCACCATCAGTACTGTCCAAAACCGTGGCCACTGCAGCGGTGGCCACTACGGCAGCGCCTGCACCAGCAAGAATAGCCATGCCGCCGTCTCTGCCGATGCCGCTCTTCTTGGCAGATCCGGCCTCATAAATGGGTGGTTGAGCGGGGATCGCAGTGGGCAGCTCGGCTTTCGCCTTCTCGCGACCTCTACTGCAAAAACAGCCCATGACTCTACTTGAGTTTCACGTGGTTCCAATTTTCAACAAGAAGAAAAGGGTGGCGCGAGTATGTCACAAAACGAAAAGAAGAGCAAAGAAGAACTGGAACCGAGAGTGAAAGGGAAGCTGTTTTGTATTTCTGTAACTTATATGTTTACATATACAATGCCCATTATATAATACAAGATGTGCACAATAAGAGGAAAGAATATCTTCTTTATAATCAATCACAATCCTAGATTGATTCATTTAATCAACTACAATTTCGGATTGATTTAATGTATCAATTACAATCCGGATTGATTCAGATATATCTTCCAACACTCCCCCTCAAGCTGGTGGCTTATATATGTCTAAGACACCTAGCTTACTCAGTAGATATGTGTGTTGTCTTTGGCATAAAGGTTTGGTGAAGATATTCGCAGGCTGGTCTGTGGTTCCAATTCCTCTTGTTTTGATTATCCCTTCTTGGATCTTATCTCGAGTGAAGTGACAATTTACTTCGATGTGCTTGGTTCTCTCATGCACTATTGGATTTGCCGCAAGTTTGAGTGCTGCATCGTTGTCGCAAAACAGCAATGTTGGTCCCTTTATTTTAACCCCAAGGTCTAAAAGTAGGCCTCGTATCCATACTATTTCGCAAACGGTCTTGGCCATAGCTCTATACTCTGCCTCAGCTGATGATAGAGACACAGTAGATTGTTTTTTTGTCTTCCATGAAAGCAACGATTCTCCCATTTTGATGCAAAATCCAGTAATAGACCTTCGGCTCATAGGACAAGTGGCATAATCTGTGTCACAATAGGCTGTCATTTCCAAATTGCATTTTCGAGAAAGAAGAATTCCAAGTCCCGGGCATCTCTTTAAGTACTTCACGACTTTTAAGGCTGCATTCATGTGGGATTGTTTCGGACTATGCATGAACTGACTGAGTGTTTGGACTGCATAACATATATCAGGTCGGGTCATGGTGAGATAGATGAGTTTCCCAACGAGTCTTTGATAGCTTGATGGGTCCTTGAGTAATGGGTCATTATCTAATGAACCCATATCATATTCAGCTGTAGTCAATTTTATATTCTGCTCGATAGGAATAACAGCTGATTTGCATCCTGATAGACCTGCTTCTGAAATAATTTCCAAAATAAACTTCCTTTGACTAAGAGAGATTCCTTGGTCTGATCGGGCAATTTTAATTCCAAGGAAATATTTGGGTGATCCCAGATCTTTAATATGAAAAGTGGAATGCAGATAATCTTTCAGACTTTTGACATCAGAATCGTCGTTCCCCATAATCAGTATGTCATCAACATGTATCATTAGATAAATAGATGACGTACCTCTTGTCCATGTAAATAGAGCATAATCATGTCGAGATTGACTGAAACCGGCTGTTGTAAGCGCATTAGTAAATTTTGCATACCACTGTCGTGAAGCTTGTTTGAGACCATAGAGGGATTTATGGAGACGACATACTCTAGACTCTCCCTGTCTCCGTAATCCCTGCGGAAGATCCATATAAATTTCTTCGTCTAGATCACCATGGAGGAAAGCATTGTGAACATCCATTTGATGTAATGGCCAATCATGAAAAGCGGCAACTGACAGAAAAGAGCGAACTGTGACATCTTTCGCTACAGGAGAAAAGGTTTCATGATAGTCGAATCCCTCTCTTTGTGTGAAACCTTTGGCCACTAAACGAGCTTTATATCTTTCAACCGATCCATCTGCTCTGTATTTTATTTTGTAAACCCATTTGCAACCAATTGGTTTACGATGAGATGGCAATGGTACAATCTCCCAAGTTTGATTTTCCATAAAGGCATGTAATTCTGCCTCCATTGCCTTTTGCCAACGTGGGTCAATGGCTGCTTCTTCATAGGTGGAAGGTTCTTTTTCCTCTGAAATTCGGCTAATACAACATATGTGGTTCAATGACAGTCGATGAAAGGAAACATAAGAGGAAATTGGATAGTGAGTACCTGGTGAAGCAGCGCATATGTAATCCTTGGTCCATGTTGGTGGTCGAGTGGTGAGACCGGACCGTCGAGGTGGATCAGGTTGTATTTGCTCATATTGATTCCGGGTATCAATTTCTTCTGTTGAAGAGGAGACAGAATTGTCTTCGAAATTCTCTGTACATTCTTCTGTCAAATGTTCTGGACTTGAAGAACCACCAATGGTGTCGATTTCTGGGCTAGTACCTGAATATTTTGATGATGGAACAAGAACATACTGCTGTTGAGAAGAGAAATCCTCTTCAGATAAGAATTGATGATGATCCGGAGTCTTTTCAGAATGTTCAGCCGAAGAAGTTTCATTTTGGAAGGGAAATATATCTTCATGGAAAAAGACATCTCTGCTTATGAAGAAATTTCCTGTGGATGGCTCAAAAACACGGTAGCCCTTTTGAAGGGTCGGATATCCCATGAAAATGCATCGTCGGGCGCGGGGACCCATTTTGTCTCGAAGACCTAGTGTAGTAGCATAGCATAAGCAGCTGAAAACTCTTAGATGATCAGTTTCTGGTTTCTTTCCAAAAATTAATTCAAATGGAGTTCGTCCATTAAGAATTCGAGTCGGCATGCGATTGATTAGGTAAGCTGCAGTGACCACACATTCACCCCAAAAATTTTCTGGAATAGAAGCTTGAAATTTAAGGGCACGAGCAACTTCTAAGAGATGACGGTGTTTACGCTCAACAATCCCATTTTGTTGCGGGGTATATGTGCATGAACTCTCATGTAGAATTTCATAAGAAGAAAAAAGTGTTGTACACTCATTGTTAAAGAATTCTTTCCCATTATCAGTCCGAATACGCTGAACAGATTTCCCAAATTGATTTTGGGATAGAGATAAGAAAAATTTCAAATGAGAGTGTACTTGGCTTTTGGATTGCATAAGAAAGACCCATGTAGCACGAGAGTAATCATCCACAATGGTAAGGAAAAACCTAGACCCATCATGATTTTGGGTATGATAAGGCCCCCAAACATCAACATGAATTAGTGAGAAAATATTAGCGGCACGAGATTTGCTATTGGGAAACGGTGCACGAGATTGCTTTGCTAAATGGCAAATTTGACATTGAGGATATGGAAAAGAAGCACTATGACTCAATTGCTGATGAGAAAGAAGGATTTTATCATTGGTAGTAGCATTACACAATGATTTATTATTCAATGAAGAACAGGACAAATTAAAATTTTTAGGAAAGCTGGTCCAGAAATACAGCCCTTGTGAAACACTACCCAAGCCCATCAGATTGCCAGTCGAAATGGCCTGAAAGAAACAATTATCAGAATTGAAGAAAACTCGACAAGAATTATCCTCACAAATTTTGGAAATTGAAATGAGATTGAAATGGAATTCAGGGACATAAAGGACATAAATGGAAATTTCCAACGAATTTCAATTTCCGGGGAAATTTTTCAGTGTGTAAAATTTTCGTTAGAAAATTCGTTGGAAATTTCTAACGAATTTTCCAACGAATTTGAATTTTCCGGGCAATTATTTCAGTGTGTATAATTTTCGTTGCAAAATTCGTGTGAAATTTCTCACGAATTTTGCAACGAAAACCTTACTTCTTCCTTATTCATATTTTCGCGCTCAATTCCCACAACATTTCCACATTCTCTCTCTCTCTCTCTCTCTCTCTCTCTCTCTCTCTCTCTCTCTCTCTCTCTCTCTCTCTCTCTCTCTCTCTCTCTTTGCAATCGCTCGCCTTCACCTTCTCCCTCCGCCTCCCGCTCCGCCTCCTCCCTCGCCGCCCCCCCTCCTCCTCCGGCTCCGGCTCCGGCTCCGGCGCCATGGACACCAAGATCGGGGCCCTCAACTCCTGCGCGCCCAGATCTGGGCGACGTCGGCTTCCTCCCCCGCGGCCATCCCCCGCAGCCATCCAGGGCGACGTCGACTCCCTCGCCGCCGCGGCCATCCAGGACCAGGTCCCCGCGGCGGTCGGCGCCCCCGACGCCACCATGGGCCGCCACCTCGCCCGCCGCCTCAACCACCTCATCGCTGTCGCCGGGGAGCTCGAGGTCGCCCAGATCTGGGCGAGCTCGAGCTCGTCGCCGGCGAGGGCGATTTTTCGAAAAAAAAAAAATTTCGTTGGAAAAAAATTTCCACGATTTTTTGACAAAAAAAACATTTGTAATTTTTCCAACGAAAAATTTTTTGTTGGAAAAAAAATTTCCACGATTTTTCGACCAAAAGAAAAAATTTTGTAATTTTTCCAACGAATTTAGCCACGAGTTTTCCAACGAATTTTCCAACGAAATAAAATTCGTCGCAAATTTCCAACGAAAATTTAAATTTTTCGTTGGAAAAATTTCCAACGACCTATTACCAACGAATTTTTTTTCTTTAGAAAATTCGTTGGAAATTCGTTTTCCAACGAATTTTTTCAAATTTTTCGTTGAAAATTTCGTCGGAAAAAACATGTTTTTTTGTAGTGCACCAGCCCTGTCAACGCCGATCTGTGCCGTCCTTGCTGTCCCGAGCCACCTGCACCAATCCAAGCTACTTCCTGGTCGGAGTGAGCCCTGCACCGATCGACCCCATTGCTGTTTTCTCTGACCTAATGATGGTGTTCCCCTCTGGCCGCGACCCAAGACCCCACCGGTGATATGCTCTCAATCCAAGCCATACCAGCAGTAGGGGCAGAGCCTTGGTCTTCTATCTTTGCAGGATTTGTGACTCTGGTCAGTGATCATCAAGCACCACCGCGAACACCACTATCGGCCACAGCAATCTGGGCCATCCCATCAAGTTAGAATTTGGAAACGCTATTCAGGTGGTATTGCGAATTAGGTAAGAATCTTCAATAATTCGATTTTCGTGTATTTTGTTGCCTAATTTGTGAAATTGCAGTATTGTTTGAGTCTTCGAATATTATTCATATCCATGAAATCCTCGGGTAGATTTAAATTAGGAATTATTTCCTAATTTCATAATGTGCTATGGTCGTCAATCCGATCTCCCGCCCGAGATATAATTCGCGATTGCACAGAAAATCGTCAATCCGATTTTTCGCCCGAGATATGATTCGCGAATTCTACAAAAATTGGTCAATCCGATCCTTGTGCCCAGGATACGATTCGTCAATCTATTTCCAAAACTATATGGATATTGATAATATATTGTGTGATTCGATGCCATGTTTGATGTGGATATGATTTCTTTCTATCTTTATTGGATTTGAATTGATTGTCTTTCCATATAAAAAAATCCAAAAAGATTAGATATTATTGAAGTAGATGATTTTAAAGGTAGATTGCATGTTAAAGAATTTAATTAATTTCGAATTTCATAGAAAATTACAAAAAATACCATCTGCATGTCATATAGTTTAGATTGCATCATGCTTGCATGTCATCTTGTCATGTCATTCATAACTTGCCATGTGTCATTGTTTGCATGTCATTATTGCATGTTTGGTTCATAAAATTGCGCGTCATACTAGAATAGTTACATATTAATTTTGCTCGTCATTAGAAATTCATATCTAGGTTCATTGCGTGTCATATTAGAGATAGTCCTTTTAATCATCGCTAGAGTTAGGACATTTACGTAAATCATATGTCACATGTCATGTTAGATTAGTAGTATGCATTGCATATAGTTTAATTTCCATTAAATAAGAGAAAATTCCAAAAAATGCATTGAGTGGAATTACGTGTTAATTAGAAATCATATTAAAGTTGTTGATGTGATTTTCTAACTAACATTGCATATGCTTTCGTTGCTCCAAGATAAGTATGTTCTTCCCGTCCTTGCGATTTATTTATTGCTTTGCTTTATTGGGTGTTTCATTAATAATTGCGCACCCGCATGATCACCTCGCATGTTAGTAGATAGATTTAAAATCAATCCAAGTTCCCTGCAAATTGAAATAAAATAGAAAATGTACCAAAATGGCATTAGAGTAATCTAGTGTAATCAAGTCATCGAATCAATAATCTCTGGTTCGTAGGAGTAAAGTAATTCTCCCGATACTTAACTTGGATTTCTAATCAATCCACCAAAAAATAGATTAGTGGCGACTCCTAATTGAAATGATTTGCATGTTACGAACTTAAATCTTAAGTTGCGAATTGGTAAGAGCTTGGGAGAACCCGAGTTAAGCTTAGACTTAATAATCCATTAGCTGAACCCCTAGGTGATGCACCGCGGGAGGTGACGTTGCGACAAAAACAATGTATAATTAATCACATGAGTAGTTTGATCCGTCAAAGTTTTGTAATTTCAAATTTGTTAATTTTTTTTAAATTGGTTAAACAAATTTCAATAAGCTACTTTTCATATTTAAGACGAAAAATTACTAAAAATTGGAGCTTGGGTTCTATTGGGTGTAAATTAAGCCTGGGTCTGGTTAGGTATGATTCGTTAAATTTGTATTTCATTAAATTTATGAGTTTAAATAATTCAATTTTGATCGGATCATTTTCGACCCACCCAAACTCGATCCAACTCAACCTGACTCGACCCACTCGTGTGATATGTCTATTGGTCAAACTTGCCATTAGATTTGCCTAAGGGGGTGACCCAATACTAAGAAAAAGGAAATCGTTCCCTCCTCCCCTCTCTTTATATATAGTACATGTAATGTGGAATTGCTTGAAGGAGAAGTTCGAAATAGCAGCAGACTCTAAGATTTATTTGTCCTCGAATCCGTCTGCAACAACGGGGGCTTTTGCTTCCGAGAGAGGTAACACATAATGTATTTATACATGTGTAAAGAGGATAGACTTTTTCTTGTTTGACTTCGCAAAAAAATGGCTGCCACTATCCTTCGTTTAAATTAAGAAATAGAGTAAGTGGAATTTCAATATATCCCAGGGACATGAATATGTACCGTAAGATGATAGCATGTTAGATATAGAATCTTCCCCAAACTCTAAAGGAGCCAAAATGTCTCCCCTGAAATCACAAGTTCAAGTCATGTCGTAAACAAAGCTCTGACCAGCTTATGTCTTCGGCATTTACCACCTCATGTGGAGGAGCCTCCTAACTTATGGCACGCCAGTGGAGTTACGGCGATAGGCTCATATATCTACAAGTGATTGAGTAGTTATGATTCAAATTGAACATTCTGAAATTGTGACGACCCAATCCGACGAGAGCGGAGGATGATCCCTGGGCAAGAGGGGAAAGACCTTCTAGTAACTGCGTCACACCATGCACAACGGAAATTATTTAACACCAGCAAATTTCTTCGCTCCTCCTTGTATGATTAAATAAGCACAACAAGCATTACTATAATGCAACAGACAACCAGACAATGCAAAATGGGAAAACGAGACTTTAACGTGCATACCGCAACTAGAGGAAAACCACAAAGCTCGCGAAAAACTTTTCCTCGATGCAGAGCAAGATTACAGCAGTCCTTCTCCAGTCCCACTGGTGGTTACACAACACAGCATATCATCAAGATAACTGTCGTGGAACACAGCAACAATAAGTTCATCATGTCTAGGTGGATTGCAATAATATAGAGAAAAGCGTGATGAGATCTCACCGAGCGAGAATGTCGAAAATGCATGGATGAAGAGGTTTCCTAATGATAGGCGCCGGTCAACATGTAGCACACATCGCCACGGACAACATACTAGAATTTCGTCATTGAAATCGCAAGCCAATTCTTGATAGACAGGGCCACACATTCGCGGTTCTTCCGTTTTCCTTCTCTTCCTCTCGCTTTTTTTCGTTCGCACGAGCTCACTTTTCTCTCAAAATGGCTTCTGTCCGTCCAGCTTTGCTGTGCTGTCTCTCAACTCTTGCCTTTTCTCTTGCGCGGGCCGCATGAGTGTGCCGCACTTTGACCAACTTGGTGAGCAACGTGGCTTTCGCCACTTCAAGAGCGTCAGCTGCCAATCTTTTACCTTCTTTTCTTTCCTTTCCTGTTTAAGATATGTGGGTCGCACTCCAAGCGAGGAGCGACCAACACAAACAATCTCCTCACTTCATGAACCTTCATCGAATGTCCGATAAAAGTTTTATGCTAAATGGTAATTTTAAGGATTCTTCTGGAGCGGATCTTTTGTATGTGAATGCAAAAAGAGGAATTGCGATCCGTTACAATCCAAGAATTCATTCGTAAATAGACCAGAAAACCATACCAAGTTGAAAGTTTTGAGAGATTTTGTTTTATTAAAGACCAGCTCTGGGTATTATCAGGCCCGAATGACCGATTATGAAACCTAGAAAGAAGGTATTAAGTGATGACAAAGCCAAATTCCATGCCCAATCTGTTGGATGAACATATTTAGTTTTTCTTTTTTAGATTCACTTCAAGTGACATAAAACGTGGAAGCAATCAACGAAGTTTCAATAAGTTTTTGCATAATCCATAAATCATACGGGCCAGAAACATATGAGTTATTATTCATGTGGATCAGATGAGTTTGATCTATGTGGTCTAAAGTTATATAATAGTTTTCTCACTTCCGGGTACAAAAGCAGGGAAATAATTATATTGAGGCGGCGACAAACGGAAAGATTCAGCCACCACAACCGCCGCACCCTCCGCAACCACCAGTTCCTCTGCCGCAACCGCCGCTAGCACCACCACCGCCACGACCAGTGCCGTGAACAATCGTGGCCATGCCGCCGTCTCTATTGACTCCTCTCTTTTTGGCGGATCTGGAATGATGAATGGGCCACCGAGCGGGGGCAGCAGCGGGTGGCTTGGTTTTCGTCTTCTCACGGCATAATAACGAATAACGAATAGAGAACATAATAATAGAGAACGAAGTCAGTTCATGACATCAACAATAAAAATAGAAAAAGTTAATTTCAAGTTAACAAAATAAAAATAAAAACAATATCATAAATTTTAGAGTCTCCAGCCGAATAGTGAAAGCAGGAGTTCCTAATACTTCACGCTTACTATTAACATAAAAAAATTTAAAAATTTACAATGAAAGTTTTAGCTCATTTATGAAAGTATAGAAAACTAACTCATAATCTATGATTTGTTGTACATAATCTATTCGGAAAAATTCAATTGATGTTACACAAATAATTTCATCGATGGTGAACAAATCTTTATAATATATTGCAGCTTCCGCTGCCCTTTGCCCAGAAAACTTCAATCTAGAAAGTGTCGAGCATGTCGATTTTCCGTCCCTCGTTAAAAGCCGCAGCCACCGCCTCCACCGCCGCTATCACATGGGGTCGAACCACAGCCTCCACCACTGCCGCCACCAGTGTCACCGCTGCCCATGACTCCTCCGTCAGCCCCACTGATTGAACTGCCGCCGCCGAAATCGCCAACGCTGACCATATCTCCTCCAGACTCTAGAGAAGCGCCACCATCGAATACCCCTCCAAAATGACTGTTTAGCGCGTCGTGCTCCACTGTTTCTCCATGTCCTCCGCCAGAAACCCCGTCCCCTAAAATTCTTCCCCACCTACGGATCGCAAAGACGGCAATCAGGGCAACGACAATCATATATAATTAGAACCGAAATCGTAGACCACACTGCAATCCAAACTATGGCAAAGGTCTTCATATTCTCTTCCCTTCGTCGATTTTATCCGCCTGTAAAAGTACATGACTTGAAGGCTTTCCCCGTTGCACCTATCCATCTCTATATAGTACGTGTAAGGTGGTATTGCTCGAGGAGCAATTCAAAATAGCACGATACTGCAAGAATAGTATGTTCTTGAATCGGTCCCCAACGACGGGGTCTTTTGCTTCTGAGAGTAGTAACTAAGACTATATATATATATATATTTGAAGAGGATAGACTTTTTCTTGTTTGACCGGATATAAAATGGCTGCCATTATTTCCCTGGTTAAATAGAGAAATAGGCTATGTGAAATTTGAACCGAGTGGTCAACGTTGTCAGGGTCGACTGCTTCTGCATGGATGATTTTGGGAAAATTTCTTAAATCTATTGCACTTTTTCCAATTGAGTCTTAAACTTTTTAATTGTACCAATTGAGTTATATTATAAACATTTTCATGTTTACCAATTAAGTCGTTTCGGTCAATTTTGATCGGAAATTACTAATGAGGACGTTGGCCGTCCTACGTGGCACGACTAGCGCTAACGTGGATAATTTTTAATAATAATTTAATTTTTTATTTTTTACTTTTTTATTTTTATCTCTTTTCTTTCTTTACTTTTTCCTTTTTTTCCTTTTCTCTTCTTTTCTTTTTTTATTTTTTTCTTTTTCCCTCACCCTCGCTGGCCAATGGTGAAGAAAAAGAAAAAAAAAGGAAAAAGTAAGGAAGGAAAAGAGAAGAAAAGAAAAAAAGAAAGAATAAATAAATTAACAAAGAATTCGAAAATAATATTAAAATATTATTACAAATTGTTTACGTCAAAACCAATCATGCCACGTAAGACGGCCAATATCCACGATAGTGATTTCCAACCAAAATTGATCGGATGTACTAAATTGGCAAAAGTGAAAAGGTTTAAGACTCAATTGGCATAATCAAAAAGTTTAGGACTGAATTGGAAAAAGTTTAATATCTTTAACACCTTTTGGACAATTTTCCTGATGATTTTTGGAATCATCGCTATAAAAAATGAACAATCAGCCGATTGAATATGTATAAAAAATCAATAGCATATTTGATATAGAATCTTTCACGAATTATAAAGGGGGTCACAAAGTCTTTAGCAAGATATCGAATTCAAGTTATGTCGCGAGTGAATCTTTAACCAATTCGTGCATTGGGCATTTACTACTGCATGTGGAGGAACTTGTAACAGGCTTGTACATCTATGAGTGGATCGAATAGTCATAACTCAAATTGAACAGTCCGTAACTATAATGACCCAATCCGGCAAGGGCAAGATGTGATCGATGAGGACGGGTAAGGATCGACAGGGCGAGAGGGCCCCAATAAGGATTGACTCCATGCAAGTTTCTAGAATGGTGAAGGGATCGTGGGGAAATGTTCCTGGATTATATGTATATACTTGGAATTAATTCACAAAATACATCTTTTGACTTAACGACAATGTTTAGCATTGGAAATTCAATGTTAACGTGCTCAGGTGAAAACACTATCGAAATATTGACCTTTTGGGAAAGTCTTCACCTAAACGCCAAATGACAAAACTATGAGGCTATCTCGGGCCACAGTGGACAATATCTCGATTAACTTAACTCACAAGAGATATCTTCTAATGTAACAACAACATTAAGAATTAGAACCGCAACGTTAAGCATTCTTAGGGAAGAACACTATCAAGATGCATAGTCTCTTAAAAAGTGTCTATCTATAAGCCAAAGGACAAAACCGTGAAGCTCGGTAACTAAAGTAGACCATAACTCGAGTGAGTTAATCCAAGAGTATTGCAGTAACGGGTGTGTGAGACCTTTGTGGTAACACCTAGAAGAGGTCGCTACATGGGTTGCTCCTCTCCATTGTAATGACCCTCTCGAAGCGAACTCTGAGGGAGCTAACGAATTGGTAGCGGGCTCAAACAATCCTCTTGCAAGGTGGTGCTTACGCTTTGCATGGACTCTTCCAAGCCCATATGATCGCAAATTGGTTTATCTCTTTCATTCATGATTATCTTAGAGTGGCCACTATCCTATTTGCAAAAATAAGAAATTGATCCTAGATTGGGTTAGTTCTTAGTGAATTGTTGCCCGATTCTCCTCAACAAAATGAACAGTATGCACCAAAGTTAATATGTATATAGTTTTAGCATGACCTGGGCATATCAAGACTCATCTACAAGATCCATACACACAAATAAGATTGAGGATCAAATGGAAACAATGAAGATTACCAATTATGTAAAACTTTCGTTTCTTGACGCGGTCAAAAAGGAGTGTTTACATGATGTCTGCACGGTCTCGGTATGTTCACAATTCAAAAGAAGAAGAAGAAGAAGAAGAAGAAGAAGCATGAGCACACATCATACACCAATCGCCAGTGCAACCAGCACAACCGCCGGTTTTGTCACTGTGGTGATGAGGGATGGTGCTGAGGCAACACCCGATGAGACCCACTACCAGAATGACTCCCCATTCTGATGCAAGAGCCTGCATCCACTTCAAAAAGCCATCCATGTTCGACCTTCTTATGACCTTCCTCTCTTCATCGATCTCAAACACTTACAGTGGAGAGATGATCGAGCCAGTGATTTTTGCCAACCAACATTTTCTGATGATCCTTGTTATAGGCAAGATGAGAGACAGACAGACAGCGAAAGAGAGAGATCTGAGACGGATCATGGACAGAGGGAAGGAGTCAAAGAGACGCACATGGTGCGAGCCATAAAGAGGCCGACGTAACATGGGGCGAGTCCGTGCCCCTGCGAGACATTATACTTCCTAAGATGGCATATGCTTTCATTAATTGGCAAGGAAATGGTTTTAAATGTTGGTCTTCTGGTCCTCAAATGATCGTAATACTCTTACAATCAAGCTGGAGTAGCTTCCCTTCTTGCGTGCGAGTTTTCAGCATACTGTCTGACCACTTGGATGTGTTTTGGGAATTGTTTGTATCAAAACTTAACCAACAAAAAAAGGGATTGATCACAGTTTTAGTCCCTTGAAACTCATTATTTGTACATCCGATTCAATCCTTCCAACTTTTTATAGCAATTAAGTTCTCCAAATTTCTCAATTTGCACGATCAGATTCTTTCGTCGATCCTCATTAGTACCATCATCATATCGCAGACATGGCACAAAATAGACATACGGCCAATTCAGTCCTCCCTCCCAAAATAAAAAAATCTGCTTCCTATATTCTTGCATAAATATTTGAGTCAGATTGACAGTCTTTCTATATGTGGAGAGGGGTATTATTGGCTAGACATACTTCTTTTCCTTAAGCTATAAAGCCGATCAGCATAATGATCAATTGCACGCAATTGTTGCACGGGGAACGTTATGATTCCAATGCAATATAAATGGGCTCTGGGCATAAGATTCATGGAGTAGCGTGAATGGTGAATTGCTTCGTGAAGTGAAATTCTAGCACGACCTTCAACAAGCAAATGTCCACGCAATCAAATACTAACCAAGCCGACATCTTTGTTCGTTTCTCGTTT
This sequence comes from Syzygium jambos, assembly GCA_031216235.1. Taxonomy (NCBI): domain Eukaryota; kingdom Viridiplantae; phylum Streptophyta; class Magnoliopsida; order Myrtales; family Myrtaceae; genus Syzygium; species Syzygium jambos. The sequence continues at coordinate 28,411,919 of CM062230.1, forward strand.
TCCATTAGTACAGTCACAAAGTATTTGGCGACCAACATGAAAGCAGAACGAATGTCGCTCAAGCTACTCAGCCTTTACACGGACGTACGCGCTGCCCACTAATGAAGCCGAGTGTGTTCACTTTTACAGCACAAGAAAACCATTTGGCCAGGCCATCATTGTTACCAAATACCAATCCTTCGGGCAGGAGATGTTACCTAATCTCTTCCAGAAGAGAACACATAGAAGGTTCGACAAGTGAATCGCTCCATCATCCTCTGTCCAGGTTTTCAATTTCATTTCCTGCTACTATCCATCAAAAGCCACTTCAGTATCTTCCTCGAGCTATTTGAGCTGACATTCAATTGACCAAGATGGTAAGTCTTTTAACAACTTGTGGAATGCACATTGCTTAACACCCCGTCCAATGCAAAGCTCGAGGGGGCTTATTGCACGGGTTCCACTACTTGTGCTCACAACCTTCCTGGATTTTGGTCTAGCAGATTTCTTTTTCTTCCTTCATTTTTTGGGTTCTTTTCATGACCGTGGATGTTGGGACACCGTCTTGTTCCACAATACAAGGCACAACCATGTGAAAAATCAAGGAAATCTCCTCCACTAAACTTCCCAGAGCTAGAGACAGCTTGTGCTATCAAAGTTGTAAATAATTGTAACATATTTCGCTCTTTTTTTTTTTACCTAAGTATGCAGACAAGGTTACATGTCACACAAAAGGGAAAACATATTTCAGAAGCTAAATGAGCCATCAGGTCACACAGAGTTCTTCATGCTGACCCGTATCTCCTCTTCTACCTTTGCTTACCAGGAAATGAAACACGGAACACTGTGCTTTCAACACTTTACAAACTTCAGAGAATCAGCAGAGATTTGCGGCCTTCTCCCAGTGATCCCAATCCGAGAAAAATAACTTATTTCACTATGCATGTCTCGGCTGCAGTCATCCAAACTTGCAACTATAGCGTCAATAAGCTTCAAGCCTGGGGGGAAAACACCTGAATAAGAAAAAATCGGCGTCCAGTAGTCAGCTTACTTTGAATCAGCTGAAATAGGTAAGAAGCATTGTCATTTTAACATTCACTTCTGAACATTGTGAATCAATTTGAAACAAGGCAACAATCCACTGCTGACTTTTCCAAATCTCAGCTTCTCCACATCGCTAATCAATGATCAGGTCAGAAAAGGTAAAAAAGGGCCCTCAGGTTTATCTGCTATGTTTGGCATCTGGGGAAAAAAAAAACAGATCCGACGCTTACCTTACCAAACACCGACTTAGCACATTGGAAAACAACTTATCAATTTATCCTGCTTATAACCCTAACGGGGAAGTCCTATCAGTCCATTATTTGCAAGTTACAAGACAGGTCAACCCACGACTGATGATCACCTAGTAACATATCAGCTCCTATGTTTATTGGCATCAAGACCAGAATCAGAGATTTTTATGCATCTATTAGGACGCAAAGAATATAAGGGCCCTTTTCTTTCACAAAATATAAGGGCCCATTTGTTTCACAAAAAACTACATGATAAAGGAAAATGTTTTCTTCGAAAATCATTTTCAAGAAAAACAATTGCTTTTCCCTTGTTGGATAACATATCTCAATATGAAAAGGATATAATTTTCAAGATTTTTTGTCATAACTTATAGAGAAAGAATTTCCATGGGTAAGTCATAGTGATTGTTTATTAAAAACTTTACAAGTTTTTTGTGAGGGCATATAGCAAATTTGAAAACAGTACGTGAGAGAGAAGGGGGTAGAGAGAGAGAGAGAGCGCTTGCTTTAGAAGAGGTGCACTAGTCCTCAGCCTTACCAGATTAACACCAGACTTAGCTCTTTTTATTTGGAAAACACTTTCCTCTTGTTTAGTAGGGGACTTCATTTTCTGCCTTTTATGCCACCGAGGTTTCATTGACAAATGATTTCAGGTTGACCAACATGTGCCAAACACCAAAAATCAACGAAAACAGTTTCCAAAAAAAAAACTTTCGACAAACAAACACACCCTAACCAAATTATAACTTCTCTACCATTTAGAATATATCTAATGGTTGCATAGATAAAAATTGTTTTTTGAAATATAGCCATCTCCTTCATACCTAATCTCATATATGACTGTGGTCACCCTCATTTCCCCAAATAAAAGGTGGTTTAGTTAAGCACTCAAATCAGGCCAAATTTTGCTCAATCTGCATCCAAACCATAAAAATCAAAATTTGGCAATAACTCTTTGCAATTAGAGCAGCTTAATTTTCTGATCCACCAAAAACCGAGGCTGCTTACATTGTAGTCAACAATTCCTATATCTGGTAAAATTACACAGATGCTCCCTACGTTCAATAAGACTTTGCTTAAACAATTTCCAAAAAGCCATGCCCTGAATTCGTGATGTGTGTTGAAATGTTATTCTTGCAGATGTTAAGCAATGCTACAGGTTGACACATGTCAACCTCTAAAAGAACTTTTGATTACAGCTTTTACTGAGCCTTAAGGAAAGGTCTCATTCTGCTCTTCTTTCTTCTGCAATATTTCATAGCATCCTTATAAGTGAACCTTCTTTTACTTAAGCCATCCCTTCTTCCTTAATTGTTTGCTAAAAAAATCACAATTTTCTTTTCATTCAATTTTTTGGTATTTTATACGATGACCTTGCATCTATGATGCTACCACAAGATAAGAACTCCAGTGTTTTCACCATTCAGTGGTGTGAACTTTATGTCATTCACATAGATTCATGTAAACATAATCTTTTGGAAACAAGCGTTCCCATAATGGGAGTGCCTAGCTAGTTAAACCAGAATCCACCTCCAAAAATCCGGTCCAGAAATTAACATTTTTATTTAGCCATCTTTGTACGGGACCAAAGAAATTATCATGCTGACCACACAAAAGTAACAGCATATACAACTTTCTCATTGCAACAGTCAAAATCTCACAGTATACTCTCTAAAGATTGACAATGTTCAATCTCTTCAAAGACATTGAAAAAAATGTATGAGCACATCAAGACCAAAAGCTTCACATGCATCACAAGGAATTGACAGGAAATGTGCACCGGAAGTCTAAACTTTGTGTACAAAATGGAATCAAGTCCTAAACCTATCAATTCATTCAATTGAGTCCTAAACCTTTTTCCAAAAGTGCAATCAAGTTCTTTCAATGAACAGTACCAGCAATTGTTCCTCATGTCACTTGATAATTTGCCAACATAGCTTCCTTCAATTGCACTTTTCAACATAATTTAGGACTTAACTATATTTTTCGATTTTTTTTGTCAGAAAAGATTTGAAAAAGGTTTTAAAATTTAACTCAACAAATCAAAAAGTTTATAATTTGATTGCACTTTTTTTATAAAGGTTTAGACTAGATCAGACCAACTGAACAGTTTAGGACTTTATTGCATTTTGTACAACAAATTTGAATTATGTGGGGCAATTTTCCCAGAAGTTGACAGTGCTGATTCTACGGGTGAAAGGATGATTAAGAATTCAACTTCCCCCAATGACAGAAAGATAATTTATCTAAACACGGCAGATAATATAAAACAGGCATAAGAAACTTACCAAGAAAATGTACTCATTTCTAAGCTGGAGATACACTACAGCTCACTGTAATTACGCCAAACAGCACGAAATTCCTCACGGAATGTATTCAGGCGAGCTTTCAAGTTTGGTGTTCTAAAACTTGCATGGAGGAGAGTGGCTGAGAGAGCAAGCAGACATAGAGAGGCATATTAGATAAATTGCAAAGTACAAGAACAACTAAATTAAACGAAGCAAGATTTGTACCAGAAAGTCCAATGACAAGCGCCCAAAGGACAGTCAAAAGACCACAGGAGACGAACCACAGGACAAGCGATGCTGCACAAGAATAGAGAAGGAAAAGACCCATTTGTGAATGACTTGCATGATGTGGACAAAAGAAAAAAGTCAAAAAGTTATGCAACAGCAATGGCAAGTTCAGGATTACCAGCGGAGAATATCAAGACAAACACCCAACGTGGCCGACCACATATGTGGACTGCCCTTTTAGTTGATGGACGCCCACGGATTACCGGTCTGTTGGGGAGCAGATTGTTAAAGATGCTATCATCGAAAAAACGGAATTTTGAGAAATGTAAGAGGCCCCAAACTTACGTGAGAGATGGCCTCATCTTGGCAGCTAAATGTGGAGAAAACTGCCTAACAGTCCTTGTCACCTTCTCACTAAAAGTGCCTGCAAAGCTGCAGTAACAACCATTGGTGAAATCAACAGGCAATGCTAGAGACAAAATTGGCACGCTGAACACAGAGTATGGCAACAACGAAGAAATTCACGTAGCTTACATTCACCATCAAGCATGGACAAGGAAATATAAAATACTAACTGCTAAACTCTCTAATATTTCAAAAGCATATGTGATTATATGTTATATGGATGAAACATCACATGAAAGATGCTTTTCACTAAGATGACTATTTTCCAACAGGTGCGTGTGCGTGTGCGTGTGCGTGTGCGTGTGCGTGTGCGTGCAAGCGAGAGAGAGAGAGAGAGAGAGAGAGAGAGAGAGCTGTTACCTGTCATTGAGAAATGCGATGCTAAGGGTTGTCAAAAGAGCCGCAACAATAGCAAGTGGCCTCGTGAGAAAACCAAGTGCTGCATTCGATACATTAATAGGCGAAAGTTAGGAAAAATGCAACAGTTCTACATTCTTCATTGTCAAAACAAGATAGAAAACTTCCTTCTTAAAGTTTCTTACCAAGAATGACAACAATCATGATGAAGTAGTTTGTCCTATAGCTGCAAGTAGAAAATAGTTTACCAGTAATTAGATAGGAAAATGCCAATTCCATAGAAAAAACTATTAAAAGGAAAATGGAATATCACAATCCATAACTTGCCAACATTATCTAAAGTACTGCATGTTGCCAACAGTTACCAGATCACAGGAGCTCCACCTCCTTCATCTATAAATAGACATCTCTCTACAACACACAGTCGACAAATAGTAGCTGAACTTCACCCAGCTTCCATTTTTCTCTAGTCACTATCAGCTACTTCACCATCAATGAATCGTGGCATCAAACAATCTTATGCTCAACATGCTAACTGTCTACAAAGCTTGTAATCACAAGTATTGGTCAGGGGGAACAGAGTGAGAGCTTCCCAATCATTTCATTAGTCAGTTCTAGCTAATCTACAACTAGTGAGATTTTGCAATTAACCATGCAAATAAGAGGTGATCTGAATCAGAAACCAAACCAATAGTGCCCAAAATCGCATTTTCAGCCAGCACAAAACCGGAAAAAGAAAAAAAGCTAGTTATTCAAAACTAAGCAAAACTGAAATTCTCTGAACTTCCCCACTCAATCTCTTCAAATTTCGCAAAATTCAACCGAATCAGTTCATTTCGCAATCAACAGAGACTCTATCGAAGAGCACTTCAGTTCCGTCGCCCGAACACAACAATAGCTTCAGATCCGCCCCCTCCGTCTCACGACGAGGAGACTCACGACACGAGCGACAAAGGATTCGCAAAATTCACCGAAGACGAGAGAGGAGGAGAAGGGAAGGGAAATCGCACTAGTAGAGGTTGCATTTGAGCCGGCTGCTCCACTTGGCGTAGGATCTCGGCACGGTGAACCTGGAGAAGAACTCCGGCAAGGGGCGAGGCGGCAACGACCAGTCCACCTCGCGGAGGGCGTCCAGCAGATCCTCCGCCGTCACGCTCCCCCAATCCATGATCCGTCGCCCCCCCCCCCCCTCCTCTTCTTCTTCTTCCTGTTCCCGCTTCTTCCCGCGAGCCGGAAACCCTAGGAACGAATCGACGCGCGATCGAGGAACTAGGTCGGACGGAGGTAGGAGACGACGCAGAATCCGAGGGAAGGAATCTTCTAGAAACGAGACGTAACGAAACGAAACGAAACGAAAGGAGCTTTTTGCTTCGGCGTGTTGATGGATATGTTTGCGGGCGATGGTTTGGTGATCTTGAAGGTGGGAGGAGACGCGGATGCGTTGTAAACTCGTCAATAATGTCTCCGCCTTGCGAAAAAATCGCTGTTCCTGCAGAAGAAAATCGTTATAAATAAATATCCTCCTCCTCTTTTCGTATCTCTATATATTTTTATTATTAAAATATTATTCAAAAATATCTGCATCAGCGACGGCCATTTCGCCGCGTAAGAAAATCGGCGTCCATGTCAGCAATATCCGCCCGAAATTGACTGGATGAACTGAGTTGAAATGTTCAGGATTGAATTAGTACAAATACAATAAATTTCTGACTCTTTTAATACTTTTCCTTAAACTTAAAAAAAAAACTCTCTAAGGCAGCAATCCAGATACGAATGCCTTATAGTTGGGAGCGTTGGCAATTAAACATCAATTCACGAACAAAATGAATGTTGATAGGTCGACGTGGTTGTATACCTTAACATCCGCATCAACGACACGTGGATCTTATAGGTAAGATGGATTTGCATGTTCCGTGCCAATAAGATCAAATTGACTAGAAGGATAAAACAGCTTTGATAACACATGGATCTTGTGGCAAGCTGGGCCCTTTGATCGGGTCTCACTTGTTTCCTACGCCAGCCTATGGCAAAATCTAATTCGCACAAACTTGTCAGGCCCAACCAAACCTAACCAAGCCGAGCTTGATAATAATAAAATATTATTGTCCAGATTCACCTAGCCGATCTTGTTAATCATATGCCATTGTCCAAATTCGCCCAGCATACTGCTGGAGCCAATTTGAACTGTCGGGCCCTCTAGAAGCACGTCGTTATTTTTTATTTTTTTCACATTACCCCAAGAACCTTTTTCGATTTCACCGTCCCCATGGTAAAAAAGACTTTTTTTTACAATTCACAGGCCACTGCATAAGCATACTCTTAAAATCTTCGTAAATACACATACCAACCTCGAGTTTGCAGATAATTTTTTTAGTGCTGGGGACCATTTGACCGCTCTCGTGCGTATCGTATCGTCGTATCCTTATAGCCCACTCCCATCAATTACATGTTGACATGTAATGCTCTAATTATTATCGGATTAGACCCGCCCGTCCTCGTCCATCCAAATCCAATAAAATAATAAAAAAAAGATCTATCAATGAGATCGCGACCCATCTCGGTCCCACCGCACACACCATGGAACTGGCCACACCCTAAAGCTGCGGAAGATTATTACAAAAAAAAAAAAACACGTTTTCCATCACCTGGTAGCCAACGGACAAAGAGCCCTTTCCCTTTCCCTTTCAGCCTCCCTGTCCATCTCTAATTAAGCGCAAAAATCCAATCAAAATCCAATCACTCCAATCCTAATCCAAACCCCCCGCTCGATTACCTCCCCTAATCACGACCGCCACCCCAAAAAGAAGGGAAACAAAAATTTATTATCTTCACATTAAAAGAAAAATTTGCGGATCGTGATTTCTCACCTAGTTAAATTGAATCAAGAAAATCCAAATAATTATCCCGAAAATTAAATGGCTAGTTTAATTAATTAATTAGAGCTCGAACTATATCTTCCCCACACGCCCACGATGAAAATGTATCTCCATTGATTTTCATATTCTCTCTCTCTCTCTCTCTATCTCTCTCTCTCTGGCTTCGTCGATTCTCGCTCAATCCTCTTCCCCGCCTCGCCGCCGTCCTTGGAAGTTCCGGCGTAAGGTCCGAACCCCGCGCCCCGCGGCGCCCGGTAAGCTCATCGCCGTGCTCCGATTCGCCGGCCACGGCCGAGTTCCGGCGTCCGATCGATTCTAGGGTTTTCTGTTCTTTGGGTCGCGGTGGTGGTTGGGGACGATGGCGCAATCGGCGGCGAGGGGGAGGGTGATCGGGGATTACCTGATGGGGCGGCAGATCGGGTCGGGGTCGTTCTCCCAGGTGTGGCACGCGCGGCACCGGGTCCACGGGACGGAGGTCGCGATCAAGGAGATCGCCACGGACAAGCTCAACAAGAAGTTGCGGGAGAGCCTGATGTCCGAGATACATATACTGAGGAGGATCAACCATCCGAACATCATTCGCTTGCACGATATCATCGAGGTGAGTCGTCTTGGGGGCTTTTTTTTTTTTTTTGCATTTTCGAAATGCGCAAGCTGCTTGCTTTTCAGGGTTGAAAGCTCGTTCAGTTGAGCGAGGGAATTGTAGGCCGCGACGCGAAGGAGTTTCCGGACCTTTTGGGAGTTCTAGGATGTTCTTTTCCTGTTTTTTCTTGGACTGGCATGATATGGAATCTAAGTACTAAGGTCATTGCTGGTTTGGTGCGTGTGATAAGGTTTTGAGCTAATTGTTACGGAACCTATCAGGGATATTTGTGTTCCTAGTGCGTAATTAGATAACTTATTTTTTTGTTTCAGAAAACGAACTTTTTTTACTGGAGAAAAAGCATTCGATGCCTCGGAGTTAATCATGGATTTGCTTTAAGTACTGTATATATGTTTTTACGTGAAGATACCCTCTGGATGATAGAGGATAGAGGATAGAGGATAGATGTAGACACATTATAAATTGTGGCACAAAGTCTTTATTTTTTTTTTTGGGGGGGCGCAAGAAAGTCTAGGATATCAAGTTTGCCATCTAAAAGCATTTATCAGGATGGAGTTGATAAATTGCGTAGCTACCCATGATTAACTATGTTGATATGTTAGACTTGAGTTCATGATATGTTGTTGAGTTGTTATAATATATGTATATATGTATACATGCTCTTTGGAGATGCTGTTGGTAGCTTAAGATTGGAAACCGTGTTGCATGAGTCAGGCCCCTGGGAAAATACATCTTGTACTGGAATACTGCAGAGGTGGTGATCTTTTTATGTATATTAATCGCTGCGGAAGAGTTCCAGAAGATGTTGCTAAACACTTCATGCAACAGCTAGGTGTGTTAGAATTCAATTTATCTACATTGCGTATGTGAGATCTTTTGTTTTCAACTGTGTGATTTGACTTTTGGTGATTGTGTCCCTTTGCAGCAACCGGTCTTCAAGTTCTTCGTGACAATAATCTTATACACCGGGATCTGAAACCACAGGTTTAGTAATTGCACGTTCATTAATTCCAAGAATTTTAGGTTTCTTCCATGATTCTTTTGAATAATCCATACATTTGTAAAATTTGATACCATGCTTACAAGTCCTTAAGTGCTCAATATCCAAAAGGACGAAGTAGATATCTTGAGAAAATTAAATTCTATGCGAATTTTTGATACTTAACATTTATCATAGCATATTGCTTGCTACTCTTCTTTTTCATCCTGTCTGATGCTTATAAGATCTTGTACGTATTATAACATGGATGACCCCTTCTATCTACCAATGATGAACGTTCTGTCTTATAGGTTACAGATAAAATAATCATAGCATATTGCCCGATACTCTTCCATCTCATCCATTCTGATACTTTTCAGACGATGAACAAACTGTAACATGGATTACCCTTTGAACAGAATCTCCTCCTATCTACCAATGATGAACGTTCTGTATTAAAGATTGCAGATTTTGGATTTGCAAGGTGACTGGACTCCTCTCTCTCTCTCTCTCTCTCTCTCTCATACATTGATAGACGGCAAAGAAAATACATCTGCCACCGAATGTGATTTTCATTCTCTATATTTTTAATGTTTAATTAATTAATTTTCTAATTATAGGACGGGATAGTTTAATACACAGGGTTATTTAAGTGACTCTATGCGTGGACTATTTTTAGTCATTTAGAGAGACTTGATTTCATGTAAGCATCTTAGACCTGGATGGGTGCAGCCTGTGTTCTCAACAATCCTCAGGAATAGCTCCTACAGAATACTAGAGCTGAACCTTGTGTTTGCACCTGCCAATCTAGGCCTATGCCATGTTACCAAATGCTATTTTGCAAGATTGCAATTTTTCCTGTAAAGTGCATCTTGATGGTGTTGACTTCTAAGGTAAATGTTGATATTAAAATTCTAATTTGATGATGTGTTTTTTTGTAGCTTGTATTTTCTATTCTTTATCTTCTTCTTAATATTTGGACCTGTACTGATTTAATTTTTCCGAGCGCTTTGGAACTTCAGGCTTAACACAATTGATTTTTGACAACATCAAAAAACCTTTTTTGACTAGGTGGGCATGTGAGTTGATCTGTTTTAATTCAGCAATTTTTTTTGGGGATTGTAGGTCTAGTAGTGTTTTTTAACACATCTGATTGTGCTGAAGTTGTGGAATTTCATTTTACTGGCTGGTTGTGTAAGTTTTGTTTTCCCTCATAATGTGACGATACTCTTATCGGCAGATCATTGCAACCAAGGGGCCTTGCAGAAACTTTGTGTGGTTCACCTCTTTACATGGCACCGGAGATCATGCAACTTCAGAAGTATGATGCTAAGGTAACATCTTCTCCTCTCAGTTTAAGTGCAGACATTGCTTTAAGAAACTTATACTTGTTGAATGAAATATGCAGGCAGATCTCTGGAGTGTTGGTGCAATACTGTTTCAGCTTGTTACTGGAAAAACCCCATTCACTGGGAGCAACCAAATACAGGTATAATTGATACTGCCTCATGCCAGAATGCTTTCGAATGCTTGCTAGCACCAGGAGCATAGCAACTGCCCCTTACTTGCAGCTTCTGTCTAAAACCTTTCTCCCTACATGCTTTGTACAGTTGCTTCAGAACATTATAAGATCGACAGAGTTGCATTTTCCTGCTGAAAGTATGGATCTAAGCTCTGACTGCAAAGATTTGTGCCAGAAGTTGCTTCGCCGTAATCCAGGTACTTGGGAGCATGTAGCTAACTTATATGGTTGAGGAACACATATTTGTAGGTTAAATTTGTCCTATTTTTTTTTCTATACTGCAAGTATAGATGTGGAGAAGAGTGCTTGTTTGTACCATTGCCTTTTGAATCACAAATGGAAGCAGATGCCCAGCAACGACAGTTTCACGGATCCACACTAGTTCCACCATTCAGTGAATTGTGAGAAGTCTGTTGTAGGTGGGACTATCACGTTTTAAACTGCTTGAATAAAATATCTTGAACGAAAGCTGCTACTATTTAGCGCCATGATTAAATGGTCAAATAAGAAAAGAATATCGAACCCGCCAAAATTTTTTTAACCCCTTGTCCTCATTGTTTAAGGCCTTTGTGAGGCGTGGATTACTGTTGAAAAGTTGTGATGTGACTCATGAAGTATGTAAAAGGATGCAACTAATTGTTCTAATTCTTATTAGGACATTCCTCATTTTAGATGTCATCATTGGCATTGTGTGCATTCTGGTTCCTTTTGTGACGTTTTGCTTAGTTGAGAATGAGATAATCTGGTAATATCTGGATGTTTTGATTAAATAATTTTTTACTTAAAAGCTCGTGAAAATTAGAGGGCTTACACTTCTAATTAGATGTTGGAACTCCAGTTCCAGAAAAAAAAAAAGGTCTAGAAGTAGCATTCAGCTTGGCGTGTAACAAGTGTGGAGCTTTAGGGTTTTCTTTCTTCTTTGTTTTTGTTAAATGAGTGACAAGTGGAGAGCAAAATTGGGAGTTATCTATCTTAGATAGGGTCGATTTTCTTGATGACTTAGCAGATGCTGATATGATGTTTTAGCTGGTCCTCATGGCAAACCGCAATGTCATGCGGCATTTGTTTTTGCATTAATATGTGATCAAAGCTTCTAGACATGGTGCTGTGTGTACAAAGAAATACCTTTGCCAAAACCGTTTATTCTGTAATTTCATTACATTGTTTAACTTCAGATACCCAGAGACCTTGGACCTCAGTTATTTGTAACAAAACCTGTTTGTTCCGTAACTCTATGTAGTTGAAAACCTAGTGGAGGCCATTTGCGTGCTGAAACTACCAACTGGATCTCTATCTCTCTCACATACCTGTGGACTTTTGTAAACTAGATTTTAATTTTTGCTAATTGCGAAAATGCATTGCTCTTGATACTTAATTGAACTAATAAGGGAAACCAGGAAGATCTTTTTATATTTAGTTATTTACCGATGGACTCTGATTTAGTTGTTAGCCAGTTATTTAATGCTAGAGTTCAAATGAAAAAACCTCGATATTAATTTTTGTTTGAATCTACAGTTGAACGGTTGACTTTTGAAGAGTTCTTCAACCACTCATTTCTGTTCCAGAAGCAACCAGATGGTTCTTTGAGGTAATTTTGAGGGACAAACTTTTGTCATCAGAACTTATGCATTAGAACCTTCTATTCATGACTTTGACTACAAAATTCTTTCAATGTGCAGAAGTAGGAAGTTTTCAGGAACCATGGATAGTTTTCGTTCATCAGAGTCTGATCCCTTGAAGAACATAGAGGAATCGGTTAATGATGATTGTCTTCCCTTTTTTCTTGATGACGACTGTTCAGTTAGGAGTCCGTCCTTTTCAAATAGGAGGACCTCGACACAGTCGAGTAAGGGATTAACTGATCCAAAGATTGATAAGAGAGAATCGCCATCCGCTGCTTTTAGTTACACAGATCGAAATTCAGGTGGCAGTAGTAGCAGCAACATGAAGATGCAGAATGATAGCTTTAGGCCTGACACTTATAGTAATTCTGATGCAAAACCAAATGATTCTTTGGTGGACCAAAGACCAATGAACGCTCACTCGAGAGGTATGTTCCTTTTCTCTCTTTATTTTCAGTTATGAAAGCTAAAGATTGTCTCTGAAGTATATCTTCTAATTCACAGTTGCGGACTCAATGGAGTTAATTGATGACTATGTTCTAGTTCCTGGACCTCCTTTGGATGTCTCATCTTCCTCTCTTAATATTTCTAAGACGGGCCAGTTTCCATTCAAATCAGATAGTCCACCTCAGGCATCTCATGAAGTGGCTTTCCCATCAAGTGCCCCAGTGCCAATTGGTCTTTCAAGTAGGGGTAACATTTACCGAACTGGAAGCATTGGAAATCCTACCATTGCTCGAGGGACTTCATTTGAATCCATGGATAATGTAGATGCCTTAGAAAAGCCATCGTCTCACTGTATGACAAGAATTACGTCATTGCAACAGTTTGCGTGTATCATCAAGCAATTAGTGAATGAAAAGGCAAGTTATAACTCAATCCCTGGATTCTGCCTTTTATAGTAGATGAGTACTTGATTGACCCTATTGACATGATCAGTTTGCATCTATTAAGTAGTAGAATGGTGGAGATTGTGGAGTGAAATTTTGGTTTTGTCCAACTTCGTGGTGAAATGTACATTGTCTCCTGGTTTAGTTTTAAACATGGTAACTTTTTGGATTATGGTTCTTGTGCTGATCGCCCGTAAAAACTTTCTGGAAAGATGTCAGTTCTTGCAAATTACAGGAAAGTCTATACTGTTGTCTTTTTTTTTTTTTCAAAATTTCTATTAAATTTAAGCAAATTTTCACACAAATTCAGGATACCTTATATTCTTTTTTTTTTCTCTTTTCAATCTTTGGGGCAGACAAACTAAATCTTTGCTCATCTACTTTTTTTTTTTAAATATATATATATGATGATATAAGTTAATTCTTGCTAGAAATAGGGTCACAAGATGTCAACAAGCTCCAGAACTTAAATTGAGAAGTAATAAAATACAAGGCTCCATAACTTAAATTGAGAAGTAATAAAATACAAGGATTCTAACTACACAAGAAGGGGGAAACAGATAATAAGCCCTTTGGATTGGTTTAGTTGTGTGGCTTAGGATTGTGGTACTTGATTTCTCACATTATCAAAGCCAAAGGATCTTATATTTGATTCATCTAGATATTGGATCAGGTTTCCCCCTTGTCTATGAGATTAGTGAGCTATTTCATGAACCATAGTCTAGCCTAAGGTGCTGCTCTTTGCTGAAAAAATAATTTGAAACCTAGAGTGATCTTGCCTGTCATTATAGGAAGTAATAGAATGATAAAATATGATGCTAACACCTCCAATTTTGTTTCAGATGAACAAACAATTATTTAAAATAATAGGGGATTGAGGTAATGGCCAGGCTTTAGGATAGAAAACGCAACTCTAAATTTAAAAAATAAGTAACAACAGAGTTGGATAAAGGTTTGTAGTATTTATCAGTTTCCAATGGTTAGGGAATGAAGGGGTCTTCTCCTTTTCAGCGTTTTGTGCACTTGTGCGGGGACTTGGGCCCAATTATCAATTAAAGTAATGTAACTGGATTCTTAGATTTCAACTTCATAAGAGGGTTTGTGAAATATGGGGGTTTGGCACCTTTTAATTCAGGGTTTGAGATTGAGACCGAAACCTACCCTATTTTGGTACCCAACTGGGAGCTAAAACTCAGCCATGCTTGACCTCATAAGTTATTAGTTCTTTGAGTTATCTGATGCACTGTTGTCAGGATTGCGTTTATCAATCTGCTACCTGTTGATTTAGTATTACTCTCATACTGATTACACCCACAAGAGAAATATTGCCTTCAGCATTTATTAAACTGCATTCGTGAAACTTTAGGCTTCAACATCTTTGTGTTAGTAAGTATGTCTTGAATCTACAAACAGATGGAGACGGGAAAGCATTTGGAAGCATTTTCGATCCAGCTTGTGATTCTTGCTATATGGAAACAAGCATTGCACATATGCCATGCAGAGGCTGCATCTGCTATGGAAGGAAGTCCCAGCCCAGTGACTACAAGATTTAGAAGGAGCTGCGACAAAAGGCATTGCAGTCCCAGTTTCGAAGTATGTACTGAAGCGTATAATACTTTAGGGCCAGAAGAGGTTTCTGCCCATATTGAGCGTGAATTTCTTCGGGAAGTGGAGCATGCTGAGGAACTTGCGAAGGTTATTGAACCAGGTCTGTCTTCTCTATATTTTCTTCTGATTTGGATTATTTCTTCGTCTTACTGTTGCTTTACTGCATCATGTCTCCTTCATGGCACAGTCGAATTCTATTATGATTATTCAATCTTTGTGTTGATTATCAAATAAAATAAAAAGACTTAAAAGATCTTGTCGTAGAATTCTACTTCTGAAAACGGTCTTTAACTTTAAACATTTGGTATTCTCGTTAATTCCCAATAGTGTCCTAAGGACCTAACTGAAGGGAAGAACAGGACAACAAATTATGCCAATGCATGTTCTTTGCTTTGTCAGTCACTAATGTACTTCATAACAGGACTCATTGTAATTTAGTATGCCCGGACATAATTAGGTTTGCCTATCTGCTAAATAGCAAGTACTCAACCTCATTTTTATCTGGCTATGAATTGAATGTGACAAAAAAGTGAGGTACATCTTTCTGGTTTTTTTAGTGTTTAACATAAGTAAGATGATTGCAGGAAGTACAGAAATGCCGGATGCGATGGAGGCAATATTTCAATTTGCTCTTGCTCTTGGCAGACATGGGGGTGTGAGTGTTCTTTCTTAATTTTTGTCCTGCCTGCTAATATCATGTGGTTGAACTAATGTCCTTTTTTAGGCCATCGATGCAGATCTACTAGTCGTGTTAACACTGTGTAATGCCGGTTATGAAATGTTTTCAAAGGTTGATTTACAAAATCTTAGGTGGCCATACATCATTGGTTTGTCTCTGCATCATGAAAACTGCATCAAATGATGTATGGCCAGGTAATTTTTATGTGCTAGTCTTTGCAAATGTCTGGTACCCCTAAGATTATCCTTATGTTCCATCTAAAAGATGCTGTATGTCATTGTTGAGTGTCCAGAACAGAATGATGCAATTGCCATGCCTTTGGATGACTGATTGCTCTTTTTCTTTCATAATGACTTGGTTAGAGCCCTTAACCTTATTGATCGGTCAATGCTATGGCTTGATTAAGCTGATGATTCATTAGTTAGAACTAAGTCTGTGCAGAGCAGGGGATGTATGTGATGTGATTCAATTGCAAGGCAGCCTAAGTTGCATGGCGTAGTCAGCAATTTGCTTCCAACGCATGAATCATCAAACATACTGTTATATTGCAGTTGCACTATGTAAAAGTTGTAAATTGAAATGTTAGCTCTAGCTGAGATATATAGTATTTTTCGGAAACTCATCAAATTGCCTTGAAATTTTCAATAAAGTCCGACACCAGTTCAAAGAGTACGTGTGATCTGATGTACGTGAATGTTGCTGTTTCAAATTGCAGGTCGATGAACTTATGGGTGATACAGAAACTGCAGAATCACTGTATTCAAAGGCAGTGCAGTTGTTTCTCTTTCTTCTAGTGGAGGCGTCATCGCTTATCCTCAATCCACCTTTCTCCCTCACTAACTCAGACCAATGTAGGCTTCGTAATTACATTTATATGCTTAGGAACAGGCAAATTCATTTAAGGTCAGGCATGGCTCTTCACAAAAGCGAAGACCAGCAATGCCCCACGTAGACAATGAAGAAGTTGCTTTACTTTCTCTCCCTAATAACTTTGCTCCTGTTACGACAGTGTAAAATAATTTCTGTACAGTTATTCTTCGTGTGACTGGGGGAAGTTGGCAGGAGAGGATTTGTAAATAGGGTGGAGGATGAAAAATTCTGAAAAGTTCTGTGCAGAAACGATCAAAATGCCTTCACTTGTTTTCATCGGAGGTGTTTCAGCCAGTCATCATATTCCTTGAAGATTCAGACAGTTTTGTAATTGCACATATTGCGATTCGACTTGTACCCGCTAAATTTCCACTAGACAATGATATAATCTGTTCTGTGCTCAATCTTTGGAATGTTGGACCCGATAAAAAGAGAGATCACTCGTTATCCTTTAGTTAACGAGGACTGAGCTTGGCTTACTTTTATGTCCTAGTCGTAAAAGATTAACAATACTTCCATGCATTTTCTCTGACGTTAGGCAAGACGGTGGTCGAGGGCCATTTCCCAGAGGCAAGAACTGACAAATTCTCGTAACTCTTACTCTATGCTCAATTATGTCAATTTATTTTGATGGGAAGCCGTTTGATTTCTTCTTGTGCGGGTCAGTGTTCTGCATACGATGAATGCATGCATGGTCTGTTACGTTGCAGTTTATATCAACCAGGAATTGCCTGCCAGTCCTATGCTGCTGCGACCGTTTCGTTTGAACTTCCAAGCGTTTTTGCGTCAGCTTCAGTTTATTTTAACAGCGGTGATCGTGATCAAGGTGAACGGTTATGGCGTGTGGCGGTCATGGATTACATACTCCGTCCTTGTCTTCATGCCCGAATCATGGCCTCAGTGGAGCTAGGACCGAGCCCCATTTCTAGCCTCAAAATGGGTCTTGCGTCGCGGCATTTGTGCCTCACCTTCCTCTAACCTTATCCGAAACAAACACTTAAGTTACCAATGATGCAAAAGGCCTTCATGTCACAACGTATGTAAAACCAAATGGGTTATGGCCCATTTAGGAATATCTCAAGAAGTGTTTCAACGAGATGAGCGAGATGCAAGATTGCTAGGTGTCTAATTATATATTAGGATATCTACTTTCCTCTCCTGACATTCGTCAAAATTTTCCTTTGGTTTTCTTTCTTACACTTAGCATGAAGAGAGAATTTTATTTATTCCTCTGAATGGACAAAAACAAAACCCATCGAATGTGTGTACTTAGCTAGAGACCCAATTCATGGTTTAATTTGTTTGTTCCTTCCAAAGTTAAGACCATGAAGGCCTAACAATCCTAAAAAGAAAATGAAAGGGAAGTAAAGAGAAAGATCAAAACGAAATTTCTCTTTTTTCTTGTTCTACCATGAACAAAGTCATATGTACTCGTAATCCTATGTTTCCAGATGATTATGTATATGTAGACCAAGTGAACCATACCTTGCAAAAAAAATTATGATGAAACATGAGATTTTCTATGATGATATAAGAGTTTGAATGCAAAGGAGCTGTAACTAGGTTCAAACCTCCGTCACAATCATGTAAATCTTAGATAAAATCACAATGAACGATTTTTTGATAACTCAAACCTACAACATTATACCGTCCACAAATCAGCGAGTTCATGATTGAATAGAGGAAAATTACTGACGTTTAAACATGGGTTTGCTCAAAAAGATATCTTTTATTAGTACTAGTTCACATGACGTTGTGATTCAAAAGGATACCATAGATAAGCTAATTAATTCTTTTGGAAACTTCGCAAAAAAAATGGTATGTAAAGGAGAGATGATGACATGTTGAGAGAGAGAGAGAGAGAGAGAGAGAGAGAGAGAGAGAGAGAGAGAGAGAGAGAGAGAGAGTTAACAAATGTTAACTTACAAAGGGTGTGATTTAGGCAAAAGGGCATGGAAATAGTTCCACCCAGGTAACTATTAATTTTCTAAGTGTGTAGTATCGGAGCATATGGGGAAACTGCTCAACCCATACTTCTTATTAATATTATTAGTGTTATTATATTGGAACCCAAGGTGATAATAAAGCAATTGAAGCAAACCCTAAATATGCAAGTTACAGAAAAGTTTAAGCTTTGCGTAAGATTTATAATAAAGTGGACCAAGACGACTCTCTAGATGTTGAGTTTCAACTATGTCAATGATTTGACATGGCATCGACATCGGATGCATTTGGGCTATTACGGTGATAGATAAATTTCACATAATTATAAACTAGCACGAGTTCTAAAGCCGTTTGGGCCTCAGTGAGCCATGGCTAGAGTGGACAATATTATGCTGGCAGTAGGCAGAATGGTCCTTACCTACCTTAAGTAGTATCGGATTCAGGATATAAAATGTTCGATTTTAAAATGGTCTCTGAAGCTACATCAATCATGTTTGCGTTGTTATAGTGGTAAATAAATTTTGTGCAATCTTAACATAGCACGGCTTGTTTCAAAGCCGTGCGAGTGCAATTGAGCTCATAATCAAAGTGGACAATATCGTATTGGCAGCAGGCCTGAGTAGAAATGAGGCACATAATTAATGACTCCTAGACAAGAAATGCGGCATACAACTTTCAGCTACACGCGCCATTTCGAGTTACAATTACAACCGGGGAAAAGCTCTATCTGAACCAAAGCATACTTTTTCTAGGGCAGCTATTCGTATGGTCATATTGATAAGAAATGTAGACCATTGAAAAGTAATGTTGAGTATAGATGCTACGTTGGTCAAAAAAACAACCAAACTACACCTGTTCTAGGGCAACCTTTCCTATTTTATAATTGATAAAATACAGACCATTCGAAACATAATGTTGATTACTGATTTTTTTTTATTTGTTCTACTCTAACTCTCAACTCACTCTCAGACTTTTGCCCTGCCTCTTATAGGGTGTGAGAGTTGAAACTCACTTCTGAAACTACACGTCTCCACCCCTAGCCTCCCTTGAGAAAGTAGGGAATCGAACTCCCCACCTCCCCCTTATCAAGTAGGAAGGATAGCCATTGGAGCAAACCTCAGTAGTTGATTACTGATCTTGCGTTGGTCAAAAAGAAAACCTATACAAAATATTTAAGTACAAATTGAACAGAGCCTGTTTGTTAAGGTGGTTTATTTACTTCATCATTAAATGATTAAAATAGTTGATAGCATTGTATTAATCAATTTAATCGTAACTTTCAATTTATTACACTGTCAAGTACACTAGGCTACGATTTTAAGGCAAATCTGGATTTTCATTTTTCGATTAGTTGGTGTAGAATATGCTAACACGTCCTGATAAAATACTAATTGTGAAAATAATAGGAAAAAGTACCAAGAAAATCCTAAATATATTGCATTTGTGTCAATTCAGTCCTAAAACCTTTTTAGAATTTGCCAATATAGTCCATCTAGCCAATTTTGACCGAAAATCACTAACATGGACGCTAGACGTCCTATGTGATATAATTGACGCTAATGTGAATAATTTTTTTTATTTTTTAAAAATTTTCTGAATTTTTTATTACTTTTTTTGTTCTTTTCTTTTCTTTCCTTTCTTTTTTTTTTCCCGACCGTGGACCGGTGTCCGACGAGGTTTAGGCGAGGGCCTCCGCGCCCTCTATAGGCTACAATTTCACCTACTCTCACAGGGTTACTCTCTGTATCTTGAGATCAAGAGACTTGGTCAACCAACCGAGTTTCGTGTA
This sequence comes from Syzygium jambos, assembly GCA_031216235.1. Classification (NCBI taxonomy): domain Eukaryota; kingdom Viridiplantae; phylum Streptophyta; class Magnoliopsida; order Myrtales; family Myrtaceae; genus Syzygium; species Syzygium jambos. The sequence goes on from CM062230.1 coordinate 28,431,854, forward strand.
TTAAGATGTCGTCTCCTTCATGTGAAGGATCTTGGAGGGTTGGGAAACTTACAGACAAGGGGAATTTCGAGAGAAAAGTGACGATTTGTTAAATAAGTCTAAGAAGTTGACTGATGCGGGATGCAACTTGGGTTTTAACGTGAAAACACAGCATTCAAGCTTTGCATAGTCAAATATAGAAAAGGCAAAGCGGCATAATATAATGATATTGAAATGATGACGAGGGTTTTTATGGTAACTTTGACAAAGACAATTTTTTGCGATTTCTCGACGTGTTTTGAAAAGTGCAAGAATAAAATATGACCATACACTTTTTGAGGTGCAACCTGTGAATCACCTTATCAATTCAATTGAGATTACTTCGGGTGTCAATTAACTCCCAAGGGATGCAAAAGTGACTATTGATGAGTTTAAGATATTGAACATAATGATAGAAATAGAATTGTGGAAGCAATTCGAGTTTGAGGTAATGTTTTGAAAACCGTACCAGTGGCTATATCGGACAAGCCAACCGTACGCGGTTCGACCGGCTCAGAAGGTTGAACCGGACGGTTCATGTGTAAAGTATTGTATATAAATAAAACACATAATTTGCAAAAGTTGTGCCTGTTGAAGATCTTAGAGGTTCACTGCAAATGCCCTTTTGGCAAGATGAAAGTAGACACTCTTTTATTTTGGAGAAAAGCAACTATGCGACAAAAAGTTTATTGTTTTGCCATTATATCGACAAAAGGAGTCCTGACTTAATTGGTCGAGTGCATGGAGATTTTTAATTTGTTGGATCCGGTTTAATCGGGTGCCTACTTGACAGATGACCAAGTCAAAAGTCGTTTTTAATGAGTTTGATATTCCAACGGTAGCAGTACAAGGGGCATTTTTTACCTAAAAAATCACAATTTTCCTATTTTAGCATATTTCGAGCTAATAGACTCACTAGAGAAAATATTTTATAGTTTTACAAAATTCATCTTAGGTAGGTAACCTCTATACCTACATATTTGGGAAAATTGCACCAATAATCATATACATTTCGCTTAATGTGCAATCAAGTCCTAAAATTTGAAAAAGTGCAATCACGTCCTTCCGAATAAACGCTCACCCAATTTTACTAACGTGCCACAACAAAATCCACCATTGCTTTTTTTTTTAAAATATTTTTTTCAAATTCTTCTTGATAGGGAATATGAAGCAATGGGACTTGACTTAATGGTCTTTTAAGGCGCAAAATAAGCCTGTACTAACTGAGATTAATTTTGCTTCTCACCTGTGCAGATGAACAGAGGTGTTATCTTTTTTGGCCTCCAAAAAACTTTCTCATCTAAGCTGAGTTTTTCGCAAGACCCAAAATATATATATATGATACGTGTGAATTTGCCTCCCCTGAAATAATTATTTAACATGAACGATTGATTCAAGCTAAGTCATGGATTAAGTCTATCATACTTGCTCTTTGGTTATTACATGCTAGCTGGTGTCAATGATTCCAACATCAATCGGCACGTTTGAACAAGATCATTCAACAAATCTATAAAAGACATAAAATAACACGAATTTCTAACATACAAAAAACATAGTGCTTTAGCCACAATTATAAAACTCAATCACGCCACGTGAACATGAATTGTCAGTCCATCACAGTCGATTGCGGTTGCGATGATACTTAACCCTGATTATACTCCAAGATTAATCTTTTCCACGCGCGGCCGTCATGACAACTTGCGATTGCGACTTGGCTTTTGGTTATTACGGATTTCTCAGCCAGTCGGGCGCAATTTGGCCACGCTACGGTTGCAATAATTGACTGACCGAAAGAAGATTAATTTTACATTGACTTTCATAATTGTTTTAATTTAATTTCTAATCCTCGACGTGATCCGTGGAGAGTTGGTGAGCTGAATATTCTCACCGTCTCTTTGATTTTAGGTTCTACCCCATATAGTTGAGACTAGCGCAATACGTACTTTAAGGAAATTTGCTATTTCTCAAGTTTGTCGTGTGGAAAACACGTAATCGACGCGTTGGTTAAGAACCCTTTTAAAGAAAGTGTGCAATTTTCTAATAAAACATACATCTTATGTTGTGCAATCGATGCATTTAAAATTAAAACAGTACCTATTAGGTATACTTAATAAATATCCCGAGACTCGGTAACGACCCTTTTAAAATTAGATTCGAGTACTTGATTTCTAACTGTTTAAGAAATTGGTGAATGTATAAAGATATAAGCAGGGGTGTGCAGATTTCAGGGGGGATCGGGTACTGCCCAACCCTAGAACTTTGTAAGCACTTGATCCAGATTTTAGGGTGGATAAGCTCTTGAAACCACCCTGAAGTATGTGTTCCAAGTTCCCCTCAACTAGTATTTTTCCAAAGGAAAATTTTATTAGAAAAATATCGTCGCACTAGCTATCATCACATTGTACATTCAACACAAAACTTATGGATTACATGACAAAATACGTATTCGTGTTTAGTAGTCATATGATTTAAAGGGATAATAACATCGATGGTAAAAGCAAAAGACAAAAAAATAGATCAATTTCCACCCATTGTTTAAATCTACGAGTTTACATGAATGCCTATATAACTGTACCAAGAGGATGAATTAAATTATTAATTTTTCTAAGTCAATTAAAGATTGTCGACAACTCAAGTTTCCATGCTTTTTAAGGGTGAAAGTTTTGTAAAGAAAAAGAGAAAGTCATGAATAATTAAGTACGCGTATATTTCATTAAAAATATTATATAAGTTAAACTTGTACCTTTCTATGGTATATGTGGCGCAGGGTGCAAGGCGGGTACAGAGCGATATGACCTTTATCCTAAGCTCCCCAGTTGCGAAATTTTAGAACTTGTAACACATCCCGCGAGCTCCATATCTACCGTGAAACCTACCTGTCCAATGTGTCCATGCCGATTCTACATGGTCTATAAGTTCCACAAATTCTCGTGCACACCCCTAGATATATGTAGGGATGAAAATAAACTGGGCTTTTATGATTTTTTTTTAAGCAACCTGCAGGAGATAATCCCAATGGTTAAGTGTAATTGTTTCAATAGCCTGCTTCTTTTCCCTTGCTAATAATCCCATTGCGCCTCTGCAGCCACGTCATGATGATGATGGGTTCTTCAATCGTAGCTGTTGGCCCAAGGTCAATCAAAGTAATTAATCGTGTAAACCAAAATTTTATCCTATGCCTCCACTTATTTGGCCTTTTAACGGTTTATACTTGACTATGCAATGCCATTCATATAGTATTTGATCAAATACCGTAATGTAAGGATGTACCCCAGTTAGGCCAAAGTCATTGACCATTATATCTCTCCATATATATTATATATATGTTTGTGATTGACGCGCAACGAAACAATGCTAGAACTCTCTGTCCATTTGTATCCCAAACTCACATATAGTTTTCTCTAACTTATATGTGAAGTCCCAACCAAATTAATTTGATTTCCCAACACTCCAGCGATGAAACACGAAGCCATCACATTTTCGAGGTTTTCTATCTTCCCACTCATTATCTTCTCCGTGTGTTTTTCCTTCGCAAGCTCAAACATTTTGCTATCGGTTGAAGAACATGACTCGCACTCCCTAACTTCCCCGGATAAGACCTTCACATGTGGCTTCTACGGCCTTGGAAGCAATGCTTACTGGTTCTCAATCTGGTTCACCTACTCCTCGGACAGGACTGTCGTTTGGACGGCCAACCGGGACAAGCCCGTGAATGGCCAAGGCTCTAAGGTCACGCTCCGGGGCACCGGCTCGTTGGTCCTGACCGATGTGGACGGTTCTGTGGTCTGGGAGACCCACACGACTTCCCCCGACGCCCCTTCGCTAGAGCTCTGGAATACGGGCAATCTTGTGCTGTTGCGTCCTGATGGGAGAATTATATGGCAAAGCTTTGATTATCCAACCGATACTCTGCTGCCAAAGCAGCTCCTCACTAAGAGCAAGAAATTGGTGTCATCTCTAAAAGGAGGAGCATTTTACTCTGGCTACTTCAATCTGTACTTCGACAATGACAACGTGCTGAGGTTGATGTATGATGGACCGGACATATCGAGCCTCTATTGGCCTGACCCGCGCTGCATCATGTCCACGAACGAGAGAACGAATGACAACAGCAGCCGGGTCGCAGTCCTAGACGAGACAGGCCATTTTCAATCGAGCGACTGGTTTCAGTTCAATGCTTCCGACCGAGGCCTGGGGATCAAACGGCGGCTGACATTGGGCCACGATGGGAACCTGAGGCTGTACAGCTTGGATGACCAGTCAGGGTCGTGGGCAGTGACGTGGCAGGCGCTTCCGTCACAGTGCATGGTGCATGGGATATGTGGGAGGAATGGGATTTGTGTGCACACCCCTGAGCCCAAGTGCACATGCCCTCCTGGTTACGAGATGAAAGAGCCTAGTAACTGGAACAAAGGTTGCAAGCCCAAGTTCAATTTCACTTGCTGCCCCAAGTCTCCGGACGTGAAGTTCGTGGCGCTTCCCAACACGGACTACAGCGGGTTCAGTGCCGTCAAAAGCAACAATGCCTCATTCAATTCCTGCAGGCAGGCCTGTTTGGATGACTGCAGCTGCTTGGGCTTCATCTACTGGGAATCAAAAAGGTGGTGCTCGACGAAGAGCTCGCTCTTTAACGGCTACCAGGTCCCGTCTTTTAATGGAACTTTACATCTGAAATTGCCCGTCTCCATGGTGGCATCCTTGGAGCCGATTCGCAACGGCAGCGATCCCGAGTGCTCCAGGGCCGGAGACCAATTATTCGTAGGTTCATCTAAGTTGTATGACACTAAGGGCAAGAGGGTGAAATGGGCCTACCTCTATGGGTTCGCATCGGCGTTTGGGGTGGTCGAAATCCTCGTCTTTTTCTCGGGCTGGTGGATTCTCTTCAGGAAGGGTAATGTGCAGAGCATAGTGGAAGACGGGTACCACGCAATAACGAGCCAGTTCAGGAGGTTCAGCTATGAGGAGCTCAAGAGCGCGACCCGGAACTTCAAGGGAGAGATAGGGAGGGGAGCGTCAGGACTGGTGTACAAGGGCATTTTAGCAGACGAAAGGGTCGTGGCCGTGAAGAGACTCGGAGATGTGTACCATGAGGAGGAGGTCTTCTGGGCTGAAGTCAGAACAATTGGGAAGATAAATCACATGAACCTGGTGAGGATGTGGGGGTTCTGTTGTGAGGGCAAGCGCAAGCTCTTGGTCTATGAATATGTGGAGAATCAGTCCCTGGACAAGCACTTGTTCTCAGGGGACGTCATTGAGTGGAGCGATCGATTCAGGATCGCACTCGGCACGGCCAAAGGCCTGGCCTACCTGCACCACGAGTGCCTCGAGTGGGTCATCCACTGCGATGTGAAGCCAGAGAACATCCTCTTGGACAAGACATTCGAGCCCAAGATTGCGGACTTTGGGCTGGCGAAACTGCTCCAGAGGGATGGTGCGAATTTGCAGTTTTCGCGCATAAGGGGCACGAAGGGCTACCTGGCGCCCGAGTGGACCCTGAACCTCCCAATCACGGCGAAGGTCGACGTGTACAGTTACGGGGTAATGGTCCTGGAGATAGTGAGGGGGATTCGGCTCTCGAATTGGGTCATGAAGAAAGCGGAGAATGAGGAGCAGGAGGCCGAACTGACGGTCTTCGTCCGGGAGATGAAGAGGAGGTATCAATGTGGAGAGGATTTGGGGATAGAGGATTTGGTGGACAAGAGACTGAAAGGGCAATACAGCCGGAAGCAGGCAGGAGTGCTTGTTGAGATTGGTGTGACATGTCTGGAGGAGGACAGGAACAAGAGACCAAGCATGGATTCAATAGTAAACCAACTGCTAGAATTTGATGATGAAACAAAATTGCCTAAGCCAGATAATGAAGATTAGGCCTCTTGCTGATGCTTTTGGTAACATGAAAGATTCGATATCCAATATTTCGCCTTGTTTGCTTAGCTTTAAGGATGGTTCATCATACTGTTATGTAATAAATTCATCTCATTCTATTTCTATCTGAAAATAAAAAGGACATTACTCAACCTGATCCTGCGAGAAGAATTTCCATTAAAGTAAAAGATGGCTTAGTTCAAGTCTCGAATGTGGTTTAGGTCAAGTTTGCTTGATTTAATTCAAGTCAAGAAGTCAAAGAATACCTAAAGGCAGGCCACTGGAGAGGAAGAAATAATGGTTATTGATCTGCATATATTGACAAGGCGTCAGAGCAAGATGCTAAGGTCTCCTCTCACTCTGCACTAAATTATTGTTAGGACAATCTAAATCCATTGGTTAATTCGGAATTTCGGAGGCACGGTCAAAAGGGATGATTCATTTTCTGCATCTGTTGAACCTTGCAATGCTTTTTGAAGCATGCTCGAGTGCATATGAACGAAACAAAGAAACTTGACAAATTGATTGGATATTTCAACGGGGGGGCCACATGGGGGGGGGCCACATGCAAGCACCTCATTTTCAGTCAATTAATCATTTATTTCAAATTTTGTGGCGTATGTATTTTGAGTTTTCTTTTTTAATCTTAAACACTTGAAATTTTCATAATATATGAACGTTGACATGAAAATTTGTTTCGAAATGGCTCCATGACTGGCAAGCGCGATGCTACATCTCAATCAAACGTTTTTTTGCCTTCAACATGAAGTTCAACTTCTACCTTTTGATGTTTTGCCTATGTCCCTATATGTCCATTTCCAATTTCATTTATAACATCTGTCTTTAATATATTTCGGTTGAGCAAATACACGATACTCTTCGAGTAAATTTTTCGATCCAGCCATTTCATGATTATGTGACGAGGCTTTTGAAATATTCTCCCAGCTCAAGAAATCCGATGGTTGTTCATTGGCGAGGCCCAATGTGAAAAGTTGGAGCGCCATCATTGATGCATTTGCTTCTGCGGAGGAGGGAGAGTCTTTGGAACTCTACAGACAAATGCAGCTTGCCAATGTCACGGGGAATGCTGCAACCGTCTCCAGTGCACCATCAGTTTGTGCAGAGTTGGCGGCACTCAACCTTGGTTGGGAAGTCCACGGACATGTGGTTTGGGCTTTCATGAATCATAACCTCCCGGTGGCAAACAGCTCAATCACAATGTACATGAGATGTGGATGCCTTAATGAGGAGAGCCCGGGGTTCACGAAACTTGATGTGAAGTAATTAGTCGTTGGAACTCAATGATTGCAGGGTGTAAAATACATGGTTTAGTTAAAGATGCAGAGAGATATTACGATGGAATGGTCGAAACTGGAATTAAGCCAGATGAGGTCACTTTTGTTGCTGTTCTTTCTGCTTGTGGTCATGCAGGGCTTGTTGTTGATGGTCTTTAACTTTATGATCGAATGACTGAAGAGTTTGGAATTGAGCTGCAGATGGAACACTGTGCATGTCTTGTTGATCTGATGATCCGATCCGGTTCCCTGGAGGTTGCTACAGAGATAGTAAAAGCCATGCCATTCACACCTAATGCTTGTATTTGGGGAGCTCTTCTTAATGCTCGTAGGATGTTTAGAGACACAGATTTTGCAGAGGCAACAGCCTCACACATTTTCAATCAGAACTCAGAAACTACGGGAAGCTATATGCTTCTCTCTAACATGTATGTTGCAAATGGCCAGTGGGAAGATTCTGTAAGAGTGCGGATTTCTGCCAAGTAGAAGGGTTTGAAGAAAGTCCCAGGCCAGAGTTGGACTTTCTTTTGTTTTTTTTGGTCAGAGGCCAGAGTTGGATTGAGTTCAATAAAAAAGTCTATGCTTTCGTCTGGGAGCGCCTTGCAGTTGGGTATGGAGGATGTTTATGGTGTTCTTGAAGAAATGACACTTAAAATGCAAACTGAAGATATTATACCTGCGATATTACTAAAGACAAGTAGCAATACAAAGCTGAGAATGCTTAATTAGTCTCTCTTCATGGAATTGCTAATTTTCTTCACCCATATGGCCAGTAGACTATTGGAAATTCTCTGGAGTCTTGAACAGATTCAGCTGGCAGATGAAAAAAAGGGTTTCAGCAACTAAATTCTACTCATTGTTTAGATGCTTCTCATAACTTGCAGTGATTGGTTTGTGGAAAAGATTTCTCTGTACCATGCTGACTGGGCATATTGTTTTGTTATCGTGCAATGCCACTGTTATTGACCCTTCAAATCTAATTGAAAGTTTCAGCCATATTTCTGCCTCATATTTTGGCGCGTTATGCATATCTTTAAGTACGAACTCTTGGAGGTATAAATTGCTTTAGCAGTGAGGACGGGGATTCACATCCAGTTTAAACAGCACATCCTCAACCTAGGTTGCTTTGCAGCGCAATGAGCACAAGCATTAGGTGCCCTTGGGAATGCGGTTAACACAAAAGACTGAAAAGAAATATCCTCAACTGATATCCTCAATTAGCTTCTTACATCTCCAGTTGCCTTCATGCGGTTGCTCAATGAGATCTTTAAAGACATTGCCTGCGCCCATCTCAATATATACCTTTGGCCAGCCTTTCTTTTTAACTAGTAGTACACCTTTCCAAACATCATGAAGTTCAACCTCTTCAGCAAAGAGAGCAGGCATGATGATTCCCCTACACCCAACAAGATTTCCATCGCTATCATAACAAGCAATTCCAGCAGAGGCCTTATGTGTCTCTTGTACAAACGAACCATCACAAATTTGTTTTCATGTCCAGGTTTAGACCGGCCCTCCTCACACTGCCCTTCATCTGGAGTACTCTTCACAGCCTTACTAGGCTCTTGTACTCCCACAATGCATGATTGATCTGCCCATTAACACTCACGCGTAGGGGCTATATGATAAAAGACAGTATAATCAATCTTCTTCAACAAACCCCTCACCTCAGTCTTAATCAACTTGTTATCAACTTGTTGTAGCAGCCATCTATCAAAAGAAGTCATTGGGACTTATCAATCATAATTTTAGCTGCTGCAAACCACGCAGACCTCCACCATTCACAGCAAAGTAGAAAATGTTCCACTGATTTTGTCTCCCCAGAGAGAATGCAGTCTGGAGATTGCTTAATCCTTCTTTTGTATAAATTTTCCCCTGTTGCCACTGCCCCAGAGCACATCTTCCCAATAAAAGATGTTCCATTTTTGGCTGGCTAACCAAGTTCCATTCCAATTTCCATAATCTACTTTCCACTTTGCTAGAACTCGAAGCTTTAGCCACTTCAACTTTCTGTAACTGCTACTTCAAAGCCACTTGATGAGCAGATTTCATGGTGAAGGAACCATTCATGTTCCACGGCCAGAATAATTTGTCACTCTCCTGGCTCGAATAAATGGGGACTTTGGAAAGTAGCTTTATTCCCCTCCGACAGATCGGCTCAATGCTTTTCAGTTTCTATTCCTTTGTTTCCCCATCAATTAGTTGAGCTACCTTCGTATCTCCATCTGCCTCCTCATCAGTTTTAGGATGGAGTTGGAAGTTCCAGGTATCACTAATCCACTTGTCAGATCAGACAGAAATAGATTCTCCATTAGCAACTTGCCGTAAATCACCTTCTTTCGGAAGTGATCTTCCCTCCAGGATGCTCCTCCATGCCCAAGATGCCTTGCCTCCTTTAAATGCTTCCTAGAAAGACCAATGAGAGACATACAAGACTTTAAGTAATCGAACGCGCAGGTCCTTTGGGCAATGTATAGTTCTCAATGTCACTTTGGCTAGGAGAGTAGTATTAAAGTTCATTATGTCTCTAAACCCTATACCCCATAAGCCTTAGAAATAACTAACTTGTTCCAACACTTCCAATGTACTCTTCTTTCATCTTATTTCTGCCCCCACCATAATTAGCAATAGCTGCGTCCAACCCCTCACGCCACTTTTTAGGGAACTCAAAACAGGCGATAGAATATGTTGCAACTGCATAGGCAACTGCCTTTATCAAGATCTCTCTTCCAACATCAGATAGAAATATTGCTTTCCACCCTTCATCCTCTGGATTTTACGGTCTTCAAGGCCTCTGTTATGGACCTACCCAGATAGTAGGTAGACCCAAATATACCTGGGTACGGCGCCTTAGCTACTCCCAAGTCTGCACTGAGATCCTTTCTCATCAGTGAAAAATAGGTGTGTTAGCTCAGGACTGTCCCTTTTCAGTCAAATTCCCTGCAATGTGCCTGTTTGTACAGATTTTACAAGTAAATGAGAGAGTACATCAGCAATAAGTATGAAAAGATAGGGGGAAAGGGGATCTCCTTGTCTAATACCTCCACTAGGAATGACTTTCCCAGACCTTTTCCCATTATTTATCAATTCATAGGAGACAAATCTAGCACCAGTCCCGATCCAGTCAATCTACACCCTATCACAGCTCAGCTGAAACATAACATACTTCAAGAAATTCCATTCAACTCTATCATAGGCACTAATCATATGTAATTTCAGTGCACACAATCTTTCCCCTTCTTCTTTAGTTTCATATGCTGAAATACCTCCTGTGCCATAATGATGTCAGCATGGATGAGTCTTCCTTCAATTTTATTCTAATATGACTAAATGAAGCAACTATTTAATTCTATCAACTCGAATTTTAGATATTGTTTTATAGAGAAAATTGCATAAACTAATAGACCTAATATGAGAGATGTCTACAGGATTTGACATTTTTTTAATAAGGACGACTGAAGTATCATTCAAGGATGAAGGAAGGACACCTGCATCAAAGGAATTCCTCGCTGCTGTGGTGACAAAGGGCCCAAGAACATTCCAATACTTGTGGTAAAGAAGCCCGGATAACCATCAAGTCCTGGTACCTTGAGAGAGCCAAGCTGAAAAGTGGCAGTTTTCACCTCATTGCTAGTTACACACTGCAGTGTAGCTGAATTCATCTCCCCAGTAACTAAAGAAGAAATCTATCCCTCTAAGACTATCCCAATTCACTCCATAACTTTTAAAAAGATCATAGTAAAAGCTTTCAAACACAGCAATGACCTCCAATTCTTTTTGCATTCATCTAGATTGATCCACGTTTACTCTTAGATTTTAGTGGTTTGATGAAAAAACTTGATCTTTCTATTACCAAAAGTGAGCCAATTAACCCGTGATCTCTAATGCCAGTGCATTTCCTCCATTCTCCAGTTATCAACCAGTTCTTGCATAATCTCTCCCTCCATCTTGTCATCATCAGTGGAGCCCTCCTCCAGTACTTCAGCTAATTTCTTTTTCAGTTCCTCTTTTCCTCCAGCTATAAGGGCAGTCGTTTTTACTCCACTTAAGTAAAGCATGCTGGCATTTGACAAGTTTGGCCTGCACGGCATTAAAATTTTTGGCTTCGAGCAGGTAATTCCTGGCTTTAGTAAAAGATAGATAATTATAAGTACAAGATAGATAATTAACAATTTATATCATCCCTAAACATAAATAGCGAGTTCATATATATTATAGGATTTTTTGTGTGCATGTAAGTAGGGCCATTTTCTCAAAGATGTACTAAAGTGGACATCGTCTCAAATGAGGGTATTAATTGGCCAATTTAATCTCAAATAATGTCCCGAGCTCAATAATCAGCTAAATCTTTGCCGGCAGGCTTATTCCAGCAGCAACATCAGGGTCAGTTTTGTCCAAATTTTTCTGTTTTGACCCAATTTGAAGAAGCCCTAATTGAAGCTACATTTCGTGCTAACCAATTAAATAAATGGCAAAAACCCTAACAACCAAAAAGCCCCAAATTGAATTCTTATTGAAGATAGGGTTCTTCAAGGGTTTTCTATCTCTCTTGCTATGCCGACGTCTCGATCTCCCGACACCAAATTTCTGCTCGCCCTCTTCAAGTCCCTTGTTGCGAGCTCTATCCTCAGCTGGAGGGGCATCCATCTAAATTTCAGTGTCCTCATTTTTTATCATTTTGATTTTGTAAGTTTGTTATATATTGGATTCGGTGTCGATGAGTTACGTGTTTGTGTCTTAAACGTGCATAGTGAATGCCTAATCTCCTTAGAAGAGATTTGTACTACTCGCTGGGTTATGGTTGCCGATTCCATTCGTCTTACATGTTTTTCAGGTTCCTCGGTTGGCAGCAAATAGAACAAGAGCATTCATGTTATCGCCAGGGCATTTTTAATAGGAGGAATTTTGGGCATGAACTTAGTTAGTTATATATTTCTAAGCTATATATGATTGAACCGAGTTTTTTGGATTTAATTATTAGTTAAAAGTGTACCTATTCTTTTATATGGATTATAGAAACTCTAATGTTATAACTAACCTGCTGATTTATCATACATACATACATACATACATACATACATATATATGAAGATATATATTTTAATAATAGGTTGTTGGCTTCTGTTTGAGGTTGCATCCTTCCAATGGAAAAGCGATCGTGCCATTCTCCCATTCTTGTTGGTTTCGGGGTGTGACAGTCGGGAGGAATTTAGGAAGAGATGTGAGGGTTATTCAACAAAAAGAGTTCTAACTTGGTTGGTTGAGTGCATGGAGAGTGCTATATCATCGTATTAATAGAATATATCATAAAACCATCATACCGCTGGAACATCAAACCAGTCAAAAATCGATTTTGACCTGATTCAATCCTCAAACAGGTGCCTGATTGAACTAGATCAACACATTAAAAACATAGATTTGAGGGGAGGGGGGGGGGTCCGATCTCAAAAATCACAAATTTACTATTTTTGCAATTTTGAGCTATCAGGCTCACTAAAGAAATTTTTTGTACTATTAGTACGAAACTCATCTTAGGTAGATAAATTTTGGACCTCTAAATTAGGGAAAATTTCGTCAACAGTCCTTAACGTTTCATTTAATATACAATTGAATCATAAAAGTTTGAAAAAAAATGTAATCGAGTCCTTCTAAAAGAATGCTCACCCAATATTTGCCCAACATGGCGGTGTTTAATATTTGTTAGTTTATGTGTGCTGATGTGGCGACTTCAGGTAAACCCGAAGTAGTAATCCCGTGACAATTTAGATCCTTCATTCTTGACTTTTCTGAAGCACATAGGGGTCGAGGTCACCGCTGCATTCTTAGGGGAACTGTCACAAAAGAAAGATTCGTGTTTGAGACCGAAATAAAGGGACAAAAGTCGCCCAAAAATTATTAACAAAACAAAGAGACTGAACACAGAAAATTTGGTTTTGGATGATTGGGACGTGATCTCTTTGGGGCCGCCAGGCAAAAGACGAAACGAAACGAAAGCCTGCCCACAGACCGTTCTGTCCATGCGAACATGAGAAGGTAGGTTTAGGTCATACCACATCGAGACACGCAATAAGGCATTTCCATGTTTTCAAATCGATCACCATAATTGTATTGTTGACTCGAGGGAGCGAACGTGAATGCATCAAAATGGTGGCGAGTGAAACCTTAGATGAAGAGAGAATATAAAAGAAGTTTACATTTCATAATATTCTAACTTCAAAGAGTGAGATGTGTAAATATTTCAGATGAGAAATTCATAAATTGCAGATTACATTTACTAAGAGCTATATCGAGTACCTTTGTCTCAATCACTTTGGCAATCAATTTCGTTCCATTTGCTATAGGAGCTACCTAATTTGGAAGATTCAGTATTGGGATTTACCTAAATTAACAAATTTAGATAAAACCACCCGCCTGGGTGGCGCTGCTAGAGCGCGCACTCTTCCTCTCGCAAAAGGTTGAGTGTTCGAATCTCGAGCGCCGCAGGATGACTTAACCGATGGTACGTGTGTGGTTGCTAGCACGTGTCGCCCCCAGGGTTTACTCTCCGGCTGTCGGCCGTACGGGGGTTCCTGGGTTATCAAAAAAAATTAAAAAAAAATTTGAGTGATACCTTCCCCACCTCCCTTCATGTTTTGCTTTCTGCCGTCCTTGTTTCAAGAAAATGAAGCGCACGTGGAATAAAGCAACCCTGTGCTCCTTCTTGATTGTGAATATGGAGCCGTGGGAATTGACTTCATGTTCTTTTAAGTCACAAAATAGATATTTAAATGGAATTGACATGAGTACAACGACAAAATCATCTGACAAACTCGAAAGCGACACGAATTGATTCGAATTTCCAACTTATAGATAAGTTTTATAAAACAAATTAACAAACAAATATGGTGCTTTTCAATCACAAGACTTGACACGTCTATAGAACCCAATTATAACAACTGAACATAAATTGCCGGCACACTTCAATCAATATTTGGCAGTTTATTCAAACGGGGGTTCGCATTCTACATTTCACGGACAAGGCACAACCAACACGCAAGGTCCTTAAAGTCTGCCCTTCACATACATTAGAGTTTCTTCTCGTGACGAGCAGATGAATGAATGATCATGTACCATAAGAGTGAGACAATCCCAAGAAGTTTTTTGCCTCAGGCTCGCTCACTCCCTGATAACATACCCCCATGAAGCGTACTCTAAGAAGCATTTTGTCAAACACATTGGGGCTATTGTAATTCCGGGCAGAGTTTTACACGAACCCAGCTCACATGGGCATCATGAAAACAGAAACTTGCAGAAGCGATCGCAGACACTCGTGCAGATCAATAGAAACTATTGCAATGACATGTAAGGTTCAAATGGTGCATGTTAAAGTCTCATGCAACAAGCAAGCGAATTCCTACAAATTGGCTACTATGTGGAGACTTTCAATCTCCACCTTCTCGAATTATTAGTTCTATTCGTAATATTGAGGATGCCCCTAAGCTTCTGTATTTCATTTGACAAATGATACTTATATTTTGCACCAAATAATAAAAAAAGACATTGTTTCCAGTCAATTTCCACGTTGGTCTATTTTTGGACCGTTGGAATAATCCCCAGATTGGTATTTTCAGATGTGGCCATTTTGACAAACTTGCGATTGCGACTTGGCTTTTCTTATTGCGATTTTCTCAGCCAATCGGACCCAACTCGAACCATTTACAAGGCCAGGACAACAATTGACTGACCCTAAGAAGATTATTTTGCATTGATTTTTATAATTTTCTTAATTTGATATCTAATCCTTGACCGTGATCCTTGACTAAATGCGGAAACTGGTTACTAATTTCTTTTGAAAGCGAATAGTATTGTTTTTCTGTGGAGAGTTGGCGAGTCCCACCGCACAACGTAAACATCAAGCAAATATCCTAATAGTTTAAAAAGAATCGTGTGAAAGACTGTCCTTGGGACAACAGTTAAGAACCATTTTAAAGAAAGTGAACAATTTTCTAGTGCACCGCGGTTATTATGTTATGTGTAATCGACACAATCAAAATCAAAACATTCCTTATTAGATATACTTAATAAGTATTTCAAGACTCTTTAACAAAGCCCTTTTTAAAAATTCACTCAAGTACTTTTTGATTTCTATTTGTTTAAGCAGCTAGCTGAAGGTAATGATGTAAGCAAGGGTGCACAGTTTCCCAATTTGGATTGGTGTTTGCTCAAACCTGAAACGTACTCTATAGATACTAGCTCCAGGTTTTCGAAACCTACGATAGCTAGAACCCCATTCTATAGACTCTTGAAACTACCCAGAAACATGTCAGTTCCGCGAGTTCTAGGATACGCTATTACTGTATTTTTTTGAAAGAAAAATCTATGAGAAAAAAATTGTCGCGTAGTTTTCAGCACATTGTACATTAAACCTAAAATATTAGGATCACGTGATACACATTTTTAATGTTACTGAACATAAATAAAGAAGTGAATCAGTTTCCACTCATCTTTTGTATCTATGAGTTCATAAGAAAGCCTATACGACTGTACTAAGAGCATGAACAAAAATGTTCCGACATGCACATAGCCAGATGTGTCGCAGAGAGAGGGAGGGTAAAATGAAGTTGGAGATTTATTTTTTCTAATGGGATTGGTGATTGTAGATGAGCAAGGCATTTCACGCATAGAATGTCCAAATTTTGAAAGAAAAAGGAAAAAGTCATAAATAATTAGGTACACGTATGTCCAATGAAGAAATGTCATACAAGGTAACTCGTACCTTCCTGTAGGGTACCTTGCAAAGGGTACCCAGTGCATGGAGCAAAGTGGGTACATGAAGGTATGACCCTAAATTCTGGCACCTATCATATATTTTCCAGTTCCGAAATTTTAGAACCTGAAACTTAGCATGTGAACTCTAACACCTATTATGAAACCTACCGGACCATAGAGGTTCCTTATGACCTACAAGTTTACACAATCCTGTCAACCCATCAGATGTATACATTTGGACAGATTGAGCGACCCCAATTGGATTAGCGGTTTATACTTGGATGTGCAATGCCATTCACATAATACTTAACGAGACATCGAAATAGTTAAATATATAAGAATGCAGAAGAGAGAAAATGACGGATTTTCAATATACTTGGATTTGTCATAATAAAGAGTACATCAGCCTATTTATAGGCTTTATAAGAGATTATCAAAGGCAATATATATCAATCAAGATATGTACAATCAAATGAGATATCGCGCAATCTCGAAAGATACAGAAACTAATAGAAATATTATAATTATTTTTAATATAGGAAAATATCGTAGAGAATTATCCTAATTATCTCTAACATCCTTCCTCACAAGTTAAATGTAAGAATGCGGAAGATAGGACCAAGGAATTTGCGTATATGTCAATATATCATGATGAATATTATCTCTGCCTATTTATAAGCTTTATTAAAAACTATCAGAGGTAATATATATCAATCAAGATATGCATAATCAAAAACAGGCATCGCGAAATCTTGAGAAATATAAAAAATTAATCGAAATATTTTAATCATTTTTAATATAAAAAAATATCTTCGAGAATTATCCAAATCATTTCAAACGAAATAAAGGTATGAACCCCACTTCTGACAGTGACAGTGACAGGTATCGTCATCCTAAAACTAAAGAAAGACATCTAATTCGGGCAAGTCATTGACTTTTATTTCTAACCATTCATACCTGTGTGCGCGCGTCATCGACGTGCACTTCAAATATCTGTAAACAGAACAAAATCCAGAACTCTCTGTCCATACATTTCCCCAAACTACAGCGATGAAACACAAAGCCATCACATTTTCAAGGTTTTCTCTCTTCCCACTCATTATCTTTTCCACATGTATTTCCTTTGCAAGCTCAGACGTTTTGCATAGAGGCTCTTCTCTATCAGTTGAAGAACATGAGTTCGACACTCTCACATCCCCAGATAAGACCTTCACATGCGGCTTCTATGGCCTTGGAGGCAATGCTTACTGGTTCTCAATCTGGTTCACCTACTCCGTGGACAGGACCGTCGTTTGGACGGCCAACCGGGACAATCCCGTTAATGGCCGAGGCTCCAAGGTCACTCTCCGGGGCAACGGCGCGTTGGTTGTGACTGACGCGGATGGTTCCGTGGTTTGGGAGACCAACACGACGTCCACCAATGCCAATTCGCTCGAGCTCTTGAATACAGGCAACCTTGTGCTGAGTAGTCCTGATAGGAAAATTCTATGGCAAAGCTTTGATTATCCAACTGATACTCTGCTGCCATACCAGCTTCTCACTAAGAGCAAGAAATTGGTGTCGTCTCTAAAAGGAGGAGCATTTTACTCTGGCTACTTCAACCTGTACTTCGACAATGACAATGTACTGAGGTTGATGTATGATGGACCGGATATATCCAGCCTCTATTGGCCTAACCCAGACCTAGACGTGTTCGCAAACGGGAGAACGAATTACAATAGCAGCCGGATCGCAATCCTAGACGAGACAGGCCATTTTCAATCGAGCGACCAGTTTCAGTTCAATGCTTCCGACCGAGGCCGTGGGATCAACAGGCGGCTGACAATGGACCAAGACGGGAACCTGAGGCTCTACAGCTTGGACAAGCAGTCTGGGTCGTGGTTGGTGACGTGGCAAGCGCTTCCAGGATTGTGCAATGTGCACGGAATATGTGGGAGGAATGGGATTTGTGTGTACACACCTGAGCCCAAGTGCACCTGCCCTCCTGGTTATGAGATGAGCGAGCCTAGTGACTGGGACAAAGGTTGCAAGCCCAAGTTCAATTTCACTTGCTCCTCCAAGTCTCAAGACGTGAAGTTCTTGGCGCTTCCCAACACGGACTTTTATGGGTTCGACGGGATCTACAATAACAACGCCTCGTTCAATTTCTGCAGGCAGGCCTGTTTGGATGACTGCACCTGCTTGGGGTTCAGCTACCGGGAATCGCAAAGATGGTGTTTCGGGAAGAGCTCGCTCTTCAGCGGCTACAAGGCCCCGTCTTTTCCCGGAACTTTACATCTGAAACTGCCTATCTCAATGGTGGTATCCTTGGAGCAGATTCACAACGGCAGCGATCCCAATTGCTCCACGGTCGGAGACCAATTAACGGTAGGTTCATCTACCTCGTATGACACTATAGGCAAGAGGGTGAGATGGACCTACCTCTACTGGTTCGCTTCCGCGATTGGAGCGGTTGAGATCCTTATCTTTTTCTCGGGTTGGTGGATTCTCTTTAAAAAGCGTGATGTGCAGAGCATAGTGGAAGATGGATACCGTGCAATAATGAGCCAGTTCAGGAGGTTCAGCTATGCAGAACTTAAGAGCGCGACCCAGAACTTCAAGGGAGAGATAGGGAGAGGAGCGTCAGGATCGGTGTACAAGGGCGTTTTATTGGACGAAAGGGTCGTGGCCGTGAAGAGACTCGGAGATGTGTACCATGAGGAGGAGGTCTTCTGGGCCGAAGTCAGTACAATTGGGAAGATAAATCACATGAACCTGGTGAGGATGTGGGGGTTCTGTTGTGAGGGCAAGCACAAGCTCTTGGTCTATGAGTATGTGGAGAATCAGTCCCTGGACAAGCACTTGTTCTCAGGGAACATCATCGAGTGGAGGGATCGGTTCAGGATCGCGCTTGGCACGGCCAAAGGCCTGGCCTATCTGCACCACGAGTGCCTCGAGTGGATCATCCACTGTGATGTGAAGCCCGAGAATATCCTCTTGGATAAGACATTTGAACCCAAGATCGCGGACTTTGGGCTGGCAAAACTGCTCCAGAGGGACAGCATGAATTCGCAGCTCTCAAGCATAAGGGGCACAAAGGGCTACATGGCGCCTGAGTGGGCCCTGAACCTCCCAATCACAGCGAAGGTCGATGTGTACAGTTATGGTGTGATGGTCCTGGAGATAGTGAGGGGGGTTCGGCTCTCGAATTGGGTAGTGATGAAAGCAGAAAACGAGGAGCAGGAAACCGAGCTGACAGTCTTCATCTCGAAGATGAAGAGGAGGATTCAATGTGGAGAGGATTTGGGGATAGAGGATTTAGTGGACAAGAGATTGAAAGGGCGATATAGCAGGAAGCAGGCAAGAATGCTTGTTGAGATCGGCGTGTCATGTGTGGAGGAGGACAGGAACAAGAGACCCACCATGGATTCAGTAGTAAATCAGCTGCTAGAACTTGATGATGAACCTAACTTGCCCAAGACAGATAATGAAGATTAAGCCTCTTGCCGATGCTTTTGGGGACCCGAAAGATCGATTTCCAATATTTTGCCTTTTTGTTTTGCGTAAAAGATTGTATCATCCACATTTTACGTGAGAAATTCATCTCATTCTGTTTTTATCTTAAACACCTTAAATTACTTCTTTCTTCCCTTCTTCCCATCTTCTTCTTTCCCTGCACCTTCTCTCTCTGGCACTTCCACTTGCCCTGTCCATACAACAAAAGAAAAACACGCACACAGAAATAAAAACTCATTGAGCCGAAATTGCATTTGCACCGGAAAACAGAAGCTTTCCAAGTATGACTCGCCGGTGATCAAGTCGATGAACCCGGAGGTGCACTCCTGCACGGTCTCCTTGGCGTCCTTGGTTATCTTGCCGTTGGTGGGGATGGGGAGGGCCTTGCTCATGATGCAGCTAATGTTGACAAAAGGGAGGTACACTGCTCGCAGACGCCGGAGCGAGGGTTGTGGTCACTGCTCTTGTGGCTGCTGCCGCCGGGACTCGCTGGAGATTCCGCCATTGTAACACCTGGGATTAAGCAGTTGAAATAAGTGGTGAGCGGCGTGAGAAAGCTCCATTACGTGGCTGGAAGGCACCAGATCAAAAACCTTAGCTCATCTAAAGTTTCAAGGACTTAGTTGTACTTTCGTGATAAATTTTAGAATTTATTTACACTTTTTGAAAGTTTTAAGACTTGATTACATTATTATGATAAATTTTAAGACTTAATTGCACTTTTTGAAAATTTTAGGGCTCCATTGCACTTTCACGATAAGTTTTAGGACTCACAATTTACTTATCCTTTCTTTATATTTGGCCAATTTTGTTTGTCGAACATTTGATCAATTTAGTCATAAACATTTGCACAAGTTGCCAACGTAGCCCTACTGGTCAATTTTGGCCGGAAATCGCTGACGTGGAGGTCTAATCAACGTCGGCTGGAAATCTGATGAAGGAAAAAATAAAAATAAAATAAAAGAAATAAAAAGACGAAAAAAAGAAAATTAAGAAAATTTTTAGAAAAAATTGCAAAAAAAAAAAATTCCGTTAGACCTCGCCATGCCACAAATCACTGGCGGCGTTAACTAGACCGCCACATCAATGATTTTCGACCAGAAGGAGTACATTGGTAACACCAGAAGGTTTGAAATAAAATTTGCAAAATTGAAAAGTTTAGAATTAAAACTTTTTTGGTAATTTCTCCTAAAATATTTCGAACTTCCATAAGAATGATCATGCATAACACAATAAAAATCGTGCATTGCAAATATCTCTAGACGCTCTTTATCTAAAGACATGTTATTGCCTTGTAGAAAACTATTTCTAATCGAAAGTTTATTATTGTCTATGAGATAATTATCTTTCGGGTCGTCATATTTTGTTGAATTTTTTTGGACTCTTTGGCTTAAAAGGCGTCTCATTTTCATGGGGGAATTACCAGAAAAGTCTTAAACTTATTACACTTGTTCCAATTTAATTATAAATTTTTCAATTGAGACTTAAACCTTTTGACAATTTGCCAATGTAGTCCACCAAGGTAATTTTGGCTGGAAATCACTAATGTGGACGCCGGCCGTCTTACATGACATGGTCGGCAATGACGTGACATTTTTATTATTTTTATATATTTTTAGATTTTATATAATATTGTAATTATAATTATTAATTTCTTTTTCTTTTAGTTTAATTTTTTTTCCTTTCTTCCTCTGATGGTCATTGGACCTCAATGATGGCCGACGACCGGGCACTAACAATGATTAACGAGGGGTGACCTCGCCGACCTTGCCAGATCCTACAAGGCTTGGCCTCGTCAGCTTCAAGCGAGGCTCAACCTCATCGGACCTAGCAAAGCGAGCGAGTGAGGTTGCCCCTCTCTAGATCCCAATGAGGTTGAGCCTTGCCTGAAGCTGGTGAGGTTGCCCCTCGCTAGATCACAACATGGGTGACCTCGCCTGAGGATGGCGAGAGCAACCCTTGGCGGTTGTCACCTTTGGCTGGTCTTCAACCATCACCAAGGCCCGACGACGGACAAAGAAAGAAAGGAAAACAATAAAAATATAATAGAAGATTCTAAAAATTGTTCATATTAATGCCAGTCATATAATGTAGAATGGTCAGAATCCACATCAGCAATTTCCGATCAAAATTGGTCGGTGGACTATATTGGTAAATTATCAAAATGTTTAGGACTAAATTAGTCAAATTGAAAGATTTAAGACTAATTAATACAAGTGTAATAGATATATGAATTTTTTCCATTTTTATGCTAAGAGGACACGGCCAAGTACAAGGGCCGTAGATTTGTCAAATCAATTTTTTGGAGTACAAAACCAAAAAAGATTCTAGTGTATATGCAAAAGCTAGAAAATAGATCCGTCAAAGTTTGATTTTGGTCGAAAAAGAAACGCACTTCGTTAGAAACTGGAGTAAAGTTTATGCAAAATATGAGCATAACAAATCTAAAGGAGCCTGTGGGGGGTCTGCAAGCCAACTACAAGGAAAAGTCTTCTTGCAATGGACCTTCGCAATCCAGTCCACAACTTGATTTGCGTCTCTGAAACAATGGGCTAGCCAACTGGACACCTCTAAGTTGGCCCAACCGGAATCTACAATAAGTTGGGCCAGCTGGATCTGTCAAATTGATAAGCCCCAATGTCTATTGGTGACAAAAGAAGAATGCTGTGACTCGGTAAAGGCGACCCTACTAGTATTGGTGCCGGAGGACTTGGTCACTCTCTTGTAATATGTCGAAAGAACCGGACAATTCTACGTTGAACAAAAAAAAAAAACCCTTAAAACTTATCCCTCTATAAACTTCCACGATGGTTGATAAGTTTGATATATCATTGGCAAATTTCTCCAATTAAATCTACAAAAAGGATGAAAGGAAAGTTCTGTTAAGCCTCCTTGGAGAGAGTAGTGAGAATGTAGAATAGGTGAGAATGGGATTGAGTCCACCTATTCTACTTATGGAGTAAAAAAAACCTTCTCAAATAAAAGATCTTCCATTATGGATATCACATATGCCGTAACTTTCGTATGACGCTCACTTGAGTATCATAACTTTTAAAAATGTTCACCCAAATACCAAAAAGCCGACGTGGCATGACACTAATGGTGAACATTTTTTCAAAAAATTATGATAATTAAGCAAGCGCCGTATGAAAGTTATGGCACTTGGAGTGTTCTTTCCCGAAAATCTTCCCTCACGGGATCGTTAGAAATTAGCTCTCTTTCCTCCTCCAATGGGCTGTGCTAAATGTGTCCCAGTTTCCATTCCGTTGTCTCCCATCAATTGGTTGAGCTACCTTCATTTCTCTATCTGCCTCCTCATCAGTTTTAGGATGGAGATGGAAGTTCCAGGCATCAGGTATTCACTTGTCAGACCAGACACAAATATATTCTCCATTATCAACATGCCATAGAGCACCTTCCTTCAGAAGTGATCATCTTCCCTCCAGGATGCTAGTCCATGCCCAAGATGCCTTGCCTCCTTTAGATGCTTCCAAGAAAGAACAGCGAGGGAATTATAAGCCTTATAGTGATCGAACCCACAGGTCATCTGGGCAGTGAATAATTCTCCATGCCACTTTGGCCAGGAGGGTAGTATTAATTTTGATTATGTCTCTAAACCCCATTCCCCATCAGCCTTAGCAATAGTCAACTTATTCCGACAGGATCTAGCTATAGCTGCATCCAACACCCTCACACCAATTTTTAGAGAACTTAAAACAGGCCGTAGGATATATTGGAACTGCATTGGCAACTGCCTTTACCGGGATCTCTCTTCTAGCATCAGATACGTTGCTTTCCCACCCTTCATCCTTTGGATTTTACAGTCTTCAAGGCCTCTGTTTTGGACCTACCCCAGATAGTAGATAGACCCAAATATTTAACTGGGCACGGCACCATAGCTGCCTCCGGGTCTGCCCTGAGAGCACTTCTCAAGTCCTGGTCAATATTAAGAACAAAGAAGAGAGTGGATTTTTGGGTATTAACCAACTATGAGGCTCGACAACAATGGTCAATAATCTGTCTCAAAGCACTACAATTGTCTTTAGTAGCCATAAGAAAGAAAACACGATGATCAGCTAAAATAGGTGTGTTAGCTCAGGACTATCCCTTTCAGTCAAATTCCCTGCAATGCGCCTGTTTGTACAGCTTTTATGATGGATGAGTCTCCCTTTCCTGAATTTCATATGTTAAAATACCTCATGAGCCACAATAGTGTTACGACGGATGAGTCTCCCTTCAATGAAAGCCTTTCGACATGGAGAAACGAGTGAAGGTAGCCACTGTTTATTCATTAACAAGGATTTCGGATATTGCTTTGAAGAGAATATTGTATAAACTAGGCCTATAACGAGAGACTTCTATAGGATTTGGCATTTTTAGAATAAGAACTACTAAAGTAGTATTCAGGGATGAACGAGGGATATCTGCATCAAAGAAATTCATCACCGCTTTGGTGACGAAGGGCCCAAGGACATCCCAATATTTGTGGTAGAAGAAGCCTGAACAACCATAAGATCCTGGTGCCTTGAGAGAGCCAAGCTGAAAAGTAGCAGTTTCAACTCATTATCAGTTACACATTGAAGTCAAGGCTGAATTCATCTCCCCGGTAATTAATGAAGGAATCTATCCCTCTAATACTCTACCAAGTATTCACTCCATGACTCCTAAGAAGATCATAGTAAAAAGCTTTCAAAAACAGCAATGACCTCCTGTTCTTTCTCACCCATCTAGATTGATCCACGTCTATGTTAGTGCTAGCCCTCATTTGACGAGTAGTCTGGTGAAAAAACTTGGTGTTTCTCTTTCCAAAAGTGAGCCAATTAACCCGAGATCTCTCGTGCCAGTACATTTCCTCCATTCTCCAGGTATCAGCCAGATCTTGTATAAGTCGTTCGTCGGTGTAGCCCTCCTGTACTTCAGCTAATTTCTTTTTAAGTTCTCCTTTTCCTTCTACTATTAGGGCAGTCATTTTCCTCCACTTACGTAGAGCATGATGGCATTTGACAAGTTTGGCCTGCACCGCGAAAGATTCTTGGCTTCGCGCTGGCTATTCCAAGCTTTAGTATAAGATAGATAATTATAAGCATAAGGTAGACAATTAATAATTTATGTCACCCCTGGACGTTAATAGCGAGTCCAAATCTATTATAGGATATTTGTTTTTTGCCCGTGAGTAAGGCTATTTTCTCATAAGATGACCAAAGTGAATCTTATCTCAAATAAGGCTCTAAATTAACTAACTTAGCCTCAAATAAGGATCCTAAGTCACTGGCCCGCTAAATCTTTGCCAGAAAGCTTATTCCACCAGCAACATCAGTGGCAATTTTGTTCTGACATTTTCTGCTTTGACCCAACTTGAAGAAGCTCCAAAGTGAAGTTAGGATTCATGCTGACCAATTAAAGAAGGGTTAATACCACGACAAACCTCAAATTGGTACAGTTGTGATAATTTTACCTCAAACTATTTTTTTTACCACAAATACTCCAAACTGGTACACTTGTGACAAATTTACTCCGAACTATTTTTTTGACCATCAAAAACCCCGAACTGGTATTCTTGTGACAATTTTACCTCAACTAATATTTTAATATTATTTTTTATTTTTATTTTTTCGAAAGTTTTTATTTTTTCTTTTCTTTTTTTCCTTAATCTTTTGGTTAATACCACGAAAAACCCTAAACTGGTACAGTTGTGACAATTTTACCCCAAACTATTTTTTTTACCATAAAAAATCTTAAACTAGTACACTTGTGATAAATTTACCCCGAACTATTTTTTTGACCACCAGAAACCCCGAACTAGTATACTTATAACAATTTTATCCCAACTAATGTTTTAATTTTATTTTTTTATTTTTTCAATTTTTTATTTTTTTTATTTTTTATTTTATTTTTTCCTTAATTTTCTTCATCTTCAATTTTTGGCCGATCGTCAACCAGAGACGGAAGCCGGCGGGGCCGAGCCCTCGCCAGATCTGGCGAGGGCTTGGCCCTGCCGGCAAGCCCTCGCTAGCGGCCGGTGAGGTCGAGCCTTGCCAACGGCTAACAGGGCCAACCTCACCGGCTTTCGCCTCTGGTCGGTCGCCTATCCGGTGACTGGCCAGAAATTGAAAATGAAGAAGATTAAGGAAAAAAATAAAATAAAAAATAAAAAATTCGAAAAAAATAATAATATTAAAAAATTAGTTGGGGTAAAATTGTCACAAGTATACAAGTTCGAGATTTTTGGTG
Source organism: Syzygium jambos (assembly GCA_031216235.1). Lineage (NCBI taxonomy): Eukaryota > Viridiplantae > Streptophyta > Magnoliopsida > Myrtales > Myrtaceae > Syzygium > Syzygium jambos. The sequence continues at coordinate 28,457,506 of CM062230.1, forward strand.
GTCAAAAAAATAGTTCGGGGTAAATTTGTCACAAGTGTACCAGTTTGAGGTTTTTTGTGGTCAAAAAAATAGTTTGGGATAAAATTGTCACAACTATATGAGTTTAGAATTTTTTGTGGTATTAACCCGTTAAAGAATGCTAAAATCCTAAAACTCAAAAAGCCCCAAAGTGAATTTTGGTTGAAGCTAGAGTTGTTCAAGAGTTTTCTCCCTGTCCCGCAACGTCAAGTCCCAGTCTCCCAACACCAAATCCCTCCTGGGCCCTTTAAGTGCCGTGTTGCAAGTTTCATCCTCAATTGGAGGAGCATCGATTCTATTTAAATTTCAGCATCCTTTTTTTCTCACCAGAAATTTCTATGAAGCTCCGTTGGTTTCGCAAAAAATACAATGTTTTTGAAAAATATTTTCCAAAAAGTCATTTTCAATATTTTTCGATGTTCAGATGAGATTTGAAAATGAACTGAAAAATATTTTCTGTCATTCAGTATGAATAATCTGATTTGATTTTTCCTTGCACTCCTTTTAATAATTTTTTATTTCTTAAAATCGAAATTTTAATTTTTTTTGGAATATTTCAATAATTTTTTATTTTCATTTTATTTTTATTTTTTTTCTTCTTTTTTATTATTTTATTTCTTCCTCTGCCGGTTGCTGGCCTCGCCTCGCCTCGCCTTGCTTTGAGGTCAGAGAACCCAAGTCCGACAAGGCGAGGTTACTCTCGACCTCGCTAGAGGCCGACAAAGTGAGGCTCGACCTCGCCTCACTTCATCGACCTCAAGTGAGGCCAAGCCTCGCCTGTGGCTAGTCGCTAACCATCGCAGTGGCTAGCGATCGGCAAAGGAAGAGAGAAAAGAAAAAGAAAAAAATCAAAAATTTTGTATTTTTAATAAAATTAAAATGTGTTTTGTGAAAGAACACATGAAAAATAAAGCAGAAAATATTTTCCTCATTTTTGAAGGTGTTTTTTCCATTGATGGAAAATGTTTTTCATGACTAGTTTATTTTCCGTGGAACAAACGTTAGAGAATCCAAAAAACATTTTCCTGGAAGTTATTTTCCGTGAAATAGAACGTAAGAATGTGTTTGTTTGAGGGAAAGTGTTTTCCGGGAATATGTTTTCCAGACTTTCTCGCTAAAAATGGTAAGTCAACTGAAAATACTTTCCGATCAAGGAAAATATTTATGTATAAAAATTAGGAAAGTGAATTTCCTAAACTAAGAATGTGAAAATACTTTCTAGAATTGCTCATCTTGAATTTGTTAATATTTTTTTCTTTCTTTTTTATTTTTCTTTTCTTTCAGAGGCAAGAGATCGGAAATAATTTTAAATAATTTTAAAAATATAATTTTTTTTATAATTTTCACTATCAAATTTTCATCACCAAACAACTGAAAATATTTTCCAAGTCTTTTTTAGGTTTTAGCCAAATACCGAAAAATAAACTCACTTTCCTGAAAAATGATTTCATGGAAAGTATTTTCCAAAACCGATACGTTTTCCTCAAAACGAATGCACCCGTTGTTTCTCTGTTTTTGCTTCTTTCAAAGTGAGTGATGGTGTTGAGAGAAAATTAGAGAGAGTTGCGAGGGTTAGTCGATAAAAAGAGTCGTACTTGGTCGGTTGAGCGCATGGAGAGTGCGCTCATATCGCTAAAATTTATCATATACCATCATATCGCTGGAATATCAAACCAGTGAAAAACTAATTTTGATTTTTGCCTCGGTTCAACCGTCTAATAGGTGCCTAATTGAACCGGATCAACACATAAAAAAATACTGATTTGAGGAAGGCTTCTCATCTAAAAAATCTCAAATTTTCTATTTTTGCATATTTCGAGCTATTAGGCTCACTAGAGAAGATTCTTTTACTATTATTACGAAATTAAACTGGGTAGATAAATTTTGTACCTTTAAATTAGGAAAAATTGCATTAATAATCGAAATATTTCATTTAATGTACAATCGAGTCCAAAAAAGTTTCGAAAAGTACAATCTTGACAAATGCTCAACCAATTTTGCCGACGTGTCACAACCAAATCAGGAAAATTGCCTAAAAAGTCATAAACTTATTACATTTTTTCCAATTCAATCATAAACCTTTCAATTTTACTAATTAAGTCCTAAACCGTTTTAAGTTTTGAACATTTTTTTATATTTTGCGAGTTGCAAACATTTATTATGTTCATTAAAACTTCTGTTCTGGACACAATATTTGTTTTTCCTTTTTGATTTTGTTAATAGTTGTGGGATACAATTGGCAAAATTGAAAAGTTTAGGATTGAATTGATCAAAGTGAAATAGGTGTAGGACTCTTCGGACAACTTTCCCCAATTTCCTTCCATTTACGATAGGAGCTACCTAATTTGGAAGATTCAACATTGGGATTTAGCTGAAAAAAGTTCATTATTATCCAAATTGAGTGGTACATCCCCCACCTCCATTCATGATCTGTTCTTCTTTTCTAATTTATAAATGTGCCGAACAAGTGGTGCAAAACAAAGAAGGAAGGGAAAAGAGTAATGTAGGAACCACGTGCTCAGACAAATGGACCAAGGGCTCTTTGCTATCTTTCTTTCTAGGAATGGAAGTGCTCGTGCACGAAAGCAACCAGTTGCTTCTTCTTGATAAGCGATATGAAGCCGTCGGACTTGACTTAATGATCTCAAACTCGAATCAACACGAATCAACAAAAAAACTTTGTGCTTCTCAGGCACAAAACTCGACACGATTATAAAATTCGATGGTAACATGTGACTTGTGGTGTCGTGACTTGACTGGATTAACGAGTATCTTAAATGCACTTGGTTAAATTCCTAATCGAGAAAGCCTCCGCACGCTTAGACGTGATTGTACCGTGGCTTTCCTTCTAGAGGCGGGAAAAGTCTTTGGAAAAGTCTTGTCTAGTCTTCAACTTGGACCAAAGATTAAGTCATCTTTGCCGTATCGAAAAAGTATTCTGTTTTTTGTTTTCTGCACCTTGGACCTATGGTTTTGTGTCATAAATACTATGGAAGAAAATGGGGCTGCTTTCCGTCAATTTGCGCGCCGGTCTTTTTCAACCATTGGAATGTTATCCGAGATTGAGCTGTCTACACGTGCCCACCTTGACAACTTGCGATTGCTACTTGGCCTGGTTGTGTTAATTATCTTCTCAGCCTACTGGACCCAACTTGACCCCTTTACAAAGGCCAGAACAATAATTGACTAACCCTAAGAAGATTAGCTTATATTGACTTTTATAATTGTCCTAATTTGATTACTATTCTTTGACGCGATCCGCAACTCAATGCGGAAACTGCTCTGTAGCTACCAGTTCCAGCCATTCAAAATCTGTAACCTATCATGTTGGTTCTTGGAACCATCCTGAAACATGTCAGTTCTACAGATTCTAGGATACAGTGAATTGACCGGCCTTTGCAAAAGAAATATTTATGAGCAAAAATTGTCGTCGCCGTTATCAGCACATTTTACATTCAACACCAAACGTATGGATCACGTGATACACTACATGTCCATTTTAGTACCAAAAAAATGAAGTGAATCAATGTCCACCCATCTTTTATATTTATGAATTTAGATGAAAGCATATTTGACGCAAAGGAAGATAGATTTGGAAAAGGATTCCAAAATATAACATTTATTCTAAATATTGAAGTACCATTTACAATATCTTAGGTGCCTATTATAAAAAGGTCGTCCTTTGGGATACAATCAAATATTTAAAATCAAACAACATAATTAAAGAAAATAATATTGATAAAGGGAAAGTCTTCAAAACGCGTTCCGAAATCTGCAAATTATGTCTGAAATCTTTGAGAAGGCCTGAAAATCAAGGATTATCTTTGAAGGATCGAAAATCGAGGATTTTGATTTGATATGTTGTACCGTCATAACTCCTCTGAATCAAAAGTTGTGATTGTTTGAAATTAAACCGTCATTTAAAGGTGAGATTGCTCACTCTTATAATGCTCAAAGTTTCCCTATAACCATTTGCCATTTGCTCCACGTCAATATCCAATTGTACTAAGAAAATGAACCAAAATGTTTCAACATAGATATAGCCAAACTTGTCACACAGAGAGGGAGGGTGAAATGAATTTGGAGATTTGTTTTCGTAAATGGAATTGGAGATTGCTGATATATTAGGCATTTCACCAAAAAAAATGTCAAAATATCATAAGGAAAAAGAGAAAGCCATAATAATTAGGTACACGTATATCTAATTAAGAGATTTTATACGAGGTAAACTCGTACCTTCCTAGGGGATACCCTGCAAATTGTGCCGGGTGCATGGTGCATGGTGAGTATACGGTCGTATGACCCTAAATCTTGGCACCTATCATATACTCACCAGTTTCGAAATTGGAACTCATCCGACAGAACTCTAACACCCATTATGGAACCTACACGACCATGTAGGTTTTATACGGCCTACTGGCTCAAAGATTCTCCTACGCACCTCTCGGTATAAGTTGGCGTAACTACTGGAAATAATCCCAATAGTGAAGTACATTTGTTTCAATTGCATACTTCTTCTCCTTTGTTTATGACCCCAACTGGCGCCTCGGAAGCAATGTCATGATGATGATTTTCTTTAATCACGGATGTGGCTGAGGTCAATCAAAACAAATCGTGTGAACCAAAATTTCTCCTTTGTCTCTTCTTATTTGGCCTATTTAGACGTTTATACTTGACTATTCATATAATATTTGATCAGATATCGAAACAAAACTATGCAGCCCACTGATATCGTATTTCTAAAACCAAAGAAGGAAATTCAGTTTGGGCAAGTCATAGACTTCTATTTCTCACCATATATGCGTGCGTGCGTGCGTGCGTGCGTGCTAATCGACGTGCAACTCAAATATCTCTGTAAGCAAAACAAAATCCAGAACTCTCTGTCCATTCATTTCCCCAAACTCCAGCGATGAAACACAAAGCCATCACATTTTCAAGCTTTTCTCTCTTCCCACTCATTATCTTTTCCACATGTTTTTCCTTTGCAAGCTCAGACGTTTTGCATAGAGGCTCTTCTCTATCAGTTGAAGAACATGAGTTCGACACTCTCACATCCCCAGATAAGACCTTCACATGCGGCTTCTATGGCCTTGGAGGCAATGCTTACTGGTTCTCAATCTGGTTCACCAACTCCTTGAACAAGACCGTCACTTGGACGGCCAACCGGGACAATCCTGTCAATGGCCGAGGCTCCAAGGTCACTCTCCGGGGCAACGGCGCGTTGGTTGTGACTGACGTGGATGGTTCTGTGGTTTGGGAGACCAACACTACGTCCACCAATGCCAGTTCGCTCGAGCTCTTGAATACAGGCAACCTTGTGCTGAGTAGTCCTGATAGGAAAATTCTATGGCAAAGCTTTGATTATCCAACTGATACTCTGCTGCCATACCAGCTCCTCACTAAGAGCAAGAAATTGGTGTCGTCTCTAAAAGGAGGAGCATTTTACTCTGGCTACTTCAACCTTTACTTCGACAATGACAATGTGCTGAGGTTGATGTATGATGGACCGGATATATCCAGCCTCTATTGGCCTAACCCAGACTTAAAAGTGTTCGAAAACGGGAGAACGAGTTACAATAGCAGCCGGATCGCATTCCTAGACGAGACAGGCCATTTTCAATCGAGCGACCAGTTTCAGTTCAATGCTTCCGACCGAGGCCGTGGGATCAACAGGCGGCTGACAATGGACCAAGACGGGAACCTGAGGCTCTACAGCTTGGACAAGCAGTCTGGGTCATGGTTGGTGACGTGGCAAGCGCTTCCCGGATTGTGCAAAGTGCACGGAATATGTGGGAGGAATGGGATTTGTGTGTACACACCTGAGCCCAAGTGCACCTGCCCTCCTGGTTATGAGATGAGCGAGCCTAGTGACTGGCACAAAGGTTGCAAGCCCAAGTTCAATTTCACTTGCTCCTCCAAGTCTCAATACGTGAAGTTCTTGGCGCTTCCCAACACGGACTTTTATGGGTTCGACGGGATCTACAATAACAACGCCTCGTTCAATTTCTGCAGGCAGGCCTGTTTGAATGACTGCAGCTGCTTGGGGTTCAGCTACCGGGAATCGCAAAGATGGTGTTTCGGGAAGAGCTCGCTCTTCAACGGCTTCAAGGCCCCGTCTTTTCCTGGAACTTTACATCTGAAACTGCCCATCTCCATGGTGACATCCTTGGAGCCGATTCGCAATGGCAGTGATCCTGAGTGCTCTGCGGCCCGGGACCAATTATTGGTAGGTTCATCTAGCATGTATGGCACTATAGGCAAGAGGGTGAGATGGACCTACCTCTATTGGTTCGCATCCGTGATTGGCGCGGTCGAGATCCTTTTTTTTTTCCCGGGCTGGTGGATTCTCTTCAGAAAGCATGATGCGCAAAGCATAGTGGAAGATGGGTACCATCCGATAACAAGCCAGTTCAGGAGGTTCAGATATGGGGAACTCAAGAGCGCAACCCGGAACTTCAAGGGAGAGATAGGGAGAGGAGCTTCAGGATCCGTGTACAAGGGCACTTTAGCGGATGAAAGGGTCGTGGCTGTGAAGAGACTCGGAGATGTGTACCATGAGGAGGAGGTCTTCTGGGCTGAAGTCAGCACAATTGGGAAGATAAATCACATGAACCTGGTGAGGATGTGGGGCTTCTGTTGTGAGGGCAAGCACAAGCTCTTGGTCTATGAGTATGTGGAGAATCAGTCCCTGGACAAGCACTTGTTCTCGGGGGACTTCATCGAGTGGAGGGATCGGTTCAGGATCGCGCTAGGCACAGCCAAAGGCCTGGCCTACCTGCACCACGAGTGCCTTGAGTGGGTCATCCACTGCGATGTGAAGCCCGAGAATATCCTCTTGGATAAGACATTCGAGCCCAAGATCGCGGACTTTGGGCTGGCAAAACTGCTCCAGAGGGACAGCACGAATTCGCAGTTCTCGCGCATGAGGGGCACAAAGGGCTACATGGCGCCCGAGTGGGCCCTGAACCTCCCGATCACGGCGAAGGTCGATGTGTACAGTTATGGGGTGATGGTCCTGGAGATAGTGAGGGGGATTCGGCTCTCGAATTGGGTCGTGAAGAAAGAGGAGAACGAGGAGCAGGAAGCCAAGCTAACAGTCTTCATCCGGGAGATGAAGAGGAGGATTCAATGTGGAGAGGATTTAGCGATGGAGGATTTGGTGGACAAGAGATTGGAAGGGCAATATAGCAGGAAGCAGGCAAGAATGCTTGTTGAGATTGGCGTGTCATGTGTGGAGGAGGACAGGAACAAGAGGCCAACCATGGATTCAATAGTGAATCAACTGCTAGAATTCGATGATGAACCTAAATTGCTTAAGTCAGATAATGAAAATCAAGCTTCTTGCTGATGCTTTTGGTAACATGAAAGACCGATTTCCATTTTCTCCTTTTTGTTTTGTGTAAAAGATTGTGCATTTTTACTGTTATGCAAGAAATTCATGTATTCTGTTTATTTCTAAATATGAGAAGGAGATTATTCATCATGACACCGTGAGAAGAATCTTCATTAAATCAAAAGATGGCTTGATTACAAATAATTTCTTTAATACCTTTGAGTAGGCATCACGAATAAATTTACCTAAAGAGAAAATATTTTATATTAATTTGCCCAATGTAGCGTCATTATGTATAAAGAGAAAATCACGTTTAATTGACAATGCTTGCTCGTTTCTCTTAAATTTGAATTAACTAGAGTACTCCTCTTTGGACAAAAAAAATCTAAAGTTGTATTTGTTGGTTATTAAAAGGTATTGAAATTCAGAAGATGCTTCTGCACCATCACAAATAAAAATCCTAATGTGCAATATAAATCACCACTAAATATTATGATGGAATTATTATTAACGTTATTCTGGCCATCATTGATTGATTCTAAAATGTATTTTCAACATGATACGGTGAAAATCGGAGCAACAATTACCATCTTAATTAAAAAGAGAGAATACAAAGTATGGGAGATCGGTTCCAAAGTGGGTTAGTTCCCACCATGGAACCTAAAACCTGACCGGGTAGGTCATCGTTCCACGTGTGAAACTAGAAACTGGCCCACCCGATCTTAGAACCAGACTGAGCGGTCCAAGCTAGTTCTAGGTCAGTCTTGAAACTGGTGATTCTTTTTTTTTTTTTTTGTTATTTCTATTCCCTACACGCGGGAGTATCGCAACATTAAAAGGAAAAAAAAACATTAATCTTTGTTTATTTGTTAAATAAATGTTTACTTGATCAAGGGTGCAACGCTAATTAATGATTGGCTAGTTTTCCATTAAATTTTGTAGTCATTACTCTATTACATGGCATCGTATCAACATATGTTAAATAATAAAATAATGTATATATATATGGACAAATTAAATTATGGAGGAATGCATAGGGTTTGCTTCTATATATGTAGTCATTATTATGTTTCAGTGAAAATTGAAACGTAATATAGTAATTTAGGGATAAGGTGTGGATTGACTGGATTATCACTTGTGGTACGAGGGATTGGATACAGCTATTGCTAGATTTTGGTGGGAACGGAAGAAAGATGAAAGAAGAGTACATTCCTTGCAATATGCCTGTTTGTAAAGCTTTTACAAGTAAATGAGAGAGCACATCAGCAACAAGGATGAAAACATAGGGGCAAAGGGGACCTCGTTGTCTAACACCTCTACTTGGAATGACTTTCCCAAACCTTCTCCCACTATTTATCAATTCATAGGAGACAGATCTAACACAAGTGATAATCCAGTCAATCCACACCTTATCACAGCTCAGCTGAAACATAACACAGTCCAAGAAATTGCGTTCAACTCTATTATAGGCTTTATCCACATATAATTTCAGTGCACACCGGCCATCTTTCCCCTTCTTCTTTACTTTCATATGGAGAAATGCCTCCTGAGCCACGCATTTTATATGGAGTAGTAAGTAAAGGGTGCCACCGTTTCTTTCTGTTAATGCTGACATTAGATATTGTCTTTTTAGAGATAATTGCAGAAACTAATAGGCTTAATATGAGATACTTCTAACTTGAGCGCATGGAGAGTGCTGTGGTTGGTCCAATGTCCGAATCCTCCCTTTACAACCTTCATTCTATTTAGAATACCTGTGGCCACCCATTTTGAGTGAAATTTAATGTTTTTTTAGGTGAAGAAATAAAAATTAAAAAAGAAAAAAATCAAAAATACCATTTGGGTGCCTAAAAAATTTTATATTTCACTCAAAGTGAGTGGCTAGAAGTATTCTAAGTCATTATGTGAAGTTTTGAAATTTTTAATTTTTTAAATTTATTTTGCACCTAAAAAAATTTAAATTTCCCTCAAAGTGGGTGGCCAATGGTACTCTAAGCCATTCTGTGAAGTTTTGAAATTTTTTATTTTTTTGGCACCTAAAAAAATTTAAATTTCGCTTAAAGCGGGTGGCCACAGGTATTCTAAGTCATTTTGTGAAATTTTAAATTTTTTTTTATTTTTTGTGAACCTAAAAAAATTTAAATTTCACTAAAAGTGGATGGCCACAGGTATTCTAAGCAATTCTGTAAAGTTTCTCATTTTTTATTTCTTGATTTTTTTTGAAAAATTTCAACAAATTTCCTATTTTCCCGAAATCTGAATTTTTTTTATTTTCTCAACATTTTGATGATTTTTTCTAGAATTTTTCAATTTTTTGTGATTTTCTGAATTTTTTTAAAGATTTTATGAATTTTTCAGATTTTTTTATTATTTTTATTCCATTTCTAAAAAAATGGATTTCTGTTCCTGGAAATAGAATTTTATGTTGTTTATCAAACGGATTTTTGTTTCAGGAAATAGAAATTTCGTGCTGTTATCAAACGGGTTTCTGTTCTAGAAACAGAAATTTTTTGTCGTTATCAAACGGGTTTTTTTTCCCAGAAACTCATCCAGGAACCAGAAATAGAAAAATCTATTTCTGGTTCAGGAACTCATTCCGGAACAAAATGGTTATCATGCGGTACCTTAACGGTTGAACTGGGTCAAAATCGGTTTTTGACCAGTTTAATGTTCTAGTGGTATGATAATATAAACCGGAGGACCTGTCGTTCATCGGTGAACCAGCGGGTCCGATTTTCAAAACACTGATTTGACGTGGGCTTCCGATCTAAGAAATCACAAATTTATTATTTTCGTATATTTCAAACTACTAGGCTCACCAGAGAAAATTCGTTCACTGTTTTTACGAAACTTATCGTAGGCAGAGAAACTTATACAAATATTAGGGAAAATGACATCTTTAGTCGCAAACATCTCATTTAATGAGGGATCGAGTCTAAAGAGTTTGAAAAAGCACAATCAAGCCTTTCCAGGCGAACGTTCGCCCAATTTTTGCCAAGGTCTCACAACCAAATCCAGCATGGCCATTTTTAAAAGTTTTGCGGCAATGCACTCTGACGTGGCGACTTCAGGTAAAACCAGAAGAAGTAATCCCGCGGTAACTAGATCCTCCATCGTTGCCTCTTCTGGTAGTGCTGCAAGAGCAAAGAGGCCCTATGATGTCAAGGCCAACTGGGTTTCTTAAGGGGGGCCATCGCAAAGAAGATTTTCCTCATTTTTTTGTCTTTAGGACTGAAATAAAGGGACAAAAGTCGCACAGAAATGATTGACAAAAGAGACTGAGAACACAGAATTTGGTTTTGGAGGATTGGGACGTCGTCTTCTTTGGGCCGCCGAGCAAAGACAACAAGAAACGAAAGCTTTCACAAAGATCTTTCTATCCATGAAAACATAGCTTTCTGCCGTCCTTTGCTTCTAGAAAATGAAGTGCTCGTGGAATAAAGCAACCCTGTGCTTCTTCTCACAGGGAATATGAAGACGTGGGAATTGACTCAATAGTCTTTTAAGGTGCAAAATAAAGGTTTGATTCTTGACGTCAGTAATCACAAACAGTCTCGGAGCTAGACTGTTGACACCTAAATTTTGCCCAAATCATTTAGGGTTTTATCGCTTAAAAATTAGGGTTTAATCTTTTAATCCCTTAACAAAAAATATTTTCATCAAATTCCATGGCATATAGACATTAGGCACGTTTGCATTAATAGGGCCTATTTTTTTTTAAAAAAAAAGAAGATCCTGGGCCGGGTTCGTCGGCTCATTCTTGCTTTTTCTCTTCTTTTTATTTTTAGCGCGGCCCTTTTTATTTTTGTTTTCCTTTTCCTTTTTTTCTTCTTTTTCTCTTTTCTTTTTTTCTTTTCCTTTTCCGCGTGGGCCGGCCTCCCTCTCCTTCGGCCCGGCCCGCGTCTCCTCTCCTTCCCCCCTCCCCAGTCAACGTACGGTAGGGAGAGGAACAGACGCCAGAGGAAGCAGAGGAACAGGGCAGATCGGAACAGTGCAGAGGAAAACCGGAGCAGGGGGCAGCGCGATCCCCGGGTCGGCGGTCGGCCGGCCGCGCAGGCTGGCGGTGGCAGGGGGCCATGCGCGCCTGCCGGCCAGCCCACGTGGCCGGTCGCCCTTAAAGCCGAAGGAGAGAGAGAGATCTGGGGGGTTCCAGGGAGAGAAGGAGAGGTCGTGAGAGAGAGACGAGAACCGAGAGAGAGGGAGCGAGAGAGAGAGAGATCGAGAGAGGGAGAGAAGCGAGTGAGACCCGAGGTCGCGCGAGCTCCCGTCGACGACCGCGGCCGGCGAAGCTCCGACGTCTGTCACGGTAGGTTCCGGTCGAAGCTCGCCGGATTTTGTTTCTATTTTGGTCGATTCGGGGTGTTTTCCCGAGGATCCCGGCTCGGGTGGTGTGCGAGGCGCGCGGGGATAACCCGATCTACCGCGGTCGCCTTCCATTCGCCATCGCCGAGTCGGGTAGGGACTATGGTTCACCCGTTTGTACTCTGTTTTTGGGGGGAGATCACTGGCCGGAGCTCGCGGCCGTCCGGCTCGCGCGAGTCCCGGCCAGTGACACCTCAAGTTCGGTCCTGCTCGTCTGCATATTGTTGTGTGTGACCTCGGATGTGTCGAAACCTCGATCGTGCTTGAAATCCTTTGTTTTCGTCGACGCCTGCCAGTTGTTTGGTGAAATGCTCAAGTCAGTCTTTGGGTTTGGTTGTGTCTCGCCGTGGTTTTAGGGGGGGTCGGTCGGTTCCGGCACACCGCCGGTCGTCACGACGGCCCGGGGGCGGTCACGCGGGGAGCGAACAGCCAGTCCCTGGTCGGGATCTGGCCGGTTCACGTTCGACGACAAGCCTCGACCGCGGAGGTCGAGGTGTGTCGCCCGACGGCCGAGCAAGGGCTCGGTCGCCGGGCCGGAAACCCCTAGTCACAAAGGCTGGGGGGGAGAGGAACCGGCGTTCCGGTCAGTCGGTGTCGGACGGCGGCACAGGCGCGGTGTCGGGCGGCACAGGCGCGGTGTCGGGCGGCTGGCCGTGGAAGGCGGAGTCTCAGGCGCGGCGTGAAAGCCGCGAATCGGGTCGCGTCCGGGTCGGCAAGTGGGTCAAAACCGGGTAGGGTTTCCAGCGTTCGGGTCCGGCGCGCGGGGAACCGGGTAGGGTTCCGGCGAGTCGGGTCAGCGGCTAGTAACCGGGTCGGGTTCTCGGGTCGCGAACCGGGTAGGGTTTGTCTCTAGGGTTTTGTTCTAGCGGGCCGAATAGGTTTGTGGACCGGAGTTTTAGGGTTTTAGGTATTTTCTAGATTGGGCTTTGGGCTTTTATTTATTTAGAAAATTCGGGCTGGGCCCTCTTTCTTAATTTTTTTTTTTCGCCACATCGGGCTCAACAAATGAGCCCGATCCGGCCTTGGACCCGGGCCGCCGCGCCCGGGTCAGTCTCGATCCGGGTCGGATGTGGAGATCCGACCCGAACCCGATTTATTTTATTTTTATATTCTATTATTTTAGTTTTTTAAAAAAAATTAAAAAATATATATTTTTTATTTTATTAAAAAAGCTCGAATTTTATTTTTTTATTTTTTAAATAAAAATTCAAAAAAATTTCGAAAAAATTCCAAAAATTCAAAAAAAAAATTTCAAGAAAATTTCAAGAAAGTTTCGAAAAATTTAAAAAGAAATTTTAAAAAAAGAAATTAAAAATCTAAATTAATATTTTTAAAAAAATTAATTTAAAAAAAAATTAAAAAATTCAAAAAAAAAAATCAAAAATCAGAAAATTCGTTTGGGTTATGGAATTGGGTTTTCTTACCCTATTGTGTGATTAATGTCATATTTAATTACACATCACATGGTTCACACACTTTGAATTGTGCATTTAAACTAGCCTTGCATGTAGTTGATTATACGTGTTTAGGTTTAGATATTAATTGTTGTTCCCCTTAGCTTAATTAGGGATGGAGTTTTGAGACTCCCGATTAGCAAGAGCACGTTAGGTGGTAAATTGAACAAGATTAGGTACCGAAAGGGCACTAATTAGTCGATTAGTGTAATCAAGTCCCCGTACCCATTGAATCTCTGGTTCGTAGAAGTGAAGCATTTCTCCCGTGCTTCACTTGGGTGTCTAATCGACCTACCAAAAACCGATTAGTGGCGACTCCTAAATGAAATTGATTTGCATGTTAACAACTTAAAATTAAGTCGCGAATTGGTATGAGCTTGGGAGAGCTCGAGCTAGGTTCAACTTAGCAATCCATTAAACCAACCCCTCAGGCCTCGGGGCCGGTTCGGGGAGATCGCGACAGCTTGGCGACTCCGCTGGGGACTTCTTTGGACTTAGGCCGTTTATCTTGTTCGAATACATCCCTAACGCGAATGTTCTCGCCATTAACCCTTTGTTTTGCAGGTTTGAGATTTAGGGAACTAATGTTTATTTTTTTTCAGACGTTTGAAGCATTGTTTGCCTATACATTGTTGTGCATGCTTTAGATATTTTAGCACTACATTATCGCACACACAACCATGCTGCCGGACCTGGGCCACGATAGGATACTTTAGGATGGTGTTAAGGAAGATACAACCTCGAACGCGAGACCGCGATGTAGAGGTTGCCTTTCTTCTCCCCGAAAATTCTTTTCTAGTGTCGTAAGTGTTTATCCTTATCCGCGAGACCGCGTGACTATAGGATATCTCTTTCGACTGAGCCGGAGTTAAGAGGACCTGATACCAACGCGAGACTGCGACGGTCAGATCACCCTCTTAGCTTCACCTTGTTAAACTGTCTAGATAGAAAACGAACCTCACGAGTGCATATGCGTGTCTTTGTGTCTTTTTTTAAAAAAAGAAAGAAAAAGAAAAAAACGATCGTCACTCACTGTAAGTATGATTCCTCTCGTTATTAGCTCACTTTGGATTGAAATTTTCATTTTTGAAATTCGCGGAGATCAATCAAGTGTCCTAGGCGATCTAAGCTTATAATTGAAAATTTCAGACAATCATTCTTGATAGTAAACCTTGAGCATAAATCTCAGACACCTGTGATTTGGCCCCACCAAAACAGATGATTTTGTCTAAAACTTTCAGTTATAGGCTTAAAAATCACATTCTTTGTGCAGAAAATCTTTCAAGTCAAAATAATTTTTTGGGGCATTGAATTGGAATCGCATTTTCAATGAAATTCTTTTTTGTCTACATTTCGGAATCAAAATTCAAATCACTTTTTGTGTATTAATTTTTTAAAATAAAAATCACCTCATTTTCGCAAAAATGAAATCACAAATCAGTCTTTCAAATTTGATAGGCCGCATTTTGCGTTGAAACTTTTAGAATAAAAGGGGCATTCGATTGATAGCCGCGATTTAATCTTTTAATGATGTCTCCTCTTACGATGAAATGTTGGTGAAATACCAAATGCCCGCAAATAGGAACCATGGGGGCATGTATCGTCGCCTTGATTACATTATAAGAGGCGACCTCATTGAATGATTATTATTATTATTATTATTATTATTATTATTATCATCATCATTATTTTAGTTTTTCATTCATATACTAACATTGTCATCCTTTCGCAGGTTATACATGACGACCGCTCCTTGGCATTCACTCGCTTGGTCATGCACAAAAAAAATGAATTTAAAACTAGGATGAGAATTGTGTTCACTACACTCTTCTATACAATAGCTTCTTGTATTTTGTCCTTATTATTATTCATATTAGGAATTGTGTTTTGTGTTTGGGGTTTCGTTTGCGGACCCAATCGAACGCTTTGTAATTCGTGTGATACACATTTTTTAGTAATGAGGTTTGATTCCATAAGAATCATCTTTCTTTAAAAGTACTTGAAGTGTTTCAAACTAACATGTTGGGTTGGACTTTCTTACCTTACCTTTAAAAAATTTTGAAAACGGGTTTCAAAAAAGACTCGCATAAACTTGCATCTCTTCACCCGACTAATTTCGCAGGTTAATTGGCAAAACAACACCGTGAGATGGTAAATCTATAATCGTTCCAATTAGAACTTCTTGTACAACAATTGACTTGTTCATTCATTTTTGTCAAAATAGGTAAAGGGGCGAAAATTGAAGGCTGCTTGGGAACGAGTTAAAAACGTGCCACCGAGTCCCTCAAAATAGGGAGTCTCCACTTGTGTACTCACTTGTACAAAAGATGATTTACGAGGCATACGCAAATCGAAACAAAATAATGATGTCAGATGATCACCCATTTGACAAAAAGGACGATTCAAGAATAGCTGACTCTCAAATAAGAGTAAGAGGGGCACCGTTGTATCCGCGGAGGATGAAGATGAGGATCGCACGACAGACCCATTGGAGCACCAAGAGATGCATAATCAAGAGATAAACTGGGGGCATGGAATGTCAAAGCCGTCCAATTCAATGAAAAAGGGTGTATTTTGTTCTCAAAGTTCATTCATTTTAATATAGAAATCATACTTCCTTTTCTTTTTACCTAGGGTGGATTTGAATGAAAGACCTGACAAGAGCATGGCAAACCAACATACATTAAAATTATCTGACTAAAACACGAAGTGCATGTGATCAAGAAGCCAACGTCCCCACTAATGACGCACAGGAAAACATTTGATTCAGCATGGAGCGCAATGAACTCCCCCTCATCCCCGCCAAGGAAGCATTAGAGACAAAATTATCAACTTCGTCATGAAAGGGTGTATACCGTTCCTAAATTCAATCCAATTGAGAATGAGAATAACATGTTTTATCTCATTTCCGCAGATGACGAATGAGGCAAATCACCCAAGGGGTAACCATTGCCTATGAAGTATAATAAAGTGGAGTCGACTAGTTCAACACAAAATAAAGAATGTGTTTGACCATAGCAATAATGCTTCCAGCTAGAAAGACATGACGAGGCCAAACCGTCCATCCCATTGTGACAAATGAAAGGTCGCGTCATGATGGGGCAAAATAGTGCATTTGAAGAACTTCTGTCCATCAAACTAGGGACATGTGAAAAATAGTCAGGGGCACGAATAGTCAAGATGATCAAAAGTGGAAGACCCGAGCAAAAGACAATTAAACAAGTATCTGTAAGAAGGCATGAAGGAGTATTGAACATATTGAAGTCTCCGGAAGAGAAAGCATCTGGCTGGGGCAAGTGTCATCTAACTGGGGCAAATAGCTTTAGCATAATCAAGCCTGTGAGTAAGTTCCTTCTCCTCCAACAAGTAGATGGATGCAAAAGAGACATATGCCAGGCAGATGAATGAAGGGCAAGTCATGTTGTGGACGGTGCCTCTAAACAGTTAAGAGGGAATATCAAGCAACTTTGAGGAAGGAGTTGCAAAGGAAAAGCTCAAGCGACGAGATTGCACAAAGAGGACAACTTAGTCCAGAATTGAGCTATCCCCAGAACAAAAGGGTGTATATCGTTCCTGAATTATTCCAACTGAGAAGGGAAATGACTCGCCCCGTCTCTCATTTTGCAGGCAAAACAATGTATTTGACCAAGGTGACAACACCTTCTTCCAAGAAAGCACGATGAAGACGAATCATCCATTTTGCTACAATGAAAAAGGAAAGCACCCATGGGACAATGCCCTCAAACGTTGAAATAAGAAGTGCCAAAAAATCAAAGGCAGACGAAAGCGGATGAAGGGAGTTGTCAAAAACCTGGGAAGGAAAATTCAAATGAGAGCAAATGGTATCGTTTCCAATTGTCCATCTTAATACCATTTTTGCCGTGATTCTTTTTTTCTTTGATAGGAAGCATCAAAGACTCGAAGGACAAATGCAAGTGAAGGGTAATGATGTGTCGTTTCCAATCTTTCGATATATAAAGATTCATGCACTAACACTTTCTTTCTAATTCTTTACAGGGTTGCCAAGCGCCATACTGCAGGTAAGTACCCTTCCTCCAAAATTCAAATGAAAATCAAATGAAAATTTTCTTCATGAAAAAATGAGGGAGTTTTTGATGTATTTGAAAAAGAACACAAAAATAGAATTGTGAAAGCAAACTTTTCACGAAAATTTTGAATATCATCTTTATCCAAAAAATGCTTTGATGCTTGACGGATCATTCATTTTGAATCAAAATTCCCTGTGGAGATTGATCAATTCATGATGATCTCAACAAAATGAAAGGGAGATGTTAATCATGCCAAGTAAGAAGTACTTAGAATGAGGAAAGGCAAGCCATTCCTAAACACGTCCCATAAACACTTTGAGAGTTAAGCGGAAAAGAAAACATGTGTTGTTTAAGGACAAGAGATTCATTCGCGAGTAGTACATAGATCAAAGTGAAAAGAGGCATTTCTTTCCTCTATCCTACACACTACAGGTGACCATAGTAAAGCCCATTTGAGCCTTTACATATGGATAATTTATACAAAATACCCCTGTCAAGAACCACCCCACAATGGGGCAAATTTGGAGGTTTTGGTCGACATTCTTTGGAGGAAAAGATGAGAAAGACTTCGTTGTCCTTACTTGCATTAATCTTTTTGTGATAACTTCAGGTGAATCCTTATGGAAGCTTGAAACATCCCAAAATGAAGAAGAGCATTCATTTCTCTACCCAAACACTCATACTATTTGCTTAGCCAAGTTGAGCCTGAATATTCATTTCTAAAGCCCGAGTGGTGATTGTCTTCCCACCTTGGGGAAAGGCACATGATTTACTATGGCGATTGGTGCTTATGTCACAGCAAGTAAAAAATCTCGAAAGTCCTACGAGCTCAAAGGATTCAAATAAGCAAAAGTCAAATGAAAACTAGGGGGCATGAAAAAGTAGTGTGCCTGGTAAAAGCAAGGCCAATGCCCATTGAAAAAAAGGAAAAAAAGAGCAAAAAGTAACATCAAGAGAAGAATTCTTTCGTAAGAAAAAGTGTTAAAAGCAAAATGCTTGCATGAAAAGAAAATTATTGCAAATGCAAAAGTCATTAGAGAAAAGAGAGAAGCTCCTGTATTGAAATGAATAGCCAATGGACTTTCGAGACAAGTTGGATTTCAAAAGTCGAGTGCCTTCAAAAGGATTGGATGATATGGTAATGATGCTATGATAATCACCAACTCCTAAACCCCTTTTGTGAATTTCTGAGCCTTTCGAGCCTTTACCCAAGCCAATGTTACAACCTTCTCCAAAGTCTCTTCTGATTGAGATGGTTCAAGCAAAAATTTGGATGTCCAAAGAAGCTACCACTTGAAGAAGTGGGAGCGAGGTTATCTTATCTCATCTTAAGGTTTCTTGACTTGTAAACTTGATGGAGATGCTGATTGATAATTATTTCACTTCTTAGCCATCAATGCTTATCCGTTGTTGAAACCATGACCAAGCCCGCATTGTAGTCCTTACAAAAGACCTCTTGGATTGGTCAATGTGTGCTTATTGCGAATGATTCTCGAAGCCTCCGACACTAATAGTATGAGGTATACAGAAAGATCAGATTTACTTCCCACATTAATGGATGGGATCAAACAGCCTTTCTGAGAGTATGTGAGAAGTCCTTTCAGACTAAGGAATTCTTGTTTGGCATGCTTAATGGGCTCTTTTCATGAGTTAAGATCATTTTGACAAAAGACTTTCTTTTAAGGGAATTTGATGATTAATGACGTCTTTCAAGCCTAAAGGCAATTTTGCGATATTGAAGGATGTTAAATGCTTTCCAAACAATTGAATCTATCCTGAATTGCTCATACAATCGATATTTTCTCATTGGTGATACCCTTTTGATATTGTCTCTCATGACATGTAATCAAATGACATTGATCTCGCCGGGTATGCCTTCATTACCAGAGCACTTGATACAACACATTCCATTAAATGTGTAGTATCCATTCTGGAATCATTTGATCAATATGTACGGCAAGCTCTAACAGCCCGAAACTATTTTTACATGAGAAGTCTTCCCTACGTGAGACCATGCTTTCTGAAGGTTTGGGCGTTTGCCCTAAAACCACGCAATGCAAAGGGTTTTAGTCCCTAAATGTCAATCCAGAGCCTTTTTCTTTGCACGTGAGCTTTTGCAGCCCGGAGTTTCCTTTATTTCTCTTGTGAACATCAGGTAAGCATTTTTACCCTTTTTTTTAAAAAAAAAAGAGAAGAGAAAAAAAAAAGAAAAAAAAGAAAAATGAGGCCTTCACAGGTATGTCCCTGAGCCAGGCTCCTTATGTCAAATTCTTTGTGAGAAACTTAGGCACCTCAAGTTTTTCGTGAGAAACTTAGGCATAATCTATCAAATCCTCGGGTGAGGAACCCCGAATGCTTATTCACTGAATCTTTTCAAGCCTCGCTGGCAAAGAGCTTTTAAGCAATCCGATCTGACCTACAGGTATGTACACCTAGGCACACGTTTTTCAAAAGGTTTGTGGTCCAACCTTAAACCACGCATCAAAGGTTTGTGGTCCAACCTTAAACCACTCTTTCAAAAGGTTTGTGGTCCAACCTTAAACCACGTTTTTCAAAGGTTTGTGGTCCAACCTTAAACCACGCTTCAAAGGTTTGTGGTCCAACCTTAAACCACGCATCAAAGGTTTGTGGTCCAATCTTAAACCACGCTTCAAAGGTTTGTGGTCCAACCTTAAACCACGCATCAAAGGTTTGTGGTCCAACCTTAAACCACGCTTCAAAGGTTTGTGGTCCAACCTTAAACCACGCATCCAAGGTTTGTGGTCCAACCTTAAACCACTCTTTCAAAAGGTTTGTGGTCCAACCTTAAACCACGTCTTTCAAAAGGTTTGTGGTCCAACCTTAAACCACGCTTTTCAAAAAGGTTTGTGGTCCAACCTTAAACCACGCATCCAAGGTTTGTGGTCCAACTTTAAACCACTCTTTCAAAAGGTTTGTGGTCCAACCTTAAACCACTCTTTCAAAAGGTTTGTGGTCCAACCTTAAACCACGTCTTTCAAAAGGTTTGTGGTCCAACCTTAAACCACGCTTTTCAAAAAGGTTTGTGGTCCAACCTTAAACCACGCATCAAAGGTTTGTGGTCCAACCTTAAACCACGCATCCAAGGTTTGTGGTCCCACCTTAAACCACGCTTCAAAGGTTTGTGGTCCAACATTAAACCACATTTTTCTCTAAACAATGCTCTTCGTTTATTTAGGTGTTATTTTATTTTCTCTCTCCTCCTTCTTGCATTGCATCATCTCGTGCCCTCCGTCAACAAAATTTAGGCGTCACTTATCTTTGAAAGGAACCTCTTCGAGCTCCCCTTCAAAGAGGGGCAGCTGTTGACACCTAAATTTTGCCCAAATCATTTAGGGTTTTATCGCTTAAAAATTAGGGTTTAATCTTTTAATCCCTTAACAAAAAATATTTTCATCAAATTCCATGGCATATAGACATTAGGCACGTTTGCATTAATAAGGCCTATTTTTTTTTTTTAAAAAAAAAGAAGATCCTGGGCCGGGTTCGTCGGCTCATTCTTGCTTTTTCTCTTCTTTTTATTTTTAGCGCGGCCCTTTTTATTTTTATTTTCCTTTTCCTTTTTTTCTTCTTTTTCTCTTTTCTTTTTTTCTTTTCCTTTTCCGCTTGGGCCGGCCTCCCTCTCCTTCGGCCCGGCCCGCGTCTCCTCTCCTTCCCCCCTCCCCAGTCAACGTACGGTAGGGAGAGGAACAGACGCCAGAGGAAGCAGAGGAACAGGGCAGATCGGAACAGTGCAGAGGAAAATCGGAGCAGGGGGCAGCGCGATCCCCGGGTCGGCGGTCGGCCGGCCGCGCAGGCTGGCGGTGGCAGGGGGCCATGCGCTCCTGCCGGCCAGCCCGCGTGGCCGGTCGCCCTTAAAGCCGAAGGAGAGAGAGAGATCTGGGGGGTTCCAGGGAGAGAAGGAGAGGTCGTGAGAGAGAGACGAGAACCGAGAGAGAGGGAGCGAGAGAGAGAGAGATCGAGAGAGGGAGAGAAGCGAGTGAGACCCGAGGTCGCGCGAGCTCCCGTCGACGACCGCGGCCGGCGAAGCTCCGACGTCTGTCACGGTAGGTTCCGGTCGAAGCTCGCCGGATTTTGTTTCTATTTTGGTCGATTCGGGGTGTTTTCCCGAGGATCCCGGCTCGGGTGGTGTGCGAGGCGCGCGGGGATAACCCGATCTACCGCGGTCGCCTTCCATTCGCCATCGCCGAGTCGGGTAGGGACTGTGGTTCACCCGTTTGTACTCTGTTTTTGGGGGGAGATCACTGGCCGGAGCTCGCGGCCGTCCGGCTCGCGCGAGTCCCGGCCAGTGACACCTCAAGTTCGGTCCTGCTCGTCTGCATATTGTTGTGTGTGACCTCGGATGTGTCGAAACCTCGATCGTGCTTGAAATCCTTTGTTTTCGTCGACGCCTGCCAATTGTTTGGTGAAATGCTCAAGTCAGTCTTTGGGTTTGGTTGTGTCTCGCCGTGGTTTTAGGGGGGGTCGGTCGGTTCCGGCACGCCGCCGGTCGTCACGACGGCCCGGGGGCGGTCACGCGGGGAGCGAACAGCCAGTCCCTGGTCGGGATCTGGCCGGTTCACGTTCGACGACAAGCCTCGACCGCGGAGGTCGAGGTGTGTCGCCCGACGGCCGAGCAAGGGCTCGGTCGCCGGGCCGGAAACCCCCAGTCACAAAGGCTGGGGGGGAGAGGAACCGGCGTTCCAGTCAGTCGGTGTCGGACGGCGGCACAGGCGCGGTGTCGGGCGGCACAGGCGCGGTGTCGGGCGGCTAGCCGTGGAAGGCGGAGTCTCAGGCGCTGCGTGAAAGCCGCGAATCGGGTCGCGTCCGGGTCGGCAAGTGGGTCAAAACCGGGTAGGGTTTCCAGCGTTCGGGTCCGGCGCGCGGGGAACCGGGTAGGGTTCCGGCGAGTCGGGTTAGCGGCTAGTAACCGGGTCGGGTTCTCGGGTCGCGAACCGGGTAGGGTTTGTCTCTAGGGTTTTATTCTAGCGGGCCGAATAGGTTTGTGGACCGGAGTTTTAGGGTTTTAGGTATTTTCTAGATTGGGCTTTGGGCTTTTATTTATTTAGAAAATTCGGGCTGGGCCCTCTTTCTTAATTTTTTTTTTTTTCGCCACATTGGGCTCAACAAATGAGCCCGATCAGGCCTTGGACCCGGGCCGCCGCGCCCGGGTCAGTCTCGATCCGGGTCGGATGTGGAGATCCGACCCGGACCCGATTTATTTTATTTTTATATTCTATTATTTTAGTTTTTTAAAAAAAATTAAAAAATATATATTTTTATTTTATTAAAAAAGCTCGAATTTTATTTTTTTATTTTTTAAATAAAAATTCAAAAAAATTCCGAAAAAATTCCAAAAATTCAAAAAAAAATTTCAAGAAAATTTCAAGAAAGTTTCGAAAAATTTAAAAAGAAATTTTAAAAAAATAAATTAAAAATCTAAATTAATATTTTTAAAAAAATTAATTTAAAAAAAATTAAAAAAATTCAAAAAAAAATCAAAAATCAGAAAATTCGTTTGGGTTATGGAATTGGGTTTTCTTACCCTATTGTGTGATTAATGTCATATTTAATTGCATGTCACATGGTTCACACACTTTGAATTGTGCATTTAAACTAGCCTTGCATGTAGTTGATTATACGTGTTTAGGTTTAGATATTAATTGTTGTTCCCCTTAGCTTAATTAGAGATGGATTTTTTAGACTCCCGATTAGCAAGAGCACGTTAGGTGGTAAATTGAACAAGATTAGGTACCGAAAGGGCACTAATTAGTCGATTAGTGTAATCAAGTCCCCGTACCCATTGAATCTCTGGTTCGTAGAAGTGAAGCATTTCTCCCGTGCTTCACTTGGGTGTCTAATCGACCTACCAAAAACCGATTAGTGACGACTCCTAAATGAAATTGATTTGCATGTTAACAACTTAAAATTAAGTCGCGAATTGGTATGAGCTTGGGAGAGCTCGAGCTAGGTTCAACTTAGCAATCCATTAAACCAACCCCTCAGGCCTCGGGGCCGGTTCGGGGAGGTCGCGACATAGACCTGTGAGATGAATTTGGTGTCTCACCAGTACAAACATTGGGTTTTTCGTGCATTTATTGAACAGAGATGTCATCTTTTTTACCTTCCAGGAAATAACCCTTTAATAAGAACCATTCATTCGAGCTAAGTCATGGTTTTAAGTTCTACTATACTTGCTCTTTGGTTGTTATATTCAGGTTTCTTCAAATTACAGTGCCGGTATCGGTGGCTCTAATACTAATTAACATATATAAATACGACCATTTAACAAACCTGGAAGTGACACGAATAGTCATGGATTTTTAACGTATAGAATAAGTTCTATAACACAATTGGCGAAACTATAGCCATTTTCAATGACAAGACTTGACACGATTGTAAAGTCTGATTAGGACACGAAAATGTGAATCGCAACCTGCTGCAGTCAATTGATGGTGGTTTATTCAAACTGGTGTTCACAGTCTATATTTCATGGATAGGCATGATCAACGTGCAAAGGTTCTTAAAGACTATTCTTCACATACATTAGAGTTTCATTTCGTGACAATTGATAAATGAATAATAAATAATGATATACCATAAAAGCGAGATGAGCAAGGTTAGATCGAAGCCTGGTTTTAAGTTTGGTCGGAGGTGCAACGTACTCTTTGTGATTTTGTTAACAAGTATCTCAGAAGCACTAATTGAGTAATTAATCCAGAAAAACATTCTCACGCTTAACTTGGTTGTGTTGTGGCTTTCTTTCTAGAGACAGCAAAATCCTTGGAAAAGTCTTTGCTCTAATCTTCACCTCCGACCAAAATTAAGGCTCCATTTGTTTCGCAGAAAATAAATAATTTAAAAAAAATTTCTAAAAAATAATCGCTTGTATTCCTTAAAATAATTAGACAATGGAAAATGTTTTCATTAACGGCAACAATTTATATTTAAATATTTTTATTGACGATAAAAATATTTTTCATTCATTCATTTTCATAAATAATACAAACAATCATTTTTAAAAAAATGTTTTCAAATCTTACTCCTATGAATTTGTAATAAATATCAAGGAAGAAATATGCATTGTGCTTTATTTTTACACCTTGCTCCTATGAATTTGTAATAAATATCATGGAAGAAAAGACACGATTTCCTGTCCATTTCCACGCTGATCTATTTTTGAACCATTGGGATATACTCCGAGATTGATCTGTTTACACATGGCCACTTTGACAACCTGCGATCACGACATGGCTTTTGTTATCGCGATTTTCTCAGTCAATCGACGACCCAATTGGACCCCTTCACTAGGTCAGCATAAACATTGACTGGCCCTAAGAAGATTAATTCACATTGACTTTTATAAATGTTTTGACTTAAGTTCTAATTTTCAATAAAGTTGAGACTAGGTAATTTTGCTATTTCTCAAGTATGCCATGGAGTTAAACATGGACAGGAAATATTGTCTTGCAAGTGAAATAAACAAGGACTAACAGAACAAGACTTCCCACGCACAACGTAACGTCAAAATGAAAGTTTGAATAGCTTGAAAAGAATGTTGCCCTTGGGGCACTGAATAAGAATTCTTATAAAGCAAGTGTGCAATTTTTTAATGTACCACATTTCTCAAGTTATGTGTAATCGACACATTGGAAATCCAAATAGTCCCTATTTTGTTATACTTAAAAAGTACTCCGAAACTCTTTAACAAAACCCATTTTAAAAATAGACTCAAGTACTTGATTTTGTACTGTTTAAGCAAATAGGTGATGGGGTAAATACATAAGTAGGGGTGTCCAAGTTGAAAAGTAGGTAGGGTATTTGCCCAACCCTAGAGTATACTTTATAGGTATTAGTTCTAGGTTTTTGGAACATCGAACCTATCTTATAGTTTCTTCAAACCATCTTAAAACGTGTCAATTCCACATATTCTAAGATACCCTCAACTACCCGTCTGTTTTCAAAAAAATATATTAAAAGAAAATTGTTGCGGTGATTATTAGCATATTGTGCATTTAATACACAACATACGGATAATCCTATACAACACATGTTCCTTTTTAATATTAACATAATTCCAAAAGGATAAAAACATGAAAAGCACCCAAAAAAATAAAGAATTGAATCAGTTTCCGCACATCATTTAAATCTATGAGTTTACATAGAAGCCTATCCAACTGTTCTAAGAGCATGAACTAAAATGTTTTCGCATAGACATAGCCAAGCTTGTCACAGAGAGAGGGAGGGTGAAATGAAGTTGGAGATTTATTTTTTCTAATTGGAATGGAGATTGTTAATCAACTAGGATTTTCACATATATAAATGTGAAAGTTTCGAAAAGAAAAAGAAAATGTCATAAATAGTTAAGTACACATAGATTTAATTAAATAGTTTAATTAAATAGTAATTATACCTGGTAAACCGGTACCTTTCTATAGGTATTTTGCATAGGGTGCAGGGTGCGAGGTGGGTAAAGGGTGATATGACCGCAAACCCCGGCACCGACCTATACTCGCCAGTTCCAAAATTTTGAAACCTCGAACTTCCCCTACAAGCTCTAATACCCACTATGGAACCTACCCGACCATGCAGGTTGTACATGGTCTTCAGGTTCCACAAAGTCTCCCGCACACCCCTAGATATAAACAGCCTACAGGAGAGAAAATATTTGAGGCCTTTGAAAAAAATTGTAAGCAAACTATAGGAAATTATTCCAACAGTGAGGTATATTTGATCGGAAGCCATGTCATGATTGTTACGGAAGCCAAGCGATCGAACAATAAAATTGACAGAATAAGAAAATAAATTAGACACCAGATTTATGTGGTTCGATCGTAGTGACCTACGTCCACGGGGAGAGCAGCACGAAATTTCACTATAGATCAAGCGATACAACGGAGATTACAATCACACTCGAGTCATTCGAACACTCTAAGTGTTTCCAAAGCCCCAATTACACCCAATAACTCACACAGTGTTTAGCCCCACAATTTTTCACGAAATAATCTCTCAATCTTACGAAAGAATTGTACACAAATTCTAACCACAAGAATTTAATCGACTTCAATACTTGAGTTGTTGATGTAATTTCACGAAGAGAAACTCGCATCATGCACTCGTTGAGAACGGCGCTTCCGGACAAAATTCACGAGAAATACCCACCGTCAAGCACTCACGAACATGGCGCTTCAAGACTACATCTGCCACGATGTTCCTTGCAATATATATTCCGCAGCGAAGGAATACACGGTGGCCGACTCAATGTGGAGAAGATATTCCACGATTCGGTCAACAAGTCCAAGTTGGACTTTCCTGTTTCGTCTTTCTTTGGCAGACTCTGGCTGCGTTTGGGAAGACTTTTGGGGAAAGCATTTGGAGAAAAGCAAATGCCTTTAATTTAAAGGGTTTTAGTGAAATGCAAAGATTGTTTGGTAAACTGTAATTGAAAAGTGCCTTTGGAAGCAACTTTGGGGAAATGCTGTTTGGTAAATATATGTTTGGATAAAGTCCTTGATTTGACCAATTTAAGTTTTTTAATTTTAATTTGTTTAAAATTAAAAAAAATAATGACCGTAACTTTTATATTTTCATGTTTAGAGTAATGTAAAAGAGATACATTAACAAATTAATGAATAAGTAAACCACATCTTTGCAAAAAGAGAGTACTTCAATTATAATAAATATTGTCACGTATGCATCGAGGAAAAAAATAAATTATCACTGAAATTTACAAGCATCTTAAGTATTTACTAAACTCATGGCTATTTGATCATGTAAACATACCATGTCAGAAAATAAATTATCATTTGAAGCACTAGCCCCGTCATTCACATCATCAAGATCAACTGAATATCCATAATTGGGATCCAAATCTGCTCTTGCAAAATGTTTATCACTTACGGCGTTTCTTCATATATAACTGTGCAAGGTCATTGCTGCTATAACAATTTTCACTTGCTTCTTAAACGGATAACTTGGCATATGCTTTAGAATCTTCCACTTCTTTTTCAATACACCAAAGGCTCCTCAATTTCTAATCTTAGCGATCAATGATGACGGTTGAATACCTCCCGATAACCTGAAGGTGCAGGACCTTGTCGAAATTCTGGCAAATGATATCTAGCTTCTTTGTATGGTCCCAAATAACTTGTTTGATTTGGATATCCGACATCTACCAAATAATATTTACCTACACAAATATTATGTAAATTTAATCAACATATACCATATTGATACATACTAATGCTCTAATGCACAAAAACCATCAATAATGAACTTGGAGGAGGATGAGGAAATCGTACATCAAATCTTCTGAGGGCTTCATAGAAAATACGAGTGTCATAAGCTTGTCCCTCCTAACCCACGTAAACATGAGTAAATTCTATGTTAAAATTACACACCGCTCATACATTTTGAGTCGGTGTTCCTTTTTGACCAATAAAACGAATTTGATTGTGCAAAGGTACCACCGCTGGGATATATGTGCCATCAATAGCTCCAATGCAATCCTGAAACGATAACCCAAACATTATTGTATAATCGAAATTTATATTTAATTATTCCTTTATAATGTATAATCTAAACGTACCTTAAAATATGGATAAAATCTTCGATTATTTCTGATCTTCTCTAGAACTTCCCTAAATTGCCGATCAATTGGTTGGATCAAATCTTTTCTCATTTCACATACTTTATTTAATACTAAGCTAATGTACCTACTCACGGTTTCCCCGGAACGTTGAAAACGCTCTTGTGTTAACCTGTTACCTACATCGTGTCCTAAAATGTGAAGAAACATTCCAAGCATTTCTGTAACATCAATATTCCTAGTTCCTTGAAGACCATAGTGTGTCACTAAGTCATGCATTAAACTGTTAAATACAATCTTATCCATTCTAAACATTTGATAGCACCTTATCGGATTAACACCTTCTCTCATCAGCTCTTCTAACCATGCATTTCCTGTATGTAAAGATGTCATACAAGGTACTTTGTAATTGTATATTGCCTGATAAGCGACTGCACATTGACCAGCTCTCACAAGTTGCTAATATTCCTCTTCCCCATTTTCATGGTTTTCCATTCAAGAAAATCATCCATAATTGTCGAAGTAACAAAATGTGGAGTTACAATAATAAAAGTGATGAATAATATAGATCATCCATCGATGGAACAATTATATCATCCATCATATATATGCAAACTTTACCCAATCAAAAAAACACCAACTGAAAACATGTTTCACATTAGAACATAAATAGAAATAGAGTTCATAGGTAGTGCAAACACAGTGCAAAACACCTATTGAAAATGCGTCATACTACAATAATGTAGAAAGAGTTCAAACGATAAAGTAGCTACATCCTAGCGATGACTATTGTGCTCTTCCAACTTAAACTTGAGCCACTCAACCTTTTCTTCATCTCCATCCAAGTTCATGAAAATTTGCCTGTTGTCTTTCTTTTCAGCAAAATGTGAGAATGCAAAAAAGTATAACTTTCGGTCTTGCTTAATCTCAGGGATGGCTTTCTATGTGTGCATAATTTTGTTGTAAGGATCAAACTCCCTTGCAATAGATGTTGCATTGCTCCTACTTTCAATAGCTGAACAAAGTCTGTCAATTTGTGATGCTAACTTGGCTGGTCCAGTCACTTTTTTTCTTTCTTCCCTCGAGCTTGCCTTATTGAATTCTTCGCCGCTCTTTTATGGCTATTACTTTGACTTGGTTCAACTACCTTTTTACCTGCATTGCACTCTAAAGTATCATCAATAGATCCTACACAATCACCAATATCAGCTTGTGTGGCCTCAATATCCTCGTCATTGCATAAACCTTGGGCAGGATTCCATATGATACGTCCAGTAGCAACTGTACCTTCAAACATTTTACCCAACAAAGCTTTAAGCTCCGGATGTATTCCTTTCGTTCGAAAAACTTTAAGTTTAGGATTGGCATGTTATAATAAAACATTTTCATGAGTTGTATCATAAAATATGAACTTACCAAAAAGTAACAAAAGAAGAGACAAACACATTAATTTTCCTCTCCCACCATTCATCACTCGCATCAATGGTTTTCTTCCTTGTATCCCATCCTAGTCCCGTATCCTTTTGAATCAATTGCTTCCATTTTTTCCATTCTTCCTTCAGATTATCCACTTACTCTTCATTTGATTTTTATCAAAC
The DNA here is from genome assembly GCA_031216235.1 of Syzygium jambos. NCBI lineage: Eukaryota > Viridiplantae > Streptophyta > Magnoliopsida > Myrtales > Myrtaceae > Syzygium > Syzygium jambos. Next base: position 28,486,905 of record CM062230.1, read on the forward strand.
TTTTTGCCCCTTAGCTCCTCAAACTTGTTAATTATATCTGTCCATCCATCCCTTTTATCGGTTGCCGGCCGATTGCCTTTTTCAATTTGTTCAATGCACAATTGACAAAAAGTTTCTACATCTTTCGGGCTCCAATATGCCTTTTCCTTTGATGAACTTGCCATTTTCCAATAAAATAACCACAAACAGATTTGAAAAATGCAAACAAACGAGATTAAAGGATGACCCAATTTCGTAAACATGAATGAACACATGCGTATGCAAATTTTGATAAAACATTAAAGATAGAACATAAAGCTACAGCACAATCCGATATCCAACAAAAGTATAACAATTCTTTTTTCTTGTCGAACCCCCTTTTACCAAAAACTTAAGCTATCGCAAACAAGCCCACAAGCATATCAAGCCTAAATCTCAACAGCCCCTTGCACGTGTAAGTTGAACCATACACATAAAACATAGAATCTAGATGTAATCACACCAAATAATGACAAAATTGATTGAGCATAACTCGCCCAACAAAATCACTTAATTGAAACAAACCCCGTGGAAACAATAAAGTAGCAGTTTAACACAACAGTGCCGAGGAGGCAAGGGTGGTACAAGGACACAAAGGGTGATTGTGAAATTACATGAGGCTCTAGCGCATTGCTTTCATATTTTTGTAGCATAGAAGCTAAATGCAGTAGTGCTCAACATGCTTATAAGGGCTCCCTATGTATAGAATGACGTATGTAGACCTCAGCTAACTAAATGTTATAAAGTTCAATCCCAGCCGCCTATAGAGTCAAACTGCCATGGACATCAAGGGAGGGATCCCATACTAAAAACTCAAACGGGTAGCAATTAGACTAAAGGATCGCCATCTCGCTCAACTTTTGGGAAAACCCAAAAAAACAACCAAGAATTTCTCGGTGCCGAGCACCACGAAAGAACTTACCGAATGCTCAGCATAACACCGCTGCCATTGCAACGGCTAAAAACCTCAACTCCAAAAACCAAGACTGCAAGCAGAAGCAGAGGAGCAACGCAACAAATCCGAAAACCACAAGCACCAAATCAAAAGCTGCTGAGGCACACCGAACATAATCGAGTGAGATGGAGTGCATGCGTGTGAGTGAGAGAGATTACCATCATGGAGCAGCATGTAGATGCCCGAAGAGGGTTGGCCGGTGGGTGTAGGCGCGTGAGTTAGTGCAACGGAGAGAGGGACAGAGCAGCGCAGGAGAACAAGAAACGAAGGCCACAGGGGATAGAGAGGAGAGAGGGGATTTGAGGATTAGGGTTTGCTCTTCTTCTTCTTCTTTTCCTTAGTTTTGGGAGGGAAGTTATATGCAGCAACGTTTCTATGGAAGGAGGTGAAGGGCGTGGGGTTGCGGCTGCGGCATAAGGGATGGCTTCTAGGGTTAGAAGCAAAGAAGGGTTAAAGTGGGAATTAGATAAATTTATGAGGGTAATTTCGATAATAAAAAAATTCTTTATTCCCCCCTTCAGCTTGCCAAGAATGCTGAAATGCCCAATGCTCCTCTCCTGCTGCCTTGGGCTTTTGGCCTTTTGAAGGCCAACTTTCCTTCAATGAGGTTTTTAAAAAATTTCCCCAAACACCAATTTTTAGCCCAAAGGGCTTTAGATGCCTAAAGTCACTTGCCAAAGCTACTCCGAAACGCAGACTTAACTCCCACTAGAATTAGGAAAGAATAAAATATTCTTTCTATTTTATTTTTCTTTCTCTGACCTTTGTTAGTCCGAGTCAAAGTCCAACTCAAATTCCACAATTCACTCTCCAAATTCACCCACTCATTCTAAACACGCAGTAGATTTTTTTTTCGTTCCTTTTTTTTCTCGAAATTTATATTTTCGCTTCGGGCTCAAACTCGAAACATATTTTCAACAATGATGATGATTTTCTTCGTTCATAGATGTTAGACCCTAGGTCAATCAAAATAAATCGTGTGAACCAAAATTTCTCCTTGTCTCCTCTTATTTGGCCTTTAACGGCTTATGCTTGACTCCATAATGCCGTTCTATTATATAATATCAATTATCAAAATAAAAGTATGTACGCCGGTTGTGACAGGTATCATTTTTCTAAAACTAAAGAAAGACGTTCACTTCGGGCAAGTCATCGACTTTTATATGTGTCTGTGCGTGTGTAGGGATGTGTGTGTGAAATCGTGCTCTTCATATATCTGTAAACAAAACGCAGTCCATAACTCTGTGTCCATTTGTTTCCTAAAACTCTAGCGATGAAACAGAAAACCATCACCATTTCAAGCTTTTCTCTCTTCCCACTCATTATCTTTTCCATATGCTGTTCCTTTGCAAGTTCAAACGCCTTGAATAGAGGCTCTTCTCTATCAGTTGAAGAACATGACTCAGACACACTAGCATCCCCAGATAATACCTTCGCATGCGGCTTCTATGGCCTTGGAGGCAATGCTTACTGGTTCTCAATTTGGTTCACAAACTCCTCGGACAGGACTGTCGTTTGGACGGCCAACCGGGACAAGCCCGTGAATGGCCAAGGCTCTAAGGTCACACTCCGGACCACCGGCTCGTTGGTCCTGACAAACGTGGACGGTACTGTGGTCTGGCAAACCAACACGACTTCTACAGATGCCCGTTCGCTCGAGCTCTTGAATTCGGGTAATCTTGTGCTCAGAGGTCCTGATAGGACAATTTTATGGCAAAGCTTTGAGTATCCAACTGATACTCTGCTGCCAAACCAGCTCCTCACTAAGAGCAAGAAATTGGTGTCATCTCTAAAAGGAGGAGCATTTTACTCTGGCTACTTCAACCTGTACTTCGACAATGACAATGTGCTGAGGTTGATGTATGATGGACCGGATATATCCAGTCTCTATTGGCCTAACCCAGACTTCAACGTGTTCGCGAACGGGAGAACGAATTACAACAGTAGCCGGATCGCAGTCCTAGACGAGATGGGCCATTTTCAATCGAGCGACCAGTTTCAGTTCAATGCTTCTGACCAAGGCCAGGGGATCAAACGGCGGCTGACAATGGACCCCGACGGGAACCTGAGGCTTTATAGCTTGAACAAGCGGTCAGGGTCATGGGTGGTGACGTGGCAGGCGCTTCCGGGACTGTGCAATGTGCATGGGATATGTGGGAGGAACGGGATTTGTGTATACACACCTGAGCCCAAGTGCACATGCCCCCCAGGTTATGAGATGAGCGAGCCTAGTGACTGGGACAAAGGTTGCAAGCCCAAATTCAATTTTACTTGCTCCAAGTCTCCGGACATGAAGTTCGTGGCCCTTCCCAACACCGACTATTACGGGTTCGACCTCGTCTACAACAACAACGCCTCGTTCAATTTCTGCAGGCAGGCCTGTTTGGATGACTGCAGCTGCTTGGGGTTCAGCTACCGTGAAACGCAAAGATTGTGTTTCACGAAGAGCTCGCTCTTCAACGGCTACAAGGCCCCATCTTTTCCTGGAACCTTACATCTGAAACTGCCCGTCGCCCTGGTCGCATCCTTGGAGCCGATTCGCAACGGCAGTGATCCTGAGTGCTCCGGGGCCAGAGACCAATTATTGGTGGCTTCCTTAACCTTGTATGACAGTATAGGCAAGAGGGTGAGATGGGCCTACCTCTATTGGTTCGCGTCCGCTATCGGGGCGATCGAGATCCTCATCTTTTTCTTGAGCTGGTGGATCCTCTTCAGGAAGCGTGATGTGCAGAGCATAGTGGAAGATGGGTACCGCACGATAACGAGCCAGTTCAGGAGGTTCAGCTATGAGGAGCTCAAGAGTGCGACCCAGAACTTCAAGGGAGAGATAGGGAGGGGAGCGTCAGGATCCGTGTACAAGGGCGTTTTAGCAGACGAAAGGGTCGTGGCAGTGAAGAAACTCGGAGATGTGTACCATGAGGAGGAGGTCTTCTGGGCTGAAGTCAGTACAATTGGGAAGATAAATCACATGAACCTGGTGAGGATGTGGGGGTTCTGTTGTGAGGGCAAGCACAAGCTCTTGGTCTATGAGTATGTAGAGAATCGGTCCCTGGACAAGCACTTGTTCTCGGGGGACTTCATCGAGTGGAGGGATCGGTTCAGGATCGCGCTCGGCACCGCCAAAGGCCTGGCATACCTGCACCACGAGTGCCTCGAGTGGGTCATCCACTGCGACGTGAAGCCCGAGAATATCCTCTTGGATAAGACATTCGAGCCCAAGATCGCAGACTTTGGGTTGGCGAAACTGCTCCAGAGGGACGGCACGAATCCGCAGTTCTCACGCATAAGGGGCACGAAGGGCTACATGGCGCCTGAGTGGGCCCTGAACCTCCCCATCACGGCGAAGGTCGATGTGTACAGTTATGGGGTGATGGTCCTGGAGATAGTGAGGGGGATTCGGCTCTCGAATTGGGTCATGAAGAAAGCAGAGAACGAGGAGCAGGAGGCCGAGCTGACGGTCTTCATCCGGGAGATGAAGAGGAGTATTCAATGTGGAGATGATTTGGGGATAGAAGATTTGGTGGACAAGAGATTGAACGCGAAATATAGCAGGAAGCAGGCAAGAATACTTCTTGAGATTGGTGTGTCGTGCGTGGAGGAGGACAGGAACAAGAGACCAACCATGGATTCAATAGTGCATCAACTGCTTGAAATCGATGATGAACCTAAATTGCCTAAGTCAGATGATGAAGATTAAGATCGATTTTCAATTTTTCGCCTTTCTGTTTGGTGTAAATGACTCTGTCGTCATACTGTTTTGCAAGAAATTCATCTCATTCTGTATCTATATGAAAATGAGAAGGAGATTATTCGTCGTGACCCTGTAAGAAGAATCTCCATTGAAGCAAAAGTTGGCCTAGTTCAAGTCCCGAAGATGGTTTACTTCAAATTTGCATCTAAGAAAATGATTTAATTCAAGTCAAGAAGTCAAAGCAATATGTTGACAAGGGGTCAATAGATATCGGTGCATAAAAATAAGGTCTCCCCCCACTCTGCATTAAATTATTATTAGGACAATCTAAGCCTACTGGTTAGTTCGGATTAATGGTCAAATGGGATGATTAATTTTCTGCATTTGTTTAACCTTGCAATCCCCAAATTTCAAACATTTCAACATCGGGCGGCCATTTGTACGAATTATGACAAAGATCGGCCAATGCTTTCTCCTTTGACCAAGGGACCCTATTTAATACCTCATTTTCAATATGTCATCACTTATTTCAATTTTTTCTGCTCATGTATTGTTAATTTTTATTTTAAATTTTAAACACCCGATATTTTCATGATATATAAATATTGACACGATAATATGTTTATATTTCGGTAGGAAAGTGAAAAAAAATTACTTTTTCTTTACAAATTCAAACAAACAAAGCCTTACTACGTCGATTTTGTAAATTAATCTTAACAGACAAAGCATCATCAATACGGTAAAGATTAATTATATTATAATTAGAAATAGTCTAAGAATTTGATATATCAAGTAATATGGCAAAAATTATACACGAAGTCATTAAGTCGGTAGTGCAATATTCAATAGCCTTTAAAGTTTACATCGGTTGATATATCAATTTCATAACGAATCTTAAATCCATACATATATTAAATGCATTCCTTTAACAAGTCTAAACGTGAAGCTCTAGAAGAGCATTCTTTGATACCTGTTTTCTCTTCCTGAAGGTAGAAAGAGCATTTATTTATTTATCATTCATTTATTTTGTCGGAATTTGACATTACTTGGAAACCATGTTAGTCATTTGTTCTTCATGTCTGCGCATTAGTTCATGCTCAAGAAGTTGCATCTTGTGGATTCCATGGCTTTCGTACAATAAAGACATCTCTCTCTTACGACCTTCAATAGACTTGTAACCTTCTGACATGGCAGCAGCGAAACTGAGATGAGAAGAGCAATCTATGAACTTAGAAATAAAGAGTAAATCAAAGATATGTTTTCGTCGCATAAGTTTAATTTCTTTCGGGTCATATTTTGTGGAAAATTTGGGAGTCTTTGGCTTAAAGGTGTCCTTTTTTATACCCAGAGGATAAAGACAAGAAAAAGGCCTGTAGATATGTCAAATTGATTATCCTTATGGTCCATCGATGACATGAAAAAAGCGACCCTATCGGTGCTAGAAGTCACTTTGATAACCTGGTCACTCTTGTGTGAGTTGTCAAAAAGATGGGACAGTTCTACGTTGAACAACAAAAATCATTAAAATTTATCCGTGTCTATAAAGTTCTACGTTACTAGTTTCTCATATTATTGACAAATTTCTCCAATTGAATCTATAAAAAAAATGGTGAAAAGGGGGTCTTTTCAAGCCTCCTTAGAGAAAGTAGTGAGAATGTGAAATGGGTGAATGTGGGGATAGAGTCCACCTACTCCATTTCTATAGAGTAACAAACAAAACTAGGCTATCTTCCCTTCATTAGAAATGCTCTAGCAACCATATTTGCCAATCAATTTATCAGCTTATAGCATCTCAATCCATGAAATACAGTACTAATCTCATGGACTAAGCAAGATGCGAGTGAGAGCTCATATCGGTGGCCAAGGCCATATCCATAATTTCATGGTTGCAAAGAAATCAAGTATATCTTCTTAGATATAAAATGAGGTTCTTACTTTTCACACCTAAAAAAGTCCGATGAAAATTCACAATTGTTTACTGATAATAGTCTTAGGTTCCGTTTATTCGAATGAAAACTGTTTTCCAACTTTTCGATATTTAGATGACAGAAACTAATCGATTTATGGAAAAAAATTTCATGGATTGAAAATAACATACTTAAATTAGAGAAAAACAACGCCCCTTCTGAAATCATACTCCCTATACCACCAAACAAACGAAAATTAACTATTTTCCTTGAAAATGATTTTCACGGAAAATATTTTCTTTTATCACAAAGTTTTCAGTTAAACAAGCACACCCTTATTCTAAGATTGTTTGTTGGCTTTTATGATTTGCCAGTGCAATTTGCCCTCATATGACTTATCTAATTTTTTTAAGAAATTAAATGGAAGGAAAAGCTCAATTTGAAGGAAAATAGTGTAACATTATTCAAAGACCTTCAAGACAAAAAATTTTATAAAAACTATAAGAAAGAGTGTGGGCGAAAAACATAGATCCGCCCTGGTTGTTGACCTAATCGTTTGCTGTTAAGGGTATGAAATATCGAATTTGTATCGTATGTCGTGTAATACTCAAGTTTGTCTCCTTATTACTAATCAACTCCATGGGTTCAATACAAATATATAGATTTCAACTATGTACTTCTCTTTAATGGATATTCATGACAATATTATCAATGATAATATATATATATATATATATTAATCGTAGCAATGCGTAAGCAACATTCCAAATACCGACTAATGTTGAGCACAAACTCTTATTTGATTGAATTATTGATGTCATTTAATTGTTTTCAAATAACCTATTTTTCTCCGATTAAGCGATCAACTCTCATTTGATTGACTTGCTAATGTTTTTCTTATTGTTTCAAAATTACCAACTTCTGTAAATAAGTTTTTTTGCTAGGAATTTATTAATTTGTAGTTGTGTAGCTTATTAATGTCTAAGAGTTCCGACCAAAAAAAAGAAAGTTTCAGAGTTATCAACTTTTAGTATCAAATTATGAACCTTAATTGACGGATTTACCAAAATAATCTATTCAAGTTACAAAACAATTTTAGATTACCAACTTGTATGAGAGACTTACTAACATTTGTTTGATTGTCTAACAAAATTGAAACCCTTATTTGACTACTTTCAAATTATTACATTATTCTACATAAGTTACCTACGTTGTAAAGTTATCAACATTAATACTAAAATAGCAAACTTAATTTGAGTGAGTTACCAACTTTTATTTGATTAGATATCTTGATTTGAGGGACTTTCCAACTTTTCTGCGATTAAGTTAGCAACTAGTGTTTTGGGCTTCCGACTCTTATTAAGTAACTGACAAACCTCTGTGAGATTGATTCCAATTACCAAATTTTATAATAAATTAGCAATTTTATTTGTATAGCTACTATCTCTTTTATGTAATTACCATCCTTAATTTGATTGACTAACTAATTCTGTTCAATTAAGTTCTAGTTTTAGATAATCAATTCTTATTTTCGTGACTTACCAACATTTATTCAATTGTTCTGACAAAGAAAATATTTATTTGATTTTTCATAAATTGTCCCCATTTATGAACTTTTTAAAGTTACCAACTCTTGTTAAGTGATTTATCGAACTATATTTGACTGATTCCAAAGTGCTTACTTTTATACTAACTTTCACCTTTATTTGTGCAGCTTATCAACATTTTAGAGTTACCAACCCTTGTATCTAATGAAAAATTTTAAATTAAAAATCTTAATTTGAGGGACTAATTAACTATTTTTGATTGAATTCCCTACTAGTCTTCAGTTATCAACTCTTATTTGAGCAAAAAAAATCAGCTGAATGTCAGCTACGAGCAACACCTCATAGATCTCTTAGCAAAATGAAAGTGCTTCCACAGATTCAGACATCGACGGGATCGCGGTAATTCATGATCTTGAGCATGGACACTGTTTTCAACGATCTTGGATTGGTCATACCCCCCGGCTGTGGGGATTGTCGATGTCCCACTATACCGACGTCTTTGATCACATTGGCATACTGCTCCTTTGCCTGCTCCGGCAACGATGCCCGCGCAGCAGGGGTCTTGGTCACGTTCGTTTTTTTGCCCCATTTGAAATTTTAAATACTAATCGGTTCTTACTAGAACAATAACTTATTGAGCCATCAGTTGTGATAATGCATTTTCAATAAGTTATGTTATTTTGTAGCTCGGAATCTTGTATTTGTTTGCTGCATGATCCGATTGAAAGATGAAAAGTGTAAACCTTGTTTGTTGTTGCTTGATTCAATTGAAAAGTGTAACCCTTGCTTGCTTGCTGCTGCTTGATTCGATTGAAAGAAGAAAGTGTCGTGTTTCAATTTTCTCTAAACATGTTTCTTTATAGCCAGCATAATTTTCATTCGCTAAAGCACAACGGCATTGGTAGAGGGCTTTATTCATGGTTTCCATTACTTTAACAAGATTGCACATTATTTTATGGTGGATAATTTAAGTATAGTCATATCAATCTCAAGTAAGAGAGGATTACTATGATATGCTCTCTTTCTTTTGTAGTTCTTCTATGAGCCAGGAACAAGTAGACAATTTCAATCACTCAAAGCAGTGAAGAAGCATGTCCATCTTGACGTGGGACAAACTAGTCACAACAGAAAACCAAAAGCATCATTATTTCTTGTAATGTATATAAGTACATTTTTCTTTTTTTCTTTTTAATAATCAGTAGCACAATTCATACTTGTAATTGACTGGCAACCTTTTAATTATTTTGACCAGAACCTTAATGAGAAAGACAAATTTGAATCAAAAGCGGCTGACCAGTCCGAAGTATTTTTGAACTACAAGATCATTGATTAATTATTTCTCGTAATATATGTATAAGTACACTTTTCTTTTTCGTTTTTTTAAAGCTGTAGCACAATTCTTAATGGTGATTGACTTGCAACCGTTTTATTATTTTGACAAGAATGTTGATGAGAAGGATAGAGTTGGTTCCAGCAGTAAGGTTGGAGAGGAGGACAAAGATGGAGATAATTATCACTATTTTGACAAGATCTCCAAGAGGATCAGATGACAACTCATAAATGGCAAACAAAAAAGCTGGAGGGGCAAGGCTGTTTCTGCAAGTATTTTCAAAGTTACGTCTTGTGCCACGATTTGTCACATCTTGCTTACTAGTTGTTGAATTTTGGACAATCACAAAGGAAATAACACACAAGAATTAACGAGGTTCAGCAATAAGCCTACGTCCTCGGACAAATCTCTCACGGTGTTTCTCTCCTTTTTTTGTCATGAGTTTTGCTTTGTCATTATTCTTTCTTTTATACAGAATTAGGTTACTACAACAAAGGTAACCAGCAACCTAAAATAGGAAAAACACTCCTAAATAGGTAGTAAGATAAAAAATAAAATATTGACAATATCTATTTTCCTAGAATAGGAGATCCGATCCCGCAACACTCCCCCTCAAGTTGGAGGGAAGACATTGTCAAAGGTCAACTTGTTCACCATATCTTGGAATGCTCCTTTGGGAAGAGCTTTGGTGAAAATATCCGCAAGCTGATCTTCACTACGAATGTAAGGAGTCTCAATTGTCTTATCTTGAACCTTCTCCCTCACGAAGTGACAATCCACCTCTATGTGTTTAGTCCTATCATGAAAAACAGGATTAGAGGCAATGTGTGTTGCTGCTTGGTTGTCACAAAACAACTTTGTAGCTTTAGTCGTAGTCTCACATCCCAATTCCCGAAGCAATAATCGTAGCCATACAATTTCAGATGTTGTGGTAGCCATGGCCCTATACTCGGCCTCTGCACTAGAACGAGCAACAACATTTTGCTTTTTGCTTTTCCAAGTAACAATATTTCCACCCACAAATGTGCAAAAACCTGTAGTAGATTTCCTATCCACAGGATTTCCAGCCCAGTCTGCATCAGTATACCCAACAATCTCTGTGTGACCATTATTCTTCATCAATATTCCTCTTCCTGGTGAAGCTTTTAAGTATCGAAGCAGGTGGTTTATCAATTCCATATGCCCCTGTGTTGGATTCTGCATAAACTGACTCACATAACTGACAGAATAAGCAATATCGGGCCTAGTAATGGTTAAGTAAATTAGCCGTCCTACTAGTCGCTGAAATTGCCCAATATCCTGTAATGGTGTATTATTAGAAACAAATTTACTGCTATAATCCATAGGTATATTGGCCGGTTTGACTCCAAGCTTGCCAGTTTCCTTTAGCAAGTCAAGAACATATTTTCTTTGCGATAAGACTATTCCTCTTTGAGAACTTGCCACTTCAATACCCAAGAAATACTTCAATTTGCCAAGATCTTTAATATCAAATTCCTTGCTCAAATGAAGTTTGAGTGTTTCAATTCCGGATGAGTTACTACCAGTAATAACAATGTCATCGACATAAACCAGAATGACAACAATACCTTGATTGTCGGCTTTAGTAAACATCGACGAGTTTGCAGCACTTCTTTTGAATCCGAACTTGATGAGTGCCGAACTAAGCTTACCGTACCAGGCTCTAGGTGACTGTTTAAGTCCATATAATGCTTTCTTTAATCTACACACAACTCCATCCTTATTTTGCAAGGGATGTCCCGGAGGAAGATCCATATACACTTCTTCTTCTATATCTCCATGAATAATGGCAAAGATCTCATATATTTGAGATTCCATATAATTGAAAAGCCATGTCATGACTTTGTGATCATTGGCTTGCCATTCCTCAAAAAAGGGATCAGACTCTTGAGGAATTTTTGTTCGACCAGTGATGTGACCCAATTGAGATCGTCCACCAAGGGCAATCATGACGGCTCGGGACCACGGCAGAAAGTTCCTCCCATTCAGCAACAAGGACGTGAGTCGCTAACTGTGTGCCTCCTGCACAACGGTCTTTGATGACTCCGCAATAGCTTGCTCTTCATCACCCATGACTCAAAGCAAATAAAGAACAACAACCAACGGAAAAATTGCAACAATCCGTGTTGAAGCAGTGTGCAGCAATAACACGAGCAAGCCACCAGAAAATCAGTAGGATATAACTTGCTCTGATACCATGTTGAATTTTGGACAATCACAAAGGAAATAACACACAAGAATTAACGAGGTTCAGCAATAAGCCTACGTCCTCGGACAAATCTCTCACGGTGTTTCTCTCCTTTTTTTGTCGTGAATTTTGCTTTGCCATTATTCTTTCTTTTATACAGAATTAGGTTACTACAACAAAGGTAACCAGCAACCTAAAATAGGAAAAACACTCCTAAATAAGTAGTAAGATAAAAAATACAATATTGACAATATCTCTTTTCCTAGAATAGGAGATCCGATCCCGCAACACTAGTAATTCTAAACTCCAAGACAATGAGATTGTCATTTCGACTAGCACTAGTTTTTGTTAAGTTTATTGTGGTGTCCTATACAGATTGCATTCTTCATACCTCCAGGCCGGTTCTGCAGTTAATTTTCAAAGTTCCTTGGTGTGCTACGACTCATCAAATTAGACATACCAGTAGTCAAAACTTCACGATAGTGATCATCATTTCGAGTAGTTCTACCGTTTTCAAGTTCATTGTAATGTTTGTATTGATTGCACTCATCACACTCCTTATACCTTGGCGAATTGTAGGGAATCAGAGATTTTTGTGACTCGACTCTCTTGAACTGGACTTGCACGGCTCCTGCTCAACATATGAATTAATCAGAGTTTATTTTTTTTCTTTTGAGCAATCAAACGATAGAATCAGTCAGCGCTCTGGTGCTCTCGACAACGTTGAGCCGAGGATCCCTTGATCACGAGTCTCCCAAACATGCTTTGTTTAGGCTTGGCAAGTATCTCGAAATAATGGGTTTCTAATTGCCGATTTAAGCATGAAACAATTAAGTCATGCAAATGTTGTTAATAAACCTTTAATTAAATAAAAATCCTTAAAAACTCGTTATGATCCAAAGTTGCTACAATTAGTAGACAATTCTTCACACCTGATCAATGTTGCAAAGTGCTAGAGAAACAAACTGTGCAATAAACCCTGTCCGCTAGAGAAACGACGTGTACAACGACCAATCTACCCAGATGGTGTCAAAGTTGTACCAAAAACTTAAGCGAGAACACACCTACGCGAATTTCACATGTTCCCCACCTTAAAAAACTCACCATCCCATTCCATAAATAACTCTCGAAACATTCTTCGCATCCAGCACGATTTTGGTTGTGTACTGTCTGGAAATTGTGGTGACAACATTAAACCCAGACACGAGTTTCATTAACGACACCTTCCACACGAAAAATATAATTCTCATCTCCGACTATCATCACATAATCATCCTCGCTATTATCTCGGTGGTGGCTGACTAGACTGATGCTTGACAAAGTAGAACTAACATCAAGAAAACATGCATATTGCGTCGACTTAGTCAATGAGTGTTATGTTGAATAGAACGAATCATAATGCCAAAACAGTACGGGAACTAGTGTTCTTTTTTGAGGACCAGTGTTAGATCCCGTAGATACTTGAAATCACATTGGCTTAGTCTTATACAATACTTAGCTCATGAAAACCCTCCCAACAAACTATTTAAAACCATCCATGTACCTAATCAAGGAAAGGCCTACTATAGTTCCAAGAAAATTCAAATTCACCGTGTCTATAATCATTATGGTAAAAACTAAATTTTCAAGATATGGTAAAAGTAAATTTTCAAGAAAAATCACATCATAACACCTCATCCACGGTTACCAAAAAAAAAAACACCTCATCCACAATTTCCAACTAGTATATGAACTCCGGGAATTTACACGACTTCCAGAGAGTCAGCATTACAATGAGTAATGCGAGAGATATGTTCACAAGACTCGAACAATATATGAGCAGACAGCGAATAGCCTCGTGTTGTATACATCTCTACAAACAACTATACTTTTTGGAGCCTTTTGACTAAAAGGTCTGAAATGAAATATCTCCATGATTACTCAGCTCACAAATGCCGTCATATGTTGATGCTCGCTTGGAATCACTTCAGTTAATAATATACTAGAAAAACCATGCGCTTTTTGACAAGCAGTGCTTTGGTTCATGTGTTGTCACTGAGACCTTTAGAGAAGGGGGGAAATAAGCAAGAACATTGAAGGTAATTTTTGAAGCCTTATAAAGGCAATGTAATCTCTGCACACCAGAACAATAGCCTAGTTACTTCCATTCACATCGAAAGAGAACGTAAGCAGGCCATTTTCAGCTTTTTTTTAGCCCTCCATTTTACAATTCCCAGTTGCTGCTAATATGTAGATAAAGCAGACCCATATACTCCAATAATAACAGGCAATGTCTACATAATGAGAAGAACCGAACACGTACCTTCTTACATTATCTTAATCTTATGGCAGAAATTGCAAACTTCCTTTCATTGGTGTCGGCTCCGGGTTGTCCTGGTTGATCTAAGAACATCTATCGTAATTTTGGTGAAACAGTACTCCAACAATGACCCCCAGGCTGTTCTAGTCAAGAAAAACTTCAGCCAACAAAATCATGCAAAAGTTGACCACCAAATACATCCCTTCCAAAATGCCGATCCTGTGCTTCAAAACTACCTACAACATACCCTTCGTTGGTTGTTTCAAGGCCAATGCCAAAACGCTGTGCTGCGTTGACGGGGAACGAATCTGACAAACCCATCCCGTTGTTATTCTGGTGAAGACCCAGTGTTAAAGAAACGCCGCTGCTCACACCTCCAATACTTTCACTAACAGCAACATGCGGGTGGCTAGACATATTGTGGTACAGATTGAGTGATTCATCATTTCTCATAGGCACGGCGATGGGAAGTTCACTTCTGGTTCGTTTAGGTAGGGCATCGTGGAGCCTCTGAGCAGAGGTGGACGGGTTTTCACAAGAAAATGAATTCGCCAATGGTAGCTGGTCAATAGACTTGTTGACATTGCGGTCCTCCCTTTGCGATGGTTTCTGAGCTTGCTGTGTTTCTAGCATGTGTATTTCCTCAACCATGGGTTTCCAAAGCCTCACTCTCGCATTGATAAACCAGTTAGAAACCTGTAAAACAAAAATCGCATGAAAACTAAGCGAGCACTTCCCATGTATTAAAACAATCTCTAATCAGAATTACTGAAAACTTCTAAGGGAAAGGAAAATGGGCAGGACTATAGCTTGCAAGAAAGGATAGCATTTAATTTACATGAGTTGAAAACCAAGTTTAACTTAAGAAGGGAAACTCACCTGACTTCTGGATAGGCCCGTCTGTTTAGCCAGCATAAGCTTGTCTGTATCGGTAGGATAGCTGTAACATAATTTAGCAATTAGTGGGCGTGTATAAAGACGAGTAAATGGCACTGATCCAAGCAATTTTGCCAGTAATTGAAGCCAGTCTAAAGTTTGCAATTTCACTCACGGGTGTAGGAAATGTTCAAACAACCATGCCCTCAGAACCGTTACCGCACGTTCAGGAAGTCCCCTTTGAGGACGCCAAACAGGCTGGTGCTCCAGATATCCCGAATTCTGGATAGCTCTCTGGGCATACTGGACTCGTTCCTCAGTCCCCAATCTTGAGGCATCATCTCTTTTCTGGCTTACTTGACTAAAAGTCTTGTTGGTGAACTGAAGTTGGTCAGCAATTGCATTTTTCAGGCACTTAAAATGTTTGGACATTGCTTTTAAAGCCAAGTTTGCATAAGGAGCTGCATTACTAAGCCCTGCGACACATTCAAATGATGCGACAACGGCTTGCATTTGCTGACAGTATTGCTTGTACCTTCTGCAGACCTAGAAAGCACAAATAAAACAATATAACATGTAACAAAAATCATCCAAAACCCTACTAGCAAAATATAAACTATCTACAGCAAAATGAATCACTGCACTAAACCATCACGTCAAGCAAAAGAAACTTTCCAAGAGGTACTGAATTAAAAACATCATATGTAGCATGGAATCTATTAGCCAAAGAGAGAACCATAAATTGGTAAATAGTAGCATAAACAAAACTGTATTTTCCTTTGAATAAACCAGGGTTAATAAGTGTATGAAAAACCATATATAAAAAATAATTCTCGGCATGATCAGGAGGGTAGACATACTAAAAGACAATTGAGTCACCATAGGCTATAGCAACAAATATCCCGAATATACTTCTGGATGTCTAGGATTCTCAAGACTGCTTGACCATACAAATACGAAAATAATTCATGCATATTATTTTTATACTATTTTTTAGAATCCACATCAGATGTTTCTGGGATATGCTATCTGTTAAAATTAGTTCATTCAACCCACTCATCCATCCGTAAGACCATGGTACATCAAACAAATCAAATAAAAGTCCTCTTCCCACTTAAATGGGTAGCAATTGATTGATGGTTACATAATAGTAAAGGCTTTCAAGTACTAGGTTGTTTAACATGATTACTGTAGAATCATGGCCTTTAATTAATGAAAGAAATAAGGCCGCATCTAGTTAATACGCAGAAAACCATTTCAGAGCTAACCTAGAAGTTCATCAACATGACATAAAACGTCATTTGATATGTATCTTAGCCTCATCTTTCCTGATATTCTGGAGCCACCATCTCACCATATGCAGGCATTCCACATCTCTCCGATATCTATATCCATCCCAAGTAGATTATTAAGACACTGATAGTTTCTATCAATTTTTTTTTGTATTAAATTTGGTATACCCACTAATGGTACTTGAAGTTCATTCTCTGACCGAAGTAGGAGAATGTCGACAAAATGTGTCACGAAGTAGGAGAACGTCGACAGAATGTGTCAGAACCAAGGTGACACAATGGACCCCTTGTAAGTTTGTAACAACACAGTATCAAGGCCAATAAGAGTTGCCCGAGTTGCATCACAACAATCTTATTATCCAGATAATGGAACAGCGGTTGACAGCAAGATAAGAAACCGGAATATGTCACCAACCGGTACAGCCCCCTTTCATGATGATCATAACTACAGGAAACGTCAGCTAACACAATGTGACAATGGCGACGAGAATATTTGCACGATACCCAATACAATCATGCAAAATCTTTCCTTCCTGCCATCTCATGGGTCACAAACAAACCGTGAGTATCCATTTCGTAAGGAGTGCTCAATGTGTCAAAATAATGAACTTTTGCAAAAAAAACAAACAGACCACACCATCATCATCTCAACTTACACGTGCAATACGAAGCAAGTTAAGTGGCACATAGCTTACTTAAATCAAACTCATAATCTATTAGCATCATTCAATCATAAAAAACTAAATGATCTCCAAGGTTTAATAATAATTTACAAGTGATCTTACAAAACACCATAAAACTTGAGGATCTCTATATGCAAAAGCTATAATTAGTTAATGAAGTTTGAAGGCAACGTTCAAGAATTCAAATATAATCTGCGGCGGTGATTAATTAGGACTACTATGTACAACAAAATATCTTCACCAAGTATCTCAAACATATCCAGACTTGGTGTACATTGACCACAAAGTACCAGCTCTTCACGAATTACTATAATGAATCTAAAGGAAGATTATGAATAGGAAAGAATCGATGAAAATTTCGTCATTGTTTGGATGAGGGAAAACACAAAGAGAGACAATAAATGAAAATAATTGAAGGTGAGAGGGAAGCATTTCCTTATGAGCCGCTGATAATTAGAAGTGAAATGTATCAGCAACTCTTTTCTTACAGTATCACGTCCCACTCCCCCTAGGAAGGTGAAACTACCAAGAACCAGCGTACTTTTCTTTTTTTCACTTTCCAAAGTACATCCAAGCAAACCAAAGAAATTAATATTTCCTTTCTTTCTTCACCTTTTACCTCAGATCCTTCCTCCCGACTAAAACTGCGAAAAATAATGCAAAAATATATATATTCCCATGCTGGTGTTGTTTAGTCGCAGGAAGAGTGAAAGTCTATGGTAGAAGTTTCTACTTGAGTCATGCTGCAAACAAACCCTAGCTTGAGAATGTGAGGTCAAATATTATTCCACATCAGAAGCTTCAGCACCGAATCTTCACAAAGTGCCAAAGTGACTGTACTATAACCTCACTCATAGAGTCCTAATGAACTGGGGTGTTCTACTACAACCATCTCCAAAAAGAAAGGTTCTTCAAGCGTGACTTCAAATTATAGGTTATGCACACGCAAAATCCAATATACATCAGGACACAAGCATTTTACGCACCAACAAAGCTGGAAGTCCCAAAAAAAAATAAATAAATAAAGTCATCAAGGCTGATAAATTCATAAATGGAGAAATCTACAAATAACAGCAAATTCGATATGATTTGAATAGCTTATCAATGCAAGCTAACCATGATTACTCCACTTCGAGTAAATAAATTTTGCATCAGTCACAACTCGACATAATTTGAATAGCTGATTAATGGAGGCCAACCATGCGAGAAAGAAGAATAGGATGAAAGATCATCTGGCCAACATGGCGCCCACTAAAAATCAATAATAGCAAATATTTCACCTCATCCCTGAGATATGATTGACTAGCCAACAAACATGAACGATTTTGTCTTTATAGCACAAATCTACCCTTTGGCTTGCTCATACCCAGAATAATGTCAAATCCAAGAAAAGGACTTGATTTACCTCGAAACCTCTATATTTACTAACATTACTACATGAACTTGCAGTTAGATTTAGGCATTAAATGTTCCTTGAAACACAACCAGGGTTCTACATTCATTCACCCAAGTGAAACAGCCATCTTAACGAAGAAACAATATATAATACATACCAAGACAAATAGAATATGAACACACGGAACAAACTGATGGTGTCCAAAACATGAGCTTGTGCTAATAAGGCTTTAGCTAGAGACCACCCAGTTCAAAGGGTACAAAGCCAAAGTCCAGGAGTCTTGTACCATACCCTTCCTCGTTCGCATGGGTTGGGGAATAGCCTTCCACAAGCACTCTTCATTTTGGAGTAAAAAAATCTTTTTTCCAACGGATTCCTTCGACCACTTTCAGCACATTATTAGTACTCAGATCCTCGGTGACTGAGTCACGTATTACAACTCTTTCCCTAGTTGTCCGACACTTTATGGAGCCAAATTTCCCAGCATATATTCCCCTCCCCTCTCAACTTTACCAGAAAAGACGATTTTTACGGTCGCCAAGGCCACACCTTTCCCTCGAACAAAAATTACCTTATCTTAACAAAAAACAAGGTACGAGGACGGAAGCTATAAATTACCCTAACACCAAACACTCGCATTTCAAGACACAACTATAACCGATTTTACGCTCTAACAGCCGAAAGGCAAATCACAATCGGCTCGAATGATGGTTAATCTCACGACTCGGAATTCCCGGAATAAAGAAATCCACGGAAGCACGAACGCTTTGGGAGGACCAACATTAACGAACCTCGCAAGATCACACAATATTATCATCCAAAGCAAACAACCACCGAACAAAGATTGCACAAAAGACGCGACCAATGAAGCTTCCATTAAGCTCCAACAAAAACAAGAGACAAACGACGGAGATTGGTCCACGTACCTCGTCGAGCATCGAGATTAGCCTCGACTTCTTCCGGCGAAACTCGCCGCCGTCTCCACCACAACCATCGTCCACACTCATCCCACAACCACCACTCAAGTTCTCCATGGAAGGCTCCGTCATCGAGCACGAATCGGCCGTAATTTTCTCGGTGCAAATTGCGCGGCCGGCCTCGCAAAGCTCCTCGAGCAACTGCTGCGCTGGCCTCAAGAACCTCGACCCCTTGAGGATCGACGCGTAGCCCGTGAAAGGCCCGAGCGGGACCGGGCTGCTCATGTACCCGCCGCCGCCGGAAGCGGCCGCCTTCCCACCGTACACGGCAGCGGATCCAAATCGCTGCAAATTCAGCTCAAGGGGCAGAGCGTTTTGGTGATTTCTGGGGTTACCCGCATGAGACGACAGCGAGAGCGACAGTCCTTGGCCGTTGTTCCCGGCGCCTGAGTCGTGCGCCAGCGACAGAGGGGGCTCTCCGCCGCCGGCGCTGTTGTGGTTGTTGTACGGCTGCGACAAGCTCCCGAGGGTGCCTTCCATGCCTTGAGTCGCCGCGTAGAGAAACAGCGGGTGGCTCGCGCCACCGATGTCGCCGATCGAGCTAGGGTTTATCACCATAGCGGAGTGCGGATCCAAGTAGGAAGAAGCCGACGACGAGGACGACCCCCCTCCGCCTCCGCCGCCGCCGACGAAGCCGATCAGATTCGCACCCCCTCCCCCCTCTTCCTTGACGAGGGAGATGGAGTTGTGGCCACCGCCAGCGCAAGCGAGCAAATCGGGCTGGAGGAGGGAGGGGTCGTACAGAGGGAGCAAGCCGGCGCACCCGTGGAGATTGGTGGCGGAGGGTTCGACGAGGCAAGAAGGCTGGTGGTTGGTCTGGTTTTGGACGACGACCACCCTGAGCTTGTCTCTCCTGCTCTGCTGCGGGACGTGGTAGGGCTCGAAACCCTCCGACATGGCCGTGAGAACAAGAACCGAACAGAGAGAGAGGAGGGAGAGAGAGTAAAGATGGAGAGAGAGAGAGAGTGAATTATGGAGGTAGAGAGAAAGAGAGAGAGAAAACAGTAAGATGCAGAGAGATGGATTTTAAAGAAGATGAGGAGTGGGGTGATGATGAAGGAAGAGGTGATGATGATCTCCGGAGCTGCGAAAATGGCAGACTGAGCGCAACTTAGCAGAGATACGTGAATGGATGGAGAGAGATAGAGAGAGACAGAGAGAGATGGGGGTAGTAGTAGTAGTAGTAGTAGTAGTAGGAGTGGTTCACCTCTCACGCATCATCTCGTCTCAGACACAGGTTCCATTCCAATTTCTTTATTATTATTACAACAACACCCTCTTCGATCCGCACAAAATCCAACCCAAAAATTTCCAAAAGAGTAAAGTTGGATCAACAGTAAACCGACCCACGAAACTAATGCAGTTGTAGTAGCGATCCATGAAATTTTTAAGTGAAGGGGATTTACAGCTCTAATGATAACGAGCTAATTAGGATCTTCTCATCATATCTCCGCTGGGCATCTGAATTACGTGGAATACTAGTGGGGGGAGATGTGTGTGTGTGTGTCGTGCATTATTATTCCATCGCGAAAAGAAGAAGTGAGATGGGGAAGTGATTGCTCGCATAGGAGTTCGGGTCACCGGGAGACCACCGGCTATTTCCGGTAATAACTCGTGGGGAGCTCCCCCACCCCCCCAGCTGCTCCTGCCCTCCTGACACAGGGTTTCCTTAATTGTGTCGTCTTGCAAGTTTTGCACCTCCTTTTCTCTTCTCTGTTTCCTTTTATTATTTTCATTATTATTGCAAGTGCTCTCTCCTTCGCTTCTTTATCATTTTCTCTTTCTTCTTTTTAAACCTAGGCTCTTATTTAATTTCAGAAAAAATGAAAGAAAAGAGCTTGCGGATCCACAAGCAACGAGCCAAAAACTTCCGATTTGTTTGGATACTTGCAAAATAAATTACTTTTACTTCTCGCGCCACCTTTAAAGTTGTCAAAGAAGATTGTCATTTCGAATTTCGAAATTTTTATAAATACAGCTTCTCCGTGATCCGATATATCGACTGGAGATACATGCGTGTTCTTTCCGGAACTTGCAATGTGGATTAGCAGTTCTACTTATTTCGGATTCGAACCCTGCCCTACATGAATCGATGCTCGAGAACTTTTGGGTGTCTTGTACTTAATCTTGTACTTTACTAAAATTTGCTGTTGAAATGATATTCGCGGCATACTTGTCAATTAGTATTGCATTAATAGAAAAGTTAATTGCATTTTACTAAAGGATGCATTTTCATGTTGACAATAATGTAAGGTCATAGAAGATGAAATTGGCAAAATTGAAGAACAGGCAAAAAAAAAATCTCTTGTCTCGTAAGATAAGATGACTCCATTAATAAATTTAAAGAGAAAATTAAAAATACCTTAAAAAAATTATTAGAGTGGGTAGAGGGTACAAAGAATTGGGTACTGGGAATTGGGCAAGTATTGAATTTGATATAACCTCGTGCTTTGGAGCTTACTCTCTACTAGTGGATTTCACTAATGAACCTCGATTATATTCGATAATTTTTAACATTACTTTAAAAAAATCACCAAAAATCCTTAAATTATGTTCATTATCATATATTCATTCAAATTTTTTTATGTCATAAAAACCATTTAAATTTATACCTATGTGATATATTTACCTTTCATCAAGGCTTCGTTAAATTATTTTTTAGTCAAAACAATATCGTTTTTATCTCTTTTAAGTCATGTGGGCGCAATGTTGACGTTGTTTGCTTTATGGTATCCCTGTAGGTAGATCTTTAATTTAGGATTTTTAGTGATTTTTGCCCTTACTTTTGTCGTGTCAATGTGATATATTTCCAAATGTCTTGGGCATTTTTGCGCTAAATAGCAGCTCCATTTTAAGAACCACAAAAAAAAATCGAAACAGCTCTTAATATATAAATATATACATGCAAAATTATAAAATAACTTCCGTAGTTTTTCGAAATGCTTTAGTAATTGTTAGAAATTCAGAACAATATTTTTAATTTTTAATTGTTGCGGGCGAAAAACCATATAGAAAAGTACAAAATAACAGAAAAGTACAAATGAGGAGAGACGTCAATCACTATTAAAATACAGAATGGTGGAAGGGCCAGCAAAATCACGTTAAAAAGAACTTTCAAATTCTAAACACGTCTTATCACCGAGATTAATCAAGATCGAGTTCGATGATCTCGTTCCCCGAAAAAAGAAGAAGAACTGAATATTTTATTAAAAAAGAAAAGAAAAAGATCACGTTTATGACGCAAGTAAGAAGGCGGGAACAGAAAGAGGGACAGGAACAGGAAACAGGAACAAGAACAGCAGCAGCAGCAGGAGGTGTTGAATGAATGAAAGGCCTTTGCCGCTTTCAACACTCATCCGCCACAGCTTTTTCCCCCGCTCCCTCTGCTGCCCCCCTCGTTTTACGAGGACGACCCCCTTCTTTCTAACTTTTGAATGAATAAACATGCTCTCTTTCGAAGGTCCTAAGTAAGACATTCTTCAAACGTAAAACACTAAAAGAGTAGAGGTAAATACTGAACTCGTACTACGAGCATCAGTACGTTAAAATAAAATATATAGTCTTATTAGCTCATTAAGTGTATATACCGGGACAAACGAAGCAACACTAATAGAAAAGTTTCGACTTTTTCTTACTTTGATGAGATACATTCAATTCAGCTTTTTCTATTTCAAATAAATAAATATACTATCTCTATCGAATTATTTAAGTTTATTAGTTTTGATAATCAACCATTAGAAGAGTAAAAAGACGCGGTTAGGATAAACTTGACGGGATCGGTCGTTAAGCTGAAGAAAATTCCCCCGAGACTCTTTGAGAAAGGGCAGGGGAAGAAGAAGAATCTCTGGTGGAGGTTGCGTGATTATCGATTAAACTAATCTCGATATAATGATTATTTACTTCTAATGATTGAGGATGCCCTGGATCACGGTCCCAGAGAAATACAAGGTTCCTGACAAATACGCCTTTTACACAGATACACCTTGTATCTACTCTATGACGTTAAACTCCAACCTAAACTTATGTACTCTATCTAGTTTAACGCAACTTTCTTGGCAAGGCAGTAAAGGAAATAGTTACTTAGGATGTCTTTTTGTTACTGGCATCTCGGGGGTCGATTATTTGATTAGTGCGAATGTATTCTTATTTCGAGTTCCATGTTTAATCATTTTGTTTTGTGTCTAACGCGAACTTGTACGTGAGTGAGGGTGTTCACAATATGCTACAGTACCTCATCCATGAGTTCGAGCTTGATGCCTTACGAGGGTCCTGCTAAACACACGAGCTTTCGTGCAGTTTTGCACTGTGAGTGATTCTATCTATTATGAGGTTTATAAATTGAGTTTATGATATTTTTTTCAAGAAGCATTGATTTATGCACAAATAATGTTAATAATCCATGAGCATGTACATGTAACCTTGGCTACATGGTGGTCAGTAAGACATCTTGTATGTTTTGTGAATCGATTAAGTTCAGGCTTTCACTTTGTGCAAGCAGCCCCGATTCAGAGTTGTTTGCAAGCAGCTAATGAATCTAACAAGTGACCTCTAATTCTCTACTTTTTATTGTTTTTAAATTTTTTTTCTTAAATTTTCGGGATAATGACATAAACAATCCTTGAACTTTGACTCGATATGCAATTTTATCCCTGAACTTTTAATTTGTTCAATCTAGTCCCTGAAATTTAACCTAATGTTCAATGTGGTCCTTGAATTTTTAATTTGTTTAATATGACCCCTGAATTTTTTGTACATGTTCGATTTAGTCCCTGAACTATATTAAAATGTACAATATAGTCCTTGAACTTGAATTAATTGAAGGACTATACTGAATATTTTTATAAAGTTCAGGACTATATTGAACATGTACCAAAAGTTCATGAACCACATTGAATATTAGATTAAAATTCAAGGACTATATTGAACAAATTAAAAGTTCTGAGACTAAATTGCACATTGAGTTAAAATTCGGCAGCTGTTTGTGTCATTTTTCCTATATTTTCCTTCGTTCTTTTCTTTTTATTCCCACTCACTGGCCGCTAGGCAAGGCCATGATCGCCTTTGCTTGTGGGCTGGGAGACCCTGGCGAGGCTAGCCTTGCTTGCGGTCGCACCTCACAGTGGTCTTGGTGACGCGGAGGAGGGCGAGCTTGGCCTCAAGGTCCTTCAATTGGTTTAGCAGGTCTGCCTTCACACTTCTACCATAGCTCGTGTGCCTTGATCCTCGCTGTCGCAATCCAATTTCAAGAATGAAAGGCAAGTTCAAGTTGCAAAAATCAAGATAACATGCAAGATACCTATGGAATTGACAGAAAGAGGGCTGGAATGAGCGTCCTCTCTCACCCATGTTCTGGGTGAGGCACGAGCGGGCAAGGGTCGCAGCCCTTGCCTAGTGGCTGACAAGCTCTAGCGACTCTCGCCGGCCATAATGGAGAAAAAGAACGAGAAAAATGAAGGAATAAAGAAGAAAAGAAAATAATACAAAATTCAAACAAAACACGGTAGCTCCGGTCGTATCACATAGAACGCCCGGCGTCTACGTCGGCAATTTTCGATCAAAGTTATTTAGATGAACTTAATTAGTAAAATGTGAAAATATTTAAGACTTAATTGGCATAGTAAAAAAGTTTGACAAAAAAGCATAATAAATTTATGATTTTTTTGTAATTTTCTCAAAGGAAGACATGAACCAGAAAGCTATCACCACGCACGTGAAGTATTATTGCAAGAAGTGCATCCGTAAAATTCTCCTGGCACGGGCTCTTGTCAGCGAATCAGGAAGTCCCAAGGAAAGAGAAGATCATTTATTGCGTATTAGACCCCATAAATATTCATGACTCAATTGAAGTTGAATAGTACACAGACGCTAATTTTTTGACAGGGTTATTGAGTCTATAGATTGAGATTTTCTACACTTAATGTCTATGACAAAATTGGTAAATTCATTTATTTATTTTTCTTCAGTTCTCCTATGAGAATCAAAATTCGTTAATAAAATATATGTATATATGTACATACAGAAGAGACATTTTCAACCTTATATGCTTAAAAAATGCAACACTGGAATTTTATAAAGAAATGATAATAGTCTTAACTATATTGTACATGATATATGGCCCTTAATATACAAATCACATAGCTAAAGATCACCTAATGTTTTGCTCGTACATGGACCCAAGACGAGTCACCATCAAGAAAGCACTTCTACTTTTATAATCAAACACCGTCAATATCAGATTATTACGGCATAATCACTGTCGTTAAAAAATACGAACAAAACTATGGGGTTTATTTATAG
Organism: Syzygium jambos; assembly: GCA_031216235.1. NCBI lineage: Eukaryota > Viridiplantae > Streptophyta > Magnoliopsida > Myrtales > Myrtaceae > Syzygium > Syzygium jambos. Next base: position 28,512,382 of record CM062230.1, read on the forward strand.
TGGCTCGTGTTTTTGAAGCTTTTTCCCTTTTTTTTACAGCACTCTGAAAACTTAGGTTTATTGAACATCAAACGCCCAAAACCTTTCAAATGATATACATATTGACCTGTATAGTCATTTATAAAAGTTTTTCATGTTTTTTTCAAAATTTCAAATGATTTATTTCCATTTTCCGTGATTTTGAGGGAGAGAAAAAGATTTTTATGTGAGTTATTCTCGTGCATCAAAATATTGTTATTCTTATAATTGTTTTATGGGGGGGAATAAATCGCTTTCACTGTTTAGGAGACACCCTTTGGATGAATTGGAAAGGTTGGTCAGAAAAGCATTGGATTAGCATTTTCCCTTCGATTGGCTCCTGATCTGCCACTAAGTTCAAAAACTAGATAGACTGCTTTTAGCAACACTTTTTTGATAATTATCAATCAAACTGCTGTATATTCTCTTACCGGTCATCTTCGAAAAGCATAAGCCCACGCAGAAATTACCGAGTGAACTAATTATCATCTTGTATAGGCACATGTCATGTCATGTTATTGCAGAATATTATGATTCATATCTATCGTATTAAGAGATTTGATTTATTTTAAATTCGAATTGTTCATTGCATTATCAAATTTCTCGATATTTAATTGGACAAACATGTCGAATCACCTCAAAAACCATCACCCTAGCGTGCGCGTGGCATAGATTTTATCAAAGATCGAAAAGTTTCTAAGATCCCGATATAGGGATTTCAAATCAATTAAAAGTTGCTAAAAAAATTACTTTTGAGGTACAAGCTTTTATAAAAGAACCGTGGATTTAAAGGGTGAATTACTGTAGAGTTTACTCCCAAAAAAGGCAACGGTGTAAAGTGATTGTCAATTATAAATTTGAAAGAAAAGGGAGACGGGTGGGCACCGGGCAGTGATTGCTTGGTAATTAGACTATTTAAATAATTTTTGCTTTTTCCAAGAAAAAGGAGAAGTTCATGCATGACAAGCCTATGTGCTAAATATGATTGCACTAGAAGCATATGGAACCAAAAAAGTGGTTGCCATGCATGAATAGGGAAGCACGATGCAGACAAACTTCATTGTTCACCTTGATTTTCCTCAATAAAATAAAAAAAATTGATTCCTCTGGCCACTTGAGAGGTATGTTTTTGAATTCCTAATGATTGATTTGTTTGTTCAGTCATGGAGCTATTGCGGAGTTCACTTTGAGCATAGAATTGCTTGCTCAGACCCGTTCAAAGATGAATTCTCCGTGCTCCCTCGATTAGAATATTGAACAGATGAAATCGTTACCCAGATCAATTGATGATTGCATGTAATCTTCTTCTTAGTATGTTGGGTTTGACCGCTCTCTATGAGCACATAGGAGGGAGTGTAGGTCCCATGGAACCTACTTTTAATTGTATTTTTATGTTGGCATAAATGTTTTAGAAGTCATAAAATTTGTTGTGATAGTGCAATTGAATTCTAAGATTTAAAAAAAGTGCAAGCAAGACCTAAACTTGTTAAAACGGTGCAATTAAGTCTTTCCATTAATATGCTACTTAGAGAGTGTCACAGTAAAAAAATCATAAAAGTTTTTTTTTTTTTTTATAACCCAGGGAACCCCCGCACGGCCGACAGCCGGGGAGTAAACCCTGGGGGCGACACGTGCTAGCCACTACACATGTGCCACCGGTTAAGTCACCCTGCGGCGCCCGGGATTCGAACACTCAACCTTTTGCGAGAGGAAGAGTGCGCGCTCCAGCAGCGCCACCCAAGCGGGTGGTAAAAAAAAAATCATAAAAGTTTAATGAAAGAAAAAAGAAAGAATAATAAGAATTAAAAAAATAAAAAATCTAAAACAACCATGGCCGCCCGCCGCCGCCGCTTCCGCAATTGGTGCCACCACTACCACCGATCGGCCTCACCGCCACTTGCTGCCACAGATCCAGTCTCACACCAATCACAATGGCTTCCCCACCACCAACTCCTGCTCCGGCCTCGCACCAAACATGAACCCGGATCTGAAGTTCTGGCCACTCGAGCTCATAAAAACAGGGTTTTGAATTTCGAACTCGGAAGCAGTTCAAACACTCGCTAATTCTCGAAACAGAAAATCAATGTTCGGCTAGTTCCCCTCAACAATCGACACCCACCAAACGAATCCACAATTTTCTTTTTTTCTCTTTTGGGGTTCTTCTCGACTGGGTTTTTTCAGATAACGAAGTGAGTGCTGACTTTGTTGATTGTCTCCAATGATGGGAAGATTTCTTGTTCGGGGCAACAGAGAAAAACACTTTTGAGTTCTTGATTTTGGGATCAGTTTACTTTTGGAGAGATGAGAGAGACACGAAGGGTCCATGTCAACAGCGACTATAAATTTTTCCTGGAAAGCGGGAGACGTGGTCTCCGATCAATTTCCGGTAGGTTTGTAGGTCCTCGTGGTGGACGATGATCCAACTTGTCCAGGGATCTCGGAGAAAATGCTCAAGGCATGCCAATATGAAGGGAAAATAGTCCAATAAGCTCTAAACCTATTATACAGCTGCTAATTTAATCATAAATTTTTCAATTTTACTCATTTAGTTATAAACATTTTGATGATTTGTTTGTATAATCAATTCAGTCAATTTTAACAGAAAATCGTGAGTGGATAATTTTTACAATTTTTTTATTTTTCTAAAGTTTTTATGAAAATTTTAATGTTTTTCTCTCTTTTCTTTTCTTTTCTTTTTTCCATTGTCGGCTGTGGCTGGCGAGGGCTTGTGGCTCCCATTAAGAAGCGAAAAATAAAAGAAAAAAATTATAAAAAAATATAAAATCATCCACATCATCATCAGCCATCTTATGTTGGGCATGCCATGTAGAATAATCAGCGTTCACGTTAGTAATTTCCAATCAAAATAGCCGAAATGATTACATTGGCAAATCGTAACAATGTGCTAACATGACAATGATGGTAGACATGGCACTAACATGGTGCCCATTTGGCTTGAGAAGGTGCCGCAAAGGGTTAGTGGTTCGCAGCCCTCTACCATCTATGATGGAAGGGAGAGGTCCCTGTGATTGAATGAAAGCTTAGTGATATAATTATAACTGTCATCTAAGACTCCGTTTATTTCGCGGGAAATGTGACATTTCTGAAAAGTTTTTTAGGAAAATGGCAATATTTTCCGGTATTTGGTTGAAACTTGAAAATAAACTAGAAAATGTGTTAAGCAATTTGGTATGAAAAATCGGATTTGATTTTCCTATGAAAAATTGCCAAAATAATTCAAAATTCTTAATGTTATTTTTTTTTTCATTTTCTTTCTTTTTCTTTTTCCTTTTTCCTTTTTCCTTAGTCGATCGCCAGCCATGGCGATGGCTATAAACCAACCATAAGCAAGGGACGAGCTCACTCAAGGCCAGTGAGGCTTGACCTCACCAGGTTCGGTGAGTTAGGTGATGCTCGAGCCTCGCCCGAGGTTGCCAGAGCCTCTCCAGATCTAGTTAGGCAAGGATTGAGCTCGTTGGCCTCGGGCGAGCTTATCCCTTGCCTGTGGCCAGTGGCTGGCTGTCACCTTAGCCGATGACAGGCCGAGGAAGAAGGTAAAAGGAAAGGAAAAAAATTTAAAATTGATTTTTAAAGTATTTTTATTAGAATAAATGTTTCATTAGCTAAGGACTCGAACCCGAGCACCGAGAACTTGAGCACGGTGTTCGTGGACCCAAGCTTGAGTGTCGAGGACCAAAACTTGAGTATCGAGGATTTTAGCACGGCCTTTATGCACTCGGGCTCGAATGCTGGAGCATCAGGCATCGAGCATGAGCACTTGGGCTTCGGGCCCGACCTCAGTGAACCTAGGGCACCGGGGTCCGGACGTCGAGGACTTAGTCCTGAATGCCGAGGACCCAAGAACCAATGTTGGGGTTTCCGTGCTAAAGTATAGAGTTTCATGTCCAAATGCTGATAACTAATCATATATTTGGAAAATGTTTTTTGAAATTTTAAAGAGAAAATCACTATCCATAATTAAATTATAGGTCGGAAATCATTTTCCATTGACTCATTTTCCCAAGCAAATCAAATGCCGAAAAATAAGGAAAATGTTTTTCGCGAAACAAACAGAGTATAAGTTTAAATCACCAACACAATTTAGACAAAAATTTAGCCTTGTTTTACTTAGAAAATTCACATTCTAAAATTGACTAAATCACGCTGGCAATGACAATGTTCTAATATATCTAGTTAGCAAATTTGAAAGATGTCGGTGCTACTAAAACAAAAGAAAAAAACCAAAGGAAAAACAGAGAGATGACATATGTCGAGAATCTAACGCAATTTATATTTAACTTATTTTAACATAGGCTATGTACCACCATAAAAGATTATGATTATTTTTCTCTTAAAATAAAGTACCACTAAATGAAAAATCAATGATTGCACCAGCCAAATGGGATTAAATGTTTCATGTTGGCTGAGTCTCTACGCTTGCGCTCCTCTAAACACATTCATCTAAAAATTTAAAGTTATAAACTAGGTTGATTATAATGTGATTAGATTTCACGGCCCTCGGTTTAAAAAATTGTGTCAGCGTGAGTCCAATCATGGAGTACTCATGTATTATAAGTACGTTTTTTTTCCCTAGTTAAATCGATCCTAGGGTATGGGCCGCCATCGAGAATCATTGCGGGCCATTATTTTTCCGAATTTAAACAAAGCTTGGTCATATTCCCATGATAAGTCTAGACTAATGCTGTGAATTGACGAACTAGCAACTAGCAGACAAAACTATTTATTTAAATGGGTCACGTGGTGCAGGTTACTTTACCCAGCAAGCTTGCCGATTTCAGCCATTTCTGAATTGGGCGATCTTGCGAACCTCCCGATGCCATGCAGAAGATTTCAGGCAGACGTGCACGAGCGCCCCGCGGTTGAGTGTTACGAAGACTATCGTTAAGATGAGGCAGATGCTAATTAATTTTATTGTTTTTTGTCGCTATATTAATCATCACTTTTAGGAGCCACATGGATATTCTCCTTGGAAATTTGATTATGATTATTATTCTTGTAAATAGAAATTATAATGAGATAATTTGGTGGGTATACAGGTTATTCTAGTCCACACCATGTCTATTTGATTTCTGTAAATAGTCAGGACCAACATATGTACGACCTATTTAGCAGCAAAACTTGAAGGGGGAAATTTGAGTCGAACGTGGACCTCAAACTTAAATTTATAGATAGAGAACATGGACGAGGTATCTATGGCTTTTAATTATGAGTTTTTTTTTCTTTAATTTCGCTAAGGCCTTCTGGGTAATCAATCTTTGTATTTTAATTTAAAGTATCTAAAAAATTAGATATTGTATTTGCAAGTTATAATGATTTGCTACGAAGAGCTTATTTTAATGACATGACTAGGGGCTAGTATGCACTTTACAAAGAGAGAGTGTGCTTGGCGAGGGTCATGACATCCTCGCGACTGCAAATGGCGAGGTGATGTGACCCCCACTTGCACCAACCATCGTCAAGCTCAAGCCAACTTGTACATGTGGTCATAGGGGCAGAAACGCCTCTAATCGTGCATGTGTTCCAGCTATTATCGCCTAAACAGAATAGGTACCGCTATACACTCTGTGTCTTGTGAGGATCTCGACACCAATTGCGAGGGGTTACGAACCTTGCCTGCACCAACCCGTACCTTGTGGTCACAAGCATAGCGACACACTCGACCGCGTATCTGTAGAGATTTAAAATTACCCTTGTCTAAACATAATAGATGTCATTGGACACTATGTGCTCATGTCAAAGGTCACTGTTCACCGGCATCTGGGCAATGCTGGGCCAACCCTGTGCACTTCTCCACCCCCCCCCCCCCCCGCCCGACGCCCGCCGGCCGCCCGCCCGAGGCCACCATAGGACCATATCATGTCCAAAATTAGCCACATAAGCGCCATTCGTCGTTAATTTTATTTAGTGGTGGAGGGACTTTATTCAACTAATTGCAAATGTTAAAAGAACTGCATTGCACAAAAGAATAGTAAATAGATCAAATTGTACAGACAATGGTACTTTCAAAGGACTAGATTAACCCAAATAATTTCGTCAGGAACATTTCTACTACACTTCTACGCGCACACGTGCAGAGAGAAGAATTTAAGAATCGTAAATAAACCAAATTTGACATTGTCAATACAAGTTAGTTGACAGAAGAAGAATTAAGTAATGTAAAAGACTTTAGAATCGAGAACCAAACAGGTTCTAAGTTGGTTTGACGTTTCCAAAATGGGCAGTCAAGACAATTCTCCTTGAAATTGGCTTGAATCCGAAACTTGTTCCGATTTGTTACTAAATTGAACAAGCCCATTGCACACACCCCCAATATGTTGTTATTAGAATGTACTATATATGCCTACCATATATTACAATAGGGAAAATTGCCGGAAAAGCCCTAAATCTGTTATACAGATATCAATTCAGTCATAAACCTTTCAATTTGGTTATTTTAGTTCTAAAGCTTTTAATAATTTGCCAATATAGTCCTATTGGCTAATTTTGGTTGGGAATTGCTGATGTAGACGTCCTACATGGCATGACCGTCGCTGATGTGGGCAATTTTTTGCATTTTTTAAATTTTTTTGAATGTTTTCCTTCTTTCTTGGCCAATTGCTAGGCCTTGGTGATGGTTGGCGATGGTCGGGCGTGCCAGATTTGGAGAGGTCTAGCTCACCACTGGTTGGGTGAGGATCAACCTCGCCAGGTCCGGCGATGTCCAGCCTCACTAATAGCTAGGCGAGGCTCACTCTTGTTGGATTTAGCGAGGTTGAGCTTTGCTAGCCCTCACCTATGGCCAAGGAAGAAGCAAGGAAGAAAGGAAAAAAAATTCAAAAAGTTACAAAAAGCAAAAAATTGGTCTGCGACAGTGATTTCAGGCCAAAATGCTGGAAGACTTGTATTGACAAATCGTCATAAGATTCATGACTAAATTTATAAAATTGAAAAATTTAGGATTATATTGATATCGGTAGAATAGATTTAGTACTGTTTTTTAATAAACATTCCTGTTACAAGATGGTCCATGAAGTCTTTCCAAACGATTATTTTCATTTTTCTTCTCCATGAATCAAACACCAAATCCCAACGTGGCCCTCCAAACAGCTAGTTGGACTGTCAAAAATTAAATTAACTGACTTAGCAATTACTCTCTCCTCCAGGGTCATTCTGCACAGCCCCATCTTTCAGAGCGCAGTTTCACTGCCGAAACGTCGAGACTCCATAGTAGCTCGCGTAGTGGGACAAAAAGTTGCCTTCACAACGTCATTAACTTAGGAACCAGTAAAATCAGTAATTAATGCCTTCGTCATCGCATCGTACTTTAGAAAAGATAAACAACACTAACAACACGAGAACGACACACTGCTACTGCACTGCACTGCACTGCACTAGACGCTACGCTACGACCTCTGTTCTCGCACCTCCCGTTTCGTAGCCGAGCGCCAAACCCCCCACACCACGAGACCGCGACAACTGTCCAAGTCCCAACTTGCGATCTCTGCCAAAATAATTGACGATCGACGCCGAAAGGGCAAGAGTTCGGGGATCTCCACGTGGGCCACCGAGGGGGAGGGGGGTGGAGGGGAAGTTGCAGGTGACGTGTCCCACGCAGCTGCTGACGTCGTCGGGGAACTCGAAGGGCTGCTGCTTCTTCCTTCTTCTTCTTCTTCTTCTTCTTCACGCGAACCTAAGAGGGTGCGAAGATCTTTTGCTTGGAGAGGCGTTCATGAGAATGGCCCCCCCGATTTTGGCGTCGTTCGACGGAACGTAGTTTCAGTTTGGGCAACAGTCGGTCGCATCGAAAATGACAAGAGAGGTGGAAACGAGATCCGTACCGTCGTCGCCTGTTCTGACCGCACTCGCTTTCCCAAGTTAGAGATCGGGTTATGTGCGCATAACCTTTTTATTTATTTTAAATTATGCGCACATAATTCTTTTTATTTTCTTTTTTACTTAAAGGAAAAACAAAATTCAATCATCTTGATGATAGGACACAAGAACGTAATAACGAAAGCGAATTGAATTGAAAGAAGAGGAAGCGATGGATGTTGAACAAATTTCACGAAAAATTTCAAACTGGATCCTTCTTGTCGTATCTATTCAAAAAAAAATTTCGTTCTACAATAAAAAATGCCTAAATTGATTTACTAGTGTTATATTCACCTCAAATTAATTTTCATGATATAAATAATCTCAAATCTTTGATAAATCTACCGAATCTTGAGACAAAATTAGGGAAAAATTAGAGATTTTAGCAAATTTTCGAAACTTGCGGGTGCTCTTCGGGCAAATTTAATCGATTTGAACAGTTTTCTAAATCTCTATTCATTTTCTTCGGATCTGGCTTTCCCAAAACGACGTTGTTTAAGAGACTCATTTTTGTTGAATTTCCATGTCGGATCCACTTCACACCCCAATATTTCGAGTTGTTTGCCGTATGCATTTCCAAATCAGCAATTTAATGAAAATATTGGACGGAAGCTAACAAAAGATGGATTTGTTTGGGTAAATGTAACACACGTGTATCATATTGTGATACTTTGTGAAACGAAATTTAATTTAGAGTATCGGCAGTATTGGTGCGTCAGTTTTGGGTTTTTTAGTTACACGAAAGTTAGTTCGGAGTAAACGTGACTTGTGTATACCGGTTTGAAGGTTTTGGTGGTACTCCCGCTAGAAATATGAAGTTTTGTCCCGAAAACTAGTAAAGTTAATGAACGGACCGATGATTTGTCTCGAGCATATAATTTATTTTTAATTTTCACACGATTCAAGAGTCTCTTTGAATTTAATTACATTAGAGGTGGTCAACGGACATGCTCAAGCTTGTGACTCATCAAAAGTTTAGGCTAAAAATGGCCCCAAGATCACGGCAAGTTGGTGTGCCCAAACTTGTCCTTAAGCTCAAGAACTGGGGACAAGCATCTCCCGATTCTCACCAACAAAGATCGAGGAGGCGTAGGCTCTTGGACAACAGTCTTAATATAGTAAGGGGAAGGAATAATGAACAATGAATACTTGCTCATCTTTATCAGAAAAGCGTCAATAAGGGGAAGAATAGGCTAAGTGCTTAGCTATTCATGCCAGTACACACAGCCGGGCCCGTTTAGTTTCTGTGCAAAAGCCCGAAGCTACTGCTCAAACCCTTTTCTGACCTAAAACCGAGCTCAAAGCTGAAGCATCAATACGACACACGATTCTCACATTTCGCACCTTGGAGCTATGATGCATACAGTTCTTCACATCCCCATTTGGCACACCTGTTTTGATTTCTGGTTAGATCTTTTTACCATCTAGCTATCAGTTTATAATGTCAAGCTTCTTACATGGGGAAGTCATTGCTATCCTAGAGTCTTCTCATTGAGCGATCTCCAAGAAATAATGGAGCTGGTTTAAGATCTCATATGAAACCGCATATTAGAAAGAGCGTTGTGTGGAAAGGATTTAATCCCAATAGCAGAAGTTTCCTTGAGATTCACGTTATGTTTGGAAAATACATTAAAAATTCTCGCACGTAAATCATTGAATGACTGGCATGTATATTTGGAGTTAATTTTATAACCGAATTATCCATTTGTCAACCCTTTAAACAGCGACCTTGTAACTTTATCTTTTATTTCGCTAGTGAACCTAATAATAGTTCTTTATATTGGCAAGTAAAATAATGATTAAACCTTTTTTTTATAAGAAAATGGGTAGAGCCCGAAAATTATATCGTTACTCTCACTATAAAACATGATATAATCCAATCCCTTAACAACAAAGTAAGCAAATCTATTGGTGGCCTATCTAATGTAAGATTAAACCTTTAGTAGGTACTTGGGATGGTTTTTCAGAGTCTCAAGAAAAAGACATACTTAGCTGAAAGAGACGTAAAGAAATGGAGACTAATTGATATGTGACCACGTACGCATGGAGGAAGCCAGCGAAATAATGGAGATTTGAGATTCTTCGACATCAGATCCGAGAGATATGGACCAGCTAACAAAAAACAAAAGCGATTCGTCATATATTAATATGCCTCCTTGTACAGCAAACTTGTACATTGTCGCGCCTCGACTAATCGACGGTCCTAGCGGAACAATCTTGTTTATGCGCATCAATCTCTTTATGCCGGTGTTCGCGTGTACTAAAATTGCGAGGAAATAAAGAACATCGACAGAAGTAAATATCTTGTTCTTCAGGTGTTTGCACGTGCTTCTACTTGGTCGGAATCTGCTTTTTATACTCGTCATCCATAGCCGCCTGGGGATGGCACATGTATCTTGTACAAAAGAATATTGTACAGCTTGGGCTTTAAGTCTAAATCTAAAAAAGAAGAAGGAAAAGTGGCCCCAAATCTCAAATCGATTTGAACGTTCAGATCCGGGCCAAGATTAGTTCACTCTTGTAGGGCTAGGTTGCGCCAAGCTTCTTGGTTCGGCTTAACAAATGGGTCTTGAGAAAATGTAAATGCCTTTAACTTAAAGCCTATTGGAGAAATGCAGATTATGTTTGGTAAAAAATCATTTGTAAAGTTACTTTGGGCCAAGTAGTGTTTGACAAATTTTTTTTGCAAATGGCTTATGGGTTTATTTTTTTAATAAAAAAAGAAACCCTTCGTTGGCTTTGGTGAACGGTGAGGGATGCCAATGAGCCAAATTTGGTGTTGGCGGCCATCGCTCGAGGTCGTGACCCTAGGCAGCCCTCGCTAAGGTCGCGCGACCCCAGGCAGCCCTCGCTAAGGTTGTGCGACCCCAGGCGACGAAGCCTAAGGTCGCGTGACCTAGGCGATCGTCGCTTGGGTCACACGACCCTGGTGACTGTTGCTTGGGCGATTGTGTGACCTCAGGTGGTTGTCGCCAGGGTCGTGCCACCTCGTTGGCCCTTCGTCATCTCGATTTGGCCTTGTCGGCTTTGGCTGGCCACTCTTGCGCAAAGAAGATGAACAGTAACAACGACTGGCAAAATCGAAAAATTAAAAAATTAATGAGGGTAGTTTTCGAAGAAAAAAATTAGTTTCAATATTTGGCCAAATGCTGAAAGCCCAATGTTATACCAGCATTGGGCTTTCAATCTTTCCAATGCTAGCTTTCACTTGAAAGCTCCTTAGGAAGACTTGCCTAATATCCCAGCATTTTCGAAGGTTTTAGGAGGCCGAAAGCCTCTTGGGAAAGCTAAACCAAACGCACCCTCCATGCGTTTGAGCAACACCTAAAGACATGTAAAAACCTTAAATAGTTGACAGGTCAGACCCGATGCGATCTTTGGATCATGTAATTCCTTCCGGATCAAAAGATCATGGCTCGCTGAAGCCGAAGCACGCCGACTTACGTTGAAATTTGCATATCAAGATCGTAATTGCCGGTATATTGGTTTCAAATTTATATTCTTCATCTTAGATGTTTGATAGACCAATGAAAAAAATTACAGGCCCAGATCGAATGGAAGTGTTTTGGTCCGGGCCAATTCTATGCTAATCCTAATCCAATATGCTTCTCCATTGGGTCATGATCTTATTCTAGGAATACACGCAGAAAGCTCCACTGATGTAGGGCTAAGAAGTTTGTCAAATCACTTTCTCAAGGCCAAATTGCCTCCCCACTATGAATTGTTGACTAAGATTTTGTAGTTTTGAGTTCTCTTGATGATAAGTCAACTAAATAATTACATGTCAACGATTACTTTACTAAGAGGAAATCAGCTCGAATTACTTTTATATATATATTATAGATATATTTTGGTCGGAAAAATTACATATATTTCGACTATCCCAAATCCAGTCATAAACAATAGAAGATAAGATGAAGCTAAATTCATCTACCACATGTTCGAATATTAAACCAACATAAGCGCACGCGATTGCGATTATTCAAGCCAATGTGCTCGGGTCGTCCCCTTCGTAGCAATCGGCGACAGCCACGCTCCTCTGCACGTTCTTGTAAGTGTACCGCCGGGCCACGAGCATGTAGAAGAGCATGTTGACTGCCGCCATCCCGGCCAGAAGCCAATAGAACTTGTCCAACCGGCTGCTGTTCAGGTCCTTGCCGAACCAGCTGTGGCCATGCTTCTCTGTCAAGTGATCGACTGCCGTGATCATGAGGCTGCTCAGGAAGTTGGAGGCCCCGATCACGCTGAGATACAAGGCGATGCCAAGGCTCCTCATGGAGTCCGGGACCTGGTCGTAGAAGTACTCTTGCAGCCCCACCAGAGCGAAGCCATCACCGAAGCCGACGATCAGGAACTGTGGGGCAAGCCAGAAGACGCTCATGGACGTGGAGCCTGTTAGAGGGTGCTGCCGAACGACACCCAGCCTCCTGTGCTCGACCACAGCGGCCACGGCCATTGTCACAACTGAGAAGAACATCCCGATCCCAATCCTCTGGAGGATCTTGATGCCGCGCTCTGAGCCCGTTGTATGCCGCAGTGCCGGCACGAGCGCCTTCTCGTAGAGGGTGACGGAGATGATCATCCCAATCGCGCCTAGTGCGTAGATTGAGGCCGGGGGGATCAGGAAGCCGCCAACCTTCCGGTCGAGGGTCGTGCCCTGCTTGATGAAGAAGGTCGACGCTTGCGCAATGCATATTCCGAATGGCAAGGTGGCTAGCCAGATGGGGATCATGTTCAGGATCAACTTCATCTCCTCAACCTTGGTTACACTTGCAAGCCTCCATGGATTTATTTGCTTCTCAGTTGAACTTTCATTTCCCTCAGCAATAGCAGCCTTGTCTAGGAACCTGATATAGAAGTCAATCAAATCAAAATTGGATCAGACTAGAGAGATATTAGATAAAAATCAACTGAGATTTCACGATGTTCTCTGTTTCAGATATCTCTTTTATATGCATATAGAGGCGAGAAATTGCAATGTGCTATCTTCGTGTGAAAATAACATTGACCTAGATTATGTGTATGAGCTTACTTAAGGGTCTTGGTGTGGCACAAAAGCCTGCCTTGTGCCTTTTTGGACTTTGAGACTTCATGCAATTCTGACGGATCCGAAGGATGAGGAAGATTTCTCTTGGCAATAGCTGCCACCAGAACTTGTAACATCGGGGTCAAGGGGCTTCCCGTCGGCGACCGATACCGATAGTAGGGCCTTCCAATGATGAAAATCACCAGAGACATGGCCATGACAGCAGTGAGGAGAATGTCGGCAGCACCCCAGTTGACGTGGTCCTGCACGTAGACGACCACTGTGACGCTGAGCAGGAGCCCGCAGCAGAGGCCGAAGTTCCACCAGTTGAAGTAAGACATCTTCTTCTTCCTCTCCTGGGGGTTGTCGTCATCGAACTGGTCGGCCCCGAAGCTCTCGAGCGAGGGCTTGTGGCCTCCTGTCGCAATTGATATCAAGTAAATGGCCAGGAAAAACACGACCTCATGCTCTTTCCTGGGTTCCTGGCACATGTGGCCAGGCTCGCAAGCCTTCAGGCTCGGGACAAACCAGGACATCGTCAGGAGGATCAGACCCTGCCATTTACCACATCGAGAGTTGGTTAAAATCGGATTGGGCCCGATAATTATCCGTAAACATTAGCATTTGTCGAGTTACATATATGTACCAGGAGGTAGATGATCACGGAGATGAAGACCGTGGAGTAGCGGCCCAAGTAGGCATCGGCTATGAATCCGCCGAGAAGGGGCATCAGAGTGGTGACACCAGACCAGTAGTTGACGCTCTTCGCTGCTGTCTTAATGTCCTGGTGAATCACCCTGGTGAGGTATAGAATCAAGCTCGTGGCTATGCCAAAGTAACTCAGCCTCTCGCTGAACTCTATCGCTGCATAATTTTTATCGTTTTGTCAGAAAGGAAAAATTTTGTTGGCAGAATGTAATTAATTATTACTAGAGTGTGTAGTCTCGGAAATGTATATGATGGCTTCAATTGATCGCACTATGGTCCAAACACGACGTACTGTTTGTGTCCACTGACTAGGCACAACTATTATTGAAATCTATATGATCGGTTGGTGGCGCTCTATGTTATTAAATTTTGGGCAATTAATGTTCGAGAATCGCAGAAACCATACGATATATTATGTGACCAACCAAGTCAACAGCTGTAGGAACAGAATATTAGGAATTTTAACGGGGAAAAATCACGTAAGAATGGAGTATATATGCTAAATTGAATCTCGACCATTGAAGATGGTGGATCTCATGTGAATTCCATTAGATCTTATGATCCAGATTAAATTTAGTATATCTACAGTAGTATATCTACAGTCACAGGACACTTTCTCTATACATGGGTCCAACTCCACATGAGTGATTTGTGTACCCCCACATGATTGACCTTTCATATTCTCATTTAAACTATTATGTGCTTTGGTGGATTTGACAGTATATATGCATTCCTAAAACAAGAAATAGAGCACTACTCACTGTTGGATGCACATGGTGAGCTTGGGCCACCAAGCAAAAAACCCTCATAGTACTCGAGAATTTCTGTGTTTTGTCGAGAACCTAGAACCGGATAAGCATAACCAAGATAGAAATCTTTTTGTACGAGGAAGATGCCTATAAAGCTTTGTCAATTGAAATCCAAGGAACCCAAAAGGAGCAGAAACCCAAAAAAAGGCAGGGAGAAGCAAGTGGCCAACTGATCTTATTCGATACGGTTGCTGAAGTTGATGGATCCTTTGAAGAGAACTGTTCGATGACAAGAAGGAGAGATATTTTTCAAATAAATTAACAGTGTCGTTAAGCAATTGTTTTCATGCGCTAGAGGTTGAGGACTCGGTGCATGTATCTATCATGAGGATTCTACACTTCAAAGGAAGATCGGGTTTCAATAACTCCATCCTCTCTTAAAAAAGAAAAAACCCGAAAAGAATAGAGAAAAATTTAGCATAGGAATTTATAATGAAAATGATAAGTTTCAAGAGAATGATCCGGAGACTTCAATTAAAGGAACTTCGGTATGAACAGAGATTCTGTATATATTACCAAATTTTCCCTCCGGCATAAATAAGGCAATTATTCCATAGGTTATCTTGTAGAGTGCCTGAAATGCTCGGGAAAGACATTTATAAAAGAATTTTAAGTTTCGAATGATTGATTATATATTTTACATAAAAGAAAAAACAACACTTTTGACCTGGACGTGTGGTCATTAGAGAAGATCATTAAATTCAATTAATAGTCGTCTCGAACTGGTCCTCAAAGAAATTAGACTTTCCCTTTCCTCTCCACCATGACCCACAAATAAATTTTGCTTTTTTTTGGGAGATTGAGCACCGATCAAAATCTGCCTTGTCTACGATTGGATCAGCACGAAAACCCTGTGGCCACTTTTTCTGATAATGGTGAAAGTTCTCAGGTCCGCGGATTCTAAGTGTTGTTACGCTTTTAGCCATACATCAGGGTTCATCACTGTTCAACGCAATCGCAATCACGCACACTAGAGAAAAGAGCAAATATGCGTTTTCCTCTAATTGGACTATGCAAAGAAAGCTGCTTTAATGATTCTGTAACCTATGAAATATTCCTAAGGGTGGGCCGAGCTTCCTCCTCTAGATAATATATATATATATATATATATATATCTCCGATTCGAAGAATACATCCGTATATTAAGGGCAATAGCATATATATGTGTGTGTGTAAATATATACTAGAATAAGCATTTTTATTTTAAAACATCAAGTATGTAGAGAAATATATAAAATCCCAACAAAAGTATTCTACATCGAACATACATACATATGTATATAGTAAAGTAGCACAATAAGAATGCTCACTCTTCGTGAAATGACACACTATTCTTTTGAAGAGAATAAAAGGTGGGTTCACAGAATTTGTAACACACAAGGATTAGTGGCGCATGGGAATTGTCACAATGCTTCCAATATTCATTTTCAGTGGCCTAGGGAGCCAAGCAAATGCAACTTTAGAGAGAGAGAGAGAGAGAGAGAGAGAGAGAGAGAGTTGCTTGTGTTGTAAGCTTTAATGGGGCTATAGTTTACGTTGTAAATATTCCTCAGCCATAATGAAGTGAGATATGTAGTAGATATTACTCACCAATGATGAACAGAGAGGCCTTCCAAACCCCTGTGGAAGCTCGCAGAGGGACTCTTCCTGTATAATCCAGAGAAGAATCATGAACCAATTCCTCCTGATCATTATCCCGATGATGAACTGCGTATCTTGCTTCAGTTGATCCATTTCTCTTCTCCATCTTCCTGTTTTCAGCTCGAAGAGAGGGGGGGGGGGGGGGCGGGCGAGAGAGAGACAGAGAGCGCTTCAATGACCTAAGTTTAACTTAAGATGTGATGTTAGGACTTTGGGATGGTTGTGAAGGAAAAGCCACGCTTTGGAGCTCCTTTTATAGAGAGGGGAGAATGGCCTTTGGGACTAGGGGAGGGTTTGAAGTTGGGATTCCAAAAACTGTAGGTATGAACTGGGAGGAGAGTTCTCAGCCTAAGAATTCGGCGGTACTTGATTGTGATTTTTGAGAGAGAGAGAGAGAGAGAGAGAGAGAGAGAGAGAGAGAGAGAGAGAATGTCTTCATTTTTTCAATCCACTTAGAAGACGTGGCTGTTGGTGTCTAGATGGGAATGGCATCCGTGCCCAATAGGAGCTTTTCCCTACCTCACTTGGACCAAAGTCAGCAAGAAAAGTGGCTTACCCTTAGAAAAAAAAAACAAAACAAAAGAAGAAGATGAAGAAGAATATAGTGGATATTGCATAGGCCCAACAGGGTAATTTTAAGATAGTGCTACTGTTCTTATCTTAAATTCACCTTAAATGCGAATCAAGGAAAACAACTAAGAAACCTCGAATTATAATGTGCTCGAGGGGAGTGTTGCTTATTTTTTAGTTTCAAAGCCCATTTTAATTGATCGAGGGACAATTCTGGCCTGAACTTTTTTTGTTCAATAAAAAAGCACTAACTTTAGGTTGAGATATAATTTTGGCCTAAACTTATTTTTGTCCCATAAAAAGCATAAACTTTAGGTCGAGAGACAATTCTGACTCGAACTTTTTTTTGTCCCATAAAAAAGCATAAACTTTAGGTTAAGTGACAATTCTAGCCCCAACTTTTTTTTTGTCTCGTAAAAAAGCATCAATTTTCACTTAAATCCAAAATCTGGCCCCCATTGACTTAGAACCATCGATTATTTAACTTAATTATTCCACCTTAGTAATAAATCCATGTGGCTTGCTGACTGGATTTAAAGCAGTATTCATTGTCTTATTCTCTGAGCTACAGCTTGAAGAATAACGATGAAACTATTCGTCTTATTCACTTTACCAGTAAGTGAAAAATATCTCAAGATTGTATCTCTCTAGCCAGACGTAATCTGAAGCTGACCACCGCTTGTCAACATACGCCATAAACGAGATTCGTCAAGCTCACTACCATAACCTTTTTTCTCAAATAAGGGTGACTTCAGACAGAAAGTCAACGGGGGCCAAATTTGGGATCATGGTGAAAGTTTGTGATTTTTTATGAAATAAAAAAAATTGGGGCTATAATTGTCACTTGACTTAAAGTTGATGCTTTTTTACGGGACAAAAAAAAGTTTGGGCCAGAATTGTTCATTGACGTAAAGTTAGTATTTTTTTTTTGAATTAGGGCCATTTTAATTAGTGAAACATGGAATTTTTTTGAAGAACAGGAATTTTCTACTTTTGATGGCTCTCACGTCCTACTTATTGAATTATGGTAAGTGTTCCATTTCATGCGAGTTTAATCACATCCAAGTTTATGCGAGATGGAAAAAGACCCTAACACGCACAAAAATGTTTAGGGTTTTTTGGATTGGGATACACTCGCGTTCTCTTGACTGTGTAAATTAACAGAGCAACGTGCAATTTAAGATGCTTTTCATCTCGGAGAGCATGTGGCAATAAATCGAGGGCGTGACATATGACTTGAGGCCGGCGATCTGCATCCATATAACCATATATAATCAGATCAAATCTCTAATGAGAAACGATTGAGTGACAGTTTTTAATTTATTATGAGATTAACAGTATGTTTTAAATCACCAAAAAAAATAAATAACATTAAATTACAAGTTGTTATGAGATCTACTCCTTTAAGAATTTATGTCTCACAACACAGCGTTACTTTCAAAGTGGCCCAAAGACTATTATATAAGCAAAGCCCGATCCTAACAAACCTTTCACTCTTTCTTCTTCTTCTCTTCTCCCCTTCTACCTTCACCTCCACCACCTCATTTGACCGCATCCATTTTCATTGGAGCTACCATCGCCTCCTCTAGGATGGTGGCACCATTTTGACTCTCTCTCTCTGCCTCTCCCTCTCCCTCTCGCTCCGCCACTAGTATATATCAACGAGGTCTTGGTGTTTCCATCAAGAACTCACAGATACCTTGGCATTGCTCTCGATCTTGATGGCCATGCCCAAATCTGGAGAAGGTTCTTTAGACTTGGAGGTCCATTTTCTTGATCTCTCGTAGTAGTCGATGAGTGGCTTGTAAATAATGGCGAGTAAAGTTTAACACTGGTTGAGCTACGCTAGAGAGAGAGAGAGAGAGAGAGAGAGAGAGAGAGAGAGAGAGAGAGAGAGAGAGAGAGAGAGAGAGAGCAAAATACTTCACAGATTTTGCTAAAGTATGTATGTGTATAATGGATATAATGGATGGGACTAGGGTATAAGTTGGCAGGTCTAGGTTCCAGTAATTTCAAACCACTTAAATTTGGAGAAGTCACATCTAGAACTTATAAAACTTATGGTGAAAGTGGGGTGATTAGAGTCTAGCCAATTAGACTGGCCTGTTTGGTTTAGCATTGCAAATGAGTTTTGTGACTCTAAAGTCCCTCGGCCAAATGCAATGGTGTTTGGTTTGTTTTTTGCTCAACTTGGAGGAAATGCAATTGCAGGCCTTTGATACAATGTATGTCCGAAGGTCCTTTGGAAAGTAGTATTCTGATAATGCAAAGTCTTGGCATTCTTCACTGTTCATTGGTACTGTTGATCTTTCCCATTTGTGTGACCGAAGTTGGATGGAGGCCGGCGGTCCCTGATGGAGGCCGGCGGTCCTTGCTAGAGGGGTTGCGCTACCCTGGCGACCGTTGCTGAAGGGTCGCGCGACCGCAGGCGACATCACCTCAGGTAGGGCGACCTCAGGCGAGGCTTGTCAGTGGCCGTTTTGGTGTGCTGGCATCTGAGCTCCACCAGAAATAGTTTGACACTTATTTAAAAAAAATTAGCAAAAGTCCTTAACAAAATGTAGTTTTTACCAAATGGCATTTAAGTCAAAGTTACATCTTAATGTATTTTTAAAATATACTTTATCAAATACTACTTGCATTTCGGAAAATCCCTTTGGCCCAAAAGCATTTCCATTTTCGCAAAAACATTCCCCTAAAATCGAACCAAACATGCGCTCAATCTTGACTTGTAGTGACTTTATCAATTTGATTATACAAATATTGATGATTTTAATCTCTACAGTTCTCTACTGATATATGTTTTATTTGCATGGTTTGGATACATTATTGCATGGAGTAATTAGTGTGGTAGGATGGGTATGATTTTTTTCGCGAAGACATATAGTTGGCTGAAGATAGGTTTATGTATTGTCCAAAAAAAATGACGGGATTCTAAGATAACTTTTGCATGTCTTATTGTTATTTAAAAGAATCATGACAAAAAATTTCCTAGGAAAGCATACTTAATTTGGAATAATTATATTTTCAAAAGTGTAGATTAAACATTATAACAGAACAGCTGTTGCATTAAAACCAAAAAAAACAATAATTCTTAATTAGTTACTTGAGAAGCGTCCCTGCCGTACTTCTGAACAAAACCTATCTTAGAGATCTTTCTGTCAACCTCCCACCAAAGGAGGTTTGGGTTATTCATATAATGACCTAAATTCATGCATGATGCATTTACTTTTCCATTCCTGCGACAATGCTTATATCAATGTCACACCTTTTCTTTTTTTTTTTTTTGCTAAACGTCACACCTATAATTGAGCACTATAGGACTCTTTTTTCTTTTATAAAGAGCATGCATGCATCTTGGTGATAAATTTAAAGTTAGGATGCAATGAAGTATGCATTGTCCGGTACATTTTTTGATCAGCAAAATCAGTGGGAACGAGTGATCGGTGTCGGCGCCTCCACTAGACATTATCATAAGAGTTTCACATCTATGACAGAATATTGTCTGATACATTTTCCAAAAACAAAAAGGCCAGCTAATTGACCAATAGGCTAAAAAGCACGAGGTAATTCCAAAAATTTATTTGCAGTCATGTTTCTAGATTTGTTAGGATATGGATTATAGGAACAAGCAGTCATGTTTCCAGATTTGTTAGGATATGGATTATAGGAACAAATGTAGTTGAATGGGATAGTAGGAGGGTTACACGTTCCACTGTGCCGAGATGTGAGGTGCAGGTGGTGATGATCACCCCGGGGTATGCGCTAGCGCCTTTGATAGTAGTCATGGCCATGGACCGGTTTCGGCCCAGAACCGGCCCGATCAAACCCGGGCTCGCGGTTCAGAATCGGAACCGGCCCGTAGCTTATGGGCCCTGTTCCGGTTCCAAATTTTTTTTTAAAAAAAATAATAAGTTAAAAAAAAAATCCCTGCAGCAGGGCTTGCACGTCTGCAGGCCTCGCTGCAGGCCGTTGCCAGGGCAGCCTTTGCAAGTTGCCTTGGCAACGGGCAAAAGTAAAAAATAAAAGTAAGAAATAAAAAAAATTAAAAAGATAACCGTTGCAAATTGCAACAGTTATCTAGCTTTTTTTTTATCCTAAATTTTTTTCTCATTTTTTTCTTATAAATTCTCTAAAATTCTCTCATATTCTCTCAATACTCTCAATTCTCTCAAATTCTCTTCTCTCAAATTTTCTCAATACTTTAAATTCTCTCAAATTCTCTCAATTTTCTCAATCTGCGCAATTCTCTCTTAATTCTCCCAATCAATCTGCTCAATTCTTTCAATCCACTCAAAAAATGGCAAGTGGAAGTCGAATACCAACTGGCAAAGGTAAGAATATCATGACAGAATCCCATCATTCTTTTGATCCTCGTGATAATGCATATTTTGAAGATGATGAAATCAACATTTTTCCCGATGTGGAGCGCTTCCCGACGCAAGAAAGTCTTCATCCTCCTGCCGAAATATCTATAACAAAGGAGGCGGAGCGGGAACTTACATTTGACATTTGAGATCACTTCACGAAAATGGAAATGTTTGATATTGATAAAAAAAGGTATGATATAATTTGTAAACATTATGGAAAAATATATAAATATACAGGTGGACAAGGATATGGAATATTCAAATGACATCTTAGGAGCAAACATCCAACCCAAGCGGGAATCGATATCAGGTAATAACAAATTTCCGGGTACGTCAATCCTAACACTTTCCCTTTATTTCATTTTAATGAAAAAACTTATAAGGAAGAATTAGGTAAATTTATTTCCGTTGAGCATTTATCATTTAATTTTGGAGAAAGATTTGGTTTTAATCAATTTGTACAAAAAGAATGTGCTCCACAAGCAAAACATGTTCCTAGAAATTCACTTAAACGAATAATTAAAGATCTTTACAAAAATGGAAAAAAGGATTTACAAAACTTTTTTGTGCAATTTAATGGATGCGTGCATATAGGTAGTGATATTTGGAGTGATCATTCGCAAATATATTCTTACATGGGCATAACATGACATTGGATAAATGACGATTGGAGTATTCAAAAAAGAGTTAATGCATTTAGAGTTTTTAATGGTAAGCATATGGCAAATAATATTTATAGAATGATTAGGCAAAATTTAGAAGAATATTATTTGCTTAACAAAATTTTTTCAATTGGTTTTGATAATGCCGCGGAAAATACCGCTTCAATTGCCGATTTAGAAAATATTTGTAAATCCGCTTTTGGCGGAAAATTTTTTCACATTAGATGTGCTTGTCATGTTTTAAATTTATGTGTACAAGATGGTTTGAAAACTCTTGATATTTTTCTTGAACTAATAAAAACGGCGATTCAATTTTTATTAAAACATCCCCACAAAATGAAAGAATGGGATAGATTTTGTAGAGAAAATGCCAAAAAGCTAAAAAGATTTCCAAGAGATGTTCCAACTCGTTGGAATTCTACTTTCCACTTGCTTAGTGAATCTTATGAATATAAAGATTTATTATGTGCATTCATTTCTAATAATATACCTCAGATTAATTTATATCCACAAGAGTAGGGTATTTGCAAATTTTTTTTAGATATTTTAAAGGTTTTTAATGATGCAATTTATATTTTGTCCGTTGTTTATTATCTTACTACGCATTTATTTTTAGTAGAGTATATTAATATTGTCGGAGTTTTTGAGAAATATGAAAATGATATTGAATTACAACATACTATAGTAACAATGAAAATGAAGTGACTACATTATTATAGCGAAATTTCCATTATTTATTTAGTTACTTGTATTTTTGATCCGTGTTGCAAATTAGATGGTTTAAGTGATTATTTGCATATGTATTATCAATGTTTACATTATGATACGGTAAATGTTACAACCATACTAAGTGAGGTTAAAAACGTAATAATAGAATTATATAATAAATTTTATACTAAATATAATTTAGGCGATATTGGATCTTCTCAATCTACCAAGACACAAAATGAAAGTACAGGTAAAATTAGTAGAGGGTATTAACTTTTATTACATAGAAAAAAAAACAAAAGGGAGTAATAGGAAATATTTTTGAATTAGAGATTTATCTAACCATTTCCTTTGAGTTTACTGAATTCGAAGGTAGTACAAGTTTTTTAATTTTGGATTCGTGAAAGAGGCACGCAAGCCAGTACCCAATCCTTTCTTTTATTGCAAAATAAATTTTTGCAACCCCTTGTTCCACAGTTGCGGTCGAACAAGCATTCAGTGCTGAAGGTAATATTTTGGACGAACATCGTTCAAGATTAGCTCCAGAATCAGTGGAGACTCAAGCTTGTGTTGATGATTGGATGAAGGCTCAATACCAGCAACAAGAGATAGATCGGAATAATGAATCCAAATTCTTTAACGATGGAGATACCACCGGTACCAGTACCGCTACCGGAACCAGAACATGTAACGACGATTGAGGATAAAAGAACTGTTGGAGTTGGCAAATATTTCGGGGACCTTGTTTCTCATACCAAACACGTCCACGTGAGCTTAGGGAAATCGAAGTATAATCCGACGATATGTGACCCTTGCATACGGAATGCGGAGGTTCGGATAGGCTTAGGTTTTTGGGTCATTTTAGGGCATATATATTGTGCTCCTTTTTTTTTTATAAATCATTGTAAAGAATTGTAAGGCGCTTAATGATAATTTATTAAGTTCAAACCCCCTCATTCTCTCTTTTTGTCCCCAAATTTGATTACAATTTACATTTTGAGTACAATTTATATTGAATAATTCATTATTTCATAATTTCATTATTTTTTTATTTCATAATTTTTTTTAAAAAAATTTAAATTATGAATCGAAATCGGCAGGAACCGGAACTGGAAGGAATCGAAACTGGACCGGAACCGTAACTGCTAGGGGCGGTTCTTGAACCGTAGCCATGTCTACTTGATAGGCACTCCAGGACTAGCCAATGCTCCTGCAAACTTGGGTCGGTTGATCCTCCATTCATCAATCGGAGGTGAGGATAACGAGGCCTCCTTCACAACCTTCTCCCTTACGTCCCTATGTTTTAGTAAGGTAGGGCGGTTCCCTTGAATTGCTCAACCGCCACTTAGCTCGTTGCTCATGACGCGCTTCGGAACCTTCAATGTGCCGGGGGACCAAGTAGGGCATAGTTAGTAGCATAGGAGCCGACTCAACCATAGTAATTTGGAAACCTTTGTAGTATTGAACAATCTTCATTAGAAAATATCTATCTAATTCCGAAAAAGATAATATCTTCCTCCAATCATGATCGGAGAAAAGGGTTTTGCTAGCATAATAATCTTTGGGCCATTGTGAAAGAAGCATCATATTGTGAGCTACAAATTCTTGAAAAAGTGAACCTCACAATAATTTATAATTATTTATTATTTATTTTTTTGTACTCCAAAATAGACTGTTATTCTCACAGTATATTAAAAACTGTCATCCAATCATTTCTTCGAAGAAAAATATGGCATTCGAAAAAACAGAATGTTTTTCTTGTTGTATCTTGGGATTCTGTCTACTTTTTTTTGTGGCCATAGTTTGAAAACTACTACTTCTGCTGCAAGCCAAAAATCCTTTTCCAAAGAGCTACTCTTTCTCACTGATTTCAAAGACCTAGGACGTGTGTGATAACCATTCTGTTTCTCTATTTTTTTTATTTTTCTATTTCCGGAAACAAATTTGGAACAGAAATCTGTTTGGTAACACACTTTAATTTTTCTATTTATAGAACAAATTTTCATTTCAGAAATAGGTTTGGAACATAAATCAAAAGTAAAAATTTTATACTTTCTATTTCTAGAATAAAAATGAGAAGTAAAAACTCTTTTTATCGCTTACCATCACTACTAGTCGGTAGCCCACCCACTGCCCGTTGTTGCTACCGGTCACCTCCCGCCAACGCTGCCGGTCGTCGTCCTTTGCCGTCGGCCACCTCCTGCTGTAGTCTCCTGCCATATGCTTTCCTCTATCACCTAATGCCGGCCGCCTCCACTGTCGGCCACCATCAGCCGCTGGCCGCCTCCACTGTCGGCCACCACCACCCGCCGGCCGCCTCCTGCCATCCTTTGAAGTTGCTCGCCTCTCGCCACCACCTAACACTAGCCACCTCTTGCCTCGCCTCTTGTCGTTGTCCTCTATCGCCGGTCGCCTCCCACCTCTGCTCGTCATCCTCCACCGCTGCCCGTCATCCTCCACCGCTGCCCAACGCCGGCGACCTCTCGCCATCGCCCGCCGGCTGCTTGGGAGGGAGAAATTTTGTGTTGTTATCAAACGAATTTCTATTTTAGAAACAAAAATTTTGTATTGTTATCAAACGCATATTTTGGCTTAAAAACTCGTCCACGAACCAGAAATAAAAATTTCAAGCAAAAAATTAATTTTTGGAACAAAATAGTTATTATTCGTGCCCTTAATGACTGAAATAACCCTATAGACACTTATCAGGACTTAATGAGTCCATAATGTAAAACCTAGAACACTCTCCAGAAAGTCAGGAACTCGGTTCATCATGTAGATTAAGTTCAGGGCATCATTGAAGGTTGGATGTAATACTGCACGTGTACACTACAGCTACTGTCCTACCAATTCTACCACCTATCGCCTAGCAAAAACAAAATGAGGTCACCATCCATCACACACTTTCTTTTGCTCAGCTGATTTCATTGCCTTAGATTCTGCTGGATACGGATCTTTATTAAAGCCTAAGCACTCTATATATTATATAACACTCTATTATGTAATGGGCATCTAACTCTTCAGCCCATAGTAGAGTACTGTGAAATGCATGCACAGAGTTCTAGAGCAAATCGTGCCCCACAAACCCTAGCTCTCATGCAACTCGCGGGGATTAATCCTTGTTTTTCCTTCTCTAGTTCGCGAGAAACTGTTGCCGTCCCCAAACGGCTGTAGCTAGTTGAAGGATTGTAAAGAGCAGCTGTTTCATCTTTCAAGTTCCAAATGTTGTCTGTAAGACTAAGAACAAGCTATTGGAAGTACTGGTGCGTATGGTTGTAAACTTTCACTCATGTGCCCGAAGGAGGATAGCTATTACAACGTGATTACAGTTTAGGGACAACTTACGTATAATCTTCTAATTTTTGAAAACTAGAAAGTTTAAACCGACCATTCTTTAATTTTGCTCCGAGAGAGAAACATAGTAAATTAACTTGAAGGAAAGCTACTTTTCTAATTCGATTAGATGGGAATTGGGTATTTTTATGAAATACTGTGCTCTCTGTTGTTTTACCTTAATCATTCAGGCTTGTTTGTTTAGAATTAAGTTTAGCAGTAAAAAGCACATTTTTGCTTTCTCGGCAAAATTTAAAGTAATCAAACTTCCAATATGATTATGGAATATATATATGTGCGCGCGCGTGCGCGAATATACATGTCAATATTTGTGTATTGTGAAAAGTTCAAGTGTTTAGTGGATGCGTTGCACGACTTAGATTGAGTAAAAAGGAAATAATAAAAAGTTATCGAGTCAGACATGCTAGAAACAACTTTGAAAAAATCCCTGGTAATAAATAATAAAGCTCATTATATACATATATAGATAACTAAAAATACACGGTTCTGGTGAAAGATAAATATATCTATTTTTAGCAAGGGATTATCTTTTGATACATCGGAGATTATACAAGAATTAATTTTCTCCGAAAATGCATATGCTCATATCAATTGACATGGATCTCCTATTGTAAAATCGTTTCAACACCTCAATATATCTCAATCGTCGATCTATAAAAAAAAGAATTTTATCAACAAATGAGATCTCTCGAAGTGCCGAAGAGAGCATGGCATCGGATTGAGAATTTTTTGCCTAAGGCTAATGATACGAGACAATAATAGCACACATCACGTACGTGTTATCCAATTAGATGTGCATAATATACTCTTTCTCTCTGTACACTCAACTCTCCCTCTCTCCCTCCGACAGGATGAAGATAATGCCACTTTGGATTAAATAATTGCCGACTTCAGATGTGCTCGAGAAAAGATACACCACCTCGATTACCCCTAAAATTAGCACGATTGATTAAATATATTAGAAGGGATAATGCCAACAGAAACGGCAAAAGTTTTGATGATTGCTTGCTAATGCTAAGTGGACCATTGCTTACGACCACAAAAGGGCATTAAAATACTGAACCAATTCATTTGACCCAAAATCTTGACGTGGCAATAAAGCCTTTCGAAATGACAACCGATTTGATGTGCCGTGAGGAAGGAAAAAAGGGCACTTTCTATCTATTTTTACCTCCTGTGGATCACATTAATCTCATAATATATAGTGGCAGCATGCTGTTCCCGACCCACCGAAATATGCTGATGATGTCTGGGAGTAGGCGATGAAAATTAATGAAAGATATGCCACAATCATTCCACGAGCACTTTCGAATTTGTGAATATCTATGGATCTTTTAATGCTAAACTTAGATTATTCGTTTTCATAGTGAATAGGCTGATTTATACGTGCCGTATTTCTCTTTTCTACGTTTCGCACTCTTATGTATATATGCTATTAGTGAAAGTAAGGTATGAACATATTCTGTCCTTTTTTTTTTTGCAATGGCAATATGGTATCATAACAAAAGGATCCGGAGATACTCACAAAATGAAAGCGATCATAGAATATTCGATCATCATTATGGAACATCTTCCGATCTGTTGGTCTAAATGGGTCGGCCAATCTTTCTAGGAATGAAGCGCGAGCCTGTGAAAAAAAAAGGTTATGTGTTAAATGACGAGCCTTAGAAATTGGGCTAGTGATGAACATTCATACAACATGAGACACTAGGGCAATACATGTTAGCTCATTTACTCTGATATCCTATCAGAATTGATTGGACTTTGCACATATCAGCTCTATATCAGTGTCTTTGGACAGCCTATTTCAGACTAGTGTTTTAGCGGCGACTCCCGATGGATGTTGGGTATTATCCGGAATTTAGGTTATCCATCTTGATCTATGTAGCTTAATTAGGTTTACTTTTCTAGATTAACTCTTGTTTAAATTGCATACAAATATAAGGCAAGAGAGTTAATTTTTTCTGTAACTTTTGATGAATTAACTTGACAATTGAGTTATCCAAGTATGGCGTTTATCTTTCAAAGCATGGGTTTTGGTGTTCGTATCTTTTTCCTCCGTCTCTAGTTTCTCCCTCCTTTTCTACTATATGATTTCCGCCTCCTTTCTACAATTCCATGTTATTTTCCTTATGAGATTCCATTTTTGTCAATTGGAATCAAAGCGCAATCCGTTCTCCATTACATATGTATGGCTAAGGTCTCTCTTCATTTCTAACACAAGAAAGACCCCTAGCTAGGGTTTTATCCATGTAGAGTCATCTAAGATGAATACTAGATTCCAAAAGAAGGCCTAAGCAAAAGGATTCTATGATAATCAACTCATTATCCTTCACAGTGTAATCAGGTACATTTTTTTTTACATACGAATTTGGCGGTTAATTTTTTTATATGTGTGAGGCTATTATTACTCTTTTGCGGATGGTTTATTTGATTTAATGAAAACGGGCGTTGAAAATAATTGCTCGTGCTATTTATCTTTTGTTTAGGTGCTCTTAAATAGAGAGCCAGCACTACACGCGGTATGGGATTATTGAAAGTATTTAATCAAGAAAGACATAGCAGCCACAAGAGTGAAGTGCTCACCAACTGACGAATTTATAATTATTTAATTTACATAGTTCAACTACTTAACTAAACTTTTGAGAAGAAGGAAGAAAACTTAATAAATGCTTCAAGTCAACTAATGGGTGAAAGTGGTCTTACTTTTCTTGGTGGTCACAGCACTTCACCTAAGCATCACATAATCTACCTACTTAAATTGAGAAAATGACAAAGTATTGGCATAACTCGACCCATTGTTTGCCTTGGTGCTGCCATTTGAAGCACAACATCCATTGGGGGACTGAATGATGGTGAACGCCTCGAATTCAAAGAAGCACGTGTTTTTTTATTGTACGTGGGTCTCTTCTTCTTCTTCCATTAAGATCATTTCAATCAAGTCAATAGAGCTACTAGCAAATGTCAACCCTTAATCATCAATCCCTTCCCTTGTTTTCATCTATTGATGAGTTGAATCTTTGAAGTTTGACGCTTTAGTTATGTTCTAACGGGATGATCTTCTCACTAAGTATGAATACTTATACTTGATGTATTAATGAATTTCAACAAGCGAAAAGTGGAAAAGAAAATGAAAAGAAAAAGAATATGACACAACACGAAATCGATTTGTTTAGCGAGATCCATACACAAGAAGACTTCTTCTCGTGCTCGAAGATCAGAATCCATTCCAAACCCGTAATGAGGAAGATATGCGCCCCAGGGACAACTTGAGTCTCGTTGATGCTTATTTTAGGGGGAAAAGTGCCAAAAAAGTTATAAACCATTTGACTTAGTGCCAATTTAGTCCTAAAATTTTTTTTGTGCTAATTTAGTCCTAAACCTTTTGCATTGGTGCCAATTTAGTCCTAAACCTTTTTTTGGCGCCAATTAAATCCTAAACCTTTTAAATTGGTGCCAATTCAGTTCTAAATCTTTTATTTTTGTGCCAATTTAGTCCTTCCGGTCAATTTTGATTAGAATTTGCCGACGTGGATGCCTACCGGCCGATCATCGGCGCCGACGTGGACAATTTTAATAATATTTTAACATTTTTTTGAATTTTTATTTATTTTTTCCTTTTTTTCTTTTTTTTTTTCCACTTTTTTTTGGGTCCCCCCTCCTTCCTTTGGCTGGTCGCCGGTCCAGCGACCGGCTAGAGGCCAGAGGTCGGCGAGCTCAACCTCGCCGGCCATTGGCCAGGGCGAGCCTCGCCGGCCATTGGCCAGGGCGAGGCTTGACCTCGCTAGATCCGGCAAGGTTGTGCCTCGCCGCGGCCTCTGGCGAGGGCTCGAGCCTCGCCATGGTCGGGCAAGGCCCGACCTTGTCGGATCTGGCGAGGTCGATGGGCGAGGCTCGACCTTGCCAGATCCGGCGAGGTTGAGCCTCGCTTGACCAAGGCGAGGCTAGCCCTCGCTGGGCCAGCCCGCCGCCCTCGCCAGTGGCTGACGAGGTCGAGCTCGCTGGCCTTTGGCCTCTGGCTGGTCGCCAGACCGGCGATTGGCCAAAGGAAGGAGGAGGGGACAAAAAAAAGTGGAAAAAAAAGAAAAAAAGGAAAAAAATAAAAATTCAAAAAATATTATTAAATTTATCCACGTCAGCGCCACGTCGGCGCCGGTGATCGGCCATCAGCAAATTCCTATCAAAATTGACCGGAAGAACTAAATTGGCATAAAAACAAAAAGTTTAGGACTGAATTGACACTAATTTGAAAGATTTAGGACTTAATTGGCACCAAAAAAAGACTTAGGTTGAAATTAACATTAATACAAAAGGTTTAAGACTGAATTGATATAAAAAAATATTTAAGATTAAATTGATACTAATATAAAAAATTTAGGACTTTTTTGACACTTTTCTCTTATTTTACGCATTGGGCGAGTTATCAAGTGATGGACCATCAATCATTCGTCAAACGTCGGTGGTGTCGACAGTTCCAGCATATTTTGCACGTTTTCCTGTGAAAATGGAACTCTAGTAATGATGTCATTTCGGCATGTTTGTCAAGAATATAATCGGGAAAAGAAAATTAAAGAAAAAAAAACAGAAAAAAGAGGAGGATCATTGCGACCCTCGTTCAGACCACATATGCCACACGTGCCCTGTTCATGAAGAGACGTGAGGAAATTAAGATTGAAAATGGGGTTAGGTCAGTTCGGTGGGATCTTGTTCGTGTGTTTTTTGACTGATATCTTTTTTTCTCTTTCTTTTCTGTGTCCTCTCTCTTTCTGTTCACTGATTGAGTGGATGCCGCCATCAACAGCAACGCGTAAATCGCTTTCTTTGGATACCTAAAGCAATTTCTTTTGTGTGTCCTCTCTGTAGGCTCGGAGGGAGCGATTCGTGTGCATGATTTGGGCATGATCTAAGGTTCGAGTGGTTTTCGAAATTTCCGTCATTTTATATTTGATCAATTTATTGGATTGCTTGTCACAGAAACTTTCTAAGAATATATATCTGTAAGTGAGATCAATAGGTGTCGATGTTTTTTGGACATATCTCTACCAGGACATTTTTTGATTCTATACAAGAACTTTGCTATCACAATGATTGCACGAATCTAGTTAACTAAGCTTCAAGTTGAAGTTAGGTCATTCCAAGAAAGTCATATTTTCAAACGAAAATGATGTGTGGGAATTTGAGTTGGACTCCTTTTGTGCAGACTTATCGATTTGCAATAGCGAGGTGAGAATTTAGTATCCGAGAATCACAGTTGATTAAAATACCTTGTTATGTTCTCGAAGTGAAACTATCGTCACTTAATGGTTTAAGCTAATTGGTTTTGACTTTAAGTTTTTATTATGTCAGAAATTCATACAATCGAGCCATGTGAAAAATAAGTTTTTTGTTTCATTCAATGGAAAGATATCTAAGCATATTACCAGGTATATTGATGAAGCCTAGCGAGTATTATTGTGCAGATGGTAAGAAGCTAATAGCAAGACCCCTCTAGGTTATTGTCATTTATGAATGTCTCTCTTGAAGTAAGGTGGTGTAACAAATCTATGTTATCGCATGATCTATATAGAAATTGTCGACTAATACCATCTCAACCATTAATTACGTGGGTTCCACTATGGAGTTCGCGTGATCAACGATGGACAAGAATTTGGTCTATACCATCTGTCACCATGCAATATTTTTATTTTCAACTTGCCATGAATCATAATGGGCCTAATAAGAAAGAAGAAACTTGGAAGAGAAAAACCAGAGCAACCAAACATTCGATAAAATTTACGGATAAACGACTCGTTTGGCAACCACTTTCCCAAAGTCCTTTGGGCCTCTAGAGGACCTTGGTCAAATGCTAAAGCAATTGGAAAATTATTCGGGAGAATTTTGGGGAAACGCATTGCATTTTCAAAGTCCTTTAAAGTTCCTTATACAGTTCTATGCAAATCAAACCCTAATATTTACACAAGATATAATTCCCAAAATCTTAGAACAAAGTGATTTTCACAACATCATAAGAGACGAGAGACATACCTTGATCTATGATGATTCCTTTTTGAGAAATCAATTGTAGATGAGAAATTTTTGAAGAAATCGATTTCTCTCTCTTGACTCCTTTTTGCTTTTTGACGTTTTTGATGGAAAAGAAACCGTCGTTCTATTCTAGGATTGAGAGAGGATCAATTTTTAATTGGATCTTTTATAGTCACACCATCCATCAGGGTGTACGGTAATTAGAATATACCTCTCTATTAACCAATAGGAATTTAGCACATAATAATTGTTAAACTTAAATCACAAGCCATTAATCATGTGGGCCATAATAAAATCCAACACTTTAACCCAAAGCACGTCCATAGGAGCATTGGGCTTTAGCATTTCTGGAATGCTAATACATAATTTTCTTCCTTGCTCTCGCTAAATTTTTTGAAATTTTGGAAATAACCTCACCATTTTCCACCTTACTCAACATCGCCGATGACGCCAGATCTAACTGCCGGTGAGCCTCGCCTAATGTCACGTGACCTGAGGCGATGGCGGCCTAGGGTCGCCTGAGATGAAAATTGGACCTAAGCATCCGATTATAAAACTCGAATTGTAGAGGTTTCCTGAGTAGGTTTAGGATTTCCTTCTCAGTCAATTTAGGGGTAACTTGCACGGTTAATTCCCCCCACCTCGTGGCATAAGTCTTAAAGGTCTCAGTTTTCTTCTTCTTAGTGCGGCCAAAATCCTCACGTGAAGGGGTTATGCGATGTCAAATTTTTATTGTCGGAGGAAGGCGTTAGATAAGTCCTCCCTTGTCTCCAATAGGCTCGTCTTCTTCATGATGTATCACTGCAATCCCAGTCAAGCTTTCTAGGAACGTGCGGATCATGAGCGGCACATTTTTAGCTTGGGGGGCCATCTTAACCAAGTAATACTGCGTATGGACCTTCGGGCAAGTGAGGCCATCGTACTTGTCGAAATCACGTGTCATGAACTTCTCAGGGACCTTGACTTTGGTGATGCGTGAGAGACCCCTAGGAAGCTCGTTCTACCTCATTGACTGCGACTTGAGGAGTGCTATTGGCTGTCATCGCGTCATTAGTAATCGACGAAATGCCGAGGGATACACCTTTTCCTTTGTCTTCCGGATCGGCATAAAGAGGGTGTTGCGGCAATACTACCTCAATTCATTATTGAGTAGGCGCAGACGATGAGGTGATACTTGACTGGAGGGAGTCAAACTGCTTGGTAAGTTGCTCATGGAAATTGATGACTTGTTTCATTTCAGCCTCAAGATTGGCTCCGCAGTTTTTAACATCAGGCTCGACCATCGCCGTTCTAGAACACATACGGATTGGCGATCTTTGGTGAGCCGTGATGTGTGGAGGTTGTTGGAAATTTGGGACAAATTGATGGGTGAATGAATGAGAAATTGATGCTCAAAGAACACCCTTGAGTTGGAAGTGGGAAGTGAAAAGCACTAGTCCCACATGGAAAAAGGAAGAAGGCTACGGAGTGGTTTATATACAGTTACACTTATTTGAAGTGGTAACTATTGTAGCACAAACTCTCTGCCTCGCGCGCAGGCGCAGGGGGGTGCAAATCCGATGCCCGACAAGCTGAAACTTGGGCGCGAGCGCGCATCCTGCGTACACGATTGCGGGATCGAAAAGTGGGCCTCGCGACGAGTTCGTTGTTTTCCTTCTGAAAAACGTTCGCTGCTTTATCCTTGTTTTTCGAGTTTGTTCAAGTTCGCCGAAGACTTTGAAGTTTTACTTCTTAGTCGTCTACCGTTGTATCCTGGGAGACAAACGTTCACGAAACCTCGGACGCGTGCTGTAGGGAGCGAATCTGTTTTAAGGAAACTGTGTCAAACACAGGCCTCGGTATTCGTTTGTATCGATTTCAACTTTGTAGTTGCCATTTCTTTTCTTTGTAATTCCCTATTGTTTGTGATATTTAAGCTAATGCCAATTTGAATATTGATCTACAATCTTAA
The DNA here is from genome assembly GCA_031216235.1 of Syzygium jambos. NCBI lineage: Eukaryota > Viridiplantae > Streptophyta > Magnoliopsida > Myrtales > Myrtaceae > Syzygium > Syzygium jambos. The sequence goes on from CM062230.1 coordinate 28,546,095, forward strand.
AACAGAATCATTCGTCGTTTTAGAGAATTCAAATGGCTACTGGAAAAGAAGTCGTGGATGTGGTTGCTCCAAACGATGGTGTCGCTGTGACGGCTGTCCAGCTACCTGGCTCATCCTCTGTTCATCCTGCAGTTCCTGTGCACCATGGCGAAAAACCTGAAAAGTTCGACGGACTGAACTTTAAAAGGTGGCAGCAAAAGATGCTGTTTTATTTGACCACCTTGAATCTTGCGAGATTCTTGACCGAGGATGCTCCTAAATTATCCGAAGGAGAAACGGATAAGCAAGCTTTCAACGCTATTGAAGCTTGGAAGCACTCTGATTTCTTGTGCAGGAACTATGTCATGAATGGCTTACATGACTCGTTGTACAATGTCTATTGTGCAAAAAGAACGGCAAAAGAGTTATGGGAAGCCTTGGACAGGAAATATAAAACAGAGGATGCCGGAGCAAAGAAATTTGTTGTCGGTCGATTCCTTGATTATAAAATGGTGGATTTTAAGACTGTGATCAGTCAAGTGCAAGAAATTCAAGTGATCTTGCATGAAATCCAAGCTGAAGGAATGATCTTGAGTGAAACCTTCCAAGTGGCTGCTATAATTGAAAAGCTACCACCTGGGTGGAAGGATTTCAAGAACTATCTCAAGCACAAGCGAAAGGAAATGAACCTGGAAGAGCTAATTGTCAGACTTCGAATCGAAGAAGACAATAGAGGATTTGAACGCAAAGGGTTCAATCCTACTACAACTAAGGCAAATGTTGTGGAGCTTAGGCAAGGCCACAAGAACAAGAAAATTGTCAAGCCAAAGTTGGGACCAAAAGGAGGAGTTTCCAAGAACAAGTTTCAAGGAAAATGCTTCAATTGTGGCAAGATGGGCCATAGATCTGTGGATTGCAGACTTCCGAAGAAGAAGAATTATGAGGCAAATATGGTGAATGGCATCGCTCAAGACGTGTCAAACATAAACCTTTCTGCAGTGATTTCTGAAGTAAACTTGGTTGGGTCCAATCCGAAAGAATGGTGGATTGACACTGGTGCCACTAGGCACATATGCTCAAACAAGGACCTATTTACAAACCTTGAACCGATTAATGGGGAAAAGGTTTTTATGGGAAACTCTGCCTCTTCTGTTGTCGAAGGCCAAGGGAAGGTGTTGCTGAAGATGACCTCAGGAAAGGAGCTGACTCTAAACAATGTCCTCTATGTGCCAGAAATTCGAAAGAACTTGGTTTCTGGATCTCTGTTGAACAAACATGGATTTCGTATGGTGTTTGAGTCTGATAAAGTTATTTTGTCTAAATCTGGGATGTATGTGGGGAAGGGATATGTAACCGATGGGCTTTTTAAGCTCAATGTGATGACAATTATCAATAAAGATAATAAGTCTTCTGTTTATTTGCTTGAGTCTTCCAATTTATGGCATGGTAGACTAGGACATGTTAATTATGATACATTGCGTAGATTAATTAACTTGGAACATATACCTTCATTCCAAATTGATTCAAAACATAAATGTGAAATTTGTGTTGAGGCAAAATTAACGAGATCATCATTTCAAACAATTGAAAGAAACACCGAACCCCTTGAATTGATTCATAGTGATGTCTGCGATTTGAAATTCATTCAAACGAGAGGTGGTAATAAATATTTTATTACTTTTATCGATGATAACACCAAATATTGCTATGTGTATTTGCTTAAAAGCAAAGATGAAGCCTTAGAGAAATTTGTTCTCTATAAGAATGAAGTTGAAAATCAACTCAATAAGAAAATTAAAAGATTGAGAAGTGATAGAGGTGGCGAGTATGAAGTACCAATTGGTGAATTCTGTGCACAACACGGAATTATACATGAAGTAACTGCGCCTTACTCTCCTCAATCAAATGGTGTTGCTGAACGTAAAAATCGCACATTGAAAGAAATGATGAACGCGATATTACTAAATTCAGGTTTGCCTCAAAATATGTGGGGAGAAGCTATTTTGTCAAGCAACTACCTTTTGAATAAGGTACCTCGAAAGAAAGAGGACAAAACCCCTTATGAGTTATGGAAAGGTAGGAGACCATCCTACAAACATTTACGAGTATGGGGTTGTCTTGCAAAAGTAGCAGTTCCAACACCAAAGAAAACAAAGATAGGTCCTAAAACGGTGGACTGTATCTTTATAGGCTATGCACATAACAGTAATGCATATCGATTTCTTGTGTATGAATCTAAAATTCCATATATACACAAGAATACAATCATGGAATCAAGGAATGCATCATTCTTTGAAAATGTATTTCCTTATAAATCCAATGATGGATCAAGTTCATCTAAACGAACGAATGAAACTATGAATGAACAACGTCATGAAATTCATGATTCAGATCATGAACTTGAACCGAGACGTAGCAAAAGGGCAAGAGTGGAAAAATCTTTTGGAAATGATTTTCTAACTTATTTGTTAGAAAAGGAACCACTAGATTATGCAGAAGCTATGAATTCTTCTGAGGGACCCCTATGGAAAGAAGCAATAAAAAGTGAAGTTGATTCTATTTTGCAGAATCATACTTGGGAGCTAGTGAATCTTCCTCCTGGTTGTAAGCCTTTAAAGTCCAAGTGGATTTTTAAAAGGAAAATGAAAGCAGATGGCTCCATTGATAAGTATAAAGCCAGACTTGTGATCAAAGGATACAAACAACGAGAAGGCTTAGATTACTTTGATACTTATTCTCCTGTGACGAGAATAACTTCCATTAGGATGATAATTGCAATTGCAGCATTGCGAAATTTAGAAATACATCAAATGGATGTAAAAACAGCTTTCCTAAATGGTGATTTGGATGAAGAAATCTACATGGAACAACCTGAGGGTTTTATAGTTCCAGGACAAGAAAGGAAAGTCTGTAAATTGGTGAAGTCATTGTATGGCCTAAAACAAGCACCAAAGCAGTGGCATGAAAAGTTTGATAATGCAATGATTACCAATGATTTTAAGATCAATGAATGTGATAAATGTGTCTACACTAAAGAAACAACAAATGGCTATGTCATTTTGTGTCTTTATGTAGATGACATACTGATTGCTGGTAGTGATGATAAAATGATCAAATCTACCAAGTGTATGTTGAATTCAAGATTTGACATGAAAGATATGGGACCTACTGATATGATTTTAGGAATTAAAATCACGAGTACGTCAGAAGGTCTTATTTTAAACCAGTCACACTATGTGGACAAGATTCTTGAAAAATTCAACATGAATGATTCTGGTATTGCTAGAACACCATTAGACAATAGTCTTCATCTATCCAAGAATAGGGGAGAGGGTATTTCTCAAGTAGAATACTCCAGAGTTATTGGAAGTCTAATGTACTTAATGAGTTGTACTAGACCAGATATTGCCTATACGGTTAGTAAATTGAGTAGATATACGAGCAATCCGAGTGCTGACCATTGGAAAGCAATAGTGAGAGTATTCAGATACTTACGATATACTCGGAATTATGGCCTGCATTATACCAGATACCCAGCTGTTCTGGAAGGATATAGTGATGCAAATTGGATATCTGATATAAAAGACTCAAAATCTACTAGTGGATATGTATTCACACTAGCAGGAGCGGCCGTATCCTGGAAATCCTGTAAACAAACTATTATAGCCAGATCCACAATGGAATCTGAATTTATAGCTTTAGATAAATGTGGTGAAGAGGCTGAATGGCTACGCCATTTCTTAGAGGATATTCCAAAATGGCAAAAACCTGTGCCACCAATAAGTATACATTGTGATAGTCAATCTGCAATTGGAAGAGCACAGAGTAATATGTACAATGGTAAATCTAGACATATACGTCGTAGACATAATACCATTAGACAACTACTCTCAACAGGAATTATATCTATTGACTACGTAAAGTCAAAGGATAATATTGCGGATCCGCTAACCAAAGGGTTAAACAGAGAGTTAGTTGAGAAATCGACAAGAGGAATGGGACTGAAGCCCATGAAAGAATAAGTTGGTATAAAGGAAACCCAACCTAGTTGACTGGAGATCCCAAGATCTAGGTTCAAAGGGACAACCTAATTATACAAACTTAGTGATGTCACTGTGGGGGTTATCCCTAAAACCATTCCTATATAAAATATCAGTGATATTGTAAAAGGAAAGGATAGCAATTTTGCTTTAATGATTCTTAAGTGGAGTAAATAAATTACTCAAAATTAAGTAATCACCTATGTGAGAGAGAAGTGGGGTCGCTTCAAAGGAGAATTATTTAGGGCTAAATTCTTTAGAAACTCTTACAGAACCAGGTTGATGTTCATGGCCAAAACGAACATAACTATGAGAACTGAACAAACGTTTAGATGATTCCTGTGTGAAGTGTATGGTTCATTTACATAAGAAAGCTGGACAGTTCAAGGACATCATGTCTACTGGACAACTAGTAAAGTAAATATACTTTCACAAGGGAAGGTTCAAAGGGTAACACCTACCTATCCTATGCAGGTTTCAATTGTTGAACACTATCACAGAGTCAAAACTAAAACAATTTTCATTCATGTGGGGGATTGTTGGAAATTTGGGACAAATTGATGGGTGAATGAATGAGAAATTGATGCTCAAAGAACACCCTTGAGTTGGAAGTGGGAAGTGAAAAGCACTAGTCCCACATGGAAAAGGAAGAAGGCTATGGAGTGGTTTATATACAGTTACACTTATTTGAAGTGGTAACTATTGTAGCACAAACTCTCTGCCTCGCGCGCAGGCGCAGGGGGGTGCAAATCCGATGCCCGACAAGCTGAAACTTGGGCGCGAGCGCGCATCCTGCGTACACGATTGCGGGATCGAAAAGTGGGCCTCGCGACGAGCCCAATTTTGCTAGCCTTCTGATTTAATTTTTTCCAACTCAAATAGTTACAGATTTGTAACGTATGATTAATGGTACGTTAAATTGTGACTGTTACGGAACTGATTTTGTAACGGCAGAATTAATCGGCCGTTATTACAGACGCAAATTGATTTTGTAACGGCAGATTTAATTGGCCGTTATTATTCCCGAACAGCTCTCCCCTGTGTTCTATTTTAACGAAATCATTCTTCTTTTGGAAGAAGCTTTTCGCTGCTTTCTTTCGGAAAAACGTTCGTTGCTTTCCTTCTGAAGAATGTTCTCTGCTTTCCTTCTGAAAAACGTTCGTTGCTTTCCTTCTGAAAAAACGTTCGTTGTTTTCCTTCTGAAAAACGTTCGTTGCTTTCCTTCTGAAAAAACGTTCGTTGTTTTCCTTCTGAAAAACGTTCGCTGCTTTATCCTTGTTTTTCGATAGTGTTCATTTTCGAGTTTGTTCAAGTTCGCCGAAGACTTTGAAGTTTTACTTCTTAGTCGTCTACCGTTGTATCCTGGGAGACAAACGTTCACGAAACCTCGGACGCGTGCTGTAGGGAGCGAATCTGTTTTAAGGAAACTGTGTCAAACACAGGCCTCGGTATTCGTTTGTATCGATTTCAACTTTGTAGTTGCCATTTCTTTTCTTTGTAATTCCCTATTGTTTGTGATATTTAAGCTAATGCCAATTTGAATATTGATCTACAGAGGTTACCTTAGATTAAGATAATGGGACAATCAGCACAATAATTTGAAAAGACTGATCCATGATAATGGTTGAACGCTCATTTGATTGATTATGAAAAAGAGTTTTACATGAAATCAAACTCCTAAAAACTAAGAAAATGAAATCACAACAATCATTTTAAAGCATTTTTTTAATAGCACAATGCTTGACCAACTCGTCATGGACCGACATGAAATTAAAAGTACGACAAAAGTAAATAAATTGCATAATGAACAGCATAGGCAACTTACTTGAGCAATAAAGGAAACAAACACAGATATGTGCATGTACATGTGAGGTTCGAAACTTGAATATGGGGAAGGAGCCAAGAGGGTAAAGATGGCCCAGGTCTTGTAGTTTCGCAGTTCTTGACGCCAGTTCAGTCGAAAGGTCGCCCCATTGTCATGTAGGCTCGCAGATAGGGACGAACACTCTTGACACCAAGAAAGAAACACTACAAAAAAACTTGTTTTTTGCGACGGAATTTGCGACGGAAATTTCGGAAAAATCCGTCGCAAATCGAATTTTGCGACGGATTTTGCGACGGACAAAATTCCGTCGCTACTAGCGCGTCGCAAATTTTTGCGACGGAAAATTCGAAATTTCGTCGCAAATTTGCGACGGAACAAAATTCGTCGCAAATTTCGTCGCAAATTTCGTCGCAAAAGTCGTCGCAAAATTCGTCGCAAATTTGCGACGGACCCTATCCGTCGCAAATTTCGTCGCAAATAATCCGTCGCAAATTTGCGACGAACTAAATCCGTCGCAAAATCCGTCGCAAATTCCGTCGCAAATTTGCGACGAACTAATTCCGTCGCAAATTCCGTCGCAAAAGTCCGTCGCAAATTCAGTCGCAAAATTTGCGACGAACCTAAATCCGTCGCAAATTTCGTCGCAAAATTCGTCGCAAAATCCGTCGCAAATTTGCGACGAATTAAATCCGTCACAAAATTCGTCGCAAAAATCGTCGCAAAATTTGCGACGGACCATAGCCGTCGCAAAATCCGTCGCAAAATCCGTGGCAAAATCCGTCGCAAAATCGCGACGAACTCAATCCGTCGCAAAATCCATCGCAAATTCCGTCGCAAATTTGCGACGAACTTCAATCCGTCGCAAAGTTCGTCGCAAAATACGTTTTTTTTTTTTTTTTTTTGCCGTCGCAAAATTCGCCCCAAATTTGCGCCGAACTCAATCCGTCGCAAAATCGTCGAAAATTTCATCGCAAACTTGGCTTAAAATATTCATCGTTATTTTTACATCATTTCGGCCATAAATTATTGTCCATCTCAATCAAAGGAGACAATGACATATAATTGAAACAGAAAAACGAATAAATCATAAATTCTGACAAACCAGCCACAATGACATATAATTAAAACAAATAACAGAAGGAAAGTTATAAAGTCTGACATAATGCTATTTGATATCCAATATTACAATACATTCAAAACATGAACTAAGAGACGGGATAACCATAGAAGACGCAAAAAAACCATACAGAAGAAGACGCGGCTTTGATACGATGGCAGGACACCAAAAGTAGTCACCTTTGTCGAAACCTGAGGAAATGTCGATACATAAATCAGTACAGAATATAAAAACAGCGTTGAAGCATGGATGTGGAACTAGGTATGAAATATCAAAAATACGTTTTAGGACGAACATAAATGTTCTTACATATAAATATGAGTGAAATAATGAAAAACCAAGATTTGCGACGCAAGCTTACCCAGAATTGCTACTAGGGAGTCTGGAGAAAATCATCATCATCATCATCATCATCATCAGCATCAGCACCAACATCAGCATTCTCGGCATCAATGTGCCCATGACCCATTGGATTGGCTGGAGGTACAGGAGGCCCGGCATTGCGCTGGAGGTTAAGGTGTTCCATAACTAATCTCATTTGATCTTCCAAGCTATCTATTCGTTCATCCTTCTGAACAAGTAAATTAGTCAGACGAATATTTTCTTGGGTCAATTGCTCCTCCTTGCGTGACTTCCTTCGACCAGTCCCAGCGGATGATGAACTTCCAGGACTATTCGGCATGAATATCCTTGACAACGATCCCAGCCCAAATATTTTCCCTTTTTTCGGCCCACCCGCTGCCGCCATCCACAATGCCATATCATCACCTGATGGGCGGGGCTCAGGACAATCATCACTACCACTAGCATTGCTCAGTAAAAGATCATCATATCTTTCCTACATTAACAATGTAAATGAAAATAAAATCATTATATAAATATATATATACCATAAATATAGAAAGCATTCACGGTTTTCATTATAGTTTACATATAAGCCAAAGTATAACCTTACGTACCTTAACAGCTCTTGCTCGATCGCCTGTCCATGTCTTATCTTTCTTTTGAAATGTGCGTTCAAATGTAGCTGTAAATGTCGGTTCCGTCCCCAATTCATGTGCCTACAAAATATAAATTTGAGTAATTGAATCGAATTAAATGAACTTATAACTCATTTAACAGACTTACCAGTCGCTTGCGATGCTCGGCAATGTTGATAGAGCCCCCAGCATATGTGGCTGACCCTTCACTAGAACTAGAAGAGCGATTCTTCTTATTCTGCTCACAAAGTTGCCGACTCTGTTCAGATGCCCAAAATGTGTTCATTGCCACCCAATTGTCAGCCGTAAAGAAAGACGGCTTCGCTTGCTTGCCCTTCGCTCTATTCATGACATTTCGCATAAAATCACTTATTTTCTTATCGAAAATTCTTCTCACTTCATTGTTTTCCGTTTCCTCCCACTTGAACTTCCGCTGCAATGAATAAAAACACAATTGATAATTATTATGATGATCACATATCCATAACCATGCACCAGACACATATAGACAGATTTTGTAAAGTTGATGTCGGGGAAAATATCTGGTCCTTTACGTATCGAAAACTACAGAGTTGTTCTGGTCCCTTTACATCATTCTTGACCATCAATATACTATACCAAACTTAATTAATAAGAAAATAAAATATGTAAAACTTACCTTGAACTCATTCCACCACATTTCTTTCACTTCTTGTGGAACACTTCTGTAATTCATATACTGTCCCATCCAAAAGTTTCTTACTATTTTGTTCAATTCCCTCACAACAGTAATAGCATCCGTGAATCTGCATTCATACGAATATTGTGCAACATTGATAATTAAGTTGACATAAATATCTAAAGCCGTAAATATGACATATACTAAAATAAAAATGAAGCACTTACGAATCTCCAAATGGGCATATGAAGAATCGGTTATCTTCTTGACCTCTGTTTCCGTCAATATTCGATTGTTCCGCCGAATAATGGGGTGGAACGGAAGGAGAGGGAGCTAAAGGAGATTGAACTGGAGAACGTTCGGTTGGCATGTGGCCAAGTCCCGTAACATATTGTTGAGGGTGGGAGGAAGAGCCAACGTGGCCATATTGTGACGGACCATATTGTGGTTGAGGGTTAGATGCCGGGACAGGAGAAGAGGAAAGGGATGGGGACGAAGACGAGGAAGAGCCTTGTCTTCTAGGCATGTGACCTCCACGTTTAAACTGACAAGTAGGAAAGTTATGTGAATATGTAAAGAACTATTGACACGTATTACGAACACATAATGATGTACATGACGAAGCTTACCATTTTGATAGAAAGACTGAGAAAATGTTTCCTTCAAATGAGCCAATGGCGAGTGTTTATGATGTGCAATTTCCTACAAACAAATATACTATGAATCTCATTCATTTTGATATGAAACATCAATGTATGAGCACGATATGGGTGGCCAGAAGTATCAAACATCACTATATGAATCGCATGCATTTTGGTTAAATTTTTTTTACCATGTACAAAAATTCAAATTTCACTGAAAGTGAAATTTCAAATATTCTACGTAATTCTGTAAAGTTTTGTATGAAATAAATTATCATTATTGTTATATTTTTTTTGGGACATTAAAAAAAATTTCACTAAAAGTTGGTGGCAACCGATATGCTAAGACATTCTGTAAAGTTATGAAATTTTTAAATTTTATGAATTTGAAAGTTATTATTTTTAATATAAACTTTTTTCCGTGAAAAAAAAAGTTCATACTAAAATTGGGTGGCCACAGGTAGTCTAAGCTATTAGGTAAAGTTTCCCAAATTGTAATCCTTCTTTATTTTAATAATTTTTAGGGCACGTTAAAAAAATTATATATAACTAAAAGTGGGTGGCCACAGGTATTATAAGCCATTACGTGAAGTTTTGAAAATTTTAAAATTCTAAATTGTTTTGCCATCTAAAGAAATTTAAATTTCACTGCAAGTAGATGGCCACATGTTTTCTAGGCAATTATGTGCATTTTTTAAAATTTATATTTTTGTAATTTTTCTTCACAAAAAAAAAATTTCCCTCACAGTGGGTGACCACATTTATGCTAAGCTATTTTACCAATTCATAGAAATTTTAAATTTTTAAATAAATTTTTCCGCGTAACGTTAAAAAATCTTAATTTCACTGAAATTAGGTGAGCACTATTAATTTTTGCAATTTTGATCCATATTATGAAATTTTAGTTTGTTAAAAAGTTTAACTAACTTTTACAGTCAAATTTCAATTTTTTTGTCAACATATACAATTTTTTAAATTTTTCATTATTTTTCATGATTTTTTATGAATTATTTAATTTTCAAGCATTTTCTGTGAAAATGCTTAATCAATCATCCTATCGTCATTTAACGCTTAAACATCCACATAATAAACAAATTAACCAGTCGACCATCAATCAAAGCCACATACAATCCTAAAATGCACCCGTAATTTAACCAATGAAAAATAATCTTAAATATAATCCCTAAACAAGGTCGACTAATTACCTAATTATGCTAACTAAGGGTTAGAGTTGGCTTACTTGGTTCAAGGACAACAAAAACGGGCGGAATGGAGAGTGGCGGTTCCGGCACGGGCGTGGGCGACGGCGAGGGCGGCGGCGGCGATGGTCCGGCAACGGCGTCTGCGGCGGCTGGCCGCCGGCTGGCTGGCGGCGATGGTCCGGCGGCGATGGTCACGAGGGCGGCGGCGGCGACAGGGGCGGGGCGGCGGCGACGGCGACCGGTGCGGGGCGGCGGCGACGGCGACGGGGGCGGGGCGGCGGCGAGGGCGGGGGCCGGGGGGGGGCGGGGGCGGGGCGGGGGCGAGGGCGACGGCGGGGGCGGGGCGAGGGGCGAGGGGCGGGGCGGGGGGCGGGGGCGGGGCCGAGGGCGAGGGGCGAGGGGCGGGGCCGGGGCGAGGGCGCGACCGGCGGTGGGCGGGGGGGGGGGCGAGGGCGACCGGCGACGGGCGGGGGGCGACGCGGGGGCGAGGGCAGGCGACGCGGGGGCGAGGGCAGGCGACGGGCGGGGGCCCCTGCCGGGCTGGGCGGCGACGGGCGGCGGAGCTGCGACGGCGGCGGCGACGGGGGACGGCTGGGCGACGACGGACGACGGCTGGGCGGCGACGGCCACGGCTGCGACGGCGACGGACGAGAGCTTACCTTTGCACTTGCAGATCTGACTCGGGGAAGGGGGAGAAGAGGAAGAACAGGTGCAAATCTCGCAAATTTGCGACGGACGTGCATTTTCCGTCGCAAATTTGCGACGGACGTGCATTTTCCGTCGCAAATTTGCGACGGACGTGCATTTTCCGTCGCAAATTTGCGACGGAACGTGCACGTCCGTCGCAACTTGCGACGGAACGTGCGTTCCGTCGCAAATTTGCGACGGAGGCGCAGGTCGCAAATTTGCGACGGACGTGGCTGTTCCGTCGCAAATTTGCGACGGAATTGTTAGTCCGTCGCAAATTTGCGACGGAAGAGTACGTCCGTCGCAAATTTGCGACGGAAGAGCCACGTCCGTCGCAAATTTGCGACGGAATGCTCGTCCGTCGCAAAATAGCGACGGAACAGTCGCCCGTCGCAAATTTGCAACGGACCAACACTTCCGTCGCAAATTTGCGACGGAAGAGTACGTCCGTCGCAAATTTGCGACGGAACAGCCACGTCCGTCGCAATTATATCACCGACCAAATTTGCGACGGAACGCGAATGTCCGTCGCAAATTATATGTGCAAAAAATTTCCGCGGGAAATGAAAATGCCGCCGAAATTTTCGAGCGGGAAAATCTTCCCGCTCGAAATTTTGCGACGGACCTCTAATGTCCGTCGCAAATTTTTTCCTATGCAAATTTGCGACGGACATTGGGATCCGTCGCAAAAATTTGCGACGGACAGAGCATTTCGTCGCAAAATTTGCGACGGACCCAATATCCGTCGCAAAACTTTTGCGACGGACGGGTGGCCGTCGCAAATTTTACGACGGAAATGCTCTGTCCGTCGCAAATTTTGCGACGGACACGATGTCAGTTAAATTTTAGCATCTCAAATTTTGCAATGGAAATTACAATATCGGAAATGTTACGGCACGTTAAAAATATTTGCGATTTTGGGGATTTAGGGACAAAATTTCGGACGATAAATAAAAATAGAAAGAATAATCGACAAGAACAATAATAGAAAAGCGCAATAACAATAATAACAAGAACAATAATGATAACAACCAATTTTTAATCTTCGTCTTCGTCTTCGTGTTCGTCTTCGTCTTCGTCTTCATCTTCGTCCTCGTCCTCGTCCTCGTCCTCGTCCTCGTCCTCGTCCTCGTCATCTGTCTGAATATCAGATTCGGAACATCCGTGCACATTTAATTCGCAAATTTCAGTTGGATCCACATCTATCATTGCTCCACACGGATCTCGTAAAGTTGGTATGTTATATTCCTCAATGTCAACCGTGTTACACACTTCCTCTTGTTGGTAGGCTCTATCCTTCCAGTGTTCCTCGATTTTCCTCCGTGCTTTGATTTTACATACAGCCCACCAATCAACTTTGTCACGTTTCAAACTAGGATATGATGCATAACATACTTGAATTGCTTGTTGTGCCAAGACAAATGGTTCATACTTCATATACCTTTTCTTGTGATTTATTTCAACCAAATTGAACTTCGTATGCACCTTCATTCCTTTGACGGGGTCGAACCACGTGCACTTAAACAACACAACCCGCATCATTAATGGTCCAGGGTACTCTATCTCAATGATTTCATCCAACAAGCCATAAAAATCATCTTTCCAACTGTCACCATCGGATGACCGAACAGACACACCACTATTCATTGTGGATTTTCCCATACCATATTCCTGAGTATGAAAATTATATCCATTTATGAAATATGCTGGCCAACTGCGAACTTTTAACTGTGGACCCCATGACAGATAATATAGCAATCCTTGCCCTCCAAATTCATCATAATGACTGTGAACCTAAAGTTACACATGCGAAGTCAATAATATATATTTTACTAAATGATGTATATAATTTGAATAAACTAATTTTGATACATAGGCAACTTACATATGTCTTGAACCAAGATGCAAATTGTTCATCGCACAAACGGTCAAACTCATTTGGTTGTAGTCTAAACATTTCAGTTTGGAAAATCCTAATATTAAAAATCACATCATTATTAGCAAATATTTCACACGCAAAACATATAATGGTGAATTTACACTTACTTGAAGTATGGCTCGACTTCTGGGCAGTTCAGTAAAATATAAGTATGGGCTGCATGAAATTCTTCGCCTGATAAGTAACGAAACTGACATGCGCCGCTTGGTCGACCCAGATAATTAAAAATAGAGAATGCCGTGCAATTGGGATCAATGGGGCCCTCATCATTTCTGCCTGCTCTCCGGCTCTTGCACTGAACGTGCGGCTCAAAATAGTATGATGCAAATGTTGTCACTTCTTCCACAATATATGCATTACAAATTGAAGCTTCAACACGTGCCTTATTCTTCACTTTTTTCTTCAAATGATATAAGAATCTAGTTGAAATACAAAGAAGCTTATCGGAACATATTATATGATAAACTAATTTGAGCTGTATTATAAAAAAAAACATTACCTCTCAAATGGATACATCCATCGAAATTGGACGGGACCTGCAACTTTGGCCTCATAAGGCAAGTGAACTAAGAGATGCTCCATCGAATCAAAAAACGCTGGAGGAAATATCCTTTCTAAGTTGCAAAGAATAACTGGAATATCTCTCTCTAGTTTTTCCATGTGCGATGCTTTTAACACTGTCGAGCAAATATCATGGAGGAAATTGCTTAATTCTGCAATGGCGCCCCATACAAAGTTCGGTAGAACTTCCTTCAAAGCTATTGGAATTAGCCTTTCCATCAGGATGTGACAATCATGACTCTTCAAACCTGTCAACTTGCATTCATTCAAATCAACACATCTCCCGAGGTTCGAAGCATATCCATCAGGAAACCGCACAGATTTCAACCATTGACAAACAACTCGCCTCTGCTCCCTATCCAATGTATAAACTGCTTTCGGTTTTGGTCCCCTGCTGCTTGCATCCACAGCTAGTATTGGCCGCTCGCAAATATCTCTCATATCTTTTCTTGCGTTTAAGTTGTCTTTTGTTTTTCCGGCGACATCCATCACAGTATTTATGACATTGTCGAAAACATTCTTCTCTATGTGCATGACGTCAAGATTATGATGAATAAGATGGGCCTTCCAATATGGTAAATCCCAAAATATACTGCGTTTTGTCCACTTATGCGTACTTCCGTACGCAAAAGTCGTACCGTGCGGGTTCTCAACAACAGTTATAAAGTCCTTCACACGCTCTCAAATTTGATCGCCGGTCAACCTCAGTGGTGGACGCGTTCTTTCAGTCCTATTCTTGGTGAATTCTTTCTTATTCATTCTGAAAGGATGACTTGCCGGTAAAAATTGTCTGTGGCAGTCAAAATAGCAAGGCTTCTTCCCATGTTTCAATCTAAATGACTTTGACCTCTCCAAACATATCGGACATCCTAAGATCCCAGCTGTACTCCATCCAGATAACATTCCGTAAGCTGGAAAGTCATTGATCGTCCAAAGAAGGGCGGCCTTCATTACAAATGTTTGATCGGTTGAAACGTCATACGTAGGGACACCGTCAACCCATAGCCGTTGTAACTCCTCAATCAATGGTTGCATATAAACATCTATCAACTTTTTCGGATTTTGCGGCCCTGTCACGATCAATGTCAAAAACATATAAGGTGTCTTCATGCACATACCAGATGGAAGATTGTACGGCGTTAAGATAACTGGCCAGCATGAATAACTTTTTCCTGTTTTCCCAAATGGAGCAAATCCATCGGCACATAGACCTAACCTGATGTTCCGAGGCTCCATTGCAAACTCAGGGTATGTTCTATCAAAATGTTGCCATGCCTCCGCATCTGAAGGATGACACATTAGACCCTCTTCTGTTTCATGATTTGCATGCCAAGTCATGTGTTCAGCAGTGGCTTTAGACGCATAAAGCCTTTGTAATCTGGGGATTAAGGGCAGATAAAACATTTGCTTGCATGGTCTACGCTTCTGATTACGACCCGGCCTCCTGTTAATCTTGTACCTAGGTTGGCTACAGAATTTGCACGATTCTGCATTTTCATCATCTCTCCAATATATCATACAATTCTTACAACCGGAAGACCTAAGTTATCCACTAGCTTTTTCATATCATAAAAATCACTTGGCATGTTGTTATCACGAGGCAATGATTCCCGCATTACTTCAACAAAAGAGTTGAAACAATCCGCAGACACATTATGCTCTGCCTTGATATTTAATAGCCGCGCTGTTACCGATAACTTAGTGTGGTCCTCACAACCTGCCCATAGAGGTTCATCTGCTGCTTTCAACACATCCCAGAACTGATTAGATTGAAAAGTTTCATTATACACATTCTCCTCAAAACCCGTTACTCCTATATCTTCCAATTGTGAAGCATGACTAGTACCCACTTGTTCACGTGTAGGAGTAAAACTAGTACTTGCATGATTTGATTCTGTGACAAAATTATAACTAGCTGCATCAATCACCATCCTTTCGTATGGATTCAATTGCTCATAATAGCCACATTCTTCCCTAACTGAAAATTGGCCACTTCTTCCATATCCTTCATCAGATATAAATGGTTCACCATGGGAAGTCCAATTATAATAGTTCGGAGTAAACCCAAATCTAGTAAGGTGTTCTCTAACTCGATCACACACAAGAAATTTACCATTACCGCACTTTTTGCACGGACACCTTAACTTATTTCCATCCATAAACTCATATTTACTACTAGCAAAGTCTAAAAATAGTTCAAACCCTGCACGAAACTCATCTGTCAATCCTTGACGTCCAGGTAAGTTCTTATTATACATCCAAGCCCTTTCTCTTTGCATTGTGTCTGTATTAAAATTAAAAATTCTTGTAAAAGAATAAAAATATCATATCTATTGTTCTTAATTAAAACAAGAAAAATTTTGGAAATTATAATTTTTGTTATTCACGCACCAATTAATATGTAATTGCAAAAATAGAAAAAATTACAATGAAAAGAAGACTTACCTAAATATTTGACTGAAATATTGGTAGGACAAAGTTTCCCAATTTGATGAGAACTGCAAAGTCCACTTGGATTGCGAGACCTTCAATTGGGCACAAACCCAAAAAAGAATAAGCACATAAGAATCAATATTTTTAAATAATTTTTAATGAACGATGGAAACGGAATTCATCCCTCGCAAATTTGCGATGAATAAATGAAAATTCCGTCGTAAATTTGCGACGTAAACTAGTATCCGTCGCAAATTTGCGAAGGAGTACTATTTCCGTCGCAAAATTTGCGGCGGGCACTTGCGACGGACTAGATTTTCCGTCGCAAATTTGCGACGGATGCTGGTTTTGCGACGGAAAAACGAGCATCCGTCGCAAATTTGCGACGGACTAACGATTCCGTCGCAAATTTGCGACGGAAAACCAGCATCCGTCGCAAATTTGCGACGGAAAATCTAGTCCGTCGCGAATTTGCGACGGAATCGTTATTCCGTCGCAAATTTGCGACGGACTAGTTTTCCGTCGCAAATTTGCGACGGACCAACTATTCCGTCGCAAATTTGCGACGGATGCTGGTTTTCCGTCGCAAATTTGCGACGGATGCTCCTTTTTCCGTCGCAAATTTGCGATGGAATCGTTAGTCCGTCGCAAATTTGCGACGAATATTTTAAAATTCCGTCGCAAATTTGCGACGGACTAACGAGTATCCGTCGCAAATTTCCGACGGAATTTTAAAATATTCGTCGCAAATTTGCGACGGAAACATAGTGTCCGTCGCAAATTTGCGGCGGATACCACATTCCGTCGCAAAACGGCGTGGCCGTTCGCCTCATCCGAAGGCCGGCGAGGTGTCACCGGTCGCCGGTCATTAAAACGGTGATGCAGGTACGAAAAAAGCAAACATAAACATATATTAAAAAAAAATTACAATGCAACGACGAATAGTCATGAAGCTAGTAATTTCGCACTTACCGGTACAAAAGCTTCACCAAGATTAATACGTGCGTGCGAGGATTTTGCTGATTTCAGACGTATGAAAGAGGGAGAAAAGCGAGAGACAGCGAGAGACAGCGAGAGAGAGATAGTGATTGCAGGTCACGGACGGACTATAAACTACGAATTTGCGACGGACCATAGTTGCCGTCGCAAAATTTTCGACGAAGTTTGCGACGAAAGATATAGTCCGTCGCAAATTTGCGACGGAAAAAATTTCCGTCGCAAATTTGCGACGGCAACTATGGTCCGTCGCAAAATCCGTCGCAAATTTGCGACGGAAAAAATTTCCGTCGCAAATTCCGTCGCAAATTTGCGACGGAAAAAATTTCGTCGCAAAATTCCGTCGCAATTTTCGTGTTTTTTTGTAGTGAAACATCATGGTTGAAAAGGGCAGCCCTTAGTCTCACAGGCTTGTGAAGAGGGTTGGATCATCTTAACACCATCTTAATTTTTTTCTTATCATGTGATCCAGCTACGATCGCGAGATGTGTGTGCAAAAGTGCAGTGCTAAAGCATATAAAGTATGCATACCAAGCTATAATACAAATACCGCTTCAATAATGAATTAAAGCATACATTCTCAACACCTCTTTGCAAATAAATGTTAGCAAACACTCTACCCCGTATCTCCATGCTGCTCAAACAAATATATTTTCAAAAAGAGAAGATTTAGGCTTAAGTCTATTATGAGTTTTAACTCAATTGCCCATGAAAGTTGCCAAGCTATCGCGACCTTCTAAGAAATGAACCTCAAAAGGAAAGCTAATGGATAACTAGGCGGGCACGAACGTTTACTCATTAAAGAGATTGTGCCGTCGCCTAGCATGAACTCTCTCAAGCCCAAACCAATCACAATCTGGGGTTTCAATTTAAACATGCAATTGTACTTAATCACAATCTGGGGTTTCAATTTAAACATGCAATTGTACTTACCTTGGAGCCGTAACTAATTAATATGGCTCAATTACATACCTAAGTAAAATGCGAGAGTACATTTTACTTATACAAATTAGAGATTCATAAATATGGGAACTTAATTAATCTAGATTGATCTAACGGCTTTCAAGCTCTTTTCTCTTTACTTCGAAAAGGTTTTGCATGCAGTCTTCATTTGTTTCATCTCATGCCGCTAACATGTGCAGATGATCATGCGGGTGCACAAACAATAATGTAACATTGAATAATTAAAATAGCAAATAAATTACTGAAAAGATTAAAGAACTTGGAATGTATGAGTAAGTAGAAATGGATCCCTAGTCATCATCCACTAAGACAGGGTGCTGTAAACTTATTCTTAAGAACAAACATGCAATGATGAATGCATTTTATTCATGAAAATGTTGATTAATATTACTAATGAATGACCTAAGCTATGTGAGATAACTAAGATGTAATGTTAATTGATTTTTTTGGGTTTTCATGTTTATGAAATGAAATACCTACATGCACATGGACGTGACTCAATTAATGCTCTGATTATATGTAGGAAAATTTTTCCAAAAAGTCTTAACCTTTCAATTTTGTCGATTGATTCCTAAACCTTTTCATAGTTTGCTACATGAGTCCATTTAGCTAATTTTAGTCAGAAATCAATGACGTGAACACCGGTCGTCCTACGTGGCACGACCGACGTGTGAACATTTTTAATAATATTTTAATAATTTTCGAATTATTAATTTTATTAATTTATATTTTTTATTAATTTATATTTTTCTTCTTCCAAGTCTGGTGAGGGTCGCCACCCTCATCTAGATTTGACAAGGACTGCGAAGCCCTCACCGGTCAAAAGAAAGAAAAGAAAAGAAAAGAAAAAAAGAAGAAAAAATATATTTAAAATTCGAAAAAATATTACAATATTATCAATAATTATTTACGTCAACACCGATCCTCTTACAGAATCAAAATTATTAATTACCATCAACGTCCACATAAGCGATTTCCAATTAAAATTGACTGAATGTATTCAATTGGCAAAACTTGAAAATGTTTATAACTGAATTGACAAAATCGAAAGATTTATGATTGAATTAGCAAAAGCGTAATAGGTTTTGAATTTTTTAGAAAATTTTCCCATTATATTCACTAATCTAACATGCATTGATCAATCAACATAAAGTCCTAAATCTCAAGCGTGCTAGGCTGTAATGAATTACTCTGTGCAACGCTATGAAATTAATTCCTAAAGCTAACAATATAACATGGGTGCTCTGACTTGAGAATCAACCATAGAGTAATCCTATCACGCAAATTATGTGAAACAATATTTTTGTATTTTTATTTTTAGTGAAAACAGCAAATTAAATCCTTAGACTCTACATGTGACCTAATGACTTCCCACAATTATATGGCTAATAATTTAGTGATGCAATGCTAATTCATCTTTTTTTCTGGATTTCCTTTCATAATGGAATATATGTAATGTGAATAATGCATGAGACGCACCAACTAATTGATGTTATCCACATGGAAGTGCCTTTTGTAAATTAATCCTAAGACATATTATTTTCTAAATGACAAGCAATATGCAACATGAACCTTATAGAATTAATCATGAAATAATTTCATAAGTAAATGCAGTCTACATGAGGCATTAATGAAATACGTTTTGGAATTTTCTTTATGAGATGAGATCAAATCAAATCCTAGGATAATCTAATTGCAATCAATAAAGATCAGGACAAAAATTCTAAATTAGCCTATTAAGATAAACCCTATCCTGTCCCGACTTATCTGGGACTCCAAATTTGACTAGGACTCTGTTTGTATTTTCAAATTGAATTATCGGATTATCAAAACAATAATCTAATCTAGTTAAGATTGAAAATGCCTGATCCTAATCATGCAAAATACTGACTCCTAATTATTCAAAATCGTATCTCCTCATTTTTAAAATCTTATCTATACGTAATGGATGAGAGACGTAATCGAGGGTCGAACCTTTAGGCTCAAAGATCAGATTCCCCAGTATAGTGGGATAATTTAATCGAGGATCCCATCTTTTGGCTCAAAGATCCGATTCCCCGATTACAAATGTAACAAATAATGTAGGGTGACTCAAAAGAAAATTAAATATCCTGACCCATCTAAAACACGCAATGGATAATATGCGATATAAAAATCATATCTTCTGAAGATTACATATTCTAAAAGAATCGAACAATCTGAAATTCAAATCAAATTATGTAACCTTGCCTTAATTAGGGAAAAGTGCCAAAAAAGTCCTAAACCTTTTGCATTAGTGCCAATTTAGTCCTAAACTTTTTTTGGTGCCAATTCAGTCCTAAACCTTTTGCATTGGTGCCAATTTAGTCCTAAACCTTTTTTTGGTGCCAATTTAGTCCTAAACCTTTTGTTTTTGTGCCAATTTAGTCATTCCGGTCAATTTTAACCGGAATTTGCTGACGTGGACGCCTGCCGGCCGGTCACCGGCGCTGACGTGGACATCTTAAATAATATTTTAATAAATTTTGAATTTTTCTATTTTTTTTTCCTTTTTTTCTTTTTTTTCCACTTTTTTTTTGTTTTTTTTTCTTTCTCCTCCTCTGGCCGGCGAGGGGAGGCTCGCCCTCGCCGGCCACCGGCGAGGGCGGCCTCGCCATGGTCGGGCGAGGCCCGACCTCGCCGGATCTGGCGAGGTCGAGCCTCGCCCGGCGAGGGCGGCCTCGCCCGGCGAGGGCGAGCCTCCCCTAGCCAGTGGCCGGTGAGCTCGACCTCGCCGGCCATTGGCCTCTGGCCGGTCACCGGACCGGCGACCGGCCAGAGGAGGAGAAAGAAAAAAAAACAAAAAACAAAGTGGAAAAAAAAAGGAAAAAAAAAACAAAAAAATTCAAAATTTATTAAAATATTATTTAAGATGTCCACGTCAGCGCCGGTGACCGGCCGCCGGTCGGCAGGCGTCCACGTCAGCAAATTCCGGTCAAAATTGACCGGAAGGACTAAATTGGCACAAAAACAAAAGGTTTAGGACTGAATTAGCACCAATTTAAAAAGTTTAGGACTAAATTGGCACCAAAAAAAGGTTTAGAACTAAATTGGCACCAATGCAAAAGGTTTAGGACTGAATTGGCACCAAAAAAAGGTTTAGAACTAAATTGGCACTAATGCAAAAGGTTTAGGACTTTTTTGGCACTTTTCCCCCTTAATTAAGACTAACCTAGGGACACCAAGGAGTAGGTTTGAATCACGGCCAAGGTTTGGGCCTGGTGAAAGTTGTTAACTTTTGGCCAAATCTCCGGGTCTCTAAATTTTTGATACTCGATTCTTTTGGCGGGGTTGAAGAACTAGGTGTCCTAGATATCTCCTCAAAATTTTAATGCATTCCGACTTAGAACGATCATGTGCTCACTGCTTTTGCGAGACCGTGCATTTTCGAAATCTCCATCATTTCATACTCGATCAATTTAGTTGCTTGCTTATCATAGACACTTCCTAAGAATATATATGCGCAAGAGAGATCGATGGGTGTCAACATCTTCTGGATATGTCTATGCCAGCATATATTTTCATTCTATACGAGACTCGCTATCACAATGACCATATAAATCTAGTTAACCTAAGCTTCAAGTTGAAGTTAGGTCATTCCAAGAAATACATATTCCTACATGAAGGCGATGTGTCGGACTTGAGTTGGACTTTTCTGTGCAGACTTTTCAATTTGTGGCGAGGCGAGAGTTTAATGTGTGAAATTCAGAGCCTATGTAATCAACCCATTATGAGCTGAAATTATATATAAAAAAAACCATCACTTATTAAGGTTAAGCTAACTTGTTCTCACTTTGATTATGTCAGAAAATCAACTAACAAGTCAAGTGAAAAATAGGTTACTTGTTTTATTCAACGAAAATTGAAGACTAGCAAAAATTATTTCATATATGGTAAGAATAAGAAACTAATAATATTCCATATATTAGATTTTTAGCTATTATCAAACAATTTCCTTTTAAAAAATTTCAAAACCTACGATTGTTTGTTTAAATTTTCAGATTGTACGTGGAGGGGGATGGATCATTTCTTCCATTATCTGCAATATATGTTAAAGTTAGATTAGATGCATACTTATGACTTGTAAGGTCATAAATAATAAAGTGTCTTTTGACACGGTAGGAGCCTGAACGAAAGGCTGTGTTGATCTTGGATCTGGAACTGACTAATTGCTTCCTAAAGAATCGAAAGGTTAGCTGCACATTTACTTGCTGGAATTGATCTTGAATATGTCAAAGTACTGTCCATCGAATTAAGATATTAATTAGAAGGCTAAGCAACGTTCTGGAAATGTATATCACTCGTACAAATCGCCTTGGTTGAGATGCAAATATCTTGGTCCATCTCTTATTCTCATTTTCTCCCCATCATTCAACACACCGTTAGATGTGTGCCTGAGTATACGTATTAACATTCAATACAAAACTATCATCAAACGCTAATCTCTCTCCCTCCGTCCTCTATCTGATCTCAGTCACACATGTTAGGCGCCGTTAGAAAACAATATTTTCTAAATCATTTATTTTTCGTGAAACAATATACCCCAAAATTAAATTAGTGAATATATATTTATACATCTCTTACAATTGAATTAGCAAATTCTCTCGGAGTGAACAATTCCATAATGATTTTTTCATTGAGTGTTGCCTTAGTTCTATCAAAATGGCAATGTCGTATTGTTAACCCGTTCATATTCCTACAAGCGACAAAATACATCTCAAATCGAGTTGATACACAAACTAGCCAAGTCGTCTCGTACAGTAGTTGCGACGGCTATACATCTATATTGTGTTCCACATCTTGTGATTTATGGAGTGAGACTTGGACGTTTGATCTGATGGAGAGAAAAGGGTGATGCACTCATCCGATCCAATCTAGTGGAGAGCGGAGACAAGCCTGTTGCAACCAATATCTTCTCTTGGCCGGCCTTGTATTGGAAAAATGGTCAAATCCGAGTCTCCATCAGCAGAAAGTCTCACGGTTATCCACTTCCAGATGACCATTCAAAGCAAGTCATCATACATTAGAGGCACCCAACAACTGATGTCTCGTCCTTAGATGGCCCGTATCCACATCTTATCTTCCGTATGCAAAGTGGAGCAGATCATTATATTCTTAGATGCATTGTTCATATCCTTCATGTTGAGATCAACATGTGAATTATGTTAAGGAAGTCCCGTATTGAAGAATTAATGTGGTGTGGAATAGTTAATATATTTTAATTGATCTATAACTTATTGACCTAAACTTTTGATTGAATGTGGGTTTAACTAAATATGTTGATGAGTTTGGATTTGGATTATCTCTTGGCAATCTCTTCAGGTGAAGGTATCGGATTTCTTCTACGTGCTCTTTACACTTAATGTGGTCAAACAATTCTAAAGGTTCGACCTTAACTAGGACAAACCGATTAGATCACTTTATCCTAGCTATTTGCACCTTCTTCTCAGCTGAAAATTGTGGAGACATGTGAAGGTAAAAGATGGGTCTACGAAATGATGATAAACATAATCGTGATTTTAATGCACTCAGAGAAATGAATTTATGTAATTATGAGGAAAAAGAAGAGAAATGATTTGAAGGGATTGAGTTATAATTTTTTTGGATATTAGCGATGGAAAATAAAGCAAAAAAAAATATTACGACATAAATATCTTTTCATACACTTATAAATAGATGTAGAATAAGGGTATAAATGGGAAGGAAAAATGAATTTGGGTATTAATACACAAATCCCCTTGAATCCCTCCATATTTCGAGATGTTCGGACAATTTATTACTAAATTGGCCACCATGTCATTATTCGGCTAAAATTGTTAAAAGGTTTCCAACTAAATTAGCTAAAATGAAAGGTATATGATTGAATCGACATGAATGCAATATATTTATGATTTTCTAAATAATTTTCCCCTCTTACTTTCTCTCTTTACCGTATCAACCTTGGCTGCCACCACCATGCTCCACCTCGCCATTGCTTCCACACTATGTTTGGCACTTGGCCTTGTCGCTTCAAGAGGTGGGAGTCGGCAAGGTAGCAGGCGGTTGATGTGAGAAAGAAAGGAAGAAGAGGGGAGAGAGAGCGAAAAAAAATGTGGTCCTCTAAAACATTTAGTAGGAATAATACTCCAATAGCCTAGTTGAAGAACCAAACTCGAGATCTCATGTTTCGAAATGTGCAAAATTTTCGGTTACATAACCTATTTGACTAAAAGGGTTAAAATTACTTGACGACTAAAAGAAAACAATTAGGAAAATCAATGATTGTATATGATTTACCTCTTTCTTTTAAGTGATCTAAATAATTTTTCACAAATCCTACTAGCAAAATGAAGTGTGCAATAGTTGTTAATCTAAGGCGAAGGGAGATTATGATATTGTCGTTTCTTATTTTCGGCATGTGAAACAGAGAAATATTTCTTTCTATCGATTTGACATTACTATAGAGGAGTGACATTTTTGAAGATTTCTATCACGCCAACCAATGTCTTTATCGTACATGTGTTTATGTCGAACTAGGCATGCAAGAATATCAACGGCCGAGATATTACCTACCTATAGTGACAAGCACTATATTCTTTCTTTTTAAGCTCAAATCGACATATCTTGACGAATGCAATATCTACGTCAGAGCGTCTATTATTCAGAATAATTGGAGAACACGCCTGCCATTTACGCACTCCACGATAATGAGAGAGGTTGAGTGTACTTAAGAAAATGATTTTGTTAACGAGCGCCACATAAGCTTTAATTAAAGGTGCGAATGAAAATCATTCTTTTTTCCGGCCTAATTTCTGGCCAATCAATACCTCGAAGATCGAATGAGCACTCGTTAATAACATCCATTGCGAGAAATAGTCTAATGGGTTAATATCATGAAAAACCCTGAACTAGTACACTTGTGACAATTTTACCTCAAACTATTTTTTTGATCATAAAAAACCCCAAACTGGTACACTTGTGACAAATCTACCCTGAACTATTTTTTTGATCACCAAAAATCCCAAACTGGTATACATGTGATAATTTTACCCCGAACTAATTTTTTAATATTATTTTTCGAATTATTTATTTATTTTTTTTCCTTTCTCTTCGATCTCTGGTTGGTCGCTGAACTGGCGACCGGCCAGAGGCGGAAGCCGGCGAGGTCGGCTCCGCCGGCCGCTGGTGAGGCTCGGCCTCGCCGGTGTTGGGCGAGGTCGGCCTTGCCTTACAACGGCAAGGTCGAGCCTCACCAGATCTAGCGAGGGCCCAGCCTCGCCGGCTGCTGGTGAGGCTCGACTTGCAATGGCGAGGTCGGCCTCGCCCAGCGCCGGTGAGGTCGGCCTCGCCCAGTGCCGGCGAGGTCGAGCCTCACCAGTGGCCGGCGAGGCCGGGCCCTCATTAGATCTGGCGAGGCTCGACCTCGCGGTTGTAGGGCGAGGCCGACCTTGCCCAACGCCGGCGAGGTCGAGCCTCGCCAGCGGCCGGCGGGGCCGACCTCGTCGGCTTCCGCCTCTGGCCGGTCGCCAGACCGGACCGGCCAGAGGTTGAAGAGAAAGGAAAAAAAAAGTAAAAAAAATTAATAAAAAAATTTGAAAAATAAAAAATAATATTAAAATATTAGTTCGGGGTAAAATTGTCACATGTATACCAGTTGGGGGTTTTTGGTAGTCAAAAAAATAGTTTGGGGTAGATTTGTCATAAGTGTACCGGTTTGGGGTTTTGTATGGTCAACAAAATAATTTGGAGTAAAATTATCATAAGTGTACCGATTTAGGATTTTTTGTGGTATTAACCCTAGTCTAATCATCGATTCATATTTCAACCATGGAATGATACGCCCCTCGATTGATTGGGCAGGCGAGAATGTTAGATTAGGTTAGATAGGGATTTGTAGCATAGTACATGGGTCCACCTCTTTTTCGATAATTGAAGTGGTCGGGCTCGGATAATGGCTCATCTAGAGTCTAGAATCTTAGCTTTGGACCACTCATGAGAGAGCCTTTTGATATGAGTATCAATGAACTTATTCTTGAGCTTATCATTTACTAATCGTGTAGGTTCAAGCAAATGGTCTTTTTTAAGCCCAATCTTTGACTGACCCGGCTTAGGGACGGACCACTCCTTGTTGCTGGCGCACTTAAAAAGGTTCCTTTCTCCTTTATTCTTGGGGGAGAATTGTACTTCATCATTAGGGAGATTAAAATCAGCATTACACTCATATGATCTTGCACTAGCGGGGTTTATAATGCTCCTAATGCTATGTTGGGGAACTAGAGGGTGTTATCTGGCTCCTATGCTTTGTTGGGGAAATTGGGGAATATGAATGGGGGATTTTTTTTTCTCTAAGAAGAAAGATGAGGGTAGATAAAATAGTGAAAATTTTCTTCTCCGTCATGCTTCCAAACATATTGCATAAAGGATGAAGAGATGAAACTACGTTGACGAGGTAGCGGGATGAGTTTAATGCAGAAATAGAAGTTGTCGAAGAGATAACTTCTTATTTGTTAAAGTATTTTACATCTCTTGTTTATGGGGTCTATATGTTTATTACATATAAGCGATTTCCCTACACCTATGAACTGAAAGCTTTTGAGCTATGCTTCCTAACATGTACCAGAGCCTGGTAATGCTCCATTTGTGTGCGACCCACCGTTCGTCAAATTCCATATGTCGTTTTCTGATCTGGTTTGTACGTGGAAAGGAGTGTTAAACTGTTCATTTGATATCTTTTGTCACAATCGATATAGGATACTTTAATATCATTGATCTTGTTTAAGCTCATACTAAGCAAAGAGACAATAAATTTTAGAATGAAAGAACTGAAATCGAGTTGGATCAAGTGAACTACTTGATCAGCGTCCGCTTTTATGTCTAGTCAAAATAGTCTTATGGCTAAGTTAAGTAACACTAGTCAATGGAGAGATTGTGCATCAATCATTCTTGGGCTAAGCTGAAACGGAAACCCATCTTATGAAGTTGTGAAGTACGACTAAACGGGCCAATCCAGGCCCGCCCAAATAAATACTCGGGCCCACAGCTCGCAGATCAGGCCCGTTCGCGATAGTGGGGCCCGGTGGGCCCATCTACCCACCGACTCCCCGATCCCATGAGAAGCGGCGGTGCTGCCGTTCTGTCCAAGCTAGCAAAGCCGTGATCGCCGGAGGTCGACGACGATGGAGTCCGAGAAGTCCAAAGCCGTGATCGGCGTCGTGCGAGCGTCGAGGCCGCTGTTCCGGAGCCGGGACGACCGCCTCGCCTTCGCCGTCCACGCGGCTTTCCTCGCCTCCGGCTACTCGCTCGCTGCCACCGGGCCCGCCGCGTGCGCCGCCGACGCTTTCTCCTCTTCCTCCACCGGTGAGTCGAGCTACCGTTATGTTGTCGTGCGCGCGGGGGGACCGATCGTTGCGTCCGCGGGTTTTCAGGAATGAATTTGTCTGACCGAAGAGCTTCGGATTTGGTTTTTTTGTCGTCCAGAGGAGGTTGGGATCGACCGCTGGAACGAGGCCGATGACGAGTATGCGTTCGTGTACGTAAGTCCTGAGGATTCGAAGAAAGTGCTGGTGAAGTGTCTCGCGATGGACGACAAGCTGGTTGTGGATGCTTTGAAAGACGGGGCTGCTGAACCCGTTCATCTCGAAATTGCGTACGGGACTTGGTCCTTTTTGATTTCCTACTTCCGTACTGCACTATCGAGCATCTTCTATTTGATTCTTCGCTTTTCGGGTTTTAAATTTTTGATTGTTCGATGTTTTCGTCACCGGCAGTGTTGATGAGTTCATTGGGGAGGATGGAGCTGCGAGTTACTCTGGTCAGTTCAAAAATCTGGATAAGTTGGTGAAGAGTTTGGATACGGAGATCTTGTCGAAATTGAATGGCTCGTCGAGGCCTAGTTCGTCAACGAATGCTGTCGGGTAATTTGGTTCGTTTTATATTATATGTTGATAGCGCCATTTCGGTAATTTGTTTTGCTTAGCAAGATATTTCTTTTTTATTGTGGAAGAAATTGATGAGCAAGGGGAAAGGATGCACCTTTGCGTATGTGGATGAAAAGACTTGGTTGCTGTGGAGTTTTATCACATTCCTACTCAGAATTTCAGGCTGTTGTGGCTCTAGAATGTAGCTCGGGATTTTATGAAGTGCTGTTAGAGGGTCTTGCAGTATATTACCTAGTCCCATACTTATCTGAGCCGGATCCTGCTGTTCGTATTTGCTAAAAAACAATAAATTTTTCTTTCCTTTCACACTTTTCCTTGGCATTGAAGTTAGATGATCTGTGCATTGCATTCATACACCAGTCAAGACCGTGAATGCTTATGCATTGGGGATGCTTGTTTTAACTGCTCTTCTAAGTTGTATGAGAGTGAATTTTTGACCAAGAAGTCTGCCAAAGTTTCGTCAGGGGGTAGACAATGTAGTGCTGTAAATCAAGAAAATTGCTTGGGGAAGTACCTTTTGGTTTCTTCCCTTGGCTCAAATCGATAACATCCGGTTTGATGTTGCTCTGGCCTTTTGACTTTAGCTATGCTTTTGACTCTATTTGGTCTTAGCTAGAGTGGTTCTATATGTAATCTTTCATTTGCTTGATATATTCCATGCAAAAGGGGTACCGACTGAATTATAAAAGTAAATGACGATTTTAGTCTTTTAATATACTTCCTATGCCTGGCCAGAGAAGTTCATTCTGTAATTCTGTGCGATTTGCTCCCTATCTTTAGTTGGAAAGATGATATTGCCATGGTATGATCATGATCTATTTAGCTTACTTTGGATAGAAGTGTCTTTGGCTTTCATGTTTGATTTTCCATATTCGTTTTCCACAAACTTTAACTAGAAAGAGTTTTTGTGAACTTCTTGTTTGGTTACAATTAAGTGCTATGTAGTAATTAAGCTCTCTGTGTGAATTGGGAGTTATTTCTTCAAACCCTTTCCATTCTATGTTGTACAAGACCTCATTTACTCTGCATAATGATCTATATGCATATGTACTTGCATGTGTTATATGGTGCGTTATAATTTCTCTCCATTCTCCAATGAGAAATGCTTGATAATGGTCACGTGTATGGTTATTGAGTATCCTGTGTTCACTTGAAAGCAAACAACTGTTTAGAATGTGAGTTGGTTTCTAGTGATGAAATCTATCGAATTGGTCATTCACTTGTTCTGCTATTGCCATATAAGGCAGTGACACTATGGGCATGTAAGGTACAGCAATGGGTAAAATGAAGTTTTAGATGGTTGCCTGCTTTAACATGTGCGTTCCTTTTGGAGATGCATAGCTAGATTTTGCATTGAGTTAGATTTTTCATCTTCATTTCTATGCTTTATTTTTAAAGGATGTCTTCATTATTTTCAGAAGAGAAAATACTGAAGGATCAAGACAACCTATCGATGAGCCTGGTCTTGCAGCTCGTGAACCTTGGGGACCACAAGTTCATCCTTCAGGGTCTCTCTCTCTCTCTCTCTCTCTGCGTGTGTGTGCACACAAGCACGCATGTGCAAAGATCCTGACAATCTTATTCAGTGTCGTTTAAACTGAGGGCAATGGAAGTACCTAATTACTGCTAGAAATGTGGTTTGAGATGTGAAAGCTGAACTGCTAATGTTGATGAGTTCCTAAGGTTGTCCTATTTTGAAAATATATTGCATATAGAATGTTGAATACTGAAGTATTTAACATTGTCCCCTTGGAGTCGCTGTTTCGAATTACAGCAAGTCTTATTCTTTTTGCTATAGGATACTCTTGATAATAATTATCTTCTCCATTACTCTTGTCAGCTATGAAACGCAATAAGGGGGTGGGAAATGCCTACATTGGGATATCTCAATTTTGGCGAATTCGATGTCTCTACAATAGGATATAACTAGGATAAGTGAACAGATGAGATGTAGAAAAAGCAGTATCATAGAATGACTATGCCTCAGTCTCTTGTTGATATAACAAAATGTGGAAGGAGCTCTCTATCCTGTGGATAACAAGAGTCTAAGGATCAACATATATTCTGTTCTGTGATGTGTGGAAGATGAGAGTATTGCATGTTTAAATATGATATTCATGAATTGGTTCTGGGTGTGAAGTAGTAGTTGGAGAGCCAGCTTAGAGCAGTATAATCCTGTGTCTATGAGACTTTTTGTTTGGTTCATATTGGAAATATTTGCCACTTATTATATGCAAGTAGATTGTGTGAAGTCTTATGTATCAAAATTGTTTCTCAATAAGCATAACTCTCACTCATTTTGAAATTCTGTATTATATTTTTTGCCTGAAAGCAACAAAGTTACTGTTCTAGTGTTGCTTATTGCATTGAATATTTTTTCGTTTCTTTGCTTTTTTGTGTTTACGCACAGAGTTGTATGTCCTCCTGTTTATCCTTTTGGTGGCAACGACCTTTTTCCTGGGCCTGGGGCTGGAATGTACCCAACCAGGTTTGTTACTGATCTTTGCTTATTATACATTTTTTTTTATGCTTGACGTTCCCAGATTGATTAGAGATTAATTTTCTTTTATTGTAATGCAGGGGTGGTTATGGCAGCAGTGGGAGTATGCTTTTAGGTTTGTGTAGTTTCTTTGTACATTAAGTATTTATAGTTCTTTCTCAATCACCGATTTTTCAGAGATTAATAAGTGTGGCAATTTGAGCATGCAGGACCTAATGATCCCAGTTGGTTTGGTGGAGATGATGGACGTGCTGGATTTCCCGGAGCCCAACCGTGAGTGTCTTCTCTCCCTGTCTCCCTCTCTTTGTGTGCACACACGCCTGTTGACCTCCAGTTGATCATTTGAAACAGGGGTGTCCCTCCAGGTGCTCGTTTTGATCCATATGGTCCACCTGGTGTGCCTGGTTTTGATCCTAGTCGATTTGTCAGGTAGTTATATCTTCTTGCCTTGACAATTGATGGACTTCTCTTATCTGAAGTTTGGTCTTGCATATTCATTTCATTTGTGGCCAATAGACATTCTAATGTCTCATGTTACTGGAGTTTGGTGTGGGAATTGTTTGTGACAGTTTATTAAGAAGAGAGACACAGGGCCATGGAGTATAGATGCACGTTCAAATTTGTAATATGAGGTTTTGCAGGGTTAAGAAAATCTTGTTTTTGGTCATTTGGCTAATGGCAAACTAATACACATTTACACTCTTTAAGTGGTAATTCAGTTAAATGATAACTTAAATATTTTTGTTGGGCGAGATTGAGAGAATCCTCATTTTGAATGAATCAAATGTTTGTATTAATTGTGATTGCGAGGTGGAATGCTGATTCCATGTGGGCTGAGATTTTTTCTTCTCTTTTGAAATTTACATCAGTTTTTAACATCTTTGCCAAACTTCATACCGACAGAAACCCAAGGAGACCTGGTGGCGGGACACACCCAGACTTGGAGCACTTCCGGGACGGTTCGGATTTCATCTGAATCCAACGGTTTGTAGATTCTTGCCCTTTCTACTCGACAAGAAGAGAATCTAAAGTGGAAGAGAGGTGGCAAGAGTAAAATGCTGCTGCTCAGAAAAATCCTCCTTTTCACCCCTTTCCTCAGTCCTTATAAAGTGGAAGAGAGGTGGTTCTGTATGTTGCTATGTTGATAAGTTCTTGATTGGGATAGTAATGGTTTAATTTGCATTACAACTTCAAATGTGAAAACTCGGCTCTGGCGCATCCTGGCTTATCTCTTAGGCGGCGGCGGATGAGTTTTTTCTTCAATGGCCTTTTAACATTCTAAATTTTCTCACGACAAAAAAATGTCGATACTTTATTTTACATATGTGCATTTGCGCAATCTTTTAAAATTTGCATAATATTTAAATTTTCAGGGGAGAGCCAAAAAGTAATTGCTACTAAAGTTTAGTTTTGAACGAATAGCAAATGGGCTTAAAATGATATAGGTTTAGGTCGCACGGAGGACGCGGTCGAAACATGCAATGAATGTTAGCGATTCCATTTGGTAAGATATGAGTAGAGCTCGGATCGGCTGTAAAGGACGCATCCCATAATTATTTTACTATCGGAGGGCTAATACAATTCAAGATGAAAAATCATAGCTCTTGCACCTAAAAAGTGCTATTATAAATATTATTTTCTTTTATCTATAACTGTTATGCGGTGTTGTTCATTTAATGTGCTTGATGGCATGGGATATTTCAGATATATAGGCTTCAAGTACGTACTTTTCTTGACAATTATGATAAATTGTCATTGGTTGATATATATTTTTGTTAATTGCGGCAATGCACAGGAAACATTCTATTAGATATGAAACCAATACATTTCGTGCTCGAAGACGCGACTCTACCCGCACAATGTGTGCCAAAACACTCAGTTTTTAGCCAAAAAAAAACACTCAGTTTTCTTGATTAATATAATATTCGTTTGGCGATGTTTTTCTTCATCTCTTGTTAAAGAAAATTGACCGCACTTGTCCATTCTCACATCCAACATGCATGGATGAGTTTAGTGACTTATAACGGAGTTACACGATCTCTAATGCTAGACCGGCCTCTTGTGCGCCAATGATATCCCTCATAAGGAAATTGTTGAAAATATGAGATAAATTGATGGGCGAATGAAAGAGAAATTAATATTTAAAGAACACTTTTTCCACTTTGAAAAAGAAAGAAGATTATGGAGTGTTTTATATACAACATTCGTTTGAAGTGATAACTATAAAAAAAAACTAATTCCACATTGAAAAATAAAGAAGGTTATGGAGTGTTTTATACATAATATTCATTTGAAGTGATAACTATCAAAGACATAATATTCATTTGAAGTGATAACTATCAAAGAACACTAGTCCACAGAAAAAGAAAACATTCATTTGAAGTGATAACTATCAAAGAATACTAGTCCCACATTGAAAAATAAAGAAGATTATGGACTGTTTTATACACAGTTACATTCATTTGAAGTGATAATTATCATAGTATAAATACTATATTTCACGCGCAGGGGTGCAAATCCGACGCTCGACAAGCTGAAACTTGGGCACGAGCGCACATCTCGTGTACATGATTGCAGGGTCGAAAAGTGAGCCTCGCGACGATTTTAATTTTATAACGATAGATTCAATCAGTCGTTATTATTCCCGAAACGCTCCTCCCGACCTTGTAAATAGCTTCCTATTCTATTTTAAAAATAATCGAATTATTTCTCTCTTTCAATGCTCTGCAATTTTACACTGTTTTTTGATAGTGTTTGGTTTCGATTTGTTCAAGTTCGCCAAAAGCTTTGAAGTGCTGATTTCTTCTTAGCTGTCAACCGTTGTATCCTGAGAGACAGACGTTCGCAAAACCTCATACGCGTGCAGGAGGGAACAAATCTGTTTTGAGAAAACTGTGTTGAATACAAGCTTTGGTATCAAATTGTATCGATTTCATTTCTGTTATTGTAATTTCATTTCTTTACAATTCTGTATTGTTCGTAATATTTATACTAATGCCAATTTGAATTTCGCAATAGAAATCAATCAAAATGCAAAGCTTAGGGAAGAGATTGGACTACATTAATTTATTCTATACGAAAAACGCCCGACATTGACGAAGCTTCTATTTTCCATTATCTTAAGCAACTTCAGAAACGTCAGGGAAGTTGAAAACATGTGGTCAGACCCCCTCCCCTACCCACCCCCACCCCTTTCGCTCTCTCTCTCTCTCTCTCACTCAATGTCTCTAGAAGACTAATCTTCAACATACAGATTCATTTTCAACCAAAAGGGTCACTTTCTTCTAGGATAAATCTTAGGTCGTACCTTCAGGATTTGGTTG
Organism: Syzygium jambos; assembly: GCA_031216235.1. Classification (NCBI taxonomy): domain Eukaryota; kingdom Viridiplantae; phylum Streptophyta; class Magnoliopsida; order Myrtales; family Myrtaceae; genus Syzygium; species Syzygium jambos. The sequence goes on from CM062230.1 coordinate 28,579,874, forward strand.
GTAGTTGGTTCTGAACTGCTTCGATATGCATATAATAGCAAACTCTCCTCTCAGTAAAGTTGTATCAGTCGGTCGGAGACGTTGCAGAGGAATGGCAATTAGTGAAACATTCAAGCCTCCCACGTCGTTCATCGTGTTCTTGGTTCTGCTTTGTCTTGGCTCGGAGATGAAATCAGTATCCACAGAAGCAAGGAGTCTCTCCAGCTTCCCATCTCATCAGAGTAAGCATCTCTTTCGCTTTCTCTAGGGTACGCGTTAGCAAGTATTCTTCCGGGCCACATGGAGTGAGGATTTATGAATTTCTTGATTTCGTGGATACCGACGATGAACTGATCGTCATTTGTGTGGTATGATTGTTTATAGGTTATTCAAGAATTTTCGGCACGCTTGGAGTTGTTTGCAAGTGCTGCAACGATGCGGGTGGCGAATGCACCAATATGTGGACCGGGTCCTGTTCCAATCTTCATTGCTTTCCGTGGAAATTTAGTTGATGCATGCGTATAGTCCTATTGTATCCCATCTTTTCTCACGCTGTACTTAGCTATAGAATTAGAAAGAAAGCTGAAAGCTCCATACAAAGAGATTAGATTGAGTACAAAGTTCTTTTAGTACAATTTTGCTCTATTCTTCTCTTTCATTAGCAGACGCTAATACTAACATTTTTTGGGCAAGTCATAGCATTGCATGTGAACCATGGAGGATTTTACATTTGTGAAACTTAATGAAATAACTCTTAAAAGTTCAAATTGAATTCTTGTAAAAACATGTGCGAAATTCCTGGGGATATAGATTGGATCTATATACAAAGTATACATAAAAATATGATAGCTAGTTCACCTATATTTTTCTTTCAGCTGCCATCCTCCACCGGCATCATCTTCTTATTAGCATCCTCCATCGTTGTTGTCCAGGCAAATTCACCGTTACCTCCTGCGAATATGAGCCGATCTTGGACTCTCTCTCTCTCTCTCTCTCTCAGTTCAAGTGTGTGCGTGCGCACGCTTTATGGATGTCAATCTTGACATCGACTCAAATGAGCATTGAGCTCCATCTCTTCGTTGTTGACGTCCATCTCGATAAGCTACTCGATCATCGCCTACGGGATCCCGGATCTAGAGGCAGTGCCTCAGGCTCTAAATCTCTCGAGATTCAAATGGAAGTCGATCTCGTTTAGATATCAACTGGGGGGAGAGAGAGGGGGCAGCCCCCAGAGACGACCCTCCCTAGGTGATGTGTGCTGATTGCGCTGCCTGGTCTAAACAGCGGCGTTGACTTCGCCAAATCGCAGCAACGCACACTAAGTCAAAGTGAGGGATGGTCAGATGGGGTTTGGAGTTTGATTTAGTGTGGAAGAATCAAATGGAGTGATCCCATGTCAAAATCTCACGAGCGAGATAGGAGATCGAGAGATCAAATGTGACACGTAGAATCCCCATCCACTGAGATGAACGTCAACAGCTCAAAGCATTCTTCTATGCACGTTACAAGCGCTCGCAGCATGTCACAAAACGCGAGGTCGCTAGTCAATATTCCGGATGCTCTCGCTCACTTTTTTGCCCAATTGGTTGATGATGAAAGTTTGACTTGTCTTCCAAAGATTCTCGACCCTGAAAATTGCGAAAATTGTTTCTGCGGTCGACAAGGCGTGTGTGGAGATAGAAGATTGCGTTCCATAAACCGACGAGCACATTAAAAAAGGAAAAGAGAAAAAAAAAAAAGCAAGGGACAAAGGGTGTGTGAGATGAATAGTCTCTAGTTATCCATGATTCGAATAAGGCTTCGCATGATCTTTAAACAGTGATTTGGTGGAGCAATATTGTCTCCAGATTCACGCGAGACATTGATAATATGGGAGTTTATTCTCCGTTTAATATCTACAAGAATTTGTGGAAGGTAGTTGGATACTTTTGTGTTTAGTATGTGAGGTATGTATAAGCTTTACAAGATTATATAAGACAACAAGACATTACAATATCAATTACGATTAATTAGTGATATACACAATCAATAGAGAGATGTAGAATCTCCTAATTATCTCTAACATCCCATCAAACTGGAGGTGACGTAGAAGAAGTCAATTGGAAATTGGAGAAAAGATCCAAAAAACGCTTAGGTGGATGTGCATTAGTGAAGAGCATTATGATAAATCAATGAGTGAAACGCGATGAACAATACCATGAAGCACATAATGCCACATAAAATGACGGTACATATTAATATGTTTTGTGCGATTATGAAAAACATCGTCATGTGCTATTTAAATAGTACTCTGGTTGCAATAAATAATTGTAGCACTACCACCACTCTGATGAACTCCCATTGTCTTCTAATATCTATTGCAACCATAGTAATTCTGATGTTGTACCAGTAAGAACACATTATTTTGCTTCCACACTAGATCAAGCGATGATGGTATGTTTCTTGATATGCCATTAGATAAGCGAGTTACCTTGAAAGAAGCAATAGCATGTGAAGCAATTTTGATGTCAAACATTAGACTCCTCTTTCTCTCTCTACGCTTTATCGATAATTGGTTGGCGGTCTTGTATATCCTATTGTTACTCGCCCTAACATTACTATACCGTCCATATTGTTAGTCAGTAAATGATTGCGTTGCGTGCAATTCACTTTGTTGCAGTTGTTTGAATTCTTCATTACATCAGGGATATCTCATCATACGGCCTTCACTTTTCTACTCACTTTACCTTTAAGAGTTGTGAGCTTATTCTTTTTTTGGGGGTTGAAAAGCTTATTCTGATGTTAACCAGGCAAGTGACCCTTTAAATCATCTCAATATGAGTTATAGCAATATTATTATCATCAGTAACTCTGATCAAGAAAGAAGATCCTTGGCATATTTCTCTTGAGAAAGATAATAGCTGGAGGAATCCAAAGCAACCTCCAAGCCTTGAAAATAGCCGAGTCACCCAAGATCATTCATTTCAATTTTTGACTGAGATACTGCTTATTAGAGGATCTATGCTCAAAATTAAGGATAACTAGGTTAGTTTGCAGTAGCAGATATACTATCCCACTTAGGCGAACCCTTGTTCAAGCCTTTCAGGGACTGCCTTTTAGCTGCCAAACAGAGATTTGGTTCTAAGCATAGATCCCGTCATTGATATCAGAGCCTCGGTTTTATGTCTAGCTTGGCTTGTTTTATGCGCTTAGACGGTGATTATTCAGTGCTGTGAAGATCTCTCTCTCCAATGGAAGACCCTGATATCACTCCAGTTCCTTTAACTACATCCCTTACTCCATCTTCTTCTACTTCTTCCTTTTCTGAGTTTCGAACTTCACATACTTTTAAGATAAACTATCTTTATGAAGTCTCTCTTAGCGATGATACTAAGATTTATGAAACCCAGCTTTCCCTTATGAACCCATACTTAACTTTTGCTAAACCTTCATCATCTTTCTCTCCCATCCACTCTATAAGGTATCTCATACGCCAAACTCTCAAAGAAGTCAAAGAATATGTTCAGTCCTCCAAATTTCATCAACACCCTATTCCTGCCACTGAGAAGGAATATTTTGTTACTCTCTAGATCCCTCCTGAATTTCCAAAACAATGGACCTAGCAAGGATACTCACATATTCACTATGGAGCTGTACGTCTTGCTCTCATTTTTCACGGAAGAAAAGGCTTGTCGGTTGTTGTAAGAATGGTTCTTTTGGATATCAAGTTCATAGAATACCAGCATGCTTGTATTGGTACTGTCCAAACCACCCTAAATGATGGGACAATCTTTGTAACCTTGTACCCAAATTTTAATATTGCTCTTTCAGATCCCCAGTTATTTTCCTTCTTAAAAGTTCAATTTCAACTTACTAGAGCACCCCAGACCACCGACTTAATTGTAGCAACTCTCCAGTATCAAAAGATGTATATAGTCCAAAACCATGCTCTAGATCTAAATTTCCAAAATGGAAATGAAGATGCTTTGTTTATATCCATGCAAAATGATCAAGCCTCTTGTATTCATGTTCCTAGGTAGATTCCGAAGGAAAAGTTGGCCAAGCTACTTCCTGAAACCTAGATAACCAACTATGAAAAGCTCCACCAAAACAGTAAGCCTCTTCAGTCCTCAGATTCTGAGTTCATTAGAAAAAAAGATGGTGCCGTGGCCATCAAATTCAGAAAAGAAAAGGAAGAGACTCCTTCCATCTTTCCTACCATCTTCATGATAGAACCTTGTATTCCCAACCCAATCCCTGAAGAGCCAGATCCAAAGAAATTGGTTCAATACTTCAAAAGTGACAGACACCCTGTCCATTACCACAAAGACCTTCATGGTCACTGTTTTTGAGGCCCTTTTTGCCAATGATCTTCATGCTCTAATTCTCCGGATGAGATAGACCCAGTTGCCAAGCCAAGGCGATAGGTAAGAAAAGCCAGGGATGGCTTATACCAACGATACCTGGATGAAGATCCTACTGTTGATACCCTTTGAGAAAATTGCAAATACTAGTTTATGGTTTCATATAGCTCAACACCTCATGTCCCTAAAAGGAAAAAGTCTTCACCTTTATCCTCACCTCCACCTTCACCTCCACATAAGAAACCAGCTATTCTTAAGTGGGCAAAGAAGAACTCTTACCCATTTGAGATCCCAGCCGATCATCCAGCACCAACCTCCACAAGTAACAAGAATCTCCCATTTATCTCCATGTTCAACGAAGTAGATTTCCCTCCTTTAAAACTAAAGGAAAACTCAGAGCTTTCTTTCCCTATCATTGAAGAATTCATATATCCACAAAGGAGATACCTTCATGCACCAAAAACCCCTTCTCCTACATATGTTGACGAACGTGGAAGGCCAAAAAGAACACCTATTATTGAAGTTATTCTGAATTGGCAATCGAAAACTCTTTTGGCACATAACCATGCTTTCAAGATGATTGATTCAAGGATCGTGGATGTCCAGCAAGAAATCAGAAGATATGATGAATCCACTAAAAATATGCTTATAGACTTCTAGAAAAGTCTTTGTACTCTGGAATCAGGATAGCATATGGGATTTCATTATCTTAAAAGTCCAAAGGCTGAAATAGAAAAACTCAAAAGGCAAATTAACCTCCTTGAAGAAGGAAGATTCAAGCTACTGATTTCTTCTCTATCTCGAGATTGGAATACTCTCTCCCACAGCAGCAAAACTCTCCAGTTGTTGCTGCAGCAACTGCTCTTGCAGATGAAACCTCTACTCAACAGGACAGAAGTGACATGACAGAAATGCCCAATCACATCCGAGAAATGGAAAGGCTTCGAAAAGAAAAGGCCAAAGCAAAATCTATTGCTGAACCATCTGAGAAACCAGACTATCAAATGATGGCTTCAAACCCTTTGGAATCTTTCCTAAGGGATTTGAGCAAAACCCAGCAAAATGATCATAAAATTGGCCTAGAGGAAGATTCTCAAAATCATACTCTTCCTGAGAGACCAAAGGTCTCAGATTTGCTAAGCTTAGATTCAGATTCATAATACAACTCTTTGTCCTCTTCCTCATCATTTTCGATTCCTCCTATCGAATCCTTCCATGTACCACCGGCCACTCCTTCAATTTTCATAGCTGATTCACCAGAGCAAGATATGTAATCAATTCCTATTTCTTCAGCCACAAAGTTTTTCATCCTTGATGATACTCCTTATTCCAAATGGCCAGAAAAACTTGAAGAATTTCATTCCTGACTAAATACCAGAGCCCTTACTATGGAAAGTAAGTATGACATTCTCCTTGAGTTTACCACGAGGTTTATAGGCAGTCTCAAATATTGGTGGCAATCAACCTTAGATGCAGACCAAATGGTTTTTCTTCTCTTACGAAATTTCTCCCAAGCCATTGGAATCATTTACCAATTCTTCGTAGGAAAACCTACTGATCTCCTTGAGCTCAAAAGAAGATAATATTTTGAAAGAAAATATTGTTCTCTTCAGAAGAAACATTTAGACCAACACTACAGAGAAATGATCAAACTCTTTTATGGTCTAGGAGTTGATCTAAACCTAAAACAAGTTTTTTTTTTGGGTAAAGAAACCTAAAACAAGTTTTCCTAACTTCTATTCCCAAAGAACTCTCCTAGCAGGTTGAGAAATCTTTTCTCAACAAGCAAAGAAGAATTGTGGAGATTCCCTTCAGAGAATTGCAACAAGAAATACATCTTTGTCTTGATGATTTGTGTCCCAAAAGACAAATGATGAAGAACTACATCAACAACAATCGTGAGCTTGATGGAGCTTGCTCCAAGCAACATCTCAAGATCAAATGTTCAAAGAAATAGTGTGATGGCTCTTGTGGAGAATACTCCAACAAAAAAGAAGCACTTCAGAAAGTACCAAGTAGGAAGATCCAACAATGGATCTAAATACTTGAAAAGCAAAGGAAGTGGAAATTCTTGTGAAAACGTAGAATTTTTCTAGGACGCAAGAAATCATCTCGTAGCTTCATTTGCAAAAAGAAGGGTCGTTTCACCAAAAATTGTCCCCAGGCAAAAAAAGGTCAGAACCATCTTATTCATCAAATCGAACTTGAAACTGGTATTTCTCTTAAAAACGATGATGTTGAATCCGTATTCTCTATTGATGAGGAACCCACTGAACAAACTCTTTATGTCATTCCTTGTTACCAAACTCCCAAGAGAAAGATTTTGATTTTGACTTTGAAAATCTTTTCCATTTATCTCTAAAAATTGTAAATCCAGAATCTAGCATATTTTCCAATCAACTTTATTGTCCTCACTTTCTTGTAAAAATTTTCATTTTTAAATATTCCAAACCAATTTCAGTTGTTGCTCTCATAGATACTGGTGCAAGTGCCTCAATTTTAGATATCAAAATTCTTCCCAAAGAATACCGGATTTTTTGTGTTCGGTATTTCAACTCTGCCTCTAGAGACACCTTTTGTACAAATGTGCGCACTACAGCAGTAACTATCCAGTTCCTTCCTCAGTGATCTGTGAAAACTAAAATCCTTAGATCTAGTTTTCCTAACAAAGATTTGATTATTGGTTGGGACATCATGACTCAACTCTCCGAATTAAGAATCATTCCTGGAAGAGATCTTAGATATAGAGAAAAATTTTCTAAATTTGTCAACATTCAAAGACTTTTCTCTATCCAGATAAACTTGTTAGACCCAATCATGTAAAAGTTGTTGAACTCATGCTCGAAGAACCATTCAGAGTTCTCCTAGAAATGTTCCCATCCTTTGTGGGTAAATCTAGACTTTTATGTCCGTTTCCCTTTCAAGAAAAATGAAGATATCAATTCTACCAAGGCAAGTCATTTAGGAATGAATATGGAGCATTTGGCTCTAGCCCAAAAGGAATGCTTAGAGCTACTGCAACAAGGTCTCATTGAAACTTCGAATTCCCAATGGGCCTGCGAAGCTTTCTATGTCGATAATTGTGCTGAACAAAATAGAGGGAAAATGCGGTTGGTTATCAATTACCAGCCTCTTAACCTCTTCCTCCAAGATGATAAATTCCCTCTGGCTTCCCGAAATTCCCTTTTTGCGGGAATCACTAAGGCCCACATTTATTCCAAGTTTAATCTTAAAGCTGGCTTTTGGAAAATAGGCATTCATCCTGATGACAAGCCCAAAACAAGGTTCTGCATCCAAAACCAGCATTTCCAGTGGAAAGTTCTTCCATTTGGCCTCAAAGTTACTCCTTCCTTGTTTCAGAAAGTCATGTGTAGCATCTTTCAACCAATCCTATCTAGTGCTGCTGTCTACAATGATGACATGTTACTTTACAGCCAAAGATGAAGAATCTCATTGCCAACTTCTTGAGCATTTTGCAGAAATTGTAAAGAAATATGGCATTATGCTTTCCCAGAAAAAAGATGATCATTGTCCAGACAAAATTGAATTCCTCAACATGCACTTTAACAAAGATACATATTATCCAGGACCACATATTGCCAAGGAATTACTAAAATTTCCTAAAAAGGATTTTACAACTAAGCAAGTTCAGCAATTTCTCGGGATAATTAATTATCTTAAGGACTTTGTTCCAAATATTGCAATGTTGTTACTTCATTTGCAATTGATGCTAAAAAAAATCCTATACCATGGGGAAAGGCACCAACCAAAACAGTGCAGAATTGAAGAAAGTAATGCAAGATCTTCCTCCTCTACAAATTCCATCCATAGGGAAAAGGATCTTACAGACTGATGCCAGTGATGAATATTGGGCAGCCATACTATTTGAAGAGCTTGAAGGTAAACGATATCTTTGTGCCTACAAAAGTGAAAAATTTTCCCAAGCAAAAATGCATTATCATTTTACTTTCAAGGAAATATTGGCAGTTAAGAATGGAATTAAGAAATTCGAGTTCCATCATATTGGCTACCATTTTCTAGTAGAATTGGATATAGCATCTTTCCCCAGGTGATCAAATACAAGCAGAAGCAGATTCCTCATCCACAGTTGCTTCGATGGGCTGAGTGATTTTCAAAATATTCTTTTGAAACCAAACATATTGCAGGGAAAGAGAATGTGCTTGCAGACTTTCTCTCCAGATGAAAAGCACCAGCAGAAATTAACATGTACATTCTTAGACATTCTGTACTCTTCCTGCCAGAAAAATACATAATTGAAAGAATTCAAAAATGGCCAAGCTTGGAATATCCTCAAGAAATTATTGAGCAAATTCAAAATGACAGGCTCACCGAAAATTTTGAGAATCTCATGTGGCAATGCGATACATATCTCTTCAAACCGCATGAAGGATCCATTCTCTATCCTTCTAGACTACACTCAAGGTATCCCTTCATTCATCCATTAATCTAGAAAGAAAATGATTTTCCTGAAAAACTTAAATGGCTATTATGGTATTTAACTGATAAGTACTTGATAGCTATTGAGTTTTCCACCAAAAGATTTCTTGCCAAATTAACTGGTATGATCATGGCGGATCACATCAACCAAAATGAACATAAGAAAAACCGTTTAATTGTGCTCAAATGGCTTTACCCTCCTGTTTAGTACAAACGACTCTTCTTGGAAGAATTGAGAAAGGTTCGAGGAGATGTCGAGACACACACAATTGTACTCCTCTATTGTCCATGGACTTTTGTGCACCACAATGGCAGAATCTCCGATGTTCTAGCAATAGTAGGTACCACAACCTACAAGCCTCAATCACATCTTCAAGTGGCCTACATATATAAATCGTTCCCTAGTCGCATTGGTTCTGTTGAATGTAATTACATTATTCCTAAAGAAGTATGGGATTACACCACACCTGTTTCATGGGACCATGAAGGATCCTCATCTGATGTTCAGCAAGTACTCAAGGAATTCAATCAATCAAGATCATCACAAGACCAAGAAATGGCACACACAGGAGACCTAGTACAATCATCTCAAGATCCTTGGGGTGAGCCACTCTCCTAGGATCTCTATGATCACGGACCATTATCCTTACCTACCAGGCTTGACTCTAGCACAACCTCCCACTACATCCAAATAGGAAATTGGCCCCAACTAATTATGCCTGAACAAACAGTCCTGAACATTGCTCTTCCAAACTTTTCCACCTATACATCCTCCTCTTCGAGCTAGATGCCAAACAATACCCATGATAATTTCGAACAGACTTTGGAACAAAGGTTGGTAGAACAAGAATTTGCATACAGCTCAGACAGCTCAGATTATGACTATAACTCTTGTAATAATAGAAGTTGCTGTAGCATCGACACTATCCACTGTTCATTGTTCATAAGTCACTGTTTATGGGATGTCTAATCAGTGTACATCTGTATTATGGACTGTGGTCCAAACAATATTCTCCCCAATACCTTTATAAGGCCATGAAATCCTCTGGTTTGGAATAAGAGGGAGAGGTGTGAAAATTCTCTTAAGCTCTCAACTCTCCATGTTTTCTTAAAACTCTTTCGTTTCTTCAAGGCCTGGTATGATCCTTTAAGAAAAGCAGCTGAGCCAGTTAGGCATGATTCCATCCTGACAACTCTGAGTGTCTTTATGCTTAGAACCAAATCTTTGGATAGTTTGGTAGCTAAAAGGCAATTCCTGAAGGGCTTGAACAAGGATTTGCCTAAGTGGGATAGCATATCTACTGCAAATTGACCCGATTTTCCCTGGTTCTGAGCATAGATCCCGTCATTGTAGGGCCAATATGATCATCTCCACTAGTAATCATGTCGTCCCCATATAGAAGCAGAAAAACATACCCACGAGATATTTGCCAAAATAGAGAGCATGGTCGTAGGGATTGGATATAAAATCAAGGCATTCCATGATTGAGCTAAAACTTTGAATACCATTCTCAAATGGAAGTTTATCCCGTCGAGATGTCAATAGGGGAGAGAGATGGGGGTTAGCCTCCAAAGACGAATCTCCTGAGTAACATGTGCTGATTGTGCTGGCTGGTCTAAATGAAGCAACGTCGACTTCACCAATGGCGACGACGCATGCTGCGTCATAGAGAGGGGGTGAGAGGGATGGGTTCGACTGGGTTGGGAATTTGATTAGTGCAAAGGATCAAGTGGAGCGAGCACTTGTCGATATATTGTGAGCGAGATGGAAGATTGAGAGTCCAAATGTGACACATAAAATCCCCATCTAATGAGATGAACAGCAAGAGCTCAAACCATTCTTCCTATGCACATCAAAAGCGCTCGCAACATGTCAATAAACGGAAAGTCGCTAGTGAAATAATATTTCTAGAGGCTCCCGATCGCTTCTTCGGCAGCTTCGGTTGATGATGAAAGTATAACTAAGTCCTCCCAAGATCTTCAACCCACGAAACTGTTTCTGCGGGTCGAAAAGGCGTGTGCGGCGATCAAGAATTGCTGGATGATTTCGATCCAATCATTAGTGCGAGATGTTGAAAATGTGGGACAAAAGGTACGTGAGAGATGAACAGTCTCTAATCATCGATGATTCCAATAAGGCTCCGCATGATCTCTAAATAGTGATTTGAGGCGAGACATTGATGGGGAGTCTCTTCTCAGTTGAACATGTTCTTGGATCCATATGGAATTATAGTTTGTTTATAAGTTCTTATATGCAGTCAATGTGACATGATTTTTACACATTCACCGTTGAATGAGTATCAAATATATCAAAAGTTAGCTTTATAAATAAATTCTTCCGGATGTCGATATTCTAAAAGTGAACCCATGACTTATTTTTTGCGTTGGCAATTAACTTTATAGAAACTCCTTCGTGCTCTTTTACTTGCTTGATTGCAACTCAGCTATTTTTAATGCTTGTGGTCATCCGTCAAAATTCACTAAAAAAACGAGTCGTAATTAAATCAAATGAACCATAAAGGCTCAATTATATTTCGATTGCCTGGGATATGTTAGCGTAACTAGTATAGGATCCCGAATATGCCTAGGGAAAAGGCTCGCCATTCTGTAGTGCTAACCTAAATGTTCCTAGATCTTCCTCAATCTTAATCCGAGTCAAATCTGGCATATGGTTTCTGATTTTTTTGAAATGGTGGAGTCGCCATCAATCGCCGTCGTTACCCTAGGTCGATCGGGCACCTATTATACCAAGTATTTGTAAAGAAAATGCACTGCCTATGAAATGGAGGGTAATGAAAATTACAATATAGCGACGACTCGTTTTCGCTATAATTTATGCACATGTAAAACGTTAACACGATGATCCTTTGTTACGTAATTTCAAGGCGTTCGCTGCAATTATTGCCATTGTCTTGAGTCGAGTCATGCGCACCTAATGAAATTCATGGTGACAAAGGACAACGTGGGTCTTATTCACGCGACAAATGAAAAAATATGCCCATCTTAGATCGATGGGACGTGTACTTAAGTGCCCAAACAATGGGCGTGGGTCTTTTATTTATTCACCGCATTCCATGCTTCACTCCATTGGGCACTTGTTGCTATCTTGATATCATCTTGTATTTACATCAAGATGCTTGATGCTGCTTTTGTTGCGGAACCGACGAGATTACTATTTGAGCACGCAAGCTTTACATTACGTAGGGAGACTATTCTAGTTGCCTAGCTGCATTTGAATTCACTACTTTCACTAAACCCAGTCTTTGCTTCCTTTCTTAGAGATCAAACTCCTAGTCCTAGACTCCTAATCACACTAACATGCGTAGGATTTAAAACGCCAAATATACAGATCAAGGAATGACGAATCTATAAGAAACTCCTCCCTTTGAATTATCTGGCCCAAAAGAAGAAAGCCCCCCATTAAATAACTTTACCCAAACAAGCATTTGAGCGAATCTCTCTTTGTATTCTTGATAGATCATGAGTTTTCTTGAAGGACATCGCATGAATAGCTGTATTTTTCTTCATAGTTGGGTATCGTATATGGACATCCCCACGTACAAATTTAACTAAAATTATATTTGATCAAGCTGCATCCATCCATCTTGCTGTATTTCTCCACCGACATTGGCTCTGCTCTGCACCTCTTTGTCTCTCTGTCAGCATGTGCAATATGCAACAACCATGGTGAGGTTGGTGTGGTCATTGACGACCTCACATGTAGGTCGTCGTTGTAGCAATCTCAATAATCTAAGGTCTGTTGGCTAGGTTCACTCCCATGTAGAGAAAGCCCAATGAATTGTAAGCCCAAGGCTTGAGCCCATATGTCTATTCATATGGAGAAATAGGGTTTCTCGCTATTATTATGTCGTGACTGCAAAAGAACGTTTCTGAGATACACAGTAACAAGAGAGAGAGCAAAAAATCTAGGTTTGAGGATATATCTTATGCTAACGTTGGAGGTTGATTCGTGGTCCGATTGAGCTGAAATTTTGTCAACATGTTCGTGCTGCATTATTCTATAATCTAATCGGTTTGATTTTCAGTTGAAGCTCCCTACATTAGGTTTTCGTGGATTGCACCAAAAGTGCATTTTTTTGGTGAGATTAATCCTTTATCTCTTGTGAAGTTCAAGTTTATTGCCAAGAATGATATTCTTGATGTTTTTGCTGCTATGTACCTCTAGTATTCACTAGAGAAGAACTTTGTTCACCCAATTTTGCTAATAGTGAAGATTTTTGGATGAACTCCGGTTCTGTGGTTTTTTTTATCTCCTCACACCGAGGAGGTTTTCCACGTAAAAAATTGCCTTGTGTTTACGTGCTTGGTATTTATATTCCTTGATTCAATTGTTTCCTATTAGGTTTACACAAGAGGGGAAATTATTTTATTTCGCTGCACTAATCTGATATTGTTTGGATTGTTATTGTTCTCCCAACAGGGTTGGTAGTGGCCGGGTGGACCTCAGACCAAGGTTGCGAACGCCGTGGGAACTTCAATCTAAGATCCCTCAGTCCTTCCTTGGCCTCGGTGAGCGGTGGTAATATTAGATTTGGAAAGCAGTCTAGGGCTTCTAGGCGGTTAGGTTAAGAAAAGTAGAGGGGATACTTGCAAAACGAGGACCAAAATAACCACTATGTGGTAAATAAAGTCACATGGTTGGTTGTTGTTGGATAGAGTTGGTGCCCAAGCACAAAGTGAGTGATGCTAAGATGAAAATTCATGATGATTTTCAGAATGTTTCCTCTTTCTGAAACGGAAATACATGCGTTGGAATCTAGAGAACTCGACCATTAGGTGTGGATGCATGTACACAATAATAGGACGATTGGCAACCGATGCGAGTATTGAGTTTTCTCTTATATTTTGATTGAAATAAAATTGTGATATTCCAAGTCCCACGTTGGATGAGAGTGACCCTGTCGAGTGATGTATAAACTCACACCCACCCATGCGGCACTGAGCTGGGTTAATTACAAATGGTATTAGAGTGTGACCCCTCTCAATAAAGGCGCGGTTCGACGAACAGACTAGGCCAATACCCCGATCCAACAAGGGCAGAGGGTGAATGTCGGAGTGAGAGGATTGGGACCTAGCAAGCTTTTATAATGGCGAAGGGATAAGATTGGACTTGATCAATCATCAAATAAGGAGGAATATCATTGGTCCATGCGGCCCAACATTGACAATGAATCAATTCTTTTAGTCAGGAAGTTTGTGACATCCCAAGCCCCATATTTAATGGGAGAGATTTTGTTGAGTGATACATTAGCTAACATTCACCCCAAATTGTCACCAATTAGTACGGCTACTTCGAGTACTTCTTGAAGAGGCTTGGCTCACGTGAAAAGGGTCGGAGCGTTACAAAAACTAAGAGGAAATAAATTAGATGTTCTCTATATAAGAACAATCGACATTGTGAAGTGACATCCTCTTTCTTTTTGTTTAACGACAAATGTTGTCCTAGATTGCTGTTCACTCACTAACTAACCCTACTTAATCATTCTTATTGAAAACGATTCATTCTCGTCAATGAGAAAGGTTTAATGAAATCACTTAATGATGACCCGAGTTTTTTTTTGGGTCAAAAGAGATTTCCATTCATTACCAAAATGATACATCAAATGATCCATGGGATATCTTAAAGGTCACCAAGACAAGGCAAGCGCATAGAGCTCCAAAACAAACCAAAAACCAGAAATCAAAGTATATCATCAGAGCATGGTAGGCAAAGATAATCACATGCTCATCCTTCAAAAATAGATTTGCGACTGCATCCGAGCGAAAGGATTGGTGGCTAATCACCAAATTACACATCTTCATTAGTGATGAGCACACGTCAGAATCTCTATCTATAGTTACGATTTTGCCTTTCAGCAGTGTGCACCAAGGTTCGGCGGTGTGCGCCAAGGTTCAACGTCCCCAACACCATCATCGCACGGAGAAAACATAAACATTTTGAACAAGCTCAGGTCTGACACTTGTGAGAGCAAACCTTTGAGCAAGTGCAAGACGCCAAAGCTTTGAACAAAAACACATTGATCGAGCACATATTTGATATTGAAGCTGCTGTGAACGCCATTGAATTTGGAGGCGGAGTACTTATTTATTAAAACTGCTAAATCTAGAATTAGATTGGGGAAAAAAGCTCTCAGATCTAAAATCGGGAGAGCAAAACTTCTAAATTTAAAACTAGATCGGGAGAATAAGGAAAGAAACAAGAAGAAATAAAAGGAAAAGCAACGAGGGAGGGGAGGGAGAGATTTAGGTCAAATGCCTCCCCTCTAGAAGTTGAAGAGACGAAGAAAGACCGAAACACGAGAGACGGAGGGAGGGAGAGAGACGAACGTGAGTCTTTTCCTCTCCTTTTATAAAAATAACCATGACGACCCAATTTAAGAGCTAAATATTGAATTAGAATCACTCATCAGATCTTGCTCTTTTCCATGATGCAAAACCAACTTATCCTATCACTAAAAGTTGTTCGACAGTGGTATTTATGGCTTTGTTTTTTGATATTACAAAAAAGATTTGCTATGCTAGACTTTAACTCAAATCTCTGATCCAATTGAAAGCATATCAGCCACAATAAGATCACCGGAGACTTCGCACCTGTTATGGATGCAAAAATTCCAATTATTGTACGGTTCGTGGATTATAGGTGCAAATTAAAAGCATGTTTGGTAACTATT
The DNA here is from genome assembly GCA_031216235.1 of Syzygium jambos. NCBI lineage: Eukaryota > Viridiplantae > Streptophyta > Magnoliopsida > Myrtales > Myrtaceae > Syzygium > Syzygium jambos. The sequence continues at coordinate 28,595,346 of CM062230.1, forward strand.
CTATTCCCTGGAATAATTTCTGTTTAGAAATAGTTTTTTTTTTCAATTTATATTTCCTGGACGAGTTTCATAGCAGAAGAACGCATTTTGTAATTGCACAAAATTTCTATTCTCGGAATAGAAAAAGAATAGAAATGCTTTTGGTACGACCCTAAAAATTTATATTTTCAATTTTTTTATTTAATTATAAAAATGTCAATGGAGGCTTAATAATTCATGGTTGGATAAAATTGGACCGGAAATAGAATTAAATATGTTATGATATATAATTAGATGGCCTTAATACAATCATAAAGAAAACTACTTCGTATAAACAAAGCAAATATCGGGTGGTGGTCGAAGAAATTGTAGTTTAGGGTTTGAGGTTTCGGGTTTCGGGTTTAAGATTTAGGGTTTTAGAGTTTGGGTTTTAAGGTTTTTAGTTTTGGGGTTTGGAGTTTAGTATTACGGGTTTGGGTTTTGGGGTTTAGGGTTAGGGTTTAAGATTTTAGGGATTCGGGTTTATTTGGCATTTAAGGTTTGAGTATTGGGGTTTGGGATTTTAGGGTTTAGTGATTTGGCGGAGCAATATTGTCTTCATGTTCATACAAGACATGGATAATACGGGAGTCTATTCTCCTTTTGATATCTACAAGAATTTGTGGAAGGGAAATGTATATTTTTGTGTTAAGTATATGAGGTATTGACAATCTTTACAAGATTATATAAGATAACAAGACGTTACAATATCAATTACAATCAATTGTGATCAATTAGTGATATACGCACACTACAAAAAAATGATTTTTTTCCGACAAAATTACCAACGAAAAATTCTGGAAAATTCGTTGGAAAGGGAATTTCCAACGAATTTTCCAACGAAAAATTTTTCGTTGGTAATTCGTCGTCGGAAAATTTTCCAACGAAAAATTTGAATTTTCGTTGGAAATTTGCAATAAATTTTTTTTCGTTGAAAAATTTATCGGAAAACTCGTGGCTAAATTCGTTGGAAACGAATTTTTTTTTCCGACGAATTTTTTTTCGTTGGAAACTATAATTTTTTTTTAGTCGAAAATTCGTGAAAATTTTTTTTCCATCAAAAATATTTTTTTTTTGGTCCAATTTTTTTTTTGTCGAAAAATAGCCCTCGCCGGCGAGCTCGAGCTCGCCCAGCTCGCCGCCGGCGAGCTCGAGCTCGCCCAGCTCGCCGCCGGCGAGGGCCGAGCTCGCCGGCGAGGGCCGAGCTCGCCGGCGAGGGCCGAGCTCGCCGCCCAGATCTGGGCGAGCTCGAGCTCGCCGGCGAGGGCCAGCCTCGTCGCCGGCCATGGCGAGCTCGGCCCTCGCCATGGCCGGCGAGGCTGTTGCGCCAACAAGAAGATGAAGAAGAAGCAGCAGCAGCAGCAGGGGCGGGAGCAGGCTTCGAGGCCGCCGCCCGTCAAGTCCGTCGTCGTCTCGCCGACGACGAGGCTCGGTGGCGTCGGGGGCGTCGGAGGCTTGGTGTCCATGGCGCCGGAGCCGGAGCCGGTGCCGGAGGAGGAGGGGGGGCGGCGGGGGAGTAGGCGGAGGGGGAGACGGAGGGAGAAGTGAAGGCTAAGGAGAGAGAGAGAGAGAGAGAGTGAGTGTGTGTGGAAATTGAGAGTGTGTGTGGAAATTATGTGTGTGTGGAAATTGAATAAGGAAGAAGTATATTTTTTTGACATTCGTTGGAAATTTCGTTGGAAATTTCCAACGAATTTTCCAACGAAAATTGTACATACTAAAATAATTATCCGGAAAATTTAAATTCGTTGGAAAATTCGTTGGAAATTTCCAACAAATTTTCCAACGAATATAAAAAATGCGAATAGTACCGGATTTTTTTGAAATTCGTTAGAAAATTCGTTGGAAATTTCCAACGAATTTTCCAACGAAAATTGTACAAACTAAAATAATTGCCCGGAAAATTGAAATTCGTTGGAAAATTCGTTGGAAATTTCCAACGAATTTTTTTCGTTGGAAATTTCCAACGAATTTTCCAACGAAAATTGTACCCACTAAAATAATTGTCCGGAAAATTGAAATTCGTTGGAAAATTCGTTGGAAATTTCCAACGAATTTTCCAACGAAAATTGTACAAACTAAAATAATTCCCGGAAAATTCAAATTCGTTGGAAAATTCGTTGGAAATTTCCAACGAAAAAAATTCGTTGGAAATTTCCAACGAATTTTCCAACGAAAATTGTACAAACTAAAATAATTCCCGGAAAATTCAAATTCGTTGGAAAATTCGTTGGAAATTTCCAACGAATTTTTTTTCGTTGGAAATTTCTAACGAATTTTCCAACGAAAATTGTACAAACTAAAATAATTCCCGGAAAATTCAAATTCGTTGGAAAATTCGTTGGAAATTTCCAACGAATTTTCCAACGAAAATTGTACACACTAAAATAAATTCCCGGAAAATTGAAATTCGTTGGAAAATTCGTTGGAAATTTCCAACGAATTTTCCCACGAAAAATTTTTCGTCGGAAATTTCCAACGAATTTTCCAACGAAAAATTTTTCGTCGGAAATTTCCAACGAATTTTACTTTTCGTTGGAAAATTTGTGGCAAATTTGCGACGAAAATTTTTCGTTGGAAATTTTTCGTGGCAAAAATCCAGTTTTTTTGTAGTGGCAATCAAGGGGGAGATGTAAATCTTCTGATTATCTCTAACATCCCATGAAAATGGAGGTGATGTAGAAGAAGTCGGCTGGACATCGGAGAAATGATCCAAAAAACACTCGAGTGGATGTGTAGTATGATAAACCAATGAAGTGAAACGAGAAAAACAATGCCATGAAGCACGTGATGCCCTATAAAATGACATTACATATTAATATGTTTTGTGCTATTATAAAAAAACATTGTTATGTGCTATTTAAACAGTACTCTGGTTGCAATAAATAACTGTTGCACCACTACCACTACGACGAACTCCCATGTCTGCTAGTATCCATTGCAACCATAGCAATTTTGATGTTGTATCAGCTAGAGCACATTATTCTGCTTCCATACTAGATCAAGCGATAACAGTATGTTTCTTGTTATGCTACTAGATAAGTGAGTTACCTTGAAGAAGCAATAGCATGTAGTGGAGCAATGATTTAAAGGGTTACTTGCCTGGTCAACATCAAAAGGAGCTCACAACTCTTAAGGTAGAGTGACTGGAAAAGTGAAGGCATGAGATACCATTGATGTAATGAAGAATCCAAAGAGCTGCAACAAAGTGAATTGTACGTGGCGCGGTCATTTACTGACTAACAATATGGACAACACAGTGATGTCAGGAAGAGTAACAGTGGAATATACAAAACCGTCAACCAATTATCGATAAAGTGCAGAAATAGGAAGAGGAGTCCAATGTTTGGCATTAATGTTTGCGTTCGTCTCAATATGAGTTATAGCAATAATGTTATCAATAACTCTGATCGGGAAAGGAGATCCATGACATATTTCTCTTGAGAAGGATAATAGTTGTAGGAATCCCAAATAACCTCCAAGCCTAGAAAATAACCGAGTCACCCAAGATCTTTCATTTCAAACTATTGACTGAGATACCGTTGGAGTTTCCTAGGGCTATCATGATCATCTTTACTAGTAATCATGTCATCCACATATAGAAGCGGCAAAACATACCCACGAGATGTTCGCCAAAAAAAGAGAGCACGATTGCAGGGACCGGATGTAAAACCAAGGTGTTCCATGATTAAGCTAAAACTTAGAATACCATTCTTGAAAAACATGTTTTAGTCTGTATAATGCTCGATGTGATCGACATACTTTGTTAGGAGGATAAGTATAGCCAGAAAGAGGCTCCACATTAACTTCCTCAGTAATGTCACCGTTAAGGAATCCATTCTTAACCTCCATTTGAAATGGAAGTTTATCTCAATGAGCTGAGGCAGTGTCTTCAACTCTAAATCTATCGAGATCTCAAATGGAAGTTTATCCCATCGAAATGTCAACAAGGAAGAGAAATGGGGGTTGGCCTCCAAAGACGAATCTCCTGGGTAACATGTACTGATCGCGCGGGCTGGTATAAATGAAGAGACACCGACTTCACCAGTCGCGACGATGCGCGCTACGTCAAAGAGAGGGAGTGAGAGGGATGGGTTTGATGGGGTCCGGAGTTTGATTTAGCGTGAAGGATCAAGTGGAGCGAACATGTGTCGAAATCTCGTGAGCAAGACGCGAGATCGAGAGTCCAAACGTGACACATAAAATCCCCATCCAATGAGATGAACATCAAAAGGTCAAATCATTCTTCTTATGGACATCAAAAGCACTCGTAACATGTCAATAAACGGAAAGTCGCTAGTCAATATTTCTAGATGCTCTCGATCGCTTCTTCGGCAGCTTCGGTTGATGGTGGAAGTATGACTAAGTCCTCCCAAGATCTTTAACCCTCGAAACTGTTTCTCCTGTCGATAAGGTGCGTGCGGCGATCAAGAATTGCTGGATGAGTTCGATCCAATCATTAGTGCGAGACGTTGAAAATGTGGGACAAAAGGTGTGTGAGAGATGAACAGTCTCTAATCATCGAAGATTCCAATAGGGCTCCGCATGATCTCTAAATAGTGATTTGATGCGTGACATTGATGGGGAGTCTCTTCTCAGTTGAACATATTCTTGAGTCTATATCGTGAGATTTTGTTGAATTACCAACTATTGTTCTTAAACCTTAAACTATTACATGAAATATGATTTATTATTTAAATATTCAATGCTTCCTCCTCACCCGTAGACTTGACTTTGAACTAATTCCAAAACATGGAAATATGCAATAGCGGAGGCAAATAAAGCTTCGAATTTGAATTCAAGACCTTCTGTTCAAATACCGTATGAGATTTAGTTCTAAAAGTTTTAGCTATTGAATGAATGTGTTGTTTATTATTTAAATATTCTATGGCATATGGGGTTATAGTTTGTTTGTAAATTCTTATACGATTATTATGAGATCTATTGTCAATGTGACATAATTCTTACACATTTTTCGTCGGATGAGTATCAAGTATATTAGAGTTAGTTTTATTACCGAATTTCCGGATGTCGACAATCTAAAAGCAACCGTGTGAACTAGTTTTTGCATTGGCAATGAACTTAATAGAAAATCCTTCGTGCTTTCTTACTTGCTTGATTGCAACTCAGCTATATTTTATGCTTGCAGTCATCCATCAAAATTTACTAAAAAAAGGAGTCTGAATTAAATCAAATGAACCATAAATGCTCAATTATAACTCGAGATACGTTAGCGTAACTAGTATGGGAAGCCGAATTTGCCTAGGGAAAAGGCTCGCCATTCTGTAGTGCTAACCTAAATGTTCCTAGATCTTTCTCAATCTTAATCCGAGTCAAATCTGGCATATGGTTTCTGATTTTTTGAAATGGTGGAGTCGCCATCAATCGTCGTCGTTACCTTAGGTCCATTGGACACCTATAATACCGAGTATTTGTAAAGAAAATGCACCTCCGATGAAATGGAGGGTAATGAAAATTACAATATAGCGACGACTTGTTTTCACTATATCTTATGCACATGTAAAACGTAAAAACGATAATTCTTCGTTACGTAATTTCTAGGTGCCCACCGCAGTTATTGCCATTGCCTCGACTTGTGTCATGCGCGATACTGACCTAATGAAATTCTTGGTGACGAAGGTCGATGTGGATCTAATTCACGCGGCGAATAAAAAATATGCCTATCTTAGATCGACATGACGTGTACTTAAGTACTGAAACAATGGGCGTGGGTCTTTTTATTCGTGTACCGCATGATAACTCCAAGCTTCACTCCATTAGTTACTTGTTACTATCTTGATGTTGTCTTGTATATACATCAAGATGCTTGATGCTGCTTTTGTTACGGAACCGACGAGATTCCTATTTGAGCACGCAAGCTTACATTACGTAGGGAGACTATTCTAGTTGCCTAGCTGCATTTGAATTCACTACTTTCACTAAACCTAGCCATTGCTTCCTTTCTTAGAGATCAAACTCCTAGTCCTAGACTCCTAATCAGACTAACATACGTTGGATTTAAAACGCCAAATATACAGACAAAGGAAGGACTAATCCATAAGAAACTCCTTCCTTTGAATTATCTGGCCCAAAAATGGAAAGCCCCCCATTAAACAACTTTACCCAAACAAGCATTTGAACGAATCTTTCTTTGTAATCGTGATAGATCATGAGTTTTCTTGAAGGACATCGCATGAAAAGTTGTATTTGATTTGATGTGATTTTAGACGGATGTAGGAGAAAAGGGATGATTTCGATGAATTCTTAAATTGGGACGATAACTTTTGGGATAATGACACAAATAGTTCTCAAACTTTTGTTCAGTGTGCAATGTGGGCCCTAAATTTTAGCCCAATGTGCAACGCGGTCCCTAAATTTTTTAATTTGTTTATTATGATCCATAAATTTTTTATGCATATTCAAGATAGTTCTTGAACTATATGAAAATATTTAATGTTATATTTCCATTAATTCAAGTTAATTGATTGACAATATTGAATATTTTCATATAGTCTAGGGACTAGATTAAACATGTATTAAAAGATCACATATTAACAAGGCGGGGTGGCCTTATTAGCATCCCTACCCTACCATAATCCTTGCTCCCTCACCTGCCAAGATCCTTGTTGATGGTTTCTTGTTGGGAAAAATCGCCTTGTTTGGGTCTGGGCATCGAGAGGCAACGAGATATTGCTCATCCCGTGCCAATCCCGTGCCAATCCCATGCCCATCCTTCTTAAAAAAGGAGGAGTGATAAGGCACGATTCAAGAATCTTCTCTCCCTATCTGATTTAGGCTTGGGAGGGTGGACATTTTTTTTTGTCCTACTCTAATTCTCAACTTAATCTCAGACCTTTGCAGTACCTCCTTGCAGAACGTGAGAGTCGAAACCCACATTTGAAACTAAATGTCCCCACCCTAACCTCCCTGAGAAGGTGGGGAATCGAAGTCCCAGGAAGAGTGGGCATTTAAAGATGGAAAGATAAGAAATTTGTTTTTCAATTGTGACCAAAATAGTGGCAAAAAGTACAAATACCTCCTTTTCCCCATATGCCCAAATGGGGTCGTGTGATGAACGTCTCCGTTTTGCTCATACGATTCCAACTTGCTATACGCTATGCAGAAACAATCTCGTCTCCCTCAGAAGTTCTACGTATCGTAGCAAGCTTTTAGGATGGCGTGAGGTATGATAATGGACTGGATTAGACATCAAACAAGGGGGAATATCATTGTCCATGGGGGCCAACATTGACGATGAGGTGAATATTTTAAGTGGGGGAGTTTGTGACATCCTAATTCCTGCATTTAATGGGAGAGATTTTGTTGAGTGATATATTAGCTAACATCCATCCCAAGTAGTCACCAATTCGCATAGCTACTTCGAGTACTTCATTTGGAAGGCTCGGCCCATGTGAAAAGGGTAGGAGTGTTACAAAAACTAAGAGGAAACAAATTAGAGATGTTCTCTTTAAAAGAATAACCGAAAGGATTGTACTTTTTCCACTCCTTCTTTGGCTAAAACACTACTCAACATAATAATTTGACTATATTACCCTTTGATCCCTGTTCTGCCAATGTGTTAAGAAAGTGTTGTTACACATTTTCTGGTCATATCCCTTTTCTTTTATTAATTTTTTATTTCTTTTCTTGTGGATCCCACGTTCAATTTCCTTATCTTCTTCCTTCTCTATGTTCTCTCTCATGTAACTACTCACAACAATAGAGAGGTGTAGAAATAGAGACTTCCACGCTTGTGTAGGCGGAGGCAATTGAACTAGTCCTCATCACCCACAATAACACATTCTTGAGCCACTTGAGTGAAGGCTTTGCACCACATGTCTTACGGCGGCAAGGGAATGGTGTTCGCAAAGAGTGGCGCATACTGGCAGGGCATGAGGAGGTTGTGCACTCTACATTTGATAAGTCTGGCGAAGGTGGAGTAGTTTGTGCCGCTGAGGAGGAGCTAGGAAGGTTGATGGGAAAGCTGAGGGCGACAGCCTTGAGGCATACTCTCCGCAATCTAAAACACTTCATCAAAAAATCCTTATATGCACAATGGATCAACGAAATTCACAAAAGCAGCATTTCTCACAAGCAAATCCTCTTTGCATTTCATTATCTCCTAAAAGTCTAACAATGAATTTCCTTGCCTTCTCCTCATCTAGCAGTCGAAAATATCCACCGACCAATTTGCTAAATTTCCTCACAAAGAACGTGAATTACATTGAGGTTGAGCGAGTTAGATCGATAGCCGCGGAAACGGAGGTGGTTGAGGAGGATGGCTTCGTTGACTTCCCGGTGGTGGATTGATGTGGCTATGCCTAAGATATGCGAGTACAAGGACGTAACCTTCATGATTATCCATTTCTATGCCTCTTGAGAGAGAATAGAGTTCGACCAAAAAAATGAGAGAGCATTAAGGCTCCATTCGTTTGCCGGAAAATATTCTCCTTTTGGAAAATATTTTTCCGGAAGTCATTTTCCTGAAAAATGTTTTCCTGGAACACAATTTTCTGGTGTTCGGCTAAAATTTGAAAAAGTTTCGAAAAATATTTTCTGGTGTTTGGCGACCGCCGATCCGGCGGCGTCTGGCGACCGACGGCAGCGGCGGCTAGCGACGGTCGCGGCGGTCGATGACAGGCGACGACCGGCGGCGGCAGGCGACCGGTGGGCGATGGAGGTGACCGACGATCAACTTCCTCTCCCACGGAAAACATTTTCCCTCCCATGGACAATTTTGCCTTGACTTTGGGAGAAAATAATTTCTTCTTTGTGAAAAGAGGAAATCATTTTCCTCAAAATAATGAAGGATTTGGGGGTGGAGAAGGAAAATGTTTTCCCACGGAAAATATTTTCCACCCCCGAACACAGGAAAACGCGAAAAATATTTTCCGGAAAAACATTTTCCGGAAATGAACGGAACCTAAAAGAAGGAAGAAAATTAAGGAAATTGGATGTAGGACCCACAAGAAAAGAAATAGGAAATCAATATAAAAAAAAAGGATAAAGGGATGCTAAAAAGTGAAAGCCACAAAATGCAATATTATTAGAATATTGTATTAAAGAGTGTTTTAGTCGTAGAAGGAGTGGAAAAAAGGTGACTCTAATAAAAATTGTGAAGTGACAACCTCTTTTTTTCCGTTGAACGGCAAATGTTGTTTTAGATTGCTATATACACACTAATTCACCCTACTTTATCAATCTTATTAAAAACGAGTTATCCTTGTCAATAAGAAAGGTTTAATGGAATTACTTAATGATGGCCCCAATTTAAGAGCCAAATATAGAATTAGAATCATTCATCAAATCTCGTGAAAAATTTTTTCACGGTACAAAACCAACTTACTCAATCACTAAAAGTTGTTAGGTGGCATTTATGGCTTTCTTTTCCAACATTACGAAAAAGATTCATTCCGTTAGACTTAACATCAAATTTCCGATCCAATTGAAATCAGATCATTCGTCCACGGTAAGACCACCGATATGGAAACCTCGCGGCACTTATGGACGTGATAAAAAAAAATTTCTGATTATTGTACGGTTCGTGGATCATAGGCTCAAAATTAAATCTCTAGACAGGCACACCATTCACAGGAAATAAAAGAAGTATCTTCGGCATTGGAGAGCAGCGCCCTCCCCCGCCCACTATCTTCTTCCGTCCACAAAGTTCCAAATGGAGAACAAAGGTAACATCATAAACCCCATCTCAAAGCCCCCAAGGATAAAAAGCCAAACCGTGTGTGTGTGTGTGTGTATAAGGGGGGGAGGGGCCATCATCATCATCGATATCATCATATGTATCGTATGATGGGAAAGTTGACACATCCCATGATCCTAAGGTTGAATTTGGGGGGGCTCCGATCCAATTAGAGCGAGGGAGAGGACGACCGGTCGACAGACACTCCATGTGGCCCAGAATCTTTCCCAGTTCAAATCACTCGAACTCTCTCTCCCTCTCCCTCGTTCAACAAGTCTCAACCGGAAAATCCAAGACCATGCGGCGACCCTCAGTGGTGAGCCTAGCTCCTATCGGGGTCCACCCTTTAGGGACCATCTGGTCTCCACCCATACTCCGCGGGCCCCGCCACCCTCCCCAACCGGATGTCCTTATCGAATGTCCCGACTCCCATCGTGGCAATTCAAATATGATGCGATCCCGCTTACACGAAACTCGCGAAGAACAGTGACCCGCTCCCGCAATAAACAGGCGATTCGTTCCTCTCTATTCCTTTGCCCTCTATGCGCCCTCCGTTCACGTTGTGCGCGGACCAGCTCGGCGAAACTGCAGTAACCTTACACCATAGAGCCTATGACGATAGTTCTCTGTTTCTTCAGCCCCCACCACCCATCAACTCAATCGCACCCCCGAGCATGATCGCCAATCGGACTGCAACGCCGCTCTCGCCTCATTAGCCAAAAGGGGATCGCCCCACACAAACCCCCCTGCAGTCCCGATCTCTTCCGTTTCTGAAAATGCCCGTCTCCCTTAATCCGAAAAGGCCATCATAAAATAGAGAAGGGCTTTCCATCATGAACTTCGCTTACTCCCTCCTCCCGTGTGGGGTTCCCACCATTAACTCCGAGGGGGCCCCCAGCCCAGCTGAACTCACGAAAGATCCTTCACATGATATACACCGTAATGTGAATACAAAAGAGATGCTGTGGAGCGCTTGCATAACGATCCATATCTGAGCTTGACGACGACCCGCCCTTGTCTGGTCCGACAAGATAAAACGATAAGGCCAAGAGCTCACGTCCCTCTCTCTATCTGTGCGGTGGGGTGGGGTTTACTGTTCCGCCGTTCTCCTCGTCACCGCCAGTGGCGTGGCTTAAAGACGGCGATTTGTCGAAAATGGTACGTTTCGACGCGGGGCCGAACCGCAGGAGAACAAAGGAAAGGGGGGGGGGGTCGAAAACGGGAAAAAGGCCAAAAGAGAGGGGGGCGGGGGTGGGAAAATCAAAAGGGCGGTGGGTTTTATTATTATCCACTGGAGCGGAGGGGGCGCTCGTGGCAGTAAAAGGCTGGGAGGGCCTCGGCAGGGCGGGCCCCACCTGGGCGGTCGATGGCTCCACGCGGCGCCGATCCGTTAGCCCTCCCCGCCCGGGGACGAAGGGAGGGGAAGGGAAGGGACGGCGAAAAGCAGCTCCGACGAGCTTCGGAGGCTTCAAAGACGTTAACATTAAAAATTAATTCAAATGAAAAACAACAAATTACAAAAAGGAAGAGCATAATTTTTTGAGCCGATATTACGAAAAACTCAAAACCGATACACCCGCGATAAATTTTTCATCGGTTAATTTCCGTCAAATTACCTCAAAAATCACAAACCGATTAACCTACAATCAGCACGCCCGTCAACTGCCATGTGTCATTCAACAAATCAATTTAACAGTAAAATTTAACGGAAATTAACACAAGGTAAATTTGTTATAGGTATACTAGGTTGGAATTTTTTTATGATAAAAAAATTAGTTTGAAGTAAATTTATCATAAATATATCAATTTTGAGATTTTATGTGATATTAACCCTCGTTTTATAATAAAACTAATCATATTCCCTTTTCTTTTAAGGGGAAAGAAATGTATGGTTACATTTTCTAAGTGGGTGGGGAGGGGGGGCGGGGTGGGAAAATGTATGTAAATATGAGGGGCCAGCGACGGTTTCGATTTGGGTCGTCGTCGTCGTCTGCATCGCGTGCCGCCTTTCACGTGTCGCGCCTCTCCCTCTCCCTCTCTCGCTCTCGCCCCCCTTTTCCGGTGTTCCTCTTCTGTTTGGCTTTCTTCCTCCCTCCTCCTTTTGGCCGACCTCGCGCTCTCTCGCTCTCTCTCTCTCTCTCTCTCTCTCTCTCTCTCTCTCTGTCTTTTGTTTTATCGTCTTCTTCGTCTCCCTCTTCGCGTTTTCCCTAGGCGGTGGCAAAACGTCTCCTTCGCGTCCCCTCCCTCTCTCTCTCTCTCTGTCTATATATATAAATACGTATCCGCCTCCATTGCCGTCACTCCCCGCGGCCTTCGCAGCTCCTCCCGCGCGACGTGTTGCCGAGTGCGGTGCGGTAGGGCGGCGACTGAGTGACACAGCAAGAGAGCTAGCGAGAGAGAGAGAGAGAGAATGGAGGGAAGGAAGCAAGGCGGATCGCCTCGTCCTTCTGCCGCCTCCGCCGCCTCCTCTTCCTCTTCCTCGTCTTCCCCGCCGCCGCCATCGCCGCCGCCGTCGCTTGCTTCGGAGCTGTTCGGCTCGAAGGAGACGTATCCGCCTTCGTCCTCCGCGGGCATATTCGGCTCCATCTTCGCGCCTCCCTCTAAGGTATGTTGTCATGCCTTTCTCTCTCTCTCTCTTTTTCTTTTTTGGCCCCGTGCCCGCGCGGCGGCGGGCTCTCTCGCTCGCGCCCGCTCGCTCTCTCCGAGACCTGTCGGTTCGCGATACGCGATTGAGTTTTTTCTTCGGGTTTGCGGAATCGGGTTTGGTTTTGGCTCCGGCGCTCGCGTGGGGGCGGATTTGTTGCCGCATTTCGATCGGGATTCTGATAATGATGCTGTGAAGCAGCTCTGTTTTGCTCTGTGCGCTCGAATTCTTTTCGTCCAGATGCTGATCGTTTGCTTCGATCGGGGGGGATAATTGAGGTCTTGTTTCCGTCCCTTGATTGGACGATGCGATGTAGTTTATTCACCCAATTGGAGTTAGGACAGACATTATCGGCGATGGAATTGCTCTTGCGCGCGTCGCGATTTGTCTTGCGAACAGAGCGCTGGACAGATGAAATCGACCTTGGGATGATGCTCCCTGAGTCTGAAACTTGCTGTTGTTTCCCGCCTGGCGGCTCCTTTCACATAATGGTTCCTGTCGCAAGTTATACATGTAGGTTGTCCTTATGTGTTTTGTTTGGCGAACTAGGTTCTTGGGAAGGAATCCGTGCGCTACGAGAGCGAAAGGAAGCAGGATTTCCAGAACGACCTGTGGTGGAGCAAATCCGGAACTCCAGGTTTGTGTGGTCTGCCTTGCTCCCGTGTACGCCCATGTGTCGCCATAGAGTTCTAGTTGAATATGAGATTGAGTCCTTACCTTGTTTAGAGTGTTGCGGCCGGTATAGATATTGTAAGCGTCCCATGATTTATTTATGTCTTCATTCCGCTTCCCATTATTTGTACTCTGGCATTTATTGATCGAATTTGATGGCGGTGTGTCTAAGATCTTTCTCTTTCGTATTCTTGTAACTGTCAATCTGAGTTGTTTGGAGAACATTCCACATCTGCTGTTCATCTTTAGATTTATCTCTCTTTTGTTATGAAGATGAGGTGCTCAAAAGATACAAGAGTTGTACGTTTGATTAATGCTTTCTTAATAATATCCTGCTGGATGTCTGTTACCAAGAGAGTAACTTAATTATTCAATTGACCAGATGATACATCACCTGTCGGCGGAGGAGGTCAGAGCATGCTGAACAGAGATATGGGTACCATTTATCAAGAGCAGAGAGTACAGCCATGCCACCTCAGTTCATCTATATATTATGGTGGCCAAGAGAACTATTGCCACCCTTCAAGTACTCAAGGATCTGGATTAAATCCTGTGGTGAGCACAGAGTAACGCAGCCTTTTGGTTCATTTAGATGCTGTGAGGAGGGTCGATGAACATTGGGTTCGACCAAACTCTAAAGTGAAAGACTAATCTGATTGAAAAGATTGCATATCTCTAGCCAGAGAAGTTTTTTGCATGATGCTTGATTTGGAGATTTTTGTCGCTGGAATCTATTTTCGATTCGCAAGTAGACCTAAGGGATATTTCCAGAGAAATTTCTTCTTTCGAGCATTTCCTTGAATTTATGTGATGCTCGACCCTTGTAGAAGGTTTTCTCTTGCAATTATGAAATAATTGCTGCGTTGTACATGTCGGCAGAAAAAGATGTTTCTGAAATGAGGATAACTATGTATGCATCACTTTAATTTATCTTTAAATTATTAGGAATGTATGTAGGCGCCTTGTTTTGGTCTCAGAGTTTGTTAATAGCTTTTGTCTTATTTTCAGGTCAAGAAAGATGCCGGAGAAGATGACGGAAGTGCTTCTAGGGGAAATTGGTGGCAAGGTATGGCACTGCAGCTGTTCCGCTGTGTATATGTCGATTGCGTTCTGAGATTGTGGTACTTAACTTTTTGTCGTTACTTTAAATTTTGCAGGATCTTTATATTACTGAGAGCTTACTTGTCAGGCGGATCGTCGACATGGTATTCCTTTTTGCACTAGTCTTGCATGCATCTGAGTTGGAAATTCTCTCTGGATTTGTTTAAATAACAGCTTCTAGCTTAAAACTTTTCTGTCCATAATCGGCCCCAGAGGAATTTAGTGCAAGAATTTTGCTCCATCTGTAAGAAATGATAAATAGAGGCAATTCGCTGTTTGTTGAAGTTCCGTCATCAGATGATACGCTAGCAAATTGTGTGAATATGTTTCAAATAGTTGGCACTTTTCAGATATTTTTCCTTACATTTATGTACTTCACGGGCCTTTATTTCTATAATCAGATTTTAGTGACTGCTAGTTTGAAAATGTAGCATTTGCAGTGATTGCTTTAATGCCGTGTGACTGTTGGCCAATAGTATTATACCATACAGTGAACAGATTTGTCATAAAGCTAGTATGAACAGGTTGATATACTGGAATGAAGTGTAACATTTACTTTCTACAGTATTAAAGGACTGCATTACTATAAAAGAACTCCATATTGCAAATTAATCGAGGCAGGTAGGATTCTAGCAACACTAGTGCATTTTCTGTTGTTTATCTTTTGCAATCCTGAATATTCGACTCGTATTGTGATTCGGGATATTTTTTGGCAGGTACATAGCAATACTATATTAGCAGTATAGTCTTACTTGGTTCTCATGGATATGGAGATAATGGTCAGGTTCTTGGTGTTTGTTCAGCCTCTCCATGAAGTGGTCGTCTGATACTACAGTTAGCGACTTCCATATCCCTTTTCTTGAGTATGGATTGCTTTCCTTTACTGTAAAAGATGTTTGGATGGCGACTACTTTCACCACAACCTATTATTGTGGACTGAAGTTGCCTTATAATCTAGTGGGTGTTATGTATAAACTTCCAACGTTTCCTAGCTTAATTTTCTATTCACCAGCTGTAAATGACTGCATTATACTATAGCTTCGTCTCATACTGTGAATATCTATTGCAGTAGACGTTCTGAGAGGATGATTTTCATCTTTACTCGTTTCGTTGTGTATTTGAGAAGCATTTGAATCATGGCGCAATTTCAAATTTAGGTTTATACAGAGAACAAATGCACATGATGGCTAATATTCAGAACGCGAATGCTTCATGACCAGCTGGGCGCATACTTGCTCCATTTTTAAACGCATCCACTTCTTGCATCTCCTTATCATCATCTTATGTTGCTGTTGCTAGAAAATAGTTTGTTTGATCATGGTACCAAATGGCCTTTTAGGCGGGTCTATCTCCTTTACGTTCTCCACATGGGGATGGCCCTATATCTGTCCCCATTCGTGTCTTTCTTGTCTTTTCTAAGACCAAAATGGTGTTTGTCTTTTCAAACTGTTCTCCTTTTTCCTTTTTACTACCGTCTTTTTCCTTCTTATCCTAAGCTTTGGAGCCTCTGAGGTTATTCCCTATCCGAAGCGTGATCCACCGATCAAAAAAGCAAAGTCGCATCCGTGAGTTTGTGGGACAGTTCTTGCTTTTCCAAATTGGTAGTTACCTGTTAAGTTATGGTCGTTAAAGGAGAAAATGAAAGGATTAGAGGGCGGGATGACGACAATGATTCCGGAGCCACATATTGGGGGTCTATCGTTTTGGGTCTTTTTCGTCCTTTACGACTTCTGGGTTTTCCTAATTGATGCTACCTCGAAAATGTGTCGGCCGTGTCCAATGATCTTGTGCCATGTTGACCTGAAGAATCTTTGAAAAATTTGGGTTCTGTGGAGTTGCGTCTCCCTCTAGCAGTTTCTGCTGGGGAGCCATGCGCAGAAAAGTTCCAAAAGAATACCAGCACGGAACGAAAACGATTGGAAGATTCTTGCAGCTGAGAAACCCTCAGATGCGCTGCGATTTATTAAGGTAGATAGGATCATAGATTACAACAAAAGCTCCTGTCCCTTTTATTTGTTTATAAAACGACAGAGCTGAAGCATCGATTACCGAGGAACCATTTGCAACCATATATTCGTGGGCATACGGTCTTCCATCATGGCAAGGTATAAGCTGCATAGGAACGAGAGAAATCAATTTTGGAACGCAGAAGATGGATTATGAAATCAGAAAAATTCCACAAAAAAATCAGAAAATGGAAATAATCAAATTCAGATCAGGAAATCACCGAGCGCCACGGCACAGAGTAATAATCTGTCAATGCAGTCGTTTACATACCTCCGCACTTGTAACCCACTGGACGGTCCGCGATGTTGCAGCGCTTGGGGATTGTGATGGCGATCTCAGGCTTGATACCAGAAACCTTGGCTGTGTTAGAGAGCATCACAGCGCAGAGGCAGCTCGGGCTCTGGCCTATGCTCTTCACCTGGGCACAGCAGCTGTCGGACACAGGGGCTTTCACGTCCTGCGCGGCCGATGCGCAGGGGGCCAGCTTCATGGCCTCGGCGTCGGGAGTCGTTGACTTCCCGCACTCACCCGCAGCGTGAGACCCCTGGGACGCCATGCTCACCATTAGGAGCAATGCGAGTATGCAAATGAACTTCCCCATTGGAGACTCCATTTCTTCAATTTGCCGTCACAACACAACTTTTGAGGAAGAACGATGTTGTAGTGCTCAGGAATTTCCCCACCTGAGAGGGTTTTTATACTGAAATTCTGGGCTTGTGAGGGTGTCTCATTTCATGTAATTCCCCACTTTGTTCTAGTGGAGATAGCACTAGTCTCTGAAAACAGAAATAAAAAAGGACAGCGAGTGCTTACTGCAGCACTTGGGTTTGGTGAAATCGGTATTGGAGGCTTTGGATTGTCCCTTTTCGGACCAATTTAGGTCGTGATCTGCAACATAGCGTCGGCCACTTTCCAGATGTTGCAACACTAACAAGTGTGAAACTAAAGAGGAGCTTAGCTCTACAGACACCTGACAGATTATCTCAATTCCAGAACCAACGCATGCAATTGTCGACTGACCCTTCCTTAATCACTTCCAATGAGGCTAGGAATTAGTGGAAACGTGTGATCAACTTTGAGCCACCTACTACAACTTCAGAAAGAGCACTGCCGATCATTGGCAGATAATATTCATCTCAAAGAACAGGAGAATTTGCACCTTTGTCTACGTTGGTAAGAGTAGAATACTTATCTTTTTTTTTCCTTCTTTTATTGGAAGAACAGAAAGGCTGTTTTCACTGAGATACGCAGGAGCTTATATCGAGTGAAGTAGCCTTTGCTCGAATACGTCGATCTGTGCTCGGCTGTTGCACCTGTACCTGCCCTGGATTAAGTTGGAGAGAGATTTTCATAGTCGAATTGACATATTTGAAAGTAAAAATGATGGAACATAAACCAGTTAAACCAATATGATTCGGGGTACGTTATATGCCATTAGGATTTTATATAGTTTTAGCACCTGTAGTATCATGGTGAAATCCAAGAAAATTGCGGACCATTTGAATCATCTCGGCAGTGTTTGATAGATACCACCGTTACACGTTTAGGTTGAATACCAATAAAGGGTGCCTTTGGTGCCTAATGCCAATACTTGAGTTTCTTTCGGATTCACAAATTTCGCTCACCTCAACTTCAATGATTACCACATTTGACACGACAGGTAATTCCAATCCGAAAAGTTCGTTGAAAGCCAGAATCCATGGGGCTACATGCCAAGGCATCTTGGCCTAAAAAACCACCTTTTTAACATGTTTTTCTCATTTATACGAATCCTACCACTATCAACACATTGTTTTTTCCTTTACTTATGCATTTCAACTTGTTCGTGACTTTATTAGGGTGTCTGAAGATTAGATATGATCACTGAGCTAGCTCGGGCAAGGCCTGGTTAGGCCGGCCTAGCGTATTGCCCAAGCCTGCCCCTATTGGAAAATTCTTAATAGGAATGTTCCACCCAAGCCGGCTCAAAGATGGGCAAGCAAGGGTTTCTCATGCAAGACGTTTGCCCAAACATGATCATTTATCTCTCGGGCGTGGATAAGCTTGAGCGGGCCAAACAGGCCACCCGCCTGTTGATCGCCTATACAATTTTCAACTTTTATGTTTTCTTTTTATCTTTTAAATATGCTTTGTAAATTTTTAAAATAATTTTGACTAGCCCGGACCATTTCGAGTATGAGCATCATAGAAGGGCTGGATCAGCCCAACTAGAAAATAAAAAATAGGCCCAGGAGCCAACCTATCCAGGGACCAAAAATCGGTCCGAGCTAGTACGTCGGACCCGGTTTTCAGTACCAGCTCGGACCCGATCTTCGGGCACTTGGATTTTCTTGCACGCCTCACTACGCGCCAAAGGGAGAATTGGTCGTTCGTTCCTTGGGCTTTCAATATTGCGTACGTCATATGTAATTTTCATGCTTGTGATTAACCGCGTGATAACATTATATCGTGCACCACCAACTATCAGCCACCGGATTACACTGGTCGACAAAAATGTCAATACATTATTCCAGTAATTAAAACCTCGGAAACACGTCATGTTACCAAGTTGGGGTTGGTCGGATCGCACAGACAGAAACAGTAGTCCTGTAAGGAAAAGGAAAGAGTGATGTAAATACTACGGCATCTAAAAAAACAGAGAGAAAAAAAAAGAATCAATCGACAGTCTGATTTTACTCTTATCAAAGGACTACTGCTCTTGGAAAAAGCATAGAGTTCACTCAATTGAGTTTTGAAGTTTCCGAGAAAGACTACCCATTTTCAAACACCATCTAATAGAGCGAATCAGAAAAGTCATTTGAAGTGATCGTTTGAATTTTTCAGGAAGTGCTCCAATCTAGCTTTTTATTTCAAGAATGTGAAAAGCCACTTGTTTTCTTCTACGTTCCGATACGTACACAATAAACATGCCTTCAGTCTTCATAATGTGTCATGTATAAACTCGAAAGGTGAGGTTTACTTCCAATCATATGCATCTCACCATATGATTGGCAAAATTGCAAGAAAGAACGATCGATTGTAGTAATCCCACTTGGACGTTGCCATAAGGGTTTATACTTACTACGGAATGTTTAGTTTGGGCAAAAGGACACCAGAAGTACCACAACTTGTTTATGGAGATCACTTTGATGTCATAACTTTTTTTCGGATCATTTTGGTACCAACTTTTTTGAAAAACGATCATTTTAGTGTTAATGCTGACATGGCTCGTCGGAAATTAGATATGGCGCTGACACGGCTCGTCGGAGAGGTCCACGGCCTGTCGGAGAGGTCCAGTCAGCATTAAAAACAAAAAACGACGCTGTTTAACCCGCTGACGTGTATTTTTTTTAAAAAAATTAAATTATATTTATAAAAAAAAAAAGTTGTAGCAGCGGTGAGGGAGCCCTAGCCGCTGCTGTCGCCAACCCACCACTGCTGGGAAGGGCCGGCGGTGGTGTTCGGCGAGGGTCGGATCCGGCGAGGCGAGACCTCGCCGTTGTGACCCGGGCGACGGTGAGGTCTTGTCTCGCCCAGCAAAGGCGAGGCGAGACCTTACCGTCGCCTGGGTCGTGACGGCGAGATCTCTCCTCGCCCAATGAAGGCGAGGCCGACCTCGCCGTCACGACCCAGACGACGATGGGGTCTCGCCTCGCCCAGCAAAGGCGAGGCCAAACCTCACCGTCGCCTCGGTCGCGATGGCGAGGTCTCGCCTCGTCGGATCCAGCCCTCGCTTGGCGAGGCGAGGGTCGCCAGGCCCTGGCCAGGGGCTGGCAACCCTCGCCGACCACTGCGCCCACCAGTGTCGACCCTTACCGGTGGTGGTGGGTCGGCGGCAGGAGCGGTGAGGGCTCTCTCGCTGCTGCTGCAACCTTTTTTTTGTAAAATTATTATTATTTTTCTAAAAATTTAAAATTTCAAAAAAAAGCCACATAATTTTTACGTGTACAAGTCAAATAATTTTTTTTAATATAAATGCTAGGTCAGCTTTTTAGCTGAAATTTTGGTCGGAGTCACTAAAGTAATCTATTTTCCTCCGACTTGGTACCAAAGTGATCCGAAAAAATATTATGGCATCAAAGTAATCTCCGTACACAAGTTATGGCACTTCTGGCGTCCTTTTGCCATTTAGTTTGAGTCATAATCAATCCCTATCATCCGCAACCCAAAGGTCCGAGGTTTGTGAGTCTATCAACACTCGACATAGCTCATCAAGATTACGGCAGTCGGGAAACCTGTTCACCAGGAGTCTGTTGCAGCTAGGCAATACAATACTCCCATCTCCAAGGTTCACTCTTAATACGAATCGAACTTGTGAAGATACATCGTTCTCTATCCTCTGTCAAACTTTGAACTCAATGTACTTCTGACGTAAGGGAAACGACGAACATGAGTCACAACTCGCAAACGCACAAAGGCGCACACCCGCAAAGCGCAAAGCACTCAATTTTGTCGATATTCAAAGGGTAAGTTGTCTCACAAACGAGAACACTTTTCTTTTCGAAAAATAGAAATGAAGCACACACTCATGGAGTCACGTGCTTTTGTGAATAATGGGGCCTAATCAATAGTGATACCTAACAACGAACTTGGTGACAGTTTGTTAACCCAACAATCATGTATTTTGCTCAGAAAACCTAGTAAGTTGAAGTCAAGGCTTACTTAATAGAATTGTGGTACCGAAAGGACGCAGCGGAGAAACTAACCCTTCCCCACACGTAACCGAGTCCCTGGACTTTTGAGCTCTAATATATACAATGGACTAGTAGCTTACCCTAGGTGGTAAACTTCTATAGGTTTTCAATCCGCCTGAGATTTTTTTTAACAGATCGGTGGCGACTCCAAATTTGATTAGAGAACAAGTAGATTATATATGTAGATCCTAGACCTAGGATTTTGGAAAATTCTAGGAACTTTAAGTGCTTTGAGCCAGAGGCTCTTAGGTTTGCAAACCCCACAAGTGGAGGGTCATGTAATGATAAAATATTATCAACCAAGAGAGTTGCGGTAGTTGAAGGCAAATAGGATAAGGATAGCATAAATGCTATTACATTCATTACGACGCTCAATTAAGTATTATAATTTTTTTATCACCTAAGTGTCATAACTTCTAAATAACGTTTACTTAAGTACTATAACTTTCAATTGAATAATTGAGTATCATAATTTTTTGAAAATATTTACCTAAGTGCCGAAAATCCGACATGGTGCGGTACTTATGGTGAACGTTTTTAAAAAGTTATGACATTCAAGCAATAAATTAAAAAGATATATAGCACTCTAATGATCGGGAAAAAAAATGGGTACGGTACTCAAGTGAAGCCATACAAAAATTTTGACACTTGTGGTATCATTTTTTCTAATGACAAAGTACTCCTATTCGTTGCAAGAGTGATGGGTTTGGTTTGGGAAAAACCATGTAACTTATGACAGCTCTGATCCTAGTGTCATTATCCCTGCAGTGCGGCCTAACGTAAATCGATACACTCATAGCACATTTTACCTCAAATCAATTTTCGTCTCCCAACAAATCCAAACTGGTATATCATGATGCATTTACCATAAAATAATTTTTGTCACACAAAAATAATGCAAATCTACTATCTATTACCATTTCGTCAAATATCCCATTAAGATGCTACGTGTCAAAACATGTGCCAAGCGATTGCCAGATGGATCGGATATGGAGAATGACAAATCCGATGTGAAAAATCCATGTGTGTTGACACATATGCACTTTAACTAACAGTAAAATATGGTCTATGGGTATTGGTTTTAGATTTTGTGAGATGCAAATTGATTTGGGATAAATTTATCATGTGATACGACTTTACGATTTTTGTGAGATGAAAATTTGAAAATTAGTTTGAAATAAATGTGTCATGAGATCCTAGCTTATAATTCTTTGTGAGAAGAAAATTCGTTTTAGGTAAATGAATTACAGGGCATCAGATTAGGAATTTAATGGTATTCATGAGTTAAATGGGTCAATTAAAGTCGAAACCATTTTCAACCCTTTCATATCCAGCCCAACCCATCCATACGACAAGTCTACTACAGGTAGAGGTTCTTGAGGCACTTGTGGAGGACCGCCAGAAAATTAGCGGTTTTCTCGGAAGTGACTTCATATACCAACTCTAAATTGAATGATTATACCTAATCTGGATTAATTGGATGTTCTAGCCCGACCATCTCTGTTTGTAAATTGAATACTTCTCTGGGTCCGAGGTATCCAGATTCAGTTCAGCCAACCTACCACCAACTCCGAAATTTTAAAGCATCGACTTTGACCAAACAACATCGATGTTGATGTGCTGTCTTACGCGCCAAGGAATCTTCTTTCCATGGAACCCTATTAGATGCCAACGAAAAAAACAAGGGACCCTCACATGTTCTTACTTAGCTACTACCCAAGACGAGCAATTCTCAGTGTGCATGGGAGCCGGCGACCGCGTTTGGATAGATGGGTGAAGAATTGAAGCTATTGGGTGCTTGGGGGAGCCCGTTTAGCCGGCGAGTCGAGATAGCTCTTAAGATCAAAGGGGTCGAATATGAGTACTTGGAGGAGGACATTCTCCACAACAAGAGTGCTTTGCTTCTCGAGTACAACCCCGTGCACAAGAAGGTACCCGTGCTCGTCCACAACGGCAAGCCCATCGCGGAGTCTCAGGTGATTCTCGAGTACATCGACGAGACATGGCAGGACAACCCAATCTTGCCACGAGATCCGTACGAGAGAGCGATGGCCCGTTTCTGGGCTAAGTTCTTGGATGAAAAGGTAACCATCTCATCTTAAAGTTGAGCACGATACCTTCTGTAAGCTACTCATTTAGGTTATATTAAAAACTTGGTATTAAAGATAAGATGGACAAGTCAAAGTCATTTATGAGGGTTGAATGTAGGTCGTTGGGCCACGGTCAGGTTTCTAAACAGCCTGAGAACTCCTACATCAACCCATATCACCAAGATCCAGAGCAAATTCACTCAGTAAAATCAAATTAATGAGTTCCAGTTCACAACAAGGGATATGATTTCTGATCAAAACAGCATTAAACCAAGAAAAATTCCTCCTTTTGTTTTTCGGTCTTTGTGATTTATCCTTAATGTAGTGCTTGCCGGCTCTTTGGAAATATTGCTGGAGCTTTGGGGAAGAACAAGAAAAGGCATATGAAGAAGCATTCGGGGTCCTGAAATCACTTGAGGGCGAGCTCGAGGACAAGAAGTTCTTCGGAGGCAACAACCTCGGGTTCGTGGACATCGCCGCAAACTTCGTGGGATTCTGGATCGGAGTTGTCCAAGAAGCAGGCGGGTTCAAGATCCTAACCCCTGATAGGTTCCCCCGGCTGTGCAGGTGGGCTGAAGAGTTCCGAAGTTGCCCGGTCATCAAGGAAAATCTCCCTCCGAGAGACAGACTCTATGCCTTGTTCAAGGCCCGCTTCGAGAAGATCAGTGGCTCGAAGGATGCTGAATTAGCCTCGCGTCATTAGTCGAGACGGACTATTTGCATTCGTGTGGACCGTTGGTAGAAAATACTGTTTCTACAGGCACTGTCATTTGTACGGTTGCTTTGTGTGGTTTGGTTATGCACCTAAATAAATCTTAACGATGTTTCATGTCATGCATTTGGATAAAAACTGGTTGATTTAAGTAGTACATCTGTGGAGTTACCTTAAAATTCTGAGCATGCTTACATATTGGCAATGTTGTTGTCGTCTATGTCCTGTTTGTCCATAGAGGTTTTCAATCTTGTGATGATCAATTACTATAAGGAGGTTGGTTCCATTCCTTCATCGACTGAAGTTCGCAAAAAGAAGAGCTCAACTTCTAGCACATAGCATACCTATCTTGACTCGGTCTCACTAATATGACTTACCTCATTGAGTTGTGAGATAACTAACTATATAATATGACAATCCGGAGAAAACTGTATATGAACATTCAAATTTTGGTTAGAAAAATAACATGTTTGAAATATAAAGAAAGAGGCAAGAGAACCAATGATGGCACGAGAGAACATTATGATCCAACAATAACGTGTTTGTAAACAACTTTCTGGCCAAAATTCAAGCAAATCATTTGCATCCTTGAATGAGCAATTGGAGCCAAGAATCAAGCAACTCTTTTCCGTCCTTGAATCAGCAAATCACGTGCAAATCTAGTTCAGCTTCCCTCGATCTGATACTCCCCCTCAAGTTAATATTGGATCCGTGATTTACCGATTGCACCTAACAATATTGGGCTTGTTGGAAAGCTCTTTGTGGTGGATGGTAGATTGGTCTCCCATGAGCATGTCAAAAGCACTAGAGATCGATCTTATAATTAACCCATAAATAAATTTTGACATTCCAGTGTATTAATTGTCACTAAATTTATTGGACAAATGTAAATTTAATTTCTATTCCTTGATCTGATTAGGATGTTTTTTTATTTATTCACTTCATATCATTTTTGCTATACAAAGGAAGAATTAAGGCATTGTAGAATCTTTCATAAATAAAAAAACGCTTCACTTAACTATTGCTACCGAAGTACCTGTTATTTGTTAAGCATATTAAATAACAAAAAACTCATTTTTTAGAACAGTGAATACCTGCATCACCGATAAAGTCACAGCATTAAAAATTGCAGTATTTTTTTAATAAAATATTTAACAGGTTTTCCGGATAACTTGCCGACAAAATCCGTTTGAAAAAGCTTAACTGAATATGTCCCATTAAGGTGTGTTCAGACTTAAAAGATAACGTAAGAGCTAAAAGATGTCTGGGCAAAAAAAAAGGAAAAAAGAAAAGAGAGATAAACTACGAGAGGGAAACCGGGACAAAAAGTCTTGGATACTGCATGAAATGACAAAGGTCACATCACCCAATCCAATTTTGGCGACAATAAGGTAGCGAATGATAACCATTCTGTTCCGGAATGAGTTCCTGAACCAGAAATAGATTTTTCTATTTCTGGTTCCTGGATGAGTTTCTGAGAAAAAAACCCGTTTGATAACGACAAAAAATTTCTATTTCTAGAACAGAAACCCGTTTGATAACAGCACAAAATTTCTATTTCCTGAAACAAAAACCCGTTTGATAAACAACAGAAAATTCTATTTCCAGGAACGGAAATCCATTTTTTTAGAAATGGAATAAAAATAATAATAAAAATCCGAAAAATCTATAAAAATATTTTAAAAAATTCAGAAAATCCAAAAAAATTGAAAAATTCCAGAAAAAATCATCAAAATGTCGAGAAAATAAAAAAAAATTCAGATTTCGGGAAAATAGGAAATTTGTTGAATTTTTAAAAAAAAAATCAAGAAATCAAAAATTTCAAAACTTCATAGAATTGCTTAGAATACCTATGGCCACCTACTTTAAGTGAAATTTAAATTTTTTTAGGTGCCCAAAAAAAATCAAAAATTTCAAAACTTCACAGAATAGTTTAGAATACATGTGGCCATCCATTTTAAATGAAATTAAAATTTTTTGAGGTACCCAAAAAAATAAAAAATAAAAAATTTAAAAAATTCACAAAATGGCTTTTTGAGTAAATTTTAATTTTTTTGAGATGCCCAAAAAAATTTAAAAAAAGTAAAAATTACTAAACCATTCTGTGAAATTTTGATGTTTTAAATTTTTAATTTTTTTCGACACCTAAAAAAATTTAAATTCCACTCAAAGCGGGTGGCCACAAATTGTGAAGTTTTGAAATTAAATTTTACGTTGGATTCGTAACGTTACGTACGCTCGCACACAAATTCCAGTCAAATTAATGCAAATTGCCAAGCACTGGAACGGGTCTTCAGCATTCAACCACCATCGTTCTCGATATTTGCTCTCAATATTTGTGAGTATGCATCGTTCCTCATAATATCGCAAAAGCTTATGGAGAAAAAGTAAACCAAGCACATCACATTACAAGAGCCAATATCCGAGATCCCAAAATACCACGTCACATTACAAGAGCCAACATAAAAAATCCTCAAATACAAAATAATGGAAATATATTAGAAAAGTCGGAAACACATTTTCATGGAATCTCCGCCATATTATTATTTCATAGTCAATAAATACTCCAATATTTTTCCTGCATTTCTTTTGGTTCACTTCCGTGAAAGTAGCGATCCCAAACTCACTGTATCCGAGGGTCAAAATTGCTCGAAGGACCAAAATTGAAGAAAAGGCCAGCAACGCTGTAATCCTAGCTATCTCTCATAAATCCACAACGATTACCCAACAAAATTAACGACTTTTGTACTCTGTTTTCTCTTGGCTTTTACATGACCATCTTTTGAACCAGAAGTATCAGCTACACATGCACTAGACTTGTCTTTCTTAGCGGGTGTTTCGTCCACCATAAAGTCATCATCAAGATCATCTCCGCTAAAGAATTTGGTAACTTGGGGTCTAGGCGCCTCTTCTGTTTCAGCTACTGGAGACAAGACAAAGAGACAGCATCAGAAAAAAACTTCGTACAATGTTATATAAGCAATTTAACTTGTCAACGAGAAGTAACATTTGAGGACATTAAGCAAGGAAGCATTCAGAAGAAAAGGCAGAAATTACAGAACAAGTACCAAAATACTATATCTGTGCCACTCTATCTTTAACCCATGTGAACATTCTATGGTAAGCTTGTGCTGGTCAAACAGAGGATTTTACTTTACAAACAAAGAATCAGATCCACATAAGAATTAAGGATGTCAAACCGAAGTCACTTTAAGATGGCTGAATTGACATCCTGAACTTCAAATATCATGTTAATAGCCAAGCCCCAATTCCAATATGCATTCCAAACGTTAGCCACCAATAAGGCACTAGCCCATCAAGGCAAACTCAGAAGCACCAGACTTGCTGATATAAAGAGAACTCTTGCCAATTATTTCATACAGTATCAGCATTTAGAATGACAAAGAAGTCAGTATGACAATTTTCGGTATCCAAACTGCAATGGGGTAGATTGAATAAGTGAATGAGATCATAGGAGAACTATGATTATCTTAAAACGAGGATCTAGCAATAAGACACCAAGAGGACAGGTCTAACGTTCTTTATGGAGTAATCATTATGAAGATCCGGTGTGATTTATCTACTCATGACAAGAGTAAGTCCATGATCCAGAACCATAAGAATCACAAAATAGCTAAAGTAACAAACCCCTCTTCATCTACCTGCCAGGCCTACATAGATCTTCTCTTTCCTTCCTACACCAAGGTCAGGCTGCTCAGTTCAAGAATAAAGAGAAAATTGTCTGGATACACTGCAGTCATTTTTCTCCATTCTTTCACACTTAAGTAGTCAATCATCTTACCCAACTGTTCTTTACGCATGCTAGAGGAGTTAATGTCCAAAGGTTGTGGAGGCTCAAGATATTAGCAAATTGTTACACTGTTTATTCTCTAATACTTAAGTTTATCTGGTTTATCCTCGGTTCCTAATGCCTGAGGAACATTCCACTGAAAAATAATAAGGGTTGTAGGAAGAATGTGTACTATCGGCTGCAATATTTATCCTCAAAATGCAAATAGACTTTGCCACAGAACAACATAAGAATTAAGAATCCTTCAGGCCAACACGAATTTAAGATATAGAACATGACTCACGTCTACCACCAATTCCGGAACCTCTTTTGCCCTTCTCAGGGCAATCCTTGGCCAAATGTGTCACACCACCACAGATTTTGCAGCAACCACCCTACAGAAGAGAAAGTTAGATATCTCCTATTCATGAGAGTATTGCAATGAGTACAGACAAATATAGACCAAAGCGTGTATCGATTTGTGTAAAAGAAGATTTAGCAAAAACCCAATTTTCTTTTAAGCTCTACTGAAGCCATTTACAATAAACAAAACAATGTACCTTTGGATAAATTCCATGAGCATTTTGAGGGCAGTTTTTGCTCAAGTGACCCTGCTCTTTACAAATAAAGCAGCTGGCAAACTTAGTTCCTCCTGTCACCACATAGGAGAGTAAATGATCGGGGGAAACATCATCATGACGTAAAAGAAAACACCACAGTAGCAGAACAATGGATGGAAGTTAATATGAGCAGACACATTTAAGTAATTCTTCTCTAGATGATAAAAAAAGCCGATCCAGCACATCACCCAAAATTAGGCTTACGTAAGTAAACTCACCAAACACTACTCACAAACTCACCACGAACTGCCCGCAAGAATCAATCTGGGATCAAGAAAAGAGGGAAGCCGAACCACGAGACACGAGGCACCGTACCCCTCGCGAAAAGGGGAATCATCGCCTAACGACACAGAAAAGAGGAACGAGCGCAAGAGGGCCGGGGGGAAATGACGATCGGAAGCTGCAAGAAACCTTGAGCGCGGCGGCTCCGGCGAGCCAGCTCGGATCTCGGCATGAAAAGAGCAGACGAATCGCGCGGGGCGCGAAGATCGCCCCAGGCCTGGGGGAGGCCGAGTGGCCTCGCCCAGGGCCGGCGGTCGAGCTCGCCGTTGCCCAGATCTGGGCGACCGCGAGCTCGACCTCCGGCCACGGCGAGGCCGAAGCTGGCCCCCCGATCACGCCGACTTCCAAATCCAGAAAACAGAGAGATGAGAGGAGATTTGCGCACGATCGGAGCTTACGTGGAGCAGGAGCGAGCAGCCCTGGCTTCCTCTCGGTCGGAGCGAGCGAACGAGCGGCCTGGCTTCCTCTCGACGGCGACAGAGAGAGTAGAGAGAGAGACGGGCAGATCATAGAGCTCGAAGGACCGGCGAGAGAGAGATGTGTCGAAGAAAACGATTTCCTCATGAACGAGTTCTCAATTTTGGTCTAGAAACGAAAAACCTAGTTTTTTCTGATTCTCATTTCTGGTCCAAAAATGAGTTTTGGGACAAAACTTGTCCCGGAAATAGAAAAATTAAATTGCATTAACAAACGGGTTTCTGGTCCAAAACTGATTTCGGGAGCAAAAAACCAGTTCTAGACCGAATGAGAATGGTTTTCATGCACTACCTAAGTCTTGGGTAGTGAAGGAAAGAGATCAACTTCATCGGCTTCCTTCAATCTAATATGTAATTTACTTTATACCACATCACTTATCAGAGTATCGGAAGACTGATGCAGTGTAACAATGGATATCAGGGTAGCATCTTAGAATCCTTGTGGCTCAAGAAAGACCCCATATGATGTTCTTGATGGAAACAAAAAATGAAAGAGTAGTTATAGATAGAGTCAGGTGTGAGATTTTGTAAAATAACTATCAATTATTTTAAAAGCTTAAGCTATTAGATGAAAGTATGGTGTATTAATTAAATATTATAACATTTCCCATCATGCTTAGTTTAGTTTTTTTGTTTGCTAAGCGTGAACATATTTAATTAGAAAGGCAAATGGGGTATGAATAGATTTGAATTCAAAACCTCCAGTTTTGATATCACGTAAGATTTTGTGGAATCACTGTCAATTATCCTAAAAGTTTAAGTTGTTAGATGAATGCGTGGTGTATTAATTAAATGTTCTAACATTAGGCACTGCCTACAATTTCAACGGTTAGTTATTATCAATCCGATAGGAACGGTAGGGAGATTAGTAGTCATGTGGGATGAGAAGGTGTCAATGGGAGCAGAGGATAGTATAGAGGAGCTTGTTGACATCATATGCAGGGATCTTACTAGTGGTACAACAATGCGAATCTCCTTTCTTCATGCCTCAACCAATTTTCAAGAAAGGCTCCATCTATCGCAAAAGCCGAGAGCTATCCATTGTCAATAGCCTCCCACGGTTACCTCGCCGGCATTGGGCGAGGTCGGCCTCGCCATTAAATATGTTCACGCTTAGCAAACAAAATGAATGTGAACCATTAGTAATGTGAACATAACTCGGCTAACATCATGTGGCTTTTCTAAACCAAGTGAATCAGATAAAAAAAATGAGATGACTTAGATGAATAGTTGATAAGATAACAAACATTTGTTGCACGACTGGGGCTCAACATTTTTTAGTGAAAGGGAACTATGATATCTATTTAAAATGTGTCATCTAATGCTACAGACCGACTCTGAGGCAATGATAGTGATGGGAATGTTCAATATATCACGTGCCATGATAGACAAATTAGGATACCATTGTAGATATGTCTTTCAGTAATCAAAAATAGTGAGATCCAAGTAATGCTTTATATCAAGCCTATTCTCTCCCAAATATAAATCTAATTCTGAGTTAATAAATTGTGAGCCAAGGTGTTCTTCACTCTCAAGTAATCAATCTCATCAATATTGTTCTTCGTATTCTCAACAATGTCCTCAATTGAAATAGTATCTTGACTAGTTTAAAATGTATAGTGATCCTCTCTTGAAATAGTGATCCTCAATTAAATATAAATTTGTCATGGAATATCTAACTCTAGAAAGAGAGTAGAAATATCATAGAAAAATGCAATTTTTTGTTTAGCTCTTACCCAATCCTCATGTGATTGACACGAGAGAAAGTTACAACCAAGTAACTTTAAATGAGAAAATGCGTGTTGAAAGACAAGCACACCTTCAAGTATTAGGTATGTAGAGTTATATCTAGTAGTTACATCTTAATATACCTTTTTACTGCTCTTTAAGCATGACTATGATATGTTGGATTTCAAATTTCCCTTCTCTTTTTCATAAAATTTAATCAGATCACTTCTTATTGTATTCCTTGATATGCGCTTCACATTGGAGTTGAGGTAACTAAGCAACTCTGTAATAGCCTCAAATTGCACAAAAGAATATGTGTAATTGTGTATGAATATTGCTCTTGCTAGCATGTCCCTAAACACAGTTAAGTCAAATTGTACCATAGAGAATCGTCAAGATTGGCCTCTAAATTGAGACAAGTACCTAAATAACATAACAAGTTTTTTGTCCCACGGTTAGCCATGTAATTTAGTTCGCACTACTTAGACCTTTTCTTGCCATCATCATCCGTGAGTTTCTTCCAATTCAGAACATACATTCGAAGTGCATCTTTTCGATTATTTATCAAATGGAGTTGTTTTCCTCGTCCTTATAAACTAAGGATGTGACTCTTCTTCTATTGGATTGGCGGTTGAATATTTTTCTTGATTCTCGTTAGATGTTGACATGTTAACTAATTAGTCAGAGAGAACATGAATCAAGTTGTATACACTGAAAGCCAAGATAACATATTGTATTTTTATCATACTCTTGGTGGTGCTGATTCACATCCCAACCCAATTATCAGCCGTTGAACTAAAGATTAGCCATGACCATCGAGAACTGTCAATAACGATATAACATATATTTTCAACAGCACTGGATATCAGAGAGTTCTGATTCATACAAAAAGTAGCAAACGGCATTCACAAACATTTTAATATCCCCACCTAATCATGAGTGGAAGCCGCAACACTAATAATTGAAGAGTACAGTTTTATACTGAGAATCAAGGACGCACCTGTAATGGTCCCAAGCTCTGTGGAGGATGAAGCGAATGCCTTTGGGTCAAGATTTGGTGCGACCTGATACAACACCGAGAGTGAACGAAGAAGGTTGTGCTCGTGTGTGCAAGAACGAGCAAATAGAGAACAGTAGTCTGATAGCACATTTACTTACTTTCTGTAGTCTGATAGCACATTTACTTACTTTCTTTGTATTTAAATGGGCCAAAGACGGGTTCTCTAGAAACCCATCAAGACTCAATCTGGTTGAATTAATTTTTTTAAATCCACTCTCACTTGACTCTTTAAATGTTAGAACAACCCACATACACTAATAAAAATATGAGTCGAGGAATGTTATCCATGACCAATTTTGACACCTCTAAGTGACAGTAGTAAATTATGGGTTCGTGGAAAACTATTGGGACCAAAGCCATATGCGTCCTCCATCAGGAAAGATATCACGGGCACGAGAGAGATGCTTAGCAAGGGGTAGTCTATATCAGGTCGGAGATGGGAGGTCCACTGAGGTTGGAATACATTCATGGCTGCCATTACTAGAGCCTGGACTAAGAGGGTATCTTGGACAGCAACTTGTGCGGTGAAAGCCGATGCAATACTTTTGCTTGTCAAAATAGCGAACCAACTGGACCAGCTAAGTCTTGAACAAGTCATTTTTTAATAGCAGCAATCATAAAAGTTTTTTCAGTTTCTTATAATTCAGTTTGGGTGCGATTTATACAAAATCAGTCCAACCAATCTGCTTATTTTATGGCCAGTATGCCTTCGAACCACCAACTCCAAAATTTTGGCATTTACTTTCACCGGACAACATCGATGTTGATGCGCTGTCTGACCCGCTGAGGATTCTTCTATAAAATTGAACCCTACAGGAAGCCAAAGAAAAGCAAGTGACTCACACAAGTTCTTAGTACTTACTTAGCCAAGGCACAAGAAGAGTTTTCTCAGTGTGTGAGAGAGTGGCTGGATAGATGGGTGAAGAATTGAAGCTATTGGGTATGTGGGGGAGCCTGATGCAAAATCTATTAGTGAAGCGTTTCTAGACCGGTTGAATAGGCAGAAGTCCAAACGGAAGGCGAAACGGTGATGTGACTAGAACCGGCAGACCCGATTGACGACATCGGATTGGGCTCAAATTCGATTGTTTTAAGCAAAACGGCGTTATGAACAAAACTCACGGCCTTTGGCCGTGATTAACGATGGATTTTAGCAATTCGGGATTGTTTACATGGGTTTTTCTATTTTTTAATAATTTTTTATGAGTTTTAATTTTAAGGGCAGTTTTGTAATTTTGATGTTTTATGTTTTCTAATCCTAATAGGGTTTGGTTTAGGGATATATAAGCTTATTTTAGGGTTTTTTTTTCAAGAACAGAACATTATCATCAATATTGAATTTCGAGATTTCTTTCTCTAAGCAAGGTTTTGCTTGAATTATTCGCTAAACGTTGCGTCAGGTGGTATCAAAGCCTATGGCAACTGGCAGTGGTCTTCGTGATGATGCTCAGGAGACTGGAGCCCCAACCCCTGGGGACGACGTGCTGCAACGTTTAGAGCAACGTTTAATGGAATGCTTGGATCAATGACTCGATCAAAGTCTTCGTTGTTTTGAAGAATGATTTGATGAGTTAATAGATCGGTTCGAAGGTCTCGGCATTGATGTGAACCGGAATTTGTGGAACGACAGAAGGCCAGGTGCAGATCTTGTTCTCGGTAATCCTATTGATAGGCCTGTTCCTGTCTGCAGGTTGAACAATCCTCTATTTTCAGAGAGTTCAAAGGAAGAAGAAAATGATTATTTTGATACAGAACGTGCTAATTATGGCGACACACATCATCATAGAGGATTTCAAAGAGGATATGATCGGAGAGATGGAAGACGACGTTACGACGATTGTGAAGGTTGACTTTAAATTGAAAGTCGATATTTTTTATTTTAATGGAAGTTTGGGCATAAAATAATTTCTGGATTGGATTGCTGATATAGATAGATTTTTCGATTATATAGAGACCCCTAGTGAGAAAATGGTGCGATTAGTAGCCTGTAAATTAAAGGGGAGTGTGTTTACATGGTGAGAGAGATTGCAGAATAAGAGGGAGCGAGAAGAGAAAGATAGAGTTCGAACTTGGACTACAATGAGGAGGCTGTTGAAGCAGAAATTCCTTCCACCCAACTATGAACAGATTATGTTCCAGCAGTACCAACATTACTAGTAGGACTATCACACTGTGCATGAGTATACAGCTAAATTTATGAGATTGGCGGAGCTAAATAATTTATCAGAGACTGAGAGACAACATGTGGCCCGATATCTCGATGGCTTGAAATCCTTCATTGGAGATAAAATTAGAGTGCAGTTTCTGCGAAATTTAATTGAAGCCAAGAATATGGCAATGAAGGTAGAATTGATGCAGTAAGACAGGGGAAGAAGAGGCTACGAAAATTATCGAGGAAGCAGTTCGAGCAGTTCGGTAGAGAAGAGCAATTTCAATAATCGCTTTAATACAGAGTGAAATCAGGAAGATAATGCGGTAGAAAAGCGCCCTATGAACGAGTTGAGGGATAAGGGAACGCAAGCACAAAAAACTGCGAACCCTAACCCTTATGCTAAACCAGTCGCGATAAAGTGTTACAGGTGTAATAAGCCTGTGCACCGATCTAATGAATGCCCTCAGAGAAAGACCGTAAACGTAGCAGCGAGAGAAGAGGAGAAGGATGGATATTGCTGTGTGCCGGATGGTGAGGACGATGCTTTTGAAGACGAAGAAAAGAAGCAAGTAAACTATGTGGTGCGCAGAATGATGTTGGCCCCAAAATAGGAAGATGATTCACAGCACCATCAGTTATTCCAAACCAGGTGCACCATTCTGGAAAAGATCTTTGCTGTGGTTATTGATAGTAAAAGTATTGAGAATATCATTGGGAAGGAGGCAATGAAGAAGCTAGGAATACTCATGGAGAAGCATCATAATCCTTATACGTTAGGATGGATTAAATCTGGAGGAGAAAATATTCAGGTGACTAAACGATGCAAAATTCCATTCTCCATTGGAAAATATCATGATGAGCTGTATTGTGATGTAATAGATATGGATGTATGTCATGTGTTATTTGAGAGGCCGTGGCAATTTGATGTAGATGCTTAGCATTCGGAAAGGAGCAACTAGTATAACCTCGTGAAAGATGAAGTGAAGTATACGTTGCTGCTACTAAAGAACAAAGGAAAACAATTTGCTGAAAATAATTTCCTCGCCCTTACGAGGAAATTTAAAACTGAGGTTAAGGAGACCCAACAGATTAACGTGCTGGTCGTGAAACAAGCAATCGAGACTGAAGCTGAATTACAAGTGGAGGAGCAGCCTAAAGCAGTCAGGCCTTTATTGAAGGAATTTAGCGAATTGATCCCTGAAGAGATTCTAGATGGGTTGCTGCCTATGCGCAATATTCAGCACCATATAGACTTAATTCTTAATGTTAGTCTGTCTAATTTACCGCACTACAGGATGAGTCCTAAAGAAAGCGAGATTTTAAAAGAGAAGGCGGAGGAGTATTTATAAAAGGGGCACATTCAGAATAGTATGAGCCCGTGTGCTGTTCCGACCTTGTTAACTCCTAAGAAAAATGAGAGTCGGCGGATGTGTGTAGATAGCAGGGCCATTAATAAGATAACTATGAGTTGCAAGTTTTCAATTCCGAAATTGGATGACATGCTAGATAGGTTGCACGGTGCTAAGTGGTTTTCGAAGCTAGATTTGAAGAATGGATACCATCAAATTCGAATTCGGTCCGGAGATGAGTAGAAGACAACTTTCAAAATAAAGGAGGGGTTGTACGAATGGTTGGTGATGCTTTTTAGACTTTCCAATGCTCCAAGCACTTTCATGAGGCTTATGAATTAGCTTCTGAAATCTTTTATTGGCAAATTTGTTGTAGTTTATTTTGATGATATCCTGATTTATAGTAAGATTGAGGAGAATCATCTGATACACTTAAGGGAGGTATTGATAGCTTTGTAGATCTTTACCCAAAAAAACAGCTTTGTAGATTAATAAGTTATATATTAATCTTAAGAAGTGCAGTTTTTTAACTAATAAGCTGTTATTCCTAGGGTTTATTATTACTGCTAAAGGAATAGAGGTAGATGAGGCGAAGGTAAGAGCAATCAGAGAGTGACCGACACCTAAAACAGTTTCTGATGTTAGGAGTTTTCATGAGTTGGCTACTTTCTATCAGCGATTTATTAAGAATTTCGGTACTATCGCAGCCCCGATTACTGAATATATGAAGAAAGGCAAATTTCTATGGGGAGAGGAAGCAGAGAATAGTTTTGCTATTCTGAAGGAAAAGTTATGTACCGCACATGTTCTTACCTTACCTGATTTTGATAAAAAATTTTAAGTAGACTGTGATGCTAATGGAGTTGGTATAGGAGCTATTTTATCTTAAGAGCGCAGACCAATTTGCTATTTCAATGAGAAGCTTAGCGATGCGAGACAGAAGTAAAGCACTTATGACACAAAATTTTATTCTGTCGTAAGGGCTTTGAAGACCTGAGAATATTATCAGATTGGGAAAGAAATCGTCCTTTATTCTGATCATGAAGTTTTGAAGTATCTAAATAGTCAGAAGAGGATTAGCAAAGATATGCATGCGTGATGATGTCAATTTTTGCAAAAATTTCCTTTCATATTACAACACAAGTCAGGTGTGCATAATGTCGTAGCAGATGTATTGAGTAGGAGAGCTGGCTTGTTGATTACATTAAGCCAAGACATCTTGGGGTTTGAGTAGTTGAAAGATTGTTATGTAGATGATGATGACTTTGGGCAAATTTGGAAGTCATGTGCTGCTGGTCAACCTGTGCAAGAATTTTATGTACATAATGGTTATTTGATGCGTAGCAACTAGCTTTGCCTTCTTCGAACATCATTACGAGAGGAGGTAATTCGCGATTTACATGATGGTGGATTAGCTGCGCACCTAAGTCGCGATAAAACTATTGCTACAGTCCGAGAGCGATTTTACTGGCCCCAATTGCGTAGAGATGTCAGCAGGTACGTACAAAAGTGTTATGTTTGCCAGACTGCTAAGGAGAAATCTAATAATACAAGTTTATATATGTCATTACCTGATCTTGACAATATATGGGAAGATCTGTCCATGGATTTTGTACTTGGTTTACCAAGGACACAAAGAGGCGTGGATTCTATTTTCATTGTGGTTGACAGATTTTCCAAGATGGCGCACTTCATTCCTTGTAGGAAACTTCTAATGCAGTAAGTGTGGCCAGATTATTCTTTAAGGAAATAGTCTGTTTGCATGGTATGCTCAAATCTATTACCTCAGATAGGGATAGCAAATTTCTAGGGCATTTTTGGCAGACTTTATGGAAACTGTTTGATTCATATTTGAATTTCAGTAGCACAGCTCACCCGCAGACTAATGGGCAAACAGAGGTGGTTAATAGAACTTTGGGAAATTTGATTTGAAGCATTTGTGAAGATAAGCCAAAGCAATGGGATGTTGCTTTATCACTAGCAGAGTTTGTTTATAGTAATGCAGTTCATAGTTCTATTGGCAGGTCGCCTTTTTCTGTTGTTTATACAAAGGCGCCTCAGCATACTCTGGATTTGGTACAGTTGCCTAAACAAGCGGATAAAAGTATAGCATCGGATCATATCGTTAAACAGATTATGGAAGTACATCATGAAGTCAAACAGAAGCTGGAGGAAGTTAATCAGAAGTATAAAGCTGTAGCAGATAAACACAGGCGGAAGCAGGTGTTTGCGATAGGTGATCAGGTCATGGTTTTTCTTCATAAAGAGCGATTACCAGTTGGATCTTATAGCAAATTGCAGCAAAAGAAGTATGAGTTTTACACTGTCAGCAAGAAGATCAACGATAATGCTTATATTATAGACCTTCCACATGGTATGGGCATATCTAACATTTTCAATGTTGCTAATTTATCACCGTTTCATGAGTCCATAGAGTCGTTATATCCAGATCATGATTTTAACTCGAGGACGAATTCTTTTCAAGTGGAGGAGAATGATGCAGAATCTATTGGTGAAGCATTTCTAGACCGGTTGGACAGGCAGAAGTCCAAACGGAAGGCGAAACGGTGATGTGATTAGAACCGGCGGACCCGGTTGACAACATCGGATTGGGCTCAAATTCGGTCGTTTTAAGCGAAACAGCGTTCTAAACAAAACACGCTGCCTTTGGCTGTGACTAACGATGGATTTTAGCGATTCGGGATCGTTTACATGGATTTTTTATTTTTTAATAATTTTTTATGGGTTTTAATTTTAAAGGTAGTTTTGTAATTTTGATGTTTTATGTTTTCTAATCCTAGTAGGATTTGGTTTAGGGATATATATGCTTATTTTAGGGTTCTTTTTCAAGAACAAAACATTATCATCAATATTGAATTTCGATATTTCTTTCTCTAAGTAAGGTTTTGCTTAAATTATTCGCTGAACTCTGCGTCAGAGCCTGTTTAGCTGGCGAGTCGAGATGGCTCTGAAGATCAAAGGGGTTGAATATGAGTACTCGGAGCAGGAAATATTCCACAATAAGAGCGCTTCGCTTCTCATGTACAACCCAGTGCATAAGAAGGTACCCGTGCTCATCCACAATGGCAAACCCATCGCCGAATCTCAGGTGATTCT
Organism: Syzygium jambos; assembly: GCA_031216235.1. Lineage (NCBI taxonomy): Eukaryota > Viridiplantae > Streptophyta > Magnoliopsida > Myrtales > Myrtaceae > Syzygium > Syzygium jambos. Next base: position 28,633,534 of record CM062230.1, read on the forward strand.
CGAGTACATTGACGATACATGGAAGGACCACCCCATCTTGCCACAAGATCCGTACGAGAGAGCGATGGCTCGTTTCTGGGCTAAGTTCTTGGATGAAAAGGTAATCATCTCATCTTAAAATTGAGGTTGATGCTCTCTGTAACGTCCTCATTTAGGGTGGAAGATAATATTAGTTCATCATCTGTGAAAGTAATGAAACCGGCCAGGTATTATGGTAAGGTAGTTGCGGGATAAACAGGGTTGGCTTTGACTAGTGTGGAAGACATTGCAAAGTGCGAGATTCGAAACTGTGAAGTATGTATTTGCCAGGTATATATCTGGGTTTTGAAAGACTAAGCATTCGAAAGTCAACAGGTATCGTCAAGAACCATTTCTGTAATTAAGTCCTTCATACGTCTGAGGAACACCGAACGTACACTAAATCTTGGGGAAAAGTGCCAAAAAAGTCCTAAACCTTTTGCATTAGTGCCAATTTAGTCCTAAACCTTTTTTGGTGCCAATTCAGTCCTAAACCTTTTGCATTGGTGCCAATTTAGTCCTAAACCTTTTTTTGGTGCCAATTTAGTCCTAAACCTTTTAAATTGGTGTCAATTCAGTCCTAAACCTTTTGTTTTTGTGCCAATTTAGTCCTTCCGGTCAATTTTGACCGGAATTTGCTGACGTGGACGCCTGCCGGCCGGCGGCCGGTCACCGGCGCTGACGTGACGTTGACGTGGACATATTAAATAATATTTTAATAAATTTTGAATTTTTCTGTTTTTTTTCCTTTTTTTCTTTTTTTTCCACTTTTTTTTGTTTTTTTTTCTTTCTCCTCCTCTGGCCGGTCGCCGGTCCGGCGACCGGCCAGAGGCCAGTGGCCGGCGAGGTCGAGCTCGCCGGCCACTGGCGAGGGCAGGCTCGCCCTCGCCGGCCACCGGCGAGGGCGGCCTCGCCCGACCATGGCGAGGCTCGCCCTCGCCGGCCACCGGCGAGGGTGGCCTCGCCCGGCGAGGGCGAGCCTCGCCCGGCGAGGGCGGGCCTCGCCCGGCGAGGGCGAGCCTCGCCGTGGTCGGGCGAGGCTCGACCTCGCCAGATCCGGCGAGGTCAGGCCTCGCCCGACCATGGCGCCCTCGCCTGAGGCCCGACCTCGCCGGATCTGGCGAGGTCGAGCCTCGCCATGGTCGGGCGAGGCCCGACCTCGCCGGATCTGGCGAGGTCGAGCCTCGCCATGGTCGGGCGAGCCTCCCCTCGCCAGTGGCCGGCGAGCTCGACCTCGCCGGCCACTGGCCTCTGGCCGGTCGCCGGACCGGCGACCGGCCAGAGGAGGAGAAAGAAAAAAAACAAAAAAAAGTGGAAAAAAAAGAAAAAAAGGAAAAAAAAACAGAAAAATTCAAAATTTATTAAAATATTATTTAATATGTCCACGTCAACGCCACGTCAGCGCCGGTGACCGGCCGCCGACCGGCAGGCGTCCACGTCAGCAAATTCCGGTCAAAATTGACCGGAAGGACTAAATTGGCACAAAAACAAAAGGTTTAGGACTGAATTGGCACCAATTTAAAAGGTTTAGGACTAAATTGACACCAAAAAAAGGTTTAGGACTAAATTGGCACCAATGCAAAAGGTTTAGGACTGAATTGGCACCAAAAAAAGGTTTAGGACTAAATTTTGCACTAATGCAAAAGGCATCTCGCAGTTTCAAATTATAATATCGCAATGAATATTGATTGAGGCATCAAGCGTGCACTGAACGAATCTATCTATGATTTTTTTTTTATGTTTTAAGTAGTGATTGTCTTGAAGTATTCTCATATATCTAGTCTTCAAATACGAAAGAATATGCATTTTCTAAACATCATGAATATACTTCACAAAATGAATATTCATACCGGAAGTCATAGACCATTCATGGTAAAAAGGTAACAAAGTCATAATCATTTTGATTAATGCAATGGTCCTAATCTTATCGAGAAGAGACGATGTAACGCCAAGTCCTCCAAGCTATGGCTTTCGTGACTTCTTTGACAAGACAATCTTGAAAGGGCCGTATCATATTATCATATGATCTGAGATTATATTGCACAAAAGAGAGAAAACCAAGGATTTGTTACATTTTATGTACGAAAAATATTTAGGATTTGAATTTTCAGTGTAGTCTTCCTCTCGATGATGATAATTTTAGACTTTGATCACCACAAAAGTATGAATTTTTTAGTTACAATATGTGATAACAATTTCTCTTGCTACATTAGTTCATGACCACAAGATCATTTGATCAAGAAAATTATGTTCTTTCCACCATAAATAGTGCGTGCCAGCTCTCTGGAAGGCCTGCATGAGCGTAGGGCCCGAGAGGTTAAAGACACGGGAGGAAGCATGTGAGCTCTTGAGCACTCCCGAAGGCGAGCTCAAGGGCAAGAAGTTCTTCGGAGGCGAGAACATCGGGTTCGTCGACATCGTGGCCGACGTGCTCGGGTACTGGGTCGGAGTCCTCCAGGAAGCGGTCGGGGTCGACGTCTTGACCGAGGACAAGTTCCCCGTGCTGTGCAGGTGGGCCGAAGACTTTCGGAATTGCCCGGTCGTCAAGGAGAATCTGCCTCCAAGGGACAAGCTCTTGGCCTTCTTCATAACTCAATCCGAGATGTTAAACAGCCTTCAGCAAAAGTGAAGTGCGAGTCTGGGGTCGTCCTTGGGTCGTAGTGTGATTGGGTTCTTGTGTTCGAGTCAGGGCTTTTTAGTAGTAATAAAGCTGATCCAAGTGGGGTTTTAGGGGTCTTGCATCTTGATGTGGTGGCCCGTGATAATCATGGTTTACTTAACCATCAATTTGCCGTAATTTGCGGGTGTTCTACGTGCTATATATTTCCTTTTTTAATTGAATAAAGGAAGTTCAAAATGCCTTTTTTCTTCATGGGCATGACGAATATATCGATCAACCAGTCTGATAAGCTCTTACCGTCTTTGACCCGGTGTATGGGATTTGTTACTCGGTATATATTCGCATTTTGGGGTCCATTTTCCTAAGTTAATTCTATTTCGAGAGTTGACGAAAAGCTAATGCTATTTGTCGTACTTCTAGTCCCCATAAATTTTCATAATCGCAATGCCGTGGTGGTCTCTGCTTCCGTCAAAGAATTGATCCAAGAAACTTCGAATTCTCGTCGTTAGATTTAACGGATGTCAAAAGGAAATTAGCAACGAGGATGCACCATCGCCCAAGTCCACCTCCATCGGCCTCGAAGCCCTAAACAGCTTCGTCGCCACACTCTCCTCACCTCCCCCCCTCAACACCTCCGCCTCCTCCCTGGACCTTTCCGCCACCATTGCCCCGCCTTCGCCAGCAGGTCTGCCGACTTATACCCCTCCCCATCTGGCCCTCCAGGATCTCGAGGAAGTCCGCCACAGTGTCACCCTCTGGCTTCAACCGTGTCGATTTCTCATCGTCAGAAAATTTAAGAAATTTTGGGATTAGGGTTTAGTTTAGAGATTTTGGAAATTGGGGTTTAATTAGGGATATTTGGATATTGAGTTCAAACAATTTTGGACAAAAATGCCCCTTTCCATGGCACGAATAATGGCGTGACATGCACATTGTTGTCCGGCGAAGATTTGTGCCGCCGATGTAATGGGGTCAATTGAGACAAAGTCACCAACTTCAGGGGCTAATTTGAAGACACCATTCCAAGGGTACTTCGGAAAAAGTCCCACTTCAAGGGCTCTTTGTATGGAATGACATATTCTACCCCAATTATATGAAACTCGTTTTTTAACCTGACAATATCATTAAACATGCAAAATTACACGAAAATATAATAATCTATGATCAATGACAATATGGAATAATCTAAAGTACGATATAATTTTATAAATAGCAGTAATGATGCACATGCAATGTGTATCCCTCTGGTCCATCACCTTTGTTCTGGGCCGGCACCAGTGTTCCGCATTTGGGTACTATGGACCAGTGTTCGAGCACCCGGGTCCTAGGGTCTGGTCGTTGGGGACCCAAGCCGACGACCCAGCCCGAGACGCTGGGGTCCTAGGTCTAAGCGTCGGGAATGTTGGTCTGAGCATTGGGTCCTCGAGTCTGTCAATTAGGTATTGGGGTCTAATCATCCGAGATAGTCTTGTAGCAGCGAAGGTCAAGCCGTATTCTGAAAATTGATTTTCAGTAATTTGAAAAAGGAAGTTGTTTTTGTGATTTTAAGTATAGATTTTCTGCTGATTAGAAAATTTCTTTTCAGTTTTCTCTTCTTCTTTTTTCCACGCGATCCAAACATCAAAAAATAAGGAAAAAAAAATTCCAATACTTGAAAGTTTACGAAACAAAGGAAGCCCCAAAGTAAAAGTCACCATTCAAATCTAAGCTCCCACCTGCCTGCCGGTCCAAGTGGAGCACCACTAGAAAATTAGGAGTTCAAGTCCAAATTGGATTACACCATCATATGATAAACTTTGTCACTTTCTTGCAATTCTGTCCACGCTGAACAGTGTATTAGACTATTTCCACCTCTGAATTAAATATTTCTCATGGTGTGCTGTAGATCAAAATTGACTTCAGCCAATCTGCTCAATTCTTGGCCAGCAAGTCTCGAGCCACCAACTCCAGAATTTTGTGTCATTGACTTTTACCAAACGACATTGGTTTTGATGCGCTCTCTTGCACGCTAAGAAAACCTCTCTAAGCGTATCTTTGTTGAGTGAAATTTTTTAACGTAAATTAGTTTTTTGAATTTTTCACGTATTTGATTTGCTAAAAATGATCACCCAACCGAAAAACATTAACAATCCAAGAAAATATGCATACTTAAGATTAAGAAAATGAATTTTCTAATGTGAAAAGGAGAAGATATTTTCCTAAAAAAAATTTTCCGGAAAATATTTTTCTTTATTGGGAGATTTTCCCAAAACAAACATGCCCTAATATTCGACCCTATAAGAAGCCAACCAAAACATGTGACTCTCCCAAGTTCTTACGCAGCTACTACACAAGAAGAGGGTTTCTGATCTAGCAAAAAAAAAAGAGTGTTTCTCAGTGTGTGGGAGAGTGCACGACTGTGTTTAGATAGATGGGTGAAGAATTGAAGCTTTTGGGTGTGCGAAGGAGCCCATATAGCTGGCGAGTCGAGGTAGCTCTGAAGATCAAAGGGGTCGAATATGAGTTCTTGGAGGAGGAGGACGTACTCCACAACAAGAGCGCTTTGCTTCTCAAGTACAACCCCGTGCACAAGAAGATACCCGTGCTCGTCCACAACGGCAAGCCCATCGCGGAGTCTCAGGTGATTCTCGAGTACATGGACGAGACATGGAAGAACAACCCGATCTTGCCGCGAGATCCGTACGAGAGAGCGATGGCCCGTTTCTGGGCTAAGTTCTTGGATGAAAAGGTAACCATCTCATCTTTAAGTTGAGCGTGATACTTTCTGTAAGCTACTCATTTAGGTTGAATTAACACCTAATTATGCAAAAGTTGAAGTGGACACGAGAGGATTGATGTGCCGATCAGAGTAACAAGTCCTCTGTGTTACAAAGAAATGAAAGAGCTTTGTGACTATGAGTGACATGAAGACCGGAAATATTAGTTCATCATCCGTGATAGCAATGAAACCGGCCGGATATTATGGTAACGTAGCTGCGGCGTCTCGTATGTTCAATCTATAAGACCGTAATTGATACACATGAGCGACTGACTAAGTCTATGATTCTTTTTTATGTATGGATTAGTGAATGCCTTAATAGTGACCTCATATATCTAGTCTCAAAAGGAAAAACAATATGCATTTTCTTACCACCATAAATATAAGCGATACAGCAGGCACTGACGTTGACAATTTTTTTTAAAAAAAATTGAATTATGCTTTCTTTTATTTCTTACTATAATTTTGGTCGACAAGGGTTGCACTAGATGAACTGGCCGCTGGCCAAGATTGCCTCGCCAGCGGCCGGCGGGGCCACGAAGGCCCTCGACAGATCTGGGCAAAGCCCTTGCCAATCGCAAAGGCCTCACCCAGTCTAGGTGAGGGCGCGAAGGCCCTTGCCCAAATCTAGCGAGGGCTTGCTAGCCCACACCCAGTGGCTGACGATCTTCACCAACTAAAATGAAAGGAAAATTAGAAAAAAAAATTAATAAAAATTGTTTATATTGACGTCGGCCGTGCCACGTAGGATGATTGGCGTCATGTTAGTAATTTCCAATTAAAATTAGATAGTGTACTCAATTGAAAAAATATGAACAGGTTTAAGATTAAATTGGTACAATTTAAAGTTTTAAAATTAAATTGACACAATTGAAAAGTTTATGATTAAATTTGCACCAATACAACAGATTTAGGATTTTTTTTGTACTTTCCCCAAAATATATTGGACTTGAATTTCCGATATGATCTTCCTTACAATAATAATAGTTTTAGAATTTGATCACCACCAGGGTATAACTTTGTGAGTTACAATTGGTGACCAGAACGCCTTTAGCTAGATCTAGTTCATGATCACGAGATCATTTGACCAAAAACAATTTCGCTCTTTCTACCTTGAACAGTGTCTCCCAGCTCTCTGGAAATCCTGCATGAGCGTAGGGCCCGAGAGGGAAAAGGCACATGAGGAAGCACGTGAGCTCTTGAGCACTCTCGAAGGCGAGCTCAAGGGCAAGAAGTTCTTCGGAGGCGAGACCGTCGGGTTCGTCGACATCGTGGCCGACTTCGTAGGGTATTGGGTCGGAGCCATCCAAGAAGCGGTCGGGGTCGACGTCCTGACCGAGGACGAGTTCCCCGTGCTGTGCAAGTGGGCCGAAGAGTTTCAGAACTGCCCGGTCATCAAGGAGACTCTGCCTCCAAGGGACAACCTCGTGGCCTTCTTCAGGGCTCACCACGAGAAGATAACTAGCTTTTACAAAAATAAAGTGTGAGGTTTTGGGTCATCCTTGGGTCGTAGCTTTTTATTGGGTTCCTGTGTTTGTGTTCTGGCTTTTTGGTCGTAATAAAGCTGATTCTAGTGGTATGTTAGGACTCTATGGCATCTTGATGGTGATGGTCAGTAATAACGAAAAAGTCACGGTATAATTAAGCATCGTTTTGCTGTGATTTTGTGGTGTTCCACGTGCTATATGCAAGTCCTTCTTATGGAATAAATGAAAATCCAAATGCCTTTTTCCTTCTTGTGCAATGTGCATGATGAATGGCAAGTCTGACAAGCTCTTGCCAACTGTCTTAGACAGATTACTTAGAGTTTAGACATTCTGGGCATGGGGTTCGTTAGTCGACATATGTCTTGAGAGGTCCATTTCGAGAGTTAACGAAAAGCTAATGGATTTTGAGACTGACCAACTGAATTACTATTGCTGTTCAGATTATCTCATGCACTTCAAAACTAGACATATGAAACTTATGTCTGCCATTGTCCCTTATTAGAATTAATGGAACTTGCTGAAATAAACATAAATACGAAAAAACTAAAATTGGATGAAGAAAATTATACCGGCGGATCTCATACAAACACAACATTCACTTATGCTTTGCGCAGTTGTTCTCATCCACATTTCGCCCTCTTCAACAGCGTTTGGGGTAACTTAAATCACAAAACTTCGTACAAAGAGACGAGCAGCATTGTAATCTTACTACTAACATGTGTGGAGAATCTTGTTGTTTTTGTTTGAGGCACAGTGAATGACAAACCCTTCATCCTCTATTTTTCACGTGATCTTGATTGGAAGCTTGAGAAAGCAAATGACATTATTCTTTTTTCTTGATGGTGGGTTCAATCAGATTTCGCCCGACTAATGCTCGAGGATCCATGAACACCCTGCTAGTTAAGACCCAGTTAAGTCATTGGTTTCGCTTGGACAGATTGCCCACAATAAATTGATAGAACTCCTCAGACGGAGGGGATCGAACTCGTGACGTGTAGTCGCATGCTCAATCCCATCCAACCGAGCCAACTCCTCGGGGTTAAGATGATGACACTATTGTTCATATTGAATGACAAGTTTTTTCACGATTATACAGAACTGTTCAGGGAAAATTACATAGTAATATAATAATTTATGATTCATCATAAAATAGAATAATTTAAAGCACACTATAACATATATCAAAACTATAAATATTTTGTTATTAGTAGTAACTATGCAAATACAATGTGTAACCCTTTGTTACGGGATCAACACCAGTGTTTTGTGTTCGGGCACCGGGGACCAATGTTCGAGCACCCAGGTCCTATGGTCAAGTCACTAGAGACCCAACTCAAGCCACCGAGTTCTCAAGTCCAAGCGCTAAGAATGTGGGTCTGAAAGCCAGGTTCTCGAGATTTTCTGTCAAGTACCTGAATCTGATTATTTGAGATGATCTTGTTGTGGTGAAAATCAAGCGGTATACTGCAAATTGATTTTAAATTTTTAATAGGAAATTATTCTCCTAATTTTAAATTAGGTTTTCCTTTACTATCCGTTTCCTTTTTCCACATCCAAACATCAAAAAATATGGAAAAAATCTTTCCACACTTAGCCCGTTTTGCAAAACAAGTGAAGCCTAGAGAAAGCCACTTTAATTAACCATCGTGTCTCCCGTAGCTTTCTTGACCCCATCTAAGCCACCGACTGCCCGCCGGTGCCATGGAGTACCGCTAGAAAATCAGTAGTCATCTCGTGAATGACATGCTAAAGCATCGTATCTGACCATCCTTATCTCTAAACTGAATAATTTTATTCGTGAGTAGACCTGTTAAATGGGTCTTAAAACTCATATATGACCCATTTAAAAAATTAATAAATCATAAATTGATCGATACAACTTTGAAGTACATCTTAAATGAGTTTTAAAGTTTTAAACCTATCATAAATGAGTCTTAATGAGTTGAGCGTGGAATCTATTTCCAACCCACTCATTAAGCACATTCCTTTTTATAAAAATCGAATTTTTTTTATTTTTCTTTTTCTTTTTCTTTTTCCGCCGATGGCCGAGAGGAACGACCTCGCCACAGGTCAACGAGGCCTCGGGCTCGCCGAAATCGAGCAAGCTTGGCCTCGTCGGCTTGTGGCGAGGCCGGAGCCTCGCCAATCTGGCGAGATCCAAGGTCGCCAGATCGGTGACCTCAGCTCGAGTCTCACCACAGGCCGATGAGACTAAGCTTGCCCGATTCTGGCGAGCCCGAGGCCTCGCTGATCCGGGCAAGCTCGAGGCCTCGCCGATCTGGCGAGACTCGAGCTCACCAGCCTCAAGCGAGACTCGAGCTCAACGGCCTCAAGCGAGCTTGTCCTCGCCAGATCTGGTGCAGTCGAGCTCGCTCGAGGCTCACTTGAGGCCGGCGAGGCCTCAGCCTCGTCAAATCAGCGAGCTTGTCATCACCCGTGACCGGTGGCCGGACGCCGGCCAAAAATAAAGGAAAAATAAAAATAATTAAAATTGGATTTTAAAAAATAAAAAATATATTAAAATAATTAAAAATTATATTGTATGAAAATGTTTTAGTAGTACAATTTTTAAAAAAGTCATAAGAAATAATTTTTCCTATATTGAGTTAAATATAAAAGTGTTTAAGCAATATGGGTCGGGTCGGATCGGGTATGAGTCGGGATATTTACATTATAAATAAACGGGTTAATTGGTCAATTTGGGTCAGCCCATTTATGACCCGACCCTCCCACCTATTTAATAGGTCTATTCGTGAGCGATGTATTTATATTCAGTTCAACCAATCTGTTCATTTCTTGGCCTACAAGTATTGGAAACTGAAAATTTTTCGTAGAATTGACTTCGTCTAAACAACATCCACCAATAACACTTCATTTAGATTTTGAAGCATTGACTGTGACCAAACAACATCGATGTTGATGGGCTGTCTTCCGCGCTAAGGAATCTCTGGAATTGAACCACTATAAGAAGCCACCGGAAGAACATGCGACTCTCGCAAGTTCTTATTAGCCACTAACTACACAAGAAGAGAGCTTCTCAGAGAGTGTGAGAGCCCGCGACCTTGTTCGGATAGATGGGTGAGGAATTGAAGCTGTTGGGTGCGTGGGGGAGCCCGTTTAGCCGGCGAGTCGAGATAGCTCTGAAGATCAAGGGGGTCGAATACGAGTACTCCGAGGAGGACATATTCCACAACAAGAGCGCTTTGCTTCTCAAGTACAACCCCGTGCACAAGAAGGTACCCGTTCTCGTCCACAACGGCACACCCATCGCGGAGTCTCAGGTGATTCTCGAGTACATCGACGAGACATGGAAGGACAACCCGATCTTGCCACGAGATCCGTATGAGAGAGCCATGGCTCGTTTCTGGGCTAAGTTCTTGGATGAAAAGGTAACCATTCTCGTCTCAAATTTGAGCTTGATGCTCGCTGTAACGTATTCATTCAGGTTGTGTTAACACTTAATATGCAAAAGTTGAAGTGAACACCAGAGGTTTAATGAGCCAAGCAGAGTAAGAGCTAGAAGATAACATTAGTTCATCATCTGTGAAAGTCATGAAACCGGCCAGGTATTATGGTAGTGTCGCTGCAGCATAAACTGCGGGGTTGACCTTGGCTAGTGTGGAAGACATTGAAAAGTGCGAGATTCGAAACTGTGAAGTATGATAGGCTAAGCTGAATCTTGGGGTCGAGTACTCGTGTTGCCTGTATTTGCTGGGTATATATCTGGGTTTTGAAAGATCAAGCATTCGAAAGTCAACGAGTATTCTCTGAAACCATTTCTGTAATTATAGTCCTTCATCTGTCTGAGGAACACTGAACGTACGCTAAGGCTTGCTCTAGAGCACATGGGCATCTCGTATTTCCGATCCCTAACATTGTAATTGATACACATGGGCGACTGACTGAGTTTATAATCCCTTTTTTATGTCTGGATTAGTGATTGTCTTAAAAGTAACCTAATACATCTAGTCTTAAAAGGAAAAAGAATATGCATGTTCTTAACATCATGAACATACTTCAGAAACTAAGTAATCCTATCGGGAGTCGTAAGACCTTAATGGTAAAAGGTAACAGAGTCATTATCCTTTTGATTAGAGCAATGGCGTGGATTTTATTAAGATGAGATCTAACGCCTAGTCCTCCTAGCGATGGCTTCCGTGACTTCCAACATGACAATCTTGGAAGGACCATACGGCGTTTGCATAAGATTCGAGATTATATAGCAGAAAAGAGAAAAGGTCGAGGACTTATTACATAAGGGGTACGAAAATAATTAAGAATTGAATTTCCGATGTAATCTTCCTTTCTATAATAGTAATAGTTTCAGACTTTGATCACCACCAAAGTCTTTGAGTTGCAAATGCTGACCACAACCTCTCTAGCTAGATCTACATCATGATCAGTAGATCATTTTTCACCATAACAATTTGTTCTTTTTACCGTAAACAGTGTGCGCCAGCTCTCTGGAAATCCTGCATGAGCGTCGGGCCTGAAAGGGAAAAGGCGCATGAGGAAGCACGTGAGCTCTTGAGCACTCTCGAAGGGGAGCTCAAGGGCAAGAAGTTCTTCGGAGGCGAGACCGTTGGATTCGTCGACATCGTGGCCGACTTCGTCGGGTACTGGGTAGGAGTCATCCAAGAAGCGGTCGGCGTCAGCGTCCTGACCGAGGACGACTTCCCGTTGCTGTGCAAGTGGGCCGAAGAGTTTCAGAACTGCCCGGTCGTCAAGGAGAATCTGCCTCCAGGGGACAAGCTCTTGGCCTTCTTCAAGGTTCAAGCCGAGATGATAACTAGCTTTTATAAGAATAAAGCGTGAGTTTTGGATCGTCCTTGGGCCGTAGTTGGATTGGGCTCTCTCTGTTTGGTGTTGTGTGCTTTGGTTTTAATAAAGCTGATTCGAGTTGGTATTTTAGGAGTCTATTGCATCTTTGACGGTGTGGTGATGGTCCGTGATAATGATGAATCATGGTTCAATTAAGCATCAATTTGCTGTGATTTGTAATATTCTGCGTGCTATATGCATGTTTGATCGACAAGCCTGATGAGCTCTTACCGTCTAGGACAAATAACTTCGAGTTTGGACAATGAAATCGTAAGCTCTTTAGAATTGAAATCCACAAGAAATTAGTAGCACTCCGTGGTCAGAGTGGATGGAACTCAGGACGTGGAGTCACATGCTCGACCCTATACCTTACTCGACGGAGCCAACCCCTTTGGGGCTAAGATGATGACATTATTGTTCTTATTGAATGATAGGTTTTATCAAGATTATTCGAAACCGTTTCTTTAACTGAGGATAACATTAAACATGGAAAATTACAGGGTAATCCAATAAATAATAATATAGAATAATTTAACATACACTACAACACTCAATATAACTATAAAAAAAAAATTAACTATTGTAACGAGGCACATACAACCCATAATTCTTTGATCCACATTGCCGGAACTATATACAAAGAGCTAAACGAGAATTCTAACATGTACTAATATTGCTATGTGCATCAAAGTTGCAGTGTTGTCGATTCTCCCGAGAAGGCCATAATTACCGTGAGCAATTACATTGATGATGAGGAATGCATTTTGCCGTGCCATCGATGTTTTTACTTGCTCTGCTACTGTGGTCAAGCCTAGTTGAGAAATTAGGTACGAGATGTAAAACAAAAGAAAAGGATACGCTGATTCGGACGGAACATACTCATAAACATGAAATAAAACCAATACGAGACAAAGGATCAATTACTCATTTCATCTTTGGAAGTTTTCTTTTCACAGGTGAAATGGTGAGGCTAAGCTCTGATAGGATGAGAAACAAATGTGAGAGTGGCATAATCCAAAATGCCGAAAGAAAAACTTAGATGGCTTCAACTTTAGTGGAATCAAGGTTATATAGCATTTCACTTATACGTGCCCATTCTATGCCGACCTTGACAGAAAAGCCTCGTTGCATTAAAGTCCCACGTCGAATGGGTGTGCACGAAATTAAGTGGTATATAACCCTAATTCCACAAAAGTAGAAGTTCTCTAGACTCTCTCATTTAACGTGTCAAGGTTCTATATCAAGATTCGCCTCTCACCTTGTTAGCCAAGCGGGATGGTTTGGAATACGTGGAGGGAGGCATTCTCCTTTTAGCGGGGGAAAATGGAGTTGAGGGTGAACGTGGGTGAATAAATTTTACTGAAAAAACAAAAGTAACCCTTTGAAAATGAGCTTAACTCACTGATGCTTAAGGATAAATGACCTGATGGACGATAAAGCTTTCATAGTTTTTTATTTTTCAGAATCTTATCTAACTTTTGAAATCATAACTAATACAGAATTAGAGAGGACAAAATATTTTTGGACATCTCATCTCTATTCCATTGTTATTCTATTGAAGTTAAGGAACCGTTGGGCCGCGTAAGCCCGATCATCTTTTTGGTGTGAATTTCAACTTTTTGGAGGCTATGCAATGCTAAGCTAAAAGAGGGGGCCCATCGCTTCACTTTGGACATACAATTAACACAAGTCCGAGTTACTCGAGGTTATGTGGCCCGTGAGTCTCTCCCCTCTTCTATGACCTAATTCGGGCCCCGTTTCGCTCGTCTTCTAATTGGATTCTAGCATCATATAAGAAGAGCCGATTTGGCTCCTATTCTTTATTAGATGAGATGAGATGTCGGTTCCTTTCGTGCAACCTATTCTTGAATCCCGCATATGCAATTGGTGTGCTCTGTCGATTTATCTACTCCATATGTATCTCTCGTCTCGAAGTTAGAAAAAAAACTGCAGTGTCTTAAGTCATCTCTTGGAGAAGGTACTTGATCTGCCTCCAGCATACACCTTCTTGGATTGAGGTGAAACGATTCCTTACCGATAAAGACGGAGTGCTTCCTACGAGAATTCTCATATTTACGAGATTTGATTTTAGGACGAAATTGCTATCCGCGCCGCATACACGCTGTTTCTAGCACTACGATTTCCGTCCTTTTTATGTTATTTGATTCCAAGGCAAATCCAATTGAGCTGAGAAAAGAGTAAATGGGTAGACGAATGATACTAAGGGTGCGTTTGGCAACGTGCCAAATAGTGAAAATTTCTGTTCTTTTGTTCCCAGAAATAGTTTGAGAACAGAAATGCGTTTGGTAAACTTTTTGTTCCCGGGCACATTTTTTCAAAAATTTGTGCCGAGAAACAGTTTTGGAAGAGAAACAAGAAGTAAAAAAAAGTTGCTTCTTGTTTCTCGGCACAATTTTGAGAATCAGTTTTTTTTTCTTTTTTTTTCTTTTCTTATTTTTGTGTGTGTTCTTCATTGGCTGGGCCGGCCGCCGGCGACCGGCGGCCGGCCACAACCCAGGGCTGGCGAGGGCGTCACGGCCCTCACCGGCCGCCGATGGAGGCGAGGGCTGGACCCTCGCCGCCCGGGCGAGGCCGAGCCTCGCCGTCGCGACCCGCCGGCGAGGGCCGTGACGCCCTCGCCGGCGACCGGCCACAGCCCAAAGAAGAAAATAATTAAAAAGAAAAAAAAATAAACAATTCAAAATATTATTAAAATATTATTTGGGAACATAAATTTTGTGTAGTTTACCAAACGCATTTCTATTCTTTTCTACTTTAGGAATAGAAATTTTAGACAATTACCAAACGTCTTAAAATACTCAGAAATTGTTCCCGGGCACAGAGTAAAAAAAAATCATTTCTGTTCAGAAATTATTCCGGAGCAGAGAATGATTCTCATGCGCACCCTAAAGGTACCCGGATTTATTTATGAAAACCAATTCCCCAAGTTATGGGAGGTTCTTATCGAGTGTTCAAATGAGATCTCTAATTTGAATACTCGTCCATATCTAGTCATATCGATACGCAGACCGTCAGTCTCCATTCCTCGGTAGATCACGTAGGGTTTACATCAGACTTATCATTACCGCAAATGAGGACTGATTAAAGGGCTGGATCACATGCCTAAAGCTGGGGACATATGGTCGTTGCTCTCTTTCTAGAGGAGCACCATATGCAGCACAATCGTCAAGACAGGAAGACACAGAGACCCTCCAACACAAAGTACACGACAAAACCTTGATTAAGGGACGCAAAAACCCCGCTTTCGCCCGCTAATTAAGGCGGCCTTGTTCCACAATATTCCATTCACGGTTCAGACCCCGCCATTCCCTGGGCCCGTTCTCTGCTCAATCGTTGTTTACAGCTAATCAACTACTAATTAAATAAGCGGTCCAACTGTGCAGGCTTCTGATCCGACCTGCCTCTCTCTTTTCCTCGCTGGTGCTCTGTATTAAAAAAAAAAAAAAAAGGAGTGCAAGAAGATCTAAGTCACGGAAAAGTTTGTTGGAAAGTGGCAACTGTCGCTCTGTCTAATCCCCTACATTTTGATTGTTTATGTTTTGTAGTCCTATCTGAAGTATTCGGATCGAGACAATCGAGTGTGATTCCAACTACTCTTCGTCTCTCGGCCGATCAGAGATCTTCGCACGAGAGAGAAAGTCAAAGCAATGGTTCTTTTAGGAAGTGACTGAATGAGCAGAAAGAGAGAGAGAGAGAGAAGAAATGAGATCTTTTGACCCAAAATCATCTCCTACTTACTGAGAAAACGGCTCCAAACTTTTAAGAACGTTTCCATTTTTCGTTCGACGTAACTCAACGAACCCGTCGCAAGTGAATATGTAACATCTACATGATTCTCTCCTCTTGAACGTTCAGCAACAACACGATTACAAACAAGTGAACCCATGTCACAAGACGGTCATTTTTCAAAATATCCTCGCGGTCCGCAAGCACGAGAGCACTGTCTGGCGGAGCTTCTGTTTCGAGTACCGCCGGGGATGAGTGCGAGAGAGTTTTCCCCTTCGGTCCAATTGAGGATGCGACGGGTGTGTACCCGACAAAAGTCCGTCGGGCGAGCAGCCATCGATTTAATTACCATTACTTGGACCATGCCATAGTTGACTTGATCATATTGGAAAAGGACCAGCTTGTGATGACTGGCGACTATAGCTAAGCTTAGCTTAGCAGAGAGGCACCGCTCCCCCATGTAGCCCCCCGTAGGGGGGAAAGCTACGCCATGAGGGCATACGTCATTATCACTAGCCTCGTGTCCTTCGATCTCATGAGGATTCTTAAAAGACATGTGAACCGATGGGGGCCAGGGAATGATCCTTTGGTGCGAAGTTGGACTAATTGTTAAGATGGTAAAGCACGAGAGGGAGGGAGAGGGAGAGAGAGAGAGGGAAAGATCATCAAAGTGGGAAGTGGAGATACCGCTATGGAGAAGAAAGAGGAAGCTGGCCCTACCCTTGGCTTTTATGAGGCCCCTCCACCACCACCACCCCCCGCCATTTGACAAAACAGCGGAAGAGAAAGGAGGGACAAAAGGCAGGGAAGGAGGGCATGATGCCAGCAACCTTGAGAATCACTCAAAGAGCCCCGAAAAAAAAAGAAAAGAAGCACCCCGTAATTATTATTAAATGCAAAAGAGGAAATTGGGAAATTGGAGGTTGGATTCTTGTCAGGCGGTTGATGAACTTAAAAGAGCGATTGCCATCATCGGGGGGGTGTTGTCATACGTTGTCAGCTGTGCCGGAGACCACCTGGATTCCACTCGACGCCAGTCACAAGTCCACCACTCGCGGCTTCGATTTATCGTTGCAACCCATGATCCGCTGCGGGAAATTGATTCGCGTCCCTTTTCCTCCCCCCCCCCCCCCCCTCCCTCTTCTTTTTTTCCTAATTCGGGAACGTGTTTAGGCGTGAATTGGGAGGCACGCGATCGCTCTCCTTCCTATCGCCATCCCGTCCGTCCTTCGATACGGGCATTGGAAGAGACGCGCTGGGGAAATTGCCCCCATCGATCTTGGATTTATTGTCTGGACGCGAATTCGAGTTTAAATCTTTATTCGAAATGTCAATGCGCCGGAAATTGCTGATCAACCCGTCCTATGCGACACACCGTTGTGCTAGCAATTTTCGGCGAAAATTGACGACAATGATCGCATTGGAATTTTGCGCGGCAATTTAGGTATGAACCGAAAAAAATTTAAAAGTCCGTGACTGAATCGACATACGTGCAATAAGTTTAGGACTGGCTGAACGATTTCCGCAAGACGAGAGATATTCGGAAAAACATCTTTCGAGATTTTCGATCGATGGATGAGCTCGGCTCCATGTGAGATCCATGTGTCTAACGTGCACGAGAGCTGGGGCTCAAATGCAATAAGATAGCGAGAAAATTGTTCAGAGAGTTATAAATATATTGTACTTTTGTCAATTCAATCACAAACCTTTCGATGTTGCCAATTGAGTTATAAACATTTTCATGATTTGTCAATTGAGTACATCCCGCAAATTTTAACTGGAAATCGTTGATGTGGAAGCCGATCATATCATTATTATTATCATTATTATTATTATTTTGTAATGATCATTTCAATTTTTTCTCATTTTTCAATAGGTATTGTACGAGTGTTAATTTGTTTTTGGCTATTAAGGGCAAAAAAGTGATTTGACTAAAAAAAGAAGAAGAGTTACAATTTTTTGCCCTTGAAAAATCGCTTGCTAGGCATGGCAGACGGCAAAAAGACGGAGGATTGACGATTATGGTAGCAAGAAAATTGGGAAATTTTTGCTTAACAGTTGAAAGTAAAAAGGAAAAAGTATATCACCATGAAAGTTCAGGAGATTTTTGTATAGTTTTTCTATTTTCATAATTAAAGGAAAAAGGTAGAATTTTCTTCAAGAAAAAGAAAACCTGACTGAGATTGTAGACAAATTCCAAAGTTCACAGCAATGCTGTTCAAGTCACGCCGGCCTTCGACAGGGACTGCACCGATCGAAGGCAATGATCCTCTCGAGCAAGGTGCTTGACTGTTGTCGGAGGGCTGCACAACTCAAGGGATGTGGTTTTTGCCTCGATCGGTTGTGCCAGGTATCGTCGCAGTCTCTACTCTGCCCTAGTCTTGGCAATTTATGCCCCCTTGCTTAGGCACGTAACCTGGCCAAAGGGGGCTTTGGAAGGAACACTTTCGGGGGACTACTTTAAGCAAAAGCCGGTCAAGTTATGAGCCTTACTTTCGATTAGGGGTGAGTATGGTTCCAACGTAGAACCTGGAACCTGAAAATCAGACCGGTGGGAACCTATCCGGTTCTGGGTTTCAAAGTATGCATTGTAGGTTTCAAGTTCCAAAATATGGGGAACCCGTTTCGATGGGTAAGTTTCAGATTCTAGGTAGGTGGAACCTGGAACTTTGAATAAGTTTTTGTGCTTTTCTTGGTCTATGTTTTCGCGTGACCTTGAGGTATTCCATGATGCCCGACAACGAATATATAATCTGGAATCACTAGTCCGAGCTTTCATTTTATGATTGAAACTTTTACTTTGTTCATGTTTCATATTTTTCGCATGTCTAAATAGAAGTTATGGTAGAAGGATTGTAGCAGCAAGCGGCAATCGTTAATAGTGATGATTCACATATGAAATTACAATGTATGCATGATAAGTTTCGGATTTCAAAAGATCATGAACATGTTTTTTAATAGGTAGGTTACACATTCCGCGTGAAATCCGTACGGAACCGTTCGTCTCTACTTTTGGTTGATAAAGAAAGATACAGAGATGGGGATGGGCAGGCTCGACGAGGAGGGGGTCGGTATAAGCGAGCGTTTCTACTTCACCCTCTCTCTCTCCCTCTCTCTCTAATAAAAAAAATGTTTTTCAATAATTCTAGAGATAAGGAAAAGGGGGGCGGTGCATGGATAGTGGGGTATTGACCCACGATCGGGTTCAACGAACCCCGATGTTCTGAAAAATCGCCAAAACTCGCACGACTCATCATGCACCTCCCCCTCCCGAAATAAAAGCAAGAAGAAGCGAAAAAAGAGTGGGAGAGAAAATCGGAAATTCCAAAATTCCCAAAAAAAAAAGAAAGAAAGAAAAGAGAGAGGGAGACTTCAGGTAGAGAGAGAGAGAGCCGGGGCCTGGCCTGGCCTCGCCCTCGCTCACATGGGATTCTCGACTGCCATTTTTTGTTGCCCCTTCCTCCTCCTCCCGTCACACTTCTCCTTCTCCTTATCCTTCTCCTCCTTCCCTCCCTCCCTCTCTCTCTCTCTCGCTCTCTGCACCTTCTTTGACCTGGCCTCAACGCCGTGGGTCCCACCACTATCCCCCGGCGCGTGCCCCCCACCCCCGCTCCGCGCGTGACCGCTGCGTCCCCCTCGGTCCTCGTGGTCTGTCTCCCCCCACCCCTGCTTTTTTTTTTATAAAGCCAACCTCCCCCCACCCCCTCAGAAGGATGAACCTCTCTGTCTTCATCCCCACCCCACCGAGAAAAAAAGAACAAAAGAAAAAGAAACATCTCCTTCTTCTCACTCGCTTCTGCTTTTCTTAAAGCTACTCTCTCTCTCTCTCTCTCGTCCCTCAGTCTCTCAGCCCCGCCATCTCACTAGCGCTCCGAAGCTCTCTCGCTCGCCTCTTCTTTTGGCGCTTGAACATGGCCATGCTCGATGCCCTGGACGACGGGGAGTTCTGTCTCCCTCCCCAGTTCCTCAGCGACGGCGGCGACCCCTTCGACTTGCTCGCGGCGGCGGTTGCTGCGGCCGCGGAGAAGAAGGGCCTCGGCACTGGCTCCAACCCTTGCTGCGGAGGGTACTCGGGCCTCAGCTCTCCCGTCGAGTCGGTGTTCGGCTCCACGGAGACCGAGAGCGACGAGGAGGACTTCGTCATCGCCGACCTCACCCGGATAATGGCCGCCTCTGCTTTCGGCGGGGAGGGTCTGAATAAGCCCACCTTCTCTGATTTTGCCCGTGCTTACTCCAAGGTACCGTCCGAACACGATGGGCTGTCCAGTTCTGCGCGCTGGCGTTTTCTCATTTTCTCAGAAATGTCAAATGTAATGAAAGTTTCGTTGTCTCTATTCCCCCCCGCCCCCCTCTTTTTTCCCCCACCTTCAGGGACGGTGTCTGTCTGTTTCGCCGCAATCGACGCTGTGCGGTTGCCGTCAAGCTCGGCCGCCTTTACAGGCCTCGTCTCCTCCGGGCGACTGGGATCTGCTGCGCGAGGCCGCCGGGGAGGCTGCGAGGATGAGACTCCACAAGTTGCAGCAGCTTCACGAACTCGAGCGCGGCACAAATGTCCCGGGTCATTACTTTTACCCGAGGAAAATCGCTGCGAGCCCCATCCCTCCGGCGAAGAACCCTAACTCGAACGTCAATTTTTACCCACACCAGTCGCTTTCCTACCAGCAGATGCTGTTCGATCAGGTTCGCTTGGAAACCCCCCCACACACGCTTGAGGCTCGCTGTGCAAAGACAAAGTTGAAATACCGTGTCTGAGCTTCAGATATTTCGTTTTCGTTTTCGATTTTGTTTTGTGCTGCAGCAGCTGAAACAGCAGCAGCGAGATTCTGGGGCTTGGGGATCGCAACCGAAAGCGACGCAACAACAGCAGCGAATGGTGGTCCATCAAGTGGCGAGAGACGACGACGCTGTTGTCTTTAACCGGAACGGTGGTGGCCGGACCGCCCTGGGTTTGTCCTTGTCTGCATGGCCTTCGCTCCAGCGGTCGCAGCGTCCACCACAGCAGCAGAGCGGCCGCCTCCAACACCACCAACTCCAGAACGGCACGGGCATGCGGGCGGTGCTCCTCGGCACTCCTCCGGCCGCCGCAAAGAGGGAGTGCGCCGGCACCGGCGTGTTCTTGCCCCGCAGAGCCGGGTCTCAACCCGAACCCCGCAAGAAGCCCGGTTAGTAGCTTTCTCGTTCCGTTCTCGGTCTAAAATCTGAAGCAAAAACTTTTTAGTGCGTCTTTTCTTTGGGCGAGTCGTGGGTGGGCAACGTCATCCACGCATAATGGGGTGATTTTTGACTGGCGATTCATGGTTCCGGTAACAGTGGGGTTGGTGAAGAGCAGTAGATGCTTTATTTATTGCAAACATTTATTGACCCGTGATCTTTTCATTCTCGCTTCTGTGGTTTTTTTTTCAAAAGTGGATTTGGGTGTGTACGGTATTCGTGTACGCGGCTCTCACCATCTCTTCTCTGGCGTTCAGCTTGTCCTCCGACGGTGTTAGTACCGGCCAAAGTGGTTCAAGCTCTCAACATGAACCTGAGCTCTCGGCACGCTCACCAAGGGCCTTCGAGCCGTCGTCCCGACGGACGTCTCGCTCCTGAAACTGGTAAAAGTTTGTTTTCCCCCTTCTTTTTTTCCATTCAAACGTAAATGTTTCGTGGCGCGCCGGTTGCGTTCGCTGAGGCCGAAGAAATGGTCGTTTGCGCGTTTGTCCTTGGCAGATGGTGTATGGAAGTTCCCGGCGAGCGGGCCGTGCGCTCAGCCGCGGCGGAACCTCCGCGCGCAGCCGGTGATGGGCCATGAAGTCCGGCTACCTCAGGAGTGGACGTATTGATTGCTCTCACGGTGACTTCCATGCTAGGGTTTTCATTCTGGAGGAAGAAGCAGTTAGTATTAGGAAGAAGATGGAAGGGGAAGAAATAGGGTTCTTTCTATTTTTAATATTTTAGATTAGGATGAATAATTGGATTTTTGCTGCAACAGTGCAAAATTGAAGGAAAGAAGGGAAGGAGGAAAGAGATGGGGCGGGGGGGGGGGGGGAGGGGACATGTCTTCCGTTTTTTTGGGGGGTTTTCGGGAAGCGTGAAGGAGAAGAGAAGACCGCGGTCAACCGGGGGGGGGGGTGTTTTCGCCTTTGTAGGTCTCTCTGATGTTTTCTTTTCTTGGGGGGTTTTGGGGGGTAATAAGGTCATTTGGAAATATGCAAAGGGTTGGGGGGTGGGTCCCATTGTTTTGTGAAGGGGGAGGTCACACAGCCCTTTCTTCTTACTACATATCTATATATGGAAAAGAATATATTATGTGGAATGCTCCTTTATAGCGCGATGGATTTACCATTATGCCCTGCGGCACCTCTTTGACCTCATCGCGTATGCGTATGCGGGTATGTGTATTTGAGTGAAAATTGGGTTGGGTGTCGTGTGTTGGGTTGGGCGGGGGGCGGGGGCGGGGCTTAGCTGGAGATTATCGTGCATCGTGCCGGTCATCACTGTAAAGCAAAGCGACAGAAGAGCAAAGTTTCTCGTATCTTGGAGAGTGGAAAATGGGAAGACACTTTGTTGAACGAAGTGTCGGTTTTTCATTTTCTATATTGGAAAAGGTGAACGAGAGGGGAATAAGATACTAATTCAGCCTCTGGCACTTTCTTTTGGCCCCCAACCGAAAAAAGAGAAAAAAAAAAAACCCTAATGTTATGTTTAACGAAGCCAGCCACCGTTAATCCGCGGCTAACATTAAATGGGACATCCGCGGATTAATCGACTCGTGCATTGTTCGCTTTGTCACGTCCTATACTATACTTATACTAAATCTTGCTAAAGACATTAAAAACGCTTTTGCAAGCTGATTATAATTTTGACATACACATTCCATGTACTTTTAATGTTCGATGAGTAATTTCATGCACTTCTTCTAATGTTCGTTGAGTAACTCGGTTTATTTCTGCTCTATTCGTCGTTATAGAAGTCTATTAGGAGCTACTCCCAGTTCAACCCTCTAGCACTGGCCGACAACATCATCGACTTTCACCATGACCGTTTCCATGGAACGACTTTCTTCTCTCTATTCGCGGCACGCACATTACGTAGTTGCCAATTTCTTTATAAAATTTTTTAGGAGAAATTATCCAATGAGTCTTAAATATATTGTGCGAATGCCATTTCAGACCTATACTTTTTAATTTTGCCAAATGAGTTATAAACCTTTGCGCAAAATTCCAAGTAGTCTTTCCAATCAATAAGTTTAGTACTTATTAGACTAAATCGACATATGTACAATAGGTGTGGGATTGGTTAGACAATTTTTCCAAAAATTGAAAGATAAAGTATGTACAAACATCTAAACAAAGAAAGTGAGAGGCAAGGACGACCAAAGTCAGACCGACCCATGTGAAATGTGCATTTCAATAATGCCGTTTCCTTTGATATATATATATATATATATCCCTGTTGCATATTTATCTCCTGTTGTCTACAATATGTTTTCCAAGACGATAGGCCATTTCGTCCTAAAAAAAGGAGGCATAACGAGTAGTAGAGGTTTTACGTAACAATCATAATCATATAAATTGATGGGACAAGGATAAAACATGATAAACTCCTAAATATCAAAGACCCATCAAAGGAAATTTCTCCAACTATAAATGGAGGATAACATGACTCTTCTCGATTAAAAAATTTAGTAGTCTCCTCATATTATATATCGATGCTAGACCATGCAAATGTACTTTCTTTTTAAAAAAATTTGCTATTCCGATACACGTGATATTTACATGATCCGATAGCTCGTGCGCATTGAGCTTGCGTGAAATGATGCATGTAAGAATTGCTAGTGTTGTAGGAATGAATTTTTTTAAGGATAATCATGTTGACTATTCGATTTGTATATTGATTTATGACAACATAATAAAAACAATTCATGGTTTTAATTATAACTTTCCATATATTTCAGCCTCTAGTTACATGATATCGCACTATTTTATAAATCAAATTTGCGTGCTTGCATGATACTCGCATGTAACATAAATTTTTTGCGTATTTACCTAATATTTTCATGCATTCTTTTTTTGGGGAAATCAGACCGTCATTTCATTGCCATGCTAGGCCGCACTAACCCACTCAAACAAGCTAAGCAGCGCACGTGCCAGGCGTCGGGGGGGGGGGGGGGGGGGGCAGGAGAGGGCGGCACGTGCCATGACCGGGACGCGTGAAAGTATCTTGGGGTAAGGGGAGATCGCGAGCCCGTGACCGTCCGATTCAACGGGGCGTCGCGCGCGTGGGGACCGCCATCCCACGTGGCGCCCGTCGATTCGGCTGGTGATCGCAGATATTTCTTTAAAAACGGGGGGAAAAGAAGGAAAACGAGAGGGAAGGGAAAAATAAAAAAATAAAAAACCGGTTCTGCCGGTGGCCTCCCTCCGGCCGTTTCGTGCAGGCAGGACACGTCCCCACGCGCGGGACTCCGCGGCGGGTCCAGCACGTGGCGGCCACTCCCCGGTTTTGGTACCCGTCGTTCTTTCCTTCCGAGGGGGGTGCCTTTGGTGTGCTTCCGTTTTGACTTTGGGGTCGTTGATTCGCTCGCGCTTGGCCAAAATTCTCGTCCGTTCGATTTTGTCCGTTTCGCTGCCGCTAAACTGGCCGTCCTTTTCTCTCTTTCGGTTGTTCTTTTTGCTCCCTTTAATTTAAGCCTAAGATTTACTTTGTCCTATTCAATAATTCCTTTCCTTAGCACATAATCTGTGGTTTTGTTCATAATCTGTGTCGCGTGACTCGAGGCTTGTTACGTCACGCCGTGTTCGAATTTTCGAATCGTTTTAAATATCATTGATTATAGATGTTTTGCCACTGGACGAATAAGTTACATTTATTATGTTAAGGAATCGATACGTTTACAGCTAAAACGTGGAATGTCGATAAGGAGAACTTGATAGTGAAGGCCAGAGGACGTCATGGTGGCCGAGAGGCGATGAACAGTGAAAGAACCCAAAATCACAAGGACATAGAACACGCATCCTTAAATATTTAAGTCTTAACACCTTGCTCATTTGGAAATGCTTTTTCTGTGCTCTTTAACCTAGTGTGTGAATTTGAACTTTGTTGGCTCTTCTTTTCTATAGAATGATCATTCGAAACAATTTTACGTGCTAGGGAAAAATATTACGCCGGTACCGATATTGGATTGAGTTGAGTACAAAAAATAGCCGCACTTATGCTTAACCTTATCTTATCTAGGAAGCCACATGAATATAAAATATTTATGTCGTTTAATCCTGTAGATATATAGTTTTGTCATCGTGTAACGTTCGAAATTTACATAAAAAAATACATGTATCATTCACGGTTATGATTTCTCAAAATATTTAAAGAGGGCACGAATACATGGGTTGATTGCAGATATATTTCGTGATGCGACGATCAAAGTAGAAATCGTTCTAGTTTAGTGGCAGGATCCTAGAATTTCCATAAATTCTTGGGATGATTTAGAAAGATTTTCGCAAATGAGCTCGGAACGGGGCTCATTAAGAAATGTCTAGCAAGGTCTATCCTTAACCTTTTCTAGTGGCACACCGTTCGCGGATCTCCCGACGACAAGATTGTCGTGTGGCAATATATCGCTCACTAACCACACCAGCCACATCCCTAGATGCCTCGCTCGTCGCTCATTCTAGCGACCCGAAGACAAGAACACTGACATATATTTCTCTCAAACGGTGGTCTCACCTCTCCTCATCGACTTAGTTTTGCCCTGCAACACCCCTTACTCGTCACCCAGCACTAGAGCCTCCTAGGATTTTCTACTGCTCATCTCACACCCTCTCTACTTCCTTCTATTCATTGGGCATTGCTCGTGTGTGACCCTAACTCTCCCTTGCGGTAAGGAATCACGTGCGAATCTCGAGACAAGGTCCTCTAAAAGTCTCATCTACAATGAGACTAATAGGACGACTATAGATGATTTCTTTTATTGACACAAAGTTTAGGGTCTCTTGCCATCTCATTAACCAAAATAGATTAATCATGTTACCTACAATCGCGTGATTCCCCTCTTCATAGACGCATCCAAAACTAAGGTTGTTCAAGAGCTTGAATTCATCTTTATGCTGGCCCCAACAAAACAATAGGAATTGTCATTGTCAAGATCTACCCGATGACTGTCCTCCCTATCCATGCCTCTCGCATGCGCATTCGTCTATTCGAGATTCCAAATGTCTTGGAACTATCCACCTTGTCCCGGAGCTTCTGTGCATCTGCAATCTGCTTTATGGATAGTTTAACTTGTGCAGCCCATCCATCAGCTTGGCCGTTGACCCCCTTATTTAATTAATTGTTCATTTGACAAAATTAAATCAGGAATTGGGCTGAATACTTGCACCAACTCTTCACCAATAAGTCTAACAGAACATCCGAATTCATTGCAAAAGAGCATTGATTAACAAGATCACTATCCAAGCTCCAGAAGGACTTGTCATACACCTTTAATCGCATAAATTTTGTTACCTAGTTAACAATTTACAAAGCTTAAACTGTTGGACAACGAGCCAATGATGCATCAAATTGGAAAATTGTGAAATATTCTAGGGTTCTTCGGTTTACCATACAATTTTTCTAACTACGAGACTTTTGCACTTAATTACGAGGACGTGTCTAAATGTTATAAAATAATCATATGACCTGTTACGAATTTTTCTTTTTAGTTAATAATGAGGATATGTTATAAAGTTGTAAGGTATAACGGATATATCGTGAAAGTGCTGTATTGACACAGAAAACGTAATGTAGACATGATTCTATTATTTCTATGAAGTAATGTCATGGGTAGTGCCTAAACTTTTTTTTTCGATCTTTGATATACTCTTTAAACTTTTTTGTTTGATGTGGCTCCTGAAATTTTCAAATTGGAGAAAATAACTATTGTAAGGTTGTTGCAATCATCCAAGAGGGAAGACACATGAGGCGGCCGCCATGGCGCTCAAAGAGGTTGTACCAATTCAATTCTAAATTTGTTCTAAGCATTTTGAAGATTTTCCAATTTAGTCCTTTTCACCAATTTTGTTGAAAAGTCATTGATGTGGATGTCGGCTGTTCCACGTGGCACGATCGGTGCCAACATGAACAATTTTAAAAAAAATTATAATTTTTTTTGTAATTTTCTTTTCTTTTCTTCTTTTTCTTTCTTTCTTTTCTTTCTTTTCTTCTTCTAAGCTCGGCGAGGGTTGTCGACTGTAGGCGAGGATCATGGCCCTCACTTGCTACCAGATCTGGGCAAATGTCGCGACCCTCACCTAGTGGCCAATGAGGGTTGCCAGCCCTCGCCCATGACTGCCAACCCTCGCCGAACTTCTGTAGAAAAATAAAAAGGAAAAGAAAGAAAGAAAAAGAAATAAGAAAATAAAATAAAATAAAAAGTTCATTCAAAATTTTAAAAAAATTATAAAAATTGTTCACGTCAGCGCTAGCCATTCTA
Organism: Syzygium jambos; assembly: GCA_031216235.1. Taxonomy (NCBI): domain Eukaryota; kingdom Viridiplantae; phylum Streptophyta; class Magnoliopsida; order Myrtales; family Myrtaceae; genus Syzygium; species Syzygium jambos. The sequence goes on from CM062230.1 coordinate 28,660,434, forward strand.
CGTGGCAATGCCAATATCCACATCAACGATTTTCGATCAAAATTGGCCGGCATGACTAAATTGGTAAATCGTCAAAAGATTTAGGACTAAATTGGCTAAATTAAAAGATTTAGAGCAAAATTAGCATAAATGCAATAAATTTAGATTTTTTCTTGTAATTTTTCCGCTGATTAGGTCTAGAGATTAGTAAATTTTGAGCATGCTTTCCTGAGAAGAATGATTAGACCTTTCCAGGCATGCAGTTTGTTCAAAATTGCAAGGACTGTATGTTTAAAAGCACAAGATGCAAAGTAGTAAAGTTGCAAAAACTCAGAGTCATTATCCATAATAATTACTATTATCACGTCAATAGTGATAATGATAATCACGATAATAATGATAAGAACAAAATCGAAAGGCAGGAAGGCCAGGTGAGTTGACTTCTTGCTTCCGTTCGAATGTGGTGGTTGGGCTGAGCAGGTCGTGCACTTCATGTTCCCTTGAAGTTGGGTAACACTCGATCCTCCTTCATCCACGGACAAATCTCTCCGCCCCGTTCTCCTCACTTCTTCCCCAATGTGCTTGATTCATGCGACCCACTTCCACGTCTTGCCCCCACATGTTTTGTATTTTATTCAGTCAAATATGTTAAAGAAACTACGAGGAGATCGAATCCCGGAGCCTACGCCGCTAATTGGGGCGTAAGGGGATTTTGAGTTCGGGATTTAGAGATAGCTCGTTCGAATCCGATCGAGCGTGTTTAAACTGTTTTGAGTCGAGATCACCTGCACGGACTAAATGCCCGAACTTAATCGGTTTATAGGGTTTGTAGGGTGTTTCATGGACCTACAGGTCATCGGTATCCGACGCCCGTGTCCTTGAGTTACCAAACAAAAAGAAGAAGAAGAAGAAACAACTTATGTGATTCAATATTTGACATGAAAATACTCATTTTCCGTAAGTGCGCATTTTCAATTTTACTTCAAAATTTTTTTTCCATCCCACTATGATTAGAACGAGTTTCTATGCATATATTAGTGATCTGTCTCCTTTGATTGATTTTCATGCTTCAGTCTATGCGTGCACGAGAAGGCTCCCCCCATTCAACGGTTGCTCAACCAATCCACCAACTCAACCCTACTTGACAGCTTCTTCCCATCAATAGTACCACCCTCTCTACAAATTGCTGGTACGAAATTATGCGACTGGTCACGAGGGCATTACGTCGTGACGTGTGACTGGACACTCGTACGAACATGTCCATAAATTTACTATGCATGTTTGGCTCAACTAAGACCGCACGGTTTTGTTTCCAAACATAGAGCCCGCTACACATATAAATAAAGTTTCTATCATCTGCCCCATGAACGTATTTCTCGAGGTTGGTAATAGATAAGTTAGAATTAGTTGGGCGAAGATGGCTACATGGGGCTTAGCAATTCCAAGCGCATGACCCAATGATTATATGCTTTGATTAATGACTATGCCAAAACACCCCGAGTACATGTGAATAAGTAACTTACAAGCTTGTCTTGTTTTGAAGAAAGATGTAATCAAACAGAAGGGGGCAAAGGCGGGGGGAAAACAGGTCTTGCTTAAAAGTTAAGATAGACTTATGTACATTAGTATCGATAATCGGTTCTCGGGTTGATTAAGGCGCGAATGATAACCATTAATTTTCCCTATTTTTCTATCTTTTGGTTCCCAGAAATAAATTTGGAATAGAAATCCGTTTGGTAAAATAATTTCATTTTTTTATTTCTGGGACAAATTTTGGCCAAGAAATAAATTTGGAACAGAAATGAGAAGTTAATTTTTTTACTTTTTTGCTTCTAGAACAGAAATAAAAATAACAGCTCTCTTTATTGCTTACTCTTGTCGCCCACTCGCCGCCGGTTGTCGGCCGTCTTTTGCCGGGCATTCGCCATCGCTCGCTGTCCGCCACCCCCCCCCCACCATTGCCGACCAACCGTCCACTGCCGCTCGCTGGCCGTCCGCCGCCGCTTGCTGGCCGTTCGACATCGTTCACCGACCAGCGAGAATAGAAATTTTTCTTTGTTACCAAACGAATTTCTATTTCAAAAACAAAAATTTTATGTTATTATCAAACGTTATTTTTTGCTCAAAAACTCATCTAGGAACGAGAAATAGAATTTTTTTTTTATCTAGACAGAAATAGGTCCAGGAAAGAAAAATATTGTCAGCCCTTGGTTCCCCGCTAAAGTCCCATTTTTGAAAGTTTGGAATCACAAACCTATCTAGAATTGCTAATCCATCGAGACAATACTCCTTGTACTTTTGTCCAAAATTGAAAGTCACGCCTCTACTTTTTTGGTGCAAAACTGTTCTCCAACTTTTAGCAAGTGTCACGGGCCATCGCTAAATCAGTTCAATGCCGGACGTTACTGACATGTACTCAAAAAGTCTTTAGACATTTACTAATGTGAACTGTTTAACCCCTCTCTCTCTCTCTCTTTCTTGCTCCCTCTTCTCATCTTTAACTCTCTCTCACCACCATGGTTGCTTGAGTTCGAGCTAGTAGCATCCATCGCCGCTTGAGCGCCAGGTCGCAGCATCCATGGTCGTGGCTACTCAAGCTTGAGCTCGCAGCATCCGTAGCCGCTCGCCCCTCCGGCTCGTACCATCCACGGTAGCTACCCGCTCGAGTTCGTGGTATCTGTGGCAGCTCGCCATTTGAGCTTGAGTTCGCGATATCCATGGCTACTGGAGCTCGAGCTTGTGGCATTCATCGCTGCTGGTCGCTTGAGCTTGTAGTGTCCACGGCTGCGATCAGCTCTTACTTAAGGTTGTGGCATCCACGGATGGTGGCGCTCACGGTATTTATGGCCACTCGTGCTCGCAACACCCATCATTGCTGGTCGATCGAGCTCACGGCCATGACCATCAAATTCGAACGAAACGGCGGCGAGTGGCACGACCAATGTGACTTAGGATTAGGTTTTTTTAAAGTTGTTTTTAATGATTTGACACCTATGGCTCCACAAACAAATTGAGCAGATTATAGGATGGCACGTGTACTTCGACGGTCCATATCTGTAATTCGAGGATTCACAACAGCAAAAACAGACCAATGGTGGGGAAGGTTTATGTGTGGGTAATATAGGATTTGGGTATTGTTTATTTTTCAGTTTTTTTTTTGTTGATGATTTGGCACCTAGCGGTGCCATGTACAAATTGAGCGGATTATAAAACTGACACGTGTATTTCAATAGTCTATCTTAGTATTATGCATTTCACATAAGCAAAAACCGACCGGCAATTAAAAGATTATAATGAAAGGACTAACGGCGAAACATACTTTAAAAAGTAGAGGAACCGCTTTAAAAATAAAAGAGAGTAAAGGGATGACTTTGAATATCGGGTAAATGTAGAGGGACAGTAGATGCTATTTCACCTAACATATATTATAAAAGTTGCATCTTAGTCTTGATCGAATGGTTATGCAGGTATTTGTCAGTGTTTGGGCTCATGGTTCGACTTTAATCTTAGATCAGTTCCCATATAGAACCCGATGATTCACGATTCCAACCTGGTAGGATTCTCACCTCAAAGGAGATTTACATGAGCTTACACTTGGATCAATTGTTCGTCCAAAAAAGTTAGTGGGTTTGCTCTAAGAGGTCAATAGACCGAACAAGATTAATAGGCCTCGACAGCCCGGACGGCCTCCGATGATAGAACCATTGGAACGGACATTTCCTACTTAAGACATGGTTTATTTCAAGGAAAATGAATAATTTGAAAATTATTTTTTTGAATTTCATTGCTTGCATCATTTAAAATAATTAGTTAATGAGAAAATTTTCAATTACCGACAACGATTTTTGTGTAAACATTTCCATAGGAAAAGTGTCAAAAAAGTCTTTAACATTTTGCATTGGTGCCAATTTAGTCCTAAACCTTTTTTTGGTACCAATTCAGTCCTAAACCTTTTGTATTTGTGCCAATTGAGTCCTAAACCTTTTTTTGGTGCCAATTCAGTCCTAAACTTTTTGCATTGGTGTCAATTGAGTCATAAACCTTTTTTTGGTGCCAATTGAGTCTTAAAATTTTTGTATTAGTACCAATTTAGTCCTAAACCTTTTGTATTGGTGCCAATTTAGTCTTAAACCTTTTTGAGCTAAATTAACCGGAAGGACTAAATTGGCACTAATACAAAAGGCTTAGAATTGAATTGGCTCCACTGCAAAAGGTTTAGGACTCAATTGGCACAAAAAACAGATTTAGGACTGAATTGACACAAATGCAAAAGGTTTAGTACTGAATTGGCACCAATGCAAAAGGTTTAGGACTAAATTGGCATAAAAAAAAGATTTAGGACTAAATTGGCACAAATGTAAAAGGTTTAGGACTTTTTTGACACTTTTGCCACATTTCCGTGGACAATGAAAATATTTTCCACACATTCATTTTTGTGAGGGATACAAGTCATGAATTATAAGGTAACAATTTTCCAAATCATTCACTTTTTGCGAAACAAACGAACCCTTAATCTCAACCAGGTTTAATTCATGGAAGTCCATAATTGAAACAAGTCCGACAAATCGACATTGACCTAACCTAAACCATTGTTTCCGGATGGGCTTGGAAGGTGAACCGGACCGGTCCAACTAGGCCCGTCTAGGCCGCCAAGACCCAATTTGTTTACACGTCTCATGGACCGACCTACGGACTCGCCCGGAGAATACGTGCATTTATGTTTTCTTTAATCGAACAGAAAATACGTGTCGATCTCACAGGTGTTTTGATCTAACATAACGAAACCTATGTAATACTTGCTCCAATAGATATGATTTTACTTTAAACTTATGACGCGACTCACCGTTGGTCCCCGGGCCTATGGTTGTTCATTCTAGCGAAAGTTGCGGACGAAAATACATATACAATCAAATTTTGAAAGAAACAGGACGAGTTCAACTGATCCAATTGAAAGAAACTGATGATTTTCTTCGCATTACCGCAACGAAGATTAAGATCGCAATGATAAAAATAAAGATCGCGTTTTGGTTCAAATGCTAATAGCTTCAGACTATTCGACTAAAAATGAAAAGAACCTCTACTTGTCCGATGTACGACGGCTATAGGAGGCTCAGCAACCGGCGGATGGAAGAACAGCCCGCTCCGGCACCGATCGCAGCCCGCCGGACTTCTTAGAAACCCGGCTGCCAAAGACCAAGAACCCGAGCCCGTGGCCGCCGACCGCAGCGAGGAAGATGCCACCGTTGAACGACATGACGGCGAGCATCACCAGGTAGTTCAGCCCGCAACGCGCCGTGAAGAGAACCGTCCGAAGGACGCCCGTGGCAACGTTACCCTTCGAACCAGATCGCAGCCTGCAGGCAGAGAGGAGCTCCACGAGCGCGGCCATGGCAAAGACGACGGCGAGAGAGACGGCGTACATCTTGGGGTCGGTGCCCGGCCACCGGTCGAAGAGGACCTCGGCGTTGTGGCCCCAGAAGAAGGTCATGTGCATCATCCCCATCTTCTTACGGGGGTGCACGCACGTGCAGTTCCGGTTGGAGCCGTAATGCGGCGGCGGAGCGGGCATTGTCTCCGGCATTGCGACGCGGTGGTGTGCACCGAAGCGCGATTATTTCTGTTTGATCGACTGAAAAGAGTCGATGGCAGGAGGTAGAAATTGCTGCGGTGCCGGATTTCTGGTTCTGGTTCGCAAAGATAAGAGGCAAAAAATCAGGGTTTAAGCCCACTTCAAACTAAACTCTATCTCGAAACATCAAAAGATGAGTGCCAGAACACAGAACCTTATCCATCCGTCCAAAGATATCGTCGGGCTGGGTCCGGCTCATTTGTGGGGCCCAGCCAATATGGCAAAAAGAAAAGGAAAAGGAAAAGTCGAAAAGTCAAAAAGAAAGGAAAATGGGCTGCTTCGCGATCCCGAGTGTGCCCGTGAGAGAGAAAATAGAAGGCGCCCACCGAGAGAACAGGGGAGAGGAAGAAGAAAAGGGGCTCCCGATTCGAGGGACAAGCGTCGTCGAAATTGGCTCAAATTGTAGTGTGCTGTTCGTGAGATCGAGGACTACGAGTTGATCATTTTCGTTCATTGAGGATCTCCTCCGAATTCTCTAATCGCACTTAGGATTTTCTCCTCTATTTATGTAAATCCACCTTTGCAGTGATGAAAATGATGTTGTATTACCGCCCGCTTGGGTGGCGCTGCTGGAGCGCGCACTCTTCCTCTCGCAAAAGGTTGAGTGTTCGAATCCCGAGCGCCGCAGGGTGACTTAACCGGTGGCACGTGTGTGGTGGCTCGCACGTATCGCTTCCAGGGTTTACTCCCCGGCTATCGGCCGTGCGGGGGTTCCCTAGGTTATCAAAAAAAAAATGATGTTGTATTATTGATGTTGTGCCTCCAGTATGTGACCAGAGAAGAACTTTGTGTATCCTACTATTCTTCGTGATTAGTGAAAGTTTTTGGGATAGTCCATGATTTTTTCCTCATTGGGTTTTCACGCCAAATCTTATTGTCGTTGTTCCATTTGTCTCCTTATTATTGCAAGTTTGAATTGTTGGAATATTGTTGGTTGTTGCTAGGATTAAGTAGATTTCGGTCGGTTTAATTGCGGGGGAGATATTGATCCTGGATTGGGCTTGGTTCTTGGTGAATTGTTGTCCCGGTTCTCTCCAACAGATATTAACCATATCTAAACTTCAAATCTTATAACCAGAGAAATGTATTCTTCTATCTCTTACGGTTCGATATGTTCTTCGTGTTGGATCCTTAATCCAACGTTGGGTTATATGTGAAATAATAATGCAATGCATACTGTCATATAAAGTTAAGCCCTTTAAAAGTGATAAATTAAGTTAAGGTAATTTAGGGCTTTAATGTATCAAATAGGGTGTGGCCCTTTAATGTGTAGAGGCTAACAGAGGAAGTTACAATTTTATGATGGGCAAAATTGTAATTTCTAAAGAGTAACATTGCGGTTACCTTATAAGAGCGGTTATGGTCCCCAGAACATACGCAAGTTTTCTGATTCCTCTTCATCCCATCGAAAGAGAGAAATACAGAGAGAATTCAAAGGAAACTCTCAGAGAAAGCGTATTGTTCTGGAAGGCTACCCGCACGACGCCGAAGAACAGTGTACGTTATGGATTCAGGTACGCTTCCGTGTTTATGTTTTCTCAATGAATTATACATGTATGATCCTGTTCCGTTGATGGTTTTCAACGGTTCTTCGGTTTTTTTGGATTCTAACAAGTGGTATCAGAGCGGTATACATGTTGATTCATTGGTTTTAGGGTTCGGTTTTAACAATTTGTGAGATTCAAGGTTTCGTGCGGATGTTTGCACAATGAAGTAAACTCGTTTTTGATTCTGTACAGCACTTTTCGAATCTTTAAATTTGTTAAAAGTGAATTTTGATGTTAAATCTGGAATCCTGACGACGAGTCGAGTCTGGGGATGGGTGGCGCACCTCCGTCGGAGGCCGCACGCGCCCGCACGCGCTCCACGCGCCGTCGGGCACCGGCGCGCGTGGAGCGCACGCGCCTGAAGCACAGGCGCGTCGCAGCGGTTGAGGCGCGTGCGTTGCACGCGCGACGCAACCGTTGAGGCGCGTGCGTTGCACGCGCGACGCAGCGGTTGAGGCGCGTGCGTTGCACGCGCCTGCTGAGTTGACTGCCGGAGTCCGGCGATGACCGCCGGATTCCGGCGTTGACCAAAAAAAAAAATTTTTTTTTTTTGGGTGTAATAGCAATTAAAATTCAAATTTTGGTGTAGGAATATATATCTTGAAATAAATTGATTGAAGCAACATGTCCACAAATGGACCTCTCTTGTGTAAATTAATTTATTTTTAAGATATAAAAGGTGTGCACATGTGATGCATGTGGATTTTAACCAGCCCAAAGGAAGGTTAATATTTAACAAAATCACATTTGCAACTGCGGTGATTAACATGTGATGATTATTTGGATTTTGTATGTGAATAATAAATCGGCCCAAAGGAAGTTTTTATTGTTTGACATACTATTATTATCAATGTTTGATTACTGCAACAAGATATCACTTACTAGTTAATATTGTTGTCCAAAGACAAGGTATTAATGTAGTGCTCGATGTCTTGAGATGGGAATTGCCTTGATTTGAATTGATATATTGCTTTGAGACTTACGTGAGCATGTTTTATTGATTGTATTTGAATTCAGCTATTACTCCTGCGAATATTACTGCCAGCATTAATTCAATTCCTATGCTAAATGGCACCAACTTCAAGTCATGGCAAGAGAACCTTCTGATAGTTCTCGGAGTCATGGATCTCGACCTTGCGTTAAGGATCGATTCTCCTACACCACTTGATGATCAAAGCACCTCTGATCAAAAGAGGGATATGGAAAGGTGGGAGAGATCAAATCGCATGTGTATGATGATCATGAAGAAAGCCATTCCAGAAGCATTCCGGAGCACAATGTCTGAAAAGATAACAACAGCTAAAGAATTCCTTACTGACATCGAAAAGAGATTTGTCAAGAGCGAAAAGGCTGAAATTGGTACGATCTTGACAAATTTAATTTCAATGCGCTACAAAGGGAAGGGCAATGTTAGGGAGTACATCATGGAGATGTCTCATCTTGCTTCTAAGTTAAAAGCACTTAAGCTGGAACTCACTGAGGACTTGCTGGTGCATCTGGTTTTAATATCTCTTCCGGCACAGTTTAATCAGTTTAAGGTGAGCTACAACTGTCAGAAAGAGACTTGGTCTCTGAATGAGCTCATCTCACACTGTGTCCAAGAGGAGGAAAGGCTGAAGCAAGACAAGACAGAAAGTGCTCATCTAGCCTCGACTTCCAAGGATAAGGGAATGAAAAGGAAGAAGGATAAAGAAGCTGCAACCTTGGCAAACAAAAGGAGACAACAACAGAAACCGGATAATCCGGAAAGCACAGGTTGTTTCTTTTGTAAAGCCACAGGACATGTGAAGAAAAATTGCACCAATTATCACGCATGGCGTGCTAAGAAAGGTGTGCTTCTTAATTTGGTTTGTTCTGAGGTTAATTTAACTTCGGTACCTAGACACACTTGGTGGATAGATTCTGGTGCAACAACTCACATCAGTGTGTCTATGCAGGGTTGCCTGAGTTGCCGAAAGCCAAGTGATGTTGAAAGATACATCTATGTGGGTGATGGCAAGACAGTTCAAGTTGAAGCAATTGGAAAATTTAGATTATTATTAAAGACTGGATTGTATTTGGATCTTGATGAGACATTTATTGTACCGTCCTTTAGACGGAACTTGATTTCTATTTCTGCTTTGGACAAATCTGGTTATTCTTGTTCATTTGGGAATGGAACATTCAGTTTGTTTCAAGATTCAAAATTAGTTGGTTCCGGTTCTTTATCAGTTTATGATAATCTTTATTCACTTGATGTGATTGCTTCTTTTAATGAATCCCTGCATTTGAGTACACGAGCTACAAAGAGAAAATTAACTGATGAGAATTCAGCTGCTCTATGGCACAAGAGATTAGGTCATATCTCCAAGCAAAGAATAGAGAGACTTGTGTCGGATGAAATTCTCAATCCTTTAGACTTCACAAATTTTGAAATTTGTGTTAATTGTATAAAGGGCAAACAAACCAATAAAAGGAGATTTGTAGCCAACAGGACTTCAGACGTCTTAGAACTTATCCATACTGATATTTGTGGACCATTTCCAACGGCTACTTGGAATGGTCAGCAATATTTTATAACGTTCATAGACGATTTTTCAAGATATGGCTACATATATCTCATTAAAGAAAAGGCACAGTCACTGGATGTGTTCAAAACATATAAAATCGAAGTTGAGAATCAACTCAACAAGAAAATTAAAAGCGTCAGGTCTGATCGTGGTGGTGAATACTACGGCAGATATGACGGTTCAGGTGAGCAACGTCCAGGACCGTTTGCTAAATTCCTAGAGGAATGCGGTATTGTCCCACAGTACACTATGCCGGGTTCGCCCACAATGAATGGTGTTGCTGAAAGACGAAATAGAACACTTAAGGATATGGTGAGGAGTATGATTTGTTCTTCTACCTTACCAGAATCACTCTGGGGAGAAGCGCTTAAGACTGCAGCATATATCCTTAACAGGGTTCCAACTAAAGCAACTATCAAAACCCCTTATGAACTTTGGACGGGTAAAAAGCCTAGTCTAAAGCATTTACGTGTTTGGGGATGTCCAGCTGAGGCAAGGCCTTATAAGCCTAATGAAAGGAAACTGGATTCAAGAACAATAAGTTGCTACTTTATTGGATACCCTGAAAGATCAAGGGGGTACAAATTTTATGATCCTACAGCTAAGTCGATTTTTGAGTCAGGAATTGCCCGGTTTTTTGAGGATGTTGAGTTTGCGGGAGGAGATAAAGTTAGGGACCTTGACTTTGAAGAGGAATATGTTAATATTCCTACATCCGCCATTGACATTGATCCCACAAGTGCCATTGTCATTGATCGGGACACAACTGATCAGGACGATGAAAGAGAACCTCCCATTCAAGAAATTATTCCAGAAAATCAAACTCTACCACCTCAAGAACATATGCCATTAAGAAGATCCACTAGAGAGAGGAGAAGTGCAATGCCAGATGACTACATTGTATTTCTCCAAGAGCATGATTTTGATATTGGAATGATGGAAGATGATCCAATTAGCTTTCGTCAAGCCGTGGAAAGTTCTAACTCTCAGAAGTGGAATAATGCCATGAAGGAGGAGATGAAGTCCATGAAAGACAATGACGTTTGGGATCTTGTCCCATTGCCAGAAGGTGTGAAGCCCATTGGTTGTAAGTGGATATTTAAAACCAAAAGGGATTCAAAAGGCAATGTGGAGAGATATAAGGCTCGTCTTGTCGCAAAGGGCTTTACACAGAAAGAAGGCATTGACTATAAAGAGACTTTCTCTCCAGTTTCTTCGAAAGACTCTTTTAGGATTATAATGGCATTGGTGGCGCATTTCAATCTTGAGTTGCATCAGATGGATGTAAAGACAGCGTTTCTCAATGGTAACATTGATGAAACTATATATATGATGCAGCCACAAAACTTTGTATCTGGAGATCCAAAGAGTATGGTTTGCAAACTTAAGAAATCCATCTATGGGCTCAAGCAAGCATCTCGACAATGGTATTTTAAGTTTCATCAAGTGATCGTCTCATTTGGTTTTGAGATGAATTTGGTTGATGAATGTATATACCATAAGTTCTGTGGGAGCAAGTACATTTTTCTGGTTTTGTATGTTGATGATATCTTGCTTGCCAGCAACGATATAGGCTTATTGCACGAAACCAAGAAATTTCTGTCTAATAACTTTGAGATGAAAGATCTTGGTGACGCCTCTTTTGTATTAGGTATACAAATACACCGGGATCGCTCTCGGGGTATTCTTGGATTATCACAAAAGAGCTATATCGAAAAGGTTCTCAAAAGGTATGGAATGCAAGATTGTAAACCAGGTGATACCCCTGTATCTAAAGGAGACAAGTTTTGTCTCAATCAGTGCCCTAAGAATGATTTTGAAAGAAAGGAAATGGAGAAGATTCCTTATGCATCTGTAATAGGGAGTCTGATGTATGCTCAGGTTTGTACGCGTCCGGATATTGCGTACATTACTGGAATGTTGGGCAGATATTTAAGCAATCCAAGTATAGACCATTGGAAAGCAACCAAACGGGTCTTGCGATACTTACAGAAAACAAAAGGACACATGCTCACATATCGGAGGTCGGATCAGCTTGAGATCATTGGTTATACTGACTCCGATTTTGCTGGATGCCAAGATAGTTTGAAGTCTACATCAGGCTATGTCTATCTGTTAGCCGGAGGTGCCATCTCATGGAAGAGTGCCAAACAGTCCATAACGGCTTCTTCAACAATGGCAGCAGAATTCATAGCGTGTTATGAAGCATCCAATCATGGAATATGGCTGCGAAATTTTGTCACGGGACTACGGATAGTGGATAACATTAAAAGACCACTCAAGTTATTTTGTGACAATAAATCAGCAGTTTTATATTCTAACAACAACAGAGGTTCGTCGAAGTCAAAGCATATAGACATCAAGTTCCTTGTTGTTAAAGAAAGAATTCAGAGTGGACAGTTGTCTATAGAACATATTGGTACAAACTCCATGCTTGCGGATCCGCTCACTAAGGGATTGCCACCCAAAGTGTTCCACGAGCATACTGCTCGCATGGGTGTTATGTTTATTGAGGATATTCAGTTTTAGTGGGAGTTTGTAATTTAAATGTTCTTAATATAGACATTTTCAGTTATTTCAGTATATGGATATTCGAGGTTATTTTCTGCAGGAATGTCAGGATTTATTCACACTCTGATTTTGGTAAAGTCTGATCTCACTAAGGTTTAAGGTGGACCAGTTGGAAATAGGCATGTTAATATCACATTTCATGAAATTTCCATGCTATACATCCACATCATAATCCATGTCATTCAGTTGTATCAATTTTGTGACCATTGATGGGTTGAGTTACGATAGATGTGACAAAAGCCGCTTTGATCCTATTTTGATATAATTGATGGACCGGATTGGTTAAGATACATTTCGGTAATGACAGTAAAGTTGAGCTCAAACAGTTGTTATTGCAAAGCATAATTATAAGGATACACATATAATCCAAGTGGGAGATTGTTGGATCCTTAATCCAACGTTGGGTTATATGTGAAATAATAATGCAATGCATACTGTCATATAAAGTTAAGCCCTTTAAAAGTGATAAATTAAGTTAAGGTAATTTAGGGCTTTAATGTATCAAATAGGGTGTGGCCCTTTAATGTGTAGAGGCTAAAAGAGGAAGTTACAATTTTATGATGGGCAAAATTGTAATTTCTAAAGAGTAACATTGCGGTTACCTTATAAGAGCGGTTATGGTCCCCAGAACATACGCAAGTTTTCTGATTCCTCTTCATCCCATCGAAAGAGAGAAATACAGAGAGAATTCAAAGGGAACTCTCAGAGAAAGCGTATTGTTCTGGAAGGCTACCCGCACGACGCCGAAGAACAGTGTACGTTATGGATTCAGGTACGCTTCCGTGTTTATGTTTTCTCAATGAATTATACATGTATGATCCTGTTCCGTTGATGGTTTTCAACGGTTCTTCGGTTTTTTTGGATTCTAACACTTCGAACTCTCAAGTACGATAGTTGCGAATATGTACTATCAACCTATTGCCACATTACCCGTTTCTAAAGCGAGATGCAGTTGGGGCATCATTATCAGAAACTTATGATGTCGCCTATAATAATATCTCTACTGCAACGGGGATATTCGAACTTTTTGATCAATGGATCTCCATGGATGGTATGCCCGTGAATTTTCTGATCAACGTGGCATTGATCTAGAAAGCATGATCTCATATTTATGAAGTTCTCCGTATGAGAAGTGCGAGAAGTAATCCAAACTCCAAAGCTAACGGATATGCACGCCGAAGAGATCCGCCGCGGATTGAGTTAAGGTTTGTGCGCCCACAAAGCCGGATCGGGCAGGACCCGAGACGCCTCTAAAGGGCTTGGATCGGCCCGACTAGACAGCAGAACTTGTGCTGTTGTCTCTCTGGGGGAATTAAATTCTCTTGGTTTTGCACTTCCAATATGTTCACAGCCACATCGTCCTATTGTCCTTCCACAGTTGGACGAAGGTACTTGTGCAAGCTAGGAACATCTTTTTAAACCATAGAACATTAAGTACCTCGTACTTAAATTCCTTTGTCAAACGTGGATTTCCAGAATCATTCTTGCCAATTTCATAGGTCATACTGGTTTGAGATCTATTTCATTTATGAGATGCACTAAAATATTCAACTTCACCGACCCAACAACATATAATCGAAGGTCAATGGCTGTTTTCTCTGTTACCCACCCCTGTGAAATAGAAAGGGAGGGAGCGAGACAGCAGTGGGCTGTGGAGCAGCCTAGATGCTCGGCGGTGGCTCGGCATGGTTAATGACGCCGACTTCACTGGTAGCGACAACAGAGGTAGACACGGCGATGAGCTGTGGTTGATAAGAGAAGAGAGAGAGAGAGAGAGGATGGTTGGCTGTTAAGGTTTTTGACGAATACTGGGTTAGGTGTTGAGAGCAGTAGAGCTGGATGAACACAAGTCTTAATACGGTGGAGACAATAGATGTGACTTTTCGGAGATGTATAACTGAATTCTACAACTTCTGTTTAGGGTTTCAGTAGTATTGACTTGTTGATTTCCTTGTCCTAATTTTAAAGGAATTAGGTTAGCTGCAACAATTTTTTCTAGTTTATGCATATTACACTTGAATACTTTGACGTGAGATCCATCTATAATGCTTATAAAAGAAAGACAAAGCACAATATTCCGTGATCATTTTTATATAGAGATGTTATTAATCTACTCAACATGTATTAATGAGCAGTTTTCCAAGCAGAACAGTGTGCTAGTAAAGAAACATGCAAACATAAGTATTCCCTTCAATCATTATTGTTACATACATACATACATACATACATACATATATACAAATTATGGAGATATGGAGAATCATGATGTCAGTGTGGCAAGCACATCTGAAACTACAATCATGTGTAGATCCATATCCCTATTCACTTTCATAAGATTACATTTATTATCACATATGCTTTACTTAACCTAAGTTTAAGGGCAAAACCAACAAATTATTTAGCTATTCGCGGCAACATAATTATCATAGCGAACAATTACAGGACTCCTAAAGGAGTATCCTCACTAGGGTCATCATACTTGCAATCGTCCTAGCGGACGGCCAAGCGAACCGATTCTCCCCGCCTGTTCCGCACCTCGAGCTTTGGGACCCTGATCGTGAGCACCCCATTCACCATGGCCACCTCCGTCTCGTGAGGCTTGCAATTCTCGGGCAACACGAAGGACGTCATGAACCGGCCCCTGCTGCACTCCACACGGTGCCACCTGTCGCTCCGGTCCTCCTTCTCGACACACTTCTCGCTGGTGATCTTGAGCACCCTACCGTCCTCCAAATCGACCGTCACCTCCTCTCTCTTGAACCCAGGGAGGTCGAGCTTGAAGACATGGGCCGTCGGGGTCTGAGTCTGTTCGATCCTCGTGTTCATGAGCGGCGATGGCACCATCTCGGCCATGAGGCGAGGGCGCGGCGGCTCCGGGAGGCTGAAAGGCGCTCCAAGGTGGTGGAATTGTTGAAAAGGGTCCCACGGATCGAGGGGAAAAGGGTCCCACGGGTCGAGGGCGGAGAGGTCGTGGAAAAAGGTGGTTCTCCGGGTTCTTGGGGCGCCGGACATCATTCCTTGCTTTGTATTTCTTTTCTTCGAAGCCTTGCTGTGTAGGAGATGCAATCGAGAGAGTTGAATGGGTTAGTGTTTGGTCCGAAGGGACTGGCTTGTGTTGGGGAAGTACGGAAAGCTGCGTTTATATAGGAGAAGAAAAGCAACTTTCACGGATAGGATAATGCCCATCACTATTTTGTACTTTGGGAAAAAGAGTAACATCGTCAATCCCCTTACATTGAATGTTCGTACAAAACCACAACTATTGCATATTAGAGTGAGTCCGTCACTGCTGCTCCGCTACGTACCATTGCTAGTGGGGACAGATGGAGCGGCTCCTATGCTTCACATAAGTCGAATTGAGGTGACAGATGAATCATGATTTAATGAGATCCAAAGAGGGATCGAAAGATTTCAATATGTAACCACGGAACTCCAAACTATATGGGCATAAGCCCGACATCGGCTTACTATCGCCGGGTGGCTAGTACATCTATTGAATATATTAAGTACCCAAACAGTAGTATCGTAACGTTTCAAATGAAAAATAATGTCTAGAGGCAGAGATTATAGATGGGCAAAAGAAGTTTCTTCCGATTATTGCAAAGGCTTTTAGAGATAATTTACACTCATTTGAGTAGTATTACATGTACCATACATGGCTTCCATGGTTCGAATCCATCCTAGACTTGCCCGTTAGCAGGAGTGGCGGCACCCTTTACGTCTCTTGGAGTTTATCCATGGCTACCAATGCAAATAAAAATGGTACAAATTCTTTGGCTCCTTTTGTTTCGTGAAAAATAAATGATTATTTTCATAAAAATGATCGTTTGTATCGTTTACAAAATTAATTAACGAAAAATGTTTTCATCGTATATACAAAATTTGTATATACGATGAAAACATTGTTATCGATAATGAAAATATTTTTCATTGGTTAATTATTTCAAGCAATATAAGTAATCAATTTTTTGAAAATATTTTTTAATTTATATATTTTTCGCAAAATAAACAGAGCCTTCATGTTTATAAAAAAGAAGTTTGATGTGCCAAATAACTAGTTCATATATCATAAGGAATTGGAGATATATGTTGCAGTGCTCGATTTGATGCTGGGAAATTAAGCTAAACAAAATCAGGCGCATGCTTTTTTTCATAAAGTCCTTTTTTGGCCCGTATATTTTATATTTCATAATTAAAGTATATCTTTCAGGTACCCACGTTATTGTGCTATAAGGTTGATATAATGGACCATTAAGCACATGAGGCGTCACCTTGGTGAATAATTTGGGATCTATGCAGTTCTGTCATTTTTCCAGGAAATGATCATTAATTAGGGAATAATAGACGTGGCATGGTGTGGCATGGCAAAATTCAATGTCAGTGCCACATTTTATCAAGTGGATTTTCAATTCAATTTCGAAATATATTTTCTTTTATCTATGCTTCGTTTGAGACAGCGTGGCCTAAATTTATATGTGATAGCAGTTTTGAGACAATTACTCGGATGCAATTTGAGTTGAAATCCTGGCAAGTATCCAGGATATTGTTGGACTACATTGTCTTGTGTGGCCGCTAAGAAATTGTGGCATATCGACTAGGATCGTTTATGTGTATGTCGTTTAATGACATGAAAGAAGGGTCGATGGTGCCATGATTTGTCAGGCACCTTGCTGTACAAGCAGAATTTTTTTGACCTTAGAATTTATCCCTTTCGGTCAGTCCTCGCGGTCCTAATTCTGTTGATCAAATCCAGAACCGGATTCGAATTCGGATCCCCCATGAAGGAAAGGAAGATGTGTAGATATGGCTGGCCCCATCATAGGAATCGAACTTAGCTTCGTGGACAGCTTCTTCTGGAAACTAGGGAGGAATATAACCCATTTTAACACTTGCTCTAATAGACCCTTTCCTGAATTTTTTAATCGTCATGCGCGCGATCAAATGTTTGGTTTAGTTGCCTGGTCGATCCTCCTTGGAACAATAGGAGGGAGGCGTGCTTCGGAAAAATTTTGTTCAGGTTAGCTTGGAATTAATGCTTCTCTTTTCCACGTTTGGCTGGTTCGAAACGCGAAGCTGCTCGTCTCACGATTTCATCCTGTGCGGATCGAACTGTCTAGTAGTGTCTAGTAGGGTTCGTTGATGGCAAAATGGGCGAGAGATGAGGCACGAGTTGCTCGATTTGGGCCGCTTTTCTTCTTTTATCAGAGAATGTGTCGCGCACGAGGGTGAGTAGAGCTTATTCATTCCACAAATGCCCCTCAATTGGTCGCGGAAGGGGTCACGTGAGAGAAGCATGCGTCGCCGTAGGCGAGGGTTTCGCACGTCCAATGAGATCCGGGGCACACCTCACCTATAAAGCAACATAACCGGGCGGGGCCCACGGCCTAAGCGTCGGAGGCCCGAAAACCTGGAACAACTCGAATAAGAATTTTCAGACCCACTTGAAGGGTCGCTCGGTTTTATTCGCTCCGGGGCTTCTTTGACACCCCTACTTAGAGGATTCCCAACCTTTAAATACTCCGAGACTTCAGATGTTTAGTCGCTGGTCAATTGATTACTTGAGATTGGTCAATTGAGCAGTTCTAAAATTGCTAATGAGATCTTTATCATAGCTTTCGAACTTTTTTTCGATTGAAAGGACGAAACAGATGAGTTTGTCATTTTGTAATCGTTTGCTTTTGTGGCCGCCTATGTAAGTTAAGGACACGATTTACTCGTGACAGAAGTTTTATTCTGCGGCACAGGCGAAGGATTATGTACTGGTATTATTGGTACATGATGACAGTGAAGAAGGACGCCACGTCCAAAACTGTGAAGGAATTGAAAGCAGCTTGTTGTATAGGGTCACATCATCCGTGGATCTAAATGGACTTTTCACGGGATCTAAATGGATTGAATGATCAAGTAATTTCACCCAATGTCTGTCCTCCAATGTTCAATAATTGGTCCACCCCCCCCCCCCCCCCACCCCCCACCCACCCCCCGTGGTCAAATATCGACAAAAATCACAACCTCAAGAGATCCCATTTGTGGCAAAAGAATAAAATTTAAAATGTAGACATTCCCATTGACGAGTAGTATCGACTTTATCTTCTCATATGCCGTTGCAATCCTGAATTTAGTCCAACACTCGGATTAGCTATTTTGACCAGGGGTATTTATTAGTAGGTGGGAAAATTACTCGATCAATTTTTAATTTATTGTGCTCCGACCAATAAAACAAATATTAAACTTATTACATAGATGTCAATTCAAGCCTAAACTTTTCAAATGAGCCGATTTAGTCATAAACTTTGCACGAAATTCCAATGTGGTCCTTTCGATCAATTTTCCTTGAAAATCACTGACGCGGTAGTACAATCATTGCTGGTTGTCCAACATGACACACCGTCACATTAGCGATTTCCGATAAAAAATTGATAGGAAGGACTATATTGGGATTCGGAGCAAAGGTTTATGATTTAAGACTAATCGGATCTCATTAGTAGTAGGGGTGATCGATTCCAAAACGGATTTGTTATTATCCTGGAACTGGGAACTAGCCCATCTGGTCATGGAACTAGACCGGTCCCGATCCGATTTCGAGCAAAGGTTGACTTTTTTTTTTGTTATTGTTGAAAATGCTGAAATTTCATCAACTCAAAGAAAGATCGCGAACATTAGAGACTAATCCAACATAGATTTCAGGGGGAATAGATAATTAGTGGGGAGCTCTTTTCTTCGCTGGGCCTTAGCTGAATCGTAAGCCTTCTGGATCTTCTATTTCAGAGGCCGGGAGTGAGGCCAAGATGAAGCACCCTCTTGCGTGAGAGTGACTGCGTGAGCAAGCATGAGTTGCGAAGAATGTAATTAGGGTTTTCAGGTTTGTGAAGAGGCATGAGCGACGTGACTGAGAGTCTGTGAAGATTAAAAATGTGATTAGGGTTTTTTTTTCGAATTTGTTAAAAATAATCGGTCCAGTCCAATCCAGGTGGGCATTTTCTACACCTGAAATCGCGAACGAATGCCCTCGGGAACTTCAGCCAAGTCAATTGAAGAGAAAACTCTGGAATAACCTAGGTCATCCTAATCCCTAGATTGCACATCTTTCACGTGAGATACACTTGATTCAAAATTAAAGTGCAATGAATTTGCGGTAGAACTCAGTCGCTCAATAACTTTGTGTTGGTCCAAGAGCACCACGAAAAGGAGATAGTTTAGCCCTTTCTAAGCACGGAATAATCAACAACGTCTTTGCTAAACTTCAGCATGATGAACCGAACACATTTGCTAATGTACCGGTATGGAAATTCAAATCACAATTGCAGCGTTTCTCGAACTCGTTATACAACCGAAATTTAAAAGTATAATAAGTCCCGAAATTGAAGTATTTTTTTCTGGCTTAATTCATCTCCACTTTTATTTTCTGCATTTATTGATTCACGATCCATCGACTACCTTGAGGTTTTAGTTCCAAAACACTTGAAGCCATGAAGTCATACCAGAAATGGCATTAAGGAAGCAAAGCATACTGCTTAAAGTGAGATGTAGATTATTCGAGTTATCATTGTCAAAAAGATCCTAAACTCACTATACGGTTATCAATTTAGTCTTCAACCTTTTAATTGTGCCAATTTAGTTATAAACATTTTAATAATTTACCGATTTTGTCATTCCATTCGATTTTAGTCAGAGATCGCTAACATAGCAGTTTAGTCAGCGCAAACCGTCTCACATGGCACGGTCGGTATTAACATGGACCATTTTATAATTTTTTTAAAATTTGATGAATTTTTTTTCTTTTCTTTCCTTCGTTTCATCTGTTTATGTTGTCCTAGACGAACATGATCGTTGCTAGATTGCTCGATTCTCGCGGCCCACATGGCATGTTGTGGGTCATTAGGTGTTTGGCTTATGTTAATGTCGAGTACATGTGTTTTTTGACTAATTTTAACCACTTGATTGATCGGTGGTGCTATCTTTCAAGACTAGGTTATGAACATAGGGTGTTTTTGGATATGGGGAGCAGGGCACAAGGCCACTACCCTCAGCCTCCCCATCACCCTTCCCAGCTCCTCCTCCTCATTGGCGCGAATGACTCCACTTTTGCCGGGCTCTTCACAAGAAAAGAAATAGAAAATTAATTAAAAAAAAAAGGGACACGACTAGAAAAAATGGAACACTTTCTTAGAGCATTGACGGAAGAGGGATGTTATAAAGTAGGATCCAAGAATGGCAACACAGTCAGATTATTCTGTCGACGAGTGTTTCAGCCAAAAAGCGAGCGCGTCCCCTTAAAAAAAGCCACGACCAGATCTCGAGTTTGTTATCAGTGGGATTCGGGCCCGAGATGACACTTGTTAAATGACCAAATATTCAAGTCGAGACCTAAGCTAAACTACACACTTGAGAACACAACTCAAGCCTGATCGGCCATCTTATTGAAGCATCTCTCTCCTGTTGGGAAGCAGCTGCCATTGTCGCCGACTGCAAGTCCGAGTTGGCCCATTTCTCCAAGTTGAAATTAGCCCATTGTCATGTAGAGTCCAATAAGTTAGCGGACTAGGTCGTTAAAAGCCAGAGATGTAAAAAGGTCTAGCCTCCTCAAAGTTAGATTTCTTATCCGAAAAGCTCATTCGGGATCTTGCTTGTTCAGAAGCCACTCTATCTTGTGATTGGGCTTGCCCTCAATGAACTGAAATTGGACTTTTCTAACCAAAAAGGTAAATGACCGAATAATACAAATTAGAGCCACGTCGAATTTCGGACGCTTGAATTCCAAACGGCGGACTCGAGACCTGATTGGAGATTTATTTAAAAGCTTAATTCCTCGATTAATCAAAGATGGAATCTTAAATCTTCAATTGACGAACGGCCAAAATTGAAAGTCCTTAATCCTGTATATTCTATTTTATGCAACACAATCTTAATAATTACAATCGAATCATACATTAAAAAAAGCATTTCAATTTTATTTGGAGACTCGTCAAATTTTGATGGAAGAACGTCAACTCTTTTCTTAATTTCACATTACGCCTCGACGCTAGAGAGGGGTCGAGCGTGCCCCAACTCGATCCACGAGCCAAAACCACAATGAACGCATTCCGTGATGTGACCAATTTGAAATTTCAATTGAGATAAATATAAAAAGAAAAGGTTTGCATTTACTCCAGGCGATCAAGGTAAAGATACCGAAAATAAAAATAAATAAATAAATAAAGGAAGCGTGACACCGAGTATATTGAGATTACGATTTACAAAATTGATATATAAAATGATTGGACAAACTCCGGAGAAATCGTCCGGTCATTTTTAAATCTGCTATACGGATGTCAATTCAGTCTCGAGTCTTCAATTTTGTCAATTTAGCCCTAAAATTTCGCACGAAATTTCAATAAAGTCGTTCTGATCAATTTTTACCGGAAATCGCTAACTTTGAAACGGGCACGGGTGAAATCGTAAGGAAAAAGCCATTCTCGATGTTTTTGCAAAAAGACTCCAAAGGCAGAAGAGATCTCGCGGTTTCCACCGCCACAGAAAAAAAACAGCTTCGTCGGGGGACCAACGAGAAAGAAGATTAGAACGAGACAAGGCCCAAAAGAAAGGGGACAAGCTTAAAGAGAGGGATTCCCCCGAAACAAGAGTCCAAACATTCTCTGCGCAATGTCCTAGCGGGGGTTTGCTCGCTTTTTGTCCCGATACACTTTGAATCAAAGTACCTACATCTTTACCCTGATCATGTCGTGTCAAATTTATTTATTTTTGTGTAAACATAAGATCAGTCATTAAGTACACTCTTACAAGTTGCTAAAAAATGGTAAGTTCGGCGAATTTCAGAAACCATTCTCGGTCGTACATGGATACGATGTGTCTGTCGATGTGAACATAACCCTGATCTATTTTCATTTAAACGAGCCTGACCGTTCCGAATCAACCGGCTCTCGCACAGCGCTTCTTTATAGATCGTACGTAAACGAACCCCGATTCGTTTACGGCATGAATACCGCCGTGCCGAAGCGCGTCGACGGTGCCTCGAGCACGAAACGTGTCGCTGGCCGTCCAGCTCTTTTGATAATATTGCCGCGCTTCAATTTGTAGACTAAAAACATCACCGGCCAATAGTCATAGCAAGTTACGGCAAAAAAAAGAAAAAAGGAAATTGAATAAATAAAGTAGTCACGGTTATCCAATTCCAAGAATCTCAAAGGCCAAACCCTAGCGCAACATGAAATAGCTAGCTCGGGGATATTGGACATGCAATGTTTGACGGATCATGTGGATCTATGGAACTCGTTCTTATGTTATGATTGATACATCTAGATTCAAATTTTACTCATCACCAATATTTTAGATATTTTCATCTGTTCGATATTGTAAACCAATATTCACTTCAGACAAAAAGCTAACGAACACGAAATGGTATTCCAATTAAGCACTATCCTAAAGTCGTGATCTCCATCACGTGCTCCAATTCTTTGACCCAAAAAGCATACCAATTATTTCTACCATGGTTCCCCGCTTTTGTTGACTCCGCCAAACGTGCATTTGGCTGGCCTTTATAAAAAAACAAAGAGAAAGAACTTTTTCCAATCGAAATTAAAATATATATATGTTCTCATTGGAGGTCGGAGAATTTCTAAGAAAATTTTCTTTGTGACGACTTTATATTGGCGTTAGGCGATATTGCATAAATTTATTTGATCCAATGCTTTTTTCCCCCCCACATAGCAAAATGTTCATAATTAAACAGAAAAAATATAATGCACACGCTTTTGCATGATGAGGAGCGGTAGAAATTAACTCATTTTTCTTTCTAAATAAAACGTCACGCGAGAATTATAAAACTGCTCGAAGGATCGTGCTTACGATTTGATCGCATGGGAAATCTTTAACCTAATGTCCCCCAATCATATTTTGGTTGGACAAAACCGGAACCTTCATCCTTTAGGGAAAAAAAAAAGAGGGATAATTATTACCGAAAAGTCCTCGACTTATCGTACGGCGATCGATTCAGTCTTAAACCTTTCAACTATGTCGATTTAGCCCTGCACTTTTTAAAGATTCGTCAATTCAGTCACGAACCTTCTATTCAGATATTTTGGCCGGAAAGATTACGTTGGCGAATCATCAAAAGGTTACACCGGCGAATCGCGAAAATGTTTGCGACTAAATTAGCAAGTCATCAAAATGGACATAACCAAATTAGCGCAATCGAAAGATTTATGACTGAATCGGCCTCTATGTAATAGGTTTATGGCTATTTTCGCGACAATTTTCTCGGAAAAAAAAGACGAAGGAGAAGAATCCGGATTCATCTATCCAACCGACGACTGAGGACTGATTTCACGGGGGGCGAAAACGAATTCGGTAGGGACCCGTGATCTTTGTCCTTATGCCATGAGATTGGAGAATTCTGGTTCCGGCGTACCAGAACAATTAGGGCAAGAAAGGTAAAAGAAATATTCTTTTTGGGGATGTCGGATTCATATAAATCGACCACGTTGACAATAGTAATAATCCCAAATAATAACAATAATCCCAAATAATAACAATAATCCAAAAAAAAAAATAATAATAATAATCAGTATATCCGGGCTGACGCAACGACCGGAGGGGGGGGGGGGGGGGACCAAAGCGGTGGCGGTGGGGCCCCCCCGGTGGGCACGCGAGCATCGGGATTCGGTATTGGGAAGCAATCCGCCACGTGGGGCCCATCCAGCCAACCCAGCCCCCCCGCCCCCCGCGGTTGGCTCTCCGCCGTCCGATCAGAAACGCCCCACCCTCGCCTCCATCGCGCCCCGTCCCTCCTCCGCCTCCATCTCCTGCTCGGTGATGGAGGGAGAGACGGGAGAATATTGCGGGAGATAGATAGGGAGGGAGAGAGAGAGAGAGAGAGAGTCGTGGTGCGTCTGCAACTTCGTCTCGAACTTTTGTCCTTTTTTTGCTCCCCCGAAGCAATCCAGGGCCCTTTGCTAGCTAGCTAGCCAGCCGTAACGCACAGTGTGCGAGCGCGTGCATACAAGTCGACGTGCTGATCCGTCGGCATCGGTTTCGCCTCCATTTCTTGGCGCGACCCTCGTCTCCCCCTCTCTTCCCTCTGTTCTCACCGCATTGCCTCGCCGCGCCGCTCCGCTTCCCGGGGGGGAGGGGAGGGGAGGGGGGGGGATCCTGGGTCGTGGGCGTCCGGCGGTTCCCCCGATTCGCGTCCGGGTTCGCGCCGCCGTTCGTCTCCCGGTAAGCTCTCTGCCTGATCTCCCGCCAAGAGTGGTCGGGTCGTGTGCTCTCTTTCTGTGGGTTGCGGTGGCTGGGCGTGCGTTTGGCTATTTCGCCGCCCCCCCCCCCCCGGGCGTTCCGGGTCATCCCTTTTCGTATCTTCGCGTTCCGTTCGTTTCGATGGCTGAGAGAGCCCCGTGGAGAGTGGGAGAGTTTGTCGAGCCTGTTTGGATTGTCCCGGAGGTTTCTTAGCTGGTCTGCTAGTTGGATTTGTAAGCTATAATCCATTTGGATCGTGAATCTAATTTCCTCGGGGACTCCGCGGGGAATCTTCCTTTTTATGCGCTTGAAACTTTTGGGTTCTTGTTTTGGTTACTAGATCCGGCGTCCATGGCATCGACTCTGAGTTTACATGCAATGCCGGTGAATAACCCGGGACGATCTCGTTGATATAAAGGCCGATGTAGAACATAGAGTTCGTCTTCGGGTCCAAATTTGGGCAGTCCGTCCTTAATTCACGATGGAGAAAATTCAGTACGCAAAGCTGCTCTTGTCACCTACCCATTGCCATTGCTAAAGACCAGCAAGTTTCTGCTATTGGGTCCTTGTAACAACGCCAGTGTTTTCTTTTTCTTTTTTGGTTTTTTGCTGGGTCCGTGCAAGTGTTTTTTGTCCATTAGAATGGTCGAAGCATATAATTGTGCATGCCTTACGTATGTGCAAGTGGAAATGCTAACTCTTTTATCAAAACTAAACTCTCCTTGTATCCCCTGAATTATGCTGGCCAGATGCGCTTGTCATGTCATCTATTTGTGGCAGATGGAAGAAAAGGACCGCCTTCTTGCATTTATTCACTTCGGCCTTTTCCTCTGTTTCACATGTTGTCCTCCTTGTTTGCAGGGCCCTTTTTTTTTTTTTTAACCCTTCCGTTCGGTAGCACGTTCAGATTGTCACAGAAGAGCCATTTGTCACCGTGGACTGTGGGCAAAAGCCCGGATGTGAATTCTGAGAATGTCATGTCATCTGATGTTTGATCTGGAAATTTAAATCTAGTATCTGCTGGAGAAATGGGAACAGCCGATGAGGCGAAAAATTACCCAAAGCTTCAGCAGATCGCCAAGAAGGGGAAGGAGCGGATCTTGTCACCCCGTGGGTCTGAAATTATAAAGTTCCCAGAAAAGTTGAAGGTTGAAAATCGTCAATGTCTGCAAAATGTGCATCAGCGTTGTGAACCAGTAGAAAGTTTAGATGCCCGAGCCATCTGCCAGAATACTTCAGGAAATCAGCTGAAGCAGTTCTTCAAGGGAAAGGTCACCAAGGATGATGAGCTTGTCAAGCACATGAAAAACTTGCCGGGCTATCTCCAGAGCATGGAAAAGGGAAAAAACCTTCAAGGTAAGGCTCTGAATGTCGGAGTTCTTGATTGGGCACATCTTGAGAAGTGGAAGCCGAGTCCAAACTGTGATTTTAGAAGAGGTAGGTTCAGTTCATCTCTGCATGGCAGCGGCAAGTCGATGAATATCCCTAAAGGGTCATTTAACTTACCCGGTGATGCTCGCACTGAGATAATTGCTCAGAAAAGCAAGCTACAGGCCTCCGCTAGTTTTGGTCTTTCTCAATGTCCAAGACCAGCTAACCGAAAAGTCATGCGCACTCAAGATACCGAATACGTTTCCAATTTCACTTTTGACGAGAAGATGAAGAAGAAGCTAGCTTCCACATATGAATCTTCTGAAGGAAACCATTCTAATATTAAGCATAAAACCGGCAGGACTGAAGAAGGTAAAAGGATTGCTTCGGGTACCAATAATCCATCGAACTCGAAAAACCGCAGGAATTTTCGAAGTTCAAAGGAGAATTTCAGAGGTTTTGATGCTCATGTAGCGAAGAAGGTTGCAGAAATCCCTCAACCGGTTTCTGCAGAAAATTATGTAGAGCAAGAAAACACTTCTGGTATAGGTGCTTCATCATCTTCAGAATCAGGGAAACTTAACGTCCCTATGATTGCAAAGAAAGATGAAATTAATGAAAAAGTTGATGGCCTTGGGGATTCAGATATACATTTGGATTATAACTTCTCTTCTGGGAAGCAGACAAACATAGTTCTTCTTTTACCCAAAAGATTTCCCAAGAGCAATCTTGCAGAGATGTCACAGCAAAATGATATCATAAGAGTCCCAGCTCAGAGTTCGTGTAGAGTAAATCGGAATAGTTCCTCTGGTTCCTTACTCTCTGAGGACCATTCCACTGAACTATGTCCTGAAATTCCATACTCCTGTCCTCTGCCATCTCATGACACGACTCATTGTGAAATACTTCACCAGGCTGTGATGCTGTCTCCCAATTCATCTCCCCATTTTCCTAGTGTAAAGAAACTGACTGATATTTCCTCAGAAGTCAAATATGGTCGGAAGCGCCGGTCGAGCAGTGCGCTGGTGAATCAAAATCTAGCTGCTAACCTGAAAATGCTGGAGCTAGAAGCAGCTGAAATGGAATCAAGAAGAGGCAGCAGTTCATCTCCCAGCCGCCGATTCAGCTTTAGTTTAGGTCGGATGAGGAAGAGTTTCAGCTTCAAAGAAAATACTTCTGTTCCGCAGTTGAGCTCGACATATGTCAGTGCCAAGTCTGGTCCAGTGGGAACTGGAGATGCTCCTTGTCTTGACATCTCAAGCCATGAGAAAGTGAATGCTCCAACAAGAGGTAGGTCTAGCCCTCTAAGAAGATTGCTGGACCCACTGCTGAAGTCCAGATCAGCGAATTCTCATAGTTTAGCTGAAAATAACATGCCATTCAAAGGGAAGTTGCACTCGATGAGCCCTAGGCCAATAACTGCCAATGAACTACCAGTTGTTGAAAAGCATGACGAATCGAAAGTTCAAGCCCTATTGCAGCTCACTATAAAGAATGGGCTACCTTTGTTCAAGTTTGTGGTTGACAACAATAGCAACATTCTTGCAGCCACAATGAAAGATTCACCCCCTTCTGGAAAGGATGGTGCTGGTCGTAGCTACACCTTTTACTCTGTTAATGAAATCAAGAAGAGAGGTGGGTGGATGGGTCAAGGAAGCAAAGTTAAAAGAGGTGATTTTGAGTACAGTATGGTCGGTCAGATGCAGGTAACGGACAACACATTTTCTCACTTGGCAGCAGAAAGTTTCGGTGAGCACGCTATTACAAGAGAGTTTGTCTTGTCTGGTGCAAGACAGGCAGATGCAGAGTTGCCAGACTTTCTACCTAACAGGGAACTCGCAGCCGCTGTCTTCAAGATAGGAACTGATAATTTTAGATGTGATGGAGAACAAGCAGATTGCTGTAAAAATTCGAGTAACTGGAACCCTGAAGATTCTTTACTAGAGCATAACTGCGATTGCAAGTTTGCTAATTTAAACCATAAACCTTGTCCTGTGACGGTAATACTTCCAGGGGGTGTTCATGGCTTGCCTAACAAGGGGGAACCTTCACCTCTGGTTTACAGATGGAAATCTGGTGGATCATGTGATTGCGGTGGCTGGGACATTGGGTGCAAATTGCGCGTGCTCTCTAACCAGAACGCTTTCTCTAATAGTCCCAACTCAAAAGCCTGCTCAATCTCAGATTGCCTCGAACTTTTTGTCCAGGTAGTTGTTTGATATGATTGACGTCTTTCTATCACGCATCTTGTGCAGCTTTATCATTCATGATGTTGTGTGTTGTTCTCATTATGCAGGGAGAAGCTCAACTGAGAAGCCCCATTTTCAGATTAGCACCGTTTAGGAAGGGGATCTACTCCATCGAGTTTGATTCGTCGATCTCATTGTTACAAGCATTTTCCATATGCGTTGCAGTCCTTAGCTGTCGAACTTCTTCCGATCCATCTGAAGTTGATTGCTCGCCTGAAATAAGCACTGTGGGAGAACTGGCTTTGAATAGGAAGGTCCCAATGAAAGCCCCGTCTGTGATAAAACAAGGCCGAGCTAAATATGCTCCATTCCCTCCCCCGTCCCCTGTTGGAAGAGTTTGATCTTGAACTTTCCGCAGAGATGGATATTTACATTCCGACAGCGAGAAACCTTCAGTATGACGGCAAAACAGGTAATGCGCCTTGAAAAACTGTGGCGAATTGCGGACATTTGTCGTCAGAGACTTGAAATGACTATCGAGAAAGATCCTTTCGATGCAAACATTTCGAAACGAATTTGTCTAGCCATTGCATTCCTATGCAAGTGGGGTAGCACTGTGTTAGAACCAGCCTTGTATAGAGAAAAATAACATCAATTAAGTGTATCCTACATTTTGTCCTTGAGTGAATGTAACATCTACTACTCTCAAGCTTGTAGCAGCAGCAGCAGAAAAACAGACTCAACATTAAAAGTTTTGGCAGCGTTACTGCTGATCACTTTGGTTTTCTCTGTCTCATTTTTCCTCCCCGCTTTCAATAGCAATCCTACAGCTACAGAGGAGCCTACAAAATTATGCTGGTCAAGAGTTCTGTATATTTCTTCCCAGTTGACAACGTAAATATTTTCAACTAATGTTTTCATGGTCGTCTTTTCTCCTCGGTATAATCTTTTGATCTTTTCACTAAGAAAGTTTTTTTTCCAATGGCCAAACCGAAGAGATCCTAAACTTGAAATTCACCAGAAATCTAGAAAAGTTGGCTTCACACGGGAAAATGACATAGCGGACCTTCAACGGAAGTTGTCACTTGTCAGGGTTCTAAAGTCCACAAAAAAGATTATATATTCATCTCCAATGCTAGCAAACTAAAACCCCAATAAGCATATACCTAAATTCAACTCCCAAAAGTCCCCTGCCTTCGACCCAAAAAAAAAAAAAGGAAGTCCCCTGCCGATTCCGTTCTAGTCCAACTCGCCGGTAGTAGTAGAAACTGAATAGAATTGAGATGAACAGTATAAGGAAATCTCTGCTCGGTGAGTAATACAAATCGAGGAAATTACCAAAAAAAATCTTAAACCTATCACACTTATACCGATTCGGTCATAAACATTTTGACAATTTAGTCCTAAACTTTTTAATGAATTGACAATTTAATCATTTCGACTAATTTTGGTAGGAATGCTGACGTGACGGTATAGTCAGTGCCGACTCTCACCGTAATGCCCTTGCCCTCCACCTATATTAGCGGGTGGCTCGGTCCATACAATACATCTTGAGAACGGTAAGTACACTCACAATCCTTCAGTGGGATCGGATCATAGCGACAATAGCATAAACTACCGAGACAATTCCTCCACCAGTCGCAAAACCATTTCAGAATAAAACGGATTCACCGATCAATATATATAACCTTTGGCAATTCCTTCCATAAAAAAAAAGAATCCATTTCATGAAGTATTTCTCAAACCGATCTCACAAATAATCAATTCCCAAATTATTTTAAGAGATACTTTTCCATGTCATATGGTTGCAAACGTCCGATCTAGTTTCACGCAACTAATATACTCTAGACACCACTTTTATTTAATAATATCATGTGAGCGATGTCTTGTTCATAACTTATAACTTACCTAGTCCCTATCATTTGCGATATGTGAGCTTGCAAATCATGGAAGGGACGAGCACCGCTTACCACTAATCAAAAGCCGAATTTAAAGCTGCGTCCCCAAAAAAGTCTCAAAATCCCATCAAAGAATCCTTAATCGAATGTCAAGCTTACGTGCCAACTAACATCGACTAAAGCTATACTAGGCAAAGCTATTTTTGTGGTCAAAACGTCCACGGGTCGACAAAAAAGCCACACAATCATCGAACTTGTTGCAGCGAACAAAGCATCAAGCTCATCTCGCTCTGGCGAATTTTGGCGCATCATATATCTTTTGACTGAACACCGTTTCGAGTGAGCTTATACTCAAAAGAAAGCTCTTTGTACTAGAAGACCCAGAGCTCCTCCGACCCAAAATTTGGCTGGCAATTGACGAAATTCGACGCTGAACACTAGAGGTCATAGTTACCGTTATAGTAGTTTCCAAAAGTTTCGAAAAATTACATCCGTCAAACGGGAGGCTCAAAATTGCAATCCGTAAAGTTCTACGTGTTCCTAGGGATGTTAGGGACCTAATCGATCACTATTATGAACAGCCCGAACTCAGCCAGAGCATCACTGGTAAAGTCGACACATATAGAGTTTCGAATTCTGATTCTGAGAACAAAAGGTACATGCAAGAGAGAAAAACAACAAGAAAACTCCTATCAATCACTTGCTCGAATGGCGTTTTCCGATATCAATTGACGATTTCAACCGCGCACCATCGATTTCTCCCGTCGTTTTCCCTCTCTTTTCTCTCGCTGCTAACTCTCTCTCCCTTCTCTTTCTCATTTTTTTTTCTCCTTTTCTTTCTGCTGCGCAAAGGAGAAGAGAAGCTTCATTTTGCTCTTTTTCTCTCGCTAGATGGGCTGAGTTGGGCCTTGGATGGCCCAATAAGCTCTCTCGTTCGTAGTTTCTCTCGTCTCTTGGCCCCTCTCCCATTTTGCAATTATTGACGAGGACGACGATACTTTCGAAACGCAATTGAAGATTACAGCCTGCGCCATTTCGAGTCATTGCCGATGTAATGGAAGATTGCTTGTGAATCTCCCTAGGATGCTCCCTCAACCTTAACCTTAACCTTAACCCTAATCATCCGAATGGAATTCTTCGCTCCGAAGAAAAACAAAGGCGGCGAAGTCAACTCCGCATTCTAGAAACCATGAGATGCTGCCAATAGCAAGCTTTCGCGTGTCCGACTCCGAATCACTTTTCTTAATTATTCTCGAGCCCGTTTTTCTCAATCCCCGTCAAAAGATCATCGTGCATGGTCAATCTATATGCTCGAATCGTCTGCCATTCTCACGCGATGTTCCGCTTCTGCAATGAACGAGGTCCATCGCAGCAGCGGAGCCATTCACGGCTCCTGCCTAATCGTTCGTAGGGGATTTTTTAACCGGTGTTTGCACGACGCTAATTAATGAAATCCATTGAAGATTCGGGACTTTACATACGCTGCTCCTCTCGTCTAAGGATTAATTAACTCTACTAATATCGAATCGGTGATTAGAAAAACAACCTAATATAAATCTCCCGAATTAATATATCATTAAAAACGCCTAACCGGTACCTCGCGACAACTCGCTCCAAATTAATTTTTCGTCTCGCAAAGAACGGTAAACGTAAATCGATATCCAAATAGGGGTAGATTCGGATCGAGACTTACCCGAGAGATTTTTTCGCGAGACGAAAATTATTTTTTGGGGGGCAGATCTCTGTTTGGGGTTTTTTGAGGGGGAGCGACGGAAAGATTAGTTCGAGAAAACATTCCACGGCCATCGATTTAGGATTTTTAACGACGGTACCCGGAATTTTGCCACCGCGATGGTCCCTCGACCGATTCGTTTTGTTCGGGAAAGTCATGCAATTGAATTCACGTGGACCCACGTAGCCGTACGTTGAGCTCACAAATCTTTCAACGGTTGCGCATCGACTGACGCGAGCAATTTAATCGATTTGAGAAAACCGGAAAAGGAAATTCAAAACAACTCTTCAATTTTGATTAATTGGGTTGAGGACGAAAAGCGTTAACGCGCGAAAAAACGCGACGGCCCTCCCAGAAACGACACGAGGGAGAGCGGGGGCCGGGGAGAGAAGCTTCCGCCGAAGACGCGCGCCGTTTCTGTACGGCTCCGAAGAATGTCGAAACGACGCGTCGTCGTCGCGTTCAAGGGGGGCCGCCGCGCTGGGCCTGTTTTCCATTTCGACATCGACGCGTCTTCTTCCGCTTGCGAGGACAGCTTCGGTATGGTTGCGGTCGAAATGCGGCTCCATATTTAGGCTTTTGGGATTATACGGGACATTCGGAACCTCTCCGAAACTTGGCCCCGCGAATTGAAGAAACTGCGGGGTCCGGATAAACAAGAAGAATGCGAATACGTCGCGCGAGAAGCAAAAGACGATTCCGTGCGTGAATGAAATGAGTTATTATCATTGAGAGGCGAATACGTCGGCCGAGCCTTACCATTTCGCCTCTGCGCCTCTCGAGCCGGGGCGAGTCGGGTGACCAGCTGCTCGCTCATCGATCGACTCCAGCGTTCACCACAATGGGTTCGTTATTATTATTGTTTTACGATAGAAAATTCTCCGAGGACAGCGATCGCGCGATGGATATCTCCGTGAGCCGACGCAATAATTAAAGGCGCGATATGTTTTTATTTGTATTCGCCCAAATTTATAGTCAGCATGACTGAAGGTAGATAATTTGTAAAGCCGTGCACTCTTTATGAGTCGAGTGCACATCGGGTTATCGCAAGTTTGACCTCGATTAAGGGTATGTTTGTTTCGCGCAAAAACGAATGATTTGGAAAATATTTTTCCAATTAGTTTCTTTTCGTCTAAACAAATAAAACGGGGCGCGGGTGGATTTTGCATTCCAACACGAATTTTCATTGCAGATGGGGAAAAAGAACCGTTAATCGAATGTGTGACGCGACACCTTCCTCCTCGCGAGATCTCTTTCGAAAGTTCGAATTCAAAGCGGCGGCACGGCAAACACGTGGCGCATTTCTAAAATCCCGCGGCCGAGAATTTAAGTCGGAAATCGGCACGTCGGTTTTTACATCGATTTTTTTTCATTCGATGAATATAACGACGATCAATTGAATGAGCCACTTCCCACCCGCCTGGGTGGCGCTGCTGGAGCGCGCACTCTTCCTCTCGCAAAAGGTTGAGTGTTCGAATCCCGGGCGCCGCATGGTAACTTAACCGGTGACACGTGTGTGGTGGCTAGCACGTGTCACCCCCAGGGTTTACTCCCCGACTGTCGGTCGTGCGTGGATTTACTGGGTTATCAAAAAAAAAAAATTGAATGAGCCACTTGGTTTTTTCTTCCTCCGTTTGACAAACCAAAATTCAAAAGAGAAGGGGGCCGGGGGAAAGAGAGCGAGGACATCTCTTTGACCAGAAGGAGGGCGAGAACCGTGGTGGGACTCCTCCCCGACGTTCTCGGGAAACTGGCGGTGGTCCCCCCCGGCCTCCAACCCCAACCCCAGCCAGCGGAGCTTCGAGCCTAAAATATCCGTCGCCTCCGTCGGCAAAAGCGACTTTGACCATTGACTCCCACCCCCCCACCAGACCAGACCATTCCGTTCATTGCATTCATTAAAAGAATTTAAGAAAGAAAAGTCCAATCTGGGATGCGATTGCCAGTGCTCTCCCGTTTGAGTTGGCCAAATCCCCAAATCATGTTCTCCACGTCGCCCTCCGAATGCTAAAATTTTCTTTTGACCCGCGCGCCACCACAACCACCGTCCTACGAATCTGGGACTCCCCCGTGTTGATTGACGTAATTGCCCCTCGCTTTTAGTTCCCCTTTTCATCGTTATTATTTATTCATTTTTCCTCTTCCAGCCTTTTTATTTTGGCCTTTTTTTTTTTTGGTCTTCTTTTTTTTTTTGGGGGGTGTGTGACGGTAGAAAGTATTTCGTTTTCTGAGGTTAGTGCCAGTGGTACTCGGGCCATGGTTGTCCCCATGCTTGGCTTGCAGGACAACACATGGCGAGGCTGAAGATACGGACCACTTGTCCGGTGCAAGTTCCCTGTCTCTCTCTCTCTCTCTCTCTCTGGGTCAATGAGTCAACAACCTCTCTTTGACTTGGGTGAAATCGCCGTGGAAAAACTCGCTTTTGATCAAAATGGACATCTGTATCTTGCTCCTTCTGTGGGTACTGAGCGATCAATATGAATTGCACTAGAAACCATGTGAAAAGGTGAATAGCACATGTAGGTAATCAGAAACCTGGGCATCAGTAGTACATGTCCATCGACAAGAAATCTTGACTTGATACGGTGAATGGACCCCCTCGCTCCGTTCATTTTAGAAATACGATAACTCCATAAAAATAGAGTTATTTTATCTACTTTAGGTAATAAATAATATAATATTTATTAGAATATATTTGGATTTCCTTTTATTTACTTAATATTTTCTTGTTTATGCAGAATATTGAGATATGGAGAAAATAAGGAAAATATGGCAAAAATAAGGAAAGGAATATGTGATCCAGAGAAGAGTTAGAAGATGGATATTACATTGGGAATTCTGCGATTTATTCCCTAATTTTTATCCGAAAAAAGAAGTAATTGCCTTGTGAGAGGAGTCTTGAATGTTATTATATAAATAGGATAACTTGGGGGAACATAGTATGAGAGAGAGAGAGATCGTTTTTATTTTCAAAATACGACGGGACGCAAATACGCGGGTCGTGCCGGAGTTAAAGATGAAAGCTAATTGAAATCGAAACAGTGGCTGTGTAACGACACTTATGATTCCGTGATCATTAGTCCTGATGCAATATCGTTCATGAAGTTTTAATTTATCCAGTGCGGCCCTCGAGCTATCAGTATTTGTTCAATGCGGTCGTTCCGCTGGCTCAGACGACAGATCGGATGTTATTTGATGACGTGAATTATTACGTGCCGAGTTGGATATTTTAAAAATGATGAACCAGCATGTCAATCTTTTTATCCATCTACTTTAGAAAATGAAACGGAATTGGGGCGTTAACATGTCAATCGTTATTTAAAGACGTGGATTAATATATCCTGATTTGAAATGATTATCTTGCTTGGATAATCCGTACGTAATTTTTTTTTGGTCCATCGTTCAAAGCTTAACAGATTGGAACCCACATCAGCAGATTCTGTTAACTCGAATGTACGGAAAGACGACATCTAACATTTTCATATCATAATTTAGGAATCGGATTGAATATTTACAAGCAGTTTATGGACTACATTTAACAAATGAAAAGTTTAGAGACAGCATTGTTCATTTGATCAAAGATCATAAGTTATTTGTGTCATTTTTTTCTCGGATGGAAAAGAATGAAAAACAAGAGTGATGAAGGGTCGATCGTCAAATTGACAAATGGCATCATGAAGTGCGCAAGATCAAACAACCCAATTCTTCATGGCCCATTTGACAATTGGCCACACCCTCTTTACTACTCACCGTCATTTATTAAATTCGTGGAGTTTCATGAGTTGAAAATACGACCAAGTGTATGAAATTGAATGGGAGATTGCATGTGTCCCCATCGGCAGTCGGCGAGCGAGTTGGGTGGAGCTGTAAAGAATAGAGAAAGACAGACGTCGATGAGAAAGCACGTGGAGTTTCAGGAGCCAAATCCAGCAGAAGAAAGTATACTTAGGTGTGACTAATTCGTCGCATGATGATGCCCCGTGTGAAATCTGTCTCGAGCATGACTAGTTACGGTTTGAGATGTGCTTTTTCTCAATGGATAATGATTTCGCACGAGCTTTCTAACGTAGAAAAGAGCGGTGGTAGTTCTAAAACTGTCGTTACAAGATATGTTTTGTCATCATAATTTCGCGATCATTCGCTTGAGTAGCTATTGTAGACGGATGATTACGTTGCTTGAGGACATCTGAAATTTTTGTCGAAGGAATATGTCACTTTCTATTGTAATTTCCTGAGCTTATTGATAGGGCTCACGCCCGAGGTTAATCGCCAGTGGTGCTTGTGCGCTCTCCGATCAGTGGTAGGAATCCGACTCGGCCCTATCATTTGGGATGTTTAAGAGAATTTTGACTCGGCAGGCTCGATATAATGCTCGTTAAGTAAGGCCTGGCATTGTCTGTCGCTAGCCTTTTGTAGCAGATTTGACGTAGCGTCCTTTGTAATGCGTGATCACTTACCCTTGGCCCCGTGTTCTCATGACTAGTGGCCATTTGCGAGTCCCCCCTACGACGGGACTTTCGCATGGCGAGATCACCTTCGCTTGCCACGCTAACCAAAACCTTCTGAATGCCTCCTGTGTTTGTTTACTTGGGTATAGAGACCTCATCGTTGAAAAAACAACAATCAACTTCTCTCCCACGGCGATCCTATCTTTCGTAGTAACAAAGGCTCCTCACTTGCCACCCGGCCTTTTAAAAGCCTCCTAGGATTATCCCGTCCTCCTCTCTGTACTCCTTTCACTGCCTCCAAACCGTACTGTATACAGTTACCTAGCACCAAAATGCGATTGGCACCAAATCATGCTCCGTACAATCGTTTAGAACTCTTATAATCTCTTTTCCGTTTTTGGTTGTGGCAACCAAAATGTGATGGGTACCAAAATGTAGTCCGTACAATCGTTTAAAGCCCCTATAGCCTCTTTCCCGTTTTCAGTTGTTCATGTATATCTCAAAGCATTTTCTATTTCTTTTTTACAGTGTGGGATTTCGCCATGCTATCGTCAGGCTTTGGTACTTCCCCGCACCAAAATGCTTTCTTAGATTATATTTTTCTCCTTTGCAATTCTTCATCTAATCTTCCTCGTTTTCCTCTAGATTCTTCCCAAGAAGCATGAGATATGGGGTGGAAATAGCGATTAAAAATTACCATTCCGTCTCGAATTTAGCATTTGGATGTTGTGAGCAAATGTTTTTCAAAGCGATAATGAAGTTAATTAAGAACGGTGAAAACTCAAATTAGGATATCTAGAATATTTTGAAATAAAAAAAAGAATGCACGTATATTTTGCAGAGTTGCAGATCGATCGTGTAGGAGAGCTTCATTTTCATTGCATGATCAACGAAACTAGAGGTGAGCAGTTCCGAATTCTGTACAGACTTCACCTGGAACCACAAACTTACCCATAACGGGCCCGTTTGGTTCGGCTTTTCAAATGCTATTTAGAGGAATGCAAATATCTTTAAATGAAAGCCACTTGGAGAAATGCAAGCGGCGTTTGGTAAAAAAAATTTTATGAAGCTATTTTGGCCTAAATAGTGTTTGCCAATTTTTTTTTTGCAAAGAGTTTTGGCAATTTTTATTTTTAATATTCCTGTTTTGCCCTTGTTACTGTTCATCTTCTTCACCAAAATGTGATCGGCGAGGGCAGATCTGGCCGGCGAGGTCACCCGACCCAGGCGACAGGACCCAAGTCGACATCGCCTGAGGTCGTGCGACCCAGGCAGCCATCGCTTGGGCGGTTGCCCGACCACAAGTGGCCGTCGCCCGGGTCGGGCGACCTCGCCAACCTTTCGTCGGCCATATCCGCCCTCGTTGGCCCTTCGTCGGCCACCCTCGCAGTGAAGAAGATGAACAGTAATAGGGGCAAGACCAAAATATCGAAATTTTAGTGAGGGCAATTTGGGAAGAGAAAAAAAGGCTTCGGCATTCCAAATGCTAGCTTTTGGCTTTTCGAATTCAGAAAGCTGAACCAAACGGTTCAACATTTTGGGAAGGGGCTTTCGAGGTCAAAAGCCCCTTCCCAAAGCTGAACCAAACTAGGCCAACAACATTTTCCTAATTTTTTGAACTTTAAACTTACTTTGTCACGGATTCTAGGGTCTATCCAGATTTCACATGTATTATTAATTGAATAATTGCAATGAATTATTACCTTTAATGACCACCACTTGATGATATAATTCATTGACCACAATTTATATTTAAAGGCACGAAAAATACGAAATATTAACAAGTCATAAAATGAAATCTCAAACTAGTGATTCAAAATCATACACTCGTCACCTAACTCTACGAAATACTACTGGATCACGTGAAAATATAGATCAAGAAAGAATACAAAAAAACTTGTCTAAGGTTTTAGGTTTCAAACCTAGAACGTGGAATCTATCCGTTGAAACATGTTCCTCAATTTTTGGAATCCGAAACCTATAAGTTCCACTAATTAGGTTCTCAAACCATGCTCACCCCTAGAGGAGACTTATCAATTAATGTCTCGAAGGTACCTTTTATATAACTCTTCCCATTTTGAATGCACATCAAATTTATCATATAATTCATCACGTCGTGGATCATTATAATCCGCACGTCGTTATTCAAAGAACGCGAGGAAATAAAAAAGGTGCTTCGCGCATTTTCCCTCTTATTATCCAAAAGCGACGACAACACTCATTAGGTAGAATGATGCAGGATCATCATTTGGACAACTAAAGATGAAACCCCCCGTCTAAAAAAATTTCGAACTCAAGAACATCGGGAGCCGTCTGTCTCTCCTATTACACTCAAATTGATAAAGCGCCAATTTTCATTTTCTTAAAGATTAAATAAGCGAATTTTCGTACCTTCTTTCTTCGTACCACGATTAAATTAACTTCGAATAGATCGATTGCTTATCACTTTTTTTTTTGGGTCGAAGATTATTTATTACTTAAATACTAGAAAATCCTGATGACAAGGTCGTTAGTGGGCAGAAGATCCCCCCCGTGATAGTGACGAATCGATCTGGAGAAAGATTTCGCTCAGGAGATGGAGCCCACTGCGCAAATCTTTTCGGGCTCCCTCCTCATCTTCTTCTCCTTCTCTTTTTTTTTTTATAATTTATTTTTTTTTTCTGGCCTCCATTTGAATATTTTTGAAAAAAGAAGGACGAGGAAAAAGAAAATTCAAAAAAATTTGAAAAGTCAAGCGAGGGAGTCAGTCGGTTAGCCTCGTTACCCGAGCCGAGTCGCCCGTGACTCGGTCCTCTCGCCCGCCCCGGAGTCACGTTCTCATCGCCCTTCGAGCGGGCGGGAGGGAGGGAGTGTCGAGGGCATTATCGTCATTTCGATGTTGCAATTTTCTATTTCGAATTTTTTTTGCGGGGCGTGAGATTTTTTTTTTATTTAAATTTCTTAAACCGCTCAAGTTGGATGGTCCCATGCGCCGGAACCTCGATCCTATAAAACGGCCTCTCCATTTTTGTTTTTTAAAAAAAGGAAGAATTTTCACATTTTATATTAAAGAGAATTCGGAAAAAAAAAACCGGAGAAAGAATCCGATGAAAACTACGCGTGAAGTTTCGCGTTTTAATTTTAAATCTTTTCGTTTTCAAAATTTGATTTTTTTTTTCAAATATCGTATGCTCTGAATTTTTGGAACGGGTGATTAAGATAATCTAAAACCAGGTGATGTTTGAATTGTTGTAATTTTTTTTTCCTGGCTTTGTCCAATTTTGACTTCTCCAATAACGAGGTACCAAGAAGTTTGCCTGAAAACTGCAGGCCAAGGCCGGACCTGAAAAAGCTTCGGGAAATTATTTCCTATTTGTCGAAAAAAATAAAAGATTCTCGTAAGTACTTAAAAGCTGCCTTCTAAAAATGTCGCGGTATTTATAAGTTTAATAATTAGCTTATTATTATTATTATTATTATTATTATCGATTTGTTAATTGTATCATTGGGCGAAATTGAATGTGAGAACTGTATCGCGGGGACATGATTTTCTGGGTAGTCAATTGCGCTAATTTTACCAATCCATTCACAAGAATCGCTGCACCGTCGTTGATACATCTTACCCGGTTTTCCTTCTCGCTTTTCACTGCTTCTTTCGAGATTTCCAGACAATGAAGAAGGCGGTTCGTGGTAAATCGATATTACATCGACCGTGCATATTCTATTTCTTTTTTCTTGACCAAATAAGACCAAAAATGCACATAATATCCACATCGTCATATTTACGCGAAGACATACGATCATGACTTCCTAATCTTTTGGTGCTTGAACGCCTCCACGTGGACCGGGAAAACCAAAGCTCGAACTTCATCGTTTGCTTCTTCTTTTTTTTCTCTCAAATGGAGGAGAAAAATAAGAAAAATAAATCAATGATCGAAAAGCATATACCTAAATGAGATGGCTGCGATTACGATAAACCAAACTCCGTAGCTCGCTGAAGAAGACGAGACTTCGAATCTGAAGAAGTGTGTCCCGGTCCGGTCGGACTATTTGCTCCGATTATTGGAACTTGGAAGGTCCCGTGGAAACAAAAAGAAAATAAATAAATAAATAAAAATAAAAATAAAAATAAATGTCCTGCTCCAATTAACACATTCAATGCCCCGACAAATTGTAGTACTTTCGACCTAGGGAATATATGCTTTCCCCTCGTTCCGCAAATTTAAAAAAAAAAAAGCAAAAAATAAGAAGAAGGAGAATGATGCTGTGCATCACGATCTACACAAATCCATGTGTATTTTTTGTTACAAGAATCTTGTTAGTAAGTATCTCAAATGCACTAATTAAAACTGGTAAAATAGAAATGTACATACTTTCACAGCACAATTGATAACCCTTATGATAAAAAAAAAACTTGAGCAATTATTCGGGAAACATGTTGAGGAAGGGACTAATGAAATTTTACTATCTTTAAACCACAGCTCTTTTTTAGAAACTAACGTAGAAATCCGATTATCTGGAGACTCGTAGAACCCCGCAAATTGGTTGAGTTATCTTGCCTCGCGTACGATTACTATTGTGAAAGTTAATGCTACTGCAAGCGACTACTAGCATGATTGTTAGTCGCAAGGGTTGTGTTAGCGAGTTGTGACGCTTGCTAATTGTACTTGATTAGAAAAAAATTGATTTTCTAAGCATTGTTTGTCCATGACAAGATAACGATCATGTGTATGGGAAACTACGGAAGTTTTCTCGTTTAGTTGCTTAAAAAGTGTGGTCGAAAATGCTTGTTAACAGAGTGAGTAATGCTAGAGATGCTAAGATCCATACATTTAATGGTGCGACAAACATTAAGTAGTTACTTTATTTCATAAGCCCATTTAAATAACCAATTGAAATATGTCACGTCATTTGTAAATTTCATTTAATATAAGAACCTTAGTATCTGAAGCATAATTTCAACGAAATCCTTACATTGCACGAGACTTTCGAAGCTTAGGACCCGACTAATGCTCAAGAAAATCCCTATCGCCCGCATATCATTGTTATCCGGCGCCCTTGTTCCTTACTCCCAATTTTCCTAGGACACATTTTGAAAATCGAAATAGAACATCATTCAAGAAAAACGGAGCATAACTAATGGCCCTTAACAAGCACCAACTATGCATTGTGATAGCTGTTATTACAACTAGAATAGAGAGTCACCTTTTTTGCGGGCGAAAACTCAAGCAAAGATTAAAAAAAAAAAGCTTAATTAAGGGCTTTGTCATCGTAACCTTCTTACTTTTCAATTTAATTTAATATTGCGATGGAAGCATTTTGATTTCTCCTTAACCCAAAATATCCACTTACGTAATATATATTATACATATATATATCGACACATAAATTCACGTATAATTCATTGAAATTCAAACAAAATTTTAAAGTCTGGCAAGAAAAAGCAAAATGTTACTTTTTTGCCTCCCTAAAAGCGAAATCAAGCGGACACACTCTACTAATATTTTTTTTTCCCAATGGTCATCATCGCAAATCAAGTAGAGCTTTTTATTTTTATTTTCGAGGGTGTGGGGAGGGGGGGTAAAAACTCAAGCAAACACAAGAGTCCATTTTCCCCAAAAAAAAAATAAAGATAAAAAAATAAAATAAAAAACGGAAGTACTTACAAGAGGAGGTCACCAGCGGCGAACTTTCTCTCCCCCATTTTCCTTTTGTCGCATTTTCTTTCATTTTCCCAAATTTCTGTTTTTCCTTTTATGTTTTTAAATTTTTCGGGGGTATAAAAGAAGGCTTCCTTTTGTTCCGTGCCCCCCTTCCCATTCCACATCTTCTTCAACCGTCTCTCCGTGTAAAACTCGCGTTTCCTTCAGCAGACCAACACAGAAACACCAAAAACACGCGACGAAGAAGCAGCAGCAGGCCGCCATTGGAATCCCCGACGAGCAGACCCCCCCCGCCCCCCCCCCCCCCTCCGATTCATCACCACCCAACCCCAGTCGCCGCCATTCTCCGTTTCCTCCTCCTTCGACACAAGTTCCGTGCGTCCTCTCTCGGTCGGTCGGTCGGTCGGTCCTGCCGCCAGATCCTAATCGCGAGATCGCCGCCTTCCCGCTCGCGATTCGCGCCCGGGGGCCGCGTTTCTTTCCTTTTGGGGCGGGTCGGTGGTTTTTCCCGGCGAGCGCTCGGGAATTGAGGTCGCGGCGATGCGCGGTGTTTGTTGACCTCGGAAACATGGTCGTGGCAGCAGGACATGGAACTCGTAGTTAGTTACTTGACCGCGACAGCAGCAGCAGCAGCAGCAGCAGCCATCGGAGGAGGAAGACGGAGGAGGAGGAGAAGGGGAAGGAGATGACGCTTTACATTGGCCGCGAGGCTTCCAAGGTCTCTCTCTCTCTCTCTCTCTCTCTCTCTCTCTCTCTCTCTCGCGTTTCTGCCGGATTTCGTGTGCATGTCGGTTCGCGATGGTTGTGGATGTTGGGACTCTGGGATTGACGTGATTTTTTGTGTCTTGCGCGGTTTTGGCCATTGGGTGTTCGAGAAGCTATGGAAGAGGATTTGCGCGGAGATAACCACGGAGATCAACCTCCTCGCGGAGAACTGGAGATACATTCTTGCCGGTCTCATCTTTCAGGTTCTAATCTTCTTCTTTTTTGTAATTGCTTGGCTCTTTGGCGAATCTGATGGCGAAAGCTATCCAGTTTTTGAACTCGGATTGCGTTATTGTTGTGTTCCTTTTCGAATGCTGGTTGTCGAATATCCGAAGTCAAAATTTTTCAAAAATTTTGAAGAATATTGGGGTGTTAAAAAGGTATGATTTTAGGGTCACCCTTTGCGTTCAAATCCGGCTGGCGCTCTGTTTGGCATTCCGGCACGAATTGCTCGCGTTTGACCATCAATGTTGCCAGGAATTGTTGACTGGCCTTTTCTGAAAGCTAATGAATGAGCGAGAGAAGCATAGGATTTGGTAATACGTTACAATTGTTTTTTGTTGCTTCAAGGGAACTCCTGTAGTCCATGCTTTTCACTTAAGGGAGAGTCATCTGCTCCCACAAGTGGCGTTCTTCAATGAATAGGACTTGGTCTGCATGAATCTGAAGTTTCAGTTACTGGGACTTGTGTTTCTTTTTGGTTTGCGGGATTCCAATTTTGTGTTGGGTCTCAGAGTTCTTATCACGGACATGTTTCCTCTTAGTTGCATAATGCCATACTAATGTATGCAGATTGACCAACTATTGTTTCTTTCAAGCATCGTTTAATGTGGTTAATTCAATTCTCTCTGTTTTATTTGA
This sequence comes from Syzygium jambos, assembly GCA_031216235.1. Taxonomy (NCBI): domain Eukaryota; kingdom Viridiplantae; phylum Streptophyta; class Magnoliopsida; order Myrtales; family Myrtaceae; genus Syzygium; species Syzygium jambos. The sequence goes on from CM062230.1 coordinate 28,703,846, forward strand.
AATTAAGAACTCAATGGCGTTTCTTTACGCTCAACATGTTGCTCATCATGGCCATTAAATTTCATTGACTAAAACTCTCTAGAAGAATGTTCACTTTGAGTTTTTTTTATTAGTTATTTTTTATGTTCAACGAGGTTCGATTTCTTTCTTACCTTATTTCTGATGTATTATTTGTCTGCCACAGTACGTACATGGCCTGGCAGCTCGAGGAGTACATTATTTGCATAGGCCTGGCCCCACACTTCAGGATGTTGGATTCTTTCTACTTCCGGTTGGTTTATAATCACTCTGATACAATATAGTCCTCTGATTTTACATATCGTGTTTTTTAGAGTGTGTTTTTGTGTGCGTAGGAGCTTGGCCAGGACAAAGCTTACATCAGCGAGACTGTATTCACTTTCGTGTTCGTATCTTTTGTATTGGTAAGGTTGTTGTTTTTCAAGTCTCGAGCATCTTCATCTTTTTTTATCCATTTATTCAAAGGTTGGAACTGCTTAGTAATTTGTTTGCATCTCCGGAAGATTGCAAACTGTGCATGCTTAATGGCACACTAGATGAATTATGAATGTTTGTTGCTTTACACCTTTGGTAATATGGATTCTGATGATTCCCAATATCACTGAGGAGATGTCAATAGATTGCAAATTGTGATTATCAATCGAAAGGAGTATGGAGTGCAATTGTTCTTGTGCATAAATAGATTGAAGAAGGCTAGTCTTTGTTTGGTTTCTTTCATGGTGGATATGAACTAATGTGGGCCATATTTTTTGCAGTGGACTTTCCATCCTTTCATTCTGAAGACCAAAAAAATCTACACTGTTCTTGTCTGGTGCAGGGTCTTAGCTTTTCTTGTTGTAAGTGCTGTTTTCATTTAAATCGTCTCATTTACAGTAGCGTGTGCATTTTTTTGGATCGTAAAAGTGATTGGGATTTTAAAAAGGAAAGATCAAGTGGTTAGCTCTTATGGTATTGCTAGTCCTAAACCTATTTTTTATTTTTCGACAAATGATGCAGGCTTCTCAAATTCTTCGGATCATCACATTTTATTCTACACAGCTTCCAGGTCCAAACTATCACTGCCGTGAGGTAGAGTCTCTCATCTTTTATAGAAGTTTGTTCTGGCTATTCACAAATGTTTGTCATCTGTTTGTTATTTGGAGCCTAAGGAATCATTTACTCTGTTGATCGACACTTTACTGACTTCTTGCTGCAACACAATTCAGGGATCGAAACTTGCCAGATTACCTCGTCCTCATAGTGCAGTGGAAGTTCTTCTAATCAACTGTGAGTGACTTCATTTTTATGGGCTTCATAAGCATTATCCTAAGTTGTTAACGTTCTTACTCCTTTTGTGTGCTGAATTTGCAGTTCCTCGGGGAGTGATATATGGTTGTGGTGATCTGATTTTCTCATCTCACATGATATTTACCTTGGTCTTTGTGCTCACGTACCAGAAATATGGCACAAAGAGGTAAGGCATTTTAATTCTGGAAGGAATTTGTTGTGCAAGCTGCCATAACAAAATAAAAACTTTCATTTTATTTTTCCGTAGCTACTTTAGTGACCTCGGTAATTTTCTGGCTGGTGTTATGGTATAGCAAATACAATTGCCGAGGGTACAGATGCAGTTGGTTTGTGAGATGTCTGCTCTAATACCAGTCAGAAAATTAGTGGTTACTACAACACTGGGCAGAAAAGTAGAGGAATAATTTGAGGATTCGCAATTTTAGTGGGTAGTATAACACTGGGACAGGGAAATGGCCTCTGGATTTTTTGGTGGAAGATGTTCGGTGATGGCAAATATTTTAGTGGATTAGTTGTTTATGAGTCGGACAAGTAATTGTCAAGTATCCTCTAAAAGCCATATTAATGAGTTTTGAATGTGCTATGAACTTGTATTTACATGTCAAATTTTTTATATGCTTCTGTTGCAGGTTTATAAAGCAGTTTGCCTGGTTGATTGCTGTGGTACAGAGCTTCTTGATTGTTGCATCGCGGAAACATTACACGGTTGACGTCGTTGTTGCATGGTAAAATCCTGTTTTTTTATCTGTTAGTGTCTCTCTTCGGCACTACTGATGCATTTTTGGCTGAAGCTCATATTGTGTTTAATCTGCAGGTATACTGTTAATTTGGTGGTATTCTTCATTGACAAGAAATTGCCAGGTTAGCCTGTGTAACCTTTGCATCTGACGTGTCTTTTAGCAATGCGATAGGGCAGTAGTTAGATATTAATGATTTTTTTATTTTCTTCTTGCAGAACTTCCTGACCGGACTAGTGGCTCATCACTATTCCTACCAGTGAGCACCAAAGAGAAAGATGCTAGAAGCAAAGAAGAGAATCACAAGCTCTTGAATGGGAATGGTGGAGACCCTGCTGATTGGGTAAATTCAAGTGAAAAAAGGCTTAATCTTCAATCTCCTGACTGCATGTATTGTGCATTAGCTGGAATTGACATTTCCTCTTGACCTTTGTTCAGAGGCTGAGAACACAAGTCAATGGCAAGATTCTGGAAGATGGCAATGCTGTCCTTGCTGATAATGCAATGAACGGTGCGTAGATTATGGAAAGCTGCCACTGGAGCCAACTTGAAGACCTCCAGCGCCTGGTGGTGATGAAAACCCTGAAGGCATGCAGTTGATATTGCAGCGTGGTCGGCTCTTATTTTGAAGATGGGTAAACATGATTCTTATTGTAGTGAAGATGGAATTCGGCTTAAGCTTTTATGTTTTGGCCGTCGTGCTTTACAATGCATGGTTTAAGACCATGGCATTCACATTGGAAATTTCAGCAATCTTATGTCCATTTCTCAATCCAGTGAAAGCATCTTGGTTTTTTACTTCCGCTGGCACTGTTTTGACGTGGGTGAAAATTCTTTGTTCGGGCTTTGTATGGCGGTTATCAATACTATATCTCTTACGCCGAGACCCGGGCTAATGACAGATGCAATAAAAGACTTGCGAAGCGAGAAAATGGCACATAGATAGATGCAATTCTCAGAACTTCAACTTTTAATTGTTAGTGCTGCCAAAAATTTTGCCAGATAGAGGGGAAACAGATCAGCTTCTATTTATTAAGTGGATCACGTCACATCCACTTTTTGTGCTTTGCCATTGATTGAATGTCCTTTTGCCTATGGTAAGGTTCTAGCACTGAGCAACAAGCATCCCCATACCACATGCCATAACAGGTGGTGAATTTAAATCTGTACTATTTCTGTCGTCAGTATCTTTCTTGATTTTATATGTCGTTCCCCAAACCCATCTTTAGACGTTTTCGGTTATAGTTTAGTTCCTGTCATGTGGAAAAGTTTTATGAGCGACCTTCACTCGTAACCGAACGAAATGCTTATGCTCCAATATTCAAAAGAAGAGACAGAGATGGTACAGCTAATGTCGGTGTGGCCATGTGGGCATTACATGGGAGTGCTGGCAGGCAGACAGGACACAGCCCGACTGGTCCCATGCTCGCTCGTCCATCTTTGTGGAAAAGAAGGGGCTCAGTGGGCAAATGCCCCCACCACCTGCGACTCGCAACATGCTGAGCAAAGATCCTCCCCAGTCCCCCACCACTAACACCGTTGGAGTTGCACAATCCAAATGCAAATTCAAATGAAAATTCGTGGGGAGAGAGAGAGAGAGAGAGATGCCTTGTCTGTCTGTCTGGCGAATCAAGTGATTGTCACGAGTTATAAAGAAGTCATTGCCATGAAAAGAGGGTAATGCCCTAATGTTCCAACCTCAGTTTTTTTTTTTTTTTGCTCGAAATAATGTTCCAACCTCAGTTACTTCCTTTTCTCCGTGAAAGAGAGTCTCTCTTATACCTCTTGTCGCGACCCGCCACACCTCTTGTCTGCGGTGTACCATCAATCATCATTAACTTACATGTTCCAACACATCCCAAGAGTTGTCGACTGACGTGGCATGCAATTTATTGGGATCTAGAACAACATTCACACGCTTGAGGGTTGTGTGTTTCGATATATCGAGAAAGAGGGTTTCCATTTGCGGTTTTGTAGAAGTCCAGGGGCAGTTAATGATCACCCCTCGAGTGCCTCGTTCTCGTTCATCTTTTCAATAAGAAATTATTGAGGAAAATGATATAAACAATTTATGAACTTTGATCCAATATGTAATTTGATCAATGAACTTTTAATTTGTTCAATATAGTCCATGAATTTTAACCCAATGTTCAATATGGCCCCTGAATTTTCAATTTGTTCAATGTGGTCTTATGAACTTTTTGTACATGTTTAATACAGTCCTTGAACTTTATAAAAATATTCAATGTAGTCCTTCTATTAATTTAAGTTCAGGTATTATATTGCACATTTTCATATAGTTCAAGGACTAAATTGAACATATACTAAAAGTTCATGGACTACAATGAATATTAAGTTAAAGTTTAGGGACTATATTGAACAAATTAAAAGTTAAGAGATTAAATTGTACATTGAGCCAGAGTTCAAGAACTGTTTATGTCATTATCCCAAATTATTGCACACAGAGTATAAGTCCCTTTGCATGAGTTGTATTTGTAAGTATGAGTAAAAGAACAAGAGTGTATTCCCAGTATAACATACAATAACTTTCTTTTCCTACGTGAATAAATATTTTACCACCAATCGAAACAAGTACGAAGTGCAGGTTATTTCTGTACCACTTCTGGGCCTTATCAGTTTGCCGTGGCCCATGCAGGTTATTTCTGGATGTCAACACTGAGTAAATCGTTGCTTGTATTTGTATTACAAGTGTGAGAGAGCAAAGCAAGTTGGCGTGTGCTGTTCTTTTTTATTAGGGCCTAGCCCCATTAACCATGACATGATCATCGACCTAAGTTTCAAATTCAGGTTCCACATAAGCATTTGGGATAAGGTTGATTTGCAAAATCACTGTACTAAGTGATGAGGCAAATTACTAATCCGTATTCGAATGTTTGTGTCGTATTCAATGGTGAATTAAAGCTTACCCTATTACGTGATATACTAATTTTGTAAAGTCAACCATAGCATACATTAAATTGTTCTTACATAGATAGAAGCTCACTTCATTGCGTCATTGACAATGGGAGAAATTGTCCCGTCAGTCTTAAATCTATTGTACGAAAACCAATTCATTCCTAAACTTTTCAATTTTCTCATTTTAGTTTTAAACCTTTGCGAGAAATTTTAATATAATCCTTTGCCGATTTTTGCAAGAAGCTGCTGACGTGGCTGCGCGTCACGTAAGATGATCGGACCACCATGTTACCAAGGTTTAATTTAACGCAAAGGTGTCGCACTAAATTGACAAAATTGAAAAGTTTAGGATCGAAAACATCCAAAAGGCCCGTTTTCAATGTAAAACAAGCATTATTAGTGACAAGATTCGACCTTATACATTTCATTTCTTCAGTAATGTATATAAGCCGTAGAAATGGTCTTTGTCTAAGTAATGTCAGCATATAATAAAATATAAAGGGCGTTGGTAAGATGGCGCAAATAAGAGGAAAAGGAGGACTGGAAAAGAGAAAGGAAAAGAAACGTAAGGGCCTCGTCAGCCTCGAGAACGTTTCGACGGTCAAATGTCGGCATCCTCGGTCAACTGGTCAAAATCCGCAAAGCCGTGCGGGCCCCACTGGCCTTCCCTGCAAAAATCGAACCCTTTTTTTCACAAATTTAGAATCCATTCCAATTTTTTTCTTACTGTTTGGTCCCTGCCCGTGACGTTAACCCGCCAAGACGAGAATATAACCGATTTGGACGTTTGTAGTGAATAGACACTGATTTCCCACGCCTCAATTCGTCGTCTCACCTTATCCTCATCGAGTATAAATCAATAACGACGGGTCATCGGTTTGGTTTAACACGGTATCCCGATTGCCTGACTTTGACCCGCCGAGTCACACCTTTGCCCATCCCCCCTTCTATTTTGACGAAACCCCAATGCCCTATACAGCAATTTTTCATGCGAACTAACGCGATTTGACGATTGCGCGAAGATGGGTACCCGCAAATGCGAAACTAAACATAAATCGAAAAAGAATTTAAAGAGCTCGATATATAATGTTTTGCGACGGCGCGGATACATGATCCAAAACTGGCAAGTGAATATGAATTGTCGGCGTTGCTTTTATTGCAAAGCCTTCTTCCGATCAAATCGCATTGATTCAAATAGATGAGGGAACACATGAAAGGGCCGGTAAAGTCAAGAGAGATCAGCTTAATCTTCGTTTACCTTTGTTTCCCATGAATGCCTTCGCATTGCCAACCTGGAGCGAAGAAAGCGACGCGAGTCAAATTATGCTCCGAAATAGCGTAAACTAAAAGCAATGACAAGTAAACTTAATTACGTGAATTGACATCGTGCGATTTTCCTCTGACAGCTAAGAAGAGATAATTCAGTTCATAAAACGACGTCACGTTGTTTAACATCATATATGGGGACAAAACTAACAAGGGTTGGAATTTTCCCCACACACACGCATATATATATTAATCAGTCTATTGTGGAGAATGTATGTTTAGAAGTTGGATTGAAAAATATGCCTGCAATATTAATTATGTGACTTTTTTGGGGGCAATTATATAAAAATAAAAGCTTTCGAGCTCTCTCTTTATGATAATTAGACCATTTATAAGGGGCCCAGTAGGAATTAGATCGAAGTTCCGATCCCTAAAGACCAAAAACAGCAGGCACAAGTTGATCCGAAAAGAGCGCGCGCAACGCTGGCCGTCCGATCATTCCGTAGACCGTCAATTCAAATCCCCAATGGGAGGTCGTTGCTCCAAATTCTCCCCCTGCTGCTTCCCGCCACCGCCGCGCCTCCGGCCGCCCTCCGCGCCTCCGTCGTCGTCCAATCTCCGCCGTAACTGCCTCCCCCCCTCCCCTTCATCTTCTTCGATTCTTCATCTCGTGTCGAACTTCAGCTTATAAGTACTCTTTTGAGCAGAGAACGGGGGCGAAGGCGAGCGGGAATCATGCCCGAGCTTCAGCTTCACCGAGTTCCGCCTCGAGCAGCTCGAAGCCGCGACGTCCGGATTCTCTCCGGAGAACGTCGTGCGGGACGCCGGCCGCGGGGTGCTCGGGGTGCCGGGCGACGTCGTCTACGGAGGCGAGCTCGAGGACGGCCGCTCGGTCGCCGTCAAGCGCTACGAGAGGGGCGCGTGGCCCGATCCTCAGGGTTTCCTCGTGCGTTTGACCGCTTGAACTCGGCTCCCTGTCAGATGTTGTCCGTTTAGGTTTTTAACTGTAGTGATCGATGAGGCGCGGCTTGAATTCGGAGGTGACTTTTGCAGGAGGAGGCGAAATCGGTGGGGAGCTTGAGGAGCGAGCGCCTGGCGAATCTGATAGGATGCTGCTGCGAGGGCGATGAGAGATTGCTGGTGGCTGAGTTCATGCCCAATGAGACGCTTGCCAGGCATCTTTTTCTCTGTGAGTCTTTTTCTTTTGCTTTCCTTTCCTTCTGCTTTAGAAGATGAGGAGTAATTGACTGCCGATGTCTATGTGGAAGCCGAGTCGTCCCGTTATATCTCTTAGTAACGAGTTATGTGCACGGATCGGCATATTTTACTTGCTTGCGTAGGATTCCTCTATTAGTTTGAAAAATGATTTCGTGTAGAAAAGAAGAAACGCGGTTGCAGTTCAATCGCTAGTGCTGTTCTTCAAGCAAAGTCATTATCTTGAACATGACTGTTTGTTGTGGTTTGTGTTTGAATCTACAATTTTGTTATTGATCTAGGGAAGACCCGGCCGATGAAATGGGCAATGAGACTGCGGGTAGCATATTATTTGGCACAAGCATTAGAGTATTGTAGCAGCAAAGGGAAGCCATTGTACCATGATTTGCATGCGTACAGGGTCTTGTTTGATCTGGTATTGGTATTTACACAGCTTCGCCTCTGTGTCATGCATTAAATTCTCTTCTAAATGGCTTGATATCATGGCAGGATGGCAATCCCAGGTTGTCCTGTTTCGGCCTTGTGAAGAACAATGTAGATTGGAGGAGGTACCGCACTAAATTAGCTTTTCCACCCCCTGAATATTTCAGAACAGGTGGATACTCGACACACAAGTATCTGAGTTATGTTGCTACTCTTTGTGCCATTATTGAGCGGGTGGTAGACTTTGGCCGACTATGAACATGGTCTAAATCTTTTCTAAAAATTAAGAATTCTCCGTTTCATTCATTTCTTCATTTTCATGGTGTGGCACTTTATCATGCAGCATAAGCAATGGTTAAAGAGAAGATACAATACGAAAATTCTTCAAGGAGAGAGTAGTTGCTTCTTAGTTTAGGGCAATTTGTCTATGTGGAGTGTCTTCACTTAGGGCCTAGAGATGATTGATGTAGAAGATCCCTGCATGATTGCTTATGCCAATAACTGCGTTACCGGATTTGAAACTCTTGGGTTCCAATCTGGCAAAAGTTATATCTCTCGTTTCCAAGATACAAAATGAGAGCAATTCTCACTTAGAAGTTGTAAATTTAATTGTGCTGACTGTACTCTACGTATGGTTCAACAATTGGAGCTTCTTTTGGATGCAAAGACTTCTTTATCAGTAGTAATTTTGTATACTTCTTCATGGTATTCAAATGACACCCTGTGGATTTTAAGACAGAATAATCTTCAGACTTTCACGATCTTCTTTCCCTTTTTCACAAAACACAGTTTACATGGAGGGCGCCAATCAACTGTGTGCCAACCCAACTAAATATGCTTCCAACAATTGGGAAGATGGTATTGGTATATAAATTGGAACTTTACTTGGTGTCTGTTTTTAGTTAAGTCATCTTGGTAAGCATTAATCCTGAAAATATGGAACTACTTAGTTTTATATCTTGGATTTGTCCTAAAATTGATATGGTACTGCACAAGTGATGTTTACATGTCTTAATCATAAGCAAACAGCTGTGACCTTGACGTGAAAAATATTAACAAAGAGCGACATTTTACCGCTGATCTTGACAGGTCTAAATTTCTTGTACTGCTGTGATTTTGAGTCACTTATCTCCATATCAGGATTTGCTAGGAAGCATTTTTGAAATTTGAAATGAGCTTGTTTGCAAAATGGATCTAAGTTATAACTACCAGAAAATGACCTTATTTTGGCAGGTACGATGAGTGCAACAAGTGCAATTTACAGTTTTGGTACCATGTTGCTCGATCTACTTAGTGGCAAAAACATTCCGCCCGCACATGTATGTCTCATTCAGATATTTCAACTGCAAGTGGAAATTTGTACTACTCTGCACACTTTGTATTTTGTAAAGAATTTGGCTTATATATAAGCAATAGTCAAGAATCACTCTTAATCAGAAGATTACAGAATTAAACTTATTCATTGGCACTCAGCTTCAACAATTCTCAAGATTCAAGACAGGCATACCTATATGTGCATTTGTACTATATGTAACGTTTGTGTATGTTATAGTATAATCTAAACTAAGTACTATATGACTAAAATCTACAAATTACAGGCACCTATAGCAACATATATAAGGCCACTGCGTGATGTAGGCTTCCCTTATACACATACATGCACAGTAAATGAATACGCATGTTTAGTTGTACCTCTGCATGCGCACTTAAATAAAGATAATGCCTAGTCCTTCACCTGGGGTGCAAAATTGAGGATTCAACCAGATTTACATCTCACCCTTATCATATAAAGCAGCTGCTTCAGCCAACTAGAGGACCAGTCGTATTCGAATATCAAAATGTTATGCCTAGTTAATACCAAGAAGCCTTATCTGTAAGATTTGGTCACTTATCATGGGTATCAAATGATGTAGTTAAAAGTTTGATGTTGTCTTGAATTGGAGTATCTAGAATTCAAGATATTAATAATATGAACATCTTCTTTAAGCTTTGATAGAGTGATTATGGGCCTTCCATAGTGTCTTTGCGATCTTTCTTTTGAATACGATCTTCAAGGATACCAGTCATAGTGAGCTGCTACGCTTGTTTCTCCTAGAAAACATTTGCGTATCCTACCATCTTGTAAGAAGTTGCCATGACACATATAGCCAAGAAGATGCAATGAAAATGCTGGCCTAATTATCTTTTCTGCACGGTAGACAATCTAGTTCCTCTCACTTCTGGATATTTATGTTAATCAATATGCGTTATACATTGTTGCCCCGTTCATGTCAGCTTGATTTTTTTCGAAAAGATGGAGCGATCCTAACACTCATTATCTTTATACACTTTACTTTATTCTTGCGTCTCAAGCGTAAGGCTTCGTTTAAACGCACAAGGAAGTGTTAAATGATAAGGGTTTTGTTAACGAGGCACTATCAAATAAGGAAACCTTATAGTTTCCAATGCATTGATTACACCATGTGTTATGCATAATCAGTGCTTTGAAAATTGAATTATTCCAAAAAAATTATACCTAACAAATGCTTCAGGGGCACTAATTGAAAACACTCGGATAATTAAAGAACGACTTGCTAGACAATTTAAATAACCACTCTCTCCCTTGTTTCACTTTTCAGGCGCTTGACCAAATACGAAGCAAGAACTTCTTGATGTTAATGGATTCTGCTTTGGAGGGTCAATTTTCGAGCGCAGATGCTATTGAGTTGTTTCGGTTAGCTTCCCGTTGTTTGCAGGATGAAGCTCGTGAGAGGCCAAATGCTAAGTCACTTGTTACAATTCTGAGATCACTACAGACAGAAGCAGAGGTATCCAGAATAGTTCATGTTTTTCTTTCTCTTATCAGGGTTCTTAAACATATAAAATGCCACATTTAAACTCTTAAAGGTGTTCGACCAAAAAAAAAACTGTCTAAGGTGTTATGCAGTTGAGGCATTCATCTGCTCATAATTCTCTTTTCATCAGTATTTTATTCAAAAATCGGCTGGGCTATCCCTTCATGCATGACTCTTCTTGTTCCGTCATGAACACAGTTCACATCATAATCAACATGAACTTCTTAGCAGGATCAAATTTCTGCTCAACCTGATATGTACATAAATTGAAGAATGTAGTTATTCAAATTCTACGAATCATTCTTGGATTATAGTTTCCTGCTTTGTTTAGGCCAAGGTGCTTTGTACTCGTTTCTTAGTGCCACGCCTTTCTGAATGTATTAAGCTTGCAAGTATGTTGATTGCAGTAGTAGATGCAACACTCTTGAACAGATGAACTTCTTCGAAGGAGTTACTTATTGATCAGTGAAAGAGCAGGTACCGTCACATGTTCTGCTGCGTGTCAAAGAGGAAGTCTCCATAACAGAAGCACTTGTTCGAACACCGTTAGGACAAGCTTGTTCTAGAATGGATCTCACTGCCATTCATGAGATCCTGGAGACGAATGGATACGAGGATGACGAGGGAATTGGCACTGAGGTCTGTCTTTATTCTTTCATACTTTTAATTTTTCCTAGATGGAGTAAAGTCGTATCATAATTAATTTGTGCACTGGGATCAATGTACCTATAATTTGTCTTTAAAAGGTAAAAGGACAGAAATTGGGCGCAAACCGTCCTACTTAACTTTGATAACGAATCTTGCCCTAAAAACCGACTTTCATAAGAAGAGGGAAACGTCTGTTTTACTCTTCCCTGCCACAATTGTGTTTTAGAAAAACGTGTTCATCAGAAAACAACTTCGATGGAGTTAGAACCAACGGGGCAGAAGGAAGGAGAAATATGTAAACAGGTCTTTGATACTGAACTAAACCAAACTAAATTTTGATTATTCGATTCAATTTGGTTCCAAGAGAACTAAACCAAATTGGCTCACTTTTTTTTTTCCAAAAATTAATTTGATTAGATTGTAAAAATCTTATTAGTCCTAGAACAGTAACGGATACAGTTGGATGGTTGCAAACGGCCAAAAAAAGAAAAAGAACTGCAAGAGAATGTCAAGATGGTGACAGAAAAACTCCAAAAAGTTGGCAAAAATTTAGGAAAGTGGTCAGGAAGAGGCTAGAGCGGTGGATTTTTTTACTGATAAATTGCCATGGTTCTCCTTTAAATCTTAACTTAATTAGCTCTAGAAAACCTTTTGAACAACCCCCTTCACATCAAAGAAACATGTAAAGGCAAATAAAAAAGTTCAGCTTCTTGGCGGCTTGGATCTCCTTCGGAAAAAATAAGATTGTAACAGAATGGATGGCCATAACAGAATGGATGGCCATGAAATGGTTCGGTTTGGTTTGTGAACTGATTTTTCCAAATGTCCTCTCTGAATTAAACGGAATTGAAATGAAAATCATAGTTCGGTTCAGTGTTCAAACCATATTATCTCAACCATAAGTGAATAAAAACAGAAACCTCCCTCCTCATCCCTTCGTTCCAAAATGCAATTGATAATTAATAAATTTCTGAACAGCAAGAATTCCTTTCTGTATAAGGAAGGTGCTATTAGGTTTGGATGTCAAATTGATCTTCTATTAAGTGAGCTGCCTTTAGAACTACTATTGGACTCAGACAGTACAGGCTGAAGTCAATTGTTGCTCAGAAAACTGGTGCAGCCATATTTTTTTGTTCTTTTCCTGCCGATAAGTGATAAGTTTGTCATTACAAGTCTGACTGTCAAAGCAATCGGCTGTTGATAATTCAATTGTTCGATTACCATGTAGAAGTGAAATTTATTTCTTCCTGCATGTTGATGTTGTCTCTTCATTAAAAAAAACAGAAATGTTCTTTCCTTCACCATGATCTGACTCTTAACACATTTCAAATTATTATCCCATTGCAGTTATCCTTCCAGATGTGGACTAATCAATTGCAGGAGATCTTGAATTCTAAGACGCGTGGAGATGCTTTTTTTAAAGCTAAAGAATTTGCAGCTGCCATCGATTGCTATACACAAGTGAGTCTTGTATTAAGTTGGTGTAGCTTCACGAACGTGAGAAAACTGGGAATTATCTACTTGTAATGCATACTTACCCAAGGGTTAGATTCTTGTAGATTCATACAAACAGCTTACTTCTGTGTATATTATCTAGAACAGGCCAATACTACCTAGAAGTTCTCAGACAACAAATTGGCCATATACAATCTAATTTATGTTGAATAGTGGGCGATTTGCATATGGTAGAAGCCTAAATATCTAGTTACGGAAGGTGTAGTCCAGTCTAATGTGAATGGGCTTCTACCGCGTGCCTAGTTCCTGTAACTGTCAACAGAAGGAAGTTTCAATGTTGCTTCTTGTGTTCTCGTGCAGTTCATCGAGGGCGGTTTGCTGGCGTCGCCTACGGTCTATGTGAGACGGTGTTTCTCGTACGTGATGAATGACATGCCAAGAGAAGCTCTTGGCGATGCTGTGCAAGCCCTGGTGATTTTCCCTGATTGGCCAACGGCTTTGTACCTTCAAGCTGCCTGCCTGTTGAGGCTTGGCTCAGAAGATCAAGCCAACCGGTGTCTTAGAGATGGTGCAAGTTTAGAAGCTAAAACATATAGACATTGAAGAAGCATATGTTTATCATTTGTTTTGTCAGTGCTTATTTTGTGTTTTCTTCTTTGTCTAAAGTCGCATCAATCGAAGTCATTGTCAAGTCAGTTGTCTGAGGAAGATGGTAGGCTTCATCCAATTCATATTGTGATCTCTTATGTTATCCATAATGTTTTATCGACTAGTCGATGATGAATGACAAACTCGGAAAATTATACAAAATGCTACTACTGCTTCTAGTTAGATCCATGAGGCGCTTCGAGAACACTAGATCCTCTTTTCTCTAACTCCTACCAGATATAGAGTCGAAATCCAGAGGCACACAAACTCAGGTTGCGGAGAAAAAGAGCACAATACTCTGCAGAATGTTTTGTGGAGATATTAATCCTATTTACAACTCCACCCAATACTCAAATCGGGTTTACAGTGGAAGTAGATGAACATTGAACTCTGATGATTACAAACCTATAAATTATGGGGGACGCTCGCATAGATGAATAAGTCGGACAAGTATGAACAAACACATGAAATCACATGATGAGCTGCGTAAACACCAAGAAGCTCATGGCTAATCTATACTCAAGCACCAACCACCTGGAAACGTGCCCTGCAGGCTCCTTTACAACTCTATCTCAAGGGTGTTTGGTTCAGCTCTGAGAAAGGACTTTGAGCCTCGAAAGCCCCTTCCCAAAATGCTGAGGTGTTTGGTTTAGCATTTGGCCTAGTATTGACCAAATGCTGAAAGCCCAAGGCTGGTCCGGACCAGCCTTGGGTTTTCAGCATTCCACGAATGCTATTGTTCACATATATATATTTTTTGGGTTGACGCTATTCTTCACCAAGCAACCGGCGAGGGAGAAGGGCCGGCGAGGTTGCCTGGGGTAGGGCGATTGCCCAAGCGACACCGTCCCCAGGAGGCGGCTGCCTGGGTAGCGCGACCTCAGGCGGCCGTCGCCTGGGTAGCGCGACCTCAGGCGGCCGTTGCCTAGGTCGCCTCAAACGATCGCCGGCGGCAGTAGATCTAGCTCGCCGGGGGTTGCCCGACCTTGGGCGACGGCCGCCAGCGCTAGATCTATCTCGCCGGCAGCTGTAGGCCCTCGCCGGCGGCTGTAGGCCCTCGCCGGCGGCCAGCTCCGGCGATGGTAGGTTTTGTTTTTTTTTAAATAAATAAAATAATTATCAAAATCCATTTGCAAAAAAAAATTCACCAAACACTATATTTTGACCAAAGTAGTTTTACAAAATATTTTTACCAAACATCATTTGCATTTCCCCAATGGGCTTTCACCCAAAGGTATTTGCATTCCCTCAAGTAACATTTTCAAAGTTGAACCAAACAGGCCCTCAATCTCTTTGTCCCTTCTCTTTGTACTATGTACTTCTTGAAAGAACCAGATACATAAATTCACGAGGATGGCATTCTGAAGTGGAACAGCCATGATATGACAAATGCAAATACCATGCAAGCGAGCAGAAAATTTAGTAGTCGATGGCCATGCCAGAAGCTTCGGGTTTCAGAAGGAGGTATCGGGGCCAAGACTGCAGACGCAGCCGTGGCACTACGGGTTTCATTCAACTGTTCTGTCGCCTCTATCTCTCTTGCGCCAGACACATTACGTGCAATGGACTGGCAGATCTCACAGGTCCTGTAATACGCAGAATGAGATTGAATGTAAACACAGGTAAAGAGCATAAAATAGCAGAACAAGTTTACCAGACTGGGCAAGCTCAGTTTCGCATGTCATTCTTAATAGAGAAAGCATTTGAAGAGTTTAAAATCCATCCAAGAGCACCAAGAGCACTACACAACACACCAAAGAAGGCCTCAAAATTACAGAAACACAAATTAGCAAATTTTCGTTTTCAATCATTTAGGCAGACAAATGGTCCTTGGAGTTTCGAAAAAGAATTATCAAGTATAATGACAGTGCAGTAAATTCAAAATCTTCGGGTAATGCAATCATAACAAATAATTAGAATCAGAACGACAATTCACCATAGGCCAATGGATAAGCCAAGTAGATATTTGATGTTTCAAGAACATAGAGGTTCTTGTAATACACAGTATTACATGGACGAGACAGTATAGAGTAAGTGTAAGTTTCTGATTGTGTCCCAAGAATGGTCCCGGTTGGCTTAAGAAATGGCACACCAAGGTTGTCATAATACAGAACATCATATAGAAGAGACGATAGATAATTGAAAGTTTCTGATAGCGTGAGCCAAAGATCATACTAGGTTGGCTTCTGAAATGCCATACCAACACCGCAAGATCCTTGCAACGCACTTGTGACAGAACACACTAACAAGTGCCAGCTCTTGCAGAGTCTACTGTGGCACAATGGCATAGGCTTGCGTTGTGAGATAAAAAGGTGTAAAAATAAATCCTTACTGTTTCAGTCCCTATTGAACCTGATCTCAGATTGCCTAAAGGATGTTATGCATCAAACAGATGGATCTGATTCAGTATGGCAATGTGGGCAGGGGGAGAAAGAGAAATGGCCAAAGGAAAAGTAAGGATAAAAATACACTTCTGTTTTCTTTCTGAAGCTCAAGGTAGATTGGCTCTCAGATCGTTTCTATCCTTTTCTTTTATAAGTAGGCTCTCGCATTGTTCTATCTTTTCGCTCCTTTTTCCCTTTTTTGTCAATTTGCTGTGCT
Source organism: Syzygium jambos (assembly GCA_031216235.1). NCBI lineage: Eukaryota > Viridiplantae > Streptophyta > Magnoliopsida > Myrtales > Myrtaceae > Syzygium > Syzygium jambos. The sequence goes on from CM062230.1 coordinate 28,719,894, forward strand.
TCAGTCAGAACCAGTCATAGTGAAACCTTAAGTGATGTCTTTTCACAAGTAAAAGGAATTTCTGCAACAAACATGTGATGATTCCTTTCCTTTTCAGTGCCAAGGGAAATAGTGACAATGGTATATAGTGACATGTGATGATTCCTTTCCTTGTCTGGACTACTCCAGTTATATAGCGAAAATGGAATGAGGAGCATCGTTAAAAAACATTATGGCATGAGCAGGCTGCTTCAGATTGTTAAGTGGGAACGGTATAAGTGAAGTAGCTAAATTTAGGAAGTGCATTAGAAGTCCTAAAACATTTGTGCGGAAAGCAGTTCAGTCCTAAAACTATTCAATGGAAAAATTAAGTCTTAAAACTAATAACGAAATTTCAATCAAGTCCTTCTGTAAAAAAATTGATGAAAATCCTTTGGTCGCTATGCCATTCATTGCCAGTGGCACTGCCATGTAAGATTTCCGTTAAATTGATTGACAAAGTTAAACAGAAGGACTCAATCGATCATTCTTCTAAAGTTTTTGGCCAAAGATCGCTCCATCAGAAAATTTTGGGACTGAGTTGCACCAAATTTTCAAATTTGCCATGCACTTAAACAGTTTTTTTTTTTTTTCAATTATGGTCCAGAGTCATGCTTCAAACAAATACTACCGAGTGGAAAAAACGAGAATTGATTTGTGCAAAGCACAAGAGGCCATGGGATTCTCCGCAGACATTCAAGAATGCCAACTGCTATCAGGAGCTGCCTACAGAAACATTAAACTTCTGCAATCGAAGCAAGTCCTGAGGAGAAAAGCTGAGAAGAATAGGACATAAGATCATGGATTCTTGTTCTTGGAAGCTAACATAATGAAGCCGCTCTTTATTAAAAAAAAATTAAAGGTTGCTATGAGATGCAAAGACAAATGCAAATGACTCGCCAGAGAATGAATATGGACAACTAGGAATCAGCCGCACTTGTAGTTAAAGCAAACGACCACAAGAAAAAGGGCAACAGTGGCGATTCCAACACAATTCAGGAAAAAGAGATTAGGCAACAAGGAATCATCAGGCCAGATAGACACTTCATCAGGACTCTCTTCTGCTTCGCTCTCTCTCTCTCTCTCTCTCTCCCTCTCTCTCTCCCTCTCTCTCTCTCTCCTAATAACTTTACCAAAACCAGCTCTAATCTCATTTCGCTTTGCGTCTAAGTTCATCAAACCTGCCACAAATTATTTGCATTTAATCCACACTAATTCTTCCATGATGAATACTCACACTTCAAAATAGTAAATCATAATTTTCCGGAAACAAGCGTCGATTGACAAACAGAGACTCATCATCTAGAACCAAATCCACGTGCAGTATTGTGCGTGCTCAAGTGACATCAATAAAAGCCAAACAGAACACGAACCGATTTACAGAAAGCCAGGCATTGAAGGAACCAAATATATAAGCGCGATTGAGTATCGTGACTCACTTGTTGCCCTTGATCTTGAACCAGGTCTCAGCACAGTTCTTGTGAGCAGTAGCCAAATCGTCCTTGCAAGCGCAACCCAATTCAATGGCGACACCGGACTCGTGGCTGTTGCTCTCCAAACCCAAGTGGCAAATCCTGCAATCTCTCTCTCTCTCCCTCTCCCTCTCCGCCTTCCCCAAATGCACCTTCACTTCTCTCTCCACCACCTCGATCTCCACAGACTGCTCCGACCCGGAGGATCGCCCCCGCCCTCCCGAGGCCGTCGCCTCGCGATCCGACGCGCAGGCGAAGCTGCACTCGTCGTAGGACCCGCCGGTGGTGGAGTAGAACGGGGAGCGGCACGAGCCGTCGCCATCGTCCGCCTCTGAGAAGCACGCGCTCCCGTCGTCGTCGTCTTCGGCGCTCGCGTCACTGCGGCGACGATGACCCCCCTGCTCCAAATCGACGTGGGAAACATCTCCGTCCCTCATTTTCCCGAAGAACCCAGAAGCGAGGAAGTGGACTACGAGCTCCGACGCAGCATCGCGGGGCTTAAAGCTCGAAGCTTTAGCAGCAGCTCGCGCGGATTCGGGGGTTTGGTCCCAGAAAGATTAGATATTTCTCGCTGTCGACGTCCGTTTGTTAAGAGACCGGGACATGCGACATTGTGGGGAAAATTTCACAGCGAGTCACGTTACGGAATGACGAGCCAAAACGTAGCGAGAAAACGATGGAAAGAAGAAGCAAAATATGGCCAATTTAGACGGGCGCTGCTTGATAAAGATGGAGGCTTGGAGGGTGTCGGGGTAGAGAGAGAGAGAGACGCATGTCTCTGTCCAATTGCAGATCGTTGGAGAGAGAGAGAGAGAGAGAGAGAGAGACTTCATATATGATGGGAAGGAGGGAGACAACTGGAGGCCACGGAACCGGATAAGCAGACGTGAGCTGGGGTTCACTTCGCAGAGGCGGCTCGAGACGAGACCGTTTCTGCGTGTCGTGTAGCACAGGTCGGAACCGTAGCATGATGAGCAGACCGGGGGACGTTCGGGGACACGACCCCCGTTCGGGCATCACGGGGGGAACAGGAGGTATTCGTGTACGTTTCTGCCGCTGTTTTGGTCGCGATTGGAAAACGAGCTTCTCATCCCGCCGTCCCTAAATGCCCACCCCTCCCATGCCTAGACCAGAAAGGGAGAGAAAAGATTCTCGAATCGTGCCTCGTCACTACTTCTTTTTCGCGAGGGTTGGGCACGGGATGGGTCGATTAATGTGAATGGTAATTACATCTGGTATATCAAAATATAGATTCATAATGTAGCTCATGCTATTGGAATTATCCACTTAAAATTGCAATTAAATCTTTCCGTATCTAAAGTGTACATAGTTATATATATATACACATGAATATATTTTCACTCGACTTTATGCTAATTTATATGTTGCAAAAAAAAATTACTTTCTGAGGGGCTAAATTGGTATATCTCTTGCGTTGGTTTATCTATAACTGTACCACAATAAAGCAAAGAAGGATTCCTTCCTTAATAAAGGAAAAAATCACTGAAATTCCATTAACGTGCAATGCTCATGATGAGTTATGTATTTCCTTATGAGAAATAGTATGCACGGGATAATAATCTGGTATCTATATATTTCCATTAACGGCAATGCTTGTTCTATATGGCGCAACCGACGTTAATATGAACATTTTTAATAATATTTTTAATTTTTTATTAATTTATTTTTCTTTTTTTTCCTTCTCTTTCCTTTAGCCTGTGGCTGGTACTTAGCTATGGCCGGTGATCGGCCACAAGCAAGGGTGTTGCGGCCTACCAACGAGGAGTGAGATGCCCTCTCTGGCTGCCGGTCGCCAGCCATGGCTAATTATCAGTCACAAGCCAAAGGAAAGAGAAGGAAAAATAAATAATAGAAAAAAGAAGAAAAGGATTTTTTAAAAAAATTATTAAAAATATCCACATTAGCGCCTACCATCCGCCGTCCGTGCCACGTAGGATGGCCAGTGTTCACGTCAGCGATTTCCGATTTAAATTGGCCGAATAGATTGAATTGGTATCAATGTGAAAAGATTAAGGACTAAATTGGTCCAATTGAAAGATTTAAGACTAAATTGATACCAATGCAATATGTTTATGACTTTTTTGATGTTTTTCCCAAACATAGACACTTGTGTAGATCTCAAAATTTTTCATCCAACATAAAAAATTGACAACGTACATAGTTATAAAAAATGTGATTTAAAATTATAGTGCTCCAGCCCAGTCTTCCATTTGGCCTGTTCCACTCTCCCAGCATTAGCGGCCTCAAAAAGGCTAGAATCCGCTGTGTAAAACTTGAGATGTTACACAATGTGCTACTTCTACTTGAAACTACTGGAGCCATTTCTACAAACTCAAGCGCCTCTTATAACACTATATCATTCTCTATTCTGATTATAATTATTCATGCCCTTTATAGAGATTTACAATCATATATAACTTTATTTGCACAAAGGGCGGCAAACTAATTCAATGAGAGAGAGAGAGAGAGAGAGAGAGAGAGAGAGTTGTCTGCGAGCTTCTTAATTTCCAATCAAAGTAATTTCCACCAACCACTTTGATGATATGTTTTCAAAGACTTCCAAGCTTCAAAATATCCGTTGGAAGCTTCATCCAATCAATTAGCCATTGATGTGACCTACTTTGACTATCAAATTGTTTTTCCTGCGGAGTATTAAAGGCCATTTACTGAAGTAGAACACTCAATTTCTGCGATCTGCCTACTATTTGATTTACTCCAGTTGCTTTTAGCAAGATTTTTCACTTAAAAATAACTATAAACCACAGATTTGGATACAATTTAAATTAATATAGAACCGGGTTTTCCCACCGGCATGTAGACGCTTATATGTAGAATTATCCCTTCCGTGTGAAGCACGCGTTGCTTTTGCAAAACTGTCCTTTTGGACTTTTCACAATTTTTTATTATATGGTCTGTTCACCTTTTATGAACAGGTTCTTCCAAGAATAGTGACCTCTACACGTCCCGTTAAGTCGTTCCCCTTGTCCAGCTTTGTTCTCCTTCTACAAAAGTCCTTCAGACTTAGTCGCATTGCCCATAGAAGGAGAATAGGTTACCTACTTGCTTTTCTCATGTTATCTTCCAGACCTAGTTACTTGAAGCTCAAACATGAGAAGCGAGGCATAATCATGTAAGCTAAATAAATTAGAGCATTCCGACCAAAAAAAAAAGTTAGAGCATGAAGTGTTCATGAACTTGTAAGCACAACTCGCTCTCTGGGTGGTGTTAACATGTATGAGGTTTGATGTGAGTTACCACATTTTTGCAGACTCAACATTTTATCAGTGCTTCTATAGAGTCGGCACTTGTTCCTCAGTGCTTCTGCAGACTAAATACCCGTATCTACAGATTTGACTTCTTCCATATATGCATTAAATACGAGTATAATGATGTAATTCGGGAGAAATATAGAAAACGTATGCATATAAGCATCAAAACAACTTGTTTTGCCTAAAAGTTACCAAGGAAAAACCTTTCAACCGACAAAAGATATGGAGGGTCTTTTGTTAATTATTGAATAAGAAGTGCGAATTGACAAGAAAATTAAAAGCGAAAAAACCGGAGGCAATTGCGACTTTAATTCTCGATGGTTAATACAGACCATATTTCCCAGCCTTTATGGTCAGTGGATTCCGAGATCTTCGGCTTCACTACACCATGATCTGGTCAGTGGATTCCGTGATCTTCGGCTTCGCTACACCATGATCGTGTCAGTTCCATTTCACCGTCGCCATACCCGCTCGCCCAAACAAAAAATTGCCTCCAAAACTATTGGTCCCATTGCCAAGGTATTTACCTCGCATCCAACCCATCATAATTTTTGTTTGTTGCGTCCCTTTTGTTGATTGAACCAAACTTCATTCGCGACACCGATGTCTCAAGACTTAGTAATTTTCCTTTGTTCTCGTTATCGGCAATTATGTAGTTGTCTTGTCGACTGTCCATATTTATCGACTGAGAGCTCTCAACACTCAGCAAATATTACTTCCGCGATATTTTGCTCGCCACTCCTGATCCGAGTCGTCAGTCGAAGATTTGGGCATTTTTTTGTGTTTGCACAATTGCATCCCCTTTTTGTCACGATCAAAAGAGAATAACCAAGAGGAGAATCATGATACTTTCCTGTAAGGAAGTTCATAGATCCAAACAGCATAAACAAAAAAAAGATAAATACACAGGGCTTCTAATTTTTAAAGCATACAAATTTCTTCTTTTACCGTGAGGTTTAGGGAGACTTTTGAGGTCTGGGTTTGCCGAAAGTAAAGGTTGGTGACCTCAAAGCACGAAAGAAGCCGACTCTTTTGGTCTACGTCGTGAAGGTGATAGCCCATGGCCTTTCAATAGAGCTTCCACCTTCTGCGAAGTTTCAGTTATCTATTCAAGAACTTCTACCTTCTTGATGTGTGGGCGTGATGGGAATGTGTTTTAAGTGATAATGTGAACTTCGATTGATGATAAAGATCACCAATCAAGTTTAAAGATCGGGATAGATAAAATTCATCCACATGGCCTCAAGGAACATGACTAGATTAGGATAAAGGACTTCGCATAGACGAAAGGACAAGCCACTGATCATGGACAAAGGACTTCCAAATAAGAGAAGTCCAACACCAAAGCCTAAAGAAAACGAATCAGCCAAGGATAAAGGACTTTTTGATTTACTACCAAGAAACTTGTATAAAGAACCGGGATAGAAATCCTCTGTTTTCTTGCAGAAAATTTCCTTGGTCAAAGTAAATGCAGCCACAAATATGAAGGAACACAGATGGGAATGATGGCGAAGGTCAAGGGTAAAGCTTCTTCTGTACAAAGAAAGATAAACAGAGTAATCCTCATAATTATTGTTTTTCCATTTAGGAAGAACAGAAACTTCAATGCTAATGGACAAGACGGATGCGCCTCGCCCTCGTGAATCGAAACATATGGCCACACCTTATCAGAGTAATCCTCTCACAAGACCCACCACAGACTGAGACTTTGATACTAATACCATCCAGTCTGAACACAAAGATCGATCGAAGAATTCATGATAGAACAAGAATGGAAGTTGCATGGATATCTGCGACGTTAGAGACCCCTTTGACTTCCGCAAGAAAAAGAAACAGCCAGGATAAACAGAGTATAAGGAAAGACATTCCACGCGTCGACAGAAGCTACGAATGAATCAAGATCAAACTGCGAGATTCAGCATAAACATTGCATTTTGCTAAGTACTCATGCATCAGTAACCGAAGTTCGAAACTGTGTGCGCTTGCCTCATTTTTTATAAGGCCATTGAGAATAAACATGCACGGGCTTATCCTGTATTGACTCTCTGGTCTCTACAGCCTCAAGAACTCTTTGGGCAAAAGGAGGTCCAACAGTACCACAAAGCACCTACAATACGTCCTACAACACATTGAAATAAAATAAGGGCCTCCTTGAATTTCCGGCATAAAAATTGCAACAACCATTTTTGGACTCCTCTTTTCAATGTTCACGTTTTACCTGAATCTAGCTGGTCCTAGCAGAATACCCACTTGCCCGAGGTTGACTGTGCATTCACCGTAATGTTCCTTGACTTGCTGTTTCCCTTTTCGATATCAAAATAGTTCCTCTTTCTCTACTCTTTCCTAACATGTTAATGAAGCCTTGTCTCGCCTTCAGATGCCCGAGAGATCTGACCTAGAAATCAGAAGAATCTAATGCCCAGCTCCGTCATCTTTCGTCCTTACACTGTTATTGTCAAGTCCGCTTCGAAGCCATGCGAGGTTGCTTATATCTGCGGCTATCGATGCCAATTCATAATTTGGAAAAGATTGGGGCTCCAAGTAATCCACAAATTCTGGGCCCAGTATGGAGTTCTGAGCACCAGCAGCATTGTTACCATCGCAACAACCATAACCACAATTGTGAGGCACCAATCTTTCACCATAAACGTCATCAAGCAACCTAGAGAAACCATGATCCTGTTTCAACGCTTGACCATAGTGTTCAGAAGCAGGAACTGAGCCCATAAATGGCAATGCAGGTTGAGGACCTTCCGAGCAATTGTACACATTGAATGCACTGACACGTGCGACAGGACGGAACAAAGTAGGCTGATCCTTTGGTCCATGATTGAACTGATCCTTTTGTATTGACTTTTCCTCATATTGGTCGCTTGTGTTTTCCAGAGAACTGACATCTTTTCCCTCCAAGGACTTCGGTGAATTGGCTTCTCCACATGAAAGTGTTTCTTCAGATGATGCTTTTATTCTGTCCAAGCTAGCATCGTCAACTGTGTTACTAGATTCCACCTTAATCTTTTCGAGTTCCATGCTCCGGCGCCTAAGGGTGGAATTCCAATGGTTCTTGATGGCATTGTCTGTTCTCCCCGGGAGAAGTCTTGCTATTGATGCCCACTTGTTCCCGTGTATCGCATGGGCTGCAATTATGATCCGATCCTCCTCGTCTGCAACAAACATAGTTTAGGGGCATTATCCAACATGAAGACAGAAGATCTCACTCTAGAGCTTTCCAATGTATCCAGATCACAACATATAGAAGCTAGAAGCTGAATGCGAAGCAACAAACATGATCCACCATGAGGGAACTCTTAGAATGGCTTATCCATGATGTACCCTGAACCGGAGAGTTTAATGTAAACCACTTGGCTACTTCTAAAATGTCCACGATATTAGGTGAAACTGCTTGTCAGTCGGTAGGATACACACATTTAAAATGGCTAGTCTTAGGTTCATTTCCATCATTCTAAGCACTGTGAACTGAAGGAAATCAACTATTATGGCTAACTCATCTACATCTGCTACATCATTTATCAACTATTTCTTCTCTCTTTTTTTCCCGGGAAAACAATAGAATCAGGCACCAAACATTTCGATAGCAAAAATAGTAAGCAAGAGTCCGAAAAAGAACTTACACATGTACACCACGCATGTTCCTACAGGATCACTGACAATTATGAATATAAAATCAAAAGGAAAGCCGTCCACGTGCCTCACTTTGCAAATTTTACTTTATTAAACCAGGTAAAGATTCAATCACTAGAAACAGACATGACAAACGGAAAATCAGTCTACATCCAACCTTCACACTTTTAGGAACTTTAAAGATTGAGGATATCATGGTTGAATCCTTAAGTTCGAACCTTTCTGCATAGAAATGCAGTGCCCGTTGTCTGTCACTCGGTATTTCATAGTATAAGAACCAAAAACCAACATAATATTCTACTCCCTTAATAGTCACAGTCAGTACCGCATAAATGAAAAATATCTGAATTCACTGGTAGAAACAGAGAAGCATGCAAATAAAGTTCCAACTCCTCCATTTTTTAAAAACCAGATTGTTTGTCGTCCCTTCACAATACAGCTCCCAGTACTACAGTAAAACGATGATGATAGTCCCCTATTTTTCTTGAGTAAGCATCTAAATCCATACCGAGTGTCCTCAAGCTTGGTTCTCAGATAATTCCATCAAGGCAATCCAGTTCCACCAATTACATTAGTTCATGATTTACCCGGTTCCTTAACTGAAAGTATTATGGTTAGCCCTCATGAAGATGGCACAAAACCTACACGAGCTATTCTGATTATACAATCTCTTGAAATGCTTACAGTAAGAGGCTTTCGCAAAGCAATGGTTGGTGCATCCCAGGATATTAGGTGGATCATTGCCGCAGCCTATCTTCACAATACATTGAACAAAAGTTTGAAACTGCAACATCTTCATATCCTTTGTCTTTATCACGCACACTAACAATTCTCATCCTAAGGTAGTATTTTTGTAGCCAATTTTGATCAGAGCTGTATTACATTTTTCATTCTATATATCGTGGGCGACATATTTTAAAGAAGACAGAGACCAGCATCCCAGATCAAAATCTTCATCAATCACAAAGGCAAAGGCATCTGTCAATTGGTCAGATGAATAAAACATTCATTTATACTCATCAGTGCTACATTACATGACATGAACAAAAGTACACACAGCTTAGCACAAAGACTCCAGAAAAATATTCATTTGCTATCGTATTTCTTGTCTGGTTTAAAAACAAGTGGGTCACTTGGAGTTCATGATAGGCATCACATCGCGGTTAGATGGCTTTATTGAGTTAATCATCCGCGGATAACAATTTGCAATTCTTTTCAACAATTATTGACCAACTATCTTGTTTATGAACAAGATGATTATAACGCCGAACTTGTTCAACAATCCTTCATCCAAGTTTTTCCAGGCATCCACATCATCTAGTCAAACTAAATTGACTACAAGTTAAGAAGGCCGTGCAAGATGCAAACCACCCACAACGAAAAGAAGGGAAACCAACTCCCAGAAACACAGGGCACGCGTGAAAAGACTATATGCACACCTCTCACGAAATGAAGCACAGAAAAATCCCAAGCGAGAAAATCACCGGATAAACCAGAAAATCGACAAAGATCAAATTTTGACCCCAGAAATGGTAAAAGAAAACTCAACCCAAACACAGAGCTGAAGATCAACATTCAAGTTTCGAAAAAGACCATCTTTTCTCCGTTTCATCACGTGTGAAAGCGGAAGAAGAGCGAAAAGGAATTACCAGCGAACGGCTTGCGCTTCACGGCGGGGTCGAGCTGATTGCACCACCGGAGGCGGCAAGACTTGCCGGATCGCCCGGCGATCCCGCGGGCGATCAAGCTCCAATTCCTCGGACCGAACTTGCTGACGAGCTGGCTGAGGATCGCGTCCTCTTCGGGCGACCAAGGCCCCTTCACCCTGTCCCTCCCCGCTTTCCCCCCGCTGCTCCCGCTCCCGTCGTTCCCCGCCGCCGCCGCCTCGTCGCCGCTCTTGGCGTCCTCGCCGACATCCGCGCCGTCGATCTCATTGGCGGTCGGATCCTCCGATTCCGGTTCCATCTCCCTCGCTCTCTCTCTCTCTCTCGCTCGTTCGCTCGCAGTCGCGCACAGTGTGTTTCGGAGGAGTGTGTCGTGTTGGGGGTTCGTTGGAAAGTACCTATCTGACTAACTGCAATCTATTTTGCTCTTCAAGACAGCTTATAATCTATTCGATTCTAAATAAATTTTATTTTTTAGGGCAAAGTCCTTTTATTTTTCTTTATTCACATTTTGGCCAGCACACTATTTCCTCATTTCTCTCCCGCCCCGTAATTTTCGAACTTATACTCCATAGAAGTGGATTCTCATTTCGTGATAATCGCTTCTCTCTTTTCCAACTATTAACTCCTTTTCTTTCTTCGGCCAGTCAAACAGGCTCCTCTTGGCTTCTTATCTTCAGATTGGGAAACTATTAGAGTATTTACCACGTGTCAAGATTAGTTATCAAATTGGGTCATTTAATCTTGTGATGTAAATGACATTCTCGCATTAGATAGACCGCTGAGAAATGTACTTCTTTTATTGATAGGAGATTAGACTGTATCAAGTTTTGCTAGCAAATTAAGAAGGAAACTCATGCGCAGATTAGTTAGCAAATTAGGCCATTCAATCTTGTAATGTGAATGACATTTTAGCATTTGATAGGCCACCAAGAGATTTACTTCCTTTGTTGATAAGAAATTTGATTAGATCAAGTTTTGATAGTAAATGGGGAAAGAAACTCATGTGCGGATTGGTTAACAAATCGGGTCATTGATATAAATGACATTCTAGCATTAGGTGAGCCATCGAGAGATTTATTTCCTTAGTTGATAGGAGATTCAATTGGATCAAGTTTTGCTAACATATTGGGAAGGTGACTCATTTGTAGATTGGTGAGTAAATTAGGTTATTCAATCTTGCGACGTAAATGCTAGCATTAACTACCGAGAGATTTACTTCCTTTGTTGATAGGAGATTAGACTGGATCAAGTTTTGCTAGCAAATTGGGAAGGAAACTCGTGTAGCTGGTTAGCAAATTAGGCCATTCAATCTTGTGATGTAAATGGCATTCTAGCATTAGAGAGGCCCCGAGAGATTTACTTCCTATGTTGAAAGGAGATTAGACTAGAAGTTTTGCTAGGAGTGTAATTGTGTAACGGCGGGCTTTGCCCAAAAACAAAAGATGTAGAATCTACAAATTCAAGTAATTATCGTTTTCAACAAAAAAAAAGTACTTATCACTGATTTCATCACTCCTTTTATTTGCATGATCTAAGCAAATTTCTAATATATATATATATATCTTGTTTTGATTCATAATTTAAAAAAATTTATATACGAAACAAATTAGACCATTTCATAAACTTTTGGTCACATTTATGTGATATTTTGCTTGTGCAGAAATTCTACTCAATCATTGAAGCTATGTTGTATAATTATTTTGGTTTTTGTCTAGTTTCGACTATATAGAAAACATATAAGACATTGCCCTGTGCACAACAATATATGCGGATTACAAAATAGGAAAGGGTGGGGCGGTTTCCATCCCATATAGGGGTGGAAGTAGCCCTGCGCGATGGGAAAATTATATTGTGCCTATCTTTTGAGGGAAGAATACAGCTAAGAATTTTGTCATGTGCATCTAGAAATATCCCTCTAAGCCGAGATCCCTTATTGTCTAAATCATAAAGAAAGAAACAAGATCAGTATACTCTCAATCATACATTTAACGTCTTTGTGTTTGAAGTTAATTGTTTCTGGTTATTAATCCTTCCTTGATCATCAAGACTCGTTTGGTCAACAAAAAATCGAGATGATAGAAATAAAATAACCAGGAATCGACAAAAAAAATTAGGGATTAGAGAAGTAATTAATCTCTAAGTTGTGTTATTTTCTAATACCTTTTAGAATTGGATATATGACTTCGAATTTTACACAATAAATTGAACAGATAACCTCATATAACATGCTTACCGTACTAGAGTATTAATTTTATCGATATGTTTTTAGGTTTAACATTTTTGTTTCTTGTTCATTCATTCTCATTACAAATAACAAGTTAATCCTGGAGTGGTCTGTGCACTAATTTAATATAAAAAGAAGAAGAAGATGACGTCCAAGAGTGGTAAAAATGAAAATATGAAAAATTGGCCTGGAAGGGCCCAATGCTGAGAATTTGAAGCCCATAAGGCCTGGTTGAATGGGCCGATGCTCTACTCAATGAATGAAGGAGTTTAGAACTTGATTTCTTGGGTCATGAATGATTCTCTCTCTCTCTCTCTCTCTCTCTCTCTCTCTCTCTCTCTCTCTCTCTCTCTCTCTCTCTCTCTCTCTCTCTCTCTCTCCCTACCTTTTATTTTTGTAACTTGACTATGGGTATATAAAACTTTTCAAAAACTCAGATTATTTTTCGAACCTTACTCTTCTAGCGTAAACTTGATCATCAAACTAAGTGGCTAACCGGCCCACCCGAGCCATATGAATCCGGGGAGCTTTTTTTCCTAGCGGGCCTAGACAAGGTTAGTCAATTACAAAGCGAAAATTATCAAAATAGTCCTAAACATATTGCAATTGTGCTAATTCAATTCTAAATCTTTATTTTTGTCAATTCAGTTGTAAACTGTTTGTATTTGTCTCAATTCAATCAATTCGACCAATTTTAGCCGACCAGCACTGATTTGGCGTGGCTAGTACTGACGTTGACAATTTTTAATAATATTTCAATATATTTTGAACTATATATTTATTTTTTTCCTCTTTTTTTTCTCTCATTTTTTTTCCTTTTTCCTCTGGCCAGCGAGGGCGAGCCTCGCTGTCGTCATTGTCCTCGACCTTGACCATACCCTCGCCATAGCAAGCGAGGACGAAGCAAGCTTCGCCGTCGCTAGGAGTCTCGCCTAGCCATGGTGACACTCAACTTCACCCAGATCTAATAAGGGGTGGGCAAGGCTTGCCGACGTGACACTCAACTTCACGTCGGCATCGATCGCGCAACATAGGACAATCAGAGTTCACGTCAGTAATTTTCAATCAAAATTGAACGGATGGATTGAATTAACATAAATACAAAAGATTTAAGACTTAATTGACAAAAAAAAAGGTTTAAGACTGAATTGTCATAATTACAATAAGTTTATGACTATTTTGGTCATTCTCCCGATTTTAGACATAAAGATCTTGTTACAAGAGGCCCTAGACCTATGCATGACCTAAGAGCTCAGTATGTCTCGAAACTGTCTTGTGATCACCTCTATTTTGAGTATATTGGATAATTATCAAAATACATAAATTGTGCTTCGGGAGATGACCTCAAAAGAAAGATAATGGACTATCATAACCAAACTTTGAATGACAAATAAACGTACCACTTTAGCAACCCTCATCGATTCACTTTGCTATTGGTCATTTAAGTTTCGCTCCAAGAGATCTTCCAATCTCCTGGTCCTAGAACTATAGTTTCCTTATCAGAAATACGAGAAAACACTTATGCACACAAAATTACTTATCCATGGGAGTTTTCATCGTCGACTACATGTTATGCACCTTGTCTGATTGCAAATTAGAACTTTCTTAAAAAAGACACGCGATTTCAAGACTACCTAATTTTTGGTAGGAAAGTCCTGTGTTTTCTTTCCAGAGACCCCTTTGGCAATGTCAACAAGCATTAATATGTCATCGATGATCCAATGCCAATACATCTTCGATTTCGCCCCCTCTCGCATCAATGCATCTTTTCCTTTACCCTTGTTCCAAATGAATCAGTCAACTGTTGACTTTTTGGGTAGAAGATTGAAAAAATCGGCCTCATGTATTCATTACTTAAAAAAAAAATACCTATATTAGTTTAAATGTCGATAAACAAACTTTAGGACGCTAAGTATCCACCTACTGCGCTTTGATTAGACTAATTTAGTGCGTGTTGATTCGCAACATCCTCCAAAGTCCTCCCTATATTCCCAAGTCTTCTGTTCCTCCTGTTTTGGAAGTCACCAAACCCCATCACCCACAGAACGAGTTGCCGTGCGTACAGAGGAAAACGCCATTGAAAGGAAAGACGAGATTGAAAAGTACAAGCACGAGTAGACATGCGAGAATGGTCATAAACCTATTCCCTAACTTTTATATGATGAGATTTGACCAAAAAAAAAAACTCATAAGCCGAGTTATTATATGATTAATTATATTCAATAAATGAGTTTTATATGAGTTTAAACATAATATAAGTGTTAAATGAATCACAAATAGGTCATAAATGGATTTGCAACTTACTTAAATCAAATTCACATCTATGACTTTCTTTCATTCTCTTTCACCCTTACTCGATCTTGCCCTCACTTATTCTACGCTCTTACTTCAGTTTGAGTATGAGTCTTCCTAAATTTGTTTAAATACGGAAGTGTTTTAGCAATATGGATTGGGATAGACATGCGTCCGATATGTATTGAGTCGGGTATAGGTCATTAGATTTGTACTGCATATAAATGGATCAAAATGGATTCAACGAATCTATTTGAGCTGGGTCATTTTCGACCTGACCCCATCCGTTTGGCACGTCTAGGCACGCGACAACTGGAGTTGCCTCTCTCTCTCTCTCTCTCTCTCTCTCTCTCTCTCTCTCTCTCTCTCTCTCTCTCTCTCTCTCTATTCGTTAGGAGGCTATATAGACACCACTTGTTCACGTTTCATGATTTTTTGACTGGTTCCCCTGACTAGAAAATATAAAATTCTAATATCTTAACATTATACCAAAAAGGAAGATCAAATCTTGATGTGCTCCGCATCAAATTGGCCGACGTAGAGCCACGGTTCATCCGGCCATTGTTGGATAGTTGACATGTAGAGAATTTGGCTATATAACGATTCCAACTACACAGGACACCCATCTAACAGTGGGAATGCAAGTTGTTCTTTCAATGAGATATTGAACCTAATGATAGTCCAAAGCTTTTATTTGCAATGGAATTGCTTCGTTCGGTGTCCGGCCGCGTGATTTTTTGAGCTAACTAAATTTTGTTTTCAAACTAACTCCGCCTCTTTAATCCCATTAACTCGACGGGCCCTCCACACCGGCTCCGAAACTCATAAAGAACTACTCTATCACGACTCTCTTCCTAAGACATCGCACTCGAGCGGGGAATGGAAAATCGGCTACCTCATACTTCTTGGGGTGTAAAATTCAATCGTTTGATCACTCTTTTTTTGACGAGGACTCGAGAGCTAATGCATATTATGTAATTTTAGAAAGCAGAAGGAAATGCATGATTGTACATTCCGCACGTCGATTCCCGATGCACATAGCAAATGTTTGCACGTTTTCGGGAGTGTCGTTTTCAAGAATTGGTTGGTGAACCTATATTTCGATAGGCCCCCGCAAAGGACAAAGTATAAGATCCGCATTTCTAATCTTATCGTACTTTAGCTCATCAGCTTATCGGTCGTTAAAGCTAACTCACGAGAAGATGGGTTGGTCTAAAACTCAATGTTTTCTTGGGGCATTTCTTGAAAATGAAAACCGTTATGGTTTGGTAAACTATATTAGCAGCAGAAAATATTTTATTATATTTAGTAGATAATTCTCAGTAAGAGCTACTATTTTGGGGTGCTACGGAACATTTTATTTTCGATTTCCCAATTTCCCATCAATCACAATGTTGGTTAGCTAAGGGGTTTATATAGTTTGTAGTTCTCCACAATAGTGTGGAAGTATTTCAAGTGCTTTTTGAGAATCGAGAGCATCGGTTCTTTTCTTTGCGTATAGAGGGAACAAGTAGAATATACAAGGTACAGAATTTAAATAATGCTCGCATTTTCCTTGGGTAATATGTCATATCCGAAATTAGGGTTCACATTTGTTGATGTTTTTCCATATAGAGATTTCCAAATCCACCAGAAAAATCACCAAAAAATTTTAAAATCTATTGCAATTATACCAATTCAGTCATAAATTTTTTTTTATTAATTGAGTCCCAAATCTTTTGCCTTTGTGTCAATTTAGTCCATCCGGCCAATTTTGACCAGAAATCACTTACATGAACGCTGACCGTCTTATGTGGCACGATCGGCGTTGGCGTGGATAATTTTAAATAATATTTTAACTATTTTTTTCAAATTATTTTATTTATTCTTTATTTTTTTATTTTCTTTCTTCCCTTCTTACTCTAGCCGGTTGCCGACGGGGGCAAGCCTCACCATGGTTGGGCAACCAGAGGAAGAAGGGAAGGAAAAAAAAAAGAAAGAGATAGAAAAGAAATAAAATAAATAAATAAATAATTTTAAAAAAAATATTAAAATATTATTTAAGATTGTTTACGTTAGTGTTGGCGCCCCACATAGGACAGCTGACATCCATGTCAATGATTTCTGGCCAAAATTGGCCGGAAAAACTGAATTAATACAAATGCAAAAGGTTTAGGATTCAATTGGCAAAAAAAAAAATATTGGACTTGGCTAGGACTTTTTTGGTAATTCTCCCAAATGCACCATATGAAAGTCAAAAGGCTGAAGAAAACTCTAAGGCTGTGTTTGGTCATCCAGATTTCTAAATAAGATGGGACTAGATAGGATAGGATAAGAAATTCTGGGATTTCTTCATATCATGTCCACTGTTTGGTGGACTACAGATTTAAAGTCGGATAGGATAATTTTTATTTTTATTTTTTGCTATTCACAGGTCCGGAGGAGTCAGTAAAGGAAAAAAAGCCGAGAAATTTTTTTTGTGAAAGCGCACAAGGTGTGGGGATGAAAATTATGGCGAGTGGAGTGTAGGGTTTCTAGAAAAATAGGCATTAGAAATTCTATCCGGGTCTATCTCACCCCCCAGATTTTTTTATCCGATCTATATCCGATTTTATCCTATCCCGGACCACCACCAAATATAAGATAGTATAAAACATATTTTATTCTAACTTTTATCCGGTCGATCAAACGCAGCTTAATTTTAGCTCTCTCAATTAGTAGGCTTGGTTCTAATGACTTACTTTTTGGGACCCTATTGATGATTAAGTAAGATGAGAAAAATGGGTTCTAGTCACAATTCTCGGATTTGTCCTATTTTCATCCTTTTAGTTTTCATTTGAACGATGATCCTTTCACCGCGTGCGCAATCCTTGAAAGTCCAAGAAAAAACCCAACCATACATACTCGGAAAAGAAAGATCTTGTCCGGCGTGGCTCTCTAGGTTGGACACGTGAGATGAGATATGATCACCAACTATTATAAACAAGGGTTTGGAGTTGCAAGTGTGAACGGCTTGACTCGTGGATCAATGTCATCCATCACACCATGCAAATGATCTCGATCAAGGCAAGTGGCCAAACCTCATCCATCTGCTGGAAAATGTTAATTTTTTAGTCCACCGCCACCTAATCTATAACGAATACTTCAATTCCAAAACGCCTCTCCTGTTTCCCAAGACCTACGAAAGAACGAAGCCATTCTTAATTCGGAGAAGGAGATTGGTGCAGCATTATCGGGCGCTTTGGACAACATTATTAACGAACTAAGGCGAACCAGTTTATCAAATCTAGCGTCAATGTTTCTTTTTCGTTGACTTTAATATTTCATCCAGAGTCGCGAAATGTCCATATGGGTGCGCCCCAAGAAACCTCAGCAAATATCAGATAAAACCCTTTTGTTTTCTTGGTTCCTTTTGACTTTGTTTTGCTTTATTTTCTTGCAAGGGCTTTTAACATGCGCGACATATGGAATGATTCTATCATGGTATGGCTGGCATCGTTGGAAGTGAGATTTGATAGCAATGCAAGGTTCAAGAATATGTTTAACTACCTCAGGTTTTTACTTTTATTTCTATTTTTGAACTTAGAAAAATGGAGGAGAGGACCGAAGGGAACGGAAGAGTCCAACTTTGAATTTTCACTGATCTCTAGAGGAAATGAAGTTCGCGTGTATTTGACTTGGCTAATTAGCTATGCACCCTCAGAGACACTAATAATAAATTTCTTGGATTCCATATGTTTCGTGGAAGATAAGCGAAAGTATCATTGCTTAATTATGTCATTGATTCACTACAGTCCGCTTGGATACACAAAAGGTTCAGCTTTGGCCAAAAGGATAGCATTTTAGATGATAGTTGTTTGGAGGAACTATGCTTGAATAAACAAGAAAGTAACTTCCACGGAGAAACCCTAATTCGATTTTGACCAAAAAAAGCCAAAACAGGTGTTAAGTAGGCATGTGGTATTATCGCGGCGCCCGTTTAAGTTTCTTGCAAAGTTGTCTTTTGTCAATCTCCACATCCCATGGTTCGACAACCCATTCCATAATTTTAGCCAAACTTAGGGTTATAAGGGCCTACTACTACGCAGAAATTAGTGTTTGTATTTGGATTTCTCAAACTGACATTGACTGTCCTTCACAAGATCTAGAAATCGCATTTATAATTTGGATACCATCTAAAAAGGTTTCGATGAAAATGCAACCCCCACGGCATAGAAAGGGAAAAATTCCACGTACACTAATGTTGGAGATCAAATCATGATCATCCGAAGGATGTTATATTGACGCTTTCAAAGGACTTCGCTCGCTTGACGGACCAACATTCTATGACTTTTGCTGCTTTTATTTCCTATGTGTGTATTTTGGATGGCCAACTTGAAACTGTTAGGTAACGAAGCTTCGGCTAACTCTACCAACGCCAACCCAAGAGACCGATCGTAAAGAACGACGATTATTGTATATCAATATCGTTTTCTCTTTTACGCAATGTCTTGGAAAGGGTTGCACATGTTCTCTCTCTCCGCTCTGCATATATATATAGCTGCATGCATCTCGGGTTGAGGCATGCAGGGCAAGCAACACCAGCTCTTCTTCTGTGCAAGCTCTCTCTAGATCGACAGCACTTTCCAGCAGCAACAACAGAAAGGACAACCTTCCTTTCTTTGCTGTTTAGTCAGCTTCTTGTACCTTCGAATCGTTTTGTTCTTCTGCGATATGGCGCGTCCCGAGTTCTTGATTTTCTGGGCTTTAGCTCTCATGGCTTCGTTCTCCATGGCTTCGGCTGCGATCGTGGAGCACACGTTTCACGTAATGTGCATGCCTTCTGTTTTGTTAACCTTTTATCCCTCCTTCATTATGCATGTTCCATATGTTTCATTCTTCGGGTAGATTACTTTGGTCAGAAGAGTTTAACGAAATATTCACCAAAATTTTCAGGTGCAAAATCTAACGGTGAACCGGTTGTGCCAACGGCGAGTGATCACGGCGGTCAATGGAACCCTTCCGGGTCCGGCCATACGCGTCCGGGAGGGCGACACGCTTGTGGTCCACGTCTTCAACAAGTCACCTTACAACCTCACGATTCACTGGTAAAAATTTCTTCCGAAGAAGCTCCTGTTATCGAACCTTAGTAATAATGATTAATTCCCATTATTACTCCAATTGGTTTGACTTTGATCAACGATATGCACATCAACATTTTCTAATAACCTTGATTTTTCCAGCCTTCCCATTGTTAGTCAAAATTATTTTCGACGTTTTCCTATGTAAAGTACGCATCTGTTAATTAATTTCCACCGAGCCATTTGGATGTATTCCTTTTTTCAAACAATGATGGAGGAAAAATATGGCATCTTGAGTTGATCATTAATACATAAAATTGACATACATGCAGGCATGGAGTGTTTCAGCTCCTGACCGGTTGGGCGGACGGTCCCGAATATATCACGCAGTGCCCGATCCGACCCGGAAGCAGTTATACCTACAAATTCACCATCACCGGGCAAGAGGGGACTCTCTGGTGGCACGCTCATGTCCAGTGGCTCCGCGCGACGGTTCACGGAGCGCTCATAATCCACCCCCGATTGGGTAACAAGTACCCGTTCCCAAAGCCCCACCGAGAAATTCCCATTTTACTTGGTATGGTGCCTCCTCCTATTTCTTAACAATTGCGCGAAAACTAATGACCTCGTCTAAGAAAAAAAATTGACACTCGGTGCAACCGCAGGAGAGTGGTGGAATGCCAACGTCATCGACGTGGAAAACCAAGCGTTGGCAACCGGTGCCGCCCCGAACAACTCCGATGCCTATACCATCAACGGGAGGCCCGGAGATCTCTATAATTGCTCTCAAAATCGTAAGCTATTAAATTAATTCGTGTGCATTTCCAAAATTTAGGTTGTATATATTTTAACCTATGTTTTGTTACGTGAATTAATGGTGCAACTTTCAGCCAAGTTCACGTACACGTACAAGGTGGAGCAAGGGAAGACCTATCTGCTGCGCATCATCAACGCTGCCCTCAATAACCAGCTATTCTTCAAGGTAGCCGGCCACAAGATGACGGTCGTCGCGGTCGACGCCACGTACACCAACCCGTACGTGACGGACGTCGTCCTCGTCGCCCCAGGCCAGACCACCGACGTCCTCCTCACCACCGACCAGGCCCCCGGGGCCTACTACATGGCGGCCAGGCCGTACGCCAGCGCCCCCAATGTGTCGTTCGACAACACGACCACTCGGGGCATCTTCATTTACGAGAATGCCCCTTCCAGCGCCGTTTCCGCCCCGAGGATGCCAACCCTCCCGGCCTTCAACGACACCCCCACGGCCTACAAGTTCAACAGCAACCTGACCGGGCTGGTCAGCGGGCCACACTGGACCCCGGTGCCGCTACAGGTCGACGAGCACATGCTCGTGACCGTGGGGCTGGGCCTGGCGCCGTGCGGGGCGCCCGGGAACAACTCCTGCGGCGGGCCCAATGGGCAGAGGCTCTCGGCCAGCATGAACAACGCCTCTTTCCAGTTCCCCACGACGCTCTCCATCCTGCAAGCGTTCTTCTTCAACGTCCGAGGAATCTACACCACAGATTTCCCCAACAAGCCGCCGGTGGCGTTCGATTACACGAACCAAAACAACAGCTTGAACCTAGCCCTCATATTCGCGCCCAAGAAGACGAGCGTCAAGAAATTGAAGTACAACGCCACGGTCGAGATGATACTGCAAGACACGTCGTTGGTAGCCGTCGAGAACCACCCCATGCACCTCCACGGGTACAATTTCCACGTCTTGGCTCAGGGTTTCGGCAATTTCAACCCAAAGACCGACCGGAAGAAGTTCAACCTCGTGAACCCGCAGATACGGAACACGATCGGCGTCCCCGTCGGAGGGTGGGCCGCCATCCGGTTCCAAGCTAATAATCCAGGTGAGTTTTACGCCTCGCACCTCTTTAAATTGTGGTCTTGTGCGATTTTATTAACAAACTATAATCATAGCAACCAATTTAATTGATTGAATGATTAATTGTAGCTTGTTTGTGCATGGTATGTATATATTATAATAGGTGCATGGATCATGCATTGCCATCTAGACGTCCACTTGCCGTTGGGCCTGGCCACGACATTCCTCGTCGAGGATGGGCCAACTCCGTCGTCCACCCTGCCCCCGCCACCTAGCGACCTGCCAACATGCTGACACTTCTCGAATTATATATTCTTGTTTGATTTGACTTTATATGTATTTTTGCCGCAAGAATTATTGCTTTTCACTATTCTGTTTGTTCGGGTCTCTAATTCTTTTGCCATTCCTTCCAAGGCAAGAAAGAGCTTGTAATAAGGACAGAGTTCCAAGTTGCTATACCTTTCATTCCCTTCAAAAATGTCGTTCTTGTATCAAGTGATCGGGGTTCACATTCTTTGGCTTGCAATCCAATGAAATGGTAGATTTGCTTTGTTTGATTTAATTCGAGATTCTGAAATGCTGGAGTCTCTCTCGAAAATATTATCGGCGGACCCTGTCAAATCCCGTGCTCGTCCATAACAGAAATTACAAAAAAATAACGATTCTAAGAGCAAGCTACTTCGATTAGACTTCATGGCAACAAGTGAGAAGCTACCCTAACTCATGGAGGACGATATTAGGGATACTGACGTGAGCTAATTTTTCATTTGGGTGGTAAACTAAGTCGATGATAATCGTCGATGGACGATGGGATAGAAGTGGGCCATGGAAGGCGAGATTAGGTGGTCTTCCTATTCTAGAAGCGATGCGATGGAGGCGAATAACCTCGATTTTTGTTTGCTGCAACGCGCAGTCTAAATTCCACGTGGCAAAGATTAGTTAGGAGGAAATTGAACGGAAATGACATTTTCTATATGTAGTGGGTCGGTTGTGGACTTCTTGTTATTGTGACTGTGTTTTTTTTTAAGGAATATTTTACCTGATGGATGATTAAATTATTGTATTACAGGTTTCTTTTAATATTTTATCATAACAGGTTTTTGGTTTGTCATTACACTGTTATAGGTTTTTACCTTTTTTTCAAGGTTTTTGATATATGATTCGTGTCATGTTTACACGATAGGTTTTCGATATATGTTTTATTACATGAGAATGCAAAAAGAAAAAGAAAAAAAAAAGAGGAAGAAAAATTTCCATTTCCGGGTCTGGCCCGCTCTTCTTCGGTCCGGGCCGAGCCTCGGGCCGGATTCCTCCAGGCCCGGAAAATTCGGGTCAGGCCCAAGAGGGAAAAATCCCGCCTGGCCCGGCCCATGCTCTGCCCTAGATTCTAGTGCTACTGGTGAAGTTAGTCATGACAAGAAACTGGCATTGGATATGGAAACTGCCTCCGCCCTAGATTCTAGACCTCAATTCTTTGCTATGGCAGCTCCTTCGTGACAGTATTGCTACTAGAGATGGACTCAATAGGAGAGAGACATTGACATTGGATAATAGGTTGCCTCTTTGTAATGAGCCCAATGAGACTGTTGCGCACCTTCCTAACAATTGTCAAAAGAGGCAGATTCGTTTGGAAAAGTCTCAATTGTCCTGACTCCTACGTGTTCCTCTCACCGGGAGCTTTTCTTCCCTTGGGATTAGATTAGGGAAAACACTAGAGAAATCTGGACTGTTCGGTTAGGAAGAAATACGAAGGTTTCCAAGTTGAGGCCAGACCTTATATGTCTCCAACAACTGTGTCTGGGAAAAGCTGCCGAACAGACCAAAATCATTAAGCACTGGGGTCTTGAACAAAAGTTGGATTGGAAAAGGCCTATGAGTCGCTGGGCACAAGCTAAATACTGATGTTGCATTTCCTGTTGTAAGAAGAACAACAGGTGGTGGATGATGTGGGAGCATCTGATTCTACGGAACAGTCCTTGAGTTTCAACCGCATTCCATAGACTAATCCAGCACAATCTTTGTTTATTCAAGACAAGGCAGATTTTGGTCACAGCTTGCTTCGATGGGTCAAGAATGAAGTTATCGACCTAATGGCTATTGACCAAGTTATTGATGGAGGAATTGTCAAATCTTCTTTGCCGATCAGGTATAATTAACTTACCGATTCACCATAGTAGTAGCCAATTTCAAGGACATATCAATACGAGGCTATTCTAAGCAATTTCCTTGAATATTTTTTGATTTCTCAAGACAAATATTTTCTGGTCAAGGGTTGGAGAACGAATTTAAAGTCCTAGTTTTGTAAGTATTAAGTGAATATTAGGTTTCAAGAGTCAGAGTTCTAGTTTTCATGCGTTTTAATGCATTTTCTAGTTCCTATGTCTTTAATGTTTGGGTAGTTTGTATGTCATTAATGCTTAGTCTATTTCCTATACATTAGTTCTTCTATAAATAGCGAAAAGTTCTCGAATGTAATGTATATATGAGGATTCCTCTATTTGAGTGAATTATTATCCGATTCCTTATCCAATGTCATTAGTGGTGAACCAAATAATTCTTTATCCTAGGCCAGTAGAGCAATTATTTTTGCCTTAGTGGTGAGCAGCCATTATTCCGGCTCTTTATCCTCGGCTAATGGCTTGTGCCTTTATGCTTTGGTGGTGAACCTTCCGTTATTCAACCCATCACAACACACCCGAGCATAAACAAAACCCAGAAAATCCCCATTTCCGGAATCACTCTTCTCACGCACGCATCGGTAGAGGTATTATCATATCAGGGATTGTCAAGGACACTCCTCAACCACTTCGGTTCGACCGACATCAAAGCACACATACAGGGAAGCCAACAGGGTTGCGGATTTGCCCGCGGAGCAAGCAAGGACAGATGCAAACGGTGTCACCCTTTGGATCCCCAACAAGACCTTGATGGCGTTCTCTCAAGACAGATTTGTCCCTGTGCCAATGGAGTCCCCACCTGATATCTTCCAGTCGAGCTTTGTCCGAGCTAGCCCTGTCGACTAACCTATGGAACATGAGTCATACTTTAGACATGCCTCTCAGTACTGTATTTTGCTGTTTGTTTTGTGTTGCTGTTGATGCTTAGTTTCGGGTATCCTCCTATGGTGTCGTAAACTTTCTAGTTTGGCTTAATGAAGATCTGATCTTTCTTGTCCAAACACCTTGAGGAGGTCGGCAAAGCCAATCTGTCAGTTTATCTCTGTTAGATTTTGGTGTTGATGCGCATGTGTGCGGGCTTTTCGGCAAAGGAGCAACAATGGCACGAGGTAAAAGTATTCTTACCAGATAATTCGAGAAAACACCATTTTCTTGAAAGAATGCCATTTCCGGTCTCTAAAGATCACAACCAGAATGGTGTTTAATTCAAGAAAAGGCCCTAAAGTCATCCATTGTAGGGCACGCATTGCATGCAAGAACCGTGCTCTGTTATCCACGATAAATTTCGTGTAAATGCTCGCGCGCTCAAGATCCGAAATGGACCGGATCGCTAAAGAATCAAATCACAGAGAAAGAGCTCAAAAAAATTATGATGCCTCGAATTTTATTATGAATTAGAAAAATTGGAGCAAATCCCAAAAGCACTCCACAGTTACGGGGTATAGTACATAGCCCGTTCCTTTTTGCCTATATATATGTATGTGTGTGTGTGTGTATGTCTTGGGTTCATTATTATTCCTCCTTCAACATGTAATCACCAGAGCCAAAACCCACAATAATTCAAAAACACGCGTGAAAAATTTGTATATGTCTCTCTCGTCAGTCATCACAGGGAATCAGGAGATGGGGCCATGGCGAAGAGCGTGGACGACTCAGCCGACGCGGGGCCAGGGGCCGCTCCGGAGCTCAAGAACTCAATCATGGTGCGGTGAGGGTTCGCGCGTTGCGCCTCGCAGAGATCCGGCAAGTACACCCCTGCAAGGGTTTATGCAAGCAAAGCCACAATCAGATGAACGTCTGAGACAAGCGTATCTGATATAATTTGTCGTAACAATGATCATGTCGTAAACTTGACCGTGGGATTTGACATCTTCTTCAACGCAGGAGGTGAATCGTCGTGTTCAAACGATTGACGACGCTGCTGTCTTAAGGTAGATTGAAGATGACAATTCATCTTTCAAATTTAGAAATTGAAAGAACTCTAAATCTTTAATATTTTCAAAAGTCTATCCAAAATGCGACAACTCTTTTCCATGCGAGATAGAAGGAAAAATCCCTTTGCGTAGAGAAGAAGTAAAGCATATAACACATCAAAGGTGACGCTGATCAATCAGACCTAATATTGCCTTCATGCAAGAAATGTCGCTAGAATTCATGAAGCTCCTAAAAGTCTACATATGCAAGTTGAATCCTAACGTGTGTATAGTCTGTTACCTTCTCCGGCAGCCAAATTGAAGTAGAGGTCGACGATGTTGGGGCAGCTCTGGAAGCACTGGGGAGCGCAGAGCCTGGAGGTGAATCGCCGGTCAAGGAGGGCATCGGACGAGATCCCAACCGATTGCCGGTCGACCCCGCATGCCCGGACACACTCGTCAGTCTCGACGTACCCGGCCATCCTCTCCACGACCACCTCGGACGTCCTGCATTGGTACTCTACCTCGCCGTCCCCGGACGCGAAGGTCTCCAGCAAGCACCGCTTCCCGGAGGACGCGATGGCGAACGCGCACATGTCGTTGGGTATCTCCTCGCATATAATCTCAGCTACACACCAAGGAAAAACGCACGATGTGTAGATCACTAAGAAATGCCAACCCCAAGGAAGAAAGAAACGACAGACATAGATGCATGGATCGAGACGATACCTAGTGCTGCATGGAGGAGGAGGGAGGAGACAAAGAGGAGGAGAGGCAACTTGGTAGGGACAGCCATGGATGGAGCTTTCCTGGTTTATCTGTTTGAGATCGAAATGAATCAACGAATATATTTAGTGTGTTGATTTCTGTTGCTCTTGTTCTTTTCTTGGCGGGTGTTGGAGATTGAGAGAGAGAGAGAGAGAGAGTGAGAGATGACCCTACGAAGTAATCGATGGTTCGATGCTGACTATATATGGGGGGGGGCGGGGGGGCGGGGGGGCTTGGATTGCTTGCCGGCTCGAGGTTCTTTTCGTGCGTTCGTTGTCTCCATCGGTCGGAATGCGTCAGAGCCACCAACCCCTTTTTCTTTTTGTATTTTCTAATGATTTTCCGGCGGGATTTCCCAAGCATGGTAATATATTTCCCGGAATATTTCATCGTATTTACCGGTCTCTGCTGTTCTTGTTTAGATGTCGGAGAGGATTGCATACGTGCTCGCTAGTTTCTTCTTGTCGACGTGCCTCGGTGTTTGGTTTTGAAGTATTCAACTTCACCTAAAAGGCTCAAACCCCCTCCCTCTCTCTCTCTCTCTCTCTCTCTCTCGATCCTACCCTGCGCTCTATATGGTTTGATTTGAATAAGAAATGTGTCTTTCGTGGCTTCAGTGTTGTGGTGGTATGCGGATTTAGTGGTAGACCGTCAGATAGCGGGGATCCAATTTTTTCTTCAATTAGGATATCGGTAATCTCTGTCACCATCTACTTATTCATCGTATTATCGTTTTTCTTTTTGATAAATCTAATCGTGGATCTCAAGATCCAATGACCCTGCTCAGATTCCCGGCTGGCTCAAAGCACATTTTGGACAGGTCCAAGCAAGAGCGGTAAATACTCGGGGGCTCGAGCTCACCAGCTTTGGGCCCAATCAATCCGACTATACCCTGATAATTCATATCACGAGCAGCTTTGGATAAGGACTTTGAGGGCGCGGCCCACCCATTGGTCAGGTCTAGTCTAAACAATGACCATTGAGGAATCTCGATTCTGTTTCCACTGGCTGGGAAGGGACAGTCGGTAGCTCACGGTAGCTTATTAGCATGGTAATTGCTTAGAATTGGCATTACGTTCATTTTATTTCCTTAAATAGTCATCCAGCAGAGCCTATTAATAGGCTCATATACTTTTTATCAAGATACATTGAGATATACACAAAATTTCATATTTCTTTTTTCCGCGTATTATTTTCTTAACTATGTTTTTGACCGGATTTACAGAACACGCCGGGTCCTTTGCCCATCTATGTGAACTTCCTAAGGAAAAATCCGCCCCCCAAAAAAAAATTGGAAACGCCAAATGTTTAGACGCAGTGTAGCTTGTAATGGTCAAGCAATTTTCATAAAGGACAGCGATAAGATTCCTATTTTCAATTCCGGAAATTCCCGAGATCCGTCCAATATTTCATTTCCGCCTGAATTTCCAGGCAATGACGTGCGCACCGCCGCGTGGGGAGTTGGCGGGTCAACTCGGTACCGATTACCGAGTCGCGGTTGCGCCCGCGGGGTCGGTTACCTAGCGAACGCCGACGGATGGCTTGCGGACGAAAGTGCGCCTACCCCCGATCAAATCAAAATATTCTCACGTTAAAATCAATGCCGCCCGTATCAAAACCTTATTCGCAGAAATTAATTTATCGGACAAAGTCCGACGATTTTATTGACCCTAAAAGATATATCGATTAATTAGATATTTACTCACCATTCATCACATCACTCTAAATCTTAATTTAGGCTGCGTTTAATTTGAAGAAAATTAATTAATAAATAAATATTTTTACCATCCAAGATATTTTTATACCTAATATTGTTCAGCTGCTTTTAAGCGAGGAAGTCCGCCTGTTCGATAAATTGGAGACGCTGGAATTTTGACAAGAAAAACTCGTCTTAATGAATACACAATTCACTTCCCTATTTGCACAAACTATTTCATTCATGTTTCCGGTAAGGCACTAGCCCGACGAGTGCGGCTTTGGTTAATTACTTTGAGAACGAAACATTCAACTACGAAATCCACCGCTTCTGAGCTAAAGCTCGACCGCCACGTTCCATCATTTCCTACCAAATTGACTAGCGTGTAGCTAATGCCTTTCTTTTGCCCCTCCAAATCTCCAAAGCGGGCGTAGTTGGCCGGAGCACCGGGGGATTTTCAGCTCGGAAGTCGGAGGTCGCTCGTCCAAATCTCACCGGTTACATGTAAACTGCTCCATGGAGGGGCCCGCCAGCGGAAACCAAAAGCTCGGATCCGACCCGTTCCCGAGAGGTTCGATGGATGTTTCGCGGGGTTGTTGGTCAATTCAACGCGCCCGAAAGGGCGAGAAGGCGGTGACATCCTTGGGAAGGCGAAGTACCGTCGACGAGAATAATACAAAGAAGAAGAAGAAGAAGCAGATCCAAATCGTTTTCAATGTTTGTTGAGAGGCTTTGAACCTTCTCAGGCCAACCACTATTTGTCAAATTCTTCTGCTTAACTCGTGGGGATATCCGGTCTTTTTGGTCACGAGAGGCGGTAGATCTCGACCGAGTCAATAAGAAGTGGTCCGAGCACTTGAATAAGACAATTACTAGGGTCCAGCCTGCCTCGGTAAAGTTAAAGAGATACGTGCAAAAATAGATCGAGAGTTATTTCAGAAAAGGAAAATGACAGCTGTCGCGACTTTCCCGAACTGGGATTGCGTAAATAAAAATAGGTGTCGACATCTGTTTACATAATTTCTCATTTAAATTGAATAATGCCGAGGTTTAAATGTGAGATTTCCTTCTAGAAATCCACACGAAGAGAATATCATGAAATAAAGGTCGAACGAGTATGCGACCTCTCAACTCTTGAATTTGAGATTGCGGATTTGATGGAACACGAGTGCTTGTCGGATGGCATCGACCGGTCGGGGGTGCACAACACGGATCCGATCGAATCGGCTCGAAACCATATCTCTAATTTGTCGATTTGGTTTCAGGACGGGTGAATTCTTTTTGTTCGTCGGGCGATTCGACTGGGGTTGCGGTTCGGTTCGGTTTATCTACGGGACACTAGGGGTGTAAATGGTTCGGTTCGGTTCGGTTTTTCAAAAAAAGCGAACCGAACCGAACCATTAAGGGTGCCCCCTTGAACCAAACCGAATTTGAACCGAACCGAATTGAAACCGAACCGAAAAATCGATTTGGTTCGGTTTGGTTCGGATCAATTTTCGGTTTCAAGTCCATTAAGCACAAAGAGAGAGGAGAGAGAAGGGGAGAGAGAGAGAGGGCAAAATAGCCATAAACCAAAGTATTTATTTTAGTTCGATCCGATCCGATCCGAACCGAACCGAACCAAAAAGAAAAATTGGTTTATTTTGATGATCCGAACCGAAACCGAAACCGAACCGAAATGCACGAAATTTTCGGTTCGGTTCGTATCTCGGTTCGATTTTTCGGTTCGGTTCTGACACCCCTACTGGACACGGCATCCGGAGCGAGGATGGGGAAGTGGCCCAATGCCCGTGGCCATGGAGTCACTCTTTTGACGTGAGACCGAGGTTGCTGGACTTCAGATGGGCTTAAAGCCCATCGGCCCATCAAGTTCCTATTCCTGACCCCCGAGAATCAGCAATGCTATCGAGCAAAGAGTGAGATCCGGTCCATTTGCGCCCGTAAGATCGCATGAGACCCCCAAAACCGAACCCCCCGAAGGATGGCCGGCTTGAGAAATCTCCGCGCGCGGCCATCACCGGGCAATTGCAACAGTACGCCCGTTTGAGCGATAGCTACTCGATCGGTTGAGGTTATAATAATTCAAGATATGGGCGAGCCCACACGAACATTTTATGCATCATCGTAATTGAAATCACGTTCAAGGAGCCAATCGCAGAGACGTATCGACTTGTTTCCCAGGAGGCATCGATCGACTGATTCGATCGATGCCACGGTAACTTTTTCCCCCGTTGCAGCAAAATCAGGCCCTTCAACAGTGGCATCGAGTCGTCATCTACAGTTCCAAACGGTTAAGGCTCCAAATATCGACTTTCACTTATAATCGCATCGTAAGTAATAGTTTAAATTGAATTTTAAGATCTAGCTCATAAGTGCAAAGCGCAAAAGGAATCACTTCATCACACCACGCCTGCTCGGTGCGATTTAGAAGCTGTTTATT
Source organism: Syzygium jambos (assembly GCA_031216235.1). NCBI lineage: Eukaryota > Viridiplantae > Streptophyta > Magnoliopsida > Myrtales > Myrtaceae > Syzygium > Syzygium jambos. Next base: position 28,750,369 of record CM062230.1, read on the forward strand.
GCGTTTTCATGATCTTTCTTCTCGAAATTTTAAAAATGAAAGAAGTAGTTTTGAGTGTCGGAAAATCAATAGAATATTCTTGTATTTTATATTTTAATACCTACATATTGTAAAATGTTGTGGATGATTTTCGTTGGATGAAGCGTTAATACCACGAAAAATCAAAACTAGTACACTTGTGATAAATTTACACCGAACTAATTTTTTGATCACAAAAAATTTCAAACCGGTACACCGGTGACAAATTTACCATTTATTAGTTTCCGTTAAATTTTATTGTTGAATTACTAAGTTGGGTGGGCCATGACAGTTGATAGGCGTACCAATTGAGGGTTTTACCCCTTCGTTTATCACGGATTTATCGATTATAATTTTTCGTGGTATGAATCCAATTTAACGGAGTAAATTTATCATAAGTGTAGCAATTTTGGGTTTTTGGTTATCAAAAAATTTAGTTCGAGATGAATTTACGACGGATGTACTAATTTAGGATTTTTTTTGTGATATTAACCCAAAAGCCAAAGTGGAAAGACGCAAAATAAATAGAAAATGACAGTTTTTTGCAAAATTATATATACTTTAAATAGCGTCGCTCACTTGAATCGAATCTCCTTGTTCCCTCCGTTGGGAAAACAGGAAAAAAAAAATTCAGAAAATCAACAGAAATCACGTCCTATCCGCAGAAGAAGAAAATGGAGCAAGGACTTCTCCAATGGAGTCCTTGCCGCCACCGCCGCCACCTCCGCCCCTCTCTCTCCTCCTCCTCCTCCTTCCTCCTCCTCCGCTCGCCAATCCACAGACCCAGCGTCGCCGGACGGCCCTCGCCCGCCCCTCATCCGCCGCCGGCGATCTCCGCGGCTCTCGAGTCCGCCGGCGCCGAGGCCCTGACGGCTAGGGAGCGGAGGCAGCTCAGGAACCAGAGGAGGGAGAGCCGGGCGGCGGCCTTTAACTGGCGGGAGGAAGTGGAGGAGCGGCTCATCGAGAAGCCCAAGAAGCAGTTCGCCTCCTGGACCGAGGAGCTCAACCTCGATTACCTAGCCAAGCCGGGCCCTCAGTGGTGGATCGTCCGCGTCTCCCGCGTCCGGGGCCAGGAGACCGCCGATTTGATCGCTCGCTCGCTCATCAGGAACTTCCCCGACGTCGAGTTCAAGGTGAGTCTCTCGACCGATCGATTTTGGCCTCTGGATTCTCGTTAGAATTTGTGGTCTAGGGACGATGAGTCCGTGCTCGGTGCGTTCGCGGAGTTTCTGTTGAATTCTAGATGAATGTAGGGTAATCTCAATGTTTTGATACAAGCTGGTAGCTGAATCAAGTATCTGTATGTGTAACCAAGTATTGAATCGTTTGCGACCTGTGAGGAATTCTTCGAGCAGTGGATAATGATGAAAGAAATCATTTTGCTACACCTGGAGGAGTTATCCTCCAACGTTTTCAGCATGTAGTTGGTCGAAATGCTGACACGGAGAGTTATGTATGGAATCTATTAAGAATCGTTGATCTAGTTTACTTTTGAGTTGAACTTGCAGGCTTAATCTAAGATTTGACTCAACAAGTATCTTGCTTGGCATCAAGCGTTAGTGTTCTGAGATGTAGTGCGTATTTTGGTACTTGCTTAAGAAGATTTTTGCTTTGAGATCAGAGGCCTCATCGCTGAAGTGACGTGGATTTTGCTAATTGCTGAGGAAGAGTAGGAAATGTGCTATTTCTGGTGGGAAGCCCGACGGTTCAGGTTAGAACTGGGGGACATGAAACGTCGAAGGTGTGATAGATACGATTTCGCGAGCTCACCCACCCTCATCATGAGGAATAATCAATCTTAGTGACAATCCAGGACATGGAGTTACCTGCTTAGTTTCATGATGCATGGTCAATTTAGCGAGGCCTGCTCCTTTTAGAATCTTTGTCATAATGGTATGTATCTATAACATTTGGTATGCTTCATTTTGAAGCTCTAACATCGCTTCCACATTGAAGCAACTTTACTCTTCCTCTCCAATGAAGTTGTCAAATCGAGAGATGCCGATCCATCATTTAATAATAGAGTGCCATTTCTGAATGTGTGGTTCATATTATCTTTAGGTGCTGTCTCTTTCTTGCCTGATCTTTGTCATCAGCTTGGATTGTGATTTAGATGAAGCCACCAGGGAACCATATCTACCCTTGTGTGCTCTCATATTTCTAGCTTGTAATTTCAGGTATATGCACCAGCTGTCCAAGAAAAGAGGAAACTAAAGAATGGTTCTTACTCCGTTAAAGCGAGGCCCCTCTTTCCAGGATGCGTTTTCTTAAGATGCATCTTAAACAAGGAGTTGCATGACTTCATCAGAGAATGTGATGGAGTTGGAGGCTTCGTGGGATCAAAAGTTGGAAACACGTGAGTAATTGCGTTTCTGTTCTTTGCTTCTAAAACCTGTTCTCTGCTTTGTTAGAATTAGAGTATAGGTTATGGCCTAGTTGTAGCATGTCTGATTTCTTCATTTGGCTGTTCTGAAGACAAAACTTTTATATGTATTTACTTAAGTATACCGTTAGCTGTAGCTATGGTCCTTCAATTGTCTTAATGTTTAGTCCACTCTGCACTGCAATCTACATGGATGTTTAATGTGAAAACCAGAAGCCAAATTTTTTCTTATCCTTTGAGAATCTCTCTAGCCACAATTTTCCTTACCCCTTGAGAATCTCTTAAGCCAAAAATACTTTTTACCTATCAAGGGATTACAATTCCCTGTCTGCATTAGAATCTTTTATTTTCATGTCCTGCCTTTCGGGTTTCCTGAAAAATCAAAACTCATCTTTCTCACAGTAGTTTTGACGCCCTTGGACTTGCTTTTAAATTACGTGCTTCTCTTTCTTAGCTACGGTGCTGGTTTTTTCATTCAGAAAAAGGCAGATAATCAAGCCTCGACCAGTATCTGAGGATGACATGGAAGCTATCTTCAGAAAGGCAAAAGAAGAACAAGAGAAGACCGACCGAGCTTTTGAGGACGAGCAAGCGTCTGAAACCATCAAGTCTGAAAAGCTTGATCTAGACCTGCATTCAAGTGCGGATGATTCTTTGGAGTCTGCTATGAAGCCAAAGCGCCAGTCCCGAAAATCTTCCAGCACACTCGGTGGTTTATCTGCTAAAGAGAAATACAAGCTTCTTGTCCCGGGTTCCACTGTTAGAGTTCTATCAGGAACTTTTGCAGGATTTGAAGGCAGCCTCAGGAAGTTGAATCGCAAGAATAAAAAGGTAACATACCTCGACATATTGCAGAATTTTTGCCTAGATTAATCCAAAGACGTATGCCCATGCCTTCTGAAAAGGCTAACAGCAGTTCGTGCATCTATTTGTCAAGAAACAAGAAACACAACCAATGTAATCATCATTTGTAGGCGACTGTGGGATTTGCGCTATTTGGAAAAGAAAGCTTGGTAGATTTGGATGTGGATGAAATTGTACCTGAGGTGGCATAACTATGGAATCTCTTTGATGAATCCCTGCCACGTGGTAAGTTTGCGTCCTTGCGAATTTCATTCTTTCTGAGCTGTAATCGGGTCATAAGTCATATGTTTCCCACGATATCATCACAGAACATGCACTTTTTCCATACTTGAAGGACATAGAAATGATCCGCGGTCTCTTTTTATAATCAAGGTTTGTAAGCCAAGCCTGATAACAGAAATGAATGTTGGGTTGATTAAGCTTTCATTGACGTTCTTCAGGCAGGCTCCATGTGAAGATGATGGCTATGTTCTAATCTCTCGACGATGAATTTGCAGGGTGATTGACCCGGAGGCATGCAAGCGCATAGGTCCATCGTAGGCGTTGATCGGGTTGCTCCCCGTCCGTAGTGAATGAAAAAACATTCAGAGATCAAGTTCTACTCGATACCAGGTGAGAGAAATAGTGTCTGGTCATCATAATGACCCGTAGAAAATTCTATCCAAGAGATCATCAGGAGATGTGATTGAAGTTGGAGAAAGAATATGCTAGGCTGGGGTCTGTACGCTAACAAATCAGATTTTAGTGCTCGAGCTGGTCAATCTTCTATTCATTGCAATTCTTCCTGTTCAATTCGAATCAATTGTCTGTCTTATCGCAGAGGAAAAACAAGCGACTCCACTAATAGCCCAACCACTTGGTCGATCCCCACCAAGATTCACGAACTATTGAATTTCGATCGGATCTTGTCGCATGCCATCTTGTCTGCATAACAAATCGGAGAGACAGCATGTACTTACAAATCTTGTCTTATCATTGCTATAATATTTATATTCCTATAATAATCGCCACTGATGTGAATTATATTCTCCCAAACGCCGTTGTTCAGTAAGACATGTTTATGTATCTGAGAAGATGAAGTCTTTGTTGTATAGCCGTTGTGCGGTTGAGAGCATGAATATATATTACTGATTAGTTTACCAGAACAATTAAGAAGTGAAGAAAAACCAACTAAAAAAAGATATCGGCCCTGAACATATTGAGAAATTTAATCCGCTTGCCACATGGTTTTCCACCTAAACTTTTGCGAACAAAATATTAGACTTTTAAATTCAGAAATATTATGAAGAATTCGTGTACGGCTCTATATGTCAATATTTATATGATTTGAAAGATTTCAAGGGTTTAGCATTGAATGAAATTTGAACCGTGACAGTCGCAGCATTTGAAAAGAAGTGAACAAATAAGGGCAAAACTCATTTCGACCGCTCTCAAATCGCGCACATAAAATTTGGACAAGAATGGATGCTTTTATACCATATACTTGACAAGGATGGTTGGCCTCTTTTTATCAGCTTGCTTCATAGGACTGACTATCCAACATTATTTTCTTATGCTGCTGGCAAAAAGAAAACATCATGTTCTTATGGCAAAGATTCAAAGAACAGCGTTATATAACTATGAATAGTGATAACTGCTTTCATGACGTGGCCCTAGCTGATTCACCGGACGTGTGGTCGAGGAAAAGGCTGTTTTCAGATTACTTATCATGAAAACTTTTATTGAGCGATGGCCTTGAAACAATAAAATCAATATTTACTTGGCCATGAAAAATTAAGAAAAAAAAATAAAGAGTGAACTGATGCAAAACGAATGAAGTAAAATGGCACAAATAGTGGATTTTGATGCTGAGAACGGGTTCATACGATCGCTTAGGTATAGATACTAATAAGCTTTATGATGCGTATTTATGACCTTCCTAGCTCCTTTCGAATCAAAAGCTATGAACCGAAATAAGTTGCGCAAATTTTCATTATGGTCACACCTATCGGATTTTTCTTCCTTATTTGATCACTCTAGAAACTCTTTAAAAATCCATTTTAAGGGAAAAGAAAAAGCCAATCGACTTTTTTATGAATGGTAAATGTGAGAATTTTACATTATAATTGATGATCTATGGAAAATCGACTAAATTTGTCTTTAGCTATCTTGAATGAAGTCTAAATCCATTTCTAGGATCGGCTCTCAAGTGAAACATATGTTGAAATCGAGAAGTCAATTTCCCTCCGACATAGAATTTTGGAAACAAAACGGTCTTTGCCAAATCTTTCTTAAAATCTGCATTTATCTTATCAAAGAAGAAGTACATTTGCAAATATTTTCTAGAGCACAATACCAAATAATAGCTGAATTCCATGAGAAGAGTGTCGGGCGACATTAGAGCTTCAAAAGGGCACCTGTTGCGCCTGTGATTCCATGGACAAGGAGCCCGTCCCATGTCGGTTCAGCTGCACGTGAGGGGTGGGTTTGTCCTTAGTGCCGACTTTTCGGATGTCACTGCTCCGTTTGAACTCGAATCCGAAGTCAGACTTCAACCGTTGCATTCAGCAATTTAAATTGAAACTTTGGTAGCTCAACTTTCTTTTCAACTAGTTAGGGCTCGTGAATGGACTTAATAGATAATAACAAAATCGATGAACAGCAGAAATCATCGACATCAACACCGACGTGTTACTGATAAGTCACGATATTTCCGGATATCTAAGCTCAACAAATATCGGTCATATGGAGTATAATCATTAACATCGATCAACGTGTAAGTAATATGATATGGGGATGAAATCATCGATGCGTAATTGATGAGTAGCGATATTTTCAAATATTTAAGCTTAGCAAATATTAGTTAATTGGGACGAAATCATCAACATCAACATCGACGCGTAACTGATGAGCGGCGATGTTTTCGGATATTTAAGCTCATTTAGGTAAGTGTTGCTAGATAATAGGAGGCCGTAAAGTTATTTATTTAGTTTAATTGTGTAATCCCCATTTGTAACCGTCGATTATTTTACTCGTGCTATTTGTAAGCATCCATCAATCAACAAAAAATCTATTATCTTTCAAATCATGTACCTTTCGACAATTATCTTTTGATTCTCGCACTGTAGTCTTAGTTTCATATATCTTGCCATCGATTAAATTCCTAAACATATTTTAGTTGTGGTCTTCAAATCTTCATCATCAAATAAATTCCAGCATTGTATCTTTATGTCATCGCAATTTATTATCGATTAAATTTCGGCAAAGGTTTTTATGTCATCAGGAATCATCGTTATCTATCCCTTGTGTTCCATTGATACGACTCATGTCTGGAATCGCTATAAAACTCGCCTCTTCTTAAAAGGTATTTCAGCGACAATCCAATTTCGATGAAACGAACATAATCTAGTCAGGGGTAATGCCTGAAAATTAACAGACTCCTCATGAGAAGGAAAAGCGATTGGGCATAATTCGCTCGTACTGGTGAACCCAAGGGGAATACTTTTAACTTGTCGTCCGATGTAACGCCGATCGATATAATCATATAGTAATCAAAGTACTCTCGAAGGATCAACTCTCGCAAGTCGCAACCGACGACACATCGGACTCCATATCAAATCTAACCTACACAAAGACCGTAATCATTTCGCGGAAAACGAACGATTCGGAAAACCCTTTTCCTACCGCTAACAGAAACAGACAAGCGAGCATCATTTCCGTCGTCCACGAAGATGTCGAAGTACAAATCGCTGCTGATAACGGAAACATCCTCCGTCGACTAATAATTTCGAACGACGCGAGCGATCGTTTTTAGTTAAATTAACGTTTTCTAAATCATCCATCTTTCGCGAAACGAACGGACCGAGCCGAGAACTCCGCTTCATGGCCAGAAAAACAAAAAACACAAGAGAGAGTCAAGAACCCATCTGTTTTTTTTCCCTCGAGAACAAGTAACAGGGAGAAGAGAAAGGAAAGAGGAGCAATGTCGCGAGTTCACGTACGCGAGCGGCTTGTGTCGAAGGTTCGTTAGCAGCACAGGAGGGGGGGACGCCAGGCTTTCCGCACTGTCCCTCCCGAGTCCTGGCCCTCCTTTCTTCCCCCTCGTTGAATTGCGTCTTTCCAAAAGGTGGTGGGATCGGGGGGTAACGTGGAAGAGACGGGCCGGTCGGGGGTCCGTTGCCAGCTATGCCGAAAATTTCAACGCGGTCCTCCCAACGCCAGGGCGAATCTCGACGCTGTTTTGTCATTCCAATCCGACTGAGATTATTAAACGAATTGGGGACTCGGCTCATAATATCGTGTGCCGTGGAGAACGATTTGGAGATGATGTCCTCCCGACGCAAAACTCCGTGCGCCTGGTGCCGGGCGTCGCATTCGGGATCGTCCTCGTCCCCGCTCGAGTCCTATCGGGTCGGTATGGACTGCTCCGAGTCGAGGCTACGCGTAACAGACTGCAAAGCCCTGGTTTTCGCCGACAGGTGTAGACCTTGTTGAGGGCTTGACCAAGTCTCATCGTCCTCGCAGCATCTGCCGAGGTTTTCTGGGACTCTTTAGCAACAATTAATGCAGAAACCCTAACTACAGCGACCGACCCTCGTGGGGTTTGCATAAACCAGAGCTCGTGATCATAATCAATTGTAACACAGACTCCGCATTACTAGGACCAACAATTATAATTGTAGATTTGCCAAGATATTATGACTTGACCGTCGGTCGGGAAGGTCTGACTAGTGGGGGGCCCCCCTTTCCTTAACAAATAATACCCTACAGAGACAAATTATAAGCCGCACGAGAAAAAACATCGGCCGAGCACCAGAAAATAAGGCACGTCAAATGAAGCACGATATTTCGACCGTGCTGAAGAGAATGTACAACGTTCCGTGACAATTTTAACGCTGGAATTTGCGAGGGACGAAAGGAAAGACGCAACGTTTTTGCCTTGCACAACAAAGAGCCAGAAGGTCCCCAACCCTTTAACTGGGAGATCTTACAATGGAAAGAACGTATTTTGGAGGCCGTGATTCGTGCGACCCCCACCTGGTCGAGCCGAGCTCGGGCTCTCGTGATCGGAACCCGCGAGCTCCGTGAGAGAGAAGCCGGGAGGGGAAGGTTGACGGTCGGCGCGAGGGCGTCGACGGCGGCGGCGTGGGTGCCGACAAGGGGGTGAAGAGAGAGAGGGAGACATCGTTGGGACGCAAGGTCAATGGCGAGGGCGACGGAAGAGAAACGCGGAGAGAAAAATGGAAAAATGGGAAAGGGGGCACGGTTTCAAGACGAGCGACCCGACCCGTTTAGTTTGGAAAAGACGTAAATCTAAGGATTGTGAAAAGCGGTAGATATACGGTGGCTTGCGAAACAGAAATAAGACGAGAAGAAGTGGTTAATGAATTTTGATACGAGACTTGGCGTCGGGACTGAGATTCTTCTAATACAATCTGGGCCAAAAGATAAAAAAGGAAGCCACGAATGCTGCCGCTGCTGCTGCCAAGGCAAGAAAGACCCGCGGGACAGACCGGCAAATTCCCGAAAGCCCGAGGGGCATGGCTGCAAAGCGAGCGCCTTTATTATATTCCCTCGGTCGTCAACCACTGAGCCAAAAAGGCGAGCCCCCCCCCCCCCCAGTGCGTTTTTGCAGAAACGAGTGAGTGCATTTAATTTTCACAGCCTCCGATCCCACCCCTCTCTCTCTCTCTCTCTCTCTCTGCTTTCTTCCACTGGTTTCCTCGCTGCAACACCACCCAACCCCAAAAAAAAAAAAAAGGAAAAAGAATTTTGTTTCACGTCGCTGTAAATGCAGGCGGGATCATCCCCACACCAAACCCTAGACACCCGCTAGCTCTCCCCCTCCTCCTTCGCTCCCATCTCGTCCATGGCTTCCGCCTCCCACCACCTCAGGCCCTTGTCGGCCTTGGCCTTCGTCGTCGCGGTCTCCCTCGGACTCGGGGCCCTCGCCGCCGACCCGGGCCCCTCCTTTTCCTTCCGCCAGTTCGCCAGAGACGCCTACTTTGAGTCCAACATCGCAATGTACGGCGACGCCGAGGTCGTCGGCGGGGGCCCCTCCCTCCGGCTGACCGGCGGCGCGTTCAGCCCCGGCGCCGGGTCGGTCGTGTACAGGAGACCCATCAAGGTCGTGCAAGGTGATCCGGAGAAGAACCTGGTCTCCTTCTCGACCCACTTCTCGTTTTCGTTGTCCGGGGGCGGTGGAGGTGGCTTGGCGTTCGCTCTGTCCCCGGGCGGTTCTGGTTCGGACGAGTTTGGGGATCGGGGTAGCCCCTTCGGGCTTCCTCTGGGAAAGAACGGGACTTTGAATAGGACCGTGGCTGTCGAATTCGATTCGGTGAAGAACAGCGTGGCGATTGATGTTGGCGGCCTCGGGCCTGCTAAGGTGAAGAACGCGTCTTCGCTTGATTTGGTGCTGAATAGTGGGAGCAAGTTCCATTCTTGGATAGATTACGAAGCTGGGTCGAGAAGGTTGGAGGTTCGGGTGAGCAGGTCCTCCGAATCGCGGCCGTCGGATCCGACCCTCGCTCGATTCGTGGATTTGTGGAATATGTGGATGGAGGGCCATGTGTTTCTCGGTCTGAGCTCGTCTAATGGGAACTCGAGCCAGGCGTGCTTTATCTACTCTTGGAGCTTCAAGCTCAGGCACGTCCCTCAATGGATGCACTCGGAGCCGTTGGATCCCCAAGCCATAGCTCGCAACACGAAGAATTCGGGAGTCCATGAGAAGAATGACTGCTTCTTGAAAGTGCTCGCGGCGATGATTTTCGGCACGGGGAGCGGTGCCTTGGGGGCGTTCGTAGTCCTGTACTTGTGGACGATATTCGGGAACCGGCGCCCGGTGGCGCCGGAGGAGTTTGTGGTGGAGCCTGTGGATTTGAAGAAGTGCAGTAAAGTGGAGGTGATTGTAGATAAGGCCGTCAAGGATGTGAATGCGACCAAGTGAAAGCTGACTGGTGTTTAGATAAAGCCCATCAAACAAGATGGTGGCACGTTAGACGTTTGATGTTGGGGAGATTCTTCCTGTTGGTCTTTTCTGCTGTAAATTGATGTCTTCTTTGGTTCTTTCATTTTCAGCTTCCTCGTGTTGTTGTAATCTGATAATTGACCGTCTAAAATGTAGTTTATTGTCACATATTCTCCAGTTTGAAAGCACTTGGAAAGTTCTTTTCAGTACCTCAGAAGTGCCTCGAATGCGTACATTTCAAAGCGGTCTAATGTATTGATTCAGTGTTTTCACCATGTTAAAATCAAGAAGAATGGAGCACGGCAGGGGCCGCCCGTGATGAACCCCCTCGGGGCTCATACGAGAGCGTTCGACTGCCCCAGCTGTGGCGGAAAGTGATTTTCTGCTCTGCTGATGTTCATACAGAGACTCGATCTCCTCGAATAGGTGCTCTTGCGAAACTTAAGGCAGGGCAAGCCATCTGATACTCTTTTGAGATTGGTATCCTGACTCTGTAAGGACTCTTTGATGAGTTACGGTTCCTACTGTAACTTCCAAAGAGAAATAGGTATGTGTTAGGTTTCCCCTTCCTATGCTTACTATGTCCACGTGGCTTTTGTTTCTTGCAATATTGATTGTAGAGGAGCTTTCCTATTTCTAGACGGTGCCCAACTTTCTTAATGACTTTCTGTCATCTTATGCTAGACTACATCAAGAGAGCATTTGGCTTGAATGTTGCTTTCTTTTTCTGCAATTTGGCCGTGTTTTCCCATTGCTTCTCTGGTTCTTATCTTTAGTATCTGTTTCTCCCTTCATTTTCTTGTTTGATTGAGCAACGTTCTGCTACTGCAGTGACTGAATGTGCGACAGAAGGAAAGAACCCAACCACACATTGCCTCCCAAATCAAATATCGTCCCCGCACATACCAATCTCAAAAGAGACCTGCTTTACATTAGATAATCTCATTATCTCATGGCAAACACAAAATGTACAACCTCCCAAATCATGTTTCTTTTTCTTCGGTGACATGCGATGTCTATTCCATAGTTGCAGAAGAGGAAAAACTCCAATGATTTGGCAACTAAATTTAGATATCAAGATGATTCTTTCAACTGGGTTGACTTGACGTGCAAGCTGCAACTGCTGATTTTGTTCCTGACTACAAAAGCTTAATGGACTCAATCAGTTAACTGGTTGTGATATTTCTTGCTTCATTGATTGGCGGACTCGCACATGCTCACGCTTCATCTGCATTACAACAGCAACAAGCAGCAACGCCGTTGTTATTAAAGCGCTTGCGAGTGATACTAATATAAGAGATTCAATCCCCCATCTAATCATCATCACAATGCTGAACTTCACCATCTAATTCTAGCTACCCATTGTGCCATATGATGTTCCGACTTAAACGAAATGCGACTCGAATGCAAAAGCATGGGAAAACAAAACATTGCAGACTGTTATACTACAGAAAACCTCTGGTGCCATGCTATTGCTTCTCACTGATTCTTTTCAAGAAGATAAAAATGTGCTTTTTCAAAAAAAAATTATTTTGGAGTAATGAGACATAAAACTTACATCATTTGGCCAATGGAAAGCAAAAGAAAATAGCAGAATCGACCACAAACGATACCAAACCATAGCTGCATCACACAAAAAAAAAAAAAAACGAGTCTCAGATTCAGAGAGTCGATCGAGCAGTCAAAGAGTAAGTAAAAAGATGGGGATCTCAGCATGTATCGATTGTCATCTCCACCCCCCACGAGGGGGAAGCTACAGATAGATAACGCAGTAATTAATGACATCATCGATCCTTCCTGCAAAACGACAGAACAATGAACAGGAAAACGAGGGTCGTGTGCGTGAGGTCTTCCCATTGACGAGAGACGAAACAGGGGAGGAGCATCTCAGAGAATAAAAACTTCCCCAATTTATTGTCTTCACGGGAAAAATCATAGTGCAAGGATGACATTCCGGATTAACTCATCATCGATGCTTCCCCCCACACCCAAAGAAAAACAAAAAGAACAAAAAACAGAGGAATCAACTCAAAGCGAGCTCGAATCGCATCAAAAGTTTCGAAGCAGCTCTCGGACGCATGCTATCGAGTAGAAAAATCAAAAGGGTATCGAGTTGCAACGACAAAGATCGCAAAGCTGATCGGAAGCCGATAGCATCACTCGGCAAAGCACGGACTTGTTCGCAAGAATAACGTTCAATTCAAGATAATGCGAGCTACAGAGAGAGATGGAGAGAGATGGTATGGCCATGCCCATCAACTTATGAAGGGAAGAAAACGAGCTTTAACGAAGGGAGAAACCATTGAAATGGGTGAGATGGGGAATGGCGGTGGGGCGGCGAGGCGAGGTGATTGCGAAACCCTAGAACCGGTGCCGTCTGGTTCTCTGGTCTCTCGTCTTTCGCGTTGATGGTGATGGTGATGAAGAAAGCCCATATATCGTCGCCCAATTACAGAAAAGGCCCATTCTAGCTCCTTTGTACATGGGCCCACTTTAATATATATATATTTCCGTTATGTTCACATTTTACTAATTTTTTTAGGGATAAGTACCAGAAATCCTAAAACTTGTCAGGAAAGTACAATTGAGTCCTAAAACTTTTAAAAAATGCGATCAAGTCCTAAAACTTGTCACGAAAATGCAATCAAGTCCTAAAACTTTCAAAAAGTGCAATCGAGTCCTAAAACTTATCACGAAAGTGCAATCAAGTCCTAAAACTTATCACGAAAGTGCAATCAAGTCCTAAACTTTCAAAAAGTGTAATCAATAGAATGACTTTATTGAACCAATTTGATAACTTTTAGGACTTGTTTGCACTTTTTGAAAGTTTCAGGACTCAATTGCACTTTTGTGACAAATTTTAGGACTTTGAATACACTTATCCCTTTTTTTATAGAAATAAAAAAAATATATATAGCCAATCCGATCCGATTTCCCTTTGAAACCAGGAACCGGATTGCCCAAACATCAATTCCACTTTTAGGAATCGAAAACCGGACTGACACTCCCAAAAACCGAACTCAATCAGCTAGTTCAGTCCGGTCCGAATGGTTTTTGGTTCAGGCGGTCCATTTTGTACATCTCTATACATATTTTTTCCTTTTAAATCAACTACACGTAGACATACATTTGGTGTTGGAACCTGACGACTTGTAGAATACGCGAAGAACTTAATATCACAAAATTACGAAACATCATGAGAGATGCAAGCATCACTATAGATGAGAATCAGGTATCGTAATTTATGCCCATATAATGTATAGTGCGATATCATTTCGTGAACGTTGAGAACAGTAATTTTTATCCAATGTTAAAAAGTGAAATTTTGAATAACCCAGTCGACATTTTCAAATGCACTTACGTTAATTACCAATCGCTTAACCGATTGAAGTTTATAAGGTAAAAAAGGGGTGTGGATCTTGAGGAAAGCAAACTCCTAATTAAGAACATGCATATCACATTGTGTTAGAAAAAAAATTTACTTTCTAAGAAATAGAAATACTCTGAAATTATTTCGGGAAATCCTGCTTAAAAAATACGATGTGCTCCAAATTTAAATTATATAATAGGCGAAAGCTAAAAGGCATGTGCGTCAATTTTATTCATGTTCAACCAAGGGATAATAGCACAAACATTCTTTGAATTTTAATCCAATATGCAGTGTCGAACCTAAACTTTTAATCTGGGCATTATAGTCCTTGATTTATTTAATGTCACTTTTGAACTATTGATAAGTATTCAATGTAATCCATTGATCATATAGAAATATTTGAAAGTTTTTTTGTTAATCTATCTTACTCTAACTTTCAACTCACTATCAGATTTTTGTCCTGCTTTTTTTGCAAGGCTTGAAAAGTCGGATTCTACATCCGAAACTATATGTCTCTATTCCTAGCCCTCCCTGAGAAGATGGGAAATCGAACTCCTTCGCAAATCCCATTGGTTGAAAATATTTTGAAGTTGAGGCACTATATATTTGTGTTATTTTCCCTTCAACAAACACACGGACGCAGAAGAAGGAGAAAACGGTTCGATTTGAATTTGGCTGCGAGCCCGGGTAAAACTTTCGGGTCGATCCAAACCGGGACCGTGCACTTTTCCCTACAGTACCCGCGTCTCGTACGAGATAATGGCGGAAATGCCCCTCCGCGGATAAACCCCGACGAAGAAGAAGAAGAAGAAGAAGAGCCCCTTTCTCGCTCTCGAATGGCGTCATTCCATCTCCTTCCTCGCTCTCCCCTCTTCCACTACCCTCACAGTCCCTCTCTCCTTCACCGACCCAACAAGCCATTCATCCCCAATGCTTCAACCACGCGCAAATTCCATCCCTTCTCCGACCTTCCCTTCGCTGGCACTCGCTCGGCTCCCCCTATATCCGCCGTGAGCGGCGGCGACGTCAGCAGCAGCGGCAACGGCGGCGCCGAGTCGCCGAAACCCACCCGACGAGGAAGGAAGAAGAGCGCTTCCACTTCTTCAACTCCCCCTTCTTCGTCGTCCGGGCAGAAGACGAAGCGCGCGTCGAAAACCGAGGCTGAGAATGGCGCGGTCGCGGCCGAACCGGCCGGCGCTCGAGCTCCGGAAGAGGAGGACGAAGGCGGCTACGACTGGGACTACGATGACGGAATCGATTCCTACGACGACCCGCCGCTGGTCTGCTGCTTCGGCGCTGCGCAGCGGGAGTTCGTGCCCACGGTGCGGGTCCACCACAACCCGATGCACCCGGACATCTACTCGCAGTGGAAGATGCTGCAGTGGGACCCGCCGGAGTTCGCGCGGGCTCCCGGTGGGCCGCCGTCGAACGTGGCGATCTCGCACGTGCGGCTCGGTGGGCGGGCGGCGTTCATGGGGAAGGTCGGGAGGGATAGCTTTGGGGGCGAGCTGGTGTTGTCGATGAACAAGGAGAGGGTCCAGACGAGGGCCGTGAAGTTCGATGGGGATGTGAAGACTGGGCGTACTTATATGAAGGTGAAGTTCGAGGGAGGGAGGATGAGGATGGAGACTGTGAAGGAGTCGGCTGAGGACTCGCTTGCGAGCTCCGAGCTGAACCTAGCTGTGCTCAAGGAGGTAAAACTCGTACTCAATTCATTGTTCTTGTGTCGTGTCGTGTTGTCTGTCGAAATTGTGCCCCGTGCATTGTCAAGGATTTTATGTTCGAGTAGACTGTCGGATAATGGGAGGGTTAACTCAAAATCTTCAGTCTTGCGTACGAAATGCAATTGGGTGCTAAATTTTCTGATCGGTACAATCAAATCCTAAACTTTTTTTTTGTAGAGGTTGCAATGTTGTGATGATTGCGAGGACTTGATTGCTTATGGAAAAAGAAAAGAGCTTGATTTCGTCAATGTAAAAGTTAGGTATCGACTGGATCCCACGCACGAGGTTTTAAATGCCGTGCTTGTTCCGTAGTTTAGTAATTTAAATATTGGTTTGCAATTATCTGCCTATGTGCAAATAAGGCATGAATCAATGTAATGGGATGAGGCTGAGGCTGAGGATTATTTTTTAAAATGAAACTCGATTTACTCGGTTGAGAGTAGCATGGAGTCATGCTGGCTTCAGTGGATGCTTCAATTGTGAAATGCTGATGTATTTACTGAATCATTTGGGAGATGGGTATTCATAGATTGATGGACGGGAAATGACAATCTGATTGGAAAGCTGAAACTGGTAGTCTGATGCTCTGCTGATGTTGATGCATGATATATACTATAGCCGGGCATTGAAGCTTATGTTGGCAAATTATTGATTATTGGCTGATTTTGAAACTGTTGTGATAACCGATATGGATGCAGGCTAAAATCTTCCACTTCACTTCTGAAGTTCTGACCTCCCCTTCAATGCATGCCACGCTCTTCAGAGCTATCAAATGGTCTAAAAAGTTTGGCAGCCGTATATTTTTCGACTTGAATTTGCCGTTACCTTTGTGGAGATCACGGGATGAGACAAGGGAGTTAATCAAGAGAGCATGGGATGAGGCTGACATTGTTGAAGTGTCTAGGCAAGAGTTGGAATTTCTTCTAGATGAAGATCATTATGAGAGGAAAAGAAATTATAGACCTCAATACTATGCTAAAGATTTTGAGCAAACTAAGAACCGGAGAGATTATTATCACTATACCCGGGAGGAAATATATCCATTGTGGCACGATAAGCTCAAGTTCATATTTGTAACTGATGGAACACTCCGGATCCATTATTACACCCCCGAGTTTGATGGTGTTGTTGTCGGTACAGAAGATGTTCTAATTACACCTTTCACCTGTGATAGGACGGGTTCCGGAGATGCTGTTGTGGCTGGGATTTTGAGAAAGCTGACAACTTGCCCTGAAATGTTTAATAATCAAGACATTTTGGAAAGACAACTTCGATTTGCAGTTGCTGCTGGCATTATATCACAGTGGACGATTGGTGCCGTCAGAGGATTTCCTACTGAAAGTGCGACACAGAATTTGAAAGAACAGGTTTATGTGCCGTCAATGTGGTGAATGGACCGTGTCCTATATTATGTGATAGAAGTTTCGATTGCGAAGCCTGACCAATGGAGAAAGTTTCCTCATTGTTTGAAAAAAGTTGTTGAAGATGAAATGGGGGTTTATTGTTTCCTTTGTCAGCTGATGAGCTGCATGGTCGTCTGGTTCCTCATTTATTTGGATCCGACCTTGGGAACGATCAGGACTAAGGAGTTTCATGTGATGTCTATCAAAATTTAATGGTCAAAGATGGTTTTCAGGTCCAAAGCAGCTTATCAAACTCGAACCAATTTGAGCTAGTTCGGTGATGGGACCCCTTCGCGAGATAGTTTTCGTTGATGACCACCGGACCAATGTACTCTCTTCAGTTGAGACTACAGGGGACAATATAACTTTGTAGCAGTAACTGATCTGGCTGCTGTGAGCAGAGACAGAGATCTGAATATTATTTTGAGCTGCAACTTCTCTTGTTACGGTATCGCTGGCTTACTGGCCTCAGGATGAGGAAAGTTTTTTCCTTTTTTCTTTTCCACATCTCCAAAACCCAATTGAGCAAATTTTTTTTCTAGATTTCTGTGTTTAAACTGAAACGGAGCTGACTTCTTGCCTCCTGCTGAGAGCCTATTTAGATTTCCATGCCTGCCTAATTCAGAACTGATTGAGTTTCTCTTCATCCAGGGTGCTGTAAGTTTGTCTCATAACTTGCTCTACTAGGTCTATTTGTAAGCAACTTTTAGCTTCTTTGGCTTAGCCATAAGCTCCATAGATGTATAGTTGTATATGAGTGGCTTAGAGTCCAAACGAGAACAGTTGTGAGATCAACTAAGCTTGAGAAGCTTGGATTTTTGTCTTTGTTTTCTTCACCAGCAGTCTCTATCTTGTACCAGATAAATAGGGTGTTGATGCATTTGAATGGTCCATGGCTCCATCCTCAGCCATAGGCCTATTTCAGGGGGAAAAGAACTGAATCCATGGATGATTGCTAGTGTCCTCCTTAGATGGTTGCTTGAACCATCGGTCATCTCTGAAGTCTGAACCAGTGTCTTCGATATAGGATAGACGTAAATGTGGAGTTGTTTCTTACATTAGTGTTCTGTTTGATGAGTGACCGGTTATGAAAATAAAATACACGTGAAACAAACAGTAAAAATGTAAACTTGTCAGTAAAACAAGAAGGCCTCTCTCATCACAGCTGATGACCACCGCATGGTGGTCCCGGCGGTGGAGATAGCTACCGGCGGACGAGATTCTCGTGTCCTTAGGGGAGCTCGCATTGCACGGCGATACTCTGTCATGCATCTTAAAGATTGATTGGCCGAAACGTGCATTCTCTTCTAGAAATACATATATACCTCTACTCACGTAATAGTGCTGGATCGGGGCTAACCTACGTACAGAGAGGGGGAAGGGGGGCTATGGCGGCCACGGTGCAGTGGTTGTTACTTGAGGCGATCGCCAAATGGTGGCGCCCCTCCCTTCCTCATCGTCTACACGGTCGAGAGCAACGCAGCCTACCTCGTCTCCTCCTTTATCCCTCTTACGTCTTATGGAAGTCGCCAGAAAGTTTCTTTGTCTTTCACATCTTATCAGAATAAAATAGGAATTATATCAGTTTGAGATTTTTCTGTAAGATAAATAGTAAATATATATCTTTTGAAATTTTATACTTTTCTGTTGATTAAGAAAATATTTTTCGTTGACCTAATTTTCTCTAATCTTGAACCACGTACTTTTCAATAAAATATAAAAGAAGGAAGAGAATTCTGCAGAAATTCAACACGGAACTTCCATTACGAACGAGCCAATGAAGCTTATTTGGAGGGAGGCAGATGGGTTCAAATGACTCGTACTTCTACTTCACTGGCCTCGAGGTAAGTTCCTTTTTGTCTCCGTCCGATGATGTCTTGGAGCCGAGGTTGGCGTCGTTACCTGTCCTTGCTAGAGACTTGAACCTCGCGCAAGCCTTCCTTCCCTAGCGTGTGCGGCCGCGACAGAATGGACAGACGAAGCTTCTCGCGTTTGCGCTTTCATGGCGCTTCACGCCTTCCGCCTCGCTCCAGCATCGCGTCGTTTCGCTCAGAAAGGTCGACAACGCTTTCCCGTGACCAGGTGATCCTGTCGCGATAAAGCGCAGAGAGAGAGAGAGAGAGAGAGAGAGAGAGAGCAGAGCTAAGTCTTCTCGACTCAACCACCACTCTGATGGCGGGGGACCCACCTGCCTGTAAGAGAGAGGCAATAGCTACGACATTCCAAAAGGACAATTTGTCGCTGCGTCGCCCTTATAAATGGGAACGCGTTTGGGTTGTACGTTGTGAAGAAATCGGATGCTCGATTCTTTGCTCGGTTCGCGCTCCTTTGAGTTCACCACCCAATCGAGCTGCTCTTACCGGTACGTTTCGCTGAATCGCTTTAATCTCTTTGCATTTCAAGCTTGCACATCGTCCCAATCATTTCTATTTTCCTCGAACATAATGCTGTGTCTCCTCATGTTGTTCCGCTGATTTTAATGTACTGGTCTTTTTCATGTGTTCTTCTGATATTGTAGATAGAGAAAAGACTCCAGGCAAAACGAGCTTTCTGTGGCACTGGAACTTGAAATACTGCTGTCAGTACTTTTTTTCTTGTTGGTGATTGGAATTTCAACACTGTAAGATGGAAGTTGAAGGTTGCTGGGTCTGTTTTCCAGCTGACTTAGCGGACTCGTCTTGCACCAAAAAGATTTGATTATGATACGAAGTCTGCAGCTTGTTCGAGGATGTGCCCTGTTAGTTCCAATGGGGTCACCCTCACTCGTGTCAACTTATAATAGAACGAGCTGCGGAAGTCTGTTAAATCTTTTCCATAGTTTAAGGGTACAGCATAATCGAAGGAGCATGCTCTGCCTAGAACTAGATTTGGTGGAACTTAATTGCCAGGAGATTAGATTAGAGCAAAGAATGTAGCCGTATTGACAAACACATATCACACCTGGGAGGCTGGGAATACGGACTTTTGAGCTTTCCCCATGTAGAATAGGGCCATGTTATTACAAGAAAACCTTTCTCATTTCAGGTGGTTTCTTCAGAGGTTGTAATCGCAATACTAATTGACCTTTTAGCTAGCAACTAAGGAGTGTAACTTTATGGTCCGGGCTAGTTTTGCATTTCATGAACCTTGAGTACCAATCCGGCCTTCTCTGACAATTGGTGTGAATACGTGCACTGGCTTAACTATATAGTCTTACTTGGATTGGCTTTCTCATATGTTCTACTACAAATTCTGCTCACTTGATGATTCACGCATTGGCATTTCTTTTGTCATAGATGAAATGAACTGAGCGAGGCAATTTCAAGTCGTGGAAAGAGGATATGGCAACGTCTTTCCTTGTTCATGCTTCTATCAAGAGGTTTTCTATAACTGGATGGTTCTTGTTCCTTGTGGCCTTGTTCCAGGACATCAAAGGAAACTTGTCAGCTTCCAATTATTTGATTGGCCTTGGGAGCTATGATATAACAGGGCCTGCTGCAGATGTAAATATGATGGGATATGCAAACATGGAGCAAATTGCTTCTGGAGTCCACTTTAGATTGCGGGCTCGGACTTTTATTGTTGCGGAACCTCAAGGGAATCGTGTGGCATTTGTAAATCTTGATGCATGCATGGCTTCACAAATTGTGACTAATAAAGTACTTGAGAGATTAAAAGCAAGGTAATCTCTCCCACATTGAGTTAAATCTAACTTTAGACACTGCCATTCTAAGTCCAACTTTTAGGCCAGAATGTACTTTTGGACCTTCATGCATGAGTAGATACGATTCTCTACCCTCATATCATCAATTCTAGAATTATACTTTTCTTGAGTAGATGAAATTCTGCTTGTATGAGCATGAATTACATTTTTTTTCTGAAATTAAGCATGTAAAGTGCACTCTTCTAACATCTTCCTTCTTTCTTTGGAGAAATTGTTGCTGTAGTTTGTATAATTTCAACCATACCACTTACATGTGGATGAAGTACGTATTGTGTTCATATTTTTCAATAAGTATATGTATAAACTGCACTCTTACATCTTCCTTCTTTCACCAGAGAATTGTTTTGCTTGACATTAATTTGGATGGTTTTTCAGCTTATAAAAGCATGAAGTACATATTTCTTTTATCTCATTTGATGAGTGTTTAAACTACACTCTTCTTAAACCTTGATTCTTTCATTGGAATATTGTTTCTACTGACATTAGTTTGGATGAAATTCAACTCTGCTTACATGAGCCTGACATACATAGTTTCTATCATCTTCTCTAAGAAGCGTGTGAACTGCAATCTTCTTCTAACATCTTCATTCTTTCACTGGATAAGATAGAAAGGTGCAGCTGTTTTGAGTGGACTAACTGTCAAGATTATAAATAATGCAGTTGAAGAATTTATTGCATCTTATGAAAAAATTTACAGTATAACCTTTGAACAACGAGCCTTCTAGTATTATATATCCAAGTTTGTTACTTTTCAGATATGGGAATCTTTATACGGAAGAGAATGTCGCAATTAGTGGAATTCACACTCATGCTGGACCAGGAGGCTATCTCCAATATGTTGTATATATAGTGACATCACTTGGATTTGTAAGGCAGTCATTTGATGCTCTTGTTGACGGGATCGAGAAAAGCATTATACAAGCTCATGAAAATCTTCGGCCAGGAAGTATTTTTGTCAATAGAGGTGATAAAAATGCTTCATATTTTTTCTACTCTTCTTTATCCCATCTTTCACTGCTTGCTACAGCCATCAATCTATGTTGTGAATTCTTGTTAAGATGGAGATAGACAGAATCAATTTAGTGAACTTCTTCATTCACCTCTTTGCCCTATATCTAATTGGAGATATCTGTGTCTTTGGACATGTTTTTAAATTGCAATGATGTACTCTGGTGATGACAGTTTGATGGTTCATGAGTGAATAGCTGATGGCTGGTGGTATCTCTTATTTGAGTTTGCTACTATACTCACTCAAGCAATTGTTGCTGGAACTGTGCAAATATTTTGCTTAGCTTCAAGAATGATTATGCATGTTGTGAATATAGTTTAATAGTTGTAATCAGTGACAGTCTGTTCCTTGGAATGCAAATGCCAACTTACAGAATTATAAAGTCATGATTTAAATTTACTCTTTTCCTTTTTCACTCTGTTTTATTTACTTGTCTGGTATGTAGGGATTGAATCTAGTTGAACTCTAGTTTGACTTGGACTTGCTGAACAATACTAACTTTACAATCTTCATTAAGTTTGAGTATGTCAAGGGTCAGAAAGATCCCATCCTCGTAGTTAAATTGAGGACTTGGCAATCCTCTTGACTCATTGTCTCTCTTTTGTATTTTTAACATGTTTTAGGTTCCTATGAGAGCAAAAGTTTGAGCAGTACCTCATTTCTCAGGTGCAAAATCATTTTCTAATTTGATGTCACATCCACTTAAAACAGTAATTGAAATAGACTAGCTGAACTCGAGTATCTTAAGTCAAGTTGAGCTAGAGTTATCACGCTTGATTTTGTAAGGTTAATTATCAAGCCTTGAGATTTACAATTGACTAATTCAGCCCAAGTGGTAGATTGTGTTGACTTAACTGGATTGCACTCTTAATTTCATTATGCATCATGTGCTGAGAAACCCAAGCTGAGGAACCAAAGGAAACTAGTATCGGTGAAGCTAATTGATTCTTGGATGCAGAAGATCAAAACTTGCGGTCTTGTCCCCGATTAAGTTGCTGATGCAAGTGTCTTAGACTCTTGCCTTGATAATCTGTAGGACAGAAAGTTCTCAGATGCCTCCAACAATTGTAAAGGGTTTATTATTTCTAAAGTTTCAAAAAACCTTCAGTGAACATCTCTTCGCATTGCTATCTTTCTCTCTCTCAGTTATATTTTCCTCATAATCCTGGACTTTCTACTGAAATTTGACATTTATAGTCATTGATATTGAAGTTTTGGCTGGAATATTGAAGTCCGTATAATGTTCTCCAGCAAGATCCTATCTTGGTAGTTAAATGGCTGTGGGAAGTATTGAAACGGAAGAGGGATGTAAGCTAAACTACTCTATCTGATGGGTTTTGCTCTTCTTTTCCGTTTACCATCAGCATCTATTAAATTAAAGTTAATTCTTTCAGATTTAATCAGTGAAGAACCATCTCTGTGTATTTTTTCATATGTCTGTTGTCTCTATTGTGTTTGTTTCGGTCACCTCCCAAATATGCAGGCTTTTTGGGACTTAAAGCTTCACATCCTCATGATTTTGCAGGAGAGCTCCTTGATGCTGGTGTTAACCGAAGTCCTAGTGCTTATCTCAATAATCCTGAGGCTGAACAGAAGAAATACGAATACAATGTCGACAAAGAAATGACTCTCCTAAAGTTTGTAGATGATGAATGGGGTCCAGTTGGTAGCTTCAACTGGTTTGCAACACATGGCACTTCAATGAGTCGAACTAACTCCCTAATTAGTGGTGACAACAAAGGAGCTGCAGCGCGATTTATGGAGGACTGGTTTGAAAAGAATGCTTCTTTGAAAGGCTTTGGAAGTGCACGTTTTAATGACTCTGGAACAGATAGGATACTTCGAAGAGTCTCATGCCTGGTTTCTAACCATAAAACGCGTAAGCTGAAGACCTCTACATGTTGGTCACATTGTTCTAAACTGCATTGTAGAACTCTAAGGAAAGACCAATCTTTGTTATTCAATGCATGAGAAATAATTTTATACGAAAAATATGGTATCTTCTTGGTAATACAGAAGAAATCCAGCCAATCTGGTGCTATGGACATTCAAAATTTAAGCTACTGGAAAATCTTATTATTTTCTAAGGTAAAAGGTTCTTCCTGTGTTTTATGCTCATCTACAAGTTGCACTGTAGATATTTTTTAGACCTAATAAAATGTCCTCCCATATCATAAAAGGATGCTTTTTTGAGCATATTGACAGAAATGACAGGTGAGGATAATTGTAGGGATCACTCATGCAGGACAGAACTCTTGGCTTATGCTTTGCACGTATGGCCTAATATCCAATTACTAGGAAAAAATTCCGTTTGAAAGCTTAGTAAGTAGTACATTGCATGTTGTTAGCTCATTTTATAACCACACTGACCCAGTCTAGTTGACTCCTTAACAGAATCAAGGGGAGAACTGCATTATACGCTCCCAAAGCCTCATCATTCTCCTGAATGCCTGACTTCTTAGCTACCCTTCACTTAGAAAATTAAATATTGAAACTAATATGGACCTTAAAGTGAGAAATTTTCAAATTTAACTTCATCTTTGGATGTGGATTCCCTCGATGTAACGGGAAAACTGAGAACAGAATGATGTGTGAATTTCTTTCAGTGCCTTGCATCTCATGAAGTAAATTCTTCTGGTTACCGGCATCTTAACCCCATATCTCCAAAATGATGTGCCTTGATATCCGCTGTTAAATATGCATTATCAATTACCTCCTGAAATTTAGATAGTATCCAGAGAACAGATGTTGCTTGGGTCATTGAGTGCACAAAACTAACCTATTGATGCAGGTATAAAGAAGACGCTTGCCAGTTCTTTCCACTCTTCTCGACAAAGACCTATAATGCGATCTTTGGGTGTCACCAGGAGAGTCAGGAGTGCCTTAAGAAAGGATGATAGGCCAAAGTTTGTCTCTGCATTCTGTCAAACAAATTGTGGCGATGTAAGCCCGAACATTCTTGGCTCATTTTGCATAGACTCTGGACTGCCTTGTGATTTCAATCATAGCACTTGCAATGGAAAGAATGAGTTGTGCTATGGACGGGGGCCAGGGTAAGTACAATTCCTCTTCCTGAAGGCATGTACAAATGACTTTTAGTTTGTAAGAGTCTTGATCTTTTCCATGTTTATTTGGAAGATACCCAGATGAATTTGAGAGCACACGCATAATAGGAGAAAGGCAATTCAAAAAGGCTGCAGAACTCTTTGACAAAGCATCGGAGCAGCTGAAAGGGAAGATCAGATATAAGCATGCTTATGTGGATTTCTCTAACATTGAGATTACAGTTCCTAAACCTGGTGGGGGCACTCAGGTGGTGAAAACATGTCCTGCTGCAATGGGCTTCGCTTTTGCTGCCGGAACAACTGATGGCCCTGGAGCTTTTGATTTCAATCAAGGAGATGATAAGGCTGGTCAAATCTTTCCATTGCCTGCATTAAAAATTTCCATTACAAGCTTTTAATGGCAGATTTACCTAACCAGCAGCGGTTTCTTGTCGACTGCTCGTCCAGGGTAATCCCTTTTGGAGGCTGGTAAGGGATTTGTTGAAAACACCCACTCAAGAGCAGATTGACTGTCAGCATCCTAAGCCCATTCTACTTGACACTGGAGAAATGAAGGAACCATATGACTGGGCGGTAAGTGGAGAAGAGTTCATGGAACATTACCATTTAGTAAGATGTTTAAATATTCGAATAAAAATTGAAATTCAGCAATTTCTGTTAGACAATAGTTGAAGTGAGGGAGTCCTAGCTGCAGATTATTCAGCATTTGAAGCTACCAGCAATGCCTCATTGGTGTTCTAACATAAGTTGTTTTATCCAAACTGCAGCCTACAATACTTCCTCTACAGACACTGCAAATAGGGCAGCTATTAATTCTCACCGTACCTGCAGGTACCAACAAAAGTGCTTCCTGCCCCCGATAGTTGCTTTTTCTTGTCTCGTTAAATTGTTTGGTTGTTCCTCCATCAATATATGTTGGAGCATTAAGTAAAGTACATGAAGAACTGTGGCTGGACAAATTGTTTGGTGCTCGGATAGAAAGCTCATATAATTGAACAGAATGATGTATATTTAGCGGACGACTGGGATTACTTGATGATTTCCTGTGGTTTATCATTGTTTGTGTCTTATTTCACCCACCAATGCTTAGATTGCTTGCACTTGCAGAGTTCACAACTATGGCCGGTAGACGTCTGCGCGATGCCATCAAGATGGTGCTTGCTTCTAGAGCAGACGAGTTTGATAGCAATGTCCATGTTGTCATTGCAGGGCTTTCCAACACATATTCTCAGTATGTTACCACGTTTGAGGAATATCAAGTGCAGAGATACGAGGTCTGAATCTCTTCTACTCTGTTTACTAATGAATCAGGTCATAGTAGCATCTTTGTTAGAGCGTTATTTCTTGTACACGTGCAATTGCCAAGTTCATCAGGTGTACAAGCGGTTCATCATCGGGGGAATTTGCAGTGTTTCACTGATATTGGTTGCCTCGGTAATTCATTGATTCTTATGTGAACACTGAACAATGTTTTTGAAACTGAAACAGTCAGTGACCTGCAAAAATGAGCATAGGCCATGTTTCGTTCTGCATTTTCTTATTTCTTGACTGGGGGAAAGCAGTCATTAAACTGCTCTTTTTGACCATGGTTTGGACTGCTATGAACAAACCTAGATATTCAGTCTAACAACTTTGATCATACAAACTTATCTTTTCCCACATTAGGGCATTGGTTTTCCCTAGTAATAAACTGTAAATATGCTGCATGAGTATAGTGGGATTAAGCAGCATAAATTGCTGTGCTAATTATCATCAAAATTGTAGTTTTGAGATATCTTTTTAACTCCTTTAAGTTGTTTATGTCTGATACATCGAGCAGTAGGTAAGCCTTTTTGTTTAAGGTGCAAGGGAGCTACATGGATCCTCCTAGCTGATTCCTATCTTCGTAGTTTGTATCCTCTGCCATAAGTGCAGATTCAACTACCCTGCTAGGTTTCCATCAGTGTCTTATTAGGTCTTTCTTTCCCACTCTTGACATCAGGTAAGTTAATTATTTTAAGGTGCCTGCATGAACTGTTCAGATACCCTGGTTGTCTGGACATGCCAATACCAACACCTGCTTTGGTTTAAATATTGAAAAGAAATACATTAATGAAGCCTTTATAAGTTACATGACTGTTGTATCAGTTAGTCATTATGTTTTCTTTTTGTTTGGCCACATATTCATTATGTTAGTTATAATTCCCTAGATAGAGAATTACTTTTGTCAGTAGGAGGATGAATTTATGTTGTTAGTTTAGCTTGAGGATGGGCCTATTTTTGGGAATTATGAGGTAAAATTTAGTAATGATACTGTTTGGGAGAGCTCCTTCTGCTCGGCCTTACCTTTTAGATTAGTAGCTTTTTGTCACACTTAACCATTTGATAGTGGATGTGAAACTTCTGTTTCCACATCCACCTTGACTTATAGATGTGGCTGTTGATGCTTGCCAGGGCGCCTCTACTCTTTACGGTCCCCACACACACAGTGCCTACATTCAGGAGTTCAAGAAATTAATTGAAGCTCTCATCACTGACAGAACCATTGAACCGGGTCCACTGCCGCCAGATCTCCTTGACAAGCAAATAAGCTTACTCCCACCAGTTATCTTGGATGCAACACCTCCCGGCGTGAACTTTGGAGACATTAAAGCTGATATCCCCTTAAATTCCACCTTCAGAAGAGGAGATTTAGTGAGAGTCACTTTTTGGTCTGCTTGTCCTAGAAATGACTTGATGACTGAGGGGACTTTCGCGCTGGTAGAGTTTCTCCGGGATCAGAAGGCCTGGGTCCCAGCCTACGATGACGACGATTTCTGCTTGAAGTTCATATGGTCAAGGCCCGCGAAACTGAGTCCTAGGAGCTATTCAACTATAGAATGGAGGGTCCCTACTTCGGTTGTTTCGGGGGTTTACAGAATCCGACATTTTGGTGCTGCGAAGTCGCTTTTGGGGGCCATCCAGCATTTCACTGGATCATCAAGTGCCTTTGTGGTGGCATAGTGTTGCTGAAGGTGTGTTACTATTGTAGCTGAATAAGCCAAGGAAGAAAATATGTTTACGTGTATTTGACCAAAGCATTCATAGTAAAATTTAGGTTGGTATTGTATAGGTTTTTGCTGAAAACGAAGGTGAAGGTTTTAAGTTTAGGATGACAAATGAACCCTAGAGTGGTGCCTTTTTTATGTAAGATATGGAATAGGATGCTGGTGGCCTTTTATGAACTGTGGGAAAGAAGAAGAATATGATTGTGTAGGGAAGCCAAGAGGGTTATATAGTTGGTTATTTCGGTTGTGTTTTTCTCAACTATATTGATTCCCTGAATTTGCTGATCTCCTTGTTTTATGCATATGTTCATATCCTCTGAGCTTGATGCGAACGGTACAAAGCAAATTGGACGAAGCCACTTGGATTCAACGCCGTCATTGCGTCATAGAAAGCATTTTATCAACCTTTTCTTAAGTTGGTGGTTCAACTTTATATCCGAAAAAGTTGATGCAGATTTCAATTTGTCGTGAGCAATATTACTATGTTGTCAATGGTCGAGATTCTATAATCTCACCCTATTGAGGGCCTTGTTGGCCTAATGAAGAATCATCTGTAGAAACTTTTTCAGAAAGCAACAAAAGACCTCCCTGTAAAAACATGATAGGTTAGCTTTTGTAGATAGGGCTGCTTCGTGCCTACATAAAAGTTCCTGTTTTACCCATACAAAAAGAAGACGAAGAAGAAGTATTGGTTATTTATTGAAAATGTTCAAGTATTTCCATGTTAGAATATTTGAAGATTTGCGATATGCACATAAAAGAGGAATCCACGTGTACCTGATGTTCAATCATCCACCAGGCCAACAGCCATTGCATTCGACGAAGTGGTCCATCTGGATGCCACATTCCTTCCAGCTTTAATGCCTTGAAATGCAGGAAATGCAACATCTCTTACACGCAGAAAATATTATCCAAGTCACAAGGTTTCTGCTAAAGAAACCTGATAATTAAATGATTACGCAGTAAATCTAGTGGAATGAGTCTTTCTTTTTCAAATAAAAAATTTAAGGATTTTGGCCAAGAAATTGAGAATTAGAGGAAAATCTTTTGAAATTTATTAGTTTCATCAATGCAATAAAATCGACTACCTACAATAGTTATGAGGTAGAGAGAAATATAATACAGTAGAATGTCTAATCAATCATGATTTATGGAAATTAGAATTGTGAGATTTTAGTGATTAGCAAATATTTTTAAAGATCTTCCCTGCGCAGCACAGGCAAGAGCATTAGTTATCTGTAAAGCTACAATTATTAATGAATGTCCTCGATACAGTTATCTAGCCGCCTCTTAAGAGATTAAGCTATCAACATCGAAACTCAAAATGAGACTCAAAGGAAAATTTATTAACCTATGGGAATCCATTCCAACATAGCCACAAAAAATAAAACACTCCATAATGTCTAAAAGAGCATGAACAAGTAGCGCATGGGGATAGGAAGGTAAGTGGCTTCATCTTAGACTCCACTATTTCTAGTTGCCTCCAATCATTGTCTGGCTGACGAGAAAGTTGCAATTAAGTAGAGAATGGGCTGCCCATTGAAAATTTTGAATTCTCTTCAATTTCCAACTTGAGTTGCCTTGTTGTTGCAAGAACATCCAAGGATGCCCTTCGGGCTTTGGTGTAGATTCATATCACACAAGACTTTCTCTTCGTGGTTTTGCCTCACTCGAGAAACGCCAAGACAAGCATTTTCAACTCTCTTTCCTTCTCTTTTTGTTTTGAAGTAAAATGGTTGGGGAGGAACGATACAATTAGAGATCTCCCCTAAGCGTTATCGTGTGCATCTCTCAAGAGCTTCACCCGTCGAGGCAATGGGCTTTCAGCTTTCTTTTGGATGAACCGAGCGGCTTGTAACCTAATTTCGCGATTCCTGAAATCGTTCCTTTCTAAAATTGGCGTGTTCGACTTTATAAGGTCTTGGCCCATTTTGCATACCCGAGTAGGCTTTCGTCGAAGCATCCACTGACAGTTTTGTCCTATCTCATCTATACTATACTCATTATAAAAAAGAAAAGGCACATGCTTTAAGGGAGTAAGATTACCAAGTGGAATATGAATGCTCCAACTACCTTAAATCCATGCTTAGGGCACGAATTCAAGTTCTATTTGGCTTCCCAACCCAACCATGTTTCATTGGCACATGTCGTGTCCCAACTCCCAAGATCCTCATTTTTGTTGAAATAATTAAATTTTCTTACATACCCCCAAAAAAATATAAATAAAAAAGAAGAAGTCTAATTGGTCAACTTGACCATCCATCCACGACGCAGCCAAGTCAGCACTTCCCACGGATTATCCCAATAACGACGGCTGCCATCTCAAACCCGCTCGGTCATTACGCGGCGCCATGAGCTAGTCATGGGTGAAATATTAATAAAAATAATAATATAAAAAATCTTTTTGAAGAGAGGAATAATCAAATCGTGAGATTATTAAAAAAAAACTGACTTATCAAATCGCGAAGATCTAATTAAGGGTTAAAAGTTCAAAATTCAGCGCTTAATGGGTTAATCTTGTTCAATAACTTTTGTTAGCATTTATTTACAAGACTCGATTAAGTAAAAGATTTGATAAATATTATAAGTAAGTAATGTTTCACTAAATTCATTAGAAGAGGAAAAATAATTGATGAAAGCTGGAATCTTGTCAAATATATCCGTTAAACCTGTTGATGGTGATCATTTTTCTATGTTTGGTCAGAGATTAATGACAGCTGTTGATTTTCAATTGTCGTTAAATTTTATGTTGTTTACAATCTAAATTATCATCACTCAAAGTTCTGTGTAACTTTTAATTTTGAGTATTATCAATATGAGCCTTTGAAATCTTATACATGTATAATAGATAGGTGCAAGTTTTTTTGACCTTCTCTCTTGTCATAAAAAAATTGTCACGGATTTAAATATTATTTAAACCCCGCAATTTTAGAAAATCTTGATTAATTTGGGGAGGGTGCTTAGACCACGATCACCACCCAACTTTGTATGTGTGTACATTGTGGTGTCAAATTGCATCAAGTCATCTATGGATAACTCAAACCGACCCATCATTCCTTAAGAATAACTCTCCATTTATAGAGGAACTTGAGCTCGAGCAACTCGAGTATCTTATTAAGCCAAACTTATACTCGAACTTGTCAATACTCGATTTGACATGCTCGTGAACCTAACCGAACTTTTATATACTTCATCAGGATGTCTAATAGTTGTTGAAAAAGGGGAAAAAAAAAGAACCCTCGAACCACAAAGCAAATTTTATTTAGATTGTAACCGAGCATTGCTCAATGGGATCCGAGTATCTTGACTTGCTATTCAATTCAAATCTCGAGCACGAAACTTAATATCGAGGTCGGATCGAGCACCGAGGAATTGGCATGAACCTTGACAATCTATCGTGTGGGATCGATAGTTTCGGCTCGAATCGAGCGTGGGATTTCTCGGTAATACCGAGACGAGGGGGAGGCTGTCCAAATAATAAACGAGAGCTGACGAAGCAGAGCAGAAACAGAGCACACGCCCAGTTGCGCTTTGCCCATTTCCCATTCTTGCCTTTTCCCTCTTCCATTTTGGTTCCCTCTTTTCGAGATTCCCTCTTTTCACGTCATCTCCCTCTCTCTCTCTCTGTCTCCGTCTGTCTTCCTTGGCCATCATCATCGTTCGGTCATTGGGTTTTACTGCATTTGGCTCTGCTGGGCTGGATTGAGCTTTGATCCTTCCATGTCCGGCACACCCTTCCTCCGCCTATTTAATCGCCGACCTATTTCGCACCGCGGGCTCCCTTCCCTCCTCTCCTTGCTTCGGCGCCTTCGATTCGCTTGTGTCGCGTGCGTGCGTTGATCGGGGGGTAGGAAAGATGGTGGCCGATGGCAAGTCCAAGTCCGACATCTCCTTGGCCGGAACTTTCGCCAGCAGCGCTTTCGCCGCTTGTTTCGCCGAGGTGCGATCCTGTTCTTTTCTCTTCCCGCTTTCATGGGAATCTCTCTGTGTGTGCGTGTGTGGGGTCGTGCTGCGAGCTGCGTTTTTGTTTGCTTTTTTTTTTAATCAGCTGGTTTCGTACATGCACTAGCTTCAGTTAGCTTGTTCTGTTATTCTCCCCGAATGCTGCGGATGGATCTACTTTCACTCGTATGCGCGCGAGATCGCATGTTTTCATCTGGGTTGCGGCAAATTTGCGAAGTGAATCATTTTGGAGCAATGATTTAGCATCTATTCTGTGCTTTTCACCTGTTTGTTTATATGTTTTTCGGATTGACTTCTATCTTTCCGGGGAATTTGAAGTCCTCTCTCTCTCTCTCTCTCGCTGGTAAATTTTATTCATTTTGTGCAGATTCTGAACCATTGTAATAGATAACTTTGCATGACCACTGGACTTTCAAAGCAAAATTCATCAAAAAAGATGGGAATTTTTGGTGTCTAAAATTGCAAAACATGCAGAAGTATGATAAAGTTTTAGAAGCCTGGGTTTTCATGAAGGGTGGTATTTGAAAGTTAATGAGTTAGTATTGGACAATCTGAATCAATGGCCTGGCATCTCACAAGGGAATGAGCGTAATTTGGGGAAAGGCCAGGAAAACCAGTGTTATAGTGGAAGCTCGAAAACTCATTCAGGCTACACAATCAGAATATGTATCCTTATACCCAATAAGACTTTTTGTCGGGTAAAAGACAGAACTTGAAGAACTTTCTTGCCACATTTATGCATTCCATTCATGGTAAACCTATTTCTCCTGCATCTCGTCCAAATTCAAGATTTGGCAAGGTTTATTGCAGGTAAATGCTTGACCCCAGTCCATTGATATAAAGCTTATATTGGCCAATGGAGGTGCAGTGAAGTTAAAGTACTTCTAACAACTCCGATTCACTCATAGGCTGACATTTGGCATAAAATATGGAGTGTGAAAATTAGATTTGGATATAGAGGTAAGTAAGTGGCATGGGGATTTCGTCAGGAGACTTCCCGCTCTATAGAATCACTAGGAACCATAGTCAAATTACCAGTTTAAGCCAATAAATGGCACCATACAACAGCATTATATATTTTAACAGTGCCGGAAGAGTTACTCCTGAAATGTATTGTTGTGTGTGAATTTCATTATATGACTAAGACCATATGATCATTGAATCGAAATATTTGAATACTGTGTTTTTTCTCAGGAATACATAAATCACGTCTTGCATGCAAAAAACTACTTTCGGTAGTTTGTCCCACGGAGTACTTCCTGCTAATTTCAATTTCAACTTGAATAGGAATACTGGGGCACCATGGTTTTGGACAATTTAATGCTGAGAACGCAAAAGATTGCAAATATAAGTAGATACTAGAAAAGCAGGTCATTAATTGGGATAGTTAATCCATTTTTGTGTATGGTGTTTTAGGCTTCCTATATGTTAATTTTAACATTTTCAACACGTATAAAAGCCACTCTCTTGTCAAAAGCACTCAGATGACCTCTAAAGTTCCCAGTTCACTGATATCGGCTTTTTCATTTCATCCACATCTCTCTCTCTCTCTAAAAAAGATGCATCTACGCACATGACAAAACCATGATGAAAATTACTAGCTTTCTGCTGCAGTGTGCTTAACTGTATGTCTTACAATTTAGTCAAATGGCATCCATAATGAAGTTCCAGGCAGACTGATGTAAATACATTGGAAGATCATATTTTTCTGGAAATACTAGCTATAGAGACTGATGGGAATAGCTCTTTGACTTCTTACAGACTTCTGAAAATCTCTTGCTTAATGACATACCTCTTGCTGAGTTGCTCTTCTGATAACTTCTATAGTCTAAAATTGCTATGGAAATGCATCTTTGATGCAGATCTGCACTATTCCTTTGGATACTGCTAAAGTTAGGCTTCAGCTTCAAAAGAAACCTGCTCCTGGTGAGGCCCTGGCCTTGCCCAAGTATAGGGGCATGCTTGGCACAGTTGCCACCATTGCAAGGGAAGAAGGTCTGACTGCACTTTGGAAAGGCATTGTGCCAGGGTTACATCGTCAGTGTCTATTTGGAGGCCTTAGAATCGGGTTGTATGAGCCGGTAAGCTTTATCTATGTGTTGTCATTGAAAATGTCTATTCTATTTTATTTTTCATTTTCTTGCAATTCCCTTTGTAACATAAATTGAGTATTGTGACAGGTTAAGAGCTTCTATGTGGGTAAAGACTTTGTTGGAGATGTTCCATTGTCCAAGAAAATTCTTGCTGCACTCACAACTGGTGAGCTTACTGACGCATGCTTGCAGTATCTTCCTTGGGTGCAGACTTCTACGAGGTCTTAGTCGTGATTGGTTTGTTTTGCTACAATGAGGTCCATCTGTTAAGGGGCATATCTAAATTGACTTTTATTTTTTTAATTTTGCTTAGCCTCTTGCATCTCATGCACTATTAACTTCAAATCAGAAACTATTGAGACTTTCACGACCCTCAAATGTTGATACGTAGATTCACATTGAATTTTTCCATAATCACTTTGAAATTTAAGGAATATTTTGAATTTTCTTGGGAAAGAAAACAATGCTTTTTGCTTATTTTTGAGTGTAAGCAAACAGGCCCCTAGATTTGTAATTTTGTATTTTGTCCAATAGGCAGAATCTTACACGTCTAAGGGCCTGTCTGGATTGACTTTTACTTTTTGCTTTTTGCTTTTCACTTAATCTAAATCTTGTGGTTGACACATTTGAACTTTTTTAAAATCAAAAACTCCAGAAACTTTCATGACACTCAAATGTTGACCCATGAGCCACATATAATTTCATCCTAATTTTTTAAATTGGATTGACACTTTTAATTCTGGCAGGAAGGCAGAAAAGTACTTTTTTTCTTTTGCTTTAGTGTTAACAAACAGGCCATAGACCAATTCCTCGACTACTTTTACTGCTTTCTGGTTGAGTATTGTAAAGTGGATATGTGTTGTTTCAAACAGGTGCCCTAGGAATTGCAGTGGCAAACCCAACTGATCTCGTGAAAGTTAGGCTTCAATCTGAAGGAAAATTGCCCCCTGGTGTGCCTAGACGCTACTCTGGAGCACTCAGCGCTTATTCAACAATTGTCAGACAGGTTGTGCTTCTTATTTGAAATATACGTGGCGTTCAACATAAAAACCTGTCTGGCTTGTATGCATTTCACTGTTCTTTTATTGATCTCAAATCAACAATTAGGAAGGTGTGGCCGCTCTTTGGACAGGAGTTGGACCGAATATAGCACGAAATGCTATAATCAATGCTGCTGAGCTAGCCAGCTATGATCAAATCAAGCAGGTAGCGTCACCTGTTGAAAAGCTTCACAAGCGGGGAGGGGGGGGGGAGGGGTGTTAAGCAGCATCTTTATTGCAGATTCTAACTTGTATCTATGTGCAGAGTATTTTGAAAATTCCGGGATTCTCAGACAATGTTTTCACTCATCTCCTTTCTGGTCTCGGGGCAGGGTTTTTTGCCGTCTGCATTGGCTCTCCAGTTGATGTGGTATGCTAGCCGCTTACGCCTAGTGGTTCATACAGGTTTTTAGAGTGCTTTGTGACTACTATTTGCTTTCACAAGTTCATAATAGACTTGTGGGAGATCCACAGTCTTGTTCTTCATTGAATAGTTGTGTTTGGTTTCTTTCTAGCATTTCCATAAATGGGCTCATTCACTTTTTTGATTGTACAGTTTGTTCTTATTATGTAGAGTCCATTTCTGACCTCCTGACATTTCTGACATTTCCTCGAGCACTAAGAAGTTGCTTTT
Organism: Syzygium jambos; assembly: GCA_031216235.1. Taxonomy (NCBI): domain Eukaryota; kingdom Viridiplantae; phylum Streptophyta; class Magnoliopsida; order Myrtales; family Myrtaceae; genus Syzygium; species Syzygium jambos. Next base: position 28,785,610 of record CM062230.1, read on the forward strand.
CCCATTGTTTGTGACAGGTCAAGTCTAGAATGATGGGAGATCCTACTTACAAAAGCACCCTTGATTGCTTCGCAAAGACACTGAGAAACGATGTAGGATCATTTTTTGCAATTTTATGTTTGATGTGCTTATCATCTTTTCTAGTTTTTTGTTATCCTTCAACCGGGTAGAATGTACAATGTTTTACCATCCCTGGTTTTTTCTGTTTCCTCTTTTCCTGTTCTTTTTGTCTTTTATGGTGTCTATTCAATTGAATGCCTGCCTGTGCTTGCATTTTTATGTTGTAGTGCCTGGTGCATAACCACAGAACTGCCTCTACAGGATAGCAGTTTTCTTTTGCTCTTTTTATTGCCGCTTACACTCATTCCAGTGATAAACTTTCTATCCTATACTGTACTGGGAGAACAATGTACCTCCATTGTGTAGTTAAATCCATTCGAGTAGCTTACTCTAGCTGCTGTTAGAAAGGTACTCTCTTGTCAAGCAAAACTATTGATCCCTATAGGCTTCTTCACTTCTAAGCATTACATCTCAGTATCTAGGCACGTCCAATTTCTATTTATTTGCTATCTGATTTTTGTGAGCTTGTCCTTTGTCTGAAGATCTCTAGTTAAAAATGAATGCTGTAACCATCTGAAGACAAATAATTGACTCCGGTTTCTTTTCTTTTCAGGGGCCTTTAGCATTCTATAAGGGCTTCATTCCAAATTTCGGAAGGCTGGGATCTTGGAATGTGATCATGTTCCTAACGTTAGAGCAGGTATGACTTGCTAGTCTTCACTTTGTCGCCAACTATTGCTGCACGTGTAGTATTTGACATGCACAAACACTTTACAAGTCACTTTTTCCCCTCTCTATTGCAGGCTAAGAAATTTGTCAAAAATCTACAATCTTCTTGAGCTCCGAGGATCACCTGCCAGCTCTCACAATAATTTGCTGATTACATAGGAATTCTGTTGGCCAGGAAAGCTGATCTCAAAATAATAAAGTCCCAATTGGTCATTACTATTCCGATTTCGCTCATTGTTAAAGAGGAACCAAGCAAAACGAACAGCTAGGTGGTCATTGCAACTCACTTTTTGCTGGTTGCTGGCTTTTCTTGCTCTGTTCTTTCACCAGTTGACCATCATCACATGACTGTTCTCTTTGGTTAATTGCCAGAGTGAGATCAAACTTACTGAGCCAATGAATTGAAAATCATGCTCATTTCTGTGGTATTCTTCAGATGTGATTTTTGCATGTAACCGGTTCTTACACTTCCGATTTTGCGTATTAGGATTGCGATTTGCATAGTAATCCTCTCCATTGTACGCTCAAAAGACAGCAATCTCTTCTGAATATTGCAGTGGCTATGGGGTGAATTTGGCATTTTTGGTGGTGCTCGGGGAACCTCGGGCTCTGTGAAACTTAGAATTAGATCTTCTGCAGTGAAGCCAGTCAGGATCCATCATCATGTATCCGCTCCTGGAGTAGCCTTATGCTTCTAGTTATTCTTCCCCATCAATTAGCGTCATGTGCTTCCTATTGCAAATTAAAGGCATTATTTGTTAGATGGAAAATGAACTTTTTTGGAAAATATTTTCAAAGAAATTTATTTTCAAGGAAAATGATCATTTTTCCTATATTTGGCTGTAATTTTCAGATAACATGGAAGTTATTTGTCAATATTTGTTACAGGGAAAAAGCACAAAATACATTTTGAGAAAAAGTCTCAAATAAAACCCAAGGACTTGGGCTCTGGTGCTTAGGTCTTGGGTGCAGCCTTGGGGTACTCAGGCCTGCGTGCCGGGGTCTTGGACCTAGCCATGTGGAGCCCGGGCACGGCCGTCAGGGTCCCATGGACTTGAGCATGGCCACTGAAGATCCCGGCACGAGCGCTGAGGTCTTGGGCTTGGTCTCGGTCTCGAGGGACCTAGGCCTGGCCGCCAGTGTTCTGGACTTGGTGTCGAGGACCTCGGCTTAGGATCAGGGACCATGCCTTGGCCTCGAGGACTTGCAACTAGTTACTAGGGTCTCACTTGCAGGAGCTAGAGTTTCTCCGCCCTAATTGCTAGAATCCCAAGCATGGGCACCGAGGTGTAGAACCCGGCCTCGAGGACAACAAATGTGGACCTAGACTCCACGCTCGAGCTCCAATGATTTAGGTGTAAGAGTCGGGTAGGCATGACCCCCAAAGACTTGGGGATAGGCACTAGGGTCTCAGCCTAGACCTTTGTGGGCCGGAGCATCGACGTTGGGGTCCTTGTGCCCGAGCGCCAAGATCCAATCGTATTTTGAAAAACAAATTTTTCATTTTTAAAAGAGGAAATCATTTTCTTAAATTAATCATAAGTTTTCTGTTGATTACAAAAAAAATTTCATTCTCATTTTCCTAAGAGATCTAGATATCGAAAAAGAGGAAAATATTTTGCTACAGTAAATTTTCCACTCAAGATTTAAATCCTCTAACTTGAAGAGGTAACCTTACATTTTATATTTGTCTACTAAGAGATTGACAACTTATCCCAATTATAAATAAATGATCCAGATTTATTTCCTTTTTGTCCTTTTTATCATTCTTTCTCCTTACCAGTTTTGCCCTTCTCTCTTTCATAAACAAAAAATTAGGATGCATTTTGTTTTGTTGAAAATTTCATAATAACAGAAAATATTTTCATAAATATCATTTTCAATGAAACTTCATTTGTTTTGTGGTTTAAGAAAAGTGATTTCCTTTTAACAGAAGTGGAAGTTATTTTTTTCCCCAATTCAGACTTGTTTTTAGTTCATAAAAAGCAATTTAGTATTTGGTCATCAACAAACCGGCGCAATTGGTGGCAGCCTTGACATGACGGAACTCTCTCCATCTGATCGTCACTCGACCCGTTCACTAGGCCTATTCTTCCCTTTGGCCCTTGCCGCTACAAAGGCGCGACCTCTAATATGAGGTTGCAGCCTTTAAACCGGAAGTCGTAGGCCTTAGGTAAACCAAATCGAAGGTCGCCCGAGGCCAAAAGATGTCAAACTCGGGGAGATTCACTACATCATGACCCACCACGTGAACCCAAGTCTTGTTTGTCATAAGGGGAATGAGGAAGGGGTCGCAACAGCATGCGATGGGGCACAAGAGCTACCATCAAGCAAGCACAAGCAATGGCTGAACAAGGGGTGGGCGTGGTCCGGGGCAAGTGCCAAGAAGAGAGAGGGAGAGTCGGGGCCAAGTTGATTTGAGTTATGACCACACTCGGTTTGAGACTGAGTTGGGGCATAGTTGGGTGCCAAGACAACGGAGGCAACATGAGACAGCAGCCGGGAGCAAGCGCCGATGGAGGCTCAACTTGCCCCAGCAGTGACTAGCCGAGGCATACAGAGGAAGTGAAGGAGAGAGGAGTGTGAGCTTGGTTTGAATTTATGTCTTTCTCTGTGAATATTCTTCAAATCAGGTGCAGTTTGGTCCTTTCAAGGGAAAAAAAAAACCTTACCAACATTAGAGATCTCAACCCTGCCAGAGAATACAAACCTTGCATAGAGAAAATACGAAATAGCACCAGACAATGGCTGATGATGCTGTGTCAGATTTACCCAAAGGAATTACATCGCCTTACAGGTTGGAGATCAACTCTACAACAGGGCCTACATTTCGATTCCCAATTTTGAGAACTCACGCAGCGGGTACAAAATGAACTCCTCTTTCAACTGTTACCGAAGGGGGCCAAAGAGGGTTTGGCAGGCTGAGCTATGATATGAGTCAACAAGACATGCTCTCTTTGCGTCAGCTTTCAAGAATCAGTTAGTGCACGGGTAGATCTTTTGAATTCTGGATCTTCTTACCCTGCAAGATGAAAGAGAAAATTAGTGAAGTGCATCAATAGACATTATCGAGAAATCGTTCCATGGGAACTCCTATCGCTTTCAGTAGATATATCTTCAAAATTGACCCTGTAACTCGTGCATCTACACCAAATTGTCATTTAGAAGGTACTTCTCTACTCCAGTTTCACAGCATTTTAAAAATTTAAGGATACAGGCTTGTCGTTCGTAAAATGTTGATCAGCATAAACATTTAAATCTAGATGTACACTGAACAATGAGGGATGTGCCATGAATGGCAAAGCCATGCTGATGTCGAGTTGTCTTTCAACAAAATTAAGGTATCAATAGTTGGCAATCATCTAGTGAAATGATAGTGATAGGGCTTTGAACCTTTAGCTCAATGGATGTTCTAAAGTGAACAATCTTAATGGGGAACTCAGTGAAGAAGAGCAAGGTCATGCCACTGCTCCTCATTTTCGTATAAGAAATTTATATTGAACTCTGGTTTCAAGAAAAAGATTGACTGTAGTTTTCAGCGTAGGTTGTGCTCAGCCTTGAATTTGAACTGTGGGTCTCAGTGCAGGATCTGAGTTACAAGGAGAGCATGTCTAAGCAAAAGCTGGACAAGAGATATAACTACGTTCTTGGAACCTCCATCGTTTAGATATAAAAAATATGTTGACTACAGAGCCATGAAAATGCAGCCTCAAAGTGAGGGAATGTTCCTTTAAGAGCATCACGTGATAGTCTCTTGAACCAAGGAGAGTTATCCAATTAATTAAAAGTAAAGAGATAGCAGGACACGGGCAATGGGAAAGTTGGATAGCTGACACTGGTCTAATAATACCACCACAGGGTTACTAAAGGGCCCAAAAGAATTACCACACAACAGAGACGTCAACTACTCTTGGAGGAGTTGACATATGTTTAATTGCACAACAAGCTAGGCACAAATAATTCATGATGACAGAGAAGTCACATAAATGCAATACATAAAAGCAAATATCTTTTGGGAGACTATTACGAGCATACTTACAGTGAAGAGATATATCTGTCGATTTCTTGTTTCTTTTCAGCATCAAAGATAAGCCATTTTTCTTCCAGTCCAACTGAATCGCTCCTTATAACTTCTGCAAGAAAACAAAGATAAAAGGTTATATTATCCAGCTAATATCACATGGAATCAGCAGTATGTCAAAACCAACCTTGAAGCAATATATCAGGTTCCCCTTTGTACACTTTTAACTTCCAAAAGGTGCGCCCCTGGCCATCCACGATGACAGGCTCTGTTCTAACAGCATCTGATCTCTGCCGCTCTACGCAATTTTTTAGCATCACAGTAACATTATTAGCACATAGAATGAGAAAGAAACTATGCTTTGAAAGCGCATGAATATCCTGAGAATTAAGAAATCTACATTTGGTGAAGCCAAAGACACTGTAATTTGGACAAGAATCAATTCAGTATGTACTGACATGTGACTGTTTCAAGTGTCAACCACCACAAAAAGCCAGAACACAATGCACGTATAATACGGTCTCTAGAAAGTCCTACCATAACCAGTCAACTATAATTTTAATACAGTCGTATCTCCCCTTCTTTGGTCCTAGCTTAATTCCACAAAGAAACTGATCTATGTATTAGCAGTTAAAATCTTAGGCAGTTGCTAAGATGAAGCCTTACCGAAGAATCTGACAACAAACTCCCTGGCATTCATACAACTTGGAAAAAAAATGGCAAAATTACTAGTGTTTTGACACCCACTAAACCTTAGCAGATGCTTTTTTAATGTACCACCGGCTTCAAGGTCATCTAAAAAGAAAGAAATATAAAGAATCTTTTACCAATGTTTTCTAATACCAAAATGTTCAGAACTTGTATCGTAAGGGAACCCTTTTTCCATTTTACATTACCATGAGGAGTCAATTTATTGAAATTTTTCATCAGAGAACAAACATCAAGATCTTAGAACATACTCTTGGATATCCTGCTCATATCCAGCATCTCGGCATGAATCTGGGCAATTTCATGTTTTACTTGTGACACAATAGCATCATGCTCCGAAACTGAAAGAGGAACACCATTTTTTGCAATAATAGCTTCGGTCACCTCATTCTTCATCTTCTGCTTTAAAAGTTTCTCCTGTACAACAAGAGATCAGATGAGAAATGGTCAACAGAGTCATTTCTCAGCTAAACCATCCCAAGCAATAGTTAGTACCTTATCCTTCACTTCAAGTAGCTTTCCTCTTGCTTCCTTTCCATTTTCAACATATTGCAGATTCTGATCTTCTATCCATCCCCTCAGGTTTCTGGAACAAAAAAATGAAAAGAAGTTGGTGATCCATATTGTTAAGGGGAAGGTAATGCAACATGAAAAGAAGAAAGTGTCCACAGTAACCGACACGACTTACTCCGTACTTAGAGCTTCATCACAAAGAAAATTCAAAAGCCTAAGCTTTTTTGATAGGTCTAATTCATCATATCCATCGACACCTTTATCAAGGCAATCAAGAGGAAAGTCTTCGAATGGACATTTACAGTCGGAGAGACATTTCCCAATAGCTTGCAACCACGAATTCCTACCATCCGCTGAAGTTATAGATGGAGACCTATCCGCAGAAGTATCAAGGATTCAGAAAGTTTTTCGCAAGAGCAAAATGATAGAGACTTTGTAAGAGTTTCAAATGAAACATACTCATCCCCCATGTCCTTCAGTATCAAAGAAATTAATTGGATATGAAACCGAACAATTAGAGAGGCCTGCCCATGGCGCCGCCTTCTCCCACATGTTAATTCTCGAATTATAGATTCAGCTTCTCCTTTTCTGATATCAAGGACCTAACACAAAATTGGCATAACTAAAGTAAAGCGTATGCATATAGTGATAGATACAGTATTATTGCCGTGATTGTATAAAACCAGAATTTGCCCACAAGAACATCAGAAGAATACTGTTAATTACTGATTTGTTGCCTTACCCAAACTAGCTATTATTGCAAACATCTCTAACAAATGTAAGTAAGCAATCTTAGCAGAAAGGGCTGAACCAATTTATAGTGAAACTTGCCTTGCCAAAAGCAGCACAAAATTCCAAAAATTGCAATGCGTCTCCGATGACCTCAGAAGGCAACTCAACACCAGCCACACCAGTCAAGAGGATGCTTTCTGGCAGGGGGATGTCAACATGCAACTCCTTGTTCTGAAGGATCACAGAACGGCCATTGACCTCAACAGGATCTGCAGTAAACTTACTTTTCACTGCAGCTTGATAAGCTCTTGCAGCCAGTGATCCTGCAGCATCCTGTCCCATGTTGATGCCACGCTTGTTCTTATTGCGTTGTGCCTCCCTATCAGAAACTTTGTCACTGTCACCAGGTTTCTTCAGGGTTCTGTCCTTCAGAATAGATTCATCATCAACATTTGCATTGCGTGTTTCATTTCGCCCATCAGATTTTCTTTTCTTTGAAGACTTCTTATCAGAGTTGGCTGTCGAACTGTCCAACTTCAAATTCAGGTCAACGTTGCGATCAGAAGAATTCTCTTTTTCCCGTTTTCTTGGTGAGAGGACAGCAAGATTCTAGCAGTGGTTCCAGTAACAGTGGTTGTAAATCCTCTCAAAAGAATCGTTAAAATGAAACACAAATTTACCAAAAAAAAAAAAGGACAATTGTAAGCTTGTCATACCTCATCTGAATCAGAATTCTTTGATGAGACATCAGCAGGTTTTGTGGCCTTGTTGAGATCAAGACTGTCAGGACCTCCAACGCTCAACATCTCAGAGACGGAGGAAAATCCAGAATTTTTAGCTGCGTGTACTAATATACCAGTGGGCTTGTGACCCCTTTTCTTCCTGTAAGAATGGTTATTCACCCGTCACCCATGCCACAGAAGTAACAAACAGCACAACACCAAAATGATCTAGAACGACCAAAGACTTACATGCAAAAGCTACAGTTGCAAATGCCTCTGCATTTAGGGCATTTCCAGTCCTCCAACGCTGCCACATCTGCCGCTTTCTCTCCATATCTTAGATTTGAATCGACAAAACAAAATGGATCACCGAATGGATCATACCCTTATCGACATGAAATGCAAATCCAAATGCTCAACATAAAGACAAACAAAACATCGACCATTCTAACCTGTTCAAGAGGCACTTGTGACAAAATTTAATGGTACACTGTTTGTCTCCTTTCATGATTCTGCAAGCAGCTGTGAAATCCAACGTCTTCTGACGGCACTGTAACATTCAAACAACCAGAAAAAAACAAAAAAAGAAAAGGTAAGTCAATATAGAGATTTCCCAAAAGAACGCAGCAAAAAATGGTGTTAAATCACTCTCCTTTTCCAATACCCAAATAAGCATTCGTGCAACAATCGCGCACGAGCACAAAAGGCACAGGGAAAAGAAAAAAAGATTACGACAGTGAACAAGCGTCTACGGTAATCGTTTCACGCTCTGCAAAAATCATCGCCATCCTCCAATCAACGAACCAAACTCCAGTATTCTAAATGCAAGAACCAACGAAATGAACGAATGAAAAAACCCAGATCCTCCCCCGACCTCGCAGAACAAACACCGACCCAAGAGAGAACGACGCCGAACGAGCACGATTCGTGCGAGCGAGCGAGCTGGAAATTCTACCTGGTGGCACGTCTTGCCATTGAAAGGGCAGTAGATGCGTCCTCCGACGACTCGAACTCCGGGGTTGCTGTTGCGCTTGGCATTCTTCGACCCATCGCCGCCGCCGCCGTCCCCCTCCTCCCCCTGGTTCTTGCTCTCGTCCTTCTGCTTACCGGAAGTGGCCTCGCTCCTGGGACTCTGGTGAGAGCTGCTCGAAGGGACGGCCATGCGGGACGCGTCGTCCGCTCCTAAAGCCCCGACACACCCACAGAGAGAAAGAGAGAGAAAGAGAGAGAGAGGAGGGAGGGAGGGAGAGACAGAAGCGTTTGATGGATCTCCTCCTCTGCGTTGGGGTGGGAGCAGCTTGCGCGCAGAGAAAAGTCGCACCGGAGCGCGAGTCGGCGCATATTTTAATGAAATTCTTGATTTGGAAAAGATTTGAAATTTGGAGTTCCTCGCCATTCCCTCTTTCGCCATATGGCGCCAATTCGGTGCGCCTCCAAATGTTTTTTTTTTTGGGGGGGGGGGGGCGTGAAAGAAATCGAAAACGAACGCGCGCTTCCCAGTCATCCTCGTCCGGACATTGCTGGGCCTTCAGCTGTCGGATTGGTGCAGGACATGATATGCCCCCAGTGAAAAAGGGTGGGAAACAGAGATATTTTGCACCAATCTCATCCGTCCGACAATTAGGATGTTCTGAATATTAATGCCCAAAATCCATTTGCATTGAGTTGAACCCGGTTGTAGATATGCTCTGTGTTATTGACCCCTCTTCGCGACGGCGGTCACGGGGTTCGACTGTTTGCACGATTCATGTCTTAAGGATAAAGATGATTGACGCTAGTGATTTACTCGCGTGATGTTGCGGGTTAAAAATAAAAATTGGATTGAATCTTTTTTCATGGAAAATGATTAATCTTTATGTCCATGGTACTTTATTTTCAATTTATCGTAACCGAATTAAAGTTCGGTGTAAATCGGAAAATGAAGTGCTATGAATGGAAAAAAAAAAAAAACCAAGTGAGTGGCCAAAAAAGTCGACATTGTCTCACGATCTGAGATACCCATTTATACCCTCGGAACGTAGAAGTTTTAATAGTCAACAAAATCCCTAATTCCGTAAGGGACCCTAATCAAATTGTGCTCGAGTTAAACCATCATTTTACATGGAAGTAATGTCCCTGGCAGCTTGTTGGAGAAGCGATATCAGCTTTGGAGTTCTCCGTTCATCCTTGAGCGAGAAGCTTTTCTGGATTTAACGTTGGCCCGACAAAGAAGGGGCGTACGCAGTATATTGGTTGGTATACGCTGGTTCCTGTTCGCTGTTCCGGAGGATGTTTTCCTGGAGGGATCCATCCACGGACTTTGTTCTGTGTTTTACTGCATACCGAGCGAGGCTTGGACTCGGTTTTTGTGGCGGTTGATCGGTTTTCTAGGATGGCTTATTTCATCTCTTGCGAAGAAGCCGGCGAATGCAACCCATGTGGCAAAGCTATTTTTCTGGAATAAATATTATAAGTTTGCACTGGATTTTTGAATGGACTATCTTGTGTTGTGACACCGGGTGCCTCGGTCACTGTTGGCGAAGTTCGAGCATGTATTCAGTTCTACTTTGACTAGCACAGCACATCCTCAGACTAGGATTGCGAATCGCTCTTCGGGCAACCCAATTCCCAGTATTTGCGGGGACAAGTTGAAAATGAGACTTTGCTCTTGCTCAAGCCGAGTTCGCATGTAATCGCGCAGTTCATTCGGCTCCAGGGAGATCACATTTCTTTGTTGTTTACGGTACAGGATGGCTCGGAACAGGTTCTTTTAATTACTCAGCGCTTCCTGACACAGCCATTGCGCAGATTTTGGCTGAACAGGCTCGATCAACACGGGAAAAAGTCTAAGCAGAGATTGGCTGAGGCGAACGCCGAACATGAACAAGCCTTGCACCAACTGTGGGGGCGTATTCGCGTCTGGAGTTGATGATGATGCCGTGATTCATTTGCCGAAGCAAAGGGCAACGTTGTAAGGGTGCGCATGGAATGCACTTCGGAATAAAAATTTTGTTCCGAAATGCATTCCGGAACAGAATAGCATTTGTTAAAAAATTTCTAGAATGCATTTTTGAGTAATTTTTGCATTCTTGAATAAATATGCATTTGTTAAAAATACTTGATTTCATAATGAGTTTTTGGCAAAAAAAAAGAGAAGCTACTTTTTGTAGCTTCTTGATTCCGGAATGTATTCTCCCTATTTTCTCACAATTTTTTTTTTCAGAAAATGTATAAAAATTGAAAAATTCTAGAAAAATTCATAAAAATTTCTAGAAAATAAAAAAAAGTCAGATTTCAGTAAAATATAAAATTTTGTGATTTTTTTAAAATTAAAAAAAATCAAAAATTTTAAAACTTCACATAATAGCTTAAAACACACGTGGCCACCCACTTTGAGTGAAATTTAAATTTTTTAATGTGCCCAAAAAAATCAAAAATTTTAAAACTTCACAAAATGGCTTAAAATACCTGTGGCCACCTACTTTGAGTGAAATTTAAATTTTTTGAGGTGCAAAAAAAAAGAAAAATAATAAAAAAATAAAAATTTTTAAAACTTCACAAAATAGCTTAAAATTCATGTAGCCACCCACTTTGAGTGAAATTTAAATCTTTTGAGGTGCATAAAAAATTAAAAATTTCAAAACTTCACAGAATGGCTTAGAATACATGTAGTCACCCACTTTGAGTAAAATTTAAATTTTTTTAGGTGCCCGAAAAAATAAAAAAATTCAAAACTTCACAAAATGGCTTAGAATACATGTGGCCACCCACTTTGAGTGAAATTTAAATTTTTTTAGGTGCCTAAAAAAATTTAAAAAATCAAAAATTTCAAAACTTTATAGAATGGCTTATAATACCTGTGGCCACCCACTTTGAGTAAAATTTAAATTTTTTTAGGAGCAAAAAAATCAACAAATCAAAATAGATTTCTGTTCCAGAAATCAATTTTTAGAGCAGAATTAGTCATGTTTTACCAAACAAATTTCTCCTCGAGAAATCAATTTCTGGCAAGAATTCCAGAAATCAATTTCTAGCAAGAATTTGATTTCTGGAGCAGAATGGTTATCATTTGCACCCTAAGTTGCCATCTGTCGGCAGGTTTTGACATTCTTTTTTTCTTTTTTCATGTCACCAGAAATGTCAAAAGGGTCACATCCATTTGACATGAATTGTTGTACTTTGCACTCAGAATGTTTTTACCATTCAGACTCATTAGAAAAAAGTGGACATTATTCAAGCAAACGCATATATCCACTTTCACCTTTGAGTACACACATTGAGTAATTCGTCTACAAGTGCAGATTTTCAAGAATTCTATTGATACATATATGCTGAGCCTTTTGAGCTAATCCAATCAATACATGAGATTTGTTCTGCATCCAGAGAATCCATGGTCACTTTGGAAAATTTAGACAAATATCATAAATTCCAGGGCAAGGTTTGGCTACTGCTGCAACAATGCAACAATACATGTGGTAGTCAATCGTATAATTTGGAGTCGCCAATGGGTGAATTGATATGTCGTGAAATCTCTCTGTCTCACTCCTTCTCCCCCTCAATGATCCACCTATGTCACCCCGTTGAAGCTTCTGATTTTGCATCCAAACCTGAACTACCACAACGTTGCTTATGAGGTCTAACCTCCTTCCTTCTCTCTGAGCGTTCCGATAATGGGGGCTCCGTTGACAGCCAAGCCAGTCGAGGCGATCACGGTGGACGATAGGGTTGTGGACAGCCGATGGCAACGAGATAGAGTTAAGAGTCTTTTGTTTTCAATGTAACGAGTGCCATGTGTTGCGGCATTGGCCGTGTTGCTGCATGGATGCAGCAAAAGCCCCGTCCTTAAGAGGCATCTTAGGCTTTTTATGGGAAAAGTGTCAAAAAAGTCCTAAACCTTTTGCATTTGTGCCAATTTAGTCATAAAAATTTTTAAAATATTAAAATATTATTTACGTCGTCCACGTTGGCGACGGTGACCGGCCGCCGGCCAGCAGGTGTCCACGTTGACAAATTCCGGTCAAAATTGATCGGAAAGACTAAATTGGCACGGAAATAAAAGGTTTAGAACTGAATTGGCACCAAAAAAAGTTTAGAACTAAATTGGCACCAAAAAAAGTTTAGAACTAAATTGGCACAAATGCAAAAGGTTTATGACTAAATTGACACTAAAAAAAGGTTTAATACTAAATTGGCACTAATGCAAAAGGTTTATGACTTTTTTGGCGCTTTTCCCAGCTTTTTACCATTATGTGGAAAAGTAAAATATCACAACCGATCAAGTCGACAGCTGTTAAACGGATGAGACGTGTTGCATTTCGATATAAATGTGAAGTGTTATAAGGATGTGATATCTCCTGAAATTATAAAATCATTCACAGACGTCCGTATTTTAATCCGTGATCGTTTTTATGGGTTAATTATAATTTTTCTATTTCCTATTTTTGTTCTCAACGATCTCTTTTGAAGGGAGCTAGACACAAAAATAGTTTTCGCCTTGACTTTTTGTTTCTTCTTTTCGCTAGCTTTGCTCAGGGCTTCAGCAATTGGTTCTCTGTCGCAATTAATAGTGAATTTGACCTTATTCACAACGGAATCTCAACCGTTTCCTCGTTTTTCCCCCAATAAAAAAAAACAAAAAACATTGCCTGGAAAATCCACGTAACATCTCCAGATGGAAAAGTACACTCGAGTAAGGACCCGCTTGGTAACAAGTTAAATAGTGAAAATTTATATTCTTTTATTCAAAAAATCAGTTTGAGAATAAAAATCTGTTTGTTAAAATTTTTGTGCCTGAGCATAATTTTGCAAAAAATCGGTCCCAGAATTAGTTTTGAAACAGAATCAAGAAACAAAAAAAAGTAGCTTCTTGATTCTTGAACAATTTTTTCGGAACTGATTCTTCTTGGTTTTCTTCTTTCTTTTTTATTTATTCTTTATCTTCTTCCCAGCCCACAGTCGGCGACCGTCCACCGGCCCGCCGCCAATGATCGTCCACCGGCCACCAGCCAGGGTTGGCGAGGGTGGCCTTCGCCACCCCCGGCGATAGCGAGGGCCGCGATGCCCTCGCCGGTCCTGGCTTGTTACCAGTCGCCAGCGACCGGCCATCGCCAAGGAAAAAAAAAGAAATATTAAAAAATTCAAAATATTATTAATAAAAAAATTGTGTAGTTACCAAACGCATTTCTATTCTTTTTCTATTATAAGAATAGAAATTTTGGGCAGTTACCAAACGCTTTCAAATGCTTAGAAATTATTCCCGACGCGGAATTGAAAAGAATCATTTCTGACAAGAATCTGTTCCCGAGCACATAATGGTTGCCGTGCGTACCCTAACCAACCGAGCATGTTCAAACCGATTGACTTTGACAATAAGGAATATCATTTCACTCTTTTTGCCGGCGTTCAAGTTTTGGTCTTGTTAAGAGCAGCTCGAGAGTAAAATTTTGAATACATCCGGCGGCTGATGTGGTAGAGTGCACCCTTTAGATCGTCCAAGGAGGCAGGCCTATCAAGGTGTACAAAAATTGATCTAGTCGCCGCCTGATAGCCAAATAAAAGAATATTCAAATGGCAAAATAACTACATGTTCGTCTTCAACAAATAATTATTTGCATATTTGAACTTATCCGAGATTCAATACATTACATAAACTATATCTAATTACGCCCCTGAACAACTAATGGACAAATTCTTGTGTAGAGAAATGCCATTCTTCGCTTTGGTGCATCGATCACCAGGATCTCGAGCCGTTTCGCTCGACGGAATTGATCAGAGAAACAAAATTAATCTGCCTCAGTCCCATCGTGCAGGTCCTCAGGTCAATTCTTGGTCTATTGGCTTGCGCCGACATTACGCGTGCGCGCATTCCTCGCCCCTATTCCCCTCCGCTTCATCCTCCCGCGACGACGGCGGACCGTCGTCGTCGGGAGCCCGTGCCGCCGGCGTGTCGCGCGTCTCCGGCAATTTCCCCCTGACGAGATATATGGTCCAGCCGAAGCACTCGAGGGAGTCGACGTAAGCGGGCACGTAGAACTCGGGCACGTGCTCCGGTGCCGGGTAGAGGCAGTCGAATTCGTACCACTCGCCGTCCACCCTCCGAACGCAGGTCCAATCTTCCTTGTGGCCCTTCTGACAGATCATGGCGCTCTCCTGCTCAAAATCGATCTTGGCCTCCCAGCCCTCCGGGGAGTGAAGTGGGGTGACTCGCATATCCCAAGCTTTCAAGGCCTCTTGCAAGAGCTGAACTAGCCAAGAAGACGTCATTAACCTCCCGAGCGAAAATTGATTATTCAAGAAAAATTGAAATCTACCGTTGCTGCCATCGTATCCTGCATGCATTGATTGATGCGAAAAGCGCAAAACTTGTTTTTCGAATCGAGGGAAAAAAATCTACCCTCTAATTAAATGAGTTCCATTTGAAGTATCAAATTGGTGTCCCTAGATTTGGACCGACGGGTCTTTTGAATCTCCGGCCTCCCCGTTTCGTGATTTCGATAGAGGGGAAAGAAAGGAGTGGGGCGCGATTAAAGAGTCGATAGGGTAGGGTAAACCTCTCGACCTGAACGCCGAAGATGTCGAACCGGAAATAGCCGGAGGAGTTCATCGGGAGGCCGAATTTCCGCACGATATCGAGACGCTCCCTCCGGTCGAGCTCGATCGCGATCGCCGCCATACCGGATTCGTCAAAGAGAGGCCCTTGCAGCAGCGTGTTGATGCAGTGCACGACGGAATGAGTCGACCCGCCGCGCCGCTCGTGATACAGCTTCGCTCCTTCGCTTCTCGATTCTGCCATTTTCGGGACCTTGTCCAAACAAGAGCGACTTGCTTTGCTCCTGGAGCTTGATCAAAGTTGGCGGTGGCCGGAGGCAACTCGTGCAAGTTGAAGAGAGGATGAACAAAATTAAGAGCAAAAAATGCAAAAGAAAATTGATAGAAAATATGTATGAGCAGACCATTATATAGTTGTGGAGACATAAAAAAAAATTTTGGAATATAAACATATCTGCCGAAATAATGCAATTGAGACCGTATGTGGGTCTCGCAAATCCGTGATCGCTTCCGGTGTAGAAGGATTGAATCTAGACCATAATTGCTCATGGTCGGCACGTGCGAGGCATAATTTGAAGCGTCTTTCGTTCGATCGAAATTTCAGATTTTGGATTCCCATTTTAGCGTTCGAAGCATTTACGAGCCTGCTCTATAAGTTTTCGAATACATCATTCGTTATAGCTTCCAATTGGAAACCTCGTAATCATCTGGAAATGCCCTGCCCCTTCATTTAATGATCTAAGGATTCCGAAATGGGAAATTTTGAAACTCAACCACATCGAATTTTATCCACGCCACTATTGCTCGAACCAGAACTGAACTTTAAACAAAAAAAATCTAAAAAATTGGAATTCATTTTTCGATTCTACTGCACGCCCTTATTGCAAATCGGGATTAATTCGAAGAGCGTGCTTGAACATGACCGAAAAAGTTATCTTCGAGCTAATGAGCTCCTAAATTTTCCATTTATTATAACTAAAGTGTTGAAAAAAAAAACAAAAGAAAGCACGTTATATTAGAATACTTTGAACCACATCGGAAAAATTACCAGTTTAGTCCCAAACTTATAGTCTTAAATCTTCCAATTTTTCTACTATAGCCATGAACCTTAGCATGAAATTCTAATATAGTCATTTTTTGCCAATTTCGCCTGTAATTCTTGACTTAGCGGTCCAGTCACTACTAGCTGTCTGAAGTGGCACAATTGGCGTCTAACGTGGAAAGATTCAAACTTAACGAAAAATGAAGCAGGGTAAATGCATTTGAAGTTATATTAATTCGAAGGCAGGTGACTTAGGGTTTTATTGCCGTGTATGGACTCCTTATCAGACTATCGCTGTAAAAGGCATGTGTTAATTTGGGAGCTTCCTGCTACCAAATTAACACAAAACATCTTATTAAGCATCTTTCAAAGCAAAGCGTGTCTAGGTG
Source organism: Syzygium jambos (assembly GCA_031216235.1). Taxonomy (NCBI): domain Eukaryota; kingdom Viridiplantae; phylum Streptophyta; class Magnoliopsida; order Myrtales; family Myrtaceae; genus Syzygium; species Syzygium jambos. The sequence goes on from CM062230.1 coordinate 28,802,053, forward strand.
TAAGATCTATTTTTTTTTATTAGTTTTTGCGTAATAAATCCCATACGCGAACAATCATGGAAAGGATGACACGCATGTCTATCCACAGAAATACATCCGAATACAAAAAATGAAAAATGCATACTCCATTACTTATCAATGTCATTGTTTGATTCCCGGTGAAAAATGCTCATTGGAAAGTAGCTTCTAACTCTCGAACAAAAAAAAAAATGTCGCTTTCTCAATAAGTCTGCTTGTGCACATTTTCCCTCGATTTGGGATATCATGAAGATTAATGTCTTATCGTATCGACTTTGCATTGATTTGAAAAATGGGCACCAGATTCAATTTGCAAAAATGAACGAAGAATTCCTCTAAATCTTTTTGTTTGATAGTAAATAAAACGGTTTAGAGAGCCTTGATGATGCAATCTCGAAATGAACACCGAGTTTTGAATCTTCTCCAAACACGATTTGAGCACCGTCGTGGCTTGATATCTGCTTGAATCACATGATCTTTGGTTCTTTGTACAAACACGATCCGATGGCCTTGATTTGCACGAGTTGAAATCGGATTGCCTATTATTGATTTGTGAAAATAAGTGGATTCGAGAGTATCGACGGCGTCGTCTCAAATTGAAGATGGTCGTGGTCTTCATGACCCTATTCTTGGATGAGATTTTAAATCAAAGGTGATCATTGGGTAGGTCGAGCCCGGTCCGTACCCAAATGTCGGGCTTAACATGTTCCCGAGCCCGCCCATCACATAAAATTAATATAGTAATTATTGTGTGAGGTTGTCCCGAGCCAATATGGAAGGGGTTGGGCTTTCTAACGAAGGAACACCCAAGTCATGCCCATTTAATTATCTCATAAGCATGAGCGAGTCAAGTGGCTTGCTCGCCGGTTGATTACCTTTAATGTTAATGACCTTGATGTGATGGGCCATTTCTTTCTCGAAAATCCCCGAGAGTAAGGGTGCGAATGGTAACCATTCTGCTCCAGAAATCAAATTCTTGCCAGAAATTAATTTCTGGAATTCTTGCCAGAAATCGATTTTTGGAGGAGAAATCTGTTTGGTAAAACATGATCAATTCTGCTCCAGAAATTGATTTCTGGAACAGAAATCAATTTTTATTTTTTTATTTTTTTGGGTACATAAAAAAAAAATTTCACTCAAACTGAGTGCCCAAAGGTATTCTAAGCCATTTTGTGAAGTTTTTGAAATTTTTAATTTTTTTAATTTTTTTGGGCACCTCAAAAAAATTAAATTTCACTCAAAGTGGGTGGCCAAAGGTATTTTAAGCCATTTTATGAAATTTTAAAATTTTTTATTTTTTTTATTTTTTTGAGCACCTCAAAAAAATTAAATTTCACTCAAAGTGGGTGCCCAAAGGTATTTTAAGCCATTTTATGAAGTTTTGAAATTTTTGATTTTTTTTATTTTTTTGAGCACCTCAAAAAAATTAAATTTCACTCAAAATGGGTGCCCAAAGGTATTTTAAGCCATTTTATGAAGTTTTGAAATTTTTGATTTTTTTGATTTTTTTTTATTTTTTTGAGCACATCAAAAAAATTAAATTTCACTCAAAGTGGATTGCCAAAGCTATTTTAAGCCATTTTATGAAGTTTTGAAATTTTTGATTTTTTTTATTTTTTTGAGCACCTCAAAAAAATTAAAGTTCACTCAAAATGGGTGCCCAAAGGTATTTTAAGCCATTTTATGAAGTTTTGAAATTTGTGATTTTTTTTTATTTTTTTGAGCACCTCAAAAAAATTAAATTTCACTCAAAGTGGGTGGCCAAAGGTATTTTAAGCCATTTTATGAAGTTTTGAAATTTTTTTATTTTTTTTTATTTTTTTATTTTTTTGGGCATCTCAAAAAAATTAAATTTCACTCAAAGTAGGTACCCAAAGGTATTCTAAGCCATTCTGTGAAATTTTGAAATTTTTGATTTTTTTATATTTTTTAAAAAAAAATTCACCAAATTTCCTATTTTCTCGAAATCTTGACTTTTTTTATTTTCTGAAAATTTTTATGAATTTTTGTGGAATTTTTCAATTTTTATGCATTTTCTAAAAAAAAATAGTGAGAAAAAGAGAGAAAATAGGGAGAATGCATTCTGGAAGAGAGAAGCTATAAAAAGTAGCTTCTCTTTTTCTTGCCCAAAACTCATTCTGGAATCAAAAATGCATTCTGGAATCAAGAATGCATTCTGGAATCAAGTATTTTTAACAAACGCATTTTTATTCCAGAATGTGAAAATTGCTCCAGAATGCATTCCGGAAATTTTTTAACAAACGCATTTCTATTCCGGAATCCATTCTGGAACAGAATTTCTATTCCAGAATGGATTCCATGCGCGCCCTAAATGGCTATGCTATAAGTGGTATAAATAGGTTACAGATGATTCAAATAATTAAATATTTCATCCCTTATCGACAATAATTTATGTTCAATTTTTTCATGTAATGTAAAAATTTTAAATTATTCTGGCTAGATTTGGGATTCAAGTAAAAAATGATGATTTTTATGAAATAAAAAAAGTTAATGTCAGAATTATCATAGTAAAGTACGTGCTCATTTTTTGAATTAGACCGTTCAAACGGGCCTGACGTGGATCCTTTGTGTGGTTTCCCAGTGTACCTCACCACAGTAGAGGTAGCCCAAGCTACCGACTAAGGTCGCCCTAGCTGTCCAAGTGTATATATTTGATGGGCTGACATGATCGCGTTCCTTATTTTAACGTGTCAGTACTCGCACACTTAGCGCCTCAGTTGGCTATATCTTTTTTGAGCTCAATACTCGGCTCTATTCTCTTTGTGTTTAACGTCCGAGGAATGCCCAAGTTCCGCAAGAAATCTGAGACGGAGCAGTTAAGGGCGCGTTTGATAACGTTTCTACTTTTCTATTTTTGTTCTTCTGTTTCCGAAACAAGAAAAGAACAAAAATTTGTTTGGTAACGCATTTTATTTTTCTATTTCCCATAATAGAAAAATGGCCAAGAAATAGATTTGGAACATAAATAAGAAATAGATTTTTTCTACTTCTTTGTTCCCAGAAACAAAAAAAGAAACAGAAAGGTCCGGTCCTCAAGCCGCGGCCTCAGCTCCTCCTCCATCCTCCATCGTCTGTAGATTGTCTCAAAGCACCGGTCCAGTCCATTCCCGACGGGAATAATAATAAAAAAATTCATAAAAAATTTTAAAAATTTTAAAAATTCCAAAAATTCATAAAAATCAGAAAAATTCTCAAAAAATCCATAAAAATAAGGAAAACTCAGAAAACCCATAAAAATTTGCAAAAATTTAAAACTGAAAAATTTAAAAATTTCATAAAAAATTTAATGGAAAATAAAAAGAGACAGATTTTGGGAAAGTAAAAAATTTTAATAAACCTTTCCCCAAAAAATAAAAAATAAAAAATTCACAAAATGGCTTAGAATAAATTAAAAAACTCAAAAAATTCACAAAAATTAGAAAAATTCCAGAAAAATCCCTAAAAGAATTAGAAAATTTTAAAAATTCCAAAAATTCATAAAAATCAGAAAAATTCTCAAAAAATCCATAAAAATAAGAAAAACTTAAAAAACCCATAAAAATTTCATAAAAAAGTTTATGGAAAATAAAAAGAAACAGATTTAGGGAAAGTAAAAAATTTTAATAAATTTTACCCCAAAAAAATAAAAAAAATTTACAAAATGACTTATAATACCTGTGGCCACCCACTTTAAGTGAAATTTAAAATTTTTTAGGTGCTCAAGTGGTATTTTTGAAGATTCCTTAGTGTAGGGATTAAAAGGGGTTTTAAACCCCTAAAAAGGATTAGACAAATCAATAAACCATGCTTATTGAGTTTTTTCACTTATAACTTGTACTTATAGTTAAATAAAAGATATATATTTGAATGCAAAAAATTGGGAATAGAAATTTTTTTGGTTGTACCAAATGTATTTCTGTTCTTTTTCTATTTCAGGAATAGAAATTTTGTGCAGTTACCAAACGTATTCTTTTGCTTAAAAATTCATCCAGAAAATAGAAATAGAAAAGACTACTTTCGAAAAAAAATTATTTTTAAAAATAGAAACGTTACTAAACGCGTCCTAAAGGTCTAAGTCGACTATAACAGAAATCGAAGTGATTTTTTTCTCTTTTAATTCCGAGAAGTATCATCGCCCGTCTTATTGGCCGTACGAGGCCTGGCGGGAATGACGGGATTGCCCTCGCGAAGCCCCGCGATTCTCAGATAGCAGGTTCCCCCGTAGGCACCGCCCCCCGGGGTGTAATCTCACTCTCCAATCCCCAGCAGCGACTTCCCACTTGAGTTGTCTCCACATCGAACTTCCTCTCTCTCTCTCTCTTTTCCTTTTTTTTTTTTAAATCTTTTTTTCGCCGTCTCTCTCCTCTCTCTCTCGGCTCTCTCTAAATTTCGTGCCTCTTTATAATGTCGTTGCTCCCGCACGTACGGTCTCACCCCCCCACGGCACCCCAGCCCCCTTCTCTCTCTCTCTATCTCGCTTTCTCTCGCTCTTTCGCTCTTTTCTGCTGCGTCTTCCCTTTCCGCGGACGTCGATTGATTAGTGAATCCGAGCTTCTAAAACCCTCCCCCTTCCCCCTTTCTCTCTCCTAGGTTTTCCACCCCCCCCACCCAACTTCCACCACCCCTCCCCCCTCTCCCTCTTTCTCTCTCCAGCGTCTCGGCCACCGCCTGTCACCGCAGGGTTTTGGGCGGCGCCGCTGCCCCCTCCCCCTCCCTCCCATCCGCGGCGGAAGGCTCCGCCCCCCCCTCCTCCCTCCCTTTCCAATGATCGTCGGAGGCTCCGCCTTCCCCCGGCGCGGGCGGCTCGGCTCTGCAATTCGGCGTTGATTTTGCCTCCCCGAGGTTTGTGCACCCCGCCGTTGGCTTTTCTCTGGAGTTCTGATTTCCCCTCGCGCTCCGAACGGGGGTCCCGAGGGATTTGTCTGCTGCTTAGGTTTTTCGTTGGTTATTTTCCCGGGGGACCTCGGTTTGCTTAGCGATTGCGCGCGGGTCTAGCGTGATGAAGTGATTTTTAGGTTTTTTGGTTCCGTTGGGTAGTGTCGATGCCGCGGCAGAGTGCTTGGCTCGAGTTTGTCGGTCGAAAGCGAAGCGAGTTTCCGTCTTTGTTTCTCGGTACGAGTAGAAGTTTCCTGCCTTTTCTTGCTTCGTTGCAAATTGACCGCCGGACGTGCCTCACGCTGTCTAAGGACGGCCTTGCGTTTTCTCCCGGTACTATGACCTCGGGCTGGGATTCGTCTAATTGTCTGGGGCACTTCCCTTTGCGTGTGGGATTCGTCTTTTCTTTTCTCTTCCGGCATTTATCTTGGAAAATGTCAAGGATGCCTAATCATCGGTCTTTATTTCAGTAATTAGTAGGCCGCTCGTTCGCATACTTTCTGATGGTGTTGCTTAAGCTGAACTAGCAACGTTTTATCTTTACTTGTCACAGGTGCTGTTCCTGGTCGCTAGAGTGGCAAGCACTAGAGGAGAAATAGATTCTTCAGAGAAGGGTCTATTGCGGCAATGCTGTTTCTTTCACACTGAATGATTGTCGCAATGGACTTAAATGCCTTACCTGAAGAGGATGAAGAAACTTTTGATCGGCACGTGGAAGAGTATAGGGCACCAGCGGACCACATAGAGTCTGCACTTGATATTGCCAACCGGGTGCTTACTAATGCTCTCTTCAGATTGTATTTCAGCATGTTTAATTCGATTTAAGTCTCCTCTGAATTCTTGCCTTTTCCTCATGGTATCGTTATGCAAAAGCTTGTATTTTCCGGAGTTATCTTGTTGCTTAAGTAACATAGGTATATGGAAATTCTTTTCTCTTTCCCAATTCTTATGCTTTTGGTGCTTTGGTAACTGACAATATGCAGTGTGCTTTGTCAGCTGAGTAAGGTTGTGCACTTTGGCTTCTAAGCATGACAACGCTATCGTACCAAGCAACATAATCACTCTACAAAATTTTGCTGAAATTTTATCAAGATATGACTGTGCCCACCCCAACTTTAAATAGATGACGGCATGAGATGATGAGAGCAGTGGATCAGCTTCCAATTTTAACTCTGCTCGACACATTTTTTTTTTCCTATCAATCATTTGTCAGTTTGCATAAACCAGTTCTTTATTTCATGAAAATGATTTTGAAAAAAAAAGAAAAAGAAAAGAAAATACAGATGCCGTATACGTTTATGTTATCAAATATGTCTCTTTCATAATTATGGCTTGAAATTGTAGTTTGTGCAGTGAAGAATAACATCCTTTTAATGCAGGAACGTGATGAAAGGCGCAAGAGATTGAGGAGAGAACGCTCAGATGAAAGAACAATGACTGTGTCTCAGCGTTCTTCACATGATCAGTTTCATCAGACGAGACACATGAATAATAATCATAGATCATCTAATCTTCCACATGGTATTTTTCCAGTGCCACCTAATTTTTATCCTTCTATATCATTAATCTGCGACAATGCTTTTACTTACGATATTGCATTGGGATATATAGGGATCGCGTTGGTGTTATAATTATTCTTCCAAGAGATGGTAGCACCAGGCGACTAAGTTTCATTTAGTGATCTGGTTTCTTTTTTTGTTTGGTTTCTGAACTTGATAACTCGATAGTAGTTTTTGACATGGGGCGGCTTGTGTCGTATTCCCTGTTGACAAGATACTTCGTGTCTTTGGAAGTTTGCATGCATTTGAGTGCACAAGAAGGGAACTGGGTTTCCTCTGCTAGGATGAGCAATTTGTGAGACTAATCTCTCATTTTCCTAGAAAGTACTATTGTTTTTTGGAATTTGAGCACTGTCCCACCTGTCATTCAGGTGTTATATCTTTACTTGAATATTCTAGGTATTTCTATCTTGGTTTAATTTGAATTCTGAATTATAAGCATGTAGCCTAATTTCTCTCTCTTTGATTAATAAGTAACTGATGTGACTTAACTTAAGTATTGAACCTATTGTTACTTTATGATCTTTCTTATGATAAGGCAAAGCCATGAATCCTGAGATAACTTTGGACCCATATCAACAATTTTAGTCATGTGCAGATTGAAATATTACTTGTAATGTACAAACTAAGGTAGGGTGTGTTTGGGAAAACTTTGAAAAGCAGCTTTGGATTCTCAAAGTTCTTTAGTGAAAAATGGTAATTGGACTTACGGGCAAGATTTGTGTTCAAAGAGTTTTGTGACAATTATACTAAACACCAAAATTTTAGTTAAAAGACTTTGAGAGTCCAAAGCTACGTTTCAATTTTTTTCCATACTCACCCATACTCCCTAACTGAGGATGTTGTTCACTTTAATCTGAACTCTTTTTTTTTCTTTTTTGGTTTTAATCAGTTTAATTGCTTTGTTTAATTAGTTTAGTTAGTTATATTTTCACGTGACATCAAGAAATAGTCCTCAATCAATTTTTTTCATTTTGTGAATAAGATATGTTCACAAAGCAGTCCTGATATTTGCTGGTCTTAAATGAATCTGCAAATTTTCTTGTGATCTACTGCGTAATGTGACGTGAAATAGACATGCGCATTATGTGTATTGTTATCGGAACTTTGACTTGAACAAATGCGAGAGTGTAGCCGGAACAATTTCAGGATGTTACGCAAGTAGCTACTGTGAACAGATGCATGATGTTGTTCAGTTATAGGAATAGTCAAAATCATGGGACCATCCTTTAAATGAAATCCCCAGAAGAAAAATATTGTTTCGGTGAAGCATACCCTCACTGTTAAAACTATTTTCTGAATAACTCTACTCTGCTGGATCTCTTTCTTTTCATGAAGTCCTATAGATGTATCTAGGTTTCCGAACTACTGAGTTGTGATTACAATGTTCATCAGTCAATTACGAGGTTCATGTTGCAAAAATTCTCCGCACAGTGCTCTGTCATGAACAGAAAAAGCAAGAAATTGTGTGGACAGTGAGATCGGGCGAATATTTATAGATCTTATGAATATGAAATGGTTTCTGGAAAACTGGAACCTTACTGAACTCAATCTAGTGGCTGTAGGACGTACTAGTTGTAATTTTGAAAGCTAAATTTTGCTCTTTTTGGTTAGAGTATTTTTTATGCTGCCCATGTCTATGAAATGAAGTAATTGATATTTGCACTTCTTTTCCCATTTGATTTTTGCGCAATTATAGTTTCTCTTCCCCTTGCCACCTGATGAGCTGCTATAACAACTAGGCCACAAAATGCATGGAATGAGGAAAATTTTTATGTAAATTGCTTACTCCAATTGGAACCCAAACCATGTCTTTTTTGTGTGGGTCCTAGTGGGTCCTGATGTTGTCTCTTTTTGGAAATGGTTGTGATTGCATATGGAGAATTATAAAATTTAGTTCAGAAGGTACCCAATATGCCCTTTCTGGAAGAATTTATTTCTCTTGTTGAATTGGAGCTACTTAGTCTTAGGACATTGAGCTAAGGCACATTAATTTGATTAGACTCGTGAATGGTATTTGTTCTGCTTGCTATGAGTCAATAAACGGAAATTAGTGGCCATGAGAAGGCTTTTTATCAGGTGCTAGTGGGGTGGCGCCTTTGGTAAACCTTTTAAAATATCATATCTACTACTACTTGTTAATGGTGACTAAGCAGAAAGTGGCCACTGAGGGCTCTTTATGGAATGAATGGATATGTTTGGGTCTATTATCAAGTATATATTGTGAAGGGAGAAAGTGCAATCAAATTGTGGTTCATTGTGGAGCTGTGAAGTTAGAGTGTGTATTCGGCTAGAATGTTGGCTGTTGTCATTCACTTGGTGGGTCCATTGTGCCCCCTTACTTGAATAGAGGATTCGATTCCTTTTCATTTCTGGAGGAAACTTATGAAGCGAGTTTTCTTTAACAGATGTTCCTAGTTCCATCTATACCTTTGCATTAGATTGTTCCCGTACTCCTTGGTCACATACAAAAGTAGTGGCCTAATTCCAAAAAATAGCACCAACTTTACCTTGAGTAACAATTTTGGCCCGAACTTTTTTTTGTCTTATAAAAAATCGCCGACTTTCACTTAACTCCCAAATTTGGCGCGAACAATTTGAAAATTTAACATCACGGGGGCTAGATTTCGGACTAGAGTAAAAGTTAGTGCTTTTTATTGAGACAAAAAAAAGTTCACGCCAGAATTGTCACTCAAGGTAAAGTTGGTGCTTCTTTTGGAATTAGCCCCAAAAATAGTTGATTCAGTGATGGAATTCTGATGTAAAAGTTTTAAGTTGCCCCTTATGCACGATAAAACCTTTCTATGACTTGTCTTTGTAAATTCTTTTCACAACTGTGATTCTTTTGGGGTCTGTTAGGCTTTTGGGACATGAAAGTTCACTTTGTTTCCTGCGCTGTGTAATCTCATTATTTGTTGCTTATGAGAGGAGTTCCTGATGCTGAATGTTGCTGTTCAATAATAAATGTCTCAAAAATTTATATTATGGGTTTGCAAGAATTTTGGGGTTAAACATTGAGTTATGGCCTGTAAAAGCGCAGCTCATTCCCTCCATTGGTTCCTTGGACAGTTCTAATTTACTTTTTCGCTTGAGTGCACATCAGGGAAATCGGGTTGGCCTGATGGGAACCTATTTGCCTTGATTGTTGAAGATTGGGGAGCATAAGCAATTTCTTTTAGTTCTGATCTATTGTTTTTTCTCATATGTTTATAGGAATCAACCTGAACAATGTATTTGGGTAGGAATTGCAATATCTTCGTTCTGTGTGAATGTGTATGCTTTCTTTTTCAATTTTTCACATTTGGCTTTACCCATCTGAACCGTACTTTATTGGTGTCTTTTGGTCTTATAGGTTGGTTAGACTGCCCACCGTATGGTCAAGAGATATTTTGCTTAATTCCTTCAAAGACGCCTCTTGGTGATGGCTTTGACATACCTCCTGGTAAAAGATATTCGTTCAAACAAGTTCTACATCAACAAAGAGTTTTAGGAAGAAAAGTAAGTGGCTGGTTTTGACTACATTCGCTCTGTATACTCCTTTCTGATAATAAAGCATCCTTTATGCAACAGAAACCTCAATTTTGTCTTGGTTCTTTTTTTTTGGTTGGGAGTTTTGGGGGTGGGGGTTGCGGGACATGGTTGCAGATTTCCAAGATGTTCAGGTCTTTATTGACTGTTGCCATCTACTTTGTTTTGTAAAATACTTATACCAGAATATGATTCATGCTTTGAAACATATGACTGAAAAAACTAGGATTCCACTTTCAGTCTTTGGCTTTATCCATGTCATAAAACTAATCTGACCATTTAGATTTTTGAGGATTTATTTCCACCGAAGAAGTAGACGAGTATGATTTTTATGTAGTCTGTGTAATTTTTTTTTCACAAATAACAGGTAGATAACTTATTTGAGCAATGCATTTCAAGCTTTTCAGTAATTGGATTATCCACTACATTTCTAGTTTACTTCGCAAACCGAGTTACTGAAAAGGAAAAATTAGTGGAATACTGTTAGTGGGTTTATTATGTTCACAGTATCTTGTGACAAATGAAGCACGGAAAGGGATTTTGTGTGTATGACAATTGCGTTGATAATCAGTACACATGCCGACTTCATTTCATGATTGGACAATTTTCTGATATATCAAAATGTTGTGAGATGTTTGACATGCTTCTTATATGGTGCATGCTTTAATCGTCTCTTTTCTTAATATGGGGCTAAGAGTGCAACATTGAAAAATTCACAAAAAAAAGTGGTTAAATATCTGCGGTGGAGTCAGATGGGCCATGAAGAAAAGTGAAGTCATAGTCAAAGGAAATATTTCAACTCTGCTTATCGACAAATAAAAGGGAAAAAACATGAACCTTTCAAGAGAGTTACGTATGTTAAATTAAGTCATATACTCAATTTTTATTAATGTGGAATAAAAATCTGCTCTGAGTGAAGTGATGGAGCCTGAAAAACCCTCTCTGCCATTTCATTTTATGTTCCTCTCCTTGTTAATGTAGATAAAGACCTATTTGGGGGTTTTTATCTTTCCTTGTTTGGATTTTTAGATATCTAAACTTCTTTCATTGATTTTGCAGATTGGCTTGGTGATTGACTTGACGAATTCAACAAGGTATTATTCTCCAATAGATTTGAAGAAAGACGGTATCAAGTATGTCAAGGTAAGTATCAGCCTAAAGCTTGAAACCTATGTTTACCAATATGTTTGCGAACTGATGAAGTTTGCCATCTCTAAAATTTTAAATTTTGGGTCCAGATTCGATGTGTTGGGCGGCTTGAGGTTCCAGAGCCTGCAGCTGTTAATGAATTCGTATATGAGGTATGTTTCTCTTACACAGGTGGTTGGGGTGGATAAATTTGGTGGACAAGCTACTGGTTTTCTTCGTTGGACTTGATGATGTCATGGGTCGTAGCATAGTTTGTCAAAGTGATTGTATTCTGGCAATATTTGCTTAGGCTGTCTTGTTCTTGATTTTGTTTTAGCCCAGGTATTTTATGGACTGGAGGACCTAATGGGATCAAAGTGCAGCTATAATGTAGAAGTTGTCAGTAGAGCAGATAAGTGATGGATACACAGATTAAAAGGGGTAAAGTAAGGAGCAAAAGAACTTAGAAGGAGAGGATAACAACAAATATGGAGCACTTAGATTTTAGCAAAGACTTGATATAGAATCAAGCGCAATAAGGTTGAAGGGCTGACTCCACTTGGACTTGGTGGAATAGGGCTAGGTTTTTGTTGTTGTAGATGTTCTTGCTGTTGTCGCCTATATTCTTCAAGATGAATCCACCGAAGAATTATTATCAAATTTCAAGTTTTTTAGTTGTATAGTCCCCTTTTGTAATTAATCATATTGGCTCAAGAGAATGGATAAAGGAAAACATTTGAATGGCTCCTTTGGGTGGTTTAAATAATGATGGAAAGTAAGAAACTAAAGCTTTTTGATTTCGCTGTTGTTGGCCAATGACTACGCTTGGAGGACCTCTAAGGCAAGCTGGCTTTATGTTAGGCATTTTATCAATGAGCTGTATGTTGATCATTTCTCTTGTATTTTGACTGAGCAGGCTGTATAAGATTTTCTACTTGATCCTGGAACATCTGTGCGTCATTTTGCTTAGGGATCATTTGCACCATGAATTTAATTTGGTGAAAGGAATTTTCCTCATGACAATTAATTATTCATCATTTAATTCTAACCTACCTTTTTCCGATTCTTTCATAGGTCATTCAGTTTCTGTATCGCCAGAAACATTCTAAGAAATATGTCTTTGTCCACTGTACGCATGGTCATAATCGTACAGGATACATGATCATCAATTATCTGATGAGATCCATGCCGATGTCGGTCACACAGGTGGTATCAGCAATCCTAATTTCATTTGTGCGGGCTTTTGAAATTGTTTCTTATGCTTTATTTATTCTGTAGGCCATAAAAATATTTGCTGATGCGCGGCCTCCTGGGATTTACAAATCTGAATACATTGAGGCTTTATACACATGTTATCATGAGAGGAAGCCTGAAATGTTCGTTTGTCCTTCCACTCCAGAGTGGAAGAGATCCTCTGATCTTGATCTTAATGGTGAAGCTATGCCTGATGAAGACGATGATGGAAATTTAGCTGCTCCTGGGCATGTAAGAATTGGAAGTATAAACTATTGATCTTTGGTATTTTAGTTTTGCCAGATGAAACTTCTGCAGGGAATAGTTCTTTGCATGTTAGATAAAGTTTTAGAGAATGCACGTGTACCGGAAACTAGCAAATTGAAAAGAAGTTGCTTCTGGACTGAGCTTTACACCAATTTTCTTCTTCCTCTTTTTTTTTTCCTTTTAAATCCATCGCAATTGAAAGGTTTTGGATCACATTTTAACAGACTTCTGTGGGCCTTTTTGGAGAATAAAGCATTAGAGCTGCTGGTTTGAAATGAGCATATAAAAGAAACCATCATCTGAATCATTTGAAATGAGTATTTTCCATTTATGTATGCTGCCAGCATACCTTGACATTTGTTTCTTCCTTAGGTTTTACAGTCATGTTTTGTCATCGGGATATGTTGCTCTTAGTTCAAATCTTTGCCATCGGGACATGTTGCCGTCAGACTTGTCAGTCTTGTGGGTGATCTTAATAAGATTCTTGTCGAGCATTTAGTGTGAAGGCTAGAGATGTTGCAAATGTGCAGTGGTTTTACACTCCCGTGTTGAAACCAACTGCAGATGCAACTTTCCACTGTCAGTTCAGACTATGCAGATAATCGCGGAAGAGGGTGTAGATAGTTTCACATGAAAATCAGATAGAATAAGTTCGGACTTATGTCTCCTGTCAGTTCCTTCCTATGTATTTGGAAGAAAGGGATTTCACATTGGATGGTGTTTTGGCATGTCATTTGACCTAGCCTTTTCATCTCTTTTTTCCTTTCCCCCCTTTTGTCCTCAGTTTATGCCGACTCTCCTGGCCCATTTTGCTGAAGTATAATTGAAGTCAGTAATAGATGTTGTCGCAATTTAAAAGGTGGATGATCCTAACTGTCCTTGTGTAAGAGGAACAACCATGCAGGAGTTGGAAATGAATAAAGTTTTGTAATCTCTTCTATACATCGAAGCTCTTATTGCGAAATGTTTAGGGAGAGCCATGAATGGGAAAGACAACGTGAGAGAAGTTAAGAGGTTAACTTTCATATAATGGGTGAATTCGTAAACCGGTAAGGTTGATGTTGGCAATCAGTCTCTTGTTGTCCATTGGTAGAAATGAAATTTGACCCTATTGAAAGGGTTGGATAGGGGTAAGGTGTCTATGGCTGTGTTGTCCATATGCAGTCTTCTATGGCCTTTAGGACGTCTCTCTTAACTGATGGTGGACTTCTATATAAGGCGCCCCTTGTTGCTCTTTTAATGACTGAGGGTCTGTATGGTTTTCTTTCTTTAACCTTCTTGCTCTATTTGAAATTTTAACATTGGTTTTCGAAAAATGAAATTAACTTCATTATGCTACTTTTGACAAGACCTTTTATTTCAGGATAATCACGAGACTGATAAACAGATGACAAATGATGATCTATTGGGCGATGAAATACCAAGGGACCAGAGTGATGCATTTCGGCATTTCTGCTATCAGACTCTTAAGCTCAATGTGGGGGTAAGATCATTCTATGATTTATTATGATCTGTTCTTTTGCAAGCTCATTTTATGTGGATATGGTTGATCATGATCAACTCATTAAAAAAAGCTTAAGCTATTATCTGGACTTGATTGGATATGAAAATGGGCTTAACATTACCTTCACACATAGGTTGAGATTTAGCCTATGACAAGCATGGAATATAATATAATTAGTGATGATAATGAAGGTTTCAGGAGATTTAACCACATTATCTGCTGTGAAACCATGAAGACATTGTGTTACCATTGCTAACTTGTTCAAAAGCTTAAGCGGTAAGAGGAAGATTAGATATAATAATCAAAAGCTCCTAGAACCCCGTGGGATATGTTTTGGAGCGAATGATACATTATTTTGAGCCTTGAATAGACTGCATGAATGTTCAGATCAGTTTGTTCGAAAGATGTTAAGTAAATTTGGTGATGCTTCCTGTAATAACAAAACTAAACCTCATCCCATCTGTTGGAGTCAAACTCAATTGTCCCTCCTATGCGAATGTGCTGTGTAGATGATGTCATCTTAATTTGTTCTATTATTCTCCATAGACCCTTTTGTCTCAATTACATACAGATGTATGGGGTTTGTTTGGCTAGTAAGAAGCCCCTTGTACACCTCTTCATCAATTGCATGCTGGACTTTCTCACTCCAACATCCATCTATTGCATGATGTTCTATGTTAATAAATATGAGAAATGATGAGTTAAAAAAGGGAAAAAGAAAACAATGTGAGCGACGCAATTGCTAAAGTCTAAGCTCTATGCTACTCATTATTGATGCTTTTTCTAAATTTCAGGGAAGAGGAGGCACACAATTTCCTGGATCCCATCCTGTTTCCCTCAACAGGTTTGATTATGCTACGAGTGCATGAAATTTTGGAAAAATCAATTAGGCATGGGAAGGATTCACTATTTGCTTTATTCGTTCGTACATGTACTAATGTAATGTTTCTTTTGACCATTAGTCATCAGCAACTTGAATTCTCACACAAATCCTATCCCAGTTTCATTTGCTAAGTAGAGCTTGTGGGATGGGGGGCCTTCTCTATAGGGGGAAGTATGGTAGATCAATGTTTCTGAATTGCCGATTGTGTTGTAAGGGATATTTGCTTACAATGGGTTAATATATATCTGTTGGTTGCGCAGAGAGTGGAACTTCTGACTAGCTGATTGATCTATGTTTATCTTTGTTTTGCCTGCCCAACTGGGTATTTTGCTACGAGAAAATTTTTTTTTCTTTGTTTTGCCCGCCTAACTGGGTATCTTGAACTTCTGACTAGTTCAAATGATTGAACTGCTGGGTTGTTAGCAGCTGGGGTCAATAACGTGGAGACATAACATGAAATATGGTGGAGAGAGAATGAAAGTAGAGTGTAGATCCATTGGCCATAACTTGATGAGTATGGTTGGCACACATTTAAAAAGAATGAACGAGAGCGTGGCGTAATTGTTGGAGTTTCATTCTTTTGAAGAGAGGTTAGAGGTTTGACTCCTGATAATTTTTATGTAAATCCAAAACCAGCTGAACTTATCTGAACCGGTTGATCTGTTTGCTGGTTGAGCTGGGTCAAATCTGTTTCTCAACCGAAAGCGAACTGCAGAAAGATTCGCAGACCGGTTGAACTGGCTTCTCCTGGCTCATGAACAGTGTCTCACACACACACACACACACACACACACAAGCATTCACAATACATATGGCTGGGTTGTTATTAGACAATGTTCTATGTAAAGAATTTGTAGCTTTTCAATTTTTTTTTCAAACAGCATACCTGTCCTAGTCATTTAATCATGGCTTCTTGATCTGTACTTGTGACAGATACTGAACCCAAACTCAGTGTGTCTTATATAGGATTTTTTATAGTGTGCTGCGTGACCTTCATATGTTGCAGTATGAAAACTCATTGCTTGGGTGAGGGTGGAGGTGTAGAGAATAACTCCTTCTCATGCTTAAGTTGTAGGAGACTCTTAAGCGTAGGAGACTCAAGGTTACCAACTGAGGAAATTGTGGCCTTCGGCTAGAATTGCATTAAAAAGAGGATTTTTGATTCTTTAGGTCCGAAATAATCTGGTTTAGGAGACAGTCTGGATGGTGTTAGTCCATTCTCTTTGATCTGTTGCAGTCTGTTGGGCAGTTTTTGAACTTGATGTAGTCTAAAACATGAAAAATGATTTTGTGCGAAAATGTGGGTTTTGTATTTCAATTTGAGGTTCAGTATCTTTGTCGCCAGTTCGAGGCTCAATTGACTCAGGAATAGGCCATCTACTTCCCAGAACTTTGTCTAATTTGGTCTTGGGTGGAAGCTGGCTTTGCTTTTCTGAATTAGGGATGTGTACTTTTAAAGGCAGTCTTGCGTGCATAGTAACAAAAAATGTGCAGTGGCATTATTTCTGATGATCTTGAAATGTGACTCTTTTTTCTGGGTTAGTGCTTAAGTTAACTTATACTAATCAAAGAACCAGCATTTCTGTTAGACAGCTGCCTAAATATGAGTAGTTTAGTCAAGTAAAATAGATGTCTTGTTCTAAGATGCTTGATCCTTCAAGAATAGTTTTGTTTGGAAGTACAGATGCAAAAATACATTTAATGCTTTAGTTAAATATTTGATAATTTTTGCGTTCATATTAGGCATTCTGGCACTTTCTTTGGAAGAAAACAGGATGTACTGAAAATCTTTCGTCTAAAAGTGTTATTTCATCTCTCTCTCTCTCTCTCTCTCTCTCTCTCTCAAAAGAGGTAACCAGAGAAAAAATATTAGCCTGGAAACTTGGGCAAAGAGTTGGGCTCCATTTCTTTCACGGAAAATGTGATGTAATTGGAAAACATAATATTTTTTCAGGAAATGTTAATGTTTTCCTATGTTTTGGTGTAAATACAGAAATGAGTATTTCTGTCTTCAGGAATAAAAAACTGATTTGTGTTTTTCACGGAGAGAGAGAGAGAGAAAGCGCCAATTTGTTAAGCAGAGAGGTAGGCACAAATCAAGGAGACCCCTGAAGTAGCACACACACAGAGCCAGAGAGAGAGAATGGAAGAAGAAGACGCACTTCTCAAGCAACCTGGCTCTGTGTGTTTCGGGAAATGATTTCCAGTTTTAATCATGCTGTTTTGTATAGCTGTAGAGGCTTACTCAATTTTTGTTGAAGCATGTTTAAGCATTCTATTGACTAATAGTACTAACCTGGCAGATATTTAATGCTCTTTCATTACTAATGATTTTTAATCGGTCTGGCTTTGAGTGCCGATAAAAGGCATTAGGTTTAGCTATGGCATAGCTTTTGCTTTGCTAAAGTCGTTGGTGACCATGATAAGATTTATGTGCTTAATCACATGCAGGGAAAATTTGCAACTTCTAAGGCAGAGGTACTACTATGCAACATGGAAGGCTGATGGAACTCGTTATATGATGCTAATAACCGTTGATGGATGTTATCTGATCGATAGAAGCTTTAACATTAGAAGGGTTCAGATGAGATTTCCTTTCAGATCAAATGAGGTATGGAACTATCTCTGTGCCCTTTAATTTCTTTTTTCAATTTGGGGGGGGGGGGGCGGTTTAAGCTTATTATGCATCACGTTTGACATTACATTCTTCGGTTTTGAAGGCTTTAGGCGAGAAAACTCACCACTTTACGCTACTGGATGGTGAGATGATCATTGACACTATGCCAGACTCACAGAAGCAGGAGAGGAGATACCTAATTTATGATCTGATGGCAATTAATCATGTTTCCGTTGTAGAGGTAATTTGAATTTTACTTCATTCTTGGAAAAAAATCAACTGAGGTTCTTCCCCCTGATTAAAAGAAAATCGATTGTGCTGGGCCTATGTAACAATCATGTATAAATTCGATGTCAGGTGGCATGACACTGTTTTTTTTTACTTTGTTATGTGCTTAATCATTAGTGATTTGTCTGGCTTTATCCTTCCTGTTTGGCTCCCTTCGTGGTATAGTACTGACCAATAGGAAGCTAATGTTTAGTTTATCCTCTCAGAAGAGTTATCAAATTATCTGGGTGCATCCCACTGCTAATTTTAAAGCATGCATTTTCTTTTGTGGTATTTTATTTTGTGATAAATAAAAAATGTGATGTGGTTCCTGAACATGGTGCAGCGCCCTTTTCATGAGCGGTGGAAACTGATTGAGAAAGAAGTTATTGAACCTCGAAATTATGAGCGTCAGAACATATACCAAAGCAGGAATCCTCATTACAGATACGACTTGGAACCATTCAGGGTAAGGACGGTCTCTTGTTGATTTGTATGCTCCACTTTCTAAACTTTTGATGGTTGTGTTGGGGTTGGTGATTATTTGCTTAACATGTTGTCAGGTGAGGAGGAAGGATTTCTGGCTGCTTTCCACCGTGACGAAGCTTTTGAAGGAGTTTATTCCAAAGCTTTCACATGATGCAGATGGACTTATTTTTCAGGTAGTTGCTTATGACACTGATGAATCTTCTCCTGATCTGTATTCTGTTTTATACTGAACATTTTTCTTGCTTCTGACAAGATTATAGATGCTGTATCTGTTTTCTTGTGTATTGTATTATAATCACAGGAGTGGGATTCTGCTGTTATCTGTTATACTATCTTTGAATCAAGTTAACCCTATATATGATGACTCAAATTGGGATTATGTTTGTATAAGTTCCTCCTCCTTGCTCATGGAGAAATGCTACTCTATATCGATTGATTGTTTTCTACATTTTTAATTTAGAGTATTGTTTGTCACTGACGGTCCTCATCTGCTAGGGTTGGGATGATCCTTACGTTCCCCGCACCCATGAAGGTCTTTTGAAGTGGAAGTATCCTGAATTGAACTCTGTTGATTTTCAGTTTGAGGTGGTCACTTAAGCTTCAGTCATACTTGGAACACCTTTCTTCTTTCAACCTAGGGGATGTGATTAATCTAATGTGGTGTTTGTTACCAGGTTGATGACGACGGAAATGAGCTTTTGTCTCTGAATGAACGAGGCAAGAAGAAGCCGTTGGAAGGGAATCGAGTTGTATTCAGAGGTCAGAAGCGAACCATTGTATCTTGCGTTCAAAATTTTTCCAAGAAACTATGCTTTGGTCCTCATGCCTTGGACATCTCGTGCACTATAGCATTTTTGAAAGAGGTCAACCAAATAAAGCAGTTTCTTTTGGGTGTTCTGCTCGACATTGTATCTGGTGCAATCATTGTGGGTGTTTGTCTTTGGCCTTTGCCATTTTGCATGGTCTGAAGATCTCTGCTGTAAATGCGTTTTGTTGAAGTCTCTTATATATTATTGGCCAAAAGACAATTCGTAATGTCTTTGTTCTAAGACTCTAATTTAAACTTTTGTGCATTGATTGGTTTATCCACTCAACATTTTCACTTTCATCGATTGGGATTCTTGCTGTCATAAGTGGCTGCAGCCACCAGACTAACACTGCTAGCAGTTTGTTTAGGAAGAAATTCCCTATTCCCCTTCTCTCTCTCTCTCTCTCTCTCAGTCCATCTGGTGTTTCTATTTTTATCGTTTAACCATTTATTGAAGATACTGCTGGTGCTGATTACTTTTGGAGTCATCTTCCTTGCAGCTATTCTAGTCTAATACTCGTGTCCGAACTTGCAGATGGTCTTGATCCGTCTTCATACTCTGGCAAGATAATTGAGTGTTCTTGGGATGCCGATGAACAAGTGTGGGTCTGTATGCGGACTCGGGTAGACAAAAATACTCCCAATGAATTTAACACCTACAGAAAGGTCCTTTCCATGTTGACATTAACTACTTTTTTTAGCCGGTAGGTGAATTAGTTACTGAATTATGTGTCTGCCTATGTGACGGCAGGTGATGCGAAGCATAAAGGATAATATTACAGAAGAAGTCTTGCTGAGCGAGATCAACGAGATTATTCGCCTACCCATGTATGCAGATCGAATAAGGAATGAAAGCAAAGCTCATATGAATTCAGCACGAAGAAGGTGATGTGTATGGCTCTTACGGCTTCCACCGCATCTTCGGAACTTTTGAAGAACTGACGCAACTATGTCTTTGAAGGATGCTCAGTAATTGCGGTTCTCACCTGCTTGAAGTCCGGTTTACCAAACGTAGGCTCACTTGGATAGTGAATCGTTAGCTGCTCTGACAATGATCTTGTGGGCCATGCTGGTGATTAGTTCGATATGGTCGGGTGCGCATATAAGTTTTTACGGGTTAAAATTATTTGTCCCTCCTTCCCCCGCCACCAACTTTTACCTCATAGCAGTGCAGAAGAGATTTAGGGTTTAGAGCACCGTGTATATTTGTATTGTTCTCTTTCTAGCAATTGTTAGCTTTTTAAAAAGGTAGCCATTTGAATCGCATCGACAATGAGGTATGTTATTTTCGAGTTTTACATATTCTATGTGAATATAGGTTCTCTCCTGTCTCATCTCTTTTGTTCTTGTTCCAGCTGGGATGGAATCATTTTCGGACTGTCGTACTTTGTATCTCCTATGATTCAGCTCGATTTTGAGGTGTTGATGAGGTGAAGTGTGACAATGACTCGTATGTCGTATTACGTGGCTTCATGTTGGAAATTTACATATAAGAATTCGATGGCGAATTTCACAGTCCAACACAGGCATATATCTTATGAACTACGTGGACATTCTTTATCAGAATATGAAAAACTTTGCGCTAGCGCCGCTGACAGTAGCATCTGGACTGGGAAAGCCAAGGTCACTTGCGTTTTGCGATTATATTTCCTTCGTCTGCATGGACAAGCAAGACTGTCTCGAGCACGAAATTCATCTCACCCCAAAAGTCTCATGTCAAACCAACCTCTACGTTTATTAAGCATTCCAAACTCAAATCATCGTTGCACTTGTGGTATTGAAACCCAGGTCACGGTGGCAATTCGGGTTTCAAATGCTCGCAAGCCTTCGTCAATGGTTGGAGATGGTACTCTATAATCACCGACAAGAGAGAGGCGGTGGCACCGCGAAGTCCGGTATCTTTTTGAAAGAGTACTTGACCATTTCCTACTTATGAGCATCTACCTTAACAAATCCATTACCAGAACGGTGCAAAGATGAACAATGTATCTTCCTAAAAAGTTGGGAGACTAGCTCGAGAAAAAAAAAGAATTTCAAGTAAAATCATACAGACAAATTGTGGTATTATAGGAAAAATCAGTCGTAACAATATATGTTCATGCGACCGTTTCATTGAATAGGTTACGCATGCTTGCCTCACTTGTAACTAAAAGCAAAAGGAAAAAAGGGATAATTGTACTCTAAGTATCTGGACCTTGATCGCTTGGCTGTTTTTCGTTTATACTTGTCCTTCGCGTTCAAAATACAAGGAAATACCGGAGTGGACTCTCACGTCGGTGTTGATTAGATTTTGTGGACGTAAGAAAAACATATCCAGAGAAAGGAAAAGGGTGCCCGTGCTCCTTCTCGTTTCGTCCCTCTGGCAAGATCGATCGGGGTTTGGCTCTGGTTCGGATACGAAATGTGGTCAGTGGAACTACACGCGGAGTAGTAGCCATAAATGGACATCGAATCCTCAGAATTCTGCAACTTCCAACGCCACCAACATTTGTTATGAATCTTTTTTTCGTGTCCGACCCGATACCTTAAGTTTCGGTTCGAACGAATCCGTCGACACAAGTAATTCACGGGAGAAGATAGAGTTGATCAGATATTAACTCCAAATCCTTTTCCAATGGACTCACAAAAGTCTAATGCACTACATGACGATGATCAAGAGCAATTTCCAGGCATCAATCTTTTCATCGGGCCGGCCCAGATCGGCCCAGCCCGGCCCATAATAGCTTCGTAACGTCGATGGCAAATCCGAAATTATGAGCAGAAATGAGGTCAAACCTTCGCCCCCCAGCCTGCCCACAGCTTCGGGCTTCGCTTCGCCTTCTTGAGGGAGGCCATCGACCCGGCGGCGGCGGCCGCGTCTGTTGCAGTTCCTCTCCAGCTGCTTCTCCGCCGTCAGAAGGTAGGCCGCGGCCACCCTCTCTCCCTCTCCCTCTCATATGGGGGAACCTCTCTCGTTGCCGGCGACGACCCTCCCTGGAATGAAGTGAAGCATGGCGAGCGAGCTACTGCGGGAGCGCTCATGGCCCACCACCTCCCCAAGAACCAACTCCTCTCCCCGAAACGCTTCCTCCAGCGCCTCAAGGCTGAGAAGAACCCGCTTTCCGCCCTCGCCCTCCTCATTGACTCGCCCAGCCGCTCCCGCTCCCCGGACGTCTTCCACCACGTGCTCCGCCGCCTCGTCGACTCCAGGCTCGCCGCCCACGTCGACCGCGTCGTCCAGCTCATCAGGGCCCAGGACTGCAAATGCCCCGAGGACGTCGCCCTCACCGTCATCAAAGGGTATGCCAAGAACGCGATGCCGGAGGAGGCGCTGGACGTTTTCCGGAACATGGGAGAGATCTTCGGATGCGAGCCCGGGATAAGGTCGTACAATTCTTTGCTGAATGCGTTTATCGAGTCGAACCAGTGGGATCGAGCCGAGTCGTTCTTCGCCTATTTCAAGACGGCGGGGTTGGCGCCGAATTTGCAGACGTATAACGTTTTGATCAAGATATCGTGTAAGAAGAGGCATTTTGAGAAGGCCAAGGAGCTGTTGGAATGGATGTGGGACAATGATTTGAAGCCTAATTTGTATAGTTATGGGACCGTGCTCAATGGGCTTGCAAAGACTGGGGATTTGCTGGGTGCGTATGAACTGTTTGATGAAATGTCTGAGAGAGGAGTTATGCCTGATGTTACGTCTTATAATATTTTGATTGATGCGTTTTTTAGGAAGAGAGATTATGTGAAGGCTAGTGAAGTCTGGGAGAGGTTGGTGAAATCACCTTCTGTCTATCCAAATGTTGTGACTTACAATGTGATGATTAATGGTTTGTGTAAATGTGGCAAGTTTAGCGAGAGTTTGGAAGTATGGAAGAGGATGAAGGGAAATAAAAGAGAGATGGATCTGTTCACTTACAGTAATGTAATACACACGTTCTGTGAGTCGGGGAATGTGGATGCTGCTGAGAGAGTGTACAAGGAGATGGCTGCCAGTGGGCTGTCTCCTGATGTGGTTGTGTACAACACAATGCTCAATGGGTTTTGTCGGGCCGGGAAGGTTGTGGAGTCTTTTGAGTTGTGGAAGGTAATGGAGAAGGAAGGCTGTCATAATATCCGCAGTTATAACACATTTATCATGGGCTTGTTAGAGAATGGGAAGGTGGATGAAGCAATTTCGATGTGGGAACAATTGCATTCTAGCGGTTGTCATGCTGATTCAACAACCTTTGGAGTCATGGTGAAAGGGATGTGCAAGAATGGATATTTAAGTAAAGCTATCAGATTCTTGAAAGGGGCAGAAGATGAGAGGGCTGATTTAGATAACTCTGCCTACTCGTCGATGGTGAATGGATTGTGCAAGGAAGGAAGATTGGATGAAGCAGTCAGCTTCCTTGGTCGGATGGGTAAACGTGGCCATAAGCTGGATCCTTATGTTTGCAACCCATTGATTGACGGATTTGTTCACAATGGTAAATTTCAAGATGCAATCCACCTTCTAAAAGTGATGAACAGTACCAGTTGTCCTCAAACTCTTGTCACCTACAACATTCTAATAAAGGGTTTATGCAAGGCCGAACAGTTTGGTAAGGCATATGATGTAGTGAAGGAGATGCTAGAAAAAGGGTGGCAACCAGACATGATCACGTATAGCTTACTGATGGATGGCCTTTGCAAAGGCAAGAAGGTTGACATGTCCCTTGAATTGTGGCGACTGGTCCTAGCAAAGGGTTTGAAACCTGACATAACTATGCACAACATTATTATTCATGGCCTTTGCTCCGCAGGCAGAGTAGATGCTGCACTACAACTGTTTTCAAAGATGAGGGAGCAGAACTGCTCTCCAAATCTTGTCACCCTCAACACTTTGATGGAGGGCTTTTACAAGTTGAGAGATTGTGAAAAGGCCTCAGAAATTTGGCACTGCATCGTAAAGCATGGGCTACGGCCAGATATTATTTCCTACAATATTACTCTCAAAGGTCTTTGTAATTGTGGAAAAACATCAAATGCCATTAGTTTCCTAGATGACGCTTTGGCTCATGGGATTATACCTACCGCTATTACATGGAATATATTAGTCAGAGCTATAATAAAACAAGCAACTTGATCTACCATTGCATAATATCAAGGAAGTAAGTTGCTAACTTCTGTTCTTTTGCTTGTTGACTTTTTTGCTTGTCGACTTTTTTGCTTGTCATATGTTCTGTATGTAAATTTTGATTTTTTTGACCGCCAAATAAATTGCTCTTTCCTTACCAAAAAAAAATAAATTGCTCTTCACACCCTTTTTAGCTTGTGATGAGAGCTATACAGGGACTTTCATGCATGTCTCTGATTATGCTTGTTTGGAATATGCTCTTCACCCTTCTGCCAACTTTTCTTCACAACTATAATTTTTTAAAGAATCAAGATCATTTAAGCTTGTGCTGGGCCTGTTATTCCAGATGTTGGTGACCCTGTATTTTGGATTCTAGAACTTGTATACTCATTGCCATTTGGTGGATGAGAACATGCGAGGTTTTTCAGCTAACTGGATGCCTGATGGTACGGCAGACATTGAATAGTTTCATGATATGATGCCCAAGTTCCTCCCACATAACGTGGTATGATTTTTCTGCTGTTATCGTATAACATTTGAGTTACTACTCCGCTTTTATATCTATCCCATTTAGCAGTTATTTAATTTCATAGTCTTAACGTGTTTTGTTTTCTTCAGCTAGTTCTGCATGGTGGGTTAGAGACATTTGCCTTTCTGGAGAGTACCGTGAACCACCCATTCACTTATCCTTAAAATGGTGTCCCCCTACCCCAACTTGACTTCTTAGGGTATATAATTCTTTTTTGTGATTCGTTTGATTATATTTGTGATCATGAGAGTGCATTTTTGGAAACTGTCAGCATAAGTACTTACGTCAGCGGATATTTGCCAGTTTCATCTATAAAAAATTATGCTGTTATCGAACCGAGAATGGTTCTGATCCAAAGGTATGCCCTCTTCCCCAAGAAAAAAGATATATTGCTTTCTCTTTGTTTTTACTCATGAAGCCTTTGACATCTTAGATTTTTCCATGAGTTCTAAATTTAGGAGGCTTCACTTTAAGCCTGCCTATTTACTCATTAGTCGAGGTCAAATTATAGTTGCAATTCCATGAGGAAGTTGATACGAGTCAGTTAAGCATCAGAAATGGTAATTAACTTACCGGTGTCTTAGTGATTAGACATATACTAAGACCAAATTCAATGATGCTAAAGCAATGTAGCATGATGTATCAACCCAAGAAATAAGATCGTACTTGGGGTTATTTTGTCATGCAATAATTTTCGCCCCTACCCTTACACCCTAAAGAGCAGCATGAAAGTATCATATAACCATTTCTATCTTTATAAGATTCTTTGGAAAGGGAAAAAAATGTCCCTATTGTCCCTGTTTTCCCTGATATCGCTTGCTCCTAGGCAATATTGCAAAAGCTAAGATGTGTACTTCCGATCAATTCAGGATGAGAAGAAAGAATTAACACCATTGGCATCCCTTCAAGCTCTTGATCTTAAACGCAAGGTACAAATTCCTCCTGATTTATATGCTTAATGTGGGTCGGGTGCGTTGGGAATTATTGCTTCTGTTTTTTATTCAGTCTTTGTTCTCTGCGTCATTCTTATCTCCAGCTCTGAGGATCCTCTGTCGGATTACAATTAATTCTGCTATGTACGCATGATTTCGAGAAGTTGATTTGCTCCTGGCTCTACTTAATCTTTTTCAAAGGACATTAAGGTATTCTTCAAATTCTTCATGCCTGCGACAGTCCTCTAGCATGCCATCTCACCAAGTAGTAGAGCTTCGCAATTGGGACATAGACTTCAAAGTGGCGCATTTATTGGAGGTAGCACGATGGCGGGTAGCTGAGGAGTTTACTTGGTACTTAGCACGTCCATGTATTTTTCTTTATATCGCATGGACTGGTGTGCATAAGCAGGGTTCAGGGGATTGATGTCATCTATTTATGCAGCCATGAAGCATTCGAAGGAAGGCACGGCTGACATGCATAAGCGAAATTCCGACAAGGATTGTGCCTCATTTGTTCTCTTAAGCTGTGAAAAAATATACATCGTACGAGGACTTCAGGCTGTTAATTCGCAATACCTGTAGTAGAATAATTGAGCCAGTTGAGTAAAATATTACCTACCCCCTCCTCTCTCTCTCTCTCTCTTTGGGCGACAAAAAAAGTTATCACACGAATCAAATCGGGGGAATTGGAACTGCCTTGCAAGTTGATTCGCGTTAGTGGCAGCCTAGTTGGAGCCGAAACTCTCATCTGTCACTTCAGACGCGGGAGGCTACAATACCCGCATATCCGGCAATAGCCAGCTTTGTAGCTGACGTGGAGTCTACCTTCTCCACCCAGACGCCCCCATATTCCCTCCCTGTCTTTTTCTTTCCAGGAGAGAGAGTACAAGGGATGCTACAGGGACTCCCGCCCCAGGCAAGAGCTCCATGCATAGTGCCCCTTTAAGCCTTTTAAGGTCTTGCTCAGGACCTACCAAGTGTACATAGTTGATTAGGTGGGATGGTGAATATTAAATCGCGATGTGTCTTCTTGAAACTTCATATTGTTTGAGATGAGTAGTTGGTTCTGTAATGAGAGGTAATGCTTAGATTGTGGCCACCTCTGCAAAATCTCAATAGAAATACTGCCTGTCAGTAAACGTTATACAAAAGATATCTTAAATGTGTTTTGTTTTATGTTATATGCCATGCTCCTCCTAAATTAAGGTTTCCCGTATCTATCCTCTTCACTTATTTGTTGTCTTAGTGCCGCCTCTATCTTTTTGGGTAAGCAGAGGTTATCTTGAATTGGTGGAGGAGGGTGTAATCCTAGAGAGGTTGCTGCATTCCGACGACTGATCTGCATCTGTGAGGATGACACTGAGATCAGTCACTAGAGTGAATTTATTTCATATAAAAGGTAACAGTTAGTTTGGACCCAAAACGAGGGGCCAAAAAAACCAGAAAAAGCAAAAACGAGAGCAAGAAATGGATGGGCAATGCAGACAATTTTGAATTCGTGAGACAGCTACTTCTACTGGCTAGAGACTAAGACTCACCCACCGTTGGTTCAATCTTTGCTTTCAAACCAAACTTTGGTTACTTTGTCTGCTCTGCAACATTTGATGCATGACCTGAAAAGTATTTCCTACCATATTTATTAGTTGTGGTATCTATCCGACAAGGACTAGACTTCGCGTCTTCTGGAGTTCCCCATTTGAATAGGACCAAGTTCACTTATACCACGAAGAATGTGTAGTAAAAGGACTGGATCGCAATCGATTGGGATCGAAGCAACGTTGCTGTTTCGTAATATGCTGTCGAAAGCTCATACTGGTTCGAACATCTTTTTTTTTTATTATTTTTTGAGCATGCTTTTCAGTCGTTATATTGCGAATGGCAGGCCGAGAATTTTAGGGAGCGCAACATAAATCTTCTCGAAAACATTTTTGGCTTTGTGATTAAGAGAAGTTTGGTGTCTAGGGTGGGGGCCACCGCCAACTCCCTCCCTGAGGTCTGCCGGTGCTCCTGGTTTTAGAGGCCAGAATATAATGTAAATTTTGGCTTGTTGATAATGAATATGCTGGAATTAAAGGTTAAATTCTTGAGAGTGTTGTCTTTCGCTTATGAAGTGTAACACCGTGTGCTAGTTAAGTAGGTATAGTTAAGATACTCTCGTATAGGTTAGAAACAATTATGGTTTAGATTCAGTTTATTTAATTTGGTCAATTATCATCGATCGTCAAGAAATAAGGGATACACATTAGATTCGACAGACAACAAGGGCACGTTTTGACATATCTCTTGCATCGATTTATCCACTATAAATTGCAAATGTACTATAGAAAAACTGTATCTTTCTTTTTTTTGGTCGGAAGAAAAAAAAAAGTGTACCTTGACAAGCTTTGTGATGTAGCATCTTTCAAGCCACGTGTTCGTGGAAGCACATTGAGGCTCTTAAGTATACTCGCAGTTGTCATATGATGTGACCGTATTATGGTGCAGAATAATGTGTATGTTAGACAATCTTTAAATAATAAAAAAGTTTCCGACCAAAAAAAGAATAATAAAAAAATTGCATAGAATAAAACTCTGTGTTTGAGCCACGTTATCACAAAATTCCATTTTCTTATTCATTAATTAGAACCAACCTCTTCACCTTAAGTAGATAAAAAAAAGTTATTGTTAACATTCTTTTATTCTGTATATGTTTATATATATTATGATGGTTCTGCTAATTGTGGATAAGAGTCAGACAAATTGAGTGGGGTCATATCAATTTACCTATATATATATACACACACATGATTTTATAACAAAATAACTGTACGGTTTTAAGTTAGTGAAGAAATCTATAATCTATGAATGTAAGTCCATTCGGTTTAATGTGGTCACCATAATAGATGAAGGTACTTCATTGTTTGGTATTGAGAAAATTGTCCAAAAGTCTTAAATGTATTGTACGGAGGACTGTTGTACGGTGGACGATTCGGTCCGAAATTATTCAATGTTGCAAATTTAGTTTTAAATCTTTTGACAATTTCCTAATGTAGTCCTTTCGACTAATTTTGGCTAGAAATCGCTGACGTAGACGCTAACCGTTATACGCGCTGTTGGCTGGCGCTGATGTAGTCAATTTTTGTAATTTGTTGCAATTTTTTTTCAGTTTTTCTTTTTTTTTCCTTTTTTTTTTCTTATTTTCCTTTGTGGCCGAGGGGTCATCGGGGCCTCAATTAGGGGTGATTAGTTTCAGCATGGGGTCGTATACCCCCTGGAACTAAGAACTGGACCAATCAGTCTTGGTCTGCCTCCCGAGTTGGACCGGGGATCGGCCAAATTTTTTTTTTGTTATCCTTTATCATCTCGTGTTTTTGCAGTACTACAAGTTCGCATCATGTACTTTGCATCATGTACTTCTGAATATGCAACTTTGCATTTCTATGCGGAAATCCAAGAATGAAACCACATAGATGTCCTAAACCTGATCACCTCAATCTGTCTACCTCCCACCACCAGCTGCCCCTCCTGGTCGCCACCCAACTGCCTTTGACCACCGTCTTGGTGGAGCTGACGGTGCCTTCCATATCTCTCTCTCTCACAGAAGGGGAGTTGGTGGCGAGCGTGCA
Organism: Syzygium jambos; assembly: GCA_031216235.1. NCBI lineage: Eukaryota > Viridiplantae > Streptophyta > Magnoliopsida > Myrtales > Myrtaceae > Syzygium > Syzygium jambos. The sequence continues at coordinate 28,831,378 of CM062230.1, forward strand.
TGGTTCGGAAGATAAAGATGACCTTAGATCGATATTGTCCATGGCTTCCACGACCTCAAGGTAAGGGGGCCATGACGACCTTGGATTGAGGCTGCAAATGCTGCGGCAACCTTAGATCTAAGGTTGCCATGGTGCTCGTGCCTAGGGAAGGGAGGGGAGGGAGGGGAGGGAGGGAAGGGTGAGAGGGTGACGAGGGTGGTGGAAAGGAGGGCAATGACGAGCTGAACTAGGGTTGCTACATTGCGGTTCAGGGTCCTATGTAGTCGGGCACTAAGAAAAGTGGTGAGGATACTTTGGAAAGAAAGTGGAGAGTTAGTACTTAATTATTGTTTCTTATCAGTAGATAGAATCTAGTGTCTAGTTACACAGTGAGAATGCAAAACCGCTATTCAAAAGATAAGATACCATGCATGGTGATGAATACGTGAAACGTAAGGATGATTATTGAAACTTCTCCTAAAGGATTTAGAGAATTAAGTAGTGGTACCCATGTATTTGTAGTTTATTGGATTTATCGAAGCTGCACATTGTAATATGATTGAACAAAGAAAGGGTGAATGCATCAGCAATTCAAGCAAGAGATAGTCGCCAGAACCCTTTTCATGATAAGCCATTATCCAATTATAATATCAACTCGCATATATTTTAGAACCAAACACACCCAACGACAGTATCGTCCGAGGCAACAAGGGTTATAAAAGTGTCCTAGCTTCAACATAAACATTGCACGTGCTTAAACATTGGTAAGGTCCATGCCGCCATAGAAAGGCTCCTAAAAGTCCACGTCTTGCTTATTCACGAATAGGATGAGGTTGACTAGCTCAACCATATACAAAACCCGCTCGTTGTTGCCATCTATATACGCCAACCCATCCATAAGAGATTGTCGTGTAACTAAACTATATTTAAAGTGGTGACATATTGGTTTTCTTTTACTTTATTTTTTTTAAATTATTATTATTGTTAATAAATATCCTCGATACTTAGTGTTAAAAACTTGAGATGGACTTTGCCTCATTATATGCGTGCTAAGCAAGTAGAAGCAGAAGGTTGATGCTCCAGCCGAAATTTTTCATGCAAAGTTGAACAGTTACAACAAAACAAATTAATTCAAATAAAAAAAAGGCATGGCAACTGAAAATTAAACAGATATGATTATTAGAAAAACAAGAAATTCTAGAATGTATGATGCTTCAGCTTAGGAAAGAGGTCGATTTCATGGAACGCACACCAGAAGTTGAGTAGCAACTTCCAGGATCCACTCACTGAGCGAGCCTCTGAGAAAAAGAAGAACGGACAAACTGTACACGTTATGTAATCTGCAAGGAAATGAGAGGTTAAAACCTCCAGGTGTATATCACTTTATTAGCTGGGGAAAATGAAAATCTTTATTGCCCAGGATTCCCTTCGCTTCACCTACTCAAGCAAAAACGACGTTGCAGCAATTCTCTCTGTGCCCTATAAAAGCTTGCGTTGGCAAGTCATTGATTAGAGCAAGAAATCATATTTACACACACAAGTCCAAAGACAAACCTGATCGACCTCTGAGAGAGAGAGAGAGAGAGAGAGAGAGAGAGAGAGAGAGAGAGAGAGAGAGAGAGAGAGAGAGAGAGAGATGGGGTCATGCTGGGTTCGTCTCATTCTTCTTCTCTTGGGGGTGCTCGTTCTTCCTGCAATCGTGGAGTGCAGAGTTCGACACTACAAGTTCAATGTGAGTTCATGGTCTTTTGTTGTGTTTATGGTTTTCGTCGTTAAAAGGTAACATTGCTGTCGTTTTTCTTCCCATGCATGCGTATGTATTTGCTGTTTCATAAGCTGCTTCACGTTCTGCCTTACATGCATGATAAAGGAAGAGATTATACGTGCTACTATCATACGTGCCTTACATGCATATCTTATTCCATATTCAAGCGATGTACGTAGGAGAATTCCGGAGTCTTAAATTTGCTGTTTTTCGTACTAAAGTGGGGATGTGCAAAATGGTTTGCTGCATGCAAGTTGGCAACCAGTCTGCTTTAAATGAGTCGTTTAGTACATCGTGCTAATTAGATAGCCTTGGTAAAAGGAGGAAATAAGAACAAGAAAACACAAAAAAAATGCGATATAAATATATATATGGCTCTGCATTAATATAAAGAGCTAGCAAGAGGATATCAATCCTGCTGCTTTTGGTTCCTATAGATATAAGTTTGATGGACAATCAATAATGGCTTTAGCTAATATGGTTGGTCTCACTAACTACAAAAGAACTTCAATGCGTCCCCACCATATGCTGATATGATCACATCTACCTAATGAGCCAACAAAAAGAATCTCAGTTCTTCCACATTTTGGCTAACGCTATTTGAACTCTTCTCACTTGGATTTGGCACACGTATATATTAGATTTCGAGTTGATTTTCCCGGATATTCGACTTTAGCGTGAAAAGAGGAAAACATGTGATAGGCTGACAATTTGTGTCTTCATGTCACATCAACGATAACTATTCATGTCATTTTGCGTCGTTACAAAAATACCTCGACGTGATTACAACGTGTTTTCCACTGAAAATAGATAAATACATGTCAATCTGCACGGGTTTCAATTCGAGTTTCTCTCAATAAATACATATTGTATCGTGTCAAGAAACACCACCACACACATCAGCGTCGAAGTTCTCTAAGACTGTGCTAGGATTAGGGAATGTCTTAGCTAGAGATCTATCTGTTTTCATTTGGTATGCGAGGTAGGTGAGTAGTCTCATATCCCCACCAAACGAGTGTGCGCCAGTAAAACAGAAAAAGACCCTGCGGTCAATCTCACGAAGATGGTCTAGGATTTAACTGCAGATGAATAAACATTTGATTGGGTGTGGATAAAAATCTTGGGCAGGTGGTGACGAAGAACATGACAAGATTATGCTCCACCAAGCCCATCGTCACCGTCAATGGAAAGTTCCCAGGACCCACCCTCTACGCCAGGGAAGGCGACACAGTGCTTGTCAAGGTCGCCAACCACGTCAAGTACAACGTTACCATTCACTGGTGAGACACCCACCAAACTCTTCTACTTGGTTAGCAATAGTTTATCAGGTTAGACCTGAGACTACTATAACTGTCAATTTGTGTTAACCAAATCTGCACATGTTCTTGTCTGTCTGGCAAAATCAAAACACAAGTGCTGGAGCATTTTTCTTTAGAGATTGCCATTAGAAAAATTTTCTGTTTTGACAACCCTTTTCATCTTATGTGCGTTGAATTTCGAATTCGGACGTAATATATACACGGCATGGCAGGCACGGTGTCCGACAGCTCAGAACGGGCTGGGCCGATGGGCCGGCGTACATAACCCAATGCCCGATCCAGACGGGCCAATCCTTTGTCTACAACTTCACGATCACGGGGCAGAGAGGGACGCTTCTCTGGCACGCGCACATTCAGTGGCTGAGAGCAACCCTGCACGGCGCTATCGTCATCTTGCCGAAGCGCGGCGTCCCCTATCCCTTCCCCAAACCCAACAAGGAATTTGTTATCATCTTGGGTGGGTCCAATTTGATTACTTTGATCGTCTCTCACACACGTAGTTGTCACTAAGAAAGCACAGCTATTATTGGTTAAGCGCCATAATGAAGTTATAATTGAGATCAAAACAGTCACAAAATAAGAAAAGGGGATGCTAGCGTGTGGGAGAAAACAAGAAATTTACTGTATGCGCTCTAAAATGTAAGAGTTGAGTCATAAACATAACAACTACGGCCTAACATCTGAGGTTATATAATGTGGTTTTTTCGGAAGACTAATAACATACTTCATTTTTACCTTTACCAAAAAAAAAAAAATAACATACTTCATCTGTCTATAATATGGCAGCCGAATGGTGGAAATCGGACACCGAAGCCGTGATCAACGAAGCTATGAGTTCGGGATTGGCGCCGAATGTTTCGGATGCTCACACTATTAACGGACATCCTGGGTCCGTTTCGGCTTGCCCTTCGGAAGGTAGTCACTGGTTAATAAGATCATTAATGTACATCACTCAGTCGAAACTCTGGTCTGCATGCTATTGACCCTTCTGTTTTATGCTATTATTGATGCAAAATTTAGAGATGTTTGCATCATGAATATTTCTCTTTATCATGTGAAGGTAGCTATACGTTGCCGGTGGAAAGCGGCAAGACCTATCTGTTGCGGATAGTCAATGCTGCACTCAATGAAGAGCTCTTCTTCAAGATCGCGCAGCACAACCTAACCGTGGTGGAAGTCGATGCCACATATGTGAAGCCGTTCCAAACGGACACCATCCTGATTACTCCGGGTCAGACCACAAACGTCCTCGTCACCACAGACCGAAACTCCGGCAAGTACTTGATCACCGCCTCCACATTCATGGAAACGCCCATCGTGGCCATAGACAACGTGACCGCAACCGCGACCGTGCACTACTCGGGCACCCTCGCCAGCACCCCCACGATGCTCACCAAACCGCCTCCTCAAAATGCCTCCTCGGTGGCCAACAGATTCAACAACGCCCTTCGAAGCCTCAACTCAAAGAAGTATCCGGCAATGGTCCCGAAGACCGTCGACCACAACCTCTTCTTCACCGTCGGCTTAGGGGTCAACCCCTGCCCGACTTGCACGGCTGCGGCTGCGAACTTAAGCAGGGTCGTGGCGGCCGTAAACAACGTCACATTTGTGATGCCGAATATTGCCCTCCTACAAGCTCATTTCTTCAACATCAGCGGAGTTTTCACGACCGACTTTCCTGGTAACCCTCCAACGCCGTTCAACTACACTGGGACGTCACCGGCGAACATGCAAACCACGAACGGCACGAAGGTCTACCGGTTGCCATACAACGCCACGGTCCAGCTGGTTTTACAGGACACTGGGGTAATCGCGCCAGAGACCCACCCGATCCATTTGCACGGATTCAACTTCTTCATTGTGGGCAGAGGATTGGGGAATTATAACCCAAAGGAGGATCCCAAGAAGTTCAATCTGGTTGACCCTGTGGAGAGGAACACGCTTGGAGTCCCATCTGGTGGATGGACAGCTCTTAGATTCAGAGCAGACAATCCAGGTAACAAGAAACACTCAACTTAATTCCCTTCTTTTTTGTTGATCAACTCATTATTAATCTTGATAATTTTACTGATTCAAGTTCTTTTTTTTGGGTTCCAAACGAATAGGAGTTTGGTTCATGCACTGCCATTTGGAAGTACACACAAGTTGGGGACTGAAAATGGCATTCTTGGTGGACAATGGGAAGCGCCCTAGTCAGACTCTGCTTCCACCTCCAAGTGATCTTCCACAATGTTGATCATTTGATCATGAGGACGAAAAGCAATTGCAAATTATACCAAGTTAGAGGAATCTCCTCGTTGAAGAAGAAGAAGAAGATGGGGAGAGAAAAGGCAAAGTCATACAAGGTTTGACCAATAAGAGAGAGGACAATAAGCTAAAGTGAGCCTTGAGATCATACTATCCTAACAATTGTTTCTTGAGCAAATAGAAGAATTTGCTCGACCGTGTTGCAATAAGTTAAGGAAGAAAAGGAGTTTGCTTTTTTCCTTGGAAGATCGAGGAGTGTAATTTTTTTCTAAAGCTATACATACATGTAATAAAGAAAGAGAATTCTGAAATCCATGTGAAACGTGCACTTACAGTCATTAAAGAAAAATGATTGTTATTAGTGTATTGTTAGTGACATTGCTCTATGATGAAGGCGAAAAAAGTAGAGTAATTGCACCGAGAAGTTTTGGCTTCAAAAGATTGGAGAGTGTTCGAGATCGTTCCGTGATTCTTCACTCAGCTTTAGATAGAGTGGCGAGTCTATAAATCAAAGTGACGAGAAAAGGAAAAATGCTGGAATCGAAATTACAAAGAACCGAAGTACATAGGAATTTGAAATTGCATTGAAAGGAAAAAGTACATGGAATGGGAAGTAGGTAAAGATAGGTAAAACTGTCCGAGAGTGGGTCGGTCGAAGTGATTTTTGCTCGTGTGCTTTGACTTGAATTCCTCCGAGCTTTGACACGCACATCACCCAAAGCCATCTTCTCTATGGTCCAACATCCATGAGTGAGTTTCCTCTTTCATTTTGCCAAAATTCACCAGATTCGACCATGGTAGGCACAACACTTTGGCCGAGCTTCAAGTAAGTTCCATTCTTCAAGCCAAGAAATAAACTCACGACCATAGCGTGCTTCAATTTTTCATGAAACACCTCTTGAAACGACGTGTTGTAAAAGGTGGATATCAATAACTGTACAATTTGGAATCTCGGTTTACGAAACATATAAAAGCAGAGTTCATCAATCTCGAGTTTATTCATCTCGAATTGGTTAATGGGACAATGAAAAGAATTTAGTAGGTCAAACTTTGCACGTGGTCGAGTCATATGGGCCGCCCATAATGGGCTTGAGCCACGCCCAATCCAATTCTATTTGAGAGCTCCCTTGGGAGGGAACAAGCAAAGAGAAACTCTTCAGTTGGCTGGTATCCCTGAATCATTGTTGAATCTTATTATGCGATGTGTTACAACTAGCAATATGCAACTGCTTTGGAATGAGGAACTAACTGAAGTATTTAAGCCTACAAGAGGCCTAAGACAAGGGGACCCACTTTCGCCTTTCTTATTTGTCCTTTGTATGGAACGACTCTCTCATTTAATCATGGAGTTGGTTGAGAAGGGAGAATGGAAGCCGTTTCGTACCCGTCCAGGAAGCCTTGTAATCTCACACTTAATGTTTGCGGACGATCTCCTTCTTTTTGCGGAAGCCTCTCCTCAACAAATGCTGGTTATCAAACAATGCTTGGATTCTTTCTGCGATGCTTCAGGTCAAAAGGTTAGTAATACTAAGTCCAAGCTCTTTTGTTCGAAGAACGTCCCTTGACATGAAATGACACTTATCAGCACCATGGGAGGCTTTCCTCTTACTACCAATCTTGGCAAATATTTAGGGGTACCATTGCTTCATGAAAGAGTTACCCATAGAACTTACCAACCTGTTATTGACAAAGTGCATAGTAAGTTAAGCGGGTGGAAAGGTGCAAATTTATCTCTCGCTGGTAGAATCACCCTGGTTCAGTCTGTTGCTATGACTATGCCATCTTATGCGATGCAAGCAGCGAAGCTACCTGTAATTACATGTGAAGCAATAGAGAGAGAGTGTCGAAACTTTGTTTGGGGAGATGTTGAAGGTAAAAAGAAGATGCACTTGCTTAGTTGGGAGAAGCTTTGCCATCCAAAAAACTGTGGGGGGCTAGGATTTCGTAATCTGAGAGACAGTAACAAAGCTTACCTTATGAAATTGGCTTGGTTCTTAGTTTCGAAACCAACATCACTATGGGTTTCATATATTCGAGATAAATACAATTGTATTGAATTGGTACCGTCTGCTATACCCTCCCGTACTACACATTCTTTATTTTGGAAGACTCTTAGCAGTGTCTGGAGTGATGTCCTAGAGGGTATGAGATGGGTAGTTGTTAATGGGCGATCGGTTAAATTCTGGAAGGATAATTGGGTTGATGAGGTTGGCCCACTAACCCACTGGATTCTTCCGTCTGCTGTAGTACAGAACCTAGACTGCACTGTTCGTGATTTCTTTTGCAACAATCAATGGCACCTTGCACTTCTAAAAGACATTCTACCACAATCAATCTTGATGCGTATACATTCAATGCTTCCACCTTCTGATAATGGTGGTGAGGATTTGCTTATATGGGGCAGTGATAGCAATGGTTCCTTCACGGTTAAAGAAGCTTATGAATTAGTTGCACCAATACATCAAATGCCGACTAATCGACTCTGGAGTTTAGTATGGAAATGGGATGGGCCACAAAGAATCAAAAGCTTCTTGTGGTTGGTTTCTCATCAGTGCCTACTCACTAACGATGAAAGATTTCGACGTAAACTCACAGCGGACTCTTGTTGCGTGATGTGCCCGCACTCTCCGGAGACAATTATACATGTTCTTAGAGATTGCAAGTATGCAAAGGCAATTTGGCAGAAGATTCTACCTGCTAGTTTACAAGGTGAGTTCTTCAACCAAGATCTTCTCCCATGGTTGATGTTAAACTTATTTGGTTCATCAACTAGCGTTCGTGATAATTGGTCACTTATTTTTGCCGTTGCTTGTTGGTATTTCTGGAATTGGAGGAATAGAAGAATATTTGAGAAGAATTTTTGTCTTACCAGCGAACCCTTGTGCGTGATTCTAGGCCATGTTAAAGATATTGCTTTGGCTCGACTAGCAGAACATAGATTATCTCCTCATAGGGAGAAAAGAGATAAGCTTGTGGGTTGGACTGCCCCTCCGACTGGTTGGGTCAAGCTCAATACTGACGAGGCCTCTAAAGGCAACCTGGGACCCGCCTCAGCAGGTGGGCTTCTACGCAATGAATTAGGCAATTGGCTTGCTGGATTTGCTCAAACTGTTGGAGTGTGCTCTTCGCTCAAAGCAGAACTATGGGGTATCCTTTTGGGTCTTAAAATGGCAATTTCTTTGGGCATACCTAAACTTATTGTGGAAGTAGACTCGCAAGTTGCCATTTCACTACTTCACAGATCATCTCCCGCTCTCCACTTTGGTGACACACTCATCCCTCAGATTCAGAAACTTTTAAGGTGTTTCCAGAATGTCAAAATGCTTCATAATTTTAGGGAAGGTAACTCATGTGCTGATTGGTTAGCAAATTGGGTATTTCATTCTAGTGATGCAAATAGTACCTTAGTGCTAGATAGGCCACTGAGAGGGTTGATTCCTCTATTGTTAGGAGATCGGGTTGGTTCAAGTTTCGTTAGATGAGTTATGTTGTAATTTCTGGGCTTTGCCCCTTTCAATACCAAAAAAAAAAAAAAAAACTTCTCCCTACTCTCACGTTAACAGGTGAAACCGAGATAAGAGAGAGAGATAAAATCTCCAAACAAATTGCAAGCAAAGTATGAGTTCACCGGGTATATTTGTTTGTGGGCATACGAGCGTTAGTTCCAGTCCATGATTACACTTTTGACTAGCGCAGATACATAAGTAATATATGGAGCAATCTCAATTTATTGGAACTTGGGGTACGAGTACCCAAAACCTGTCACTGGTATCAGAGCATGCTCATAGTTTGTGTTGCTTCATTTATATCCATTAAATGCTATCTTAAAACGTTTGGAATATGCATTCCGTGTTTAATACCTCTAGGTTACGTTTGGTAGTTGGGATAAAAATCAAGATTGATAAATTTTATCTTATTCAGTATTTGGTTCCTGCCTAAGATAGGATAATGTCAAATATCTTATCTATTGTTTAGTAAATCGCAGTAATAAAGCCAGATACTTTCACATCTTACCATGTTCATCATTTGCTATGAACGTCATATCAATGTAAATGAACTTAAAAATTGCACAAACGGAGATAATAAAAATCTCTCTCGACAATCTTACCAACTTCATTTTTATTAGCTTATTTTTTTCCCTCTCTTTTCTAATTCTTTTCTTTTTTTATTCTTTTTTCCCCTTCCATCGTTCTCTTATAAAATTTTATTAAATAGTAAACTACACTAATATATCTAAAATATGTAATAAATATAATTACTAAATTTATTTATTTATATATCATAAGATAGAAAAAATTTGAATATATAAATAAAAATAAGAATAAATAAAGACGAAATTATTGTTTTTTTTGTAATAATGCATACAACTGTCACTTTATGTATTTTTTTGAAGATCCATAGGATATTTTATGAATTTTTGTAATTTCATAAGCCAGTCAAGAGTAAGAAGATGCTAATGTGGCAGACACATCAGTGCCACGTCAAATTTGGCATGTGTTGCTACATGGGTGGCACATGGTAGTCCAACCCAGTGTGCCACGTCAGATGATGGAGTGGCAGTTGACGGACAACCATGTAAGCATTATGCAGGCTAGTGCAAAATTTGACACGTGTAGTAGAAAATGTACAGTTGCATTCCAAGTGCTTCTGATTATTATCATCAACTTAGTATGATCTCATTTACTGCGGTTATGAATGGTAAGATAAAGTGAGTATATTTGATTAGTGCACGCTCTCAATTTGCTCGTGACCTGTATTCGAGAAATTACTCTACTGAAATAGTTTGCCAAATATTCTACGCGCGTTGTAATATTGTGATTCTTGTTTCGGGATTTCTCTAATTTTATATCCTCTCTTATTGTATGGATAGATTACGTAGATACGATGATACCGAGATATCGTACAAAGTGCGTTTATTTAGAATCAAAGGCTAGATCTTTGATATCGCTTTTCCCTTTTCTATGTATCGGATGCTAACTATCTTAGATATCTCTTGATAAATATGAGAAAAATGGAGGCAATGATTACTTTAACAAAGAAGTAGCCTTGTTGGATGCATTGTCTGATGCCTCAAGAAACTGGTTGAGGAAGTTGGCCTTTTTGGTGGTACGGTGGATGTAATTAGGGCTTATGCATGTAGTTCTCAAATTTGAAACATAGGTGTCATGCTGCTCTTCGATGTCAATTCGATCGGGCCTCCATGAGAGTCGAGGAATGTTGAAAGATGAGAAGAATGCTGGTTTTGAAATTTAGGTACCCTTTTTCTTTTGGGAAAAAGCCACAAAAAACCCCAAACTTTACCCTCTGTGACACATTTGCCCCGAACTTTTTTTTGTGACACCAAAAACCCCAAATTTTGCTATTTGTGACACATTTACCCCAATATACTGTAGCTTAGGGTATTTTAGTCTTTTTCTATCTTTTTTCTGTTTTTTTTTTTCTTTTTTCCGGCGGGGCTGCCCTCGCCGGCGTCGGGCGAGGCTCGCCGGCGTCGGGCGAGGCTCGCCGGCGTCGGGCGAGGCTCGCCGGCGTCGGGCGAGGCTCGCCGGCGTCGGGCGAGGCTCGCCCAGGCGAGGGCGAGCCTCGCCCGACGCCGGCGAGCCTTGCCCTCGCCAAATCCAGGTGAGGGCGAGGCTCGCTGGCGTTGGGCGAGGCTCGCTGGCGTTGGGCGAGCCTCGCGGGCGTCGGGCGAGGCTCGCCCTCGCTCGCCCAGGCGAGGGCAAGGCTCGCCGGCGTCGGGCGAGGCTCGCCCTCGCTCGCCCAGGAGAGGGCGAGCCTCGCTGGCGTTGGGCGGCCCTCGCCCTCGCCGGCGAGGTCGCCGAAGACCTCTCCGGCGAGAGCAGCCCCGCCGGAAAAAAGAAAAAAGAAACATAAAAAAAATAAAAAAAGGGAAAAAGACTAAAATACCCTAGGCTACAGTATATTGGGGTAAATGTGTCACAAATAGTAAAGTTTGGGGTTTTTGGTGTCACAAAAAAATGTTCGGGGTAAATGTGTTATAGGAGGTAAAGTTTGGGGTTTTTGGTGGCTTTTTTCCTTTTCTTTTCTCATGGACAGATTGTATCGATCAGGTCTAAATTCGGACAAAAATGAAAACATCCTGTCTTATTAGAATCTCAAATTTATACGGATTGGTACTACCAAAAGCGAGCTTCGGCCTCGCCGGCTTCGTGAGACTGCTGCTCATCCTATCAAAAACATTTCTTCCAACACTGTTTTCAAGTCTGACAAAAACCTAGCAGTAAAAAAACTAAGCAAAAAAGAGTCGCTGTTTCCCTAATATTCACGCCACTTCTCTCTGTCTCTCTGTCTCTCCACGAAACACATCAAAGCACGGAAAGAGACACAACCCAGATTGGGTCGTCCTGGTTAAGACAGATTCCTGCAACAGAATCAAGACGGCCAACTAAAAGCAGAAAAAGAGTCCGGTCCACACTTACTACACATCACCTCAAAAGCAGCACTAGCAACTTCTTGTCTTTCTCTCTCCCTCCCTCCCTCCCTCCCTCCCTCCTCATTTTACTCAACCTTCTTCCTCTTCCTTTTGACCTAACCCCCCCTAAACTTCTTTATTCGGATATGGGTTTTCTCTCTGCTATACTTAACCGTCCTTGTTCATACCTACTCCACGATTTGTCTAACCCACATAGTGACAAACCAATTACAGATGAGTGGCACGGTGCATGCTTAGCTTAATTGTATTTAGATCATTCAAGTCCCTTTCGTTTCACCACTCATTGACCTTCCTTTTAAGCATGGAGTTTGGGGCATCATTCGCATACCGACAAATGTCTAACTGTCAGAGAGGGAATCCTTGAGGGTTTTGTGCTGAAAGTTTTCCAAGAACCGATGAACTATCTAATACTATGAGATAAAATTTGTAACGGTTGTCTTGCTAATTTCTTATTATTATCATTGAAAATGACTCAAGTGGTTTTGAAATTTGACTTAATATAATTTGTGATCCTTGGACTTTTAATTTGTTTATTGTGGTCCATGAATTATTGGTAAATGTTCAATATAGTTCTTTTGTTGGTTCAAGTGACAAATTAGATTTCATTTGATGACGTGAATTATTATATACTGAGTTAGATTTTTCAAATCGGTGAATCATCATGTTCATCTTGTTATCGATCTACTTTAGAAAAGAAAAATAAAATTAGGGCGTTAGTATTTCTATCATTATTTGCGAAAGCGAATTACAATATCATGATTTTAGATTAATATCTTATGTGAATAATCCATATGTAACTTTTTTTTTTTGGGTCCACTGCTTAAACTTAACATATTGAAAGCCGTATCAGTAGATATCATTAACTTAAATTAACGGAAATACGATATTAAACATTTTCATATAGTTTATGAATTAAATTGAACATTTGAACAAATTAAAAGTTCAGAGACGACATTGCACATTGTACCAAAATTTTAAAGACCGTATGTGTCATTTACCGTCACTATTATTTTGTAATTATTGGTTGTCCTTGGATTGGTTCGGCTGGGTTTATCATTCAATGGAACCTTCTCCCAAGAACCTTAAAAAAGAAGAAGAATAAGAAGGAAAGCAAACATCTGTGCCTAACAATAATATTCTCATGACTAAAACATGCAATTCCCAACAATATTTTCTTCTAAGTTAAGCTTTAAATACTTCCATGAATGTGAATGTGAAGTTTCTTGGTCAAATATGCGATGTGCTGTCTCTCACATAGAATGAGAATACTATACTATCGTTTAGTCTTTATTATACCTACCTAACAAATAATGTATAACAATGACAGAGACCACAGGAGGTAGAGTAATTGCCCGGTCAAGTCAAAACTCTTTGTGCATGCATAGGCTTTTCAGAAACATCAACGGATTTCAATCATTTCAAGAAGAAGTTTCATTAATTTTTGCTTTTCGCTAGCTTGTCCCCTTTATCTTTTTCCTTCTTTCTTGCCCAAATGCGATTTCATATCAGCAATATAAATTCAACACAAGCTTGCCACTGTCATAGTTACTCCCTCGTATCTCTACTTCATTTGAGCTCCTGTCTCACACGTCTCTCTCTGGCATACACAAAACAAGTCAGGGAATTACTTTATATCGAGCGCATTCTCTCCTTAGAACTCCTAAATGTCTAGAAAAGCAAGCAAGAGGGTGAGTTTCAGTCCAGACACCGACGACAAGCCCGCAATCCTTCTTGAATATGGTGGGAGCGCCAATGGTGGAAGAAGCAGAAAGAGGATCGCCCCTACATGGTCATTCAGGCTAGCCAAGGAGTCGCAATTCTCGCCGTCAGAGTTTTTCCGGCGCCTCGGAGATAAGGCAACGAAAGTTCTGAGATGTGTGTCGAGCAGTAGGTCTTCACGTAAGGTGTCGTCATCGGCGCCTCAGTTCATGAGGTCGCGGTCCTTGGCAGACCAGTCGGAATCCCACAGAGCTGAAGCTATCGAGGATTGCATCAAGTTCTTGAATTCCTCGTGCTCGCTGCAGAGATCGAATTCAGTTTCAAGTGCTTGTTGACGCCCCCCTTTATTTCCGCGGCTATCTGCTTTTTTAAGGCTTTATGATCATGCAAACCATGTAAAGGAAGTGCGAGAATTGTTTTGGGCGATCATCGAGAATCGTTGTTCAGATTAGAAAGATACAGGTATATGCTGTAGGTGCAATCCGATTGCCGTCGAACCGTGTAAATCATGAGTTTGTTCAGCACGTAGACACTTAGTTAACGAAATCAAGTGGAAGCTATGCAGCGCGTACGATACGAGTGCTCTTTTTCCAAGTGAATTTGATTGTCCTATGGCAGCCACTATCTCTCCTGTATAACCATTTCTTGGACAAAAGTTCCTCTGGATTCCGACTGGCCGATCCCAAAAATACTTTCTGGGTTCAAACCGTGGCATATCGTCATTCATCTTCGATGTTCGGTGGATGCAGCCTATGTAAAGTGTCTAATCTCTTCAATGTAAATGATGCAAGTGCACGAGAAATTTCAATCTAAGTACGTCAAATTCATGTAATAAACCGCCTCCGGGTCATGAGCTGGCCGAGGTGAACTCGATATATCAGATCTCTGTTCCAAAATATGTCGAAAATTCATGCATATGAATCTCGCAGCGTAGTGGTAAGCCATCTCCAATAGAAGTCAAAACAAAGAGCGAGAAATCCTTGTTCTTTCTCGATTGGCCCATTTAGCCATTGGGTTCGTTCTTTTTCCGGACATATATTCAAAGAAAAGTAATGTCAGGACCACTTGCAATTCTAAAGCGTGACCCAAGTGTCCCTCTTGGCAACAGCTTTCTCTCAATCTTTTTGACTGCGCTTAAATGCTTACCCGCACAAGTTCTTGGCCACTCTCCTAACACGTCTCGCACGGAGAAGAAAAAAAGAGGGGCACGGTCTTCGCGTGTTCTACACAGGAAACGTTGGAGAGATTGCTAGTGTTCCTCGTGACAAAAGGGGCTTAAATGTACACGGCACTTATGTCTCCCATTCAATAACTTGTTGACAGACGTACACATGAACTCCTTGGTCTGTGTGAAATTAAAGTAACATTCAATGGCAAGAATCAGGAATCCAAGGATAGCTTTTCGAGCTCTTGAACTCCATGACAAGAGGCTTTCTTCGACTCCAGAGCTCTCTTGTAAGGAGGGGCGATCGGGGGTTGCACAGGATCGAGGCTCTTGTAAGTCCCGTCGGGCGCTTTAGGGAGCGGGTACGACCGGTCGGAGTCATAGCCACTGAGGTCACCGCAGGCTAGAAATGGAATGTACACCTTGTTCGGTCCCTCCAACCATCCACTACTGCAATCTGTCACGCACCACACAATGAAATATTTACCACATTGCCACAAATGACTAAACATCATTTAATAAAACCAAGCACTTGACGGAAAGCCCCCAATATAGGAAACTTCAACTTTAATTAAACATTATAACCACAAATGACTAAACATCATTCGAGAAAATCAGGCACATGACAAAAAGCCCCTAATATTGGTAACTTCAACTTTGATAAAACTGATAAAAATAGATACTACACTTGATCTTAGCCAAAAGGCCGATAAAGGTATAACCTCACTTTCTTTTTATATTCCAGAGAAAATTGCATTGATAATGATCTATGAAGAAGTAGAGGGAACAGCTGAGCAGAATATTCTCTTTTCAGCAGATTTTACTTTATAATGCGCCGATTATGATGCGGAGTTTGCAGCTTAAAGGACTTAATCACATATTCAAGCTGCATCTAAAGATGCCATTAAAATTACAAAATGATATATTTTTTGAAAAAGTCATTAAACATCAGTTGGCAATCAATTGAAGAAGAAGAAAAAAAAGCACAGGAACGTCATAGTTACCAAGGTCATCAACTCCAGATGGACTCCCAATCTTTTCTAATAGGTGATGCAAGTCCTTAGGATTAAATCCTTCAGGGGGAGAATAGTTCTCACAAACAGCAAATGCCTCTGTAGAATTAAAAAGATTGGCACAAGTTTTTTATCATCGTATAGTAACTAATGAAAAGAAAAATCAGTAATTTATGTCAAGCAAGATCAAAGTAATGCTTACATCAAAGTCCAGCTATATACCATTTCTACCCTTGATAGATTTTCTTACGTGAGGCTGCGTGAAATCATACAGATCCCTCCCTCCCCCCCCTCGCTCTCTATCTCTCTCGTACAATCTTCCCCACAAGTAGAGACTATTTATCAGTAAGAAAATCTAAATCTGGTAAACCCCATGCAGCCTCGAGACCTTTAGATACGGACCCATCAACATGAGAACTTAAAACATCCAAGAATTAACCTGCTTGGTGGATGCTACCAGGATTAGTAATAGGATGCTCCAGAGAAAATGAACCGGACCCACTCAGGAAAGCTAAGATTGGACAAGCTCTTTTTTTCACTTCCTTAAGACTAGGGTCTACTCTAACAAGAACTCAAAGATGCTTGTCCAGAGCATTCAGACCCAATCAAGAAAACTAGGATTGGACAAGCTTTTTTCTTCACTTCCTTAGACAAGGCTCCCCTCTAACAAGAACTTGAAGATGCCTGTCCAGAGCAATAGATGAGGTTCACTGGATGTTTTAAACAATCCATTTCCACACATATTACCTAGATTCTAGAACAACTAACATGGTCATGTACAGCAAGGTCTGCTTTACCATCTACAGAAGTAAATTCTTCAAACAGTTATTGATGATGATGTCATCAAGTGTTCTTATATGGAATGGCAAAAAGTGCATAGAAAATAAGAAGCAAATAGAAAGAGAAGATAAAAAAATCGTGTATGAGCTTCTAGAGAGTGGAATTAAAATGGTATGGTTCTCAAGTGTTAGAGTAATTAAATATTAAACCACGCCTTCATCTAATAGTTTAAGCTTTTAGAATAATTGGCAATAGCCCCACCAAAATCTCATATGGTATCAAAGCTGGAAGTCCTGAGTTCAAATTTTTCCGGGCCCCATTTGCCTCCTCAATTAAATATGTTAACGCTTAATACTAGGCAAAAAGACCAGACTAAGCGTGAGGGGGAGTATTAGAATAATTAAATATTAAACCACACATTCATCTAACAGCTTAAACTTTTAGAATAGTTGGCAATGGTCTCACAAAATCTCGCACTAAGCATAAAAATATTTGAGATAGTTACCATAATATGAAGTTTGTTTAACAATGAGAAAGATTTTCAAACCAGGGTTGAAAATAATAGGTCTAGTTATTAGGTAAATGACCTTGCAATTACACACGTAATTAACTCACCAACCAGATGTATAGTCACATCCCATCATTTGCACGTAACAAAAATATACAGAATAAAATAACTGCTAAACAAAATGAATTAGTGACTGGCCAGCATTTAAAATTTAGAGAAGACACAGAACTCATACCTATGCTGGAATTGCGACTGCTTTTTGGCTTTGCAAACGTCACAATAGGGAAGAATAACTTCAGCTGCAACAAGCAAACGAACAAGAAGGTATGGAATGACAGTGTCATAGTTCAAAAGCCACACATCAACAATGGTAAATGATCTCAACACGAGATAATTTTAATGACACGCTTGTAAACAATGAATAATACATTGCACATTGGCACATCACAATTGGAAAAGAAGAAAATAAAAAATTGGCCGACTCCCCATGACAATTCTTGAAGTGAAAACTAAAAACTTTCTAAAGTTATTACCCACCAGTATTTACTTTATACGATATAGAACATACTGGACACTTAATACAAAGCACAACAATTCCAATGTCACGTAAATTCTATGTGACTACCAGCTACTGTAAGTGCAACCCTCACAAGAGCAAATAGATAACTTACCTGGCAATAAAGAAGACTCGTGTCTTTCCCACGAAATATTTTTGCAATAAACTTTCCACCATCTTTTAGTACATGAGTAACGATAGTTAGTCCCTGCAGGATGCAACAGTTGAGTAGAGAGGACGAGAGGTCTTCCTACCAGTGTCATTCATGGCTAATAAACAAAGTTATACTTGCAACAGTTAAACATGTCAGAATCTTAAACTGGATTGCTTTTATTGACATAGCAAATCAACTATTCTTGGTTTCAAAGGCTACTGGAACTATAATGTACTATAAAGCAGGACTATCTCATTTTTCTAGGTTAGCTTTCTCTATAACTTCATTTTAGTACTCTATTTTCCCTGGTTCTCACTTTCTATTTACAGGTAATATGGAAACAACAAAGAAAACAGCTAAGTGGACAGGCAGAACCCGACAGTTGAGTTACCTAATTACTTATGTAAAGTTTAAACCAAGGGACAAGTTAGCCCAATTAAATAATGTGATAATACTGGGACAATAACTCGAAGACAAGCCTATACAACCGAGTGAAATCAGTCACAGTAGATAAAAAGAGCTAGTATAGGAGGATTTCTACTGCTCACTTCTGTTTGTAACTTTTCTCTATGGATAGAACTTGCTATTTGGCATCAAAAGCTTGTCAAAAACCCTTAAGTCCAAAAGTAGAAGCCAGAAACCTTGTCTTTACTTATACTAACTTCTTTAAGTTAAAGACATAGAGATTATAGTTTCAAAAGTTACAACGTCCAAACACAGTATTTCACTAAAAAGTAAAAGTAAACTGAAAGTGTAAAAACTGCAGATGAAGTTAAAAAGCTACAGTTAAAAGTCTAAAGCACCCTAATCGGGCTTTTAGTATTCCTGCTGAATGAAGTGACCCTAAAATATGAAAGATTGCAAGTCATAGATTATAGTTTATCCTTAGGAGTAACTACAAAACTTACTGCTAAAATCAGTTGAGACTGAACAAACTCATCCATGTCATGAAGACCAGTGACTGCAAGTTCCAGAAGTTAAAATAACCTCAGTGATCATTTTTCCAAAAAGATCAGACACAAGGGCATGAACGAGCAGGTGGCACACACTAATTCACTCACCATCAGGAGCGCCGTCGCAGACCACCAAGTCAGCTTTGCAACCATCAAAATGTCTGATTACCTAACCCGAGAGAGAGAGAGAGAGAGAGAGAGAGAGAGAGAGAGAGAGAGAGAGAGAGGAAAACTCAGTATTCTTGCGAAATTAAATATTTATGAAGCCTTAGACTGCAAGGCCACATAGATCTTACATAACATCCTGAAAAGTAAATAATAAAATAGCTCTGCATTATGTTACAGTATAGTGCCATTGAAAGTTTTTTGAATCATGAAGCTACATCCATAGAGCCTTGCGTAATTCATGGTAGGATTTTATCGAATAGATTATTTACATACACACCCTCCATAAATACAAAGAAGAACATCACATGAAAATCCAGAATACTATACTAAAACCAAGTCTACTCCACCTGTAACAATGTACGTCAGGCCAAAACATTTATTCATCCAAAAGACATTTAGGAAATTGTAAGTATTTTGTAATCTTTCTCACATCGACGTGTCTGGATACACATGATATCTACATTGATATAATGCACACAGAAAATCTGAAATGGCGTCAGTTCATATTTCACACCCTCTCAAATAAAGTTACTTCACATATTCAAACATAATCTTCTTCTATTTAAATAAGCAATTTATTACAGTAAGCATTTACCACATAAGCTATCCTTTCTACCTCGCATTACTTCTACATAAAATCTCCAAAAAACAATGCAAAGGCAAAAAGTAAAATGATTACTTGGAATATATCTCAGTAAATTAAAAAAATTATTCTAGTGACACAGCTTGTTGAAATAATGCAATAGTTGATGAACGTAAAAGACACTTTTTAAAGTTTGGGAGGCTTTTCTTTCATTCTTTCTTTCCTTCTCTACTTCTGCTTCTTCATTTTATTTATTTCTTTTTTCGGTTTTGGGGCGTCAGCAGGAAAGGGGGGGTGGGGTTTTGTCTAGGACCAATATGTTCGAGTGTGAATATTTTGAGCATGGTAATGAAAACAAAACCCAAGATCTGTTATGGTCCATCTGACATTTACACCAAATTCATGCTCTTAAAACTTTGAAAAGAAAACAGAAAGTCAATCTTGTTCCTACCAAGCATGAATAAGGCTTTATTCTCCTTTACCAAAAAAAAATAAGGCTTTATTCTCTCTTTTTTCTTTTCAAGATTGGTCACCTTGTACCATCTCATTTCCCATTACCAGTTATATGTCATTGTCCACCTTTAAGTGCCACATATCGCAAGCCAAAGAAACTTTTCTTACCACTTCAGCTGTTCGAGCATTTGTTATATCACCCTGCACTTGGATCACTCCTTCAATTGGAGCCATAGGCTGTAGATCAATTGCGACTATAAGAGGAAGATCACCTTCCCTGCAAATTAGGACAAAGAAGAATGGTCTAAACAGAAGTCTGAGCAAGAACACAAACATCAAGATGGAATACCAATATTTCTAAGAAGCAATAACATCAAAATCCAAATTTCTCAATATGGCTCTGGAAAAAGTTTGTCCACAGCAGGCAAAAAGGACTCGGTACTCTGAAGTTCAGTATGCGTGTTTTTCAGAATCAAATGCTTAAAAAAGATTTGGAAGTTTCGCATGATAGAAAGTATGTCAATTGGAAAATACATTTGATCCTTCAAAGGCTGTTACATGGACCTCATGACCCTTATCCAGTACGAAATATGGTTCAACTGTCAGGTCTGTCCACTGTCAGTATCTCAAATGATTTGCATTGTTTACCATGATACTCTCCTCCAAGTCCCCTACCGGATATAGAAGGCTATAGAGTATAGAGTGAACTGAAGCATGAACTGAACAGGGATTTAGACAGTATCCAGTGCTTTGAAGAGAAAAATCAAGATTTTCGGAAGTTTTTCATGGTTAAATGCCATAGAAGCAATTCAGATTAAGGACAAATACAATACATTCTACAGGGATATGACGAGATCCATATTAGGAACAAATGCTCAAATTCCCCATTGGCCTTTTCAATATGGTGTCCAAACTCTTTGTATGATTTGTAACCGAATAAATAAGCATGACAGGAAGTTAACAAACACTAGTGCAAAACTTCCAGAATTGATTCTGTCACCTAAAACTCTGCCTTGAGATATAAAAAAAATTGAACATTTGTTAAGCAGACAAAATGGAACCACCAAACTCAATTTTATTGTCTCTAAACCAGAATATTCTGAGGACATCATACCTGAATTACTAAGGATAATCTGCTAAAAAAATTGGGGAAAAGTACAAAAAAGAAGCATGGTTAGTTCACCAAAGGCTCATTTAAATAGACACCTGGGAGCTAGTCAGGTATGAATACAACAACAGCCAAGTTCTAGAATCAATCATCCACAACTCATAAACTATATAGCCACTATGCTCTAGTCCGATTTCCTTTCGAGATGAAGTGCTATAGAGTGAACTAAAGACTCAACCGAAGCATCTCCAAGGCATTCAATAGAAGGATCGTAGAATAATTATCTCTGGCCTCTATAATGTGCAAGTCAGTTACCAGAGAAAAATCTGACTTCCATGACGATCAAGTAAGAACCCGAATGGAAGTATCTTAAAAGACATGATAAAAGCAAATGGACAGATAAAGAGATACAGGCGGGCATGAAGGAGGTTGCCAACTACAGCACTTATAATTTGATTTATCACCAAAAAGATGTTTTTGAAAAGCGTTATGGCCTAGCATCCCAGCTCACAAAAACCCTTGATGTTCATTTTCAACAAATGCTTTGAATCTTTAGAAAGCCTAACTTTCCCTTTTTAGATTTGAAACTTGCTCAATTGGGATGCCTATCTCAATATAGTATATGAGTGGTTTTGTACACATTGCATCATTTGCATGCGAAGTATAGTGGCGCATGGAACATATGACAAAGGTGTGAACCAGGGTTACCAACTCTTGAAATAGTTCTCACAAGATATATCATTTTTTTTTGGTCATATTCTCGCATGATATATCAAATGGGGAAGTTTGGCCATTCAAATTTTGGAAGAAGCATTTAATATATTCATCACGTTCAGATAACAAGAAAAAAAAAAGTCAACTAATTCCTGCAATGATATGGCAGATTGACAATGCTCTCATAGTCTGATAATGGCTTTAAGCAATTGAAGAAAAAGAAGCCTTAGCATCACCATAGCAGCAATTTTTACAAACAGAGAAATCATAGTAGCATATACTGTCAACATTTACATGATCAATGAAGAATTTTATACCTCGCATCAGGTGAAAGCTTTGTGGGAAGATACAATTTACGACTTAAAACCTGCGCATGGAAAGCAGGCAGCATAAGGTAACTTTAATCTATTTTAACGAGCACAATTCCACACATGGCAAGAAGCCCAAAGGAGAAGCTATAGAGGAAAAGATGGTAATGACAATTATACAAAAAAAAGGAAGGAATTGCACATAGATCGTTCAATTTCAGCATACATGAGACTTGAGTCAGACAAGCAAGGCAAACAATTTCCCAAGGATCTCACCAGATTGTGGTTCTTAGAAGATTATGCATTAGGATGAAGGAAACACATCAAAAGAAACGAACCTATGTCCAATGTTTCCCAATGCCGGCGATGCATTTCTAATAATAATTAGCTATGAACAATTCAAACATAATTATCATACTATGAACTCAACCAGTTTTAACCAGTCTTTCAAGCAAGAAGGAAAGCTGTGTTATCTAATGTCACAGAAAGAAAAAAGCAGAAACAGCTTCTGAAAAGAGGGATCGCAGTCCAAGATCACTTAATGCATGATCATTGATAAACCTTATGCTTTTATATACACTGAAATCTACATGGTGTTGATTGCATAGATACAGTTTTCATGTTCAGGTGCTATCTAATCATCCAACTGATTACCATGCAAAAGTGTACATTGAGTGATAGGAAGAGAGATACCTCCCAAATAAGTGATCCCTGTTTTCTTTTGGTATGCTCAATCAAAATAGGGAAAAGACCACCAAAAACTACAAACTATGCCACGTGTGACATATTTACTCTGAACTTTTTTTTGTGACACCAAAAACCCAAAACTATGTTATTTGTGACATATTTACCCCAATGTACTTTAGTCCATGGGTATTTTCGTCTTTTTTGCTTTTTTTTTCCTTTCCAGCGAGGGTGGCCCTCGCCGGCGTCAGGTGAGGGCCGCCCTCGCTCGCACAGGTGAGGCGATCCTCGCCCGACTCAAGCGAGGGCGGCCCTCGCCGGATCTAGTGAGGGTGATTCTCGCCGGTGTCGGGCGAGGGTCACCTCGCCTCGCCCGGGCGAGCAAGGGCGACCCTCGCCTGAGTCGGGTGAGGGTCGCCTCGCCTAGGCAAGCGAGGGCGGCCCTCACCCGACTCAAGCGAGGGCAACCCTCGCCCAACGCCGGCGAGGGTCGCCCTCGCCTAAGTCGGGTGAGGCTGCCTCGCTCGCCCAGGCGAGGGTCGCCCTTGCTTGAGTCGGGCGAGGGCCGCCCTTGCTCACCCAAGCGAGGCGACCCTTGCCCGGCTCAGGCGAGGGCGGCCCTCGCCCGATGCCGGCGAGAGCCACCCTCGCCGGAAAGGAAAAAAAAAGAGAAAAAGCAAAAAAGACGAAAATGCTCATGGACTAAAGTACATTGGGGTAAATGTGTCACAAATAGCATAGTTTAGAGTTTTTGGTGTCCCAAAAAAAGTTCAGGGTAAATGTGTCACAGGTGACATAGTTTGAGGTTTTTGGTGGTCTTTTCCCATCAAAATAATAGATATGCAGAAAATGAACAAATTGAAATTTGCTTACATCTAAATAGCTGATGAATGATTGGATTGTTCTCCTATTAACTGTCAAATATCATAACTTTTTTTAGTCTAAGAATATTCCCACTCTTTAGTAAACTAATGTTCTTGGCATATTTTGAAAATTATCTCAATAAGTCCTCTTCAATTTAACTTTTCAGTGTGAACAAAAAGTAGAGAGAGAATCTACTCGACTACAGAATTGTCTTTTCAAAACCAATCTTATGAGGATATTGTGCTGTTGAAACTTGAAGATTCGACCATTGACTATATAAAGAATCATTCTCAGTTTCAACGGAGCTTGCCAGGTCACTTATGTCGGTACCTATTAATGCAACAGTTTCAGGATGATTCATTACATACAAAAAGTTGACATGACTAACTTTTCTTCCGTAAAGCAGTTGACACAAGTCATAAATTACTTGCGTTAACATTTAGCAAAAAAAAAAATTACTTGTGTTAACATTTGTAGTAGAATGTAAAGTCCTTATAAGAGCATAACTGGAATAATCTTCAATTTTTCACTAGGCATCAGTAATCAACATCCCCCTATCACTGAATAGTATACCTGACTCCAACTACCAGGGGCAGCACATAAATCTACCACACGTTTCACTCCTGCAAAAGCCAAAATAAAAGCACAAGAAAAGTCTCAGTATATCTGATATGATGATTGTTAAATATGTCTTGAATTTATGTACTCGGTCCGGTTTATGACCCGACCCGACATATTTTTTGTGCGACCCGAAAGTGGAAAGAAAATTGAGATTTAGTTCGCGACGCGAAAGGTTGGGCCGAGAGGCCCAACCCTTTTCGGGAGCCCTATTTGTACTGTGGCTAGGTTTTCTCATTGTTTTACAGAGAGTTTTGCTTTCAGAGAGTTTTGGTGAGCCGTAAGGTTTTGTCGTTATTTTGACTTCTGAAATTTGTACTCTCTTTTGATTATAGTGGAATCTGTCTTGCCTCGCTCGTGGACGTAGATCACTTCGTGATCGAACCACGTAAATCCCCGTGTTCTGTCTTTTGTTTTTCCGCATCCGTCTCCAACAAGTGGTATCAGAGCCTAGTTCGATTCTAGGGTTCTTTGAGATGGCGTCTTTGAAGTTTCAGATCTCATCTTCTGACGGACAGAACAACTTCGGATTATGGAGAATAAAGATGAAGGCTTTATTGAGGCGAGAGGGTATGGTTAGGGCTCTGGACGGAAATTATCCAGAAGATATGACCTCGGCTGAAATTGAAGAGATGGACGAGAAGGCGCATAGCGCGATCCAGTTGTCTCTAGATGACAAGGTTTTGCGAGAAGTCACGGATGAAGAAACAGCGGCCGGTCTCTGGAAGAAACTGGAAAGTCTCTACATGAAGAAATCCCTAACGTCGAGACTTTATCTGAAGCAGCGTCTTTATACCCTAAAGATGCGCGAAGGTACGCCTGTTCAGGAACATTTGGATGAGTTTAATAAAATTGTTCTGGATATGAAAAATTTAGATATTAAACTCGAGGATGAAGATCAAGCTTTGATCGTGTTATGTTCACTGCCTGCCTCGTACGAAAATTTTGTGAACTCGATGCTTTATGGACGTGAATCCATAACTTTGGAGGATGTCAAAGCATCTTTGAATTCTGCAGAACTGAGAACAAAATTGAATGGGAATACAAGCGAAAACAAAGCAGATGGTTTGTTTGTGAGAGGCAGGACCAAGAGCAGGGATAAAGCTTTCCGAGGGAAATCTGTTGGTCGTTCAAAATCTAAGCCACCAGGAGATAAGACGAATGTTGAGTGCTACTACTGCCATAGGAAGGGACATTACAAGTCAGATTGTCCTTCGCTCAAGAAAAAGGATAAGCAGCATATTCAAAAACAAGATTCGGCGAATGTTGCAAACGACAATGAGGGTAATGTGTCAGACAGTGTTCTTACGGCATGTTCTGCTGTTAATTTGTCCAATGATGTTTGGATTATGGATTCGGGAGCATCATATCACATGTGCCCAAATAGGGAATGGTTCACCACATACGAGTCATTGAATGGTGGATCAGTCTTGATGGGGAATGATGCTGTATGCAAAGTCGTGGGTATTGGTACTGTTCGAATTAAGTGCCACGACAAAGCAGTAAGAACTTTGACCGAAGTAAGACATATACCAGACTTGAAGAGAAACCTTATCTCGTTGAGCAGTTTGGATTCCATTGGGTGTGTGTACTCAGGTGGAGATGGAGTTCTTAAAGTTACAAAAGGCAATCTGGTTGTGATGAAAGGAAGCAAGGTTAATCACTTGTATCATTTGCAGGGTAGCACAGTTATGGGTCCTTCAATTGGCACAAGCAATTCAGTTTCTGATAATGATAAAACGAAATTGTGGCACATGCGTTTGGGCCACATGAGTGAGCGTGGCATGTCAGTTTTGAGTAAATGTGGTTTACTTTGTGGGGAGCAGACGACCTCGCTAGATTTCTGTGAGCACTGTGTTCTTGGCAAGCAATGCAGAGTCAGATTCAGTACGGGGACGAATTCAACAAAGAGCACACTCGACTATATCCATTCCGATTTATGGGGACCAGCACAGGTTCCATCTAAGGGTGGTGCTCTTTACTTTGTGACGTTTATTGACGATTATTCCAGGAAGGTTTGGGTTTATTTTCTGAAAAGAAAAAGTGATGTGTTTGAAACCTTCAAGAAGTGGAAAGCTCTTGTTGAGAATCAGACAGGGAAGAAGATTAAACGTCTTAGGACCGATAATGGTCTTGAGTTCTGTGGTGGCGATTTTAATGAATTCTGTGCAGATGCAGGTATTGTTCGACACCGTACAGTTAGGCACACTCCACAGCAGAATGGAGTGGCAGAACGCATGAACAGAACTCTATTGGAGAGAGCAAGATGCATGCTCTCTAATGCTGGCATGGAAAAGGATTTCTGGGCTGAAGCTATTAACACGGCTTGTTATCTGGTTAATCGCTCTCCTTCAACAGCAATAGAATGCAAGACTCCTTTTGAGATGTTGTCAGGTAAGCCTTGTGATTACTCTAATCTGAAGGTTTTTGGATGTCCTGCTTATTATCATGTTAAGGATGGTAAGCTAGAACCTAGAGTAAAGAAATGCATTTTTGTTGGGTATGCTGATGGGGTGAAAGGTTATCGTTTATGGTGCCAGGAACCTAACTCACCTAAGTTCATTATTAGTAGGGATGTTACTTTTAATGAAATGCATATGCTTGATCAAAGGAAAGTTGCTGATGAGTCTGCAGGTAAACATGAGAGTGATATGAATGAGGTGGAGGTTCAGGTGGAGCTTCCAGAAAAGACCTCTCAGAATGTTTTGAACGAGCAAAATATTCCTGTTGATTCAAGTTCAGATGAGGAAGCCATAGATGAGGTGGAGCAGCCATACTCTATTGCCTGGCAGAGAAAGAAGACAGACCCGGCCTCCTCAGAAATATGGGTTCTCTGATCTGGTGGCTTATGCTCTCACGACAGCAGAAGATATGGGTATTCAGGAACCTTCTACCTATACAGAAGCCATTACTTGTACAGAATCAGAGAAATGGGCTGTTGCTATGGTTGAGGAACTTGAATCACTTCACAAGAACCAGACTTGGGACTTGGTGCAGTTGCCTAAAGGAAAAAGAGCCATCGGGTGTAAATGGGTCTTCAAGAAAAAGGAAGGAATTCCAGGTGTTGAAAATGCAAGATTCAAGGCTCGGCTCATAGCTAAAGGCTACAACCAAAAGGAGGGAATAGATTATGCTGAAGTTTTCTCTCCTGTGGTAAAACACACTTCCATTCGTGTGTTGCTGGCTATAGTTGCTCAATTTGACTTAGAGCTTGAGCAACTTGACGTGAAAACTGCTTTTCTGCATGGCGAGCTTGAAGAAACTATTTATATGGCCCAACCCGAGGGCTATTATGTAGAAGGCAAGGAAGATCATGTTTGTAAATTGAAGAAATCCTTATATGGTCTGAAGCAGTCACCAAGACAATGGTATAAGAGATTCGACAGCTTTATGATAGGGAGCGGTTATCAGAGGAGCAACTATGACAGTTGTGTCTACTTCAAGAAGGGTTCAGATGGATCTTTTGTTTATCTTCTCTTATACGTGGATGACATGCTCATTGCTGCAAAGAACATGTCAGATGTGTTGACCTTAAAGAAACGGCTCAATGAGGAGTTCGAGATGAAAGATCTGGGTCCTGCCAAGAAGATCTTAGGAATGGAGATTCAGAGGGACAGGAAAGTAGGAAAATTATATCTCTCGCAGAGGAGTTATATTGAGAAGGTACTTGAGAGGTTTGGCATGAAAAACGCTAAGCCCGTGAGTACACCGTTGGCATCTCATTTTAGACTTTCAGCTCAACATTCACCTCAATCGGAGGTTGAGGAGGCTGCGATGTCTCGTGTCCCATACTCCAGTGCAGTTGGTAGCATTATGTATGCTATGGTATGTACTCGTCCAGACATTGCGCAGGCAGTTAGTGTGGTTAGTAGATATATGGCGCATCCTGGAAAGGTCCATTGGCAGGCAGTGAAATGGATACTTAGGTATCTTAGAGGCTCCGCAGAGTTGGGTCTAGTATTTGATAGAAACAGTTCTAACGGTACCTCAGTTGTGGGATTTGTGGATTCCGATTTTGCAGGTGATCTCGATAAGAGGAGATCATTGACTGGCTATCTTTTCACACTATCTAGTTCGGCTATTTGCTGGAGGTCAACCTTACAGTCGACAGTTGCTTTGTCTACTACAGAGGCAGAGTATATGGCAGCAGCAGAAGCAGTGAAAGAAGGTATTTGGTTAAGGAATCTTGTTCAGGAACTTGGGCTACAGTAGGAAGACAATTCGATTGTCTTTTGTGACAATCAGAGTGTTATATACTTGATTAGAAATCAAGCATATCATGAGAGGACTAAGCATATCGATGTCAGGTATCACTTTATTCGCGAGGCAGTTGCAGAGAGAAACATGACTGTAAAGAAAATTGGTACAGCTGACAATCCTGCTGATATGTTGACCAAGCTAGTCCCCGCCAACAAGTTTAAGCATTGCTTGAACTTGATTGGCATGCTTGGTTGAGTTTGCCCTTTCTGGGGCTTTGGTGGAGAGGTAAATGACAGTTCTACATTTGTGTTTTGAAGTGGATATGTTCTTTTGTTGCAGCCCTTGTTTCCTACACCGAGTTAGCTCACGTAGGCTTAGGGATACCAAGAGAATGTGTTCGACTTCTTGACTGTTTTATTTTGGGAAATTCAAGCCAAGGTGGAGATTTGTTAAATATGTCTTGAATTTATGTACTCGGTCCGGTTTATGACCCGACCCGACATATTTTTTGTGCGACCCGAAAGTGGAAAGAAAATTGAGATTTAGTTCGCGACGCGAAAGTTCAGGAGCCCTATTTGTACTGTGGCTAGGTTTTCTCATTGTTTTACAGAGAGTTTTGCTTTCAGAGAGTTTTGGTGAGCCGTGAGGTTTTGTCGTTATTTCGACTTCTGAAATTTGTACTCTCTTTTGATTATAGTGGAATCTGTCTTGCCTCGCCCGTGGACGTAGATCACTTCGTGATCGAACCACGTAAATCCCCGTGTTCTGTCTTTTGTTTTTCCGCATCCGTTTCCAACAATGATAATGTTTCCTCCAGTGCATATGCTCTTTAGCAAATAAAATACTAAAGTGACCTGTTTCTCAAAATATGGATGCCTAATAACAGATGCATCTCTTTTGGCTTGTCACCCCCACAAATGAAATAACTCATTCAATATAATACACTCCTCCTATCAAGCACGCATCTACTACAGAAGAACATGAACAACTAGCTGCGATTATTGTAACACTCGATAAACCTTTGCTTTCAAGCATGGCATGAACAATAGAGGCCTCATGGTTTGCCAAAGATGCAGCACCAACACACATATGAGACAATCGAACGTCGACTTTCCTGTCTAACACAGAGAAAATTAAGTTCACTTGCACAGTGGGCCAACTTTGCTACCTCCTGACTCAAAGCCAAACTTTCTTTTATAGTGATGCGGATGCATTAGAGCTTGGAAATTCCATTGAAGACAATCAACTCACAAGCCCCACTCAAGCCTCACTAATTAACCAAGCCCATTCGTGAACTATGCAAGCACAAGGAGTGGATTTTGGCCCATCCAAGGAGCAAAGCGTGATCCGGTGGGTCCAATGAGGAGGAAGAAGCCAAGGAGTTTCTAGATTTTGAAGAGTAAATGCAGTTTGAATTGCAAGGCTGGGGATTGAATTTTTAAGTTCCCATGTGTTTTATATTTCCTATGTCTTCAATATTTTCTAGGGTTGCAAATTTTAAGTTTTCATGTGTTATAATTTTCCTTTGTCTTTAATGTTTCCTAGTCACTTCTATAAATAGGTGGTGCATTCTCCATTGCAAGATTTAAATTTGAGTTTGATATTATATGAAATTTCCTCCTCAAGTGAGTATTGCCTTCAATTTGCTGCTTTCTCCAATTCTTTGGTGGTGAACCTTATAAGTTCTTACTTTACCAAAAAAAAAAAACCTTATAAGTTCTTACCACCCGCCTGGGTGGCGCTGCTGGAGCGCGCACTCTTCCTCTCGCAAAAGGTTGAGTGTTCGAATCCCGGGCGCCGCAGGGTGACTTAACCGGTGACATGTGTGTGGTGGCTAGCACGTGTCGCCCCCAGGGTTTACTCCCCGGCTGTCGGCCGTGCGGGGGTTCCCTGGATTATAAAAAAAAAAACCTTATAAGTTCTTTATTTTTGGCTGCTGGAAGACTCTTTTATGCCTTGGTGGTGGATTTAATCAATCCTAATGTTATTTTCCATCAAACACCCTTAGCATCTTCTTAAGCTCACCAGGCATCACATAGAGAACGTATATTCATTCTAAAGAGAAAGTATCCACCATGGGACAACAGGAATTGCTCTCTGGTGTCACTTTAGCTTACACATCTTGAATTCTTCTAGTTCAATGTGGAACAAAGTAGCAAGTAATCACTTGAATCTTCAAAGTTCTGCACTAGTTCAAAGTAATTGAACTGTTGGCAAAAAAAAAACAGAATAACCTACTACCGATTCTGTACAAAGGAAAGAACTCATTACCTTTAGCTGGAAAGTCTTGGATAGAGAACTTCTTTATTAACAGGTTATGTTTGACTTTCGATATAACATGGGTAATCAATTTATTGATCATACTGGAGTATACATCAAAAATCACTTTATTATGTATATTACATGTCTAAGGACAGTTTATTGTTCTAATAACATTTTTTAGGGATACTTCACAGAGTTTCTAAATCTTAGGATTTGACGATTCGATCTTCTGCTGCATATTAGCGAAGCCTCTATCAATCTTAGTTAAACAATCGATCTTGACTACCTTGATCGCTTGCATCCACTCCCCATCCTCACTATATCTGTGTGTGTGTGTGTGTGTGTGTGTGTGTGTGTGTGAGAGAGAGAGAGAGAGGTAATACCCTCAAATATATTGAACTCCTCATCTATTTGAATAAGTTTAAAAGCACTTCGAGCACGCCAACCTTCTTCTTTTGCTTTCCGATAGTAGATATCCTACAGAGGAATTAACTCTGAGTTCAATATGGGTGGAATGGGACAATCTCATCAAACGGATGTCCTGCAAAATGTTTAAGTTACCCTTTTGTCCCTTGACGCTTTGCCCATGTCTTGTTATGCTCCTGTAACAGAGGACTCCACAAACCACCGTATTCAAAGAATGAAAACAACATCAATAAATTGGACAAAGGAGCGATATCAACTACAGAAACTAAATTTCAAGAAAGCAGCTTCATAAGGAATAAACTTCGTGGTTTTCAACATGAATTTAACAACAAATATCTCAATTTTACTGCCAGTTACTCATAATGACATGTGAAAATTGTCATTGTCAAATCGAAGAGCCACAAGATTCAAACAACATCAAACCTCGCCGAAAAAAAAAGGAGTACAGCCTAAGGCTATTGGTCAATAAAAGTTGGTTTAGCGGCTGTTGCTCCTACCAAAGTTATTCATGAAAGGTGGTTCAACTTTGACTCGGAACATGGTAAAATAGCTTGTATACATGGACTGCCAACATGAGTACATGATTATGTAAGCACATAGCATAACATCGCCACGAATGTCAAAGATTATGCATACATCAATAATCTCAGCAAAACCATATTTCAGAATGCACGATGTCGATGGGCACAACCCATTATGCTATGAACCATCGAGAGGAAATCCTAATTACCAAAACTAATTAAATGATGTTACAACACAATTCTTGTAACAGTTAAAGACATAAAGTGTGCTTGTCCAGAATCGGATGCTTTGAGCAAGTCATCCCTTTTAATTAAACATCTAACAAATGCCACAATACCTCAGCCAGCTCATCACAATGTAAGGCATTCGATGATCGACATCAGCCATTCATTGCAGGGTATGACTAAAAGGAGCATCCATAACCATCTGTTCCGAGCTGAAAGTGAGTCGAAGTTGCACCAGCATCCCCACAGAACAAAGTCTAACCATGTACAGAGGTCTTTCTTAGCTAAGACCGAGCTTAAAACTTTTCATAACAAAATAAACAGGCGCTCTATAGCTATTCAATTCATGGACTTCTCCATGCCTTGAAAGAGCAGTTTCTTCAACAAGGACAGAGCCCACATTGGTTTATTACATCAAACAGCTGGCGGGCAAATTCCAGGTTACAAAGCAAACGGCGCCGCACAGAACATCACAAGCACGGCAACTACCATCACGAACAACACGCAAGCTAAGGTAACTCGGCAGAAGAAGCCAATGAAAGCGCCGCAAATTCGGAGTGAGGACGCAAATGCAAGTACGAAATAGAAAGAGGAAGACAGAAATTACAGAGTGGCACAGAAGAAGCGATACCTCGATCAACCAACAGACGGCGTTGAAGGTGGGCGATAGAGAGAAGGAAGGGCGCTTTCGAAGGATCACTCGGGCGGAGAACGGCAGAGACGAGCGTACGATCAGCTGTTTCGGGGCCGTTGGGCGGTGGTTATATTTTATATTCGCTACGACAATAGTTCTAATGCCCATTCTTTGGGACGTGTCCTCATGGCATTATTGATAAGATTTCAGGCATATTTTATCACATTTTCACTCGAAATGAGACTTAAATGGCACTCGCTATATTTTAATATATAATATTATGTGTATAAGTCTTGATACTTAATGTCGATGGCCATATTAATAATATTGTTCCCACAACTCGAACAAGTCTTACAATCAATTTAATGTTGACTGGTTGATAATTATATAATTTGAAGATTTCTTAACTTGTCTAAAATATTTCGCCTATAAATTAGCGAGTTAAAAACTGTGGTTAGAATATTTACAAATTTTTTTGCCTAAAAATAGTCCTAGAGACTTTATTTATGCTTAAAATGAGAATACTTAATTATTGCATATGATGCAAATGTACTTAACAACACTTTCAATAAGATTAATCACACTTGTAGAATTAAGGATCCCCAATTAATGGTCGATTTTAATATGATAATCACACTTTCAATCAGAATACTAAATTTTTTGTTGAATTGTTGACACGACACACACGAGGGTAATTCGGCGAAGAAAAGTGCTGAATAAGTCCTAAACCTTTTGGGATAATGCCAATTTAGTCTTAAACCTATTTTTGGTGTCAATTGAATCCTAAACCTTTTGATATAGTGTCAATTCAGTCTTTTTGGCCGGATTTTGTTGACGTGGACGTCAGCCGGCCAGTAACCAGTCACCGGCATTGAAGTGGACAAAATTTAATAATATTTTAATATTTTTTTGAATTTTTTTTCTTCTCCCTCTTCCTTCAATCGCTTGCCAGAGCGGTGACCGGCTGGAGGCCAGAGGCCGGCGAGGCTGACCTCATCGGCCTCGGGCGAGCCATGCCGACCATTGGCGAGGCTCACCTAGCCCTCACCATGGCCGGGCAAGGGTCGGGCCTCACCTAGCCGCCGCCGAGGCTCGCCCGGCCCTCACCAGAGGTCGGGTCGACCCTCGCCCGGCCATGGCAAGGGCCGGGTGAGCCTCACCGGCCCAGCGCGAGGCTCGCCCTCGCCAACGACGGCGAAGGCGAGCCTCACCGGATCTGGCGAGGTCCAGCCTCGCCCAGCCGCCGGCGAGGGCGAGCCTCGCGCTGGGTTGGCAAGGCTCGCCCAGCCCTCACCATGGCCGAGCGAGGGTCGATCTCGCTAGATCCGGCGAGGTTGGATCTCGCCTAGCTGCCGGTGAGGCTTGACATCGCCAGATCCGACGAGGTCGAGCCTCGCCTAGCCATGGTGAGGCTCGCCTTCGCCATCGCCGAAGAGGGCAAGCCTCGCTAGTGGCCGGTATGGCTCGCCCGAGGCCGGCAAGCGGCTGAAGGAAGAGTGAGAAGAAAAAAATTCAAAAAATATTAAAATTTTATTAAATTTTATCCACGTCAGCGCTGGTGACCAGTCGCCAGCCGGCCGACATCTACGTCAGTAAAATCCGACTAAAAGGACTGAATTAGCATTATATCAAAAGGTTTAGGACTCAATTGGCACCAAAAATAGGTTTAGGATTAAATTGGCACTATCCCAAAAGATTTAGGACTTATTCAGCACTTTTTCCCAATTTGTCGAATACTATGCGACTACCATATGTCTGTCGCGTCAACATGTTGCTTGGGAAATTGGTCAGGCTCCAATCAAAGTGACTGTCGAGGAAAGAAATAAAACTTTTGGTGCATCCGGTGAACTTAATCAATGTTTAGTAACCTAATTGAGAAGTCAGTTAAAGTTAAATTCTTGCTACGGCCTAGAGATCGAGAGAGGTCCGAGACAAGATTGAAGGTGCGAAAGAACAAGGGGTCGGGGCGCTCGGGCTGCTAGTCATAAGAAGCCCAATAACCAAAGCTACTGAGCTGCTGTCCATGCCCTTCAGGCGCCTGGCAAGCTTGCCAAATTGTGCATTTTGCCCCGGTCATTTCTTGGGCGTTGGCCCTAACGAAACTAGGTAATTAAAAAACGAGAGCTTCTCAGAATTCGTGTACTTGGGCTTGGGGAGCACAAGAGCTATTAATTGTAATTTCATGATTCTCCTATCTAATGAATTCTTTGCGGCTAGCTCTTCATATAAACCATGTATTAACAGTAGGACTAAATCACATAAATCTTTAATGTCATTATCTCTTTTTATTGATTTATATAGTAATTAGTAATTACGGTGTTCTTGCATTTGATATTGAATTGCACAACCTATGAGCTTTCGCGTTATTTCACGTCAAGTAAGAAGAAAATGAAGAGTATAAATGTACTTATTTGCTGAAATATGTCATAATTATTAGGTTTATTCCCCTAATCGAGTCCAATGTCGGTCATCGGAGGACTAATGATTATCTCTTGGCTCTATCTTTAAGATAGTTGCTGCTGGGCCATTTTGGCACTGGATGTCAAACAATTGACTGAAACTATAGTTGAAACTACCCTAGAAATTGTTAACATTAGTATGAATTTTGGGGGGAGAGAATGCTATAGCAATGCAATGGTTAAGTCGTTAATATCACTTTGAGGACTGAATTCTCGTACGAGGAGGATGCGTGATAAGAGAAGTGTTAATGTCCACCGCTAGATCGAGAAATCATCAGATTGCATATACAAAGGTAACTCCTCATTTATATCTTCATCAGATCGTATACATACGGCTCAAACCATAGGGCGAGCGAGTCAAGCGTCGCACCGGGTCGAGGGAGCGAGCATTGCACGGTCTCGATCTCGAGTATTTGCTTGCAAGATA
This sequence comes from Syzygium jambos, assembly GCA_031216235.1. Classification (NCBI taxonomy): domain Eukaryota; kingdom Viridiplantae; phylum Streptophyta; class Magnoliopsida; order Myrtales; family Myrtaceae; genus Syzygium; species Syzygium jambos. The sequence goes on from CM062230.1 coordinate 28,866,644, forward strand.
GAAACCACTCCAAAAAATTTTCTCTAGACCAACAGATCCTTAAGTGCCAAAAATCAAAGGAGAGGTCACAAGGCCGGAACAACAACAGCAAATCTAGAGCTCTCCCACACCTCAACCCCCTCCAACCCCTCCCTACTCACGAACAACCTATTCCCGCCACCATCCATCCGCCGTATCACTCCCCTCTCGCTCTCCGCCGCCTTCTCCGCCGGCGCCGCTTCCGCCCTATTCACATAATTCCTCCTATACATTCCCTCCTCCCCTGCTCCGCCTTCTCCGTCGCACGCCGCCGCCGCCGCCCTTGACCACACCTCCAAATCCCCTTCCCTCCCCACGAACACCTGCCCCTGGTAGCAGCGCAGGACGCTCGTCCCGCCGTCGCTCGCCGTGTTCCCCATGCCCGGGTTCTTTTCCCTTAGGTACACCCACGGGTCGTCCCCCAGTTTGCGCAGGTCCGCCATCCCGAGGTCCCCGGACTTGGAGCACACCTTGAACAGCCTCGACGAGTCGGCGTCGGCGTCCACGTCGGCGAACGAGTCCCCGTACCGGCTGCTCCGCCCCGACCCGGGCTCGCTCGTCTCCCACACCACCTTCCCGGACCTCGCGTCCCACAGCCTGATGTAGCCCGAGTACCCGAACGCACCGCACATGACGGCGCTCCCGGCGAGGAGGCCCATCTCCGGCAACCAGGCGAGCTTCCCGGCGGCCATGTGCTTGGTCGAGCTGCCCGGCTGCCGGCCGAGCGCGGACGCGATCTGGAGGGTGGACTTGTCGACCTCGAGGATGCAGTTCTCCCGGTGCGGGCACTCGAACGCGGCGTACACCGAGCCCGGCGAGTCGGCCACGGCCGTGACCCAGGCCTTGTAGATGCGCGGGTCCGTCGGGTCGTTCCAGTGGGCGGCGCCGACGTGGAGGCCGCTGGAGAAGTCGTAGAAGTGGAGGCCGGCGGCCGATTCCGATCCCGCGGCGGCTATCTCCGGCCAGACGCGGTGGATCGAGGTGACGTCGTCGAAGTGCGTGCGGATTGTGGCGGAGTGGGAGAGGTTCCAGTCGTAGCTGGAGATCTGGCCGCCGTGGGCGATCCAGACAGAGCCGTCCGGGTGGGCGAAGAGGGCGGAGGGGAACCCGTCGGAGGCGGGGCGGATGGTGGCGACGACGGAGGCGTCGATGCCGGCGAGGGGAGGGGGGGACATGGCGGAGCGGAGGCGGGAGTCGACGCCGTAATAGATGGCCTCGTCGGCGAGGTCCTGCTTGGAGAAGCGGAGGGCGGTGGAGGGGAGGCGGTCGGTGCGGAGGAGGGAGAGGATGACGGAGAACACGTCCGGGTCGCGGTCGATGAAGATGGGGCTGGGGTCCTGGGCGGCTCGGCTGGAGAGGGCGGAGAGGAGGGAGTCGGGGCCGGCGCACCGGAGGGTGGAGGCGGTAGTCTCGAAGAGCTTGCCGCCGACGTTGAGCTTGATACGGTCGGGATTGGGCGGCGGCGGCGGCGGCGGGGGGGCGGCGGCGTTGGAATCTCCGTTCTCCATGCCCGGACGATTATGAATTTCTGCGATTGCAATGGCGATGAGCAATTGCAAACTGAGCTTCCAAGAAGGAAATCGTTGAGGAAGAAAGAATGGCGCTCATGGAAATGACCTTTGTGTCCCCTTTAACTTCTGGGATATACATTTTCGCCCCCATTCTTTTTTTTGGATTTCTGCAATTTCTTTTTCTCTCTTTTGGGATTTCTTATATTCTCATCGCCTTAACAAACTAAAAGATTAAACGTGGATGCGTGGTTTAATTTTTTTTAATATTCCAATATTATCCACTTGATTTTAGCATAGTGCTTAAATATGTTTGAAAGGATCGAATAATGAAACCGTGTGCTTGAAACTTCGATCCACAACACTTTCGCACCATGTAGATAGAGATTGAGAATCGACAAATGCACCTTATATATGTTGAAATAGTTTGTTATTTATAAATAATTTAGAGAAGTGATTGTTGGATATGAAAGGGCGTGATTATTAATATAAAGAGAAGTGATAGTTGATCGTGAGAAATGATGATGGCTTTGATACGTTGTTTGGTTATATATAAATGAGACGGGAAAAGTGCCAAAAAAGTCCTAAACCTTTTGCATTAGTGCTAATTTAGTCCTAAACCTTTTTTTGGTGCCATTTCAGTCTTAAACCTTTTGTATTAATGCCAATTTAGTCCTAAGCCTTTTTTTGTGTCAATTAAGTCCTAAACCTTTTAAATTGGTGCTAATTCAGTCCTAAACCTTTTGTTTTTGTGTCAATTTAGTTCTTCCGATCAATTTTGATCGGAATTTGCCGATGTGGACACTTGCTAGCCGGCGGCTAGTCACCGGCGCCGACGTGGCACTGACGTAGACAACTTTAATAATATTTTAATATTTTTTTGAATTTTTATTTTTTTCCTTTTTTTTCTTTTTTTTCACTTTTTTTTGCCCTCGTCCTTCCTCTGGCTGGCGAGCTCGACCTCACAAACCACTGGCAACGCAGCGGCCTCGCTCGACGAGGGCAAGCCTCGCCATGGTCGGGCGAGGCCCGATCTCGTCGGATCTGGCGAGGTCCAGCCTCACCTAGCGACCTCGCCGCAGGCCTCCGGCGAGGGCACTAATGCAAAAAGTATAGAATTTTTTCGACACTTTTCCCAGATGAGACCAAATCACACATTGTTTGTAACAACTCTCTCTTCTCCATAGCTCTCTCTTCAAAACAACTTTATCTCCTTCGTAATTATCTCTCTCTTTTTTCACGTAAGTTTGACAAAGAAATTGACTAATTGTTGAACATATTTTTTTGTGGCTTTAGTGTATATCCTGAAGGTTTATTTGTTTTAAACCTGATATCAACAATAGTGAGGATGCAAATAATAACCGAAAGACGGTAATCATAATCACACATCAAAGCATCAAAAGAACTATATACTACTACTTGTATCTTCATCAGAAATCAAACTTTCTCAACAATATAATCATCCACAAATTTTATTGAACTGAAGGAGGGCACGCAACAACACTCCTCACATCTCACCCGCCCATTACAAATGTACATGCACTTAGTTAGGAACACAATACTTCATACACATTAACACGCCATTCGAAAGCACCCTTAGTCTTTCAGACTCAAACGACGTATTTGGATCTGAAAAAATTGGATTTGAAAAAGACGGCCCTGATCACCAGCTGATGGTACATCGCTGCGAGTGCCGCTCCGGTGAATGGCCCCACCCAAAATATCCACTGCGTCCAATACAAATATCGCGGATCAGGTGAGTGTTCGACGTGCCTCTTGCACTCCGAACTCCTAGCCCCAACTTACCTTAATCCTTTTAGAAAGTTATTAAAGTCCGACATAATCCTTTTATGTACTTTTTTGTCAAAAAGTAATCCAAAAATGATGGGAAGGAGAAGCTTACATGGTCATCCCAAGCTCGTGCCCTGTCGTAGACGAGGGCTGCCCCGAAACTCCTGGCCGGGTTAATGCCGGTCCCGGTTATGGGAATCGTGGCCAAGTGCACCAAGAACACTGCAAATCCAATGGGCAACGGTGCCAATACCTGACCACGTCACCATCCATTTCGAATCATCAGTAAGATTTCAACATGGGTAGACATGTTGGTAAAGTGGAGGCGCACGTTTTGTTTTTCAAGGGCAAATTGTGCTCTTACAGGGACGTGGGAGTCGCGCGCGCTGCGCTTGGCGTCGGTGGCGGAGAAGACGGTGTAGACGAGGATGAAGGTGCCGAGGATCTCGGCCCCGAGGGCGGCGCCCCTGGTGTAACCGGAGCTCACGGTGTTGGCGCCGCCGCCGAGCCTCTCGAACTGGCTCTTTTGGAAGCTCTTCACCACCCAGGCGCCGCACGCGGCTCCCATGCACTGCATCAGCACGTACCACACCGCCCTGACCAGCGAAAGCTTCCTCGCCAATAGCAGCCCGAAAGTCACGGCCGGATTAATGTGACCCCCTGTGTATAATACGATACCCCGCATCATTAACCGTCAACCATTGGATAATATCTATCAATCGACGGTAATGAATGGTTCCGGTATCTTAGAAGTATCTTTTAACTGGAATACAAGGCAAGTAAAACGTGCCACTTTGCATAGAAGTACCAAGGATCTACCTGAAATGCCAGCAGTAGAATACACGAGAGCGAAGATCATGGCACCAAAGGCCCAAGCGATGCCTTGGACCCCCACGGTGGCGCACTTGCTGCTAGATCTCTCCACGCCCATCACCGTGAGCACCGTCACGTAGAGGAACAAGAAACTCGCCACGAACTCCGCGATACCTGCCCGGAAGAACGGCCACGACGACAGCTCCACCGCCTCGAACAATGGGGCGGGCAGCGGCTCTTGGTAGTCCTTCCCTTCTCTGTGGGTCGGGGCGGCTGTCCCGATGGCTTGCCCCTCCGCGAAACGTTGGGCTCCCACCCTCACGTCTTCTTCTCCGCCCTCCATCTTTTCCCTCTTCTTTGCGGTTATCTAGGCGTTGCTTGAATAGATGAGGATACGGAGGAGAGAATGGGATGTAACATGTATACATGTAACGTTTTTTATAGTACCAAAGTTGGATCCATCAAAAGGGTCGTCTCGTGAGTCGCAAGTGAAGTGAGCGATGAGTTTGTGCGGGGCTGGAGACATGGAGTGGCGTGAGATTCGGAGAAAAGGCCTGGAATTCCTTAAGCGAAAGTTCTGCTCCTTTTCGTTTTCATTGATGAGGGGAGCGTTAATATTTGATGAAGAATGTCCTTGTTATGCACCGACTTATTTTAAGTGATATTCATAATTTATATTTTAAATATTGTAGAAATCAAAGTTTCTTTTGCGGAGTGTACTTAACAAGTATACTTAGAACACTTCTTAACATGTCACCAATAAAATTTCATGTAGGCTTTTTTTTATGAATGATGCGATGGATAAAATCAATCATAAAATGAAATTACATGATAACTTGTTTCGTCAATCATTTGAGGTCGAGGTCTAGTCTATCATGAACGAAGTAAATCACGACCACCGACAGTCATGGATCTCAAAAGCAGTCTCTATGTTATCTAATTTCGGTTGCAACTGAGTCTAGCATCACGCAAGAATTCTCATACACCACCCGCCAATCATCTTCCAATTCAAGATAATTTCGTTGTATTAATAAAAGATTATACATAAGACACACCATCAATGTAGAGAGTACAATTTGCACAAGAAGAGTGCCAGAGAAGAAAACACTAATGCTACCATAGTGTATTGGAAAAAAGAACGAGTTGGCTTGCTTGAAATTGACATGAATGTGTCACTGGACTATGCTTAAACGACAAAAAGAACGCATACAAAACTTGGTACGTCAAAAGAGGAGATTAATACAGCCTCATCTTTCCTAGAATCGGAGTTACATGCAAACCTCTAATGTGTACGCTTAGATGATGTGAAAATAAGCCCCGACCACAGGCCCTTTAGGATTGAATAGTTTAAATTGAAACATGGTCTAGACAAAACAGTCAGCCATAGCTTGCAACTCTGAGGGATAGAGGCAATTTAGGAAACATGCTGATCCTAGTTCAACGCCTTGAGCTATGTCTCACTGATTTTCCCGGACTTGGTTAATTATCATATGGCCAACATTACAATTGGCTATTTCCAGGAGTGCGTGCCAATAGTTAATTGATTTCTTAGGCTGGCTCGAAGACCATGATTTCCCCTCCCAGTGTCACCACTAAAATCACTCACCTCAGGTACAGATTTGGTCTCGATACATCTCTTACCTCAATTCGATGAAATCGACATGTAACAGTTGTCATGTTCGCTTGGTGTAAGGATTTCAATTACTTAGCTTGCATTCATCCTTCCCTTCAAATGAAAGTTCGAATCATTTTCAGAAAATGACTGTGACAAGGTTACAGAAACACCATAGAAAAAGTCTTCTTCTGGCTTAAGAAAAAATCAAATTTTGCTCTTGTTCCACCATTCTCTAGAATACCGAAACTTATTTCAGTGGCATAACGATGAGGTGGTGGAGGGCCACAACTTTTCTTTTCTTTGATCCCGTTGAAATTACCGCGGTTGATCCCAACTTAAACAGACCGGAGTACTTTGATCCAATAGAGTCATGTAAAAATGGTGCACCACCAATTTTGTCGTCGGGAAATCCATTGCAATCTCACACATATATAAGCATACACATAGAAATCTAAAGACCAAGCCACGAAAGGTGTACACATATGCGGGCACGAACCTAATGGATCTTATTGACCAGTGACTGAGTTCGCTAGTAGGAAAAAGTATACAATACTGTCCACTACAGAATCACATATAATGTTACACACATATCCAAATTCATATATTCATCCTTGGAGCTTCATTACTGTAAACTGAGACCAAATCTTCAAACTCTCCCTTTATATAGCAGTAGAGATAACCTCTTTTCCAAAGACATTTTTGTTAGAGGATAGAATTTTCCCCAAGTACAAACAACCAGGAGAAAACAGATCACCAGCACCGCCAGTCCAGGAACAGTATCAGACTCGGCCTCTGTTAAGTGAAAGCCCACTTTTCACTGTGCACTTGCCTCATGGCAATCTCAGAGAGCGGGCTTTTCAAAGAACACTCATACTCCACCTACATGGGCTTGCTTTGGACTGATATTATATGTCTCATCTGAAAGCGTCCTGTTTCAATCTGATAAATGACATGTTTGTCCGATAAATGGGGGTCTGGCTAATGTTCCCCAGGAATGTCCTTTCGCCTGAAGGCAAGGATGAATTCAGTTGCTATTAGTGCATTTTCTGACCTTTGAACATAAGTAATCTCGCATTAGTTATCACTAGCTTTCGAGCACGCGAATAATCCATTTCTCTTTGCTGAGAAAAGTAAAAGAAAAAACCTAAACTACATGCCTATTTGGATCTTTCTAATCTTAGTATGGGAGCAAAACCAAAAGAGCGTGTGCTCTTTTCTTGGTTGCTTGGGCAAAACTCTCATTTCAAATGGAGGTTTCTCCTCTGTGATTTTGCGAAGAAGCCGGCAAGCCGCCATTGATGGTGAGGAGCACGCCTTTGAGGGTCATGTGCATGCCTCTAAGGGTCCAGTGTGTACTCCTTACGATCAAGGGCACGCTCCTTAAAGTGAGGATGCGCTCCTGTTGATCAAGGGCGCGCATCTCATGCTAAACGGGCGCACGTCTCATTATCAAGGGCATGGGACTCAGTTATTTGAAGGCTCGTTAAACACCTCGTAAATTTCATGAAATAAGCCGATTAAGTTCAACATTTTGACTTGTACATATGGCTTTGTATCAAAGCAAATTTTTTATTAATAAGTCATATGAAATCGAGTCAATGACTTCAATCATTTTACGAATCCCAATCCCATTAACAATCTCATAGATTCGACATCCACATTCTTGAAATCTTAAACAAGATATGTGAATCGTAACTGTCCTCACGACCTTTAGAGGGGCGATGGAATGGACAACACAAGGCGGCTCTAAGCATGTGGGGGAAAGAAGTGATGGGACACCCCTCATCCCTCTATCAATTTGGGCCTCGAGAATCTTGTACCACCCTTCGTTTACACTCCATATGTGCCTACACCAGATGTGTGCAATGCTCGATTTTCATCCCTTTAGAAAAAAATTATCAAAAGAATCATAAATTTACTGTATTTGTTCCAATTAAGTCCTAAAATTTTAAGTTAATTAATTTAATCCTAAATTTTTTTGACAATTTGCCAATGTAATCTATCTGGCCAATTTTAACCTGAAATCGTTGATGTGGCGATGGCCGTCTTATGTAGTATTATCGGCGCTGATGGAGATAATTTTTGTAATTTTTTAAAAATTAAAATTAAAATTTTAAATTATTTTTTCTTTCTTTTTTATTTTCTTTGTTTTTACTTTTATTATGGCGGCAAGAACCTACCAACCTGCAAGTTCTGGACAAGGGCCGCCTCGCCCAGGCCCTCACCTCCTGCATGCGAGGGTGACCTTTGCCTATCTCAGCCACTATCGAAAAGGGAAGAAAAAAGACAGAAAAAGGAAATAAATTAAAAAAAATTCTCTATGTTAGCGCCGGCCATACTACATAAGATGATCAGTGCAAACTAGACCACCATGTCAACATTTTCTAGTTAAAATTAGCCAGAATAACTATATTAGCAAATCGCCAAAAGGTTTAAAGCTGCATTAGCAAAATTAAAAGATTTATGACCGAATTTAATTACAACTGCAATAAATTTAAAACTTATTTGATAATTTTTCGTCCCTTGAATGGTAAGGTCGGGCATTCAAGTCTCTTCATAGGGAGACAGGTCGGAGACAGTCGCCATTGCTCCTCCATATTGTGGATGGTGCTGCACACGTGGTTAGTGGAAGCAATCCCACCTCATCATATCTTCCCACGGTTTGATAAAACTAGAGGCGATTTGAAAGATTATAGTAAGATTCTTGAACATGCAAGAGAACAGGGAATTTTCGCTTGGACCGGAGTCCCCGTCGAATTTTCTGGGGTCCAAGCAGAACGTGATCTTGGTTGTGATCAACACCGTCCGATATAGACTGGGTCCATATGAGAATTTTCCTAAGAGAGTGGGATTGAGATCACGGAATTCTTCTATGAACCGTTGCTCCATCAACTTCCAAACTCAGCTTCCAAATTGGCTTCTGTGTTCGAGTCATGGACTTTGAAACTAACGCGCTCAGTTCGACGGTTTGCATGCATCGTAGAATGGTTTCCTTCCATGCCAGTTCCCAACCTGAACCCGAACTCGATGAACTCGGAGTAACCTAAAGTTTCACGTCCACCACCCGATGCGGCTGGAACTCAAACTCAATGAGATGCACGTGGATTAAGCAGTTTGTGAATTTACACGTAACATTAGTCGAGTTGGAAATTCAGATTAATTGAATCCAAAAGAGAAACCCTTCGACATTCGAACGTAGAATTTTGAGGCGTCACAATGCATCCCCGTGTTCTTCTTCGTGCTCTTCTGACTTACCTTACTTCCTATCACGCAACTTACCTTAAAACCAATCAAAGTGATCGGAACATCAGCTATTGTACTACATGTATCATAAAAATATTTTACCATCAGCTATTGTAGGTACTACATGTATCATAAAAATATCTTACTGCTTTTTCGTAATTTTTCTTTCAGGGTAATATCACAAGTAATTTATGAACTTTTTGTCGAGTTTCCATGTTGTCCCTGAACTTCTTCTTTTTTTCGATTTATTAATTACCTCAATGTCGGAACTGGGCCACCCTGGAATAGATCACCCTTACTCTGCGTGATGTGTGTGGTTCTATTTTTGAAAATATGCTTGATGATGGGGCAAATACGCATGAGACCTAATTTTGAGTAAGCATGTGCTATTAACTAAATGACATTTATTTATTGGTGGGCAAAATAATTTTGACAATCAATGGAGTGATGTTATTGTTCGCGCTATTTTTTTTTTGTTTGTCCTACTTTAACTCTCAACTTACTCTCAAACTTTTGTTTTATCTCTTTGCAGAGCCGGAGAGTCAAAGCTCATATATATTTGAAACTAAACGTCCCCACTTCTAACCCCCCGAGAAAGTGGGGAATCAAACTCTCCACCTCCCCCTTCCCAAGTAGGAAGGTTAGCCACTGAAGCAAAGCCCAATAGTTTTATTTATTTGCCCTATTTAGGCAAGGTGTTTTCATCCTTTTCGCCATATATATATTACTAGCTTTTGAAATTTGAAAAATATTTTAGAGAGGAAATTAAATACTCTATAATTTTGAAAACGCTCTATGAGAAAACTACATGACATGCGCGGGACCTTAATTCCCGATCGGGTGGCCATTAACTATCCAACATTAAGTCCAACCGGACCAAATTCCTCAACGTCACGACCTATGAGTTGGCTTAATGTAGGAATTTTCCAGATACTTCAAATAGACAGTAACGATCAAGAGAAAGTATAATTTTCCTAGATTTTATTCACTAGAATAACTACTGTGGTTTTTGTGCGAATATTTCAGGATTTACTAGCATAATAATAGCCTATAACTTTATTTAAAGGAATTACCGGGATTTCCTCCGAACAGAAGATCAAGAAGTTAGTAACTTAATAATAAGAGAGAAATCACAAATTAGAGAGTAAGGAATGATCAGCTTACCTTGCCTGGAAATGAGACATTCGAGCTCTACTTTTGGCGTAAGGATTTACGTTGTGGGCATCCATGGGGCGTGCCGCCACTTGGTGCGAAGCAATAAATATATGTTAGTAGGTCCACAACTTAGAAGTTCAAGTTTTGAGTGCAGGTGAGTCTAATTATATATGTTAATGGGCATGTTCTTGTTTTCTCTCTCGATGGTCTTCCTAAGGTAATGTGTATCGACTTTTTGTTGTGTGTGTTCCAATAAGGGGCCATATGATATCAGAGAGCCAATGGTCAATTTGGTAGTCTCCCAATGTGTCTCGGATAGTTGGTGACTATCTTAAGGAATGAATGAACCGTGGATGCAACTCCTGAATCAGATGGCTAATGAATTGTTCCTATCAAGCTTGGTTAAGGAAACCAAGGAGGAGTTGAAAGGGCAATTCTTGCCAAACTTGCCCGGATCAAGATAGAAATTTTATTTGAGATGTAATGATGTAGAAGGGAAACCAAACAAAGAGGAGCAGGACTAATCCAAAAGAATCATACCCCAAAAGGGAAAATTATTTACGAGTACATTAATTCGAGTGCATTAAGTAGAAAAATCCTAGACTAAATATTCGATGTGGTATGAATAGTCGATATATATTGGTTTGCTTATAATTTATTGATTTAAATTTTTGAATAAAGGTAGTCCAACTAAATATGTCAATGAATTTGAATTAAGGTGCTCTCTAAACCATCTAGCGAAGTTGAGATACTGGACTTCTACCACGTGGTCCCCAACACTCCTTAAGTGGGAAATAGTCATGGCCGCGGTTCGAAACCAACCAGTTCCGGTTCGGAACCGGCGGCTTTGGTTTGTGGCCAAGTATGAAACGGAACCGGAACCGCCCCTGGCGGTTCCGATTCCGGGCCAGTTCCGGTTTCGGTTTAGGTTCGGAACCGGTCGATTCGGAACCGGTTCATAATTTTTCTTTTCTGTTTTTTTTCTTTTCTTCCTCCGCCGGCCATAACCGGGGCCGGCGGAGGCCGCCGGCCTCAGGCGAGGCCGCCCTCGCCGGCGTCGGGCGAGGGCCGCCCTCGCCTGGGCTGGGCGAGGCCGGCCTCGCCAGATCGGGCGAGGGCTCGACCTCGCCGGCGTCGGGCGAGGCCGACCTCGCCTGCAACTGGCGAGGCCGGCCTCGCCCAACGCCGGCGAGGCTCGACCTCATTGGCAACTGGCGAGGTTGAACCCTCGCCAGATCTGGCGAGGCTCGACCTCGCCGGCAACTAGCAAGGCCGGCCTCCCCTGAGGCAGGCGAGGTCGAACCCTCGCCAGATCTGGCGAGGCTCGACCTCGCCGGCAACTAGCAAGGCCGGCCTCCCCTGAGGCAGGCGAGGTCGAACCCTCGCCAGATTTGGCGAGGCTCGACCTCGCCGACGTCAGGCGAGGCCGACCTCGCCTGCAACTGGCGAGGCAGGCGAGGTCGGCCTTGCCCGACGCCGGCGAGGTCGATCCCTCGCCCGATCTGGCGAGGCCGGCCTCACCCAGCCCAGGCGAGAGCGGCCCTCGCCCAACGCCGGCGGAGCCTGCAGCTTTCTTCTTCTTCTTTTTTTTTTTTGGTGGAACCGGGCCTGTAGGGCACGGGCCGGTTCCGGTTCCAAACCGCGGGCCCAGTCAATGAGCCAAGCCCGGGTTTGACCTGGCCGAAACCGGCCCGTGGCCATGACCAGTGGGAAAGTTCTTAAGGAAGATCTAATTCAACCTTATTTGTCGTGCGTCCTACAGTTGCCCTAACGTGACCAAGAAGAGAAATAATTGAATTGGCCGATCCTTTTTTAAGGCTGACACGATTGGAAGGGAAGCACGCATGCAATGCATGCATGTCGTGGTGAGAAGCCCATGGCTTATTGACCCACATATTTGTTTCAAGGGCGCAGGAAGATGACACCTCTCTGACCTATGTTGTCAATGCTAGCGTCTGAAACTTGCCGGGCACTGCATCGTTCCCTGGCTTGCAAAGGGGCCCCGTCAATCGCATTACGTTTATCTCTCTCTCTCTCTCTCTCTCTCTCTCTCTCTCGTATTATTGAAAGCCAGGGAAGGCAACTCCTATCTGCCCCTCCTATCAATCACCCGTATCTTCTTAATACGGAGTGTCTATCGTCTATTCGATGCACATGAATTCGACGATACATGTGTATAGTGATGAAAGGCCGAAGGTGCATATTGTCAAATTGTGTGAATTGCCACCATACGACCTCTATAAGTCATCATCAATCATGCTTCAGCCAGCCATTTGAGTGCTAATCTCTTTTAGGGTAGTTGTCAACTTAGCGTTGTTTACAATGTCAGGTAGGGGGAGTAGGTAAGCGGACAATGCGTAGCGTAGCATCTAGTGAACCACATCAACGTATACTTGGGTAAAATTGGGAAGATGATCAGTAAATTATTATGCATTTAGCAGTGAGCACGTCACTGAATGAACTGCACTCAGATTTCGATTTTTTTCGCTAATTGATCCATATTATTCCAAACCTTGTTCATGCAATCTTTAGCGTACACATAATGCTGATGTAGGGCCATAGATGTGTCATTTCAACAATACTAGAAAAAGAACAAAACGCAAAATAAAAGAAACAAGAGAGACAGGGGAGTGGGGGCACGAACGGAGAGGAGCTCAGGCGAGGGCTAGCAACATCGCGCGACTCTCCCTGCCCTATTTCCAAGGCACGTCAGTACCTCGGAAATAGGGCACCACATTAATAATCAAGTGGTGCCACATCAGTACCATGTAGTCTCGACATAGGACATTGCTATCGGCATTTTGTGTATCCAATTATTGAAAAGAGACTAAAGTAACCTAACCAAGTAATATACAAAATTCTGATAAACATTAGTGGAATTCTCTCTAATTTCTTTGAGGTAATAAACCTTAAGATAACGTGATTAGGAAATGCTATCTGTTAACTAGAATCGGAGTCTTACATTTTGGGAGAAAAGGTAGTGGAGAAGGAAAAAACAAAAGGAGGGAAAGTAAGTGGAATGAATGTGAGGAGGAAAGAAAGTTTTCTTGACGCGGTGTTTTGAACACCAAAGTCAAAATGGAAAGAAACATAGTGGAGAGAAAGTAGGAGTAGCGAATCAAAATCCATCGTTTGGCAGAAGTAGAAAAGATGCCTCGTGCCCTGTTTTCATGTGCTAATAAAGGATAGCTAGGTAACTCCCTTGTCGTTTGTGGGTTGGCGAGCAAGGTATTGTACAGGCTAAGTTTACTAGCTCAAGAATTACGAGACCCGCGCTGTATTTCAATAAAAATAAAACACAAATTCCCATGCAATTTCTGCATTGTAATTAATTCTATTTATCTTATGACGAGATGTATGTGTTAATTGTCTTTGAAACTCTCGTACCGGAGAATTTATGCGGTTTGAAACAGTTAATATATCTTAATTTAGCCAATAACACATTAATTTAAATTTTTAAGTGAAGTTGAGTTTAATTGCATGTGTTGTCGGGCCTGGACATGGACTCTCTCTTGGCAATCTCCCCACCTGAATGTATCAGATTATTGATATGCATTCCGAGTAAGTGGTATCAGAACTAAAAATTGATTGATAGATCCTTCAATCAATTCCGGTGCTTGGTAGATATCCCAAGGAAAAAGTTCCATAACCAACAACATCGTTTCCGGACAACCTTCATGATTCGATCTATGCTAGAGACCAAGAACAATGTTTGGCACTGTGGTCTCTATAGTCCTCACACATAACAAAGCGAAGAAGATAAAGCTGAAATCTACCGAGTTTCTACGGTGCGCTCCCATCACCCTATCGTTCACAAATTAAGTCTATATTTGATATTGAATTTAGTGCTCTTTTCAACGTTCGAATGAGTGACTCCCTCGGTGCAAGCATAACATTGGCGTATCAGAGGCACTCGAAACAGCTCATATGACTGCTCTCAATGAGTGCTTTCTATGCACCTAACGGAAGAATAAGATCATGGAGATGGGACGGCTCTCCGGTTAAAAAGTTTTTCTTCTGCCTAGTTCTAGGGCATATCATCGATGATGACTAATTATTTTTCCTAGGGTTCCAGCTACTTCCAAACCGTGGAACACGGGGTCGCTAAGTTGGGACTGTTCCAGGTCAACTGGGACCTTCCATGTTCTTGTTTTTCTTTCCATGTTCATTGCATTCGACTTGCTTCTCAGACCCGAAAATTCCGTTTGCACTGCAGATGTTAGGTTTCTTGATTTTAGCATCGAAGGAAGATGCTTCCACACTGCTGCCCTATTACATGTAATGAATGTAATTTGTACTTTTTTTCCGAAGTCTTGTTCACACGCAGTATCATCTCTAACTTACTGTAGCATCGCATGTAATTGTATGGTGTAGTTCCTTCGTATATATAGAAAGAAAATTGCTTATGAGTTTTTATTTTACTTATAATGATGGGCTTAAAGAGCCTCGGCTTTAGGTCCAATCTCAGTGACAATTTTTGGAGGTGGGACAAATTTGAGACTATAGCCAAAGTTTGTGATTTTTTTTTAGACAAAATAAAATTTTGGGGCGAAATTGTGATTGGATTTAGTTTTGTCTTTGTTTAGGGAATTAGGCCTATAATAATAAGCTTTATATCCATTACTATCACCAATTTAAAAAAGTGGGCCTCGAATATTTTAGCTTGGCAATAATTTGGTTTAACCAGTAACTGACTTTACAAATTTACACTCTGTAATAGTAGTTAATGGAAAACGTGCTTGTGAACTCAAGGATTAAATACCGATAATATTATTCCAGAATAAGGATTGCCAGAGATAATGATTCCAAATAATTTGATTTTAACCAGTAATTTTAAGACGATTTATGCGCCTAATGATCATCAATGTAAAACACGCCTGTGAATTTGATCACTAAAATTCGACATTAATATTCTGGCGAGATAACAAGGATAGCCAAAGATTACTTCTTAAATGCCGCTTCTATATTTTAAACAAATAACAACAATAATAACACAAAGCGATTTCCTTTTGTTTTGCATGTCATCATCCCCGATTGACATCGCCCTAGAGGAATTTGAATCGTTCTAGATATACAGATACTGACTTGCAAGATGATGGGACATACCGTAATGGTCTCGGCGTGGCTCGAGTTTTAATTAGTCGTGTAGAGGTTGTCGAACGTTTTCATTACCGATTTCATAAACCAAGTCTCTCTATACTTAGTAATATCTGATAATTCTAAGCGCATCTAAAATCCACTGCCTATTTTTATTGTAATTATGCTCCCTTTAAAAGGGAAGATTTGAGGAAGTGTAGGGTCACACACTTTTCTTTTGCACTACCTTATTTCTTTATTGCTGAAATTTTTCTGGTGCCCTAGCTTATCCGAACCATGGCATGACAACCCATTCAAACAAAGATTTTCACGGGAAACCCACAAGTTTTACCTTCTGCATTCCACTCAGTCAGCACTCAGCAGTGTTAAGTCTTTTTGCTAATTGGTGCTTGAGCTCACATATAACTATTTTCGTCCGTATTATCATTATAGCTTGACATTATAATATTAGGAATCTTCACATAATTAGGTAGATCAGCCACATCAAAAATAGGGAAGATTTAATATCACCTTTGCAGAATGAAAGATTGCTATGCGCGAAAAGTTTTGTGTCGAGGAATCTTTCAAAAGAAATGATCTCGAAGGAGAATTTAGGGCAATGATGGTCACGATGATGATGGCATGTAGTAGCGTGGAAGGCCGTCTCTTTGAATATTGCACAGCTATTAGCCGAAGAATCAACAGCTAGTGCATCCAAAATTTCCTGCGAAAAGTCTTCTCGAGTCACTGCTAATTCTCCTCAAATCGTCAACCGTAGTTCTTCGTTGTCGAAATAGACATCATACTTGTCTTGAAAAGACCGAGAGCCCGTTTGATATCGATGTGGCTTGATTGTAATTGTGTTAGGACGTGGTTGCACTGTGAAGCACCGTGACTTTTGTGTTTTGTGATACTACCGCATGTTGTAAAGTTGTAGAATCGAAGAGCTAGGTACGGCAGTTTCATAAAAGCTGCTAGAAACTATTGTAGTTACGGAGGTATTTCAATTATGAGGTGATCATTAAACATTTTATAAAAATTTAAAAAGTTGCGGTATTCCTTTTTGTATTAATATTTTGCTGTCGAAAAGCTATACCAAACAGACACCCGACTTCGCAATGTACTTTTAAAATAGAGATATGAAAGCGGCATGCGACAAATGCTTTTCGTATTCTCCCATTTTCCAAAGTAGCCCGGCTTCTAACTTGGAAAAAGAAGATAATGAGTCATCATCTTTCAAGATCAAGTTCCACCGCACTATCGGAATAACAGCAATAAAGTGAATTAAGGACCAAGCATCTTCCTTAATTCTGTTTTTTTTTTGGCCCCAAAAGCATCACAGTAAAGAGGCAGAAGAACATTAGAAAGCATCCCTAGGTAAGACCACATAAATATTCCAATACAAAAAACAAACCCAAAAAATTGAGAGATGGATAGTGAAAATCCCATAATTTAAGAGGAGGCATTCTGGTATGTAGCCATTTATAGCTTGGTGAGGATAGGACTACTTTTGGGCGTTGTGTTGGGTAGGGACACATGACTAGACAGTTTGGTACGAAATATCAATAAAAATTTAATGAGATGGGGGTACTCATGATGCATCAATTGTCTAGATTTGAAGCACAGGTTCTCTTATCCCAATAGCCTCCCCCCCTTCCTTTTATCTGTCCAGTCATTTGTCATCAATTATTGAAGTTGTAATATTCTCCTCTATAAAGTCAGTAAAACTATAGTGCACACCCGTTTTTTTAATCCCGATATGAATATGACCGCTTTACACGTATTGAAGATGGGTCATAAACTCCCGACTTAAAAGCGCTGACATCACTGGTAATGGCGGCCCACAGAGGTCCGTGACGCACGTTGCCTGGTTCTCTGGCATCTCCGTCCTCTAAGCTCGCCCTCATCAAATCGGGCTGAGTTCGGCAAAAGTCGCTATGATAAATCGCTCAAAGTTAATTCATAGAAATCGAATTTTAAAAAAGGAGTAGTCAAATGATAGAACTATTTGGAGTGGGCCTTTAGCTAGTAATCAACTGGTGAGTTGTCTCACTTGCAATGTGAGACTTGGAGTGCAATGGCAGCAATGATTAGTTTACCAACCAACTATGCCGTGGAGGATTAACAACATAGAAATATGACAACTAATCTAACATCACATGAATGTAATTAGTGCTATTAATTGTTAACTGCTAAAAATATTGTTGGCCAGTACACATGAATAAAACTATAATAGCATAACTAGAAAATAAAGCATATTATGTTACCTTTGATAGTAACCATAACACAACATTTGACATATTATAACTGGTCAATTTTATACCGTATAGACAGACATCCACGAGTCATAATTATGTTGACAGTAATGAAAATACTTTGTTAATTAATACTGTTGCTCTCAATTATATAGCAAAACAATAAGATATGAATTATGCAATCAAGTGTTATTCGTTTAAATTATAATTGAAATGATTATTGATTGCTTTATAATTTATCGAAATGGATTGCAATAAAAAAAATTAAAAGATGCGATTATTACAACAATATAATGATTATTCAATCTGAGAGTGATGGCATTTTGGACAATTTCAAACCACACAAGTAATAGCTACTTCATTACTTAAATCATACGGCTTAATATCCATTACTCTCTATTCGATTAATGCCTTAACAAGTGATATATTATAGTATTTTTTCATTTCTACAGCCAAACATGCAGTTTGGTGTGATGTGATGGATTCATCTTCATGTTTTAATGGGTGCCATTACATTAAATTGGAGATAATCAATGTAAATTGATGGATGTAACCAGCCCGAAAAATCGACTTCTAAGGCCAATTAATATGAAAAATGGACAAATTGGATTTGACAGGTTTCTCTCCAACGAAACATGATCTCAAGATTCAAGATCGAAATCTGATTTGCCAAACATGCAGTTTGGGGCGCGTGCGATGGCGGTGGAGACGAGCAACTAGACAGCGGCGGTGGTGGCGACCAGCGGCGAGTGGGTGGCAGTGGATCGCAAAGGTGAGCAATAAATAGAAAAGAGAGTTGTTAATTCTATTTCTATTCCGAAAAGAGAAAAATGAAAAATTTTAACTTCTCATTTTTATTCCAAATCTATTTTTGGATCAAATCTATTTCAAACCTATTCCCAAAAACAAAAAAAAATAGAAAAATAAATAAACATAATGGTTATCATTCGCGCCTTAGAAAAACTCGAAAGCAAACCTTTGACTTTATAATATATATATATATATATTGAATCTTTGACTTGATTGATCTCCATATATTGGGGATAATAATACAAATAATCTTTGAACTTTGGCCCAATGTGTAATGTGGTCAATGAATTTTAAATTTATTTATTGTGGTTCATGAACTTTAGTTCAATGTGCAATGTCGTCCCTGAACTTTTAATTTATTCAATGTGGTTCCTAGACTTTTGGCACATGTTCAATTTAGTCCTTGAATTGAATAAAAATATTTAATATTGTCCTTTCATTATTTCAAGTTCGGAGACAACATTGGATATTTTCATACAGTCTAGGAATTAAATTGAACATGTACCAAAAGTCCAAAGACCATATTGAACAAATTAAAAATTCAAGGACGACATTACATATTGGATTAAAGTTCAGGGACTACATTATATATTGAGCCAAAGTTCAGAGACTATTTATATCATTTATCCTATATCGAAAGACTTTATAAACAGTTTTCATTTACCAAAAGACGCGTGTTGATCCAATCAATTAGAGGTTATCAATAGTAATTTTCATTCTCTTTACTGTAAAACTTCCTTTCCCATTTCCGTTCATTTTGTATGTACCCTCTAACTAGATGCTATTTAACTATGCATCGTTATGCTTTTTGCTAGCAAAAACAAATCACGGTACTAGTTAGTTACTAACGAAAACCATTATGTTATCTTCGACGCCTTTTCAAATGAACATCGTGCTTTCTAATAAAAATATAATTTAGGGTAATTAATCAGACTTTTTTCCGAAAAAATATATTAAATGTTATTTCACGTGCGACCTTAATACTCATGGATACTGTGAGACGAAAATGAGTTTGGATTAAATTATAATTTCTTTATGAAGACTTCCCTCGTAATTGCTGTACAATGAAAGCAAAGTATATGAAACTAGGAGCAGAAGTTTCAATTATATGATGTTCTGTCGTGGAGGGTGTCGGGGTTTTTTCTCCACTCTGCAATCAATTGCTTTCGGCATGCAAAGGCGGTATCCCAATAATGTTACATAATTGAATTTCGACAGTGGAAGCTGCATCAAAATCATGGCCGGGGATGCAATTCTCGTTATTTTATTTTTGATGTTTCCATGTTTTAAGGATGGAAAAATTGCAAATGAGAGGCGGGCGTGACGGTGTGGCGGGTCAAGAGTTTGAGTGGGTTTTCTACTGTAGCCTTTTTCTTTTTTAAATTTATCTTCCCACGAAACAATATAGACAGTAAATATCTAAATTCATTTCGAGTTTTTTCGAAACTCGAACCGCCATTTTTTCTGTCCAAAAACGTAAGAGATGATACTTTGGAAAACCCGGATCATCGTATTTTCTCTCGATTCGTAGGAAAATCCCGACCTAACCAAACACCCTGAAAGCCTCGTAAAATCGGAAAAAAAAAATTCGTAATTTGGAAATTGGGAAATTCTAGGGAGAAGAGGAGCAGGAGCTCATGAAGATGGGATGACGATGGTGGTGGCGGAGGTGGTGGGCCCAGAAATTCTTCGTGGGCCCAGAAATCTCGTTTGGGGGTGGGGCCCAAGTGAGGGGGGGTGGACACAGGATGGGAACATTCTCCGAACTTTGATCCCTTTTTTGTGGCCTCAAAGAAACCCCGTCTTCGCTCCCACATCATTGCTCCCCCCACTAATTTTCGTGCACACCACCTTTCGATCGCAACCTATAATTGGCTCCTTTCCTCGGTCAAAATTTGCTTAGTCACTTAAAGCACGAAATCGTGGGGGCGGGAGGGAGGAAAAAAGGGGTCAAAAAGAATGATTGCCGACGACGCGAAACCGTGCGGTCAATCGCTGCGCGAAATCGGAATTTATCTTCTTTTGAAAGGGTTCCTTACGGGAATAAGGATCGCCGTTTTCCTCCACGCCTGATAGGAAGAAACCTCCTTCGACTGGCGTCGTGACCGGTGCGAGTTACGTGCATGGACACCGCCCACGTTTGCATTTGGCCAAATTTGCATGCGGGTGATATCCAGAAGTTGTCGCTCATCGATCGAAGGCAGGGGGATGATACGAACAGATTAGTCGCCAAAGGTCTAAAATGGAGTCCCACTGTAGACATAGCTCACCTTTCTTTCCGCACGAGGAATGGGCCGGAGTGCATGCCACGTCCATCTTTATATTTGCCAAAAGGAGGAAAAGCGTCTTGAGGTTTTTTTCTCTTTGGAAGTGGGAGAAATAATGAACTTGGTTGCAGGAAGTGAGTGCGTTGGCACCGGACCCTTCCCTCACCCAGCCGACAAATCCCGTTTTCGCGGGGTGTCTTGTAAAGCATCAGGCCAACAACGACACGATGCTTCTTGCTCCATCTTTCGCATATGTCGTCCGGGGGGGACTGCCCTCTGTCTCGCCTCCCTCACTTCCACCCTGAACCGCGGTGGCTCCACCGCCCCCTGGCGGCCGCCACCTTCTCCGGGTCAGCGCCTTTGACCCCCACCACCCGTCGTCTCTGGATCGCACTCGACGCGAAAGATATATTTTCTTTCTCCATGAGTCTTGCGTAAGGGCACTTTTCACGTGTGCGCCTTTGGAAACGCGGCTCCTAGCTAGCACGAAACCCTCAAAATACAGGAAAAAGTGGCAATATAAAAGCATCTCGATTCCTTTTAGTATATCATGGTCAGGTGATTTCAGGTTTGTTTAACCCTACCATATCTTCCATGCCTTCCTTCAAATCTGGTCAAAGCAGGTCAGGTGTCAACTTAATATGTTTTTCCTTCAGTCTGGTCAATGTCAAATGAAATATTCAAGATAGGGGCGGAGAGATTTAAGACATATAAGGTTGGCACATGTCCCGATCTCAAAAACCCACATTGGGTAGGAATCTTTGGTATCTGAAAATGACTAAAATAGGTATTGGTCATTATGAGAGAAACATTGATGTTGAGAGAATTGGCATACAATAATAAGATCTCATGCAACTTAGTGTAACCAGATTGTGATTGGCATAGGTTTGGTCAACAAGAGGATGGGCATGTACGAGATTGGCATTAGCTAATATTGGCATCAAAATTTGACGATATTAAAGAGGGGAACTGAGATTGATCCATTAGTAACAGTTGACATACACCCAGTATAAGCAATTGACATACACATAGCATAAACGGTTAGCAGAGACATAGTAGAAACAGTTGGCATACACGTGGTAGGGTCGTTTAGCATAACAAGGCAGAAGCGACTAGCATGACGCCCAAATGGTTAAAAGTTTGAGAAAGTGCATGAACAGTTATTTTTTTGTCAACTATTGTCTCTGAAACATAGGAGTGATGGATATCGTGGTTCGACACGTGGTGGAAGCATACTGGCCTATGTGGCGAAGCCACGCAGTCATGAGTACCAAACGTGCTATTAGAAATTGATACTAGCTGCATCCAAAACTTGGGGAATGAGTTCCAAAACGTCGAGGACACGTTCACAACGTACTAAACACATCCAAAACTCAGGGAGCAGGTCTTAGAAAGTGGAATTTGAGATTCTAAATGCTCCAGACTATAAGGATACATTCAAAATGGATACCAGCCTCTGAGGCCCGTGTCCAAAACTTGGGGAGTATTTCCAAAATGTGGGGAACACATTTAAAACTTGGGGAACAAGTCTGAGAACGTAGAAGTAAGATCCGAAACACTCATGGGTAAAATTAGAATGTCCTAAGCATGAAGAAGGATGCTCATACTCAACCAAATGGCAAGATTTTACTTATTTTATCCAAGTTTTCCGTTCCCTTTTCCTTTATATTTCCAAACTCTTGCTCTTGCGAGTTTGATTTGAGTTTATGTTGCCTCTTTTGACTCTGAGTCACCCATAAGCTTTTGTTCGTGTTGCTTCCTAAGTTGAAAATTGTTTGATCAATAATACAAGGATTGCGTATTTTCATATTTGTCAATCTTGAGTTTGGTCTTCGTTGGGAAGTCTTCCTTGAAGAGGTTGGCATCCATTTATATTATTTTGGGAGAAACAGGAGCCCAACGTGAGATCTCACGTTTCATGCACGGTCTCAAGTGATCCTTACTGTTAATGATCCTCATAATTGTCATCAAGAATTTAATTAGTGACTAGTTACTTGACCCACGCTCTGCTTTGTCATATATGCATTCTCAATTTTGAATCATTAGTGACATCAGTCACAAAATCCTAGGATTAAATTATAATGACAGTTGAATTGACGGCTGTTGTATGATAATGTTTCTAAATAAACAGTTGAGGAATTCTAAAATTGATGTGGGGAAGAAATAGCCATGTAATGTCATGTACAATTGACAAGCTAGAGATACAGTTATTTGAGTATTTACGGGATTTGTAAGATAAAAAGAAAAGGGATAACGACACAAATAGTCCCCGAACTTTGGCTCGATATGCAATTTGATCCTTGAACTTTTAAATTGTTCAATGTAGTCCATGAACTTTAACCTAATGTTCAATGTGGCCTCTGAACTTTTAATTTGTTCAATGTGGCCCCTAAACTTTTGGTACATGTTTAATTGAGTCCCTAAACTATATGAAAATGTACAATATAGTCCCTAAACTTGAATTAATGGAAGGACTATATTGAACATTTTTATAAAGTTCAAGGACTAAATTGAACATGAACCAAAAGTTTATGGACCACATTGAACAAATTGAAAGTTCAGGGACCACGTTGAACATTGAGTTAAAGTTCACGGACTACATTGAATAATTTAAAAGTTCAGGGATTAAATTGCATATTGAGTCAAAGTTCATGCACTGTTCGTGTCATTTTCCCTAAAGATAAAAGTTGCAATTCAATAAACTAAAGGCCGTGACCTTTATCTTTATCAACATTTTTTAATATTTTATATCAAATTAAGTATAATTTTTAGATTAAATAATTTTATTTATAATTCTACATCGATAGGCTTTGTTGAATCATGAAAGCTATATATATAAAGGTGTGCTTTAAGGGCCCGTTT
Source organism: Syzygium jambos (assembly GCA_031216235.1). NCBI lineage: Eukaryota > Viridiplantae > Streptophyta > Magnoliopsida > Myrtales > Myrtaceae > Syzygium > Syzygium jambos. The sequence continues at coordinate 28,890,057 of CM062230.1, forward strand.
GGTTCAACTTTCCAAATGCTATTTGAGGGAATATAAATACCTTTAGGTTAAAACCCATTGGGGAATTGGAAATGGCGTTTGGTAAAAAATCATTTGTAAAGTTACTTTAGCCCAAGTAGTATTTGGCAAATTTTTTTTTGCAAAATGGCTCTAGGAATTATCTTTTTTATTAAAAAAAAAAAAAAACCTACCCTACCCTTCGCCGAAGCCGGCGAAGGCCTACGGTCGCCGACGAGCTAGATCTGGTGTCAACAACTATCACCCGAGGTCGGACGACCCCCAGCGAGTCAGATCTGCCACCAGCGGTCGTCGCTCAAGGCCAGGTGACCGTCGGCGAGGGTCGCGTGACCTAGGCGATCGTCACCCGGGTCACTCAACCCAGGAAACCGTCACCTGGGTCGCTCGACTCAAGCGACAAACAACCTCACGAGACCTAGCCCAGCGACGCCTAGGTATTCGCGCGACCTAGGCCAGGTGACCGTCACGCAATCGTCGCCTGGGTCGTGCAACCTCGCTGGCCTGATCCGGTGTCGACCTCCCTCACCGGCCTCCCTTGCTAGTCACCTCATGAAGGAGATGAACAGTAACAAGATGGACAAAATCAGAATAAGCCAAAATAATTAGTTCCATGTTTAGGCCACTCACTCGTGCTTAAGCTTATGTCTCACCTCGTTTGATGGGTTCGGAATAAATCTAGCTAAGGTGGGTTTCCTCATCATAGAATAAAGGTGAACACATGTCAACACATTCACAGTAAAACTTTAGAACGTATACTATTAATTCCACCACCAATGTAGAAAAACCGTTTATCTAGCCATCGTTGAATGAGTAGCACGCCCGTACGCGATTAGTCGAGGAGCTTAATTCTTTAACATGCCACCCATCTGATTAGAATCCCGTGAATTGATCGCGATGATTGACCTGATAAAGTTCCGATCTACAAATGCACTCGAGAGTATCAACACTACGAGAATCAATATCGAAATCACTCGAGGCGTGTAGCGTGCCGCAGCTTCGAACAAATCATAGGGCTAAATAAATGACGCCATCCCACTAGATTATGTCTAGGGCTCCCACCAGAGAGCTAAAAGAAAACAAAACCCACAAGAATACTAATAATAAACTAAATTTGCATTCCTTTTTTTAAAAAAATTTTGGAAGAAAAAAACAATTGACGGGTTTCATGTTTTGGTCAAAAAAGGACTCAGGCCCTTGATTCCTGAGATAATGGGGTAGCGATGGTGGGGGTTTTGCGGGTCCCACCCCGCCAAGAAATTGTAATTAATTTTTCGACAACGGGCCAAAATTCAGGCCGTTCGATGTTGGGGAAATCGAAAGGTCGCGTGTTCGTGTTTTGCGGTCCGTGTGGGACTGTGGGGGCTCGTCGCGCGTGTTGAGAGCGCTCTTATGGCGCGCGTGTCCGTCTGTTTTTTCACGCGTGCGAGCGTGTGTCTCGAGCTCATATCATTAGGGCTCGGCCCGAGCCAACACCCTATTATTTCAAAGAGCGAGCCACGCCCGCATCGACTAAAATCTCAAGTGGCCCGCCTTTGAAATTTAATTTAATTTACTTTTATGGAAAAAAGCCACAACTCAAATTACGACAACAGTGACATATTTACTAAGTTATGTCGAATGCCTGTGATATATTTACCTTTAACTTTTTCCTTTATATTTATGTGATGCATTTACCTTCTGTGAAGATTTCATTAAATGATTTTTCAGCTAAAATGTCATTTTTATTTCATTTTAGCAGTGTGGATGCCTCCATATAAGCAGATTTTTAACAATTCTTATTGACAGGATTTTGATGGAAAGTAACTGTATCATATAGGTAAAAACTTGAAATTTTTGGTGTGCCAGAAAATTGTTTAGGATAAATATAGTACGGTTAACATAAATTAGACTTTATTTTAATTCAATTCATAATTTCATATAATCACTTGGGCCTCCAAATTCAGCGATCGGTTGAATGGGATGGCCCACAGTGGAAGAATCCCATCGTACATGCCCCCACCAGTTTATCCCACTCGCCCGCGAGGCGTGGGAGCCACGCGCCGCGTATCGGAATCCATGTTTCTCCCCCTTATTGTACTAATCCAATAATAATATTCCATGTGGTAAGTCCCGGACTTATGTAGTCATCGCGATCCATTTGACTTAAGGGTAAGCATGGTTCTAGGGTAAAATCTGGAACCTGAGAACCTGACTTGTGGGAACCTATAGGTTTCAAGTTTCAGGGCATGCATGGTAGATTCCAAATTTCAAAAATTTGGAAACCTATTTCGACAGGTAGATTTCAGGATCTAGATAGGTAGAATATGAAACCCGAAATCTAAAGAATTTTTTTGTGTTTTTTCTTGATCTATGTTTTTGCGTGATCCTGTGGTATTTTATGGCATTAGATGATGAGTGTATAATCTGGAATCACTAGTTTGAACTTTCATTTTATGACTTGTTAATATTTCATATTCTTTATATATCTAAATATAAGTTATGGTCAGTGAATCATAATAGCAAGTGGTGGTCATTAAAGATAATGATTCACTGTAATTGTTCAATTAACAATACAGGCGAAACCTAGGTAGATCCTGTAACCGACTTGAAACCTGTGATAGGGTAGTTCTAGATTCCAAAAAATAAGGAACCTATTCTCATGGGTAGGATCCAGGTGGAATCTGTACAGAACATGAAATCACTCACTCCTAGTATCAGTTCACGTAATGACTTCTCATTTTAATTGTATTTATTTGAACCGTAATACCAGGAAAACTTGTCTTTTGTATTATCTTTGGTAAATGACAAGCTTGTTCAGTATTATTGCGTTCATTTTCGTTTTATTTAACTAAAAATGAAATTAAAAAAAAAAAAGAACCTGTTGGACCCTATAAGAGGGTAAGTTCCAGGTTCCAAGTTCCAACTGATAGGTTTCAGGTTCAAAAAAATAAAGAATTTGTACCCGATGGTAAGTTTCTAGATTCCGGATAGAATTTGTAAGGAACCTGAAACCGCTTACCCTTAATTTGACTTCAAGTCATTCTAACATGTCCATCATAGAAAAAAAAAAAAGGGAGGGAATTTTCAAAAAAGAAAAAGAATTATCAATTGACTAGCATTTGGATCGGGACATTTCGATTTATAGCAATTTCCAAAAAGCATATTCCGTGATCCGGAAAATAAAATGAACCATCCCCCCTCAACATTTACCAGAGTCCGTAATTCGATGTAAGCCTAATTCATATGCACCTTTAGATCAAGTGGATTTCACGTGACTACTCGCCTCATTCAACGATGCATTTGAGCTAGACCACCCACGCACACGGTGAATTTTTTTTCTAGGAAAATGACATAATATGATTCATGAATTTTAACCAAATACGCAATGTCTTCGATGCAATTCCCGAAACTATTAGTAAATATTTAATTAACTAATAATTCGAGAATCTTATTAAACGAATTAGAAGTGATTCTTTGATTTACAGGGGACGGCTTGAAAAGGAAGACTCCTGGTCCCATTTCCATGAGTGATTATTAGATGAGGACAACGTCCCAGTCACATTTGAGCTCACCAAAAATTCCCCTCCTCTCTCTCTCTCTCTCTCTCCTTCTCTTTCACTTTCTCCATCTCTATCTCCATCTCTATCTTACTCACTTGCTCACCAAACGAAGACCTAAGAATCGAATAACCCAGTGAGGAGGATACAGGGAATTTGGGTTCTTGTCTCTCTCAACCTTTTGCCAACTAGAGAGAGAGAGACAGAGAGAGAGAGAGAGCGAGGGAGGAATTTCAAAGCCCACAGAGAGAAAAAAAGAAAAATAGAAAAGAAAAGGAGGGAGGAATACGAGTAGTTCGAGTGCAGTAGCGTATTGATTTCGTTTTGTTGTTTTGCTATAAATATAAAGCACGTTTCCTCTCGCAGAGCCGAAACTGGAAAAGCTGGTCTCTTTTGCTTTCTTCTCCACCGCAGCAGCAGCAGCAGCAGTAGCAGCCTCCTCTCTCACACTGCCAGGTGCTACTACTGAGCTCGCTCGCCTCGCCTCGCTCTAGTAGCGGTCCGCTGAGACGTGCCACTCTGCTGCTTTTTTGAGGATCGCCGCCTTCGGCAGTCTGCTTGTCGCCGCTGCGGATTGGTGTGGCTCATTCAATTCTTGCTTTGCAGACAAAGAGAGAAAGACAGGGAGGGCGGCTGCCTTGTAGCTGGGAGGAAGGATCTTTGCGCAATTACTTCGAGCATTCAAGTCTCAGCTGTGTGTCTGTGCCTCTCTCTCTCGCTTCACTCGCGACGATAAAGGCCGCGCTCTCTGCATAGAAATCCAAGAGAGCCCATGAACGGCGGACTCGCTCGCGTCCAAGAGAGAGGGTTTCAAGAGCGACGGGTCTGAGTCGATTCTGTGCTGTTTCTCTCCGTCTTTGACCGAAAAGACCTGTCGAAACCCAAAGGGTACTTCTTCTTTTGCCTTCTTTTCGTGCTGATCCATTCTCCTTTCATGGTCTTTCTTTTTGTTTCTTGTTCTCTCTCGGACCAGTCTTCATTTTTGCTTGGAATTCTTTTCTTGTTGGGCCTTTTTGTTTTCTTCGGATCTGACGTCTCACCCGACTCGGTTCCTCCTTGCCCCCTCAGATCGAAGCGCGAACTTTAAGAGAGAGGCAGAGAGAGGGAGGGGAAACGGAAACGAAGACACTCGCGAAAACGCACGCACAATGTTGGGTCAGAAGCAAGCAGAAGAAGCCATCGTGGCCTCCAACCTAAGCGAGTCGGCCGAGCACGACGCCGTCAAGCTGGAAGAAGACGGCGGTACGGAGAAGCAGCTGGGCGAGCACTCCCCCGGCTCCTCCATCTTCAACGTCAAGAGTCTCCTCTGGCACGGCGGATCCGCCTGGGACGCCTGGTTCAGCTGCGCCTCCAATCAAGTAACGATTCCAACCCCCCAAAAAAGCAGAAACGAAAAACCCATTAATTTGCACAAGCTCTCTTCAACGTTTGCTTTCCCCTCCATAAATTCTGGGATTATATGTGTTTGAACTCGGTTTCATCAGGTGGCGCAAGTGCTGCTGACGCTGCCGTACTCGTTCTCGCAGCTGGGGATACTGTCGGGGATACTGTTCCAGATATTCTACGGGCTCGTCGGAAGCTGGACGGCCTACCTCATCAGCGTCCTCTACATTGAGTACCGAACCCGCAAGGAGAAAGAGAATGTCAACTTCAAGAACCATGTCATTCAGGTCTCTCTCCTTCATCTTCCCTTATTTTTCGGCATGAATTCTCGCTCATATCCTCCACCGCTGCTTCTCTCTCTCTCTCTCTGTTTTATATGCATGATCCGACATGATCTTGATCCCACACACAACACCCATCACTCTACAGTCGTTCTTTTCTACGGTTTACATTAGAAAAGACATCAATCACAGTATTCCACCGAATAAACAAAAGATTAAATGCGGCGGCTTGTTATATCTGCGGTGGGATTGATGAGCAGTGGTTCGAAGTGCTGGATGGATTACTGGGTCCTTACTGGAAAGCGGTGGGACTCGCCTTCAACTGTACTTTCCTCCTGTTTGGTTCCGTTATTCAGCTCATCGCCTGCGCCAGGTAAAAAACTGACAAGACTAATAGCCACCAAACTCGTGACTCAGTCGTTTTTGTTCTCTTGCCTCACGCTACAACACCACCTTGCGAAGAGGGTGAAAAGGACGGGAGAAAATGGCTGTTTTTCCCGGATTTCGTCTGATTTTCTCTTCTTTTTCCCCCCCACCTGCGCCTTGTTGTTGTTGTGTTCGCAGCAACATATACTACATCAACGACCATCTGGACAAGAGGACGTGGACCTACATATTCGGCGCCTGCTGCGCCACCACCGTCTTCATCCCTTCCTTCCACAACTACCGGATTTGGTCGTTCCTCGGCCTCGGCATGACCACCTACACCGCCTGGTACCTCACCGTCGCCGCCATCGTCCACGGCCAGGTTCGCCCCGCCCCACCTCACCCCACACCACATCCCCCACCGACGTTGAACAAATCGGGGACATGACGATGAGGTTGTCTGACGAATCTCTCTCTCTCTCTCTCTCTCTCTTTTGTGGTGGGGTTTGTAGGTGGAGGGGGTGATGCACACGGCGCCGTCGGAGCTGGTGCTCTACTTCACTGGAGCCACCAACATACTCTACACCTTCGGCGGACATGCTGTCACTGTGTAAGAAGGCGACCCTCTTTAAATTCATTTATTCATAATTATTTATCTATCTTTTTACAAACTCATTGGCAACTGTGAAAATTCCATCGGCTGTCGGTACCGCCCAAGCGGAAAAATAAACAAATAAATAAATATAGTCAGAAAATTCAGGAATTTTTCAAGCTCTGATGCAATTGTTTCTACGCGGCTTCTCTTTGCAGCTTTTGCCGGCTAATCCGGAATTGAAAAAGAAAAGAGAAAATTAGTAATCATGCAAAAATCTAACTTTTGGTTCGCCCTAAGCCAACACGAATCATTAGCATCTCGAACGGCTTCTCCTCTTTTGTTGACCCTTTCGCCCCCCTTTTTCCACCGAGCGGTGAAAAGAACTTTGTCTTTTAGCGGAGCCTGGCTACGGCCCGGGTGAATGTAACAGTAAAAGGTAAAAAAAGAAAGGCCCTTATTTTGAAATAAAACGGGACTTATTATTATTATTATTTTATCTTTATTTTTTGTTTTTATGAGGACATGTTATTGGCGAAATTTTATGGTGGAGCGGAAATTGGGTTTCGCAGGGAGATCATGCATGCAATGTGGAAGCCCCAGAAGTTCAAGTACATTTACCTGATCGCCACGCTCTACGTCTTCACGCTGACCATCCCGTCGGCCACCGCCGTCTACTGGGCCTTCGGCGACCAGCTCCTCAACCACTCCAACGCCTTCTCCCTCCTCCCGAAGACCGGGTTCCGCGACGCCGCCGTCATCTTGATGCTCATTCATCAGGTATACACACATACGACGAGTCCGTCGCGTCCTTACTGATTGTGAGGTTGTTAGGTACGGTAACGAGACACATGCGAAACATAATGTCCGGTACATGCTTTTTCCGGGGCAGTTCATCACGTTCGGGTTCGCGTGCACGCCGCTCTACTTCGTGTGGGAGAAGGTGATCGGGATGCACGACACGAAGAGCATATGCCTGAGGGCGCTCGCCCGGCTGCCCGTAGTCATACCCATCTGGTTCCTCGCCATCATCTTCCCCTTCTTCGGCCCCATCAACTCCGCCGTCGGCGCCCTCCTGGTCAGCTTCACCGTCTACATCATCCCCGCCCTCGCCCACATGCTCACCTACCGGACGGCCTCCGCTCGCCAGGTAAAAACTCCCGAACCGCGCCCTCTCTAAATCGCCTCGGATTCTTTAATCCCGAAAATCAAACTTCAATCAGCGCCAATCAATTCGCCAAGGACAGTGCATTGGGGGGGGCCCTTAGAGCGAGCTAGTTAATTAACTTCAGATGCCCAGAGCGGTCCTTAGGGTAGAGGTGCTCTCTCAAATGAGCCGATGGATGGCGGTATCAAAAGTGCAAACATCGAGCGATAGCGTACGGACGTTTGCTTTTGAGAGGTGAGGGAGGGGACCCCTCGAGGCACGGGAGATAAAAGCGATTTAAGAAACGGGCTTTGGGGAAACACTTGGGAGAACGCATTCGAGATAGGTGGGACGTCCTTTTCGGGACAATATTTCTCGCGAATTTTGTTGTATTCCTAATGAATAAAGTTCGTTATAAATGATAATGTTTTTATCTGCGAGGTGGGGTGTTCTGCTTTTGTCAAGCTTTTGGTGTCGTTTCACCTTTTTGAAAACTACAGCCTCGGGGTAGGTCATCTAACAAGATTCTCGTTGGAGGCATCCGAAGCAATATCGATGGAATTTCGACCGAAATTAGATCCCGGAGCCCCCGGTTCGGAGCTCAGTAGTTAGCGCCGGATTGTGATCGGTCGCGATGTACATAGCCGGGATTTACATCGATCGGGTTTGAGTGGGTCGGCCTTTGATCTCTTTCTCGCTCCGTCGTGTGATTGCAGAACGCGGTGGAGAAGCCGCCCTTCTTCATGCCGAGCTGGACCGCGATGTACGTGTTCAACGCGTTCGTGGTCGGGTGGGTCCTGGTCGTGGGGTTCGGGTTTGGCGGGTGGGCCAGCATGAGCAACTTCGTCAAGCAGGTCGACACGTTCGGGCTCTTCGCCAAGTGCTACCAGTGCAAGCCTCCCGCGCCCCCGGCGGGAGCGGCGGCGGCCCATCACCGCTGAGCCCGTGTCTCGCCTCCACCGCCGAGCTAACGGCTTCGGTTCCTCTTCAGTCTTTCTGCAAGTCCATAGTTTGTAACATACATGGGGAGGTAGCAATGCTTCCCTACATGGTGTGTGCGGTTGGGTAGTTTGCTACTTTTGTTTTTAATTTCTCTTTAATATTGGCGCTTCCATTTATTTTTTATTTGTTAATTTAGGTGGTAATCTATATATAGAGTGTGTTGAATGATGAAGATTCCTTTTGCTATTAATTAATTAATGGAATAGATTAATAGGCTCCGATTTCTGCAGCTGCTTTTTGAGTTTCGGCTTTGTCCTTGTGGTACGAATTAATTAGAAATATATGCTCGCAAGTTAATGATTAATAGCATGTTCCATAGAGCATCAAACGGCACGAATATTTCATAAACAAAGCGCATATCATTACTACTTCAATAATTATCGCTTCGTCTTGATCGTCCCACGCGGCATATGGGTGGGGGGACAAGTTTTTTCGTAACCCTTTTGAGCCTAGATTCTCCATAGGGGGATGGACCGGCCTTTCATCATGTGGCTCATTAACGTGCACATGTAGATTCTACTTAATTTAAAATTTGCGGCGGATGTATTCGGACTTTTCCTTAACTCTAAACACTTGAAATTTTCACAACATGCAAATGTTGATACGGGGAGATTCATTTATTAATTGTGCGATGATTTTTGGAATTTGAATAATACTTCGAATTTTTGACAGAAAAGCAAAGGGATGCCTTTATTTTTTTCTTAATTCTAAACGACCATTGCTTGCCTCGTCATTATAACGATGTATTAGTAGAATATAAGTAGGACCCCTTTTTTCCTTCCTTTGTGCCAGCATTCGGGCAGTGCAAACCCCCGTACGGCCTGAATTCATTACAACTACTTCCCCACATGTTATGGGACAAGCTCTACCTGGCTATATCTCATGCCCATGTCGTGCCCTTGTCGCGTCTATATTTCCTATTCGATCCGATTCGCGCGAGCTGAACTCTCCCAAGCGGTGAACTTTGAGGGTAGAATTTAGAGTCACTTCATAAGTTCCCCCCTTGCGCTCCATGCGACATTTCGAATGGCCAAAGCTTTCTTGGCTTATGAAACAACATCCTTAACAATGGCCTGCAGTGCTAGGTGGTACTGTCCCACCTACATCATGCCCTGCCCATTTTGCCATCCTAAAAACTTACAAAGAGACGTGCATTTCCCTAGTCCATCTATCTGGTTTGTCCTGAACTGCTAATTTATTGAAAGAGGGGTCATACGTTGTTATCGTCAAGCGATATGATCAAATCTGGTAGGTTGAATGTCCACGTAGGCTACTCGAAAGGGCGATCTTTGGGGCGGATGTTAACGTACTCGAGATTGCTCCCACCCATGCCCCATCCATAATAATTCATGCAGAATTTTCCGAAATCAATTGAGAAAACCCAAAGGAAAAGTACGGTTATGGAATAAACCGTGATAAATTTTTTCCTTAGCCAATACTTGGAAGCATGAATTGGATAAAGTTTTCTTTTCTTTTCTTTTTTCGAAGTTCTTAAATGGGACATTGACACATATTTTCGAAACCTTTTTACTTCCTCATCGATCATCATTTTGTACTCGGGCTTCGCCTTCAAGTGTTGTTGATGTCTTTGTCAATACATGGAACTTATGGAAGGGGGTGGCAATGCGGGTCGTGGACTTTTCGACCCGGTTTAGTATTTGACTTTACAGGGCCGGTCTCAAAATTTGTGAACTTGATTCCTTTCTAAATGGGTTGAAGTAGCCCATGAAAATCATAAAGTCTGGTAACCCTCGTCGGCTTAGGTGACCCATTCTCGACCCACTTATTCAGCAATCCACACGTTTAAAGCTACCGGCCTTTAACCCGGATCAAGATCCACTTGGCTAATGGATCCGGCCAACCGACGAACGGCCCGCCGGACCTGTCTAACTCAAGAGGTTCGGAAGACAAATGGGAAGGCTTGGACAACGAGCTTATACTAAAAGGTCCGACCTGCCCGACTTTGGCTCGGGCCCGGCCACAGGAACATTACATGGTAGTAGGTGCATGTCGACGTGGGGCAAAAGTGTCAAAAGTCCTAAACCTTTTGCATCAATGCCAATTTAGTGCTAAAACTTTTTTTTATGTCAATTCAATTCTAAACCTTTTGTATTTGTGCAAATTTAGTCCTAAACCTTTTTTTTATATCAATTCAGTCCTAAATCTCTTGCATTTGTGCCAATTGAGTTCAAATCATTTTTTTTGTGCTAATTGAGTCATAAACCTTTTGCATTGGTGCCGATTTAGTCCTAAACCTTTTGCATTGGTGTTAATTTAGTCCTCAAACTTTTTTGAGTTAAATTAACTGGAAGGAATTAGCACAAATGCAAAAGGTTAGGACTAAATCGGCACCATTGCAAAAAGTTTAGGACTAAATTGATACAAAAAAAAGTTTAGGACTCAATTGGCACCAATACAAAAGGTTTAGGATTCAATTGGCACAAATACAAAAGGTTTAGGACTTAATTGGCACAAAAAAAAGGTTTAAGACTCAATTGGCACCGATACAAAAGGTTTAGAACTGAATTGACCAAAAAAAAAGTTTAGGACTAAATTGGTACCAATGCAAAAGGTTTAGGACTTTTTTGACACTTTTCCCGTCAATGTGGCATGCACATTTTATACTAATGTGGCACTTGTTAGCATCACACTAACACTACATGTCAATTTTTGCCATGTCAGGTCATCAAATTAATTGAGTGACTATTGGCTAATAGATAAGAATTTGATTGCGTAATTCACAAAACTCATGGGACTCGGTTGCATAAAAAACAAGTAAAAGGACCAGATAGCAAAAATCACATAATCACGAGAGTCGAAATTGTACTTAATTCTAACGGATGATATAAATGATTAAGAAAAGGAAAGATAATATTAACCTATGAAATCAAGTATTGCCCTGCTTAATTTTTCAAAAATATTTTTTTGGGTACTGTAAAAGAACAGTAGGAAACAATAAAGCGAGCAGCGAATATCATGGGGACTGCTCTCCTTGGAAAAAAAAACAAATTAAAATGACAGTTATGAAAATAAGGACCGATGGTGTATTTTCTTTTTATAGAGAGGCATGTACACGTAATCGAATTGGTAAAAAGACTGAAGTTGTCGCCGAAGCTTAATCCAAAGGCTAAAATAGTGACGAAAGAAAGTATTAAGGACCAAAGATGAACTCTCTCGAAAATATAGGGATCAAGGATATCATTTATATATATATAACCAGCATATAAGAGCGTAAATATATATATATATATAAGAGTGTAAGTCGGGTCCATTCCACATGGATTAATACTCGAGCACGACTCGATTAGTCGATAAACTTTAGTTGAAACTCAAATTAGCTCGACTAGATTCATAAAGTTTCCCGTAACAAAAAGAACCTATTACTTTTGGGCTTCGTTTGTTTATCAAAAAGTAAATAATTTAAAAAATATTTTCCTAAAAATAATTGATTATATCGCTTATAAAAATAATTTAACGAAAAATATACTGATCATTCACAAAAATATCGAGACATCAATTTTTATCAAAAATAAATATTTTTTATTAATTAATTATCTCAAGTGATACAGATGATTATTTTTATGAAAAAAATGAAACCTTATTTACTTATTCATCCCTCAATTTTTCGTGAAATAAGCCGAAGAAATTTGGGGATAAAGAGGGAAAACCAACAACGTTCAGAAACGACCTTATCCCCTTCAACCATGGCGTCCCTCCTGCTCCGATTTCCCTCCGTCGCATCTCCGTCGCCCTCCGCCCTCTCTCCCCGCATCGCCTTCTCTCACTCCCAGACCCTAGGCGCTTCTCTCTCCACCGCTCCCCCCGCTTCCCTCTCTCTCCCCGCCGCCGCCGCCGCCGCCGCTCCGTCCGTCCCCCTCGGTAAGCAAAACTGCCCGCTTCATCTCTCCCCCTCCCCCCCCCCCCCACCGCGTGCCTGCCGCCGGCTGTTCTCGGTCTCGCGTTCGCCTGATTCTTTGGTTTTGCGTTTCCTCTGTCTTCCGGCTCTCTCTCTCTCTCTCTCTCAGTGTACTGCGGCAGAGGCGACAGGAAGACCGCCAAGGGGAAGCGCTTCAACCACTCCTTCGGCAATGTGAGTTCCCTCGGCCCCTTTTCGTCGAGGGATCCGAGTTTGATTCGTTCTTGTCGATTTTGTGCGAATTTTTGAAATTTTTTCGCTTTTTCCTTGTCGGAATCTGTCGGGATTGTGGTGCAGGCGAGGCCGCGGGACAAGAAGAAAGGGAGAGGTCCGCCGCGGGTGGCTGCTCCTCCTGCCCCTCCGAGGAAGGACCGGTTCGACGACGGCGAGGTTGTCAAGATCGAAATCGACGAGTCCCTCTTCGCTAATTGATTTCGGGCAAAGGTTGTTCATTTCACGGTCGATGTAATCTCTTTTACCCTCCAAATGCATTCGTTGGCGTTACTGTTTCGTCGATACATGCTTAAGTGAAATTTTCGATCGCAATGCGGTCAATACATGCTCTGATTTCATACTACTTTGTCTTGATTGTTGAAGTTGTCAGACTTCATCATCCCAGGTTAGCCGAAACAACTGGAAGCTGACAATCAGCAAAAGGTTTTTGATGAATTAGTCTCGGTAATTTAGTCGGACTTAGTTCATTAGACTTGGGTCAGTCACTATGTAGCATATTAGACGCTAAGAAAAGTTTTGACATAGTTAGCTTATGCAGAAATAAAATTTGGATGAGTGGTCTGTTTCACCTGGAAATATGTCGGGGCAAAAGGTTGGAATTAGTTCTACCATCTTACTTGGGAAGATCGTCTATCACAATAGAGAGAGAATGCTATCTTTCTGTGGGTTTAACTTAAATTTTCGAAGATGAGATTCTCATTATGCTTTACTATTAGAGAATTTTGGAGGCGATATAGTGGACTCAAAATGATGTTGACTCTATGCTCGTGATAATCGTGTGGCTTCTGTAAGACAAAAAATTGGCTGGAGGTCTTCGGGAGGCCTTCTGTCCAATGTTTCAAAGATTCTTGCTCTCTGCATTTCCTTTGAGCAGCCTTGCCTGTAGTAAGCGCGGTTTGATCTTGGGCTTCTTTGCACTCTCCCTTTGTTTTTGCCAGACCAAAATATCTGACAAAGTTGAGCTTTTAAAGGTCAGTTTTCTGAATCGGAAAATTATAGTGCTGAATCGAAATGGCACTGAGGATTATGATATTTCTCTTCTTTCGTTCCCACCACCAGTTAGCTTGTTTGTCGCAAGTTTGCCGCTTACTTGAGTCATCCTGCATTTCAGTTGTTTCGCTAGTGCAGCCTTTGTTTTCTGGTAGCACTCAGGAAGCCACAGGAGGTAGTTACCACCCTCCAACTCAGCCTCTTATATCACCTTGCCGTAAATAGGCATTTCACGTGAAAATTAGTAAATATGAAATTGAGGCAACCGCTTCCTTGGTCCTAACACCGGAAAGCAACCGGTTACCGCAAGGAATCGCAGAAGATGATAATCACTGCTTTTGCCAATAAGACAAGCTTTTTGACTTGAATCAAAAGGGATTATATGAGGAAGTAGTCGATTTGTCTACTAGTTATCGACAATGATTAGATCTGGAGGTTTTACCTGTTGGCTCATTACCTGGACCATCATCAGGACTAGCTTTGTGACTGGCACTGGCATAACAATGTTCTTCGTGAAATATTTATCTTTTGGTGCATAGAGGCACTAGCATAAAGTTTAGATATGTAACGAGACAGTGTATGCTCCAAAACAGCACGCCCGCATTACTATCATCAATGGTCTTACCACTGCATTCGGTGTGGAAGTGTATTCTAAGGGCGATCCACAAACAATTGGAAACATGTTGGATTTTACTTGCGTTTGGTCTGTTGAGTTGGTTTCATTTAATGTGGAAATTACCAGCCTCGCTTTTCTGAATCGGTAGTGATTATGTACAAAACATTTACGTGAAATGTCACGGATTTGAAGGAAGAGGTTAGTCATTCCAATCGGGATTCCTTTATGGAGTTTGCATTCTGCAGATATATGTTAAGTAGCGACCTGTTTGACGGATGTATTGAGTAACTTATTGAAGTTCGTTGGTCCAATAACCGATCTATATAGTGTGGATAAATCATAGATTGATGTAAGGAGAAGTTCAAGTGATGAAATTTCCTCCGCTTTGATGCAAAGTGTGGTAGAGTGAAACTTAAAGGTTGGATGCAGAGTTATTGGGTCTTTCGTGTACATAAGTGCAGGATTTTCTAAAGACTTCCATTTGAGATTGTAAAAACTATGTAATTTGCGAACAGTCATGTCTATTGACTTGGAGCTTTTCAGTCAACCTGAAAGACCTTTTTCAACTGCCAGCGAAAAAACAAAATAAAAATAAAAATTGAGGTTTTTATTTGAGATGTTCAATATTAACCAGAAGTCCTATGCCAACTCAAGTCAAAAACAAAAGCCACTCGTCAGCTAACATAATGTGGAAATTATAATGGCGTTCAAATTATCTCCTGATTTTTTAGTTTGCCTTTTCAAGTTTGGCTTGAGCTATGGTAGTTTGTCAAATGGTGCTTAGAAACATTTGGCATCATATTATGATATATTTATATACTCCTCGTTCAAAATATAGATTTGGCATTTTTCAAGTGTATTTTTACTTTGAAAGCCAAATGTGCATGTTAAAAGCTGGGGGGAGCAATGGTACTTTTCTTGAATGATCCCAGATCAAATTCATCCAGTTGAATTTTGCGGGTCTCACTCCACACCCGTATGATCCGACGGTCGAAATGCATAGGCCCTATTTGTTTGTGCAAATATTGTTTGCAGAAATGACGATTTCTGAACACATCTCCTAGGATCGGGGGTTGGGACGCATTTGGCTCGCACACGAACTTCTGTTTTCAGTTTTACAGGTGGACTAATCGTGAGCTTTTTCTTGTAATCAAATTGTTATACAAAAGCTAGAACTTACTAGCCAATATTATATATGAGGGTTAAAACTCTCGGAATAGATTGTTGTACTAAATTTTCAGATCGGTATGGCTTAGAGCATGCTCGATAATTTGATGAAGTGTTGAAAAATTTCAGCAGTTAATATGAAAATGGGTTTGGCAGGCCTTAAAGATGCTCTATTACTTGAATAATTTCAGTTAAAAAAGTACTCAATGGCTCAAGTACTGTGGTTACATACTATACAGCCTCTCTTCCATGCGAGAGAATCGGAAATATCGGACAAAACTGCTCGTGTACCTTTACTCCCATTTAAAGTGCTTGTAGTATATTGTACTATATTACATAGGTTCTCGATAGAAATGACTTCGTTTTTTGGTCCTGTAATTCATGTCGAGCATGTCCAATTGAAATTCTTAACTCGCGTGATTTTTTGCATTTGAGTCTTTTTGTCTTCAATATGCATAAATAATTCTCACATGGACGTTGACAACAAATTGAAGCTTCAAAAAGAAAGAGAGAATAGCTAAAAAGACTATAAAAATATGAATAAAAACATCAGAATAATTGAAAACGGAAAAAAGAAAAGAAAAGAAAAATGAAAGTAAGTGATAGAGCGGGTAAGTTTGAGGGAAGCTTGCTGAAGCCACACCGAGCGAGTTTTCATCTTCCCCTTTACGACGTAAACCTCACCTTGGTCCGGCCTGAAGAACAGATATTTGGCTGCAATTAGAGATGGGTCGACTGAGTACTTTAGGTTAAGATTGCCACTGAGCATTTCATACTATAGTTAACAGGGATACGTGATAGAGGTACGGGAGCTGGATTTTGTCAACCAGTGCTTTCAGACACCTATTATATAATCAATAAAGTAAATTTTATGTAAAACTAATATTTTTCCGATCACTTCAAATTATGCATGCTTAATAATGTCTCGGAATACTTGTTAACAAGACCCATTTTAAATTTGAGATTCAAAACCTTTGAGCATTATAGGACATTAGTGAAATGAGGGTCTTGATATTGTAGCTTGCACGTGCTTAACTTATTGTATGGCTATTGATTCAATTTTGAACTTTCCAATTTAACCAATTTAGGGGGCGTTTGGTTCAGCTTTGGAAAGGGCTTTGAGCCTCGAAAGCCCCTTCCCAAAATGCTAAAATATTTGGTTCAGCATTTGACCTAGCATTGGCCAAATGCTAGCGTTCCAAATGTTGAAAGTCCAAGGCTGGTTCGGACTAGCCTTAGGCTTTTAGCATTCCACGAATGCTACTGTTCACTCTTTTTTTTTTAGTTAGGGTTTGAAGCTATTGTTCTTCAGCAAGGGCGGCCGGCGAGGGTGGCCGGCGAGGTCGCCTGGGGTCGGGCGATCGCCCAAGCGACGCTGTCGCTGGGGTCGCTCGACCCAAGCCGTCACCGCCTGGGTCGCGCGACCTCAGGCGACAACCGCCTGGGTTGCGCGACTCAGGCAGTCGCTCAGGTCCCGCGACTCTCGCCGAGGGTCGCCCGGCCTTGGGCGACGGCCGTCGGCCCCAGATTTGGCCTGCAAGCGGTCGCCCGACCTCAGGCGATGGCTGCCGGCGCCAGATCTGGCTCATCGATGGTCGGCCGGCGCCGGCTCTGGCGAAGGGTAATAAGTTAGGTTTTTTTATTCCCAAAGTCCATTTACAAAAAAAATTCACCAAGCACTATATTTTGACCAAAGTAGCTTTACAAAATATTTTTACCAAACACCATTTGCATTTCCCCAATGGCCTTTCACCCAAAGGTATTTGCATTTCCCCAAGTAGCATTTTCAAAGTTGAACCAAACATGCCCTTAGTCATAAGTTTTTTGATAATTTTTCAATGTAGTCATTTTAATTAATTTTGAATGGAAATTGCTGACGTGGATACCAGGAGGACAACATTGGAAAATCGTTAAAATATTTAGGATTAAATTGGCTAAATTGAAAAATTTAGGATTGAATTGGCCATCACATGATAAATTTATGATTTTTTGGATAATTTTTTAGTTTTTAATTTTGCCAAATGATATTATAGTTTGTTTGATTATCTAAAAACTGATTTTTTTTTTTTTTATAGAAACCGGAGTTGAAACTTGGTCTTTTCAAACTTATTTGACTTTGAGGATTATCGTTAGGTTTATTCTCGGCGTAAAAAAATAGTTAACACATTTACCATTGAATGAACGACATGTGCATATAAAGTAAACTCCGTAACTGAATTCTTTCACGTGTGAATTATCCGACAATAAATGTGTAAACTATTTTTATAATCAACAGTGAATCTACTAAAAAAATTTTCAATCGAGTAGCTCAGTTTACAAAATTCGAAGCATGGAAAGACCGAACTGCAAAAAATTAGAGAGCGAGGAGGGAAAGGCGGAGCCACAAGAGTCAAAATAAAAAATAAAAAATAAAAAAGTATTCCGTTGAGCTGCCATGTCAGCGATCCGGACTAACCACAATGAACCAATGAAAACCTGAGCAGCACCTGAACAGCTCGAGGACGGAGATCGCAATCTGAACCGTCCAGGTCGATCCGATCCAACGCTCCCCCCTGCCTCACCGCTCAAGTCAAGGGGCAAATTGCCGCGCGGGGCCGAGCCATCCGTCCAGCCCGCTCTATAAAATTCCCAAAATCTCCTCTTCCCTCTCCCATCTCGCTCCAAAGACCGCATCTTCGAAACCAAGAACATAACCTCCTTTTCCTCAAACCCTAAGGATCGAGAAAATTTTCCCTCGCTTTCTCGCGCTTTTTCCCGAGAAAAAAGAAGAGGGGGAGATGTCGGGCCGCGGGAAGGGAGGCAAGGGGCTGGGCAAGGGCGGCGCGAAGCGGCACAGGAAGGTGCTGCGCGACAACATCCAGGGCATCACGAAGCCGGCGATCCGGCGGCTGGCCCGCCGGGGCGGCGTGAAGCGCATCAGCGGGCTGATCTACGAGGAGACCCGCGGGGTGCTGAAGATCTTCCTGGAGAATGTGATCCGCGACGCCGTGACCTACACCGAGCACGCCCGCCGGAAGACCGTCACCGCCATGGACGTCGTGTACGCCCTCAAGAGGCAGGGCCGGACCCTGTACGGCTTCGGCGGCTGAGCGCTCTTTCTTTTTTCCTCGGCGGTTCTTGTTCGTCGTCTTTAGATGGGGTTGCTTCTGTAGATCTGTGCGGTCGGGAACTAGGCTGGTGTTGTTGTAGGGCAGTCGGGACGGAGCAATGCTTGTTCAAGTCCTGGGACTTTGAAAAACCGTTTCGGGTTTATTCTAAATGTCTTATTTGTGTTTTCGTTTCTGGGTTTGAATTTGGTTGTTTCGGAATTTGAAAAAAAAAAAATTATCAGAAGGGCCTGCAAATGCCGTGTTGGGCATGTATGCACGAGTAGGACTGGGGCCGGTGGTAATGTCAAAGCTGATCTTAATCAGATTTGAGCGTGCGAATGAAGTCTTTGCAAGAGGTTTAATAGAGATTAGAGCTGAATTTGACGTTGAATATTTATTCAACCATTTAGTTCTGTTCCTGGATTGTAATCATCGATGGCTGGTTGATTTGATGGTGGGTATGGTTCATCCTCACGGTGCCTTTCATCGTTGGTAGGGGAGGTAGTCTTTGTTCGTGGTTTTTCAAGTCTTGCTGGGTTGGAAAAGGTCAATTTCAAGGGGCCAGCTTTATCGTTTGAGGTTAGATGATCGAGGTTAGCTCTTCCAGTTGTAAAGTTCATTTCATGGATGGGTATCTTTCTTGTCTTCTACCATCAGATGCGCACTGCCCTGTGGACACAATTCAAACTCATTGGGTCATCGGGTATTTGGACATTTACCCACTGTTACTTGGAGTCCGAATTCTTTTCCGTGAAGCATGGTCAGTTGTTTTGCACAAGTGCTGGTTTAAAACTTGATTAGGACATGATTAGTTGATTACCTCATCGGCTGTTTAAGAGGCGGCAAAATGCTAGCAAAGGACACGAACCTTTCTGAACTTTATTAGCTGCCGGGAATAGTTAAAATAAAGAAAGCAACAATCATTGGCACCTTAAAAGGTTAACTATTAGCGTCGAAATATCAATGCAGCCAAAGAAGAAAACTCTGGATGGCTTTCGACTCTATTTGTAGTTTATCTTTATCTAAAGGTTTGGTGGATGCTAACCTTTCTTAGCGTTTCATGTGTATTCTATCTTGTAACTGTCTGCCCAATCAGAACTCCACTAAAGTTGAAAATGCATAGGAATTTGCACCTTGTCTTGGAAAGGGTCCCTTACGGTAAGATCACGGCGTTATCAGTCACCACATCTTGGGATAAAGGTAATACAAGTCTTGGAAATTTTCTTTCAAATTGTTTAATTAGGTCCTGCTAATAATTTTTTTTTCGTGCAATTGTGTTCTTGAAGTATATCTTTTGTGTTCGAATTGGTCCTTTCTTTAAAATAAGGACAGAAATTCGGACATGGGCGGACATGTAAGTGCCACGTGTCAATGCAGACCGGATAAATTGGTTCGTAATTTTCATATGTTGACTAGATAAAATCTTGAAATTTTCTTAGAAAACCGAAAGAGAGAGGGTGGCTCTAATGATGCCCACATGCCGGTGAGGGCGGTCAATCCCTTGTTGTAGTGAGGGTCCCAAGTAGCACTTGGCTAGGGTTGCATGACCCCAATGAGGGCCAAATTTGGCCTAAGCGACCCTAGCCGTCAATTGCCAGGGTCGTGCGAGCCTACCGGACATTGCTTGGGAATCGAACGGCCCTAGCTGTTGATTGTTGGGATCTTGTGACCTTAGCACTACGTAGCTGAGGGTCACTATCCCCAACCTGATCTAAGCTTAGGTCACGTGACTTGGGCCTTTTTATATTTCTAAATATTTATTATATTTTCTCAATATTCATTGTTTCTAAAGGTTTTTTTATTTTTAAAATATCGGTAGGACACCAGATCAACATTAAAGGGTGACTTAAAATTTACATGAGCATTTTCGTCCACAATTTTGACGGAAGGACTAAATTGAATTAAAAAGCATATAGTTTTTGGATCCAATTGCACAAAAAGGAAGAAAAAGTTGGAGGAACTCCGTTGCCTTTTAACTTAATAGTTGATATCTCTACCTTCTTGTACTATTGGAAACTCATATACACAAAATTTGTAAATTCTTCTTACATAAAATGAAAAAATATTACTATTGTAGGAATTAAATTCATTTGATTATTTAAAGTGAAACCGAGGCGAGACCGCGCGTGTTAAGTTAACACTTCAGAACATATGATTGAACATAGAAACGGAGATTTAACATATTAATGGTAAAAAAGTCAAATTGGGTACCGTCTCCTTGTACTATCCCCCTTGATTGTACTAACCGAAAATAAAAGTATACTAAATTCACACCATTTGGCAATTCTGGATCACATTAAAAAGGAAATCCAAACCTCCCAATGATGAAGTATATTTATGGATCGTAATAAAATATCGTTAATTCCCTCTGCCACCCAAAGCGTTCGGCCTAGCCCGGGTCTCATAGCGAACGCCCGCAAGGTGGTGGAGTATCGGGAGCCAGTGATGTCGCGAGACCGACGTCCTCCCACAAGTTTCAGGACAGCTCGTCCTTTGGCTTCGACTGCTCGCAAAGCTCGATCTGGTCTCCACTCCTCCCTCGCCTCCCCACTTCCTTATCGATTCTGATTGCCTCGCCACTCCGAGCAAAGCTCTGCCTCGGATTTGCGCCGCGGAAAGCGACGAAGAAGAAAAAGAAGAAGATCATTCTCTCGAAGACGAAGAAGAAGTTGATTATCGAAATCTAAGTTTGGATTATCAAATTTCTATCAAGAATTCCATTTTAAGGTTCATTTTCCAAGGTGCCGAAGGCAACATCAAATCATTCTAGCATTTTAAGGAAGAAGAAAGAGATTCCGAAAACTTTTAACATTAAAATGTGCGTAAAATTACTATTCTTTTCTCCGTACGTGACAATCGAATATAATAATCAAGGTAAACTCCGATGGAATAAAAGCTCCCCGGGAATAAAAAGAGGGCGGAATCGTCCGAGTCCGCCAAGCCGATCTAGTACTAGTCTACCTGTGACCATTTCCATTCTCCAGATCCATCCCATTCATGCATGGCTGCTCGCTATACAATTCATATATATTTTTTTGGAAGGATACAATGCGTCATGCTTGAGTACGGTCTTGCCTTGTCCGAAGCAAGGCGCTGAAGTTGCTAGAGAACGAAGAGAAGTACAAAAAAGATCACATCCTTTCGCCGGCAAAAACAATCTTCTTTATTGAAATTTTAGCCGTCTCAAACACGAACTCACCGCGGATTCTCCTCGTCATCGAACCGGACAATTCCGCTCATTCCATCACGACACGAGAACTATGGTGATCTCAGAAATAACAGAAGAGAAGGACGGCGACGAGACAGGAGAGCAGGAACAAGAAACTCCAAGCTTGTCCGTGGATGCCGAGACTCAAACGAGAAGGATCAGGCAGATAATAGAGTACCAGAAGTCCCTGTACTGGTCTTCATCATCTTCTCTGTCTACTTCCTCTTCAGCAGCCGCCGCCGCCACATCGCGCTCGTCGCTCTCTTCGTCTCGCAGAAGCAGCAGCTTGATGGAGCTCATGAAGTCGGGAAGCACCTCGCTGCGGAGGCTGTTCGACATGGAGCACACGAGCTTGGCCGACTATCTGGACGAGTACAGCGCCACGCCGGTCGTGAAGACCGTCCCACTGTGGGGTAGCAGCGACTCCGACGCCGACCGGTTTCCCGATCCCTGGGATTCCATTAAAGCTGCCAGGCATTACGAAAGTGCGAGGAGGAACGAGTCCGGGAGTTGCGGGCTCAGCGAGTTCGCCTCGCACGGTACCAGTTTTGTGGAAGAAGGGAAGAAGACGAACACGACGAGGAGAGCGGTGAGCAACGACAGGAAGTTGAAGAGGAAGAGGTCGTTCAGGAGGTTGCCTGGTTTCGGGACGTGGAGGTGGAGAGGTTTTAGGTCTCGATTGCGGCCGAGAAGGCTCAGGATCATGATCTGTGGCAGGAAATTCTGAAAAACTCAGGAAACAAACTAGAGTAACAGTCTCAGATGTGCCGTGTAGATTAGAGTTGGGGGTAGCTAAACCTCAATAGCTTCTTACTCGGTAAACTTCCTGGATTACTCGATTCAGCTTTGCTGTTCAATTGCGTGTGGATAAGTAAGAAAGAAACAGAGCCCTGAGCTTTGGTTCCCGCATGTATCTGCTGAAGTGGCAAAGCTACGACTGGGGCCTTCTTCTTGTTTATCACGTGTGACTTGACCAATAGATTATGATAGCGGACAGAAAAGAGAACAGTGAATGATTATCTCAAATTCCATTGCATTTCGAGTTTGTCGTCTGCAAGATCATCAGATAAAACTGTTCGCATCATTTACATGTGGCCCATGCGGGGCAAGAACCGAAGGGATATTGTAGGAAGGGATATAAGAATCAAGAAAAGAAATAAGGAAAGAAGATTACAAAAGTCAAAAAGTGGAAAGAAAGGAAAAGTTTCTGGTGCTGCCGATACTTTTGCCAAAGGCGCCATAAAGCTTCAGCGTTTAGTTTTGGTGCGAATGATTTACTGATGAGGAATCAAATAAATTCTAACTGAATTTGCTATGTTTAGACGCCAGATGATGATGGATCAAGAGCCATAAATGCTATGGCAAACCACGCAGTTGCCCGAGGTCAACCTCGCCATCACACTTCCCTCTTCAATCCTCAATCCCCTGCTCTGCTTGTTCCACAGATGAACCCCGTAAGTGTCCTCACTTAGCTGCGCGATCTTGGCCTCGACCCACCTCGCGTCGCCGCTGCTCTCGGGGCTCTTGAATAGGCTGCCGATATGGGTCCACCCGACCGGATAAAAAGCCATCGGGGGCATCACGCTGAACTTGCCTCTGTATCCGATTCTCGATTTCACTCTCTCCACGACCCGGGACACCAAGTAAGGCCCGTTGTGACCCCACTTGTTCCCATCAAACGTTAAAGCGAACTCCTGGATGAACTTGTGCAAGAGTGGATGGTGTCTGTCGAACACCATCGCCGCGTTGTTCAGCCTCGTCCATTTCCCCGAGGCTGTGTCCACGCTCTGCGCTCCGATGCAATTCCTGAGCGAACTTATGTCCTTCAGGATTATGAAGTCCGTGTCCAAGTAGACGCCCCCATATCTGTACAGGATGGCGAGTCTTATGAGGTTGGAGAGGTTCTGGGCTAACGGGATTTCGCCGGGGTCTTTGTTGCCTTTCCTCAGCTCGTCGAACCAGGCTTTGGCCGGGGTCATCCTGAGCAGCTGGGGCAAGTCCGGGGTCGCCGCCAGGACCTTGAACCCGAGGTCAGTCACGGGTTTCAGGATCTTGCGCCCTCTTCTCGAGTCCATCGTCCTCGACACGATCACTAGGCATCCGTCTGGATGGGCTCGGAAGAGGCTCTCGACGCCGAGGAGCTCCCTGCTCCCAAAGGAGCTTGCCGGCGAAATCCACGTCATGAAGAACTGCAGCGAGCATCCCTGGCCGAGGAACCTCGCGACGCGGGAATGGAACTTCCGGGTCCGGTTGTCGGACTTGAGTATGTCGAAATTCACCAGGTTTTCGCGCAGCCACCGGACTCTCTCCTCTTCCGTGACATTGAGCGGAGGGACAAGAGGGTACGACGAACTATCTTCGTGATCATCCTCATCGTCGGCTTCCCCGAACTCTTCTCGGATAAACTGGAGTTGCAAGGAGCGGACGGCCGACGGACGGATCAAGAATCCGGGCTTCCGGGCCTCTTGTCGGTCCGAGGCCGCGCCGTTGAAGGGGAGCGAACGCAGGGAGATCTCAGAAATCGCGGTGTGCGATGAGGAGACGATCAAGAAGACGGCGGCGACCGTTACGACGGCGAAGGCCAACGGTTTGGCGCGACCAACGGCCGCCGGGCGATCGATCATCTTCCGGGACAACTTGGGAATCTTCATGGCAGCTCTCGAGCTGAAACGCGGGGACGGCCAGAACAAAGATGGCTGGGCTTTAGCGTGTTCGATTCTTTTTCTAGCTTGGATTCAAAGGGGTTCCGAGGCAGAAGACTTCGGACAGTCTTACCTCCTGGTCTATCCTCAGGCTTTGAACCTTTCTTTACGTGTGATTATCGAAGGGGAAGTCACGATTAGTATTATATCTATTTGGAATATTATGCGGAGCGGCCGATGACGCTGATGGAAATTAATAAATTCTTTTGGGGGTCGAAAAGGGAAATAAATAAATTTGCGACAAACAACCATGAACAAAGCAGGTGGCCCCACGAGTATATAAACACACGTATATATATTTTTATCATTGCTTTCTCCGTGGAAAAGTCGTCCACATTTTTTGGCCGAGTTCATTGGTATGTTAATCGGACGACACATTTTATGTACATTTGATCTGATGTTCCATTACTCGAGCACCATGGCAACATAATCCCGTGACACGCACCAATTTAACGAATCCCCGGTGAAAACCGCTTTTTCTTTGGTTAAGGTTCTTGAATTTCATTTACGGCGATATATGTAACTCGTTAGATTAATTAAATCACATCGGTTTAATCGCAATTTAGTAATCCAGATTGAGAAACTTGCAGAACGCGGTAACGAGGGGTGTCGGAAAGGCTCGAACCCGACCCCCTACCAACCCTTCTTTTTTTTTTTATTTGTCCGGGTCTATGCGGGTCGGGTCACAAGGGTCATAGAATCTTCGCGTTCGGGTCTCCCACTGATATCGGCCCGGCGGGAACCGTCGACCCCACTAGCAATAACTGCGAAAGACGATCAGTGCCGTGTTATATGGACTTGCCTTCGTCTCATTTTTTTTGTCTTTTTAATTTTAAATCGATTTATTTACCTTGCATGGCTTCTTTGACGGGTTGGAACCATTTCCGCACATTGGACTAGACTCAGGTTTGCGCGTCGTCTCCAAACGTTTCCTACCACACCAACCCCACACCCCCCCCCCCTCCCCCCGACGAAAGTTTGCTTTGGAACTCAAGAGCCAAGAAATTATTTATTTATATAGTGATTTATTGATTGGGCAACGATTACATAAATGAAGCGAAATCAGTTAACAATTGTACATGGTTCTTATTGTTGTTCTAATTCACCTCACGTAACCGGTACATACGTTGCACGAAGTGATAAGCAAAACAAGTGCAGCAAAATTAAGAGGAGATCACAAATTTACGTGGTTCGACAGATAAGTCTGTCTACGTCCACGGGGCAAGCACACGGAACTCACTTGTATAACAGGAGAAATTACAACGCATACCCCTCAACCCGACAAACACCAAACAGTGGGCCGCACTCTCAATCGTGAATCTTTTATCAGTACAATTCTCACAATCACAGAGATATTGTACACCCAAGATTCCCTTACAAGAGATAACCCAGACCCCCAAGTTCTATTTCACCCAGAACGTAGAGAAAAAAAACAGAGGAATAACCCAAAGCACATTAACTCTTAACTGTTCCCTCTTTGTCTCTCTCTCCTTCATACGTTCCCAAAGAAGTAGATAGGTGGTTGTACGCTCTAAAGTAGTGAAGGAGTGGCATCGACAATTACTCCCTATTTTTAGGTGTCACACTTATCGCCTTCCAACGGGCACACGGCACAGCAACGATGTCTAATTGGATCGGATCGGCCATTGCCATCAAAATTGACCAGACTGCATGAAGCATCACATGCTGCCAAAAGGTCCCCCGAAACGACTTTGTTGCATTTTAAACGAAGTGACGGAAACGCATTTTTGATGTGACCCATGATTTCCACTGCATGTCCTTGGCCATCTAGAATTTAAGGAACGGGCCAAAAATAAACATATATTCAATTGCCAAGAATAAAAATCAAACGGAGTATTTGATGATTGCCCTTGATGTGCAACGCGATCTTATTCATCGCGTAAAAATCCGTGCTTCTAAACACGTGCTTGCAATGGTCATGGTTTCGTGACACGCCACCTCCACGATGGTCATGTCATAAAAGGACAAGAAGGTAATTTTCAAATGTCAATTTTGACGGATTTGTCAAAGGAAGACTTTGTTTTGTTTGCTTACGATTAGCCAATGATCTCTGTGAAGGTAAAGTTATCTTGAGGCGACCACCTTCCTTGCAAACCGTCCTCCCTCTTCTGTCTTTTTCTTTAGTATTAATACCACGAAAAATCTCAAATTAATACATCTATAATAAATTTACTTTAAATTAATTTTTTAATTGCCAAAAACTCAAAACTGGCACACTTAAAAATAAATTTACTGTAAACTAATTTTTTAACCATAAAAAACCCTAAATCGGTATACCTCCATTAGTTTATGTTGAATTGAATTAATACTACGAAAAATCACAAACTGATAAACCTATGATAAATGGAGGGTAAAATATCAAATCGGTTCACCCGTTAGCTGCCACACGTCATCAAACTCAATAATTTGTTGATAAATTTTAACAAAAATTAACGAAGGGTAAATTTATCACAGATGTACCAATTTGGGGTCTTTGGTTATCAAAAAATTAGTTCGGAGTAAATTTGTCACGGATAGTTTTAGTATTTCGTGGTATTAACCCTTTTCTTTAAGAGCTGTGAACTCATTTGACTTTTTTTTTCCTTTGTTATTTCCAAATTCAAAATCATTATCATTATATGCGGTGTTCCCCTTGTTCTCATTAATACACATCGAACACTTAATTGGACACTGTATACTTGTATTTGGTTTTACGAAGAGTTATTTACCAAACAAAATATAGGAAATATTTCAAATAAGGGCATGAAGTATGACCGTTTTCTCAAAAGAGAACCAAAGTGAATTTTGTCTTCAAAACTTAAAGATGAATATGGCAAGAGAATTAAGAGTTCCCGTAATTGAAAATACGGGCAAATCAGTTGGGATTCCATCAGATTGGGGAGTATCCAAGAAAGAGATGTTTGCATGAATTTTTGGGCAAAAAAAAATGCCAAATTAGGGGGTGGAAAGAAAAACTGATGTCCAAAGCAGGAAAAGAAGTTTTGATCAAAATGGCGGCGCAAACCTTACCATAATATGCTATGTGCGTTTTTAATATTCCCCTTTCCATTTGTAAAACAATTGGGTAGAAAATTGCTTCATTACGGTGGACGACTAACGAGAAAAAAGTTTGGATTGCAGCGGAAAAGATGGGAAATTCTAAAGACTAGTAGGAAGGATATGGGAGGATTAGGCTTCGGGGATTTAATTGCCTTTATCAAGGCAACGCTGGGAAAATAGGCTTGGAGGCTAACTCAGAATCCATCTTCACTCAAGAGCCCGTTGTTAAAACTTTAAAGGAATTTATTGTCCTCGAAGAGATTTTCTGGCATGCAGAGAAATGAACACGTCCTTTATCGGGGGGTTAGCAGAGCCGGTTGTTGATGGGGAGGGATTCTATTTCTCACATAGTACAGTGGCCAGTAGGTGATGATGGTAAACAAATCAGAATCAGAGAAGGCAAATGGCTAAAACGAGGGGTGATAGGAGGCCCCGCCACAGGAGATGAGCCATAGTTTGTTGCTGACTCGATCATTAGGGAGGAAAATGCATGGAACTTACGGTCTTCATGGAGCAGTTTTGACGAGCGTACTGTCAAAGAAATCATCACAATGCTAGTGAGGCCTCAGATAACAAAAGGCCAACTATTCTGGAGAGGGACTCAATCAGGCAAATATTCAGTCAAAAGCGGCTATAAATGTATGAAAAAAAAGGCGGAGAATATGCCCAACCAGAACCATGCATAATCATCCTTTCAACCCTCATCACAAACTATGGAAGGATATATGGAATATGCAGACAGTCCCAAAAGTTAGGCTATTCGCGTGGAACTTTGTGCAAGAGTGCACTGCCAACGAAGGACAACTTATTTAAACGAAAAATCATACCTGACCTGAGATGCGCTTTGTGCAATGAAAGCTGTACTGAGACAACGAGGGGAAGTTAGGACACCCTCAGAACTTAACATTCGCATTTCGAAGCAGAAAGTATCGAGAATCGAAGCATGGATATGAGATTAATGCACCTAGTTCGGCTCACTCACTAGATTTGGAGTTGGTTGCCCCATATCTGCGGTTCATGCGGAAAGCACGCAATCACATCATCTTCGGAAAAAGACACCAAATCTACCAGTCTCCACTTGAAGGGCATTGAAGGATATAATAGGTGGACCGCCCAAGATGGGCCAAACCCGGCCCGTGAGCCACAAGGGCCCACGAGGTAGTTATTTCCCTTTTATAATAGAAAGGCACCCTTTGGAATGTAAGGTGACTTCATACACATGCAAACACACTCTTTCAAGAACGTGGTCTTCTCTGTTTTCTCTTCGGAACGCACGCTAGTACGAAGGACGATCGAAGAACATTCAGGCGCAAAGTGGCACTTAATCTGTGACAATACCGGGTATGTTCATTGTGTGATATGCCTGTACGATCGGTGATACAAGTTGGATGATTCTCGGGCACGTTTTCCGCACTAATCGAATTCGTTCCGAATATGTTTCGAACGACTCGATCGGGATTGAGTTTTCCCAACATTGGTATCAGAGCCCGCTTACTTGTTTCCCGATCATGCTTATGTATCGTCTGAAGTGTATACTGTTTGTTTTTTCGTTTTGGCCTCGTTTTTGTTCGTCTTCGTCGCGTCGCCGAACTGTTCGTGCATGTTTCGATTTCTGTTTTTTGTCAAAACTCGAATTTTATTGCATAAACGGAAAGTACTCGTCGAGACGAGAAAATTGATGGGCGGCGCGTCGCCGGAGGACGCCGGACACGCCCTCACGCGCCGGCAAGGGCCAGGCGCGCGACGGCGCGTGACGCCCACGCGCGGCCCCCGCGAAACGGCGCGTCCGTTCGCGCTAACTGCCGGTGATGACGTCAGCGTGACGTCATCGGAAGCTGACCCGGCTGAACCCGACCCGTTGCCCGTTGACCCGACCCGTTGACCTTTGACCCGACCCGTTGACCGTTGACCCGACCCGTTGACCTTTGACCGACTCGGTCGACCCGACCCGAGTTGACCCGACCCGGTTGACCGTTGACCTTTGACCATTGACCGTTGACCGGTCAACGATCGAACCGGTCAACCCGGTCGGACCGGACCGGTTCAAACCGGCTGATTGACCCTTGTGTCTTCTATCGGCCCGTTCGAGCTCATTTGAGCTCCGATTTGGGCGTTCTTGGTATCGATGTGCTCGTATCGAAATGCTCTACATTATGGTATATTCATATTACATTTTAGCTGCACTTATGAATGTGAAAATGCACGATAAACCCTATGTACGCGTACTTAGGGGCATATTTTTTTGGCATTTTCTATAGTATTTCTCTATAGTCTTTTGAAATACAAGTGCAAGATCATATGTATATGAATAAGCATTTCTTACCTTAATGTATCATGGATTATAAGTAATCCTTTGTTCTGCATTCGTTGCAGGAACAATGGTACATTTGAGACGCACTCCGATAATCCCAAGAACGGCGGCTCAAAAGGAGAAGCTTGAGAACCTAAGAATCAAGTTAGCTCTTTATCGATGGGACGCCAGAGATGATATGATGACACACATCATCAAGGTCAACAAAATGATACAAGATATCATTTGGAACGGCTTTGTAATGCCGGAGTATGTAATGGTCGGAGCCCTAAAGTGCACTATTCCTGAGGAGTTGGGAAGAATGCTTGATAAGGTTAGAGAAACCTTAAATGGTCCAAGCTATAAGATGCTTGTGGAGAATTTTGTGCAAGAATACATAAAGGTCGGGGCAAGAAGGACATCAACCCTTGCATTGAATGGGTCTCGGGGCAAATCATGGTCAGGATCTAGGGGTTTTCCGGGAGCTTCTATTTATGTTCCGAAGAAAATAAAACTTTCTGAGGAATTTTATGAGTCATTTCCTGTCTATGTGTTAGATTGGTACACTTGATGTTGTTCTTTTAGAATTTGGAACCAATTCTGTACATGTCTCTGTTTGATATTACATATTCTTAAACATTTGTGAATGTTTTATGATATATATGTGGCTATGAATTTTTGATGTTTTTCATTTTATATTGCCATATTATGTGTTATGTTTTATGTGGGAAGTTCTTCAAAGTTTATATAACTTTTGAAGAACCAATTTCATTACATAAAATGATTATGTTAATGGTAATTTCAAATTAGGTTATTTTAGACGATGATTGGGAATATAGTGAACTTTCGACTCTAAGACCTTTAGTGAAACTATTCATTAACATAATTAGTTTATGTAATCCTGATGCTGATGAAGTATTAAGATAGGCTTTAATAACTCGTGCGTATGTGTCTGAAATGTTCAGATACGATGGCTTCAGCAACTAAGAACATAGTAGCTGAACTAAATAAGGGAGAAAAATTGAATGGCGACAATTATGAGATTTGGAGTCTCAAAATCCAATATGTGCTGGAAGAGCAAGAGGCACTCGAAGCTCTTAACCAGATTATGGAAGAACCTGAGGAAGGGACAACTGCCCAACACAAGAGGGATAAAGATGCCTTTACTGTTTGGAAAAGAAAGAACTCTCTTGCTCGCATTACGTTGCTAAGCAGCATGGACAATGACATCATGCGAGAGTTCGGACGTTTCCAGAGCGCTAAAGAGATGTGGGCTGCACTGGCATCAAGATTTGGTCGAACTTCTGTGACCAAACTGAGACAACTCACTATCCGTTTCGACTCTTACAAGATGTCTCATGGAAAGACCATGAAACAACATTTGAGGCAGATGTCGAATATGATAAGTGAGCTAAAGGATGCCGGGCACATACTCACTGATGAACAACAGGTGCAGGCAGTAATCCGCTCCTTGCCTCAAAGCTGGGAGCATATGAAGATCCATTTGACCCACAATGAGGGTATCAAGACCTTCGAGGATGCTATGCGGTATCTTGAGCTGGAAGAGGATCGCCTCATAGCGGCTAAGCCAGAAACTGATATTTATTTTGCTGGTTCTAGCTCGCATGGAGTTTCGGGCTCCAAGAGGAAGCACCCTGCTGGGTCAAGGAAGTGGAAAGGCAAAGGACCAAGTCCTTCAGGGAAGAAGCCGAGGCTCAACCAACGGGAGAAAGGAAAACGTCCTTTCAAGAAGAACATTTCAAGAGTGAAATGTTTCAACTGTGGCAAGAAAGGTCACTTTGCTCGCGACTGTGGCGAGCCAAAGAAGGTAGAAACCCTTAGCATTCATGAAAATGCTACTTATGTGTCAAGTTCAGTGTTTCTAACCGAATCTAATCCTTTGTGGACTGTAGACTCGGGAGCCACAGACCATGTAGCGAAAGACAGAGAAGCTTTCGTGGAGTTTCGACGAGTTCCACAAGGAACGAAGTGGATATACGTGAGGAACAATTCAAGAGTGGAGGTCAGAGGCATTGGCACCTGTCAACTACTTATGCGCGGTGGACGTACATTGTTCCTACATGATGTGCTATTTGCTCCAGAGATTCGTCGGAACTTAGTTTCAGTGTTGGTTTTAGTTAGACTTGGTTTTGCTGTAAACTTCCATAATAATGGTGTAGACTTGTGTTTAGGAACAAGTTATTATGGTTCCGGATATTTTTTAGATGGTTTTATTGTATTAGATATTGACTATTATGAGGTTAATATTAGTTATTCCTTATTTACATCATCTGATTCTTATGAGAATGATGTGAACGTGTGGCATGCTAGACTTGGTCATATTGGCCAACAAAGAATGAATCGATTGGCTAAAGATGGCTTATTGGGAAATATTAAAAAGGTTGATTTGCCCATATGCGAGCATTGCCTAGAAGGAAAAACAACACTGAAACCAATTGGAAAAGGAACAAGAGCTGAATTTCCTTTGCAGTTAATCCATACTGACATCTGTGGTCCAATGAATATAAAAGAAAGGCATGGGTCTGTTTATTTCATCACATTCATTGATGATTATACTCGATTCGGACATGTCGATTTGATTTCTCATAAGTCCGAAGCTTTAAATTGCTTTAAAAGATTTATGAGCTTAGTGGAAAATCAATTAGACAAGAAAATAAAAGCATTAAGATCCGATCGAGGTCGAGAATATCTGTCTGATCAGTTCAGAAATTTATGTGATGAAAAGGGAATAGAAAGACAACTGACTATTCCATATACTCCTCAACAAAATGGTGTTGCGGAAAGAAGAAACAGAACTCTAATGGAAATGGTTAGATCAATGATGGCACATGCTAACTTGCCCATCACCTTTTGGGGTGATGCTTTGTTGACTGCTGCCTACATACTTAACCGTGTGCCTTCTAAATCAGTTGCTTCTACTCCATATGAGTTATGGACAGGCAGAAAGCCTGATTTAAGCTTTCTAAAACCTTGGGGTTGTGCTGCCTATACTCGTGAGTCTTCTCACAAGTATGGAAAATTAGGCCCAAGAGACAAAAAGAGTATTTTTATAAGATACTCAGAGCACTCAAAGGGATATGTATTCATAGGTGAGCAAGAAAGCGGAAGTATAACTGAATTTGAATCACGGGATGTCACATTCTTAGAGAATGAATTTCCTAAAAAGGGCGAAGTAGGTGGTAATTACTCACTATATGAATCTGTGGATCGTGATAGTGAAGTTAGTGGGAGCATTGTGACAAATGGAGAGTTGAATGCAACTCAGTCTCAATTGCAACCACTTAAAGAGACGACACCACCATTATCTCATTCGAGTGGGAGCGCAATGGAACGTGGTGAATCATCAGGAATACAGCATTCCATACGACAGTCGAGTCGTAATAGGATTCCCCGTCG
Organism: Syzygium jambos; assembly: GCA_031216235.1. Classification (NCBI taxonomy): domain Eukaryota; kingdom Viridiplantae; phylum Streptophyta; class Magnoliopsida; order Myrtales; family Myrtaceae; genus Syzygium; species Syzygium jambos. The sequence goes on from CM062230.1 coordinate 28,923,071, forward strand.
TCGTTTTGACATTGAAGGAGAAGCCTTCTTGATTGCCCCACAAGATGAAGATGAGCCGAAGAATGTGAATGATGCTCTAAAATGCCCTGATAAGGAAGAATGGATATATGCAATGGAAGAGGAAATGGAGTCATTAAGATCAAACCAAGTTTGGGAATTGGTTGACCTTCCAAAAGGACGCAAAGCCATTGGGAACAAGTGGGTTCTCAAAATAAAGCGTAAGGCTGATGGCTCAATAGAGAGGTATAAGGCTCGCCTTGTGGCGAAAGGATATAATCAACAGGAAGGAGTTGATTTTGAAGAAACTTTTTCTCCTGTGGTTAGATTTACCTCTATTCGCCTTATTCTGGCAATAGTAGCTAGTATGGATCTAGAATTACATCAAATGGATGTAAAGACTGCATTCCTCAATGGAGAATTAGAGGAAGAAATTTATATGGAACAACCTGTTGGTTTCATTACAAAAGGCCAGGAGCACAAAGTGTGTCGACTATTGAGATCGATATATGGCCTTAAGCAGTCTTCAAGACAATGGTATATACGTTTTCACAATGCAATAATGGCATATGATTTTGAAATGACTAGTGAAGACAATTGTGTATATATTAAAAGATCCAAAGATCAATTTGTGATCTTATCATTATATGTTGATGATATACTAATTGCCGGAAGTAGTATGGAGTTAGTTAATACAGTCAAGAATTGGTTATCTTCCAATTTTGATATGAAAGATATGGGTGAAGCTGCATACATTCTTGGAGTTAAGATTTCAAGAGATCGCTCAAAGAAATCCCTATCTCTTTCACAAGAAACGTATGTGAATAAAATCCTTGAGCGATTTCGTATGCAAGACTGTAAATCAATAGATACTCCTATTGCAAAGGGCGAAGCATTAAGCGACAGAATGTGTCCTAAGACTTCACAAGAAAAGAAGCAAATGGAACAAGTTCCATATGCTAGTGCTGTTGGAAGCTTGATGTACGCTATGATGTGTACAAGACCTGACATTTGTTATGCAGTTGGAATGGTAAGTAGATACCAATCCAATCCAGGTCAAGCACATTGGATCGCCGTCAAAAGAATCCTGAGATATCTAAAGGGAAGTGCCGACTATGCGCTGACTTATCAAGGAAGTGATCTACACCTTGAAGGCTATACAGATGCTGACTGGGGAGGAGATTTAAAAGAAAGGAAATCTACTTCTGGATACGTATTCTTACTGAATAATGGCGCCATATCTTGGAGCAGTAAGAAACAACAGTGCATAGCCTTATCTACAATGGAAGCCGAGTTCGTGGCTCTATCAGCAGCGGCACAAGAAGCTGTTTGGCTTAGAAGATTTTTGGATCACTTAGGTGTAACTGAGAAAGCTGCAAACCCAGTATTGGTCTATTGTGATAGCCAAGCAGCGATAGCATACACTAAGGATCCCAAGTACCATGGAAAGACCAAACATATAGATATCAAGTATAACTATGTCAAGGACATGGTTGCACGAAAGGAAGTGAACGTGAAGTACATATCTACACAAAGGATGATAGCAGATCCTATGACGAAGCCGATTCCTAGAGAAGTTTTCCATGGTCATGTGAGATCTCTAGGACTGTGTAGAATATGATGTACTGTATATTGTATTTTTCCCAGAATGTTCACTATTAATGAAGTTTGTTATTATCAATGCCTATAAGTTTGTATGACGTTTGTGAATGTCGATGCTGAGTGCATTATATTGAAAAGGTATGTCGGACAGATGAGAGATTAGCCCACTCACACGGGTAATCGCCTCTACTCACTGTGTGATGAATAGAGATGAGACAATTTTAAGCTTGTTATCTAGGTGATAATTGAGAGCTTAAGCTTGAAGTATGGACGTCGCCTTAACAGAATGTTAAGATGAGGACATATAGATTATTATGTCCGAAAGTGAAATGACCCACATATTTCACTTTACCTGTCTTTAATGCCAGATGTGAGTTCTAATAGATGCTTATGAATAGAGTAGATTTGTGAACTCAAGTTAGACATTGAGTATGTCTAAACTATCATCTGTACGGTATTGAGAGTAAAGACATACGCTCTATGGGAAAAGGAGATAATACCGTAATACGTATTTCATATTACGTATGCATGAAACGACCGATAAGAGTTGACAAAATTTTGATCTCAATTTTTTAAGTCGTGTGAGACTCTTGAGGAAAATAGTTTTTCTCAATTAAAGTGCCCTCACGACTCTTACTTATTCTCAAAATTTCTATTCAGTGTTTGCTATCTTAGGATGTTGCCGATGATCATGATAATTCGGTCTAACGGGGCATTTCTAGAAAAGCAAGTTGGACTGAAATGGAGAGGTTTAAGGAAAGAGGAAGATCAATTTAACTTATGATGTCACATTCTATATTTGTATTCATAGGTCGACCAATTATGATTTTAAGTAAATCATAATTGTGAATACAATATAAGAGATACTAAAAGAGATCAAGAGAGATAAAAATGTGACTGATTGATCTAGGGAACTGCATACTAATTCTACTCTGCATAGTGCCCAAATCTGAGCTGTTATATATTCCTAACAGATGTATAACAACGAGCTCTCGTAGTATGCTGGTCGCACGGATTATTTGCCAATATGAACTTTGCAAGGAAGAGAGTTGTGTTTAGCCCATCGTGAGCGAGTGGGAGATGAAGGATATAATAGGTGGACCGCCCAAGATGGGCCAAACCCGGCCCGTGAGCCACAAGGGCCCACGAGGTAGTTATTTCCCTTTTATAATAGAAAGGCACCCTTTGGAATGTAAGGTGACTTCATACACATGCAAACACACTCTTTCAAGAACGTGGTCTTCTCTGTTTTCTCTTCGGAACGCACGCTAGTACGAAGGACGATCGAAGAACATTCAGGCGCAAAGTGGCACTTAATCTGTGACAATACCGGGTATGTTCATTGTGTGATATGCCTGTACGATCGGTGATACAAGTTGGATGATTCTCGGGCACATTTTCCGCACTAATCGAATTCGTTCCGAATATGTTTCGAACGACTCGATCGGGATTGAGTTTTCCCAACAGGCATTTTCAAGAAATGGACTTCGAAAGGGAAAAAATCAGAGAGAATCGAAGTTTGTTCTTCTCAGCAATGGACTCCCCCACAGATCGAGGCTTTGAAAATCGATATAGATGGATCATACGAACCCGGTTCAATGGAAGGAAGTATTAAGTGCATTGGTCGCGATTCAGCTGGAAGAATCCTTGATGGCTTTGCGAGATCGGTTCAACCGTCCTCTGCACTTCAAGTGAAGGCTCGTGCTCTGGTAAAAAACCTAACTTTCCTTCTGTCCCGCAAGCTAGAAGCGGTGGTAATTGATTCGGACAGCTTTGAGGTAGTCAACGCAGCTCATAGCTTGGATCAGGTTCCTTGGGAATCCAACTACATGTAGACTGGATCACAAATACCCATCAGAGAAATTCACTATCACAGAATTGGTTCTTCTTAGCAATGGAATCCTGCGCAGATTGGGGCTTTGAAAACCTATATAGATGGATCAATCTGGTTCAACGAAAGGAACTATTGTGTGCATCTGTCCCGATTCAGCTTGAAGAATCCCTCATGGTTTTGCAAGATCAGTTCAGGCGTCCTCCGCACTTCAAGGGGACACTGGTGCTTTGTTTCAAATCCTAACTTTCCTCGTGTCCCGCAATGAAGAAATGATGGTAATTGAGACAACTTAGAGGTAGCTCGGATCAAGTCCCTTGGTTAGTCCGTGTACTTATTGCTCAACGCTATAAAACGTTAGTCCACTTTTTAGACATCCGGGTGGTCCATTGCCGTAGAGAGAATGCGAGTAGGAGAATTACTCTTACCACACAATTGCGTCTCTTCGCCCCCAAAGCTCTTTGGGATCTTTTATGTACTGAAACCCAATTAGTGAGCCAGCCCTTTTGATTTACCCAGTTGAATTTAATAAACTTTCTTTCGACAAAAAAAAAAAACCATATTGTTGTTCGTTCACCAATTGACTCATTGAAAGTTAGTTAAGCCAACAAAAGTGTATTCATTCCATCGAGCACTTGTTATATACATCTTCATTGGTCAAATTAATATTATTAGTTCATACTCGATGTTTGTCGGCTCGGTAGGTAGCACGTGATTAGATATTATGAAGTTAATCATCGTAGTATACCCCACCATGCTCCTTCCATTTTGATCCACTATTGGTAGGACATAGATTGTATGTTCATAAGTTCCAAATAATCCATTATATTATGCATGCATGTTCACATCGTTACTTCCCGTTTAATACAAAGATTATCCTCTATTTTTCTATACTCAGAAAGAATTGTCGGCCCCTAATTTAATATCCTTCTCTTATGTTTTCTTTTTAATGTGATTATACAAACAAGCTACGTCTTGATCATTTGGGAACTAGAAGACGAAATTGTCAACAGGTGATTGTTTTGACAATCATACAACTTCTAGTTTATGGATAAGCAGAGCATGTAATGATGTCTAGTAATGGGGTCACCCACGGCTAAAGTTTTATTTGGCCAGGAAAAGACAAAATGATGGCACCCACGATTGAAGCATCTCGTTTAATGGAGGCCCCACATCGAGTCATATTGTCAGAGTTAGGGTACTTAAATAAATAAATAAAAAGTTTAGATACTTGATTGGAATTAGGGCAAAGTTCCGATGCTCGCAAAATGATTACATCTACTCTTTGTATTAGAACCGACCAAGGGGCCTTCACCATATTCGGAATCAATCGATCGATCGATCGATAAAACTTGGAACGACGAAACTTGATAGTGCGCCCATTTGTTAATACCCAAATAACTCCATGATACCAAATTATGTTATTTTTTGGGCACGAAATTGATGTCATGCAATGCGTTAGCGAAGCTAGTAAAATGGTCACCTTTCGGATAAGCAAATTCCATTTCCGAAAGACCATGCTTTCTTCTGGTTATTATAAGACTCATCTCATTTAATTTATCATTGGTACTCGTTAATAAAAATCATGTCCACATAAATAAATTTACTAAACAATTAAGAAATCGTAAGTAGTCTTTCGATCTACCCCTTCTTAGCTGCTCATTCACCTTCAAAGCTGCAAGTTTTAGGATTTAAATGAACAATGTAAAAGTTTTGGAACTCAAATGTATGAATGTTATAAGTTTCATAACTTGCCCTATGGTTATCCCTTTTGTTAGCTAAAATCACATATTGATCATTAATGACACTTATGAATGACGGATTCCTATCCTTGATTGAAGGAAAACATGGTCCTTGATTTGCAAACTAAAGTTCCACATGTCTAGGTGTGATAAATTGAGCAACATATCTCTAGTTCCACGTAAGTGAGAACCATATAGACTCACTAATTCTTTGGTTTCCATAGCTGGAAAGCTAGGTAGCTGAGGGCCGATGACCTCTTTTTCTTGTTGTTCGATTTTTCTTCTCCAAATTTTTAGAAATTTTTGTTAGAGTGACCCCCTGATCCGATCCCTTGTAAAAGACGCACGTCTTTAGTGTCAGCAATTTGGCCAGGAAATTGATCGGATTTCACCCTGAACGTATCGATTGGGAAGAATTAAGACGACGACAAAAGGCTTTTTGGTCGAAAAAGAAGGGAGAAATCCCCCGACATTCATTCATAGCTTAAACCCTTCAGTAGTGGGAGCTTTTGCGATTGCATGACTAGTTCAAGCACGAGTAGAGAATGTGAAATCAACATTAAAATCAAAAGTTTTACTGTTGTTTCTGCCTATCTTTCTTGGCTTATGCTTGTCCCAATTCTATTGGGCCTAATATGTAGTGATTAGATGAAAATCTGCCGGGCCTCGTGTTGGCCTTTCTTCTGCAAAAGACTGTCGACATCTGAACTTCCTTACAGAAACTTACGTAACTCAAGTTCATGCTAATTGCTTTCCGAAAAAAGAAGAAGAAGTTCATCCTAATTCATCTCCGACAGCATCGTGGTTTATCGACATTATAAGTATTACTATCTGAATCATTTCCCAAAATTAAGAATACTTAAATCCTTCAGAGTGAATATAAAAAATGATTTCGAGAGTCTTGTTTACCACCGTCCAACAATTTAGTTTAAGTATAGTAAATATCGCGCATTTAAATTAGTAATTACTTGCTCATGACTCAGGGTTAGCGTGTTTCTAGAAGGAGAAAAGCTGTCGCCAACTTCATATTTAAGCCTAATTAAATTGAAATTGTATTATTAAATAAGGTTGAAAGAATGTTGAAACTACTCCTCATTTGATGGCTTGTTTTCGGCGAGTGGGAGCGATTGTTTTTGTACTAGTATCGTGACGCAAGGTCTGCTATTGTTAAGCATAAAAGAAAGATATTGGAAATGTCGTAACTGTCGTATGACCGTTCATTTCGATATCAAAACTATTCAAACGATCATTCGTGTACTACGTAACAGATTGGACCAAAGCACGTGTACTATATTTACAGAAGGTAGCGTCGATCTCGAGTAAAATGATTTGGAACCCGGCCAAGGCCGATTTGCTTTCCGGCATGCTAGTCATGGTGAATCGGTGATCCACGGAAACGGATCGTGACTTCAAGAATCGAAAAATGAATTTTCGAAATTTTTCCGTCACCTCCACCGCAAAGGGTGGGGGGGGGGGAGGATCTGGTCGATACTTCGGACAAAAAATTGGGAAAATGAAAGAACAAAGAGAAGGAAGTCAACATCATCGCCCCCTCGTGATTGGTCCACCTGGCTCGTCGGTCTTGGGCGACCTACCTCCCTCTCCCTCCCCTCCAATTTCAGCGCCCCTTTTAGATCCCCGAGGCGGGGGGACCGGCGACACGTGTCGACACCGGCGCGCGCGATTCCCGAGTGCCCCCCGGCTTTGTAAATGGAGGGCGCAGATTCGAGGCGGCAGTGACGATCGAAGAGCCCTCCGGGAGTCCGTTGGAGATTCCGACGCCGTTGATGCGCCGGGGCCAGGCCACGTGGAATCAGATCCGTTGCTTCCCATCTCCATCGTCTTTTTTCACGAGGGAGGGGACGGGGGCCCCCCCAGGGCCCCGCCGCTGTATAAAGGCTTTGCAAAAATCAGATAACGATTTGCGACACCCGCGCCCCTCGACAAACGCCAAACGCCACGTAGGGACGAAGCTCCCAACTCTCTTCATCTTCCTCCACCACAGCTTTCCCCTCTCTCTCTCTCCCGCTCTCCGTGAGATCGTGCGTTGGCTTTGCGAGCGAGGTGAGGTGAGGTGATCCCGAGGAGTTTGAGCGAGCGAGTGATGGACGCTGTCGCGAGTCGCAGCTTCAAGGTTTTGTTCCACCGGTTCGGAGACGGAGCGGGTTCGTGCCGCTCGTCGCCGTTCGGAGGGAACGCCGTTACCGGAGCAGACGTTCGCTTCCCGCGAGCCCAGAGGCTCGCTGACTTCGGGGTCTTCCGTTTGGCCTCAGCTCCGCACAAGCTCGTCGCTCCGGTTCCTTCTCTTTCCTCCAACATCGAGGTCTCTCTCTCTCTCTCTCTCTCTCTCTCTCTCTCTCTCTCTCTCTCTCTCTGTGATTGCGAAAATGGTTTATAGCAATTTTGTGGTGAATCGGTGATGTTTGCGATGAATTAGCTTTGCTTACGAATGATGGAAGTGGAATGTTGTTGCTTATAAATTAGTCGGTTTTTTTTTTCTTCTCCTTTTCTTGGTTTTGCTTCTTTGCATTCAAAGCAAGCACGGTTTCGAGCACCTTTTACTACTCCGTTTAGATTTTAGCGGTAGAGGGAGGATATAATGGTTAAACTATAGTGAAGTTGGCGTCGCTTGTGCGCTGTCGTTTATGAAGACATCTTATTTAAATCTGGGATCACTTGTCCGAAACCAAGAATGCAAAGCTCAACTATGAAAAGCCAAGAGACAGAAAGATCATAGGAAGAGCGACATGGAGGCAGAGCTCGATAAAAAAAGCTCTGCTTTGACCCTGCGTTGCTCTTCTGGGGATTGTTCAATCCACTACATGATGACCTTTTTAATCACGTAAAACTTCCCATATGTCCATGTCAGCGTATATAAGTGCATATCTTTCGTATCGAAATGCAAAAGGTAGTAACTTTAGTGGCTCGTAGAGGTTTGCTGGTGCAAATCGGATAAACTCATCGGATCTCCTGCTTCTGCTTTTAGGATTTCCAACTTACTCTATGGTAAAGCAGACGATGGAAAGAGCACAAAAAGGTTCTCCGACGGACTCGAGAGGCTCTCTTCCATAATATCTACGTTAATTACTCGAACTGGGGTTCTTGACATTCTGCAGAAATATTGAAGGAACGGTATAGGATGGGATGTGTAAAACAGCCATATTAGGTCTTATGAGAAAACAGTATTGCTACGGTTCTTATGTTGTTAAAATGGTAATATGTCTCACAGCTGGAATTTATGTTTGATTATTGCAGCATCCTCTACTGCAAGCAGACCTAGAGACAGCAGAAGATGAGACTACAGAGACATGTAAGTTTTGGCATTACTAATCAGATGCATGATGAATTCCTGATTTCGTTATTTCCATCTCCATATTTTAGATTCTTCGAGGAAAGTGCGCGTCAGATTTCAGCTGCAGAGAGAGTGTCAATTTGGAGAACTATTTCTTGTAGTAGGGGATGATCCAGCCTTGGGGTCATGGGACCCGTCAAGTGCGGTACCACTGGACTGGTCAGACGGACACATATGGTCAGTAGAGCTGGTAAGTTTTTATTCTAGACGGACTTGAGTTTTCTTTCTTTCAAATAACAATAGTAGATTGTCAGGGCTTTATTCATATCCGCAATGTGTTTGGATAGGAAATCCCCATTGGGAGAGATACTCAATTCAAGTTCATATTAAGACAAGGAGACGGAGAGATACAGTGGCAGCCGGATCCGGATCGGATTTTACAAATCTGGGATACTGATAAAACAATCGCTATCTATGAAGATTGGGAAAATGCTGAATTACAAAAGATTACCGAGGAAGAATTATCGGACAGCCTTGCTGAGGTTGAGGAGCCTACTAATAGTTCAGAAAGGTTGATAGTAGTAGAGAACTCAAGTCCATCGAGAGAAAAAGTGATGCTAGAACCCAGCAATCGGTCAGCTTTCGCTGGTATATATGCTTCCCCTGAAGAGAATCATCTGGTGGAAGCACATGATGACTTAAGTTTTCCCGACACTGTTGCTCCGGTAGAAGAGATGCCCGTGGCTCTTTATGCAGATAATATTCTCCAGAAGCAGGAGCAGTCTTCAGAAGATGCAACTAACAATGTGCACTGTGGAAAGAGAATTGGTTACCAAAATGAGGACCTGACCATATCGCATGAAGTTCTTGGAGACAATGGCAGAGCCACAGTCAATAACTCAACAAGCATGAATTTCCAAAGTGACCTAGTTACAATTGATGAAGTTCCCGTACTGGTTCCTGGCTTGACTCCCTTATCAATGGTGCTAACAGAAGAGTCAAATCGATGTGAAGAAGGACGAACCAGTGCAGGTGATGCCATTGGCGGACCTGATGAAGCTATAAGTTCAAAATTACCAGAGGTAACTGCTTGACGAGTGTGTGAGCATTCTCTGCTTTATTGCTTCCCACTTTACCAGTTTGCGTTGGCCAGAAAAGTTACTCCATCTCCTGTCAATTGACCGCAACCAGCTAGGATTTGAAGATTCTACTAGGTATTGGAAGTGTTCTGTTGTTTGCTTGTATTCTCGTGAAAAATAAGTTCCACAAGGTTGTTTTGTTCCACATGATTGAAAGCGGAGGCAGCTTATACAAGAATCTCGCAATCCATCTCCAGTAGTTGGAAGAGAAAATGCTTCATATATGATAAGAACCACTTTTTCCTGCTTAATAATCGCGAGCAAAGCTGAATTTTCTTCAGAATACATGGTCATTGTATTGGTCAAACATTAAAATATATTTCAATGGCTTCTATCCTATTGGAACTGTTAACAGTTTAACGTTGTACCACTGCGCCACATAGATAGCTTATTTTGCCTCTACCAACCAACTGTTCCAACTTATGTAATTGCCACAAGCACTAGTGTTGAATTCTTGAAACATTTGCACGAATGATGAACTGACATATCCAATAGTATAAATGAATCTGCCATGAACAAAGCGAGGGCCTTCTGTCGACAAAAATGGATAGCTTGGGTTGTTTGTAAGTTGTCATACAACACAAATGACAATGTTCATCTATGAATTTGATGTCTATGACCCAGATGACATTGCTCATCTATGATTTTGATGTATCTGACTCTCTCTCTCTCTCTCAACTCTCTCACACACGGGCGCACACAAGCACAGTTGGGTATGTGAGTTGTGTTTTCTTCTGTGGTGCGTGCATTAATACCTGTGTGCTTCTCTTTTTCGAAGATTCTCTAATGAGGAATTCATTTGCGTGTAAAGCAAGAGCCTCAATGCAATCCGTCCCAAGAAGAAACTGCGCTGAGTTTTGCCGAAGGACGGCTTGATAATCAACACAAACAGATTATTCACATAGGCAACAGAGAAGGGAAGACCAGCTCTGGAAATTTAGATAATGTATTGAGGAATGATATTCAATGGGGCTTTAGGACATTGCAGAAGTTTCTAGCAACTTTGGGGTTGCTATAGTGGGCGGACTCGAAGAGTATACCAGAAATGTGTTGCTGTTTGTTGTGCAGATGGACGATGTAACTTCACAACGCATGCTATTGTTACCTGTCCTTTGGAGTGCGCTTAGGATGTTTGTACTATAGATGGAGTAGCGTGCATGTATTTGTACAACTCTGTTGCAGCTAACTCCATAATCGAGAGTGTGCTACAATCTTTGGCTGTAGTTTTAATGTAGTGCTGCAGATAAGAGAATTAGTTGTAATGCCTGTTGTATTACTATGTGCATATGGAAGTAGCGATCTCCATCATTTTGGAGTTATGTCAAAATTTTGCAACTGTGCTTATCGTATTATACTTCGATAATGCGTATCCCAGTTCCTCTCTTTCCTATCCTGTGGAATTTTGCTAGTCTCGAGGTCATGAATGGTCCCGATGCTTATGGCAACGGCCTAAGAATAGTCATCTCTGCCCTCATAGATCATCACCAGAAAGCTCGTCTTCTGTATAATAATTGCTCCTAGATGCTTGGTCAACAGTTCACAGGCGTAAATGACGGGATCTTCGCAACCATCTAAATTATGACGATCCGTCCTTACAATTTCACCAACACAGGATAGGGAATTTGCTAAGAGACATCTTTCAAATACTCCCATGATGAAAATTTACGGTTCTCTATTCACGAAAATTTCCTTACACGATCTCAAAGATGCTTAACCCGTGCCATTAGAGTACCTGTCAACACGATGCCTTCTTTCTCCGGACTTTGGATATATTATCCTCTGCAGTAAATGCACTACGGGAGCGCTCGAAATGAGCTTTTGCACATGCGTCATTTAATAGGATGCTCTGTAAATCGGGAAACAGGCTCTGGATTAGGCCACTGGGTTCAGTTCGTATTGAAAAACTGGTGGGGTTTCAAGGATTTAGAGGATCAATGTGGACTCTGCAAGCGAGAGGGGCATCATTAATTCATTATTTCGACATTATCAGGGGAGCACGAAGTACAACGATGTACTCAGTTACGAGGTGTGACCTGAAAACCAGAAGCCCCACGGCGAGATAACCTCAATGAACTTTTCCGAAGCGCATGGCGTAGTTTGTGGGGTTTTCCATCGTTTTCTTCATCGAATCCTTTTTTTTTTTTTTGGCTAAAATTTCTTCATTGAATCCTGCCTCGCAGTTGATGTGGTGCTCTTTCTTTTTCTAAATGAATTACATTGTTAATGGTATGAGAAATCACGCAATTGCATCTTCAGCCAATACTAGGGGTGCGCATAAAGAACCGCTAGATCAGACCGAACCGGCTTATTCCGGGCTGTTCCCGGGGGCACCGGTTCGGTTCTTGGTTCCATACGTGGAACTGCCCACCCGAATCGGATCATTTTTTTTAACAAATCTGTAAAAATAAAAAGCCTTAATCATTTCTTCACAACACAACCCCTTAGCTTGGTGTTTGATGTATGTTCATGAACGAATGCCATACCATGGTTGCCGAATAAAGCTGGTATGGTATAGGATGATGGTCATTGTACTTCCATAGCACCTAGATTATCTCCATGATAAGAAGCCTTGAGAGTTAGAACCTACCGTAGATGATTAATTTGAAAATATACATTAAACACTGATATGACGATATTACACTGATATAACAAGAGAATATAATAACAAATAAAAAAAAAGAACATGTCACCTGTTCCATTGTCCCACTTGAGAACCGGTCTCTTTGGTCCGATTTTCGGTTCTTAGGTGGCAACCAGATCGCCTGAGAACCGATAATCTCTAATCGATACTTGACAGTCCACCTACACACCATACAAGGTACAGATGATATTTTTTTAAGTTGAGTGCCTCTGGGATATTAGTGAATCATACTACATAGATTCTCTTTTGCCGTTTAGATCAAGATCAAGAAAAGTTATCCGTGATTGCAGATATTTTGGTAATAATTGTTATGAAATAATTGTGTATGTGTATATATATTTTTGTTATATTTTGAAGTATCTATGTAAAGGTAAAGCTGAAATTTCAAAAAATAAGGTTTTCCTGCATTTATGTATAAAAAGAAAACGAAAATTTAAAGAGAAAAACTAAAAGTTAGCGAGGCTTTCTTGCATCTAAATTACAGAAAGAAAGGAAAAGCTATAAATAAAAATTAAACATTTGAAAAATTATATTGCACATATTTTATAGTAGGGTTTATTCCACGAAAAGCCTAAAACCGATATACTTGTGACAAATTTACCTCAAGTTAAGTCTTTGACCACCGAAAAACCCAAACTAATACACCTGTGACAAATTTAACCCAAATTGACTACCAAAAATCTCAAACTGGTACATTTGTGACAAATTTACATTCTGCTAGTTTCCGTTAAATTGTATTAATATCACGAAAAACTACAACTTGATAAATCTTTGACAAATGAAGTTAAAATCCTAAACTGGTGCACCGTTAACTGTTACATGTAATTCAATTTAGTAATTTGATGGTAAAATTTATCGGAAACTAACAAAGGGTAAATTTGTCATAGGTGTACTAGTTTGGGATTTTTTGTGGTCAAATAATTAGTTTGAGGTAAATTTATCACAAGTGTACCAGTTTAGGATTTTTCGTGATATTAACCCTTTAGAGTATCTCTAATTTTGAATAAGTAATTATTATGCATATACTGATTAGGTACGTATAGATTCTATTTGATATTATATGTATACATTTTATGAATGTTTTGCTAATAAATATTTCAAAATAATTATTTATATATTTCAGGCTGTGGGTTATATTCCACGTGATTGCACATATTTTATATGACAAAATTCACCAAAAATCCTAATTTATGTCCATTATAATACATTTATCCTAACTTTTTTTCTATAGTATAAAAAATCTCAAATTTATACTCGTGTGACACATTTACCGATCTAAGTTTTGTTAATGAGAATTGTTCAAAATTTGCCTATATGGACGTTGAAAAGCAAAGAGTGTTAACATGGAGTGAAATAAAAATGACATTTTTTTGGCTAAATGATCATCTAACGGAATCTTGACGAAGGGTAGATGTGTCTCATATGAATAATTTTTGGATTTTTTATGTTACCATAAAAGGTTTAGGATAAATATATCATAATGGGTTTTCGATATCACAAAAAAATTCGAGATAAAAATGTCATAGTGGGCATAGTTTGGAGTTTTTTGTGGCTTTTTCCCTATTTTAGAATATAAACATTAGCAAATTAGTAATAAATTAGTCATTAACACAAATAGCTTCTTAAAGGAAACAATTACTTAATAATGTCTCTATATTCCATGACTGCACATATTTCATCAATATAAGATGTTAGATAGGAGTAAGCAAGATGGACTAACTGAACTAGGAACCGCCTGGACTAGACTGAATCGGCCTAACAAATAGGCAAACCACTATTACATGGCTAGCTCGTGCATGTCTTGGATTAGAGCCAAACTCACTTGACTATGGAGATGGAGGTAGTTACAAGAAAAATATCTACCCTAAAACTAGATAAAAAAATTTATATAGCATTAGAAACGCTCTCAATTTTAAAGGGGCCCAGATAGAGGAGCAATACAGTATGTTGAGATCTTTTATGGAGAGCTTAAGAGAGTTAGCAAGATTAGGAGCATTAGAGTTTGAAGTCAACCCAGTAACCAAAGTATTTGAAAGGTTTTATGTGGGTTTTGATGATTTTTTTATTTGTTGATATGATTGATTTTGATAAGTTGAAAATGGGACTTTTAGGAGGATGTAGACATTTCATATGCTTGGACAGGTGTTCCTTTAAGAATGGATTGAAGGGTACGTTGTAATCTATTGTTAGACGAGGTGGAAACAATTAAATGTTTTCGATTGCTTGGGCAGTTGTGCAAGCTGAGACTGAGGCATCTTGGAGTTGGTTTCTCACCCTACTATTCACTAACCTATGGGAGGGTAAAGGCAAGGACTGGACTTTCGTAAGTATCGGCAGAAGGAAATATCTCACTTTTTATTCATAAAAGTTATTACATGGCTATTGTCGGCTCGTGCCATAAGGTGTTGGGTTAAGTCCTGCAACAAGCATAACCCTCGTGTTTAGTTGCCACTGTTGAGTTTGTAGTACTAAATAGACTACTAGTGATAAGCTGGAGGAAGGTAAAGATGACGTCAAGTCATTATGCCCTTATCCCCTAGTGACACACGTACTATAATGGTTGGGACAAAGGGTTATGCTCGTTGCAAGTGCTATTATTGATGTGATTTGTTTGTTTTTATTGGCCTACTTTGGTCATAAGGACTTACAAATGCAGTTTCGAGGCTATCTACATTCGTAGAGTATCGAAATTGTGCAACGCACACATAGGCTAATTGGAAAGACAATTTTTTAAAGGGGGATGCACATAGATGTACATTTGAAGCCGATTTTGACTAAACAACAATTGATTTGAAGATGGACCACACTAATAGGTTGAGCTGAGTTCATAAGTCAAGTCCCTAATCAGTTCTATAGGGCTTTCATTAAGACAGGTACCAATTGTGATTATGTTGATAATAAATTTAAGCCAGCCTTCGATTTATACCAAGAAAGCAAAGTGAAAGAGATAAAAAAAAATAAAAGGCTGAAGGGTTGGACTTTTCTAGCCACCCTTCATCTATTTATAATATTCAATATAAGCGTATTTACAAGTATACCCCCGTAAAAGCCTATACTAAAAGACACAACACATCATTCCTCGACACCCTCTCCCATGTTGGAACGTGTATGTTATATGCATGTGCCAACTTGTTACAAATGTAACTCACGTACGGATCATCCGAGTGTACGAACGTTGTTGCGATTGCATCGGAAACCACTTTTTTCCTAATAAAGTGACAATTAATCTCAATGTGTTTAGTTCTTTCGTAAAACACAAGATTGGAAATTACGTGCAAAACAACTTAGATCGTCAAAAATCAGCCCCATAGGCTTCGTCCGTGTAAAGCCCAACTCCTAAACCCAATGTTTTAAAACCGTATCAACTCACACGTTGCTAAAGTCATGGATCTGTAGATCATCTATCTAATGGAAAACCTATCCGATCTGCATATGTATCTCTGATGACACCAAAATGCAGTAATCCTTTTCTCGGAGCACCTTTCATATATCTGAGAATGCAGATCGATGCATCGGAATGACTATTTCATTGGAAATCCTTCCATTATCATGCATATCACCGTCCAAATACCTTCCCTTTAGGTCTCTAAAGGGAAGGTTTCTATCCAGCCTAATTTCCATATTGAGGCAAATTGCAGATGAAAATCCCAACGAGTCGTGATATTCTAACATTTCTAGTGAGCTTTGTGAGAGTATCACCAAGTCGCAGATTCCAGCATTAACCTTCTATAGCCTTGTTTAAAATAAAATGCTGCGCAAGATTACGAAAATGCAAGTTCCATGGGGCATTAGATTCACTGATTCGGAAGGAAGGAGAAGATTTTACCGGTGCATTACTTTCAGAATGATTTCGTGTGTTTAAAGGCAAGGTTATGCAAGAATTCTTTCACGATAAATCCTAGATTATGCATTACTCGTACTGTGGGGTAAGTTAGATTATGCATCTCCATATTGTAGGGAGGGTGGAGCTATCAAGGAAGAACTTCAAACCCATATGGCATGATTAGTCATCAGCAGAATTCTTACTTATTTCTCAATAATGAAGACGACTGATGCAAGGAAGCAATATCATCATATTGCAGTATTCATTCACCTGTACAACATTGCTACTGGTGCATTATTTCAAGTAAAGCCATGTTAACCAAAGTTGTTTCACTTGTTTCTTCAGCGATAGATGAGTTAGCCAATCTTTCCTTCTCATCGTGTTGGAAAGCTGGAGGATCTGAGCCTCCCTCAAGACCCCCCGAAAATTCCACAAAATGCAACAAAGCCAAAAAATGTTAAGTGCTTGGACCAAAAGTTGAATCAAGAAGCACGAGTAGGAAAAAAAAGCATAACTCACTTCGTTATAACAAGATTGACAAGTCCTATGGCAAAATGAGGTGTATCAGTAACCTTGTGCTCACAGCGTCCTCTTATTCGGTTGTTTTGCCGAACTTTTCTCTATGAGCTTAGCTTTTGTACTGACTCCTCAATATATTAATGGAAAGAAAATCAGGAAGCTCCTATTATAATTACATATTAAAGGCACAAGGCGCAGAGGAGCAGGAATAGGCATAAAATTGTCCATCTATCAATCAGGTACATGAAAATCATGAAAGTGCAAAGGTCTCCACACTTGTGGATAAAAAAAAGTAGCCAGTCCTTCTATGCCTGACACTCTGAGCAGTAATACAGAACCATAAGTTATTAAAGGCTGTTTATCAAAGCCTCTTTGTCGATCAGCAAGGCAAGTACTTAATCAGCCGGGTAGAGTTAATGCTTTAGTTAATTGAAGAAGCTTGCTAAACGTTAAGCCACTTCTCCAGTACGGCTTGTGTAAACTGCATCTCTTGACCTTGACAATGTATTCAACTGGGTAAAAACGTAGAATCCACCAAAAAAAAAAAAGTTTGGTTAAACTAACCTTGAACCAGTGAGGACGACTACAGCAAGGCTTATATTGTTCTTGAACCAGTGAGGAGGACTACACCAAGGCTTATATGGTCCTGGCCTAATTACTTCAATTAACTAATTGACTCCCTATCTCCTATCCCTAGAGCTTAACTTTGGTTAGAGCGATATCAGTTTTACCATGCCATTGCAAGTAAAATAAGCCTCATATCTGCTCATGTACGATGCAGTATTTATCAGCTCACTGCTAGACTTAGTCAGGTGGTGCTGTTGACAGCAGTTACCATGGGCATAAACAAATCCACTGAGAACTAAGTGTGATGACATAAAACAAGAGAACATTTTAAACTGCCAGATACTAAAACCTAAGAGAAAGAAGCATTATGTGTTCAAAGAAAATACAATTTGCTCACAACCATTGTCAGTCGGAAGTAATTAGCAGTTTATGTTTTGCAGATTTTATGTCACTTGTATTAGCACTCACAAAGTCATGGACAACTCTCCCTCCCCTCCAAAAGCCCCAGAAGCATAGGCACACCACCGTGCCACTACAACGCACCACGCTTCCCCCCCCCCCCCAACACACACACACACAAACAGAGAGAGTTTTGAATTACTGGCTATATTTCACTTGATGCTACAGAAGCATACCGTTAAGCCACCAGACTCTTACTTCCTAAATTCAGCTTTGCTCGGTTTGTCAATGTTGCTTCACAAATATGCACTAGCCCTAACTGATGAAGAATTCCAAGAAGCCACATGCAAAAGTGAAAGATAGCAGCAAGTCAAACAAGTGCAACAACAATAACACATGATTTTTATCATATAACAGGTCTGGCTACAATCTTCCTCTTAAAAACCTTCTTCTTCAGAAATAAAAGATTTGAAAGACGAATCCCTCATAAACAGAATGCACTCCATTAATAAAACGAATTTGCAATTCTTCCTACAGAACATTTGAAGTAATGCAAACAAAACTGGCATAGCAAACCATTAATTGCAAAACTAAGATGCCAGCTATATGAGATCGAGAAACAGATACTACACAATTTTTAACATGAGGCAGCAGTTAGCTAGAAAGAGAACCATCCAATAAGCAGCTGAGAAACAAAGACCAAACAATGAAATTTCATATTTGAAGTGGCCAGTTACTTTAAAGTTGTGCCTCAGTTCTATGTTTACTCAATTCGCAAATTTACTTTATGAAGCAATGTGGCAGACTTATGTTGGTGGAACACACTCAACCTGATAAATATCAACTTGCAGTTTGCCACATTATCACATACACCAATTTGTAATGTATACTAATTTTGGCGGGTCGCTAGTTCTGGACATCACCCACATGCAAAATAAACTAAAGTAAATGTGGCCGATGACCATAATTGTAGTCCACCAATTAGAAGAGCCAGGGTTGAAGGAAAATATGGCATCTCTGTAAATTTGTCTTAACATGCTTAGCATTACTCTTATCTAATTTAAAGGGTCACTCTCTCCCAACCACACTATTGAGCAGGCTATAACCTCCATTTGATTCTAATTATTGTCCAAGAGAATCAGGTGCAATAAAATCTCTGAATCAGCATATAACAAGCAAAGTACCATCAAAATAGTTCCTATTATCTATAAAATAACGTACTTTCTATTACCTACAAAAAGAAAATAATTCCTATTCTTAATGGTGTCCTATCCTCCTCCTATTGTCCTATCAAATAGTTTCCTAAACGCATAGGAGGAACATAATACCAAATCACGGTTAAGCACCGTAAGACTACAAAGAAAAAGTGCACTGCTCTAAGGAGATCACCTTTGAGGCTTTGATAGGTTCCTTCACGACACTATGAAGCTTCAGCCCACTGATCCATGACAAAGGAACGTAGAAGTTACAACCCCAATGAGAACACCTGTTCATTACCATCCACCCTCCATTACAACCACTACCCAACTTTCTTTGAAACCCAAATTATCTGACATTCTTTTCCAATCCGAGCAAGGCCCATCTCCCTGAAAACAGTCCTCCCGACACACAAAGTTGCCAAGACCTCAATCTTTCTATCTTCTCCATCTGCAGCTTGCTTTCATCACTGGTTTAAGTGCCTTTAGGCAAAGGCGCAAGAGGTGTGAAGACGGTTAAGATAATGTAAGCTGAGACCTGAGGGCTCTGGTTGTTTCTTGCTCACTTTGTTGAAATAGAGAATCGCCTTAAAAAAACTATCAAGTTAAAAAAATTTGTTAAGTAATGATTTTATAAAACATTACAACAATTGGATAAACTTGATGTCACTTATTCTTCATTCTTCACAGGATCAGAGGTCACAACAGGGAGATTCCTTCTATACTGAGAAGAAGTCAGCCTCCTCTCTAATGGTGTCTTCCTCTTGCTCACCACAAACCTGTTCACTCCTTTCCGCATTGGCATTATTGATGGGAAATCCTCGTCTGGTATTTGGCTCAGCTCTGAAATGTCCTTAATCTGGGCAACACGTCGGAACCACCTTTCTGCCTTTGCCTCCTCTGACATGTCCAGAGGATCAGGTTCTTTCACTGCTGAACCCTCCAAGCTCTTACCTCTCCAATGCTCTCTCACATTGAAACTTTCTGATGGTTGGCGTGAACTGCTCACCTGATTTGTCGTCTCTCTTGTATCTCTACCATCTTTAAATAATCCAGCACTTCCACTACTTCTGCTACTTGTCTGAGGATTGCTCAAGTCCTGCAGCATCCCAACATTATGTGTCCCTTTTCTCATGGTTAAACTATTTGGAGTTAAGTTCTCTACAGGAGGTTTCATATTCCAGTTCCCACTATCAATTTGCCGGTTTTCCATTGATTGAACAGTGCCATTATGCGGCATCAAACTTGAATCATCTGCCTCCAGTGGAAGCTTCTTGGGAGATGCAAGAGTTGATGCCATTTCCAAAGAAGCTTTATCAGTAGCATTTTCCCCGTCAGGCTGCTGGTTTTCCTTCTTGGCAAAATACCCAGGTGGGAATGGGACAAAGGGAACAAAGTTGGATTTGCTAGCTTGCTCCATTGCGGCACGTCTTTTGTACGTTGGAGAAGTCAAAGAACGATCTTTCATCCTTCCGACTGTAAATCGGTTCTCTCCTTTACATACGGGCATTGTCTCAGAGAAATCTTGATCAGGAACTGCAGATGGCAAATCTCGGGCATCATGTAATTCTGCAATTCGCCTGAACCATCTCTCAGATTTTTCTTCTCCTCCTCTTTCTTTATCTTGGCTCTTGGTCTCGATAACTGGCCCATGAGAAGGTGGTAAACCAGGTCCTGATTTACCAGTGACGTTGACTCCAGAAGTAGAAGAACCCTGCTCTCTAGCATTTGAAGCAAGAGAAGCAGCCCCACCTGTCACCATGTTGTCTGCCTCAGTTTCAGAAATTCTGGGTTTCTTGGCAAACATATCATCAGGTAAAGGCCTAAAAGCAACATAACCAGAATTGTTTCCTCCAGGCTGTCCTTGCTCTGGAGATGGTGAGTTGGAAAAAGGTGAATCAAATCTCTTGTTTGCATCCCAACTGCGGTTATCATCAACAGTTGGAGTTACCTCAGAAGTCAAGTTACTTCTGTTTTGAGCATTGGCCAGCCTCCTATCCAGAGGCGTCTTCTTCGTGCTCACAACAAATCTATGCACTCCCTTCCTAAGTGGCATAATCTCAGGGAAATCTTCATCTGTCATAGCACTGTTCACATCTGAAGTGCTATCTAGCTGTGAAACTTTTTTGAACCACCTCTGTGCCTTCTCTTCATTGGCAGCTAACCTCCTCTCAATATCAACTTTATTAGCATCATCAACAGTACCATGACCTGAACCAAATCCAGAGGGGACTGTGGATGACATCTGTCCAGGATGCTTGCATTCACATCTCAAGCATACTTGATTCCTCCCATGATTGAGGAAGTCACATCTACGATCATTTGAAAAAACAAAATACTACTTTCAGTATGATGGACTCATACTAATGATAGCTATCCACAATACCTTTCATAAAAAAACAATAAGCAAATACTCACTGAGGACACTCCCACTCTCTGCCTGTCAAATGCCCCTTTGGTCGTGCCTCTTCACATTCAAGGCACTTCACGTTTCTTGCAAAATTCATAAAATTACACCTGCCCATAATGTCAAAGAGAGAGATTCAATTCGCCTGCCATATCATAACAAGCAGAATATACAGATTGGTGAAAGACAGGAGTAGAACTCATTTTGGCGACAGAGAGAAGAAAGCACTTGCCTGGGGCAAATCCAGTCACCTCTTTTCATCTCAATGTTCGGCCCACGAGGCCTAGGAAATTGTCCATATCCACCAGAGAACTGGCTCTCAAGAGAACCAGCAAAGTTTGATGGTGGAGTATGACTTAAATTTGCCATCTCTTGGAGCAGATTCCGTACAGATGCAATAAAAATTTGGTTACTGAAGTAACTTTTCTCTGGTGTGAGGGGACTGCAGGCATAACTCAATATGAACCTCATCAAATCAATTGTCTGCGCTTTATTTCCATCAACAGTCTTTGCAACGAAAAGCAAGAAAAAAGCATGCCGAAAGTCAGATGCCATCGTTAACCACAATAACTTAATTACCAAGCATGCAAGCAGAACTTGGTATTGTAAATTTCAATGTTGTTTATTTAACCACCGAAAGAGCAATAAAACTATCGGCACAACAAATTTACAAGCAAAGGAAATGTGAAAATGAGTTCTTACACCAACTTCGTCAGCACTCATGAAAGCCCTCATTTTTCTGATGGAATCATCAGCGTTCTTGAACAGGAAAGGAGCACCATTTTCGACCAGCACGTCTATATCTCGCTTCGAGAGTGCTCTACACAACCAACTTCAGGCATGAATAAAACGCATCGCTAGACAAAACAAGACTATCAAGAATATGAGAATTTTAATAAAAACCATACCTCAAAAGATGAGGCCAATCGCGCGCGTAGGCCAAGCCAGCCTCAGCTGCACGAACGAACTCCTCCTGCAGTTCCACGCCCGCCAAGAACTCAGCCTCGCCTCTAATCCCCCGCGCCGCGGCTGCAGCGGATCCCCCCGTACCGAAATAACCACCGGCGGACAAGCTCCTGACGAAATCGAGCCACTCCGGCCACGGATGAGCGGAGTCGGAGAATCGATCGTCTCTGACGGCGTTGCTCTGAGCATGAAAATGCCGCGAAGAGCACTTGATTCCCAGCGGAAGGGAATAGTCGGCAGAAGCGCTGAGGATGTGGCGGTGGAGAGAGAGCGAGGGGAGAGGAGACAGGTGGCGGAGATGGCGGCGGCGGCGGTGGTGGAGGCGAGCTAGGCGGAGGAGGGAGGGGCAGCGCGGGGGAACAGGAGTGGCGAGGAGCATCAGGAACCTGGTGGCGCCGCCCATACTCGCAGTCGACATCGCCGCCGGCGATGCTTAAACCTTACCAGGAACGGAACTGCGGTTTGTGTTCGCTGGCTCGAGCAAATAACGATGAACCCCGCCCTCAATTTTGTATTTCGTGTTGTGAAAAATATCTTCTTATTTTTTTTTCTTTTCCTTTTATCCGGTATTAGTCATGAAGGTCGCCAATTTTGACGATGTATATAAGGGACAATAACATAAACAGTTCCTAAATTTTGATTCAACATACAATTTAGTCTCTGAACTTTTAATTTATTTAATGTGATCCCTAAATTTTAACCTAATATTCAATGTAGTCCATGAATTTTTAATTTGTTCAATGTGGTCTCTAAACTTTTGGTACATGTTCAATTTAGTCCCTGAACTATATGAAAATGTATAATATAGTTCCTAACTATATCAAAATGTATAATATAGTTCCTCCATTAATTCAATTGAGGGATTATATTATACATTTTCATATAGTTCATGAACTAAATTGAATATGTACTAAAAGTTCAAGGATCACATTGAATAAATTAAAAGTTCAGGAACCACATTGAACATTAGGCTAAAGTTCAGGAACTTAATTGCATATTGAACGAAAATTCATGGACTATTTGTGTCATTATCCTATGTATAAATCCTTTGCCAGATAATTTGTCACATTTTGCAAAAGAAAACTTTATTTCAACATTTTTTTTGGGGGTCAAAATTGATTGCAACTTGACACTCAACAAATTTCACCTTGTGGAAATTATGGAAAATCCCTCCCCGGACTTATTCCATCACCACCATCGTTGATGAAGGAGACACGGCGGCGTCAGCGAGCGACAAGCCCAGGTCAAAATCGAGGCTTGGATCAAGTCAGATTTCGAGTGGGCGATCCAGGGCTCCTCCCTATTGGATTAAGCTTCATCCAAGGTCTGTCGGGATAGGTGACTACCTTGGGGCGGCTTGCACAAAACTGATGTGAGAACTTACTTTCGGTCAATGTAGATAAAATGAGATTGATAATTAAAATAGAACTCTAAGACTTCATTGAACTGATTAGAGTGTTCCCATCAACAAGTTAAAACTAAGACGAGCTTTTGATGAACTCACGGCCTATCCCAAATTTGTTAGGGCCAAGCATACACAAGCCCCGGCCGCAACGGCCGGCTTAATGAAGAAGATGAGCAGGAGGAAGTTTGGCCCCAAAAACCAAAGACTACGGCCGGTATCAACGCTAATCTAGTTTATCGAACTTGTTCGGGGTCCCTTTTGGCTGAAAAGGAAAACCTGAATGTACCCGAGGCCAGTTCAGCAAGGGCGGTAAAGCTCCTCATTGCATGCCGAGAATTAATTGCTATCACAGTAGCATCTCTACTAAGACCCCGACCGTAAACTCGGGTTTGACTATCCGCTTAAATTGTCTCAGGAGTCACTTGTCAAGAGTGAAGATAACAAGAGAAACATGTATTCTCGATAAACGCAACACTACAATCAGTCGGGACCAGGGAGAAGTCCGCGTAGCAGATAAAACACAAACAGAAATATCTAGCCAGCATTTTGAAGAACTCGAGTATCGCATTCCATCTATATACAGCAAAGGAACAAGATAAAGGAATATAGAGCCACCTTTCCTAAGCCCATAACACCAAAAGAATATACCCAGTACAATTCAACTTACTGCCGTTTTTCTCACTAAAACCCAGGTTCAAGATAACGCAGGATACAGATTTCACAAAGATCCGCATTCGGATGGCATGACCTATCCAATTTTGCAAGGCTTCTGAAAGATCCAGATCGCTGCGACAGGTAACATGTCAAGTCATTGGCTTCGCACCCGGCATCAGTTCCACCTCTCCTGATCACATTGTGATATGCTATTCTTGCGGCACATATGTCGCCACAAGCGGGATAAGCTTTGCCCCACTTGGGAGCTCCCAGTCCTTGGGTATTTGCTTGGAGCTGGAAGGAATCATCCGACCTACAAAAGTTCAAGAAAACTGAAGCAAATCAGATTTGTCAACAAAAAGGTCTATGATGCCCAATGAAGCGAAGGGGGCCAAAAAGCAAATGAGATGCAATTAGCTAAAAAGCGAGTGCCAAGGGCGTTTTGTTTTACAGAAAATCAATGATTTGAAAAAATTTTCCTTTAAATGATTGCATGTATCTCTTAAAGAAATTAGTCATTGGAAAAAGATTTTATTCTTAACAACTTAACAAACATTTTGGTTGGTAAAAATATTTACCATGGATTCGTTTAGGCAATCAATTTTAGGAGAATATTTTCACAAATGGTTGAGTCTCCGCGAATGGAGCAACAAGGAGAATCATGATGGACCATGCCTAAGCAGAGTAGAAAGAAGCAACAAGGAGCACAAATCAATCTATGGAAAACTAGTCAACATGACTCTCATGATGGAAATAAGAATCATGATGGACATTGCCTGTATATTGTAAAGAGCTTAAATAAAGAAAAAATTCAATCGGTTGTCAACATGAACTATGACAACTCACCCATAGTACACCCCTTTGCAAAACCGCAACATGCACCTTGACAGAGATGGAAAATATTTGCAGTAGAATGAATGAGGTCCTGCTCTTCAAAGTTCTCATTCCTGCTTTGATAGTTAGGACTGGCAATAGTTTGGCAACCTTTCACATTACAGATCCTGTCTGAAATTGCCAGTCCTAGCCACCAGAACAGTTTTATGAGTGTAGAAAATGCACAGCCATTTTTCTACTTCAGCAGGGGGGAAAAGTCAAAAGACACAGTAGCACTGTGGAAATATGGCCGCATAACAGGATAACAGCATTAAACAGATCACTAAAAATAGAGGCTAATGTATAGAGAAAGACCACAGACTTACCACAGAACCAGAAGTCAACATTGGGAGGCATAAAGCTGGCTTGCTTTCTTTCAGCTCTTAGCTTCATAATCAGGAAAAGACGAACACTGATCTTCAGGTAAAAATTTCTCAGTTTCCTGCCCAGGTAACCTTATCTAATTACAAGCATCACCAACTCCTTTTAAGGAGAGCAATTAACAGTTCTAAGCATCAAGATGATCGCGCCTCAGTATCGACCTCTTTAGCAAACTCATCTTCTCTTGGTGGTTCATGTGACCCAGGACTGACAACATCCCACAGAAATCCATTTTCTTTCCCTTGAGAGATCTTATTATGATTTTTGTCAACTTCTGGTGAATGGCTCCTGGCATAGGTGACGTACTTCTCTGCAATTTGATCAAGCATTACAGACAATCTAATTGTAATATCATTCAGTTTAAACTTACACAGCATTAACAAGATAGCCCCAGAAACCTTCTACATAGACAACAAAAACACACCAAAGTAGTAATGTACAGCAGCGAGTCTCTCATCTCAAATTCATCCTTTAATGCATCAATATCCATACTCCTATAGCCCTAAGAAAAAACAGTAGAATTATCTACTTATCATATATTGAAGGCCCTATAAAGAAGCTATCCACCTGCCAAACTGTGAAGAGCATTTAGGGCAGCTTGTTGTTGAGCATCCTTCCTCGTTTTACCCATTCCAACACCTATCTTCTCACCAGTAAATAAAACCTGTGAAAAAGAAGCAACAAAGATGACTGCAATGAATTTGTTGAGCTAGAGAATTATGCCAAAACAATCGCGGCAATGTCATAGGCAAATACATATCTGTCCTAGCACACAGCAGA
The DNA here is from genome assembly GCA_031216235.1 of Syzygium jambos. Taxonomy (NCBI): domain Eukaryota; kingdom Viridiplantae; phylum Streptophyta; class Magnoliopsida; order Myrtales; family Myrtaceae; genus Syzygium; species Syzygium jambos. Next base: position 28,949,285 of record CM062230.1, read on the forward strand.
GCATATATTCAACTGCTTACCATATAAACATCCACATCGAACACAATATGCCTATTCTTTTTGCTAGAATAAGGTAATATAGATCCATAGAATACATCCTACAAATGCGGAAGCAAATAAATGACACATAAAGGATCTTGATCCGAAAAAAAAGATAAGATTACAAAATCACTGACCTCGACAGAAAACTGCAAATCCTTACTGGTGCTCAAGATTGACCTGAACTCTACCTGAAGGGGAAAAATACGTTGAAATCCCAAAAAAAGGACGGTCAAATATCAAAGAAAAAGGATCCAAATCAAACTCACCTTGGAGCTGCATCTCCGTCCAATCTCTTGCAGCACTGCAATAGACAGTGACAACTGTAGCAAGTTCTCTTTTCCAGCATCAGTGTGAATATCTCTGTCATTAGAACAACTCCGATTTTGAGGTACACCAATCTCTGCACCAGACATCACCCAGTCAGTAATATTGCTATGAAATTAGAAAACAGATCTCACAACCTTGGTAGCTTTGCGAAGTTTCATCCCCATCTATCAGTGACAATAATATTGGTCTAAATTAACAAATCAAAATGAGAACTGCGCTAACGCATGTTTAAACCAACACCTTAAAGGTGTCTCTATCTAAATCATGAGTAACATGAAGGGATGCTGGAAAGGCTACCTTAAGCGTAAGATCTAGACCAATGGCCAAAAAAGAAACATCTAGACCTCGTTTCCAGAAACAAAATACAATTCTAATACATGTTCATGGCAAATTAGACAGCATGAGATAAAATAAAAGGAGACTCAACAGAAAAACTTGCACATTACTATTAACGGGAAAGGTGGAAAAAGAAAGTTCTATACCAGATTGCTGACTTCCAGAAGGCATTTTTGATTTTTTCTGATCAGGTCCAGACCACACCTGGTGAAATGGGAACTAAGGTCAAAACTAGAAGTAACTTGTAATCTAAACTCTAGACATAAGTTACAAGCAAACCTCTTCTGCCTTCACTTGAGATGTGTTAGAGAGCACACCAGAGGTACTAACACTTGGAAGATTGTGACCAAGCTGATTTTGATGTGCTCTCTGCTTATCAAACTTCAGTGAATCAGATTCTTGAGAAAATCCAGAACTTCTACAATTTATATGTCCTTTGCTTGAGTCTTCTTCCACGGGCAATCCTCCGTGTGGATGGATATTGGCAGTAGGTAACTGCACTGGTGGTCTAGATAGGAGAGGGGGCTCACCTGAGCCCTGATTTTTCAAGTCTGGACCATGTTTCATAGTAAGAATTCTCCTTTTCACATCATGTTCCCGATCCGAAAAGCTGAAATCTTGTCTAGTAGGATTACCAAGCAAACCAGGTTCTACGAAAAAACAGGAACACAAAAATCAGTATCATAACAGAAGATTGCATGCCTGTACACCCAAATTATGTACAAACTCTTGGAGACACGAATATTCCTAACAGTGGAAAATCATACTCTGAGATGGCATGAGTGTTCTTGAAGCATTCGGACCAACAGTGTTTGGAATTATAGTAATTGTTGGCTGGGATGTTTCAGATTTAACATCAGGAGTTTCTTTTAAGGGGATGCCAGCCGCATCAACAGCATGCTTTTCACCCTAAAATAAACAAATGAAAAGAAGTCGGCCTTGTTCATAATAAAATCAGTACACCAAACTCCAGATTTGAATGAATGAATAAGCAGAAAAATTGAACAGAGCATATATCTCAGGTTACCGGAGGATTAAGTCTTTTATCAATTTCTGCACCATGAATTCCATCCGCAAATGGAGCGTTTGTGGCGCCATTTGGTACAAAACCAGAGTCCTGACATGAAGGACAGATGATAACAATCGATGAGAACTTTAAACAGACCCTCAGATTTCTCCAATAATCCATATTGAAAAAGTCAGTTTCAAATACCTCTGACATCAAGTAGTTGCTCACATCAGGAGCATGGGGTAAAGTAACCACCTCATCTTCATAAAATACTTCAGAGATTTTCTTTAATAGGTTCTCATCAAACTCCCTGCATAAGAAAATATCATATCTCAATCAGATACGAGATCAGAATGCAACTCAAATTTAATCTTTTGCTGTAAACGGCTTTATACAGTTTGACTGAAATCTAAATACTTACTTGAAAAAGTAACCCCTGACATTGCATGCTACATTTCTTGCCACACAAAGGATTGGAACAGCACTTGCAGTCTGATAAAAACCCAAAAAGATATGTGTATTCATACTTTCATCAATATATTTCATAGAAAAAAAACCTATTTCATAAATGAAACCTCGACAACATGCCCAAAAAAGCCAATAGATTGAAAAAAATTGAACAATGGATATAGCTAAGGTCACTGGCCTTTATCCTCATTCATATATCACTTCAGGCCCCTTTCGTTAATAAGAATGAAGCGATCAATATAAGATAAAAGGAATCAGGATAAATTATAACAAATCAAGATGATAATAATTTGAATATTTTTGCAATTGGCAACATTTACATTTTTGAATATATCTTTTCATGGTACGAATTATTGTAAACATATAAGCTAGCTATTCTTCCAAATTTTCTCCGTGCAAAAGTTGCCAAATGCCCCATTTAATGGTCTATGTATGACGCTACTTTTTTTCCCTCCTGTTATAAAAACATAACATGGAGAAACTTTTCCTTCCGAGTTTTGATTTCCGTCCACCTCATTCAAATTGACCTAATGAGCCAAGAAAGGCAATGGCAATTTGATTCCCATTTTATTGGCTAGATTCCCTGTACCAAAGAAGGTCTGGAAGTTATTACAGAAAAACAACCCTTAATTGATTGAGTGACTGTCTTCCCATTGCTCATGCAAATCAATCTGACTAACATTATGACATTTACACACAAAGAAATCTTAGTGGAATTTTCTTTCACTAGAATAATAAAAGAACTATCCAGAAGAGACGTCATAAATCCATGATCTAATACCTCCGCCTGAGGAGCATAGTATGGAGCAAATGGAGGAACTACATGCACTCGTGGTTGATCCCTGTCTTCCCAGACCTTTGAGCGGTCATCAATCACCATTGCCATCTTGGGATGGCAGTTACCATCCTGAAACACATTTAGCAATGATTTCCTTGAACCTGCCATTCATAACATATTAAGCATGATTAGGATACTGCTGGGAAAAGGAAGAATGCGAAGTAGCAATGTGAAAATGGGGGACAGTACTTCACTAGAATTTGCCTAAGTGATAGAACTAACGTCCTAGTAGTGAGAAGAGATATGCAATCAAAAGGTGGCATACTTAAATCATTAATCAAGATTTAACTATGTAATTCATGAAACAAGAAAGAAAAACCTAACAAAAAGGTTGCAAAGACAGGCGGACTAAAGTTAAGTGTGACTGGGGGAGGTGGTATCATAAAACCCAAAAATATACAAAGTAAGTGTTATTAAGTCCGACAATATGTACACATCCATCGACCGACGTGAACGCAATTAAATGAACTTCATTGAATCTAAAGCCATGCTTTTATTAGTTAAATAAACTTTCCACGCTCTACAAAATCCATGCAATAAAAAAGCCCTCGTTATACAATCTGTAATTAGGAAAATAAGCATTCAATATAATTATCTCATCCCGTGTGTACTATATAGATTGGCCCACATTTTCAGTGAAAGCTGCTGAATAATCACATAAAACTGTCACATGTGAGGACATTGCTCCTATAAAGCTGGGATATACCAATCCTATTCGCACAATACTTTCTCTTCTAAGTTCTTAAATGGAATATGAAACACAGGAACAGAAGGCTGAGGTAAGCGTTAATCACTGATTCCAATTATGACCTCCCCGGGTAAAATAGACAAGTTTATTCCATTAAGCTTAAAATTATTGTAGAGAACATGAGGATACCATCACATGGGCTAGGCTAGGGAAAAAACAGAAAGCTAAGTCACCCCGCATGGGGAGTGGGGGCGAGGAGCACAAGCAAGTTATATGATGCAATGGATCAAACCTGTTTCTACTCGCTATGAAGTCAATCAATGCAAGAGATTTTTTAAGACGGCAGCCCATTGAAAATGCATTCATCAAGTGAGCAATAAAGCAAAAATTGTCTTAGAAGATACAACCACGAAGGTTAGGAGCGGATAACCATTAATGATATAATGAAAATGAAAAGCATTAAATCTCCCAAGCATGTTGCATTAGTGGGCCACTGTTCAAATCTCTAAGAAGCATGCAGAAAAGAGACATGCTAGGCAACAGCGAAACATAGCGCTCAAGCTTCAAAAGGAAAGCAAATGTACCTCGTTAGTCATTTAAATGATTTCATATGAGATAACTATATCGTTCGTAGTAGAATAAAAACAAAATGGAGTGTCTATGGTTGTATGGCAGATTCAATAGGTATCTACCTTTTAAAGCAAGTCACTGACATTTTCCCCGATTTGATCTCCTTAAGCATTTGGCAATGGCTCAATTATACGAATTATGGCATGACATCAGTTTTGCATATTGGGTACTACTAGTTAATAACAACAAAGATGTCAGATCTTCACCTTTCTTGCCTTCTTACACCAGCACTTAAGCATATGCATAAACCCATATGTACAAACACGCAACACATACAGTAATCAACTCGCAAACTCCACAATTACATCTCCTACAAGCATCTTATTTTGTACATCAGCAGACAACTTGCCTGATTTGACACAAACAACACGGTTCAAGAGTTGTTTTGAATTAATTAAGTGTGCTTCGGGGTCAAGAAGCCTCCACATCTCTAAAGCATAGTCTCTTTCAGCCATTGTGCACACATAAACTTCAAACCTCTTACGTCCTTTAGCTGTTAAGTAACTTCTCAAGTCATCCCATGCAGGTCGTAATCTCACCAGCACACTGGTGTCACGGATCTGCATAAAGAGAAAATAAAGATGCTGACAAGAAAAATACACATGGCTTTCTATTTCTTGAAATGTATAATTCAGAATTAACCTTAAATAAAACAATATTCAACATTATCTGGTGATATGATTTTTCTAAATTGGGTGAACAAGGCATTGCTAATAGGAACAAGAAGTGGAACCTTTTCAATCAAAACCTGTCTGCAATAACAAAATAGTGAATCATGGACCGAGGAATTGATTTTGATGACAAGAAAAGCTAGCCCACCATCAAGCACATCACTTCCTCAATGTGCAAAAACATTTGATCAGCAACTTCAGTTGAAAGCTATAACCTAGATTGTAGTTTACACATGAATATAAAACATGCCTAGCTCCTCTCAATTTGAACTTAGTATGTCTTTGCTCACTGGAAAGGCCCACGAGAACTCTCAGCTTTTGTATGCCAACAAATTGAAAAAAAAAACATATTGCATGAGCCGTTATTTAGATAGATGAATTAAATAATGGGAGCCAGCGTTCTTTCTAAGGGTAAATGAGTCAATGGTCAACTTTTTCCTGCTTCAAAACCTTTGATCAATTCTAGATATGTTCTCCCCAATGCAAGAGAAAAAGTCCTGGTTCTGATTTGGAAAGAAAACACGTGATTATGGTGCGTGAATTCAAATGAAAAAGTAATTATCCCACATAGAGCCTGTGTTCCATCATTAGAGACAACTTATGTTATAACACAAAAAAAGAAGAAGTAAAAAACTAAACAAGAGTAGCAGCAAAAGCGTCTTCTAACCTCAGGATTGATGCGAGTGAGGACGGTATTTCTTTCTTGCAATCTAATTACGGGTCTAACAACTTTCTCATGGCTATCTGAAAGCTGAGGGACCTCCTCAAGCTGAACCTTGTACATCTTTCCATTATCCATGACACAATCACTGTCTGCATACTGCTTGAGTAGCGCTCTATCATCTGCATACCGTTTCAGTTCAGCTGACATTCCTGATATCCTCACCGAATCAGTCTCCCTTGCAATCCAGCCTCGAATAGCCTCGATTCTGTCCTCGAAAGACTTCATTGTGTTGGCAACAATGAGCGTCTCATCGAGATCAAACACAATCGAAAGGCAACGTAGATTAAGCAATCCCAGAGAGGATTCGTAGAGACCCAAAGGAACGGAGAAGCACCAAAAGCACGGAAACTTCTTCTGCTTACTAGGCATTGCCACCAAGTGTATTTCCTCTTCGTCAAGCAACACTACAGCAGTCTGCCAAGACAGATTCATCAATCAGAGCTCTCACTCACACACTCTCTAAAACCAACAGGATCACTACACGCAGCAGAGACAATGCAAGACCTGATCATAACCAAGCACTCTCAACAGCATGAAAGACACGCCACGGCATTATTATCAGCAATTAACACTAAAAGGAAACAGAGCGGCTTCCGAGCATATAAGAAAAAGGAGCGATTCGTCGCCCACTAGAGACCTTGAATTCGTAGAAGCAAGAGGCGTGCAGATTGATCAAATTCGCCTGCTCGACCGGAGAGGACGACTCGAGCTTGCACCGGACCGAGAACGAGGAGACCGTCTGGAGGATCGATAGAGGGGGACACCTCTCGCTGATCGGCGAGATGCGGTGGATCCGAATCTCGTTGTTGGGGAACTGGAAGCCGTGGCCGTTCGCCGGGACCGCGTCCAGCTCCCCGAGGCGCACATCGCCGTGGTACACCACGGACTTGAACGCCGAACGGCTCATGGAACCTCGCTCCCACTCGCTCCGACTGAAATAGCAACGGGCGCCGAACTGAGAGGGGGAATCGCACGATCGCAAATGCGCGCCGGAGAAATCGAGGCCGCGCAACTGACGTCGCGGCGGATTGCGGCGGCTTCCCTCTGGTCCGCCGTCGTCGCCGTCGCCTCTCTCTCTCTCTCTCTCGCCCTTTCTCTAAGCTCCCTCTCTAACTGGGGGATTCAAATGATGGGACATATGGAGTGTGGGTTTTCTGCGAAGTCCGAAACGAATTTATAGGGGAAGGGGAAGGAGGAGCGCGTACATAGAAGGGCGTGGGTTTCAGCCGATTTACGAAAATGCCACCGTCGGTACGGACGACTTCCGTTTTGGGCGACTAATATCTATAATAATATATAATATATAGGTAATGCAATTCCAAACTTCTCCTCGGGACGCATAAAACTATAAATTACAAGAGATTGATGAATTTTCTTTCGAGAAATCTTTTTTATTTATTTATTTTTTTTTTATGTTCTGGGCTCGTTTTGCTCCTTATCAGGATTCGAACTTGTCCATACAATACCATGAGTTTTATTTGACAAAAAAAAAATCAACTTTAGTGTTGCAAATTAATGACGATTGAACTTTTTTGTTTCTCCGTTATTCTTCCTATTAATTAATTTATTTTTTTAATTTATCGAAAACGAAAATTCACATGAAATACGATACAATTTGAATTTTACTTTGACGAGTAATTTATATTAATACAATACTTCGTTTTTAAAAATGAAAAGATTGACGGCGCATTATGTTACGATAAGGATATGTGTTGCAAAGACAAGGGGCGGGACGCGCCTTTTTCAAAGGCCTTTCGGGGGTTTGCTTGTTAGACGGACACGGGCCGAACCAATCCACGACATGGCCCATTTGTCATCGAAAGCCTTGGGTGTTACCATTTTGAGAAATAATTTTTTTTATTATTTAAAAATAATAATAATAATAACAAATTTCCAGAAAAGTATGAAAAGATTGAATCTTTTTCCAAATATTAAAGATAATAGAGATATTGAGTGAGGAAAATTAATGAAGAACACTCATTCAATTAAACCAAAATTGCAATAAGTAGACATCTTGAAATAATTCGGAAAAAAATGTACGTTCGATGGCGTCCTAATTATGATTATACAAAAACTACCGTAATAAGTAGACATCTCGAAACAATGGCGTCCTAATTATGATTATACAAAAACTACCGTAATAAGTAGACATCTCGAAATAATTCGGAAAAAAAATTACGTTCCTAATCATGATTATACAAAAACTACCGTAATAAGTAGACATCTCGAAATAATTCGGAAAGAAAATTTATGTCTAGTGGCGTCCTAATCATGATTACACAAAAACTACCATGATTACGGTCATACACCATGCTTCTGGTTATACATTGTTATCGTTATCCCCGTGTTCATATTGGACACGGATTTTTTTCTTTTTTGTCGAAGTACTGGACATGTTCACTTGGAGTCAATTCTTGCAAAAGCTAATTATGTTGTACAACAGCTATTTCTAATATTTCGCAAACAAGCTGAAACTATTATTTTTTCAGATACGTGAGCTAGTATTGAACATGGACTCTGAAGATACCGTTGATGTTTGTGGGATGAGTAAGTCACGAGCCGTGTTGGAGAGAATTGGAAAAGTATTTGCTTGCCTCTCCCACCATTTCAGATCAACGTAGTCTTCAGTCACTCTTCACCTACTCCATCGATGTATTCGGAGTAGTCTGTTCTCATGTACGTCTCTAACTCGTTGGCATATGAAGATGAAGATTTAGCGGAAGGCTATCGAGTACTTTTTTTCATAGGAAGCAAAGACCATGCATGTTTCCGGGCGAGACTCAATGAGGGCATATTCTCATTCAAGGTGTGGAACTCATCATATCGAATCGACTGGCATATGCAGCATACGTGTTCCTGAGCCAACTCATCGTCATTGCCATTTTGTGTTGCACTTGGACCACATCATCTAGTCTCAAATTCTCCTAATATGGAAAAGGGCAGTTTCAAGCCTTTCAACCTGTCACGACTCTCTCAAGGTAAACCCCGCGGTGGTTAAACAAATTACAAAACAGGTGTGGATAAGATATTCAGCCTGATTTGATCCTAGGCCAATGGAAATTGAATGGCAATGTCTAAAATGAAATTTATCGTCTCTTTCTTAGTCAATCTAAGGTAAACTTGTGTCGCCAATCTTCTCCACCGTTGAGTATAGACTTTGAATGACTCGGTCTTTTTCTACTCGGCATGTGCAAAATCCTCACGGGACGGAGTAATGTCAGAATTGAATTTGTACTGCAGGAAGACGTCAGATAGCTCCTTCCAAATCTCCATAGTACTTGCTCTGACCATGACGAACCTCTGAAGCGGGGGTCCAGTCAGACCGTCCAGGAAGGTCTGAAACATTAGCGGCACATTTTCAACATAACGTGTGATCTTTATCAAGTAATATTGCAGGTGGATATTGGGGCACGGGTTTTGTCATACTTGTTGAGCTCAGGCACTTACAATTTAGCAAGTGCTCTGAACTTAGCATGGTGCGATAAAATGACTTGGATATGGCATATTGTAGTCTTCATTGCGATTTAATGTTCACTCGTTCTAGTTCTGGCCGAATGTTTATATGCATTAGATGGTCTTGATCTTTGTCTATCTTCCTTAATTTCCAGGTTATAAATGGATCGGTTTTGATTTGTGTGTTGATTGAGTGATGTATGGTCAATACTCAGTTGAGATTAAGTTTCGGCTCCATTCGTTTCGAGAAAAATGAATGATTTGAAAAATATTTTCCTAAAACTCGCTTGTGTGAATCCAACACCCATACGAATCATCTCTTCATTGATTTCAACGTACTTCGTACATGAAATGTAATCAGATACAACGAGGCCACTGATAGGACTAGCGCAATCGCTTATTCTGCAATGCCAAATAAGAGGCACTAGCTTGCACCTCATCCCGCTCCCTCTTAAGCTGCTCAATTTGTGCTTGGAGCGCGGCCTGTGTAGGCTTCACTGGTATGTCCGGTATGGAGAGCAAGCACTCGGGATCCACCGGACGGTTAATGTACTCTAGGGATGCGTGGTGTTCCTTCATTTGCCCTTGCAGCTCTTCAACATACGTAATCTCCTGCGGGCGACAATCGTGCCAGGCACTTTCGATGTAGTCCACTTTCGTTTGGTCGGTGCATGGCTGAGATTCACCAAGATCCTTCAGGGTGAGGTCCAATTGGAAAAGGTCCGACCTTAGAGGAGGTGGGATTTCCTGAAGGGCGCCGTACTGTCTAATAACCCTGAGGGGATAATAGGATGTACACCCCGTGAATCCCATTAAGGGGACTGGATTATCCAATTGGTGAGTAAGACAGGCAACACGAAATCGGGTCCACCTAACGTGCCACAAGATTTCTGTAGGAGCAATGTTCTTTAGAAAGCTTATCCATTCGGAATAAGACCTTTCTGGAATGGATTTCGATTCTTCCAAAAACTTTTTGATTGGGTGAGTGTGGTCATTAATCTCATGCATGTCCATGTGGAAACCGAATTCTTTGACATGGGAAAGAAACCATATCTGCAAAAGTGCACCCGGTGCATGCAAGCTTCCTCTTTTGTTTTCCTTAAAACGGGTGAGAGATAAGAAAGTTTCGGCCAAAATCATGTTAGTGAAATTCATTCCTCTACATACTTGTCCAACTAGATGTGCAACTAATGGATTCATGGCTTTACTATTATAAGGAAAAACTACAAAACCAAAGAATGCTAGAAGAAACACCCTAGATGACTGACGCATAGATTGCTTAGTCGGATATGCATAATGTTCAACTAAAAAGGTGATTGGACAACTATTGTGATTAGATTTCAAAACCTTCTCTATCTCATTGGCTTTCATATTCAAAAATCTAGCTAAGACACTTTCGGGCTTTAAACCGATGGGAGGCCTAACAAGTTTAGTGAGCGGGGTAACTCCTATTGCAACATTATATTCCTCAATAGTCGGGACCAATTCATGTCTACCGAACACGAATGTAGACGTCATGGGATTCCAAAAGTGAGCCAATGCCTGGACTAGACTGAAGCGGATCTCGACATGAAGCAAGGACGCAAGTTTTCCAATTTTCGAACTGATGTAATCATGGCCACTTTGATCTAGTCTGTCCCACCATTCCAAGAGTATGCTATTGGGAGCGAAGATGATCTTGATGTCGGTCCTCCTCTTTTTATCTAAATCATGAAGGGCATTCGATTGATTATCACATATTATTTGAAATAGGAATTTAAATTATGACAAAAGCAAACAAATACTAAGAGATAAAGAATAGCAAAAACACAAAGACATGCACATGTCATGTGAGGTTTGAAGCCGACTGGTTGGGATATACTAGGGCGCTTGAAGCTCCCTTTCCAACGGAAAAATGGGGTCCCATGAGATAACAAGATTGAGCTGGCTCACTACCGCCTGCGACTCACAGACGGGTTCGGGCTTCTTAATACAATCCTAGTTGGCTTCCTAAAGTGCAACTCAGGGTTTTGGATCAGGATGTGTGTGCAAATGTCTAATACTAAAACGTGTAAAACATGCACGACATGGTATATCATGCATACACCACCTCAGAAATTTTTTCAACTTAAAGCATCCATCCGTACACTCCCTACAAAATAAGGGTTAGCAAACGCTTCTCCCCATATAACTCATACCTGTAAAACATCTCAACGACAGTTAGGGGAGTACCTGAGATTCCACGCGCAATGATGAGATCACACAAAAAAGTTTTCAAAAAGAGAAAACCAAGCCTAAGTCCTCTATAGCTTTTAACTAGTACCTAGCGGAGTCACCAAACTGCCATGACCATCTCAAAGTGAATCCCGAGGTGGTTAGATGAATTACTAAGCGAGTGCAAATTATCCCTCTTGCAAAAAATAGAAAAAGAAAGTTCCATACCAGATTGCTGACTTCCAGAGTTAGGACTTCCAGAATTTACATGTCCTATGTTTGAGTCTTCTTCTACAGGCCTTCCTCCTTGAGGTTGAATGTTGGCAGCAGGTAACTCCACCGGTGGTCTATCTGGCACAAGGGACTCACCAGAGTCCTGATTCTTCAAATCTGGAACATGCTTCATAGTAAGAATTCTCTTTTTCATGTCATGTTCCTGATCCGAAAAGCTGAAATCTTGTCTAGCAAGATTACCAAGCAAACTGGTTTCTACAAAAAAAAAAAAGAAAAAAAAAACTATGACATAACAGAAGATTGCATGCTTGCACACCCCATATCAACTAGAAACTCTAGGAGATACTTTTGTTTCTATTAGTGGAAAATCATACTCTGAGACGGCATGAGTGTTCCTGAAGCATTGGGACCAACTATGTTTGGAGTTATTGTAATGGTTGGCTGGGATGTTTCAGATTTTATATCAGGAGTTTCTTTTACGGGGATGCCAGACACATCAACAGCATGCTTTTCACCCTACAAAGAAAACAAATGAAAAAAAGTAATTCGCACCCGTTCATGATAAAATCAGGATCCCAAAAATTCTGATTTGAAAGAATGTATAAGTAGAAAAGTGGCCAGAGCCTATATCAAAGATTACCAGAGGATTAAGTCTTTTATCGGTCTCAGCACGATGCATTCCATCAGCACATGGAGCGTTTGCAGCACCATTTGTTACGTAACCAGAGCCCTGACATTAAGGACAAATGATAACAATAAATGAGAACTATAAACAGACCTTCAAATTTCTCTAATTTGTCCATATTGAAAAAGCCAGCTTCAAATACCTCTGACTTCAAGTAATTGCTCACATCAGGGGAAGGGGGCAAAGTAACCACCTCATCTTCATAAAATACTTTGGAGATTTTCCTTAGGAGGTTTCCATCAAAATCCCTGGATGAGAAATATCATATCTCAATCAGACACTATAGACATCAGAATGCAACTCAAATCCAATCTTCCGATGTAGATGGCTTTATATACTTTGACTGAAATCCAGATACTTACTTGAAAAAGTAACCCCTGACCTTGCACGCTATATTTCTTGCCATACAAAGGACTGGAACAGCATTTGCAGTCTGATAAATACCCAAAAAGAAATATGTGTGTTCATGCTTTAATTTCTATTATTCAAAGTGAAACCTATTTCATAATGAAACCTCAATAACATGCCCAAAAAAGCCAAAAAAATTTGAAAGCTCTGAACAATGAATATAGCTAAGGTCATTTGGACAAGTGGCCTTTATCCTCGTTCATATATCACTTAGGATCCCTTTCATTGATAAGAATGAAGCAATTGAAATAAGATAAAAGGAATCGGGATGAATTATAATGAATCAAAATGGTAAACTGAATATTACTACGTATTTGAATATACCTTCTTACAGTTCGAATTTTATGGTTTCAAACTATTATAAGCATATAAGCAAATTATTGTTCCTAATATTCTCCATGCAAAAGTTGCCAAATGCAAGCCCTATTTAATGGTCTATCTATGATGTTCCCTTTCTTCCCTCCTGTTAATGAAACATAATAAAGGAGAACTTTTCCTCCTGAGTTTTGATTTCCATCCACCTCAAAGTTATTATAAAATAACAATCCTTAAATTGTATGCGCGACTTTCTTCCCATTTCTCTTGCAAATCAGTACGACTGACATGATGGCATTTAGACACCAAAAGAAGGTCGGTGGAATTTTCTTTTACTAGAATAATGAAAGGCTATCTGGAACAGACATAATAAATTAATGATCTAATACCTCTGCCTTAGGAGCATAATATGGAGCAAATGGAGGAACTGCATGCACTCGTGGTTGATCCCTGTCTTCCCAGACCTTTGACCGGTCATCAATCACCATTGCCATCTTGGGATGGCAGTTACAATCCCGAAACACATTTAGTAATGATTTCCTTGAACCTGGCATTCATAACATATTAAGCATGAATAAGGTACTGCTGAGAAAGAAGAAGGTCGAGTAGCAATGTGAAAATGAGGAAGAGTTGCTCACTAGAATTTGCCTAAGTAATAGAAATAACATCCTGGTAGTTAGAAGAGATAGGAATCGAAAGGTGGCACACTAAATCAAGATGAGACCATGTAATTTCATGAAACAAGAAAGAAAATCTAATAGAAAGGTTGCAAAGCCAGGTGGACTAAAGTTAGTGGAAATGCGGGAGGTGGTATCATAAAACCCAATAAATATGCGACACAAATGTTAGTAAGTCTGAATACATGTAACACATCCCATTAACTGATGCCAATGTCATTTGATGAACTTCACTGAGTCTAAAGCCACGCTTTGATCAGTTTAATAAACTTTCGACAAGCAACATAATTCACGCAATAAAAAAAGTTCACATTTTATATAGTCTGTATTAAGGAACACATGCATTCAATATTAGGATCTCATTCCATGTGTACTACATAGCTTGTCCCACCTCTTCAGAGAAAGCCGTTGTATGAACACATAAAACTTTCACAAGTGAGGACATTGCTCCTATAAGGGTGGGACTATCCTATCCGTGTGGTAATTTCTCTCTTAAGTTCTTGATTAAATTATAAAACATGGAAACACAAGGCCGAGGTAAGCATTAATCACCAATTCCAGTCATGATCTCTCTGGGCACAGAAGGCAAGTATATTCAATTAACCTTGAAGTTATTGTTAAAGCATGCAAATTCCTGCATATGGACTGTGCTGGTGATAAAAAACAGAAAACTAAGTCGCCCAATGCGCTCGTGTGGGGAGAGGGGGGGGGTGTGGGGGGGCGCACAAGCAAGTTATATGATGCAATGGATCAAGCCATGTTGTCCATCTATGCTAGTGGATTTTGAAGATGGCAGCCCCATAAAAATGCATTCGTCAAGTGAGCAATAAACCAAAAATTGGCTTAAAAGATAGACACATGAGGTTAGGAGTGGGTAGACTTTGATGTTATAATGAAAATGAAAAGCAATAAATTGCCTAAGCATGCCTCATTAGTGGGCCGCTGTTCAAATCTTTAAGGAGCATGCCAAAAAGAGACATGCTGGGCAACAACAGTAGCATTCAAGCTTGGAAGTGAGAATAAAAGGAAAGCAACTATACCTTATTGGTCATTTAGATGATTTCTGTTAAAATAACTATTGTTTTTTTTTTTGGTAAGGTAAAAAATAACTATATTGTTTGTAGTAGAATAAAAAGAAAATGGAATGTCTATTGTGGTGTGACTGATTCAATAGGTATCTACCTTTTGAAGTAATTCACTAGCATTTTCACCAATTTGATCTCCTTAAGAATTTGGCAACGGCTCAATTATATGAATTATAGGGTGACACGTCAATGTAGTATAGTCGGCACTAATAGCTAATAACAACAAAGATGTCAAATCTTCAACTTGCTTGCCTTCTTACACTAGCACTTGAGCATATGCATAGACCCAAAATACACAACTCGTACGAAAGAGAACCCATCTCCCTCACACATGAATCTGGACTATAGGGAAACTACCACGTTAGGTCTGGAGAGAGATGGGATATGTGCAACTAAAATGACCGGTTTTAGTCCTTTCAACACGTGTTAAGCATGATTTCCTTGAACCTGGCATTTATTATTATGCATGAATAAGATATTGCTGAGAAAGAAGGAAGTTGAGTAGCAACATGAAAATGAGGAACAGTTGCTCACTACAATTTGCCTAAGTAATAGAACTGACATCCTAGTCGTTAGAAGAGATAACAGGCAATCGAAAGGTGGCATACTTGAATCATTAATCAAGATGTAACTATGTAGCTTCATGAAACAAGAAAGAAAATCTAATAGAAAAGGTTGCAAAGCCAGGTGGAATAAAGTTAGCGGGACTGTGGAGGTGGCATCACAAAACCCAATAAATATCCGAAACAACATAATTCATGCAATAAAAAGGTCCACATTATTTATAATCTGTACTAAGGAACACATGCATTCAATATTAGGATCTCATTCCATGTGTACTACATAGATTGTCCTGCCTCTTCAGAAAAAGCTGCTGAATATTCACATAAAACTTTTACAAGTGAGGGCATTGCTCCTATAAGGGTGGGATATACTAATCCTATCTGCACAGTACTTTCTCTTCTAACTTTGATTAAATTATGAAACATGGAAACAGAAGGCTGAGTCAAGCGTTAATCACCAATTCCGGTTACGATCTCTCTGAGTGAAAGAGACAAGCATATTCAATTAACCTTAAATTAATTGTAAAAAGCATGCAAATACCGGCATATGGACTGGGCTAGAGAGAAAAACAAAAAACTAAGTCATCTGGCATGGGGAGAGGGCGGGGGAGAGGGGCACAAGCAAGTTATATGATGCAATGGAATCAAACGTGTTCTATTAGCTATGAAGTCAATCTATGCTGGTGGATTTTGAAGATGGCAACCCCATAAAAATGCATTCATCAAGTGAGCTATAAAGCGAAAATGAGCTTAAAAGATATATACATGAGGTTAGGAGTGGATAAACTTTGATGTTATAACAAAAAGCAATAAATTGCCCAAGCATGTCGTAGTGGGCCACCGTTCAAATCTTCAAGGAGCGTGCCAAAAAGAGACATGCTAGGCAACAGCAAAAGTGTTCAAGCTTGGAAGTGAGAATAAAAGGAAAGCTATACCTCATTGGTCATTTATATGATTTCTGTTAAGATAACTATAATTTTCATAGTAGAATAAAAAGAAAATGGAATTTCTATTGTCGTATGACTGATTCAATAGGTATCTACCTTTTGAACTAATTCCCTAGCAATTTCACCAATTTGATCTCCTAAAGAATTTGGCAACAGCTCAATTACACAAATTGTGGCATGATACGTCAATGTAGCATAGTGGGCACTATTAGTTAATAACAACAAAGGTGTCAGATGTTCAACTTGCCAGCCTTCTTACACCAGCACTTAAGCATATGCATAAAACCGTATGTACAAAAGCACAACTTGTAAAAAAGAGCTCCCATCTCGCTCACACATAAATCTGGACTATAGGGAAACTACCACGTTAGGTCTGGAGAGAGATGGGATAATGTGCAACTAAAATGACAGGCTTTAGTCCATTTCACACAGTTCGTCCATTAGAACCCAAATGTACACTATATGCAAATTGGTAAATCGCGCCCCTCCCCCCGACTTAGCATATTCATTCTCCTGTTGGTTACTCCACATATGACCAGATCAGCATGTGAGGTTCTAATGAAATTAGTAATTACCGCATTAGGACGAACCATCAAACTATTAACAAATAAGATAGTAATCAACTCGCAACTCCACACATACCATCTACTGCAAGCATCTTATTTTGTACATAAGCAGACGACTTGCCTGATTTGACACAAACAACCCTGTTCAAGAGTTGTTTTTCATTAATTAGGCGTGCTTCAGGGTCAAGAAGCCTCCACATCTCCAAAGCATAGTCTCTTTCAGCCATTGTGCACACATAAACTTCAAACCTTTTACGTCCTTCAGTTATTAAGTAACTCCTTAAGTCATCCCATGCAGGTCGTAATCTCACTAGCACACTGGTTTCACGGATCTGCATAAAGGAACAAAGATGCTGATGAGAAATCCACAAGGCTTTCTATATCTTGATACGTATAATTCAGCATGAACCTTAAAGATATCATTATTCTACATTATCTGGTAAGAATGATTTTTTCGTAATTGGGTGAACGAGGCATTGCTAATAGAAACAAGAAGTAGAAATTCTTCAATCAAAACAGGCCTGCAGTAACACAATAGTGAATCATGGACAAAGGATATGATTTTGATGACAACAAAAGTTAGCCCACCATCATGTACATCACTTTCTCAATCGACAAAAACATTTGATCGGCGACTTCTGTTGAAAGGCATAACCTAGACTGTAGTTTACACTTGAATATAAATCATGCCTTGCTCATTTCCCTTTGAACTTAGCACGTCTTTGCTCACTGGAAAGGCCCATGACAACTCCCAGCTTTTGCCAGATGCCAGCAAATTAAAAAAAAATTATTGCATGAGCCACTACTTCAGATAAATGAATTAAATAATGGGAGCCGATATTCTTTCTGAAGGTAAATGAGTAAATGGTCAACTATTTCCTGCTTCAGACCCCTTTATATGTTCTCCCTGATGCAAGAGAAAAAGTCCTGGTTCTGACACACGCCTACGGCGCATGATGACCTCAATTTAAAGAGTAATTATCCCCACAGAGGCAGTGTTCCTCCATTAGAGACAGCCCACGTTATAACATAAAAAAATTAAATAAAGGAAGTGAAAGACTAAACAAGAATAGCAGCAAAAGTATCTTCTAACCTCAGGATTGATGCGAGTGAGGACAATATTCTTTTCCTGCAATCTAATTACACGTCTAACAATTTGCTCATGGCCATCTGAAAGGTGAGGGACCTCCTCGACCTGAACCTTGTACATCTTTCCATTGTCCATGACACAATCACTGTCTGCATATTGCTTCAATAGCGCTGTATCATCTACGTACCGCTTCAGTTCAGATGACATTCCCGATATCCTCACCGAATCAGTCTCCCTAGCAATCCTGGCTCGAAGAGCCTCGATTCTGTCCTCAAACGACTTCATTGTGTTGGCAACAATGAGCGTCTCATCGAGATCAAACACAATCGCAAGGCACCGTAGATTGAGCAATCCCAGAGAGGATTCGTAGAGACCCAAAGGAACCGAGAAGCACCAAAAGCACGGGGACTTCTTCTGTTTACTAGGCATTGCCACCAAGTGTATTTCTTCTTCGCCAAGCAACACTACAGCAGTCTGCCACAACAGATTCATCCATCAGAGCTCTCACTCATACACACTCTCGAAAACCAACAGGAACACTACACGCAGCAGAGACAACGAAAGACCTGATCATAACCAGAAACTCCGAACAACGTGAAAGACATTCAACAGCATTCTTATCAGCAATTAAGACTAAAAGGAAACAGAGCGACTCTCCAGCATTTGAAACCGGACGATTCGTCGGCGAACAGAGACCTTGAATTCTTGGAAGCAAGAGGCGTGCAGGTTGATCAAATTCGGCTGCTCGACCGGAGAGGACGGCTCGAGCTTGCACCGGACCGAGAACGAGGACGCGGTCTGGAGGATCGAGAGAGGGGGGCACCTCTCGCTGATCGGGGAGATGCGGTGGATCCGAATCTCGTCGTCGGGGAAACGGAAGCCGCGGCCGTTCGCGGGGACCGCGTGCAGCTCCCCCAGGCGCAAATAGCCGTGGTACACCACGGACTTGAACGCCGAGCGGCTCATAGGACCCTCGCTCGCCCGCCCGCCCGCTCGCTCCGGCCGAAATCGCCGGGGAGCGTTGAACCGAACGACGAATCGCGAACGCGCGCCGGAGAAATCGAGCTCGCGCGGCTGAGGTTTCGACGGATTGCGGTGGTTTCTCTCTGGTTCGCCGTCGTAGCGGTCGTCTCCTCTGTCCCTCTCCCTCTCTCTCTCTCTCTCTATAGCTGCGGATTCCCTCCTCCGTAATCTGAGACGAATTTCTAGTGGAGAGAGGAGAGGAAGGTTCATGTACGGGGGCTGCGAATTTCAGCTGATTTTACGAAAGAAATTCGATTTTACAACTACAAAATTTTGCTCGAAGCCTGCCCCACAAAAGATTGATTAATTTATATTAAAAAGACGAGATTGCACTATAATTATTCGATTGCAATTCGAAGTACTGGTCTCATTCCTTCTTTTTCCTATTTGTTTTTCTAATTGGGATCTAGTTGTCATAATTAAATATTTAGCACGTTTTTTTTCAATGTATCGAAAAAAAATTTAGTGTATTCTTAGATATTTTCATAACATTTTACATGTTCAGTGTAAAAGTATATCGCCAATGATAAGGAAAAAAGACATTATTTAATGTGGTATAAAACTTAAAAGTCTCTTCTTCATCGTTGTTCTTAGGGAAAAGACCACTAAAAATCTCAAATTATATCCATTGTAACACATTTACCCAAAAGTCCAAGTGAAGATCTACTTCGGCCAAGCTTTGAGCTCGAGCGACCGCCATGGCCAAGCTTCGAGCTTGAGCAGAGCGGCCATGGCCAAGCTTTGAGCTCGCAGCTACCATGGTCGGTAGCTACGACGAAGCTTCCGAAGGTCCAAGCGAAGATTCACTTTGGCCAAGCTTCGAGCTCGAGCGGAGCAGCCATGGCCAAGCTTCAAGCTCGAGCGGAGCATCATGGTCGTCGTTGCTGACATCAAAAGAGAGGTTGAAAAAACAAAAACTATATTAGGATAATCTGACACGGTTGTTGTTGTTGTTGTTGTTCTCTGTTGCAAAACTTCGAACGTGATTAAATTTTTGTAAATAAAGGAAATAAACGAAATTGAGGAGAAAGGTTTAGAGAGAAAGAGCTTTTAGAAGTGATACGTGAGTGAAGATTGAGAACCGGTTAAAAATGAGAGGGGGCCAGCCACCAATCGTCACTGATCAAGTGTACCCAACGATCCCTTCTACTCTTCTTGAAATAGATTGTAGCAATCTGGGTTATTGGATCAAAGATTGTGGGTCACTGACCCAACGACAGAATTTTCGGGGCCGAGGCCTAAAGGATCGATTTCCAGTCAATTTCAGCATTACGTGTTGACAGTCTCCGTTTCAGATTATGTAGATAGCTTGAAATAGCTATTTTTTTTTTTGGTCAAAAACTGAAATAGCTAATTAGCATTGCTCAATGTAGATAATTTAGTATTCTAGAAAAAGTATGCGCTTTAAATAATTCAATGTAACAATTCAAAAGACATTGGATAAATCAAAGAAAATTTTTAAAACACAAACTGGGAAATGAGAAAAGAAAGCAGAGAACGAGGATGGGAGACGGCGGGGTTAAGGCTGCCACCATAGTCGATCACCCTTTGTGGCTCTTGGTTGAGGGTCGCGAGGGAGCGATCCTCAGGAAGGCGATTGTGGCTCTTGGTTGAGGGTCGCGAGGGAGCGATCCTCAGGAAGGCGATCGACTCGACTAAAGTTGTGACTCGAGCAAGCCCGGTCCTCACCCGAGGGCCGTGCTTACCCTCAATTGAGGGGAGGGTAGTCGCCATCTGTCAAATATTACCGATAGCGGTGGTTGCCACCATGCTGATTGGGCAACCCCCTCCTATTTCTCACTTAATTTATTTGTAAGTCCTTTTAAACCGAAACCATTAAGTTAATGACAAAATGTAATTTAATCATGTTAGTCGTCAATAATTTTTAGGATCCTCCATTAGTTGATCTGAGAAGGTCATTTTGTCTTAGAGGGGTTATTAACAGGTACAATTTAACTACGTGTCTCGAAATTCGACCCAAGCGATCACTTCTATTCTCTCCCTCACTCATGCGAGTTTGTCTTAATAATTTCCTGATCGAAAAATAAAAATAATGAACTCATCTTTCACTCTATAGATTCTTGCAATGCTATCATGCAAGTGGCATTTAGCTAGCGCGGCCTGCTCATCAGATCAAATCACATTGCAGCCCCGTTCGTTCAATCTAGCAACCAACATGTTCTTGCCCATTGACACTCCCTGCATAGGATGAGTCAATACAAATTGATGCCACACCACCCAGTGAATCGTGGGATGGGATCGGATTACTTAAGAGCTCTTCCGGTTTGGCTTCGAAATGATTTAGCGATTTAACATCACATTCTACTTAACAGTGTAAAGGGTAATGAACTCTCTTTTTACAGGGTCAAAGACCATAGCATAAACATTTCGTCCTCAAATCGCCACAGATTCTGGACAAATTGAAGCTCGGACTCTAGGAGGTGAAGGTGTCGATGATGGTCGTGTGAAGGGGGTCGCTCAAGTGGGTTGCCCAGTTGTTCAGGGGGCCCTTCCCGGTGGCGGCGGCCTGGACAGCAAAGCCGAGGAACGCGACCATGGCGAGGCGGGCGTGCTTGATCTCCGCCAGCTGGAGGGTGGCCTTCTTCTCGGGGTCGGCGGCCAGGCCGAGCGGGTCGAAGAACTTGCCTCCCGGGTAGAGCCGCTTCTCGGGGTCGAGCTCGGCGTTCCTCTGGAACTCGATGTACCCGATCACCAAGACCTCGATCCAGATCAGCGTGGTGATGGAGAACGGGAGCGGTTGCCCGAGGTAAGATGACCCTTCAACAAGCTCCACCTGATATGGAAATGGCCACAGATGATGAGCTTCTACAGATTTCTCAACCGGCAAGGGAATGCAGAGCTAGAGTCTTAAAGCTCACGAACACAAGGCTACACTGGCACAGATTAAGCAATCGAGCAGATTCACGAGCAAACACTTAAACGCATTGCGTAACCTTATAATTGATTAAAAGAGGCCTTTACTTTACAGTGTAAATCAGAACATTAGCCAATTAAATCGAGCACGGATGGAACTCTTTTCCTCTTTACATCATCTGATTCCAGAAAGAACGGAGAAAGGGAAAAGGAATATAACCTTGCCAGCGTCTTGCCAGGTGACGCCGGTGAGCCACTCGACGGTGAGGGCGCCGAGGGTGGCGAGCATGGCCCACCTGCCGTGGATTAGCTCGCACTCGCGGAACCTCTGGAGCCCGAACACCTCGGTGTACGGCTGGAACGGCGTCGACTTCACGTCGGAGGTCTCGAAGCGGGTGCCGATGATGTCGCCGGCCTCGTTCTTGGCAAGGTTCTGGTCCAGCGAGTCCAGTTCGAACTGCAGGTACTCCGCCGGCTTCCCCAGCCCGAACGGGTCGAACCCGTAGTCGCCGACCAGGCTCCCGTCGAGCCACTCCGGCGCCGTCGCCCCCGGGTACCACAGCGGCCGGTCCGGGCTCCGCTTCGCTGCCTTCTTGGGCGCGGCCTTCTTGGTCCGGAACCCGAACCGGGCCTGGACCCGGCCGGAGCCGGGGACCTCCGGCAGGCGGGTCCCGATGAACGAGGAAGCGGCAGCGGCGGTCGTCATGGCGGCCATCGGCGGCTGTGTGGTGGTGGTAGAAGAAGAAGAAGCCGAGGAGACCGAGCGAGCGAGGTTCCGGACGGTGGTGGTATGATCATCGCATCCCGACGTTTTGGTGGGTTATATTTGGGATTTCGAAGGCAGAATTCTGACAATCTAAGGCGGAGGTTATGGGGCGTCGGATGGGAGGGCGTATCCATCTGACGGCGGAGGGAGTTTCGGGCTTATCTTTCCTTATCTGCATGTGGGCCCCCGCGATGCTAAAGAAGAGCGAGCAAGAGACCCTTGCTAAAGACGGTGATCTGATCTCGTGTGGCTGAGGTTGATGAGGGCGAGGGAGAAAATCTTCTGATCAAAGCGATGGGCCCCACCAGCCCAACAGTAATGGATGAGATATCGGGAGTGGATGGCACTGGATATAATTAGAGCGCGCGCGGTGTCTATTCGGGCAAAAATAAAACTTTTATGGGACATATTTTTTCGATTTAACGGATTATTTCGATGCCGTTATCTTTATTACTATATCAAAACTCGATCATATATAATCACGATCATGATTTTTTTTTTTAATTATGCCATTGGACAATAATGTCGTGATATTAAGATATCTCATCCGAAATCATATAGTTCGTAAATAGTACAATAATCGATAGATTTGTATGGAAAAGACGTTAAAAGCACACTTCTATATTTGGAAGATAAGTTGAGTTTCAAGAAGCTTTTTAATTAACTAGATTTAAAAATTAATATGGTGAATTTGGGGAGGGGGCAAGCTATTGATGTTTAATTAACAATTTTACTTTTGTCCATCGATAGATGTAAATGAAGTCACGTCTTTTTATTTCATTTTTTGAATAAGGGGATAACAATATTCTATTTTGATTTGATGCAATGATCGAAAAATTACATTGGAAAATAGAACTAACTTTGGCCATTTTTCTATTAGCAGAGCCTTGGGACGTTATAAGGGAAGAACACCCGGACCAGCTTTCAAGCGGAGCCATAACGTTAACCACAAGTGCCATAAACGCAATATGAAATCGAGCAATGAGGAATTGTATCGAGAAATACTTTTATAACTTAGCACAAGATGCCCAAATTTCCCGGTCTCTCAATATGAAGATACGAAGCTAATATGGATTACGAAATGTAAAGAGCAATGTTTGATCAATACAATTACCATAGCACCCTACCGTCGATCACAGAAGAGAAAAGGAATTTTGATTCGAAAGATTCTCAAAGCTTATCATCTCGGTCCGATTGAGCAATTCGTAACAAATTCAACCGGTTTTAAATTCATGCAATCAAAGAGCCTTTGCTGCATCATTGAATCTTTACATGGAAATAGAATACGTTATATGTTTGTACTTCTATAATATATCTAATTACTATTTGTAGTGCTGTAAGATATAGCGGTCCTACCACGCCATTGGTGTTCAATATTTTTGAAGTATCTTTATCCTGTCACTCGCCAGTTGCCCTCGAGACACAAAGCGAATTACTTCGTAAAGAGAGAGAAACACGATTAAATAAATAAAAAAAATCAGTCACCATGAACAAAATGCAATCTTATTCACGTAAAAGACTAACGCAATCCATTGTTCAGATAACGATTACATGTAATCATTGGAAACAGATGGAAAGGTTAGATAATTACCTCTGCTATGAAACAAAAAGAAACAGTAACTCATTGCAAATTTAAAAGTCAATAATCAGTGTTCTCTAGGAACAAAGGTACAAATCGACCCGCGTGGGGATCATCAGACATTGATCTTCTTTCGAAGCTTCTCCCATCCTTTCTTACAAGCGCCCATCGCCTTCCGGCCGTGTTTGAGCAAGTGCTTCTTCAAGTCCTTGGCCTTCTCCTTCAACTTCAAGTCCTTGGCCTTCTCCTTCAAGTCCTTAGCCTTCTCCTTCACTTGCTTCTGCAACTCCCCCATTCTCTTAGCTTAGCTTTTGCTGTGTTGAAGAGAGAATGGAGATCAAATGGCCTTCTGATGAGAGATTCATCTATTTATGGGGGTCGAGCAGCAACCCCTTTCGTCGATTCTGTTTCATTTCCATCTGTCTTCTGGTTAATTACAGCTTGTGAAACCCATAAAGCTCGTTGCAAACCTTAATTTAGTCGTAGTATGTCGGAACACAACCAGAGCTGACGTGTTTTTGTGGACGCCATGGGTTTTGTTTAGGTGGCATATTGACCTGAAACACCTTTGCAACTTTTCAGATACTTCTAACTAACAAAAACATGCATGGCAACTAATATAGCTTACCCGTAATTGACGACCTATGGACACACACATCGAAAAAAAAAAAAGATCATCTCGCAATAAATGCATTTTCCAATCCAAATTAAAGTCTTGATAAAAGAGATTTAAGGCTGAGTTTGGCATGCAAAAAAAATTATGTCGGAAAACATTGTCCTTACTTTTTGACATTTAATCGCCTACAAAAATGAATAAAATAATTTTTTCTGGTAATCAATAGAAATCTAAGCTTAAATTCAGACAAATATGTATTTTTAAAATTAGATATCACATTTTCCAAAATGCGACTAAATGTCAGCACTTGAACTAGAGACCATGGAACGTGGGCACCACCCGAAATTGTGCTCGGCTCCTTAGCGACCATGCCCGGGTATTCGACTCCCATGCCCAAGTCACTAGCACCTGAGCTCGGATCCGCCGAGGTTAGGCATGGTTCCCCTTGGCCCAAGTTTATGGAAGCTAGGCCCAAGTCCCTCGAGACCTGGCTTGAAACCCGGGTGCTTATGCCTAGGTTCCCTGTGAACGTGTCTAATTCTTGGCTACCCAGCCCATGTTACTAGCGCCTAGCTTGAGTTCATCAAAATCGGGCTCGGTTCCTTGGCACTCGAGTTTGGGTCCACAATAGAGATAAGCAAAAGGAATCGCTCGAATTGGGAATTACTTGGACCGGACCGAACCGGTGAAAATCGGTCTGGTTCTCGGTTCTTGGTGTGGATCCACCCACTTGGATCATACCGATTCTTTTTTAATTCTTACAAATCCTAATTAGACAAATTTTCCCTTTCTTGTTCACAAACTCACGCCTCTCATTCACAACTTCACAAATCCTAACTGATAGATTTTCTCTCTCGTTCACAAACTGTCTTAGTCACGTGATGCCTCTCTTGGTCACAATTCATGCTGTCTTGTGGCCTCACCTCAAAGCCACCCTCTCGCTCTATCATCGACGCCTCTCTTAGTCATGACTCATGTTATTTCGCGGTCTCGCCTAGACGCCACCCTCTTGCTCGACTGTCAATGCCTCCCTCTCGTTTTTCTCAATCACGATCACGCTGTCTCATAGCCTCACCTCGACACCACCCTCTTGCTCGACCGTTGATGCCTCTCTTAGTCACAACTCACACCGTCTCGCTACCTCGCCTAGATGCCACCCTCTCGTTTTTCTCAATCACGATCATGCTGTCTCGTGGCCTCACCTCGACACCACCCTCTTGCTCGATTGTCGACACCTCTCTCAGTCACAACTTCGTTTATCTCTCTTGAGAGTCTCTGAATTCGTCAATTTCAGTAGCTTGAAAGCAAGCATGTCATTTTCACTTTTCATCGCCACTAGGATCTGTAGAATTGAAATTACCATGTCGTTTCCAAGTTAGCTAGCTGTACTATGTGCATTTGCTTGTTATAGCTGCAGCAAGCAATGCTCTTGTTGTTAATGGGCAGTGGGTATAACAAGGTATCGCAAGCTGAGGTTGCTACTGGATAGTGGGTACAATGCTTTGGCTATTGAATATCAAGTTCGCTTTCAGAATTCATTAGGAAAAGAAAAAAGATAGAAGGAGTCGGTTCTAAGAACCCACTCAAGAACCAAATTGGATCGGTTGGTCTAGTCCGGTTTGGTACTAGGACTAAGTGGGCCGATTCCTGATCCCACGAATTAGGAACCGGCCTCTCTGGTTCGGGTCCCGATGCCAGGGTGGAATTGTCCAACCTTGGTAACGATCACTCTTAATCCCAGAAGGGTGGGTGCCCATGCCCGGGTCTTCCGCGAGCGTGCTTAGGTACCCAGTGCCCATACTCGGGCTCCCAATGGTTGACATCAGAAACCCCGACTCTTTTGACCATGACCTCGACACCGACGTTGGGGAACCCCGGTGGCCAGGCCCGAGTCCCCTGTGGCTAAGGCCCAATTCGTGAGGCTTGAGCCAGGGCCTCGACACGTGGGTCTAGGACCCTAACTGGTCAGGCCTAATCCCCTTAGGCTGGGTCCCATACCTCGGTGTCATGCCCAACTTCCTAGGAACCCAACAGCCAATGCCATAGCCAGTCCCCCTGCGCCTAGGTTTTGGACTTATTCGACCAAAAAAAAAAAAGATTTAGGACTTCGGACCTAAGAGCAAAAAAGGAATTGGTTATCATTTATTAAGTATGTATGCTATGAAATTTTAATTCAATGATATTTATTTAAAAGTTACTGTTATAGCATGTGCAGCCCTTATATTATACGAAGAATGCATGTCTAATTAGAAAATAAAAGTAAATTTTCCTTTCTAAATGACTGATAAAATTTTCCAATTCATTTGCATATTTTAGCCCAACACGTGAAAATTTCAATCATTTTCTCAAAAATGACTTCTTGAAAAATATTTCTAGAAATGTCAATTTTTTTTGCGAAACAAATACAACATTAATAGAAAATTATAGCGCACATGATGGTATAAGAACATTTGTCATGTGCGTGATTCGTACCCATTCCTTTCTTCATCAACCACTAAACTATATCACAGGGTGGAATTGCACTTTAGTTATGTAGCAGACAAAAATATTGTGGAATATTTAATATAATCTATCTTTATTCCTACTACGCTCCACGTAGTTGTGGTTATTGAAATTTTTATCCCCATTGAATGAGTTAGAATAGAAAAGAATTTTCCGCAGTTAAAGAACAATCTAACAATTTTTTAAAAGATGATCAACACAAAGCATGTGTGAGAGTACTAAAAGATACCGTAAAAGTTGTTATTTTCAGTTGAATTTAGTAAGATCTTTTCCACTGCTTGTGGAATGAAACCATAACACCAGTGGAATAAGGAAGTTAATCAAGATAATATCGCTCGTCTAAATAAGCTAAAAAATATTATATTAGAGTGTTGTACAACGGGTGTTCAAAAATACTAATGATACCTGAATATGTATGAATCGATTTCTTTTTAAACAAAGGTCCGTTTGTTTCACGGAAAAAGAATGATTTAAAAAATATTTTTCAATAAATGATGAGTTATATCTCTTAAAAAATTAGTTAATAAAAATTATTTTCGCCATCGACAATAATTTATGCCTAAACAGTTCTATGAATGATAAAAATATTTTTCGTTCATTAATTTTTATAAGCGATATAAGTAACCATGTTTTGGAAAATATCTTCCAAGTTATGGATTTTTCATAAAGTGTATGCACCCTAAGGTGAAAGTAAAAGTATCATGTTAATGAAAGTAAAGTAAAAGCTTGAAGACTCTCTATTTTGTTCTATAAAGTGCTATTTTCCTAGCAAATAAAAGGAAAAGCTTGAAGACTTTCATTCTCGTATTCCCACTTGGTATTTTCATTAACATGAATATGTCACATTCCTTTAATGCTTAGACAAAGCTGAATAAAAATTTCAATTATATACCAAAAAGTAACGGGGAAGATGATGACTTCTATGGAAATAAAATCAATAAAATTAAATGATAAAAAGGATATTTACTTTACCAATAGATTTTCATAACTTCTTGAGAATTACAGTACAAAATGTAACCTGAGTAACATAGAAAATGCTATGATATGAAAATATCAATATTGACTTAAATTTATTGAGGGCACCATTTTTTTTGCTGAAAATATTTTCCTAAAAATAATCACTTATATCGCTTAAAATAATCAGTTAATGAAAAATATTTCATTATCGACAATAATTTATGTCTAAACATTTTTATGGATGATAGAGTTTTTTTTCATTCTTTCACTTTTTTAAGTGACACAAGCGATTATTTTTTGAAAAATGTTATCTAAATCATTTATTTTTCGCCAAATAAACGCATCCTTACTTTACATCAGTTTGCACGAATACCTTAAGTTTTTTAAGTATATTTGACAAGATGTTTGCTTACAAAAACAAAAAATGAGCTATTGAGTATGACTTGAGTTTATGACTCCGATTAATTACTTGTCATGACTTTATTAGATGAAAATAATGCGACTACAAAGCGTTTTATAAATCCATGCGCACATAAGAAGCAAATGGAAAAGAAATTAGATAAAAAAAACAAAATAAAAGTAAAGGAAAGAAATATGGTGAATCGACATCAATTTATGTATAAATATTTTCGCAAATGATAAAATTATCTTTCATTCATTCATTTTAGTAAGCGGTACAAGCAATCATTTTCTAAGAAAATGTATTTTAAATCATTCATATTTTGCGAGACAAACGCATATGAAATTCCAGATGTTGTTCTTGTTCATCGAACCTTTAACATGCTTAGCTGAACCTGCGATTGTTGGGTTGTTTGAACTTCCGAGTGAGCGAGCACCCGAAGAAGATTGGCGGACGAATGTTCTGATTGCGAAGGGAAACCACCATGACGTTTTCTTCCGAATTTAGGAAGAACCGTTCCGTTTCCGTCGGCAAAAAAAGTAGAGAGAGAAGGGAGAGTACCCAAGGCGGTAAAAAATCGCTGGGAATCTACTTGATTGAAGCCTATCTCTCTTTCCGATATCCGATTGCCTAGATTTTTGCACCCACAGAAGCTCGTGACCCGAAATTCCAAGCAATGCGGTCCAATTCTTGAAAAAGTATTAGGATCGCGGATTTTCGAAAATTAGGATGAATAAACGACGATAATGGTAGAAAGTTACGATATTTTCCTCATTAAAAATCCGATCGTTTTTGCATCACAAAGCTTGTGATTTGATCTTTAAAATGGAATTAATTAATCGGGTCAAATCACAAAATTCTTGATATCTCTTGATCGCGTGTCCATAGTTGAAAAATAACGAAATTTTTACATCTAATTATCCGATAAGGGGAAATTAGAAAAGCTCGTGACGAGCACAACCAAATTATATAGTTCAGTGAAAATTTTAATAATGTTTTATTTTCGCTTAATTTTTTAAAACCTTAAATTATGTGTCTACACTGACCATCACGCTTGTCGTAATTATCACGACCTCCATAATAAGGGTACATCTCCTAGCCGTCACGGTCACCAGATCACGACCACCACAATCACTACAGCTATCATAATTCACCATAAAGATCTCTCCAACCAAAATCCTATCTATCCCCAAATGAATTGTGTTCCTCTAGTTAGCTAGGTTGGATGTGGGTGACTCCAAACCGTCGAAACAAGTTTACAAACGGTTGGCTATGGGCGTGATTCACCACGGCGCCACTTCATTACCCTAATCGGGGTGAAAAGGCTTTGACCAAGTAGCCATCGCATCCAGTTATCGTTTTACAACCCATTAAACACTTTAAGATAATTGTCAAAGATATTACAGCTCCCGATCTTTCTCAACGAGATGGTTATCCTCGAAGTAGGCGTTATATAGCTTTGCCTTCCTATGGCTAACTTTTCTCCAACACCACCTAATGTGGTGGAAATGGGGATAGGTAAACCTAACTTACAATAGAATCAGGCAAACCATAGTTGCAATCGCATCAGAGCGCAACAATTTAGAAAATTCTCGTAGTTCATTAATTGATCAAAAAGGTGAGCTGCTTGACAAAAGAAACGAAGTACCAACATAGCATCCTAAAATTCCTAAAGAGACCTAGATCCAACTTAGCCGGAAACCATTCAAAAAGCACAACAAATCTCATAAAAATATCGTCTAGAATCTAATCAAATAGTTAATAAAATTACCCATCTAAGACAATAATTTCGAAGATGATCATGTCTCCCGTCATTAGAACGATCTTCCCGACCTTTTCTAGTAATAGGGAGAAAAATGCACTGCCCTTAAGGATCGAAAACTAATTAATTCGTTATTTACCATTGCGTGCACCCATCAATGACAGGGAAGGTTTCATTTGATGCAGCGAATGACAGGAGCTTGGATACACAGAAGATGGAAGAAGCACATGGAGCACGTGACACTTGCGGCCAATGTCAACACAACCAACAACCTAAGTGGTTAATCTAGCTAAAAAGGGCAACCACAGCTTTCAGGAAAGTCAAAGACGCTTCTGATCTTATTGCCATGCATGTCGTCTCACCTAACTAACCCCCACGGCTTTCCCCTCAATGAACCAATCATCTCCTGCCACGCCAGCGCAAGGAGCTCTCGTATTTACCGTAACGCCACTCTGGAGAACATTTTCGTTCACTTCCCATTGGTCACAGACTCGGGCGCTTCTCAAAAATAACCGTCGCTCTCCTCTTCAACTTCAACTTCAACTTCAACTACCAGTCCCCTGCGAAGAAGACGACCGGCCGGTGAATTCGTACACCACATTCTCTCGCTCCACCTGCATTTTCCGATGGCCTCTTCTCGACGAGGACATCCAGCAGGTGCGTCCCTTCTAATTCCCAAATTCGTTCTTTGCTATTACGGTTAGGGTTTCGATCGGTTCCTCGGAATCGATTCTCGGATCCTCTGTTTCAGCTCACGCTCTCTTCTGTCTCCTCTTGGATCATCCCTTTTCTCTTTTCTCTTTTTTATAGTAGAATGGAAGATCAGGGACAGAGCTCGAATCCGACTCCTTCTTCTTCCCCTCCTTCTTCTTCTTCCACGTCCATTAGGGAAGCTTCGGGCGCTTCGTCGTCCTCCTCGTCGGCGCCGGTTCGCGAAGTGGAAGACGAGCCAGAGCGAATCGACGAGCATCGGTATGGGAACCCTGAGGTGGAGCAGCAACACATCGGGATTACGTATCGGGGGAATTTCACCGTGGTCGATGATGGGTCGGCGGTGATCCGGGACGATACTTGGTCTTGCATCATCGTGGTCCTTACCTTCTGGTTCTTTGGTGCGTATGGGCTCTGTAATTGGTCCGCATTTTGGAATGTCTGAATTCTTTGGGATTGCGCGACTAGCCATTCAAACGCTTCGCGTTTTTTTTTTTTTTGTTTGATTTCCGCTATCGTTTGTATTTACCTCTCTTGTGACTGGGCAATAAAGTGGAAAGCCAAGGTGTATGATTATGCTTCGAATTCTTGCAGTGTCTATGACTCTGATATTGGGAGTTTATGGTTCTGTGAGCATAAGGCTCGGTCCAAACAGCTCGATTCTTGTACAGCCAAATTCCATTTTTGTGCAGTCTCTGAAGGTAATGAACTGTTTGGCTCATTGCAGTGTCAAATTATTGACCTTTTGTGCTGCCCTTCACATAGCTTGTTTCTTTTTAGGTGGAGGAGTTGGATGATACCAAGCCTGGGCCACTTCTATATGGGTTTTATAAAGCTCCTTCTCTGGATGTTACTACCACTTGGTCCAAAACTCAAAATGCTTCTGTTCCGGCTGACTCACATAAGGCAAGGCTTCTATCTTGTAGCTATTGGGTTGCTGCTTTTTCACATTCCAAAATGGACGTTACTTAGACTCTTCATTTCTCACTTCAGAACATCAATTTCCTTTATCTTCTTTTTCAGGAGTGGATATATTACTTAAACGAAGGGTCTCAAATTAATATTACCTATAACGTGAGCTCTGCAGGTTCCTCTGTATTTCTTGTTATTGCTCAAGGTAAACTTGAAATAATTCGTCCACCTTGCAATGTTGTTGCCCTAACTTGTCGTCATATATCTGCAATTTGCATCATGTCAATATCCTTATCATTTCCTGTGGTGGTTTATTAGATTGATATGTACCTACCTACTTTGATCATTGCGTCGTGAAAGGAGCCAATACAAGGTGAAAGAAGAGTCAATGAGAAAATATGCCAACCAATCCCCTAAATTTTGAGCTTTAAACAGGAACTACTTAAATTGCAATTTGTCATGTGCTCTAATAGGGGGAAGCTTTGTCTTAACTAGCTACTACTCCTTAGATGTAGGTGAATGTTACCAGAATGTGCTTAAATAGACCCCTGTTATAAACACAAGCAAGTGTAAATGAAATGCTTGTTGGAGGTTTTTTTTTTCCTGAAACATGAGTCAAGGATCCATGTGTCGTTCGTTCTGATGATTATTTGTATACAATGCATTGACAAAATTATTAGTTCAGAGTATCAACATATCCCGTCGTTAACTTCCAAAAACTTAAAACTCGCTAGTATTTGTTACCTTTTCTTTCTTTTTTTCCTTCTGAATTCTCTGCCTTCCTTGTGCCAACAGTGAGATGATTCTTTTCCTTCAAATTCTCATACATCTCATGTAACAGAATCATTATTTGTCTGCCACCTACACCGGCTTCCTTATCTCTTTTTGTGAACTCCATTGACAATAACATTGTGAATCTGTCAACTGCAGGCAATGAGGGCCTTGCCCAATGGCTTGAGGACCCAACATATCCTAACACTACTTTATCATGGAATGTTGTTCATGGTTAGAAAGGATTTGAGAGTTTGTTAAATTTTGCTTTGTCTACTGCATACTAAATGTCTGCAATAAACTTTTCTCAGGGGTTGGCATGATACAGCAAACCATATATAAGTCCTCCAGTTACTATATTGCAGTTGGCAACTTGAACTCGGAAGAAGTGGAGGTAATTACGGAATGATTCATGAAATTCTACATTCCCAGCTGCAAGTTTGTCAAGTATACGCAGCCTTTCAGATGGAAAATGTTTAGTTTATCCATGAATGAATGCTTGCTAATTGTGTTGTTCGTGAGACTGATTTGCGTTGACTTAGTTCAGACTTCACACTTCCTAAAGACTTAACTGCCGGACTAGACAGAAAAACTTTTTGCTTCATAAGTTATTTAACTAATTGGTTAGTAGTGCTGATGCCTGTTGCTTCTGTATCTTGTCGTATCTTCACATTAGTACACTTGCCTATCACGTAATGAAGTAAAGTTTTATCTGGATGCTCATGATTCAATCGGATTATGTAGTTATTTTGCTTTAGCCTGACATTTGATGGGGCAGACTTTGATCCTTCAGATTGGCCATTGCTACTACTAGACTCCTCCACACATGGGTTTTCTAATATATGAGTATGGTTGATATTGTACATTGTGGCCATCATGTCTTCTGGAAGGTCCTGGTATTAGAGTTCCACTTGATAATCAAATCAGTTTCTCCATATATGAACCCCATTACCTACTTAAGGATGAATTCATGGAGATTTTACATAATTTGGTTCGGTGGACAACTTTTGTGCAAAGTTTACTGTGAGTTACATAGTTCATTCCTTAGCTAACTTCTGGTTTTTCTTCCAAAGCTGAATAGTGTCCAACTGAAGACTATTTGTTCTCTGAATATTATATATCTCTATACTTCTAAATCTAATACTTTAAAAGAGATCCACTTATCTGATGAGAGGAATGTAGCCCTCATTTTTTGCTATTCAGTTTATAACTATTGTTTGATGTGATGCTCAAAACTCTATGCTAGTCGCACTTTTCTGGAGCAGCTTAGTTTATTTAATCCTGCACTGCTATCAGGCTACCTCTTTCTTTAGTTTCGCCTTCCGAGCATAGTCCAATATTAAATTATCGCTTTTTTCACATTCTCCAAAAGATGATTGAGTCCAGAATAACACAGTTCAGATCAAGTACAGTTTTAACGTGACTTTTTTATCTTTTGTTTTCTTCTTTTAAAAGCCTTGGCAAATTGAACTCTGAATAACATAATGTTTATGTATCTTTTCACTACTTCCTCACGATTCCAACTCTTGGTGGTGCATCTCATGTACTCACTTTAAACAGAAAGGGCCCATGATTCCCTTTAATTTTTTTAAAAAGGGGATAGTTGTAATTGTCAATTTGTCAGCATTTCGTAGTAAATGAGACTAAAGGAAATTCATTATGTGGAAAAAGGTGATAGTGGTATGTGCTTTAGTGATATGCATCGTATAACCTCCATGTCATGGGATATGGACATTCAGCGCTAAAGTTAGGGATGGTAGAAATTTGTCTCATGGATGATGATTTGGTTGAGCTTTGAGCTGTATAAATAAAGGCAAAGCATACTTAGTGCAAGAGATCCTTTCTAGTGATTGGCAGATGAGGTTATTGTCTGCCATTCTTATATCCCCACTGGTCAACTTTCTTCTGAAAGAGATTGAAATTCAAGAGACAATCTGATCTCAGCAGCATTTAAACACTTTCAGAAAGAGGTTGAAGTGAGATATAGCTTCTATACCATAACTGTGCAAAAAACAAACCAGACTTTCAACTTATTATAATGTAACTGTCATTCTTTTGCACAAAATATGTTCTTTAGTAGATAACTGACTAAAGTGAGACAAGTTCATGACTAAATTTGGATATGTATGCAGATATAATGACACTGCTCTTGATCTGTCATGAATGTCGGTCTCTACTGAGTTTATGATTACAATAGCTGCAGATTGCAACTGAATTTTCTTAGAGAGGATAAATAGCACCGTATTAAGTTTTCATCATTACCAGTTTGAAGTTTGTGGAAAACAAATGAAGCTAAATAAAAAAGAGACATGATATTGCTTGGTTAATTTAGCACATCACATTCATGTATTTATGAAGGAAGCCATCTTTCGTTTATGGATGGTGAAGACCTAGTCAAGAGGGTGTCGTCCTAGGTCAGAACAAATCGATAGAGTCCCCATTTTAGACGTCCCCATGCCCCTCCCATGTGGTGACTTGGGGCAAGCCCTCCTCATGGATATTGTGATGTTAAATTAAATAATGATATTTACCAAGAAGAAAAGGATAAGAAAAATGAATGGACTGGAAGATGGTGGAATTTAGTCCTTGGGACAACTTACCACGTATGTGGAAGTGAGTACTGCAGTGTAATGGCTTAACCATTCAAACTTCCCAGTTCAATATTAGGTTAAGTCTGGTTGGAGAAACTCCCATTATTAGGGCAAAGTTTCGTATTCAAGATCATGGCAGTAATAACAATGCATAGAAGAGTGCAGTAAAAAGAATCTATCTAGATCATAGATTTTGTACCTTGCAATGATTGCTAAGATACGCGAATTCTTCGTATTAATTTGTTCCAATTTATCCTTGTTGTTCACTTTCATCTCCTTCTATGTTCAACAGGTTCAATTGAACCTTGGAGTGAAGGCTTACCTCTATAACACGACCTCGGCCTATTACAAGTGTACTTTTTCCCACGGTGAATGTAGTATAAATGTTCTTTTCCCCGAAGGAAATGCTGCTGTCATAGCTACACCTGGTCCAGGACAGGTAAAAACTTACTAAATTTTGACTGGTATGGTATTGTGGTTCTTTTAACTTATTGTATAGAGAATTTTGAAAGGGGTTGCCTATATGGAGGCCCTGCTAGGTTTTTGTTACATAAGGCACTTGAATTCTGTATACCACTCTACTTGACTGTCTCTCAAACCCTACATATCAAGATATATAATTGGCTGTCTTTTTGCTGCAGGGAACACCCAGTGATGACTGGTATGTAAGACTGTCCTATGGACCGAGATGGATTACATATTTTGTTGGAATTGGTACACATGATTTTCACTTTCTGTCCTTTCCTTTCATCACCTTTAAATTGTGTCGACACTTCTTAGGGAAGCTGATTTTTGTAGGTGGAATGACAGTGCTCATGCTACTAGCCTTCAATTTCTTGAACAAATTTCGATGTGGTCGTGAAGAGGCAACTGGAGCACCATATGGGCGAATGGAAGCTGAGAGAGCACCTCTTCTATCATATAAAGATGACGATCTCTCTAGTTGGGGGTCATCCTATGATTCTAATTCACATGATGAGGCGGATCTAGAAGAACTTTTGGCAGCGGGAGCTCCTGAAGGGAAGCTATTGCAAGATGGTGAAAATGGTAACAATACACGGCGTTTGTGTGGAATTTGCTTTGATGCTCCCAGGGACTGCTTCTTTCTTCCTTGTGGACACTGTGTGGCTTGTTTTGAATGTGGACAAAGGTAACTGCACTCTAAACTGATCTTATTTTGAAGTTCCACAAAGTTTCCCATTTACACTGGCAACCTATTTGGTTTCGTAGACAAAAGAAAATTAAGGTTCTCAATAGGGCTTTATGAACTCCATGAGGATCTAAGTTCTGCTGTATGTGAAAGAAACACAAGGATTAAAAGGTGAATGGGAGGAGAGGGATGCCTGCTTTTGACTGTTTTCCATCCTTCTTCTGTTATTTAAATTCGCGGGAGTGTCACATCTTGTTCAATATGGGTGGAAGAAATGGCATAAGCTTCTCTTCTGTAGATGTTTGAAACGTTAGGGTACCTGCCAATTGGGAGAATATGAATGTAATAAGCTGTTTACACTGGATAATTAGCTGAAACACTCATCATATCAGTTTCCTTAAGTCCTGAATTAATTAGTTTGAAAACGCAGTTCAGTTGGTCATTTCTTACTCCTTTAGATTTAGTTGAAGTTATGGCGGTGCAACTGTAGTACAATATAAGGATCTTAACACATGAAGTTAACTAATTGGAACAGGATAGCCGAGGCAGCTGGTACATGCCCCATCTGTCGGAGGAACATGAAGAAGGTAAGGAAGATTTTCACGGTTTGAAAACAATGAGAAAGATCCAGTTTTTTCGATGGATTAGCAAAGCCTGGACAAATCACCGGCAAGCAGATCCTTTGTGCCGCCTCCAGTGATTTCTTTCTGGTGAATGGCACCGATCAATTAATCATTGTTGAGCGATTTTTTGAAAATAGATGTGACCATGTACCCATTTGTTCCAGTGGCTTATTGGCTTGTAAAGCTGTTTCTTGGTATAGCAATGTGAAGAGATCTTAATGTGGGCGCTGTAGCCTCGAGAAGATTTTGTTAACAAATACGTATTTTTTTTAAACAAAGTTGGCACCTTCTCTCCTTCTGTGCATGGCAAGGATTACGCTACAGGGTGGATCTGATCCTGTATTGGAAAACAGTCATCAGCAGGAGCCATGGCAATTGCTATGAGGTTAGTTTCATCATACTTTGTCACACTCGTGAGTTTATCCAGTGGACTGAGCCGAAGCCCCTTCTGCACGTGCTTCCTTCGAGATGACTCTGCGATGTGGCATGGGATCTTGCACACCTTGTCGTGATCACCGCAAAGCTTTGTCTGAGTTAGCTGCTGCATCATTCTCACTACTATAAAGCAGTGCCAAATGTTTTTCTCTTGGGTCTTGGCTGGGGAAAGGAGAACCACCTTCGAAATATGGACAGCTCAACTAAGTTTATCCATGTCTTCGTGTAATGGTAAGAACATATTAGTCTCCTATTTTGACTCCCAGGCGACTAAATTGATAACATCAAGCAGAAATCAGACAAAAGTAATGTTTTGATTTGATCTTCGAGTTTGAATAGAACTTATCAACACCCCATAAAATGGAGCCTAACATCATGTACCAGGACTTAATCCACATTGGAAATCCTAAACTACGGATGATATTGTGATACTTAATCAACATATATAGACGACCATACTGTAAAAGTGGTCTTGATATGAATAATCTAAGGGCAAATGTGTAAAAAACTTGTTACATTGCAGTGGATCTTATGAAGGATCTTAATTCTGTGGTTGGGAAGCGCATCTCTATAAATGCAATTTTGCATGTAAAAAAGAAATGATGAATGTGTTCATGCTCATATGAATGGTATTACACCTTAACATGATTTGGGCGAACATGAATCTATAAACGTGGAAATCAATAATCAAATTTTCTGTTCTTTTTTTATCTAGATGTAAGTGTTATGATTCAACTTTTCCACTGCAGTAGAAGTTAAACAGTCCTTTTAGGAAGATACCGGGAAGGGACACCCGCCTAGATCAAGCATTACAATGGAGGGAAGGGGGGGGGGGGATGACAAATGAATGTAATAATCACAATTATGGAATTCTTGGGTTTGGGGAAGCACAATCATGGTCAAGGGAAAGTGGGGAGAAGGAGACTTTTGACTTGTCCTTCTTCTTTAGTAAGAAAAGAAGTGGGACAAAACCTTGGACCGCCAAAGGTGATGATGGCCAACTTTCAACATAAAAAAGTGTAAAAGAGATAAAGAAATGATTGCAGCTAAAGAAGACAAGTCGAACACTTCTTCCCCATTTTCTAGACAAGTCGAACACTTCTTCTCCATTTTCTGGGGATGTCATACGAAGGGCCGAAAATGGTTTGTCCAGAACTGACAAATAAAACAAGCGGTTCGCTTTGCTGACTGCACTCGTGCCTCTTAAAATCATAATTTTTCCTTTTCTTTTCCTTTCTTTTTTTGGCTATTTGGCATGCTTTATTTTGATTCCACGCCAGATAATAACAGAGCCACGAAAAGTGTGTCCTCCCATAAAGCAAATTTTAAACGAAAATAATAATTAAAAAAAGCCCCACCTTTCTTTTCTCATACCAAAATGCCCAAAGGGCCTGTTTGGTTCAGCTTTGGGAAGGGGCTTTGGGCCTCGAAAGCCCCTTCCCAAAATGCTAGAGTGTTTGGTTTAGCATTTGGCCTAGCATTTGGCCAAATGCTAGCATTCCACGAATGCTACTGTTCAATATTTTTTTTCTTTTAGGGTTTGAAGCTTCTTCTTCGGGCAGGCGACGGCGGCCGGCGAGGGAGAAGGGCCGGCCAGATCCGCCGCTGCCGGCGGTCGCCCGAGGCCAGGCGACCCTCGGCGGGGGTCGCGGGACCCCAGGCGCCGGTCGCCTGAGGTCGCGCGACCCCAGGCGGCGGTCGCCTGAGGTCGCGCGACCCCAGGCGGCGGTCGCCCGAGGTCGCGCGACCTTAGGCGGCCGTCGCCTGGGTCGCGCGACCCCCGCCGAGGGTCGCCTGGCCTCAGGCGACCGCCGGCGGCGGCGGATCTAGGAAGGAGGGGGTCGGCTCCGGCGGCTGGTGGCCGGCTCCGGTGACGGGTAAGTTTTGTTTGTTTTTCAATAAATAAAATAATTGTCAAAGTCCATTTGCAAAAAAACATTCACCAAACACTATATTTTGGCCAAAGCAACTTTACAAAATATTTTTACCAAACACTACTTGCCTTTCCCCAATGGGCTTTCACCCAAAGGTATTTGCATTTCCCCAAATGCATTCCCTCAAAGCCGAACCAAACAGGCCCAAAATCGTGTTAGCCCTGACATCACATTTCTCACGTATTTCTTGCATGACAAGAAAATATCGAGTCTTTTTTTTCCCCTTTTTCCGTCGAGTTTGAATATGCGAGTTGACCCTCTATTTTGAATGAGTTGGAATGTTATGAAATTATCACTTGTTATGCCAACAAAATTCAGATACCCGTGGAGTCTATATTGTAACTTTTCGTAAAGATTCTCTTTTTTTGGCATCGATTAATGTGACATCTCGAAACTAAATCGACAATCAGAAACTTTGATATTGTATAAAGCCGGAACATTGGATTCTTAATCGAGCCTTTGATTCAAAGTGTCACCTAACCAAGAGATAAGTGGACTGTATTCTTGGTATAGAAAAAGATATCATTAAGTCAAAGATGATGAATCTGATATCTCATTGACATATGTAAGCCAAAAAGATCAAATTACAGACGAGATGAAATGGAAGTTGATGGAAAAAGGAAATCGAGAAGGGTTTTTTTTGTGAAAAGAGTATTACAACTTCTGTATATTTGGTTGTGACAGAAAAAAAGTTCACAATCTAAGATTATATATATAGCACTAGATATGCCCCTAAAGAAAAATATGAGATAAAAGATTAAAAGAAATCTTAGAAGGAATTATCATATGAAGAGGCCTTCTAACTTCTCAGGTGTTGCTTGACCAAAAAAAAAATTTCTCGAGTGTTGGTAAGACTGCACTGCATCAATGGCTCGCCATGTCCCTACTAATTAGGGCTATCCTTATGGGAGCATTGAATAGAGACATGATTCACTCAATATCACAAAATAATGTTATTGGATTAACATGAGACCTGTTGTAAAATAATATGGAAACTAACGAATCTTGCAATTCAAGTGTAACGCAAGAAGAAGAAATTACCAAAGAATTCAATGGAGAATGATAAAAAGACCAAGGATTTACCGGATTTCCTTTATAGGCTCAAACTCAAGATATATTTTTAACAAGACCAATGATGATTTCATTTATTGAAGAATTCTAGGTAACATCCTCGTCAAGATAAATTCATAAAATCGATGTATTCATAATGATGCGACGAACTACCAATCGGTATTGGTTTATGAAATATTCGATTCATTAAATAACGAAATGGAATTACCAGTAAAATTGCACAATTTTAAAGAAATTGTATATGGAAAGATTCAAATGCCGTAAGATAATAGATTTGAGATTCTTCGTTGTCTGTCGTGGAATAAGGGAAGATAGAGATTCTAATATTGAAATATACACGAAAGACAAGAGAAAATCCTTTAGCTTGCCCATGAATATAGCTGTAAAACTAAATAAAAGAAGTAAAGAAAAGATTTGAGTTTCCATCAGAAGTAAAGAGTATTTTTATTGGTACATAATGTCGTTTGTTTTTCGTAAAAATAAAATAAAATAATAATAATAATAACCTCGAATGAGCGCGAATGCCGCCACGACGACACCGGATTCGGAACCGCCAATCCAAGTGGGCACCACTTCCGTTCCCTCCCGTCCCCCCCGCTATTATCCTAGTCAGCCCAGGCCCCGGGAAACGCATCTCGCTTTAAATACTCGGAGCCCGCTCCGGCAGATCCAACCGCGCTCCCTCCCTCCCTCGTCCCCCTCGCCCCAGAGCCCGTCACCGCCGTCCGATCGGCCGCTCCACATCAGCCAGCCATTCTCCCCCTCCCACCATTTCCCACCCACAAAATCCGACGGCGCTCCTCGCACCACGCACGTCGAAGCGACACCAAACCCTCCCTCCCTCCCTCCCTCTCTCTCCCCTCGAAGCATTCAAAAGCCGCCCTCCCTCGAAACTCAATCCCTCGCCACCCTCTCTCTCCCCCTCACTCTCTCTCTCTCTCTGTTCGCCTCCGCCGCCGCCACCGCCGTCATCATCGTCTTCATCTTCACCCTCTCTCTTCCTCTCTCTATCTCTACACGTGCAGGCGGCGAGGGCGAAATGGCCGGGACCGGAGTGGTGGCGGTGTACGGGAACGGGGCCCTGACGGAGGCGAAGAAGTCGACCTTCTCCGTCAAGGTGGGACTCGCCCAGATGCTCCGCGGCGGCGTCATCATGGACGTCGTCACCCCCGAGCAGGCCCGCGTCGCCGAGGAGGCCGGGGCGTGCGCCGTCATGGCCCTCGAGCGCGTCCCCGCCGACATCCGCGCCCAGGGCGGCGTCGCCCGCATGAGCGACCCCCAGCTCATCAAGGAGATCAAGCAGTCCGTCACCATCCCCGTCATGGCCAAGGCCCGGATCGGCCACTTCGTCGAGGCCCAGATCCTCGAGGCCATCGGCATCGACTA
Source organism: Syzygium jambos (assembly GCA_031216235.1). NCBI lineage: Eukaryota > Viridiplantae > Streptophyta > Magnoliopsida > Myrtales > Myrtaceae > Syzygium > Syzygium jambos. The sequence continues at coordinate 28,991,297 of CM062230.1, forward strand.
CGTGGACGAGAGCGAGGTCCTCACCCCCGCCGACGAGGACAACCACATCAACAAGCACAACTTCCGCATCCCCTTCGTCTGCGGCTGCCGCAACCTCGGCGAGGCCCTCCGCCGCATCCGCGAGGGCGCCGCCATGATCCGCACCAAGGGCGAGGCCGGCACCGGCAACGTCGTGGAGGCCGTCCGCCACGTGCGCTCCGTGATGGGTGACATCCGGGTGCTCCGCAACATGGATGACGACGAGGTGTTCACCTTCGCCAAGAAGATCGCCGCCCCCTATGACCTGGTCATGCAGACCAAGCAGCTCGGGAGGCTGCCCGTCGTGCAGTTCGCCGCGGGAGGGGTGGCGACCCCGGCTGATGCCGCGCTGATGATGCAGCTGGGCTGCGACGGGGTGTTTGTTGGCTCCGGGGTGTTCAAGAGCGGCGACCCGGCGAAGAGGGCGCGGGCGATCGTGCAGGCGGTGACGCATTACAGCGACCCGGAGATGTTGGCGGAGGTGAGCTGCGGATTAGGGGAAGCCATGGTGGGGTTAAATTTGACGGATTCCAAGGTGGAGAGGTTCGCAAGCCGGTCGGATTGATGGGGATTTTGGTCAGGGACACGAAGGTGTTTGGCTCAGAGCTACTCTGTTCTTGGGAATAACAAGGTAAAATGTTAGGAGGGTTTGTCATGGGAGTTATTGTACTCGTTGATTTAATGGGGGGTTCCTTGGGATTATTGATTGGGTTTGTGTGGTTGTCATCTCTGTCTGGGTCTGGACATGTTGTACCAAGGTGATAACGATGTTCGGTTTAGGCCAAGAACGCTGAGTGCTGCTCGAGTTCTCTGTTTTAAGTTGTCATTTACTTTAGAAGATTGAAGATGTGCGAACCTGTTGCATTACATCAATCTCGTGTATTGTTTCAACTCGTCTACTTTCTGCCATTGCTCTTTCATGTGGGATTTGTCTTGTATTCTATTGCATAGCTTTGGCACGAGTTATTTAATTTGGATCTGTTGACTTGTGCGTTAATAACATTGTGAGAGTCTGGTGGAGAGGATTATTTAAAGTTGGCTGTCGTACGTGCTGAAGAATGGATGGTATGAGTTATAGAAGTGTTAACTTGCCAAGGATGGTCTACAGTTCCCGGACCATCCGATTCTCTTGGTCGATTAACATAGATCCATATTTTAGATCAGTTCAACTGGCCTTAGCATTACCTAGAAGAGTAGGTTCTCGTGTGCTCGCCATACCGACCCGCCTAGCTCAGCAGTTTTAGATGGGTCAAATGACGGTTCCTTGTTTCTGTTGGGACCGAGCTGACTGCTGATTTTGGTACTGTGGATATATTGTTGTTGATATGCTGGAGGAAGGTGCGTGTCTCACAAGAGGTGGAATTGAATGACTTCACCTGAAAGCTAGTCCTTTTGGAGCTATTGAAAAGCTTCAAGATCTGCTGCTTCTTCCGTTTCTTCTTCTTCTTCTTCATTATTCCGAGTTCTGATTTTAATTGCGTATTTGCTAAGATGTTCACTGGTAGATAGATATGGAGCTATTGAAAGGTTTCAAGATCTGTGCTGCTAGTGCTGCTTCAATTTTAGCAGCAGGCATTTTGAATACTAGTAGTTTGTGCATTGCTAAACTGGCATGTGATTTATCTGATAGTGCTAGATTGGTTATGAAATCTCTGCATTCGGTCAAATCTCTTGCGGGTTGATTGAATATGGGTATTGACAATAGTGGTTAGATTTTTTGTGTCCCTTTGTCCTGCCTGTAAGTAAAAGAAGGTGGATTTCTTTTCTTCTTGTCCGATTTGTTGTTGTAGGAAGCGTGGTAGATTCCTCTCCCTCGCTTCTTTCTGTCTTGTAAGATCTATTTGGAAGAATTCTGCAATAAAATATCGGAGATGGCAAGAGGTCTGCATCTTTATGGTGACCTGAACTAGGGGAGCAGAAGGAACCGCTTGGACCAGACCGTACCGGCCGGTTCTAGACGGTTCGCGGGAGCGCAGGTCTGGTTCCCGATTTCATGTGTGGAACTGCCTATCTGGACTATATCGGACTAAAATTGGGTCATTTAACCTTTGACTTTCTACACAACACACGATACAGGGCAGAAAGGGGAGGAAAAGAGAGTTGAGTTATATTTACATATCCATTGCGTCATCCCTAGCACGGGCTGTACAGTGACTAGTTCAAAATACAGGAAAAAGTATTTTCCTAAAAAAATAGTAAAAAAGCCTCTAGTTCCAGGGGCACTAGTCCGATTTTCGGTTTCAAAAATTGGAGACCGGTTTGTTGGGTTCGGTTCTCGATTTCGGGGTGGGGCTGGAGTGCTCGGGAATCGATCACCCCTACTCTAAACTCATTTATGAAGAAGTCATGTCATCTGAAAGAGGTTTCCGATCGTGCCTTGGCTAGATATTATTCCCATCTTGCAAATGATAAACATATCATTGGTCCTGTCTCATGCTTATGTATTATCTTTTACCTTGAGGTGTTAACTCTACATCTAATGACTGAACAATGGTCTTTCCATTTCTGTAGTATCTTTTACTTTGAGGTGTTAACTCTACATCTAATAACTGAACAATAGTCTTTCCATTTACTCGGAATAACGATGGCCCGAGGGCTTCATTATGTCGCGTTTGTGTTCTCGGGAACTGCTGATGAGTTCATATTACAATTTGTGAACATCCTTCATGTTTGACATTTGTAACCGTTTATAGACGCTCGTAGTTCATTTTGGCAGCGGATCCCTTTGTCAATACAAGAATAATCAAGAGTGATTCGCGAATTTGTGGTTTTCTCCATTTTATTCTCCGAGTATTCAGCGGAAGTAACAGAGACATGTGGTTCGAGAACAAGCGGAGAGCTCATCTTCAGTAGCTATTCTTTCCCAACAGCTTGCAAGAGAATGAGCAATTGAAGAAAGTAGTATGACGCGCCTCCGATTGTGGCATACTGCAACTTCTCGGCACCTTCAACTTCTGGGAAATCACTGTCCTTGGAACGATTGAATCCTCCGGCCAACCATCCCAGGTTCCGGTAGCCATGATCGTGGAGCTTCGACGCTGCCATCATCGATCTGTGGAGCAACAGCAAAAGATGAGATTGCTGCATCCAAGGATGCACTGCCATCATCAACAACCTCCGACTCAGTGTCCTCTAAGCTCTCTTTCACACGACAGCATCCGAGGATCTGACTTTCATCTAAGAGTACTATTACCGAAATGGCAAGCAAGAGAGGATACCGTCTAAACTCAGGTCATGAGATAATTTTAACTAACAATGCCTCCAGTAAGTTTGACTCCACGTTCGCCCATCAACCATATATTGAATAGGCATCTTCTTATCGTTGCTCGCTAAAAGCAGAGAGATATTTAAGCTTGAAATAAGGAAAATTGGAGGCAAGCATAGCCGCAAAAACTAGTGATGAAGCGAGACCAGATTGGGGCCACCAGTTACCTTACCTGAGTCCCTCGCCACATGCTACCAGGATCCTAGCATCCTTATCGGGAACCACCGCCTCCACTTGCTTGACGAAATCGGAGTTCAGGGTCGTGAAGTTCTGGCCCGTCCACAGGCCGATGTAGCCGAAGTGCACCCACTTCTTGAGCAGCGTCAGGGGCCCGTTGTCCCTGTCCTCCACGAAGAGCGGCACGTGCAGCGACCTGGCCACACGCGCCTTCTCCCTCTCCCACTCTGGCCTGATGTCCAGCATCAAGTAGCCACCGTCCATGACGGCAGATGCTGCCTCCCTTGGCGGTATGGGGCGGATGGCCCCGGACTCGATGAGCTGCCGGGCGTTGCTCGACGGGACCGCATTAGGTGTTAGTGGATGGTGAGGATTGGCGCGTCTTGGAGGGGCGAGGAAGTGCTGCTGGTGTGATGATTCACGCCGTCCATGAGTCCCCGGAAGACTGCACGTTGTCGAGGGGGGGTTCCATCGAATAGCCATCTCTCTCTCTCTCTCTTTCTTATCCTGAAAGATACTGTCAATATGACATTGTTTTGTTGCTAAGGTTTATGAGGCCCCGTCCAGGACAACGTTTTGTTTTCTCGAGTATATAATATATATTGCCATTCTAAAAAAAATAAATACACAAACGGTATTAATTTGAGAGACTGGTTGATTATAATTTTCAATGTCTAATATCCATGGACCGTGAGCTCAAGACTTGATTGAGGCTTTCTTACATCCTCAATTGGACAACTTAAACCTTAATGACACGTTTGGTTTTCAGAAATGAGGCAACTGGAATGGGAATGAGAGCCCAATTCCCCTTATTGGCCCGTTTGGTTGATTGGAATAAGGCAGGACGGAAATATAAATTGGGAATGAAAATTGGTGCATTACTGCATTTTAATGAACACAAGGGGCTAGCCAGTAAATATTTGGATTATTAACTAAGGCTTGCGTTTGGTAACTATTTTATGGGAAATTTTGATAGAAACTTTTCAACCGCATGCTTTCAAATTTGATGATCTTATTCCACTTAACATCACTGAAGGCAGTGTCTAACAACAGAGGGCAGTGGTCTGAGCCAGCAACACTGCAAATTAGATGTCTGGGAGATAGGCCAAAGGTTTTTCCAACTACCTGTAGCTAATCCTCTCTATCTAACATCTCCCTTACCCTGTTATTCTCATCTCTTTTATTGGACCAGGTGGAGCATTGCCCATGAAAGCCCATATCCAACATACGACATTAAAAAATAATCTTTTGGAACTCCACTATCCTCTGAGGCTGTAGCTGACCCTCTTCTTCTCTTCCAACCCCTCTCATGTCTTCAAATCCCCTATGCATAACGCTAGCCATTGCCTTTAAACTCTCCCAATTCCTCTGTCTCCTTGATGTTTCCGGTTCAGCATGAACCCCAAGTAATCCTGTGAACACATCACTTTCTGCAATTATAATTGTGGTATCAATAGAGTTCTGGTGTGCCCATTTTATCTCTAATTGAACTTCATTATCCCATCACAAAGCTAATTTTTCACTCAGTCCAATTGGATTGACGTAACATCTATTGTTGTACCCCAACGTCCTCCTGACTTTCTCCATCATTTTTTGTCCATTTTTCGTCTCTAAGTAAACAGATGATGCTGGGCTATTGCCTCTTTTTAATGTCAAAAAGGATTTGAACTGCCGAGGAGCACCTTAACCCTCGGTGGTTCCAGCATAAGGCTAACATGACTCCTTGGTGGCTCTCTCACAGGCCAGCCACCAGAACCATCTGCAGAAATCATTGTATTATCCATAACCGTGACCTCAGTCAGTCCTTCAACTTCCTCCATGATCTAGAGACTTTCTATACCCTTTCCTCCTCTAAACCTCCTTCCCCTAACTCCCTTCCAAATAGGTTTCCTCCTTATTCCATGCTCCTGTTCTCCGCCCTCCTCCATCCCCTTCCTCCTTTTACAGATAACAGCTCCCTCTCTTTCGTCTTTCCTCATTAACCATCAGTCTCTTCATTGATAACCTGTGCATAGCCTCAACGAAATGCACAATTACTGTCTCCCCCTGCGTCTCTTCACCTCCTCAGCACCAGCATCCTCCTCTAAAGGAAACTCTAGCACACTGTCCTTTCTCCTTCATCTAACTGAGCCAAGCCTTAAATTTCATGTTGAATGGCCATGTCATTTTCTCTATGCTTATCTTTGACTATTTTTATCGCTTACTTTTTTCTTCTTATATCAGTCTGTCAAGATTTGTTTTAAGTGCTTTGTCGTTGTTAATGATCACATGGAAAACATTTACTTCTTAATGTCATCGTTTACAATTGATACAACTAAGAACTCAAAGCCTTTCGTTATATTTAGATTATTTATTGTAAGAGAAATACGAATATGATAATTAGATTTTGGTACGTTTATAAGTTGAGAAGCAATCTTAAATACTTCACTAACTAAATCATTTCAATAATACTCTTTACCAATTTATCTCAGTCGAAAAAGAAATATTTAATATTGTTTCATTTTTTCTCATTGATTTATTGCACAATATTTATTAATTGAACCTCTAAGTCAAGTATGTTGCAAAATTTCGCACCCACCACTAAAATACTGGCTCAATCACTGGATAGAGCCAATTGTATGAATAAATTATTTTACTTAGGCTCCGTTTGTTTCGCGGAAAATAATTTATTTGAAAAATATTTTCCTAAAATGATTTCTTGTGTCCCTTACGAAAATAAATGAATAAAAACTATATTTATCGTCCACGAAAAGGTTTAGACATTAATTGTTGTCAAGAATGAAAAAAGTTCACTTCAATTAATTATTGCAAGTAATAAGAGTAATCATCTTTTGAAAAACGTTTTTAAAATCATTCATTCTCTATCAAACATATCAAACATACGGAACCTTAAATAGTAGTTGATGTTTTCATGTTAAACATAATAAAAGTTGCATATATCTTAGGGCTGGGGAAGTACTTATTTATATCAGGAGTGACATGGATCAAATATATTACATCCATCAAGTGAATTCCACGTATTAGCTCTTACGATTTTATATGGTACATGGGCACTATAATCCATTTAAGCATTTACCCAAATGAAAGGTCATCTTTGTTTTCTCCGGAGAATCCATATCGTTAACAGCCAAGAGTTCCTCGAGTCTGAGTCAAATGATTTACCTCGATAATATCAATATGATTTTTGTCGGAATCCCCTCGGACTCTTTATGAGCTGATGAAACGTAAATTCCACGTGTCACATGTTGTGATTTTTATATGGTACATGCGCTAAAATCCATTTAGGCATTCCTGCAATGAAGGGTCATCTTTGTTTTCAGCAGAATTTCCCATGTTGTTGATGGCTAAGAAGTCCTAGTCTCTGAATCTACTGATTAACCTCGATAATGTCATTCTGATTTTGTCGCAATCTTCTCGGACTTATGAGCCGATGAAACAGATAAATGCATTGCCTCTTCTTGATCTGTCCAAAGCCTGATTCAGAGAAAATTAAGTGGTCATTCAAGATGTGGGAAAAGCTGAAGATTTTGGTCTGGGTTTGGTGCATCTTGTGCGGGTCTAGCTTTGGAGGATTCACAGTGGCAAAGAACTGCTTGGAGGTGACTTCTCCAGAATCGATGAAGGGATTTTATGACAGTTCGATCGGAAGCTTTGAAGTCCCAAAGCTTGGAGGAACGATGGCTGGTACCGTAGTTTATCCGAAATCCAACCGCAAGGCATGTAAGAGCTTTGGCGACTTTGGTCTCTCTTTCAATTCCAATTCCGGAGGACTACCTACTTTCCTACTTGCTGATCGAGGAGGTAACGTGCAAGCTCATCATCATCATCATCATCATCATCATGAGCAATGACTATATCAAAAGGGTCATATTGAGATTTGAGATAGTAAATGGCCAGACTCAATCTTCAAGACGTCATAGATTAAGTTTAAGGATTCCAATTATCTCTTGATGGTGGAGCCATTAACCAGTTTTACGTGAAACAATGTGATTCCTTAGTCTAGCATCTAATTATGCCGGTAATTCTCTATCACTCTCTAACTTTCAGAAGTTTTTTTTTTTTTGGTAACCCAGGGAACCCCCGCACGGCCGACAGCCGGGAAGTAAACCCTGGGGGCGACACGTGCTAGCCACCACACACGTGCCACCGGTTAAGTCACCCTGCGGCGCCCGGGATTCGAACACTCAACCTTTTGCGAGAGGAAGAGTGCGCGCTCCAGCAGCGCCACCCAGGCGGTTCTTAAGTAATAAACTAGAAGACACTAAGTACCATATCAATTTGAGTGATTCTTGTGTGCTTGTTCGTGTATGGATCAATCAAAGGCATCCTCGGTGCGTCATTGTTAAGGCTTACTCATGGATAATTATGACCGAAAGTTTGAACCTACTTTGCTGCATATTTGAAATACGATTGTGCTTTTGCCTAAATTACTTTCTTCGATGGGAAGTACATCAAGATTTAATGTTTGTTTGTTATGGTGTTTTCGATGGTCGTGGTACATGATTTTATGGTTGAGAACATTATGATGAATATTGAATTTTGGCTATTCTTGGATCTTATCAAATGCTTTATATTCGCATGGATTTTGTCAACGAGTGCTCTCGAGACACTTGTTAATCATATCTCTTAAAGAAACATTTTCATTTTCAATGCATTGATTACACATAATACAAGAAAGACAATCCTTCATCAAAAGATGAACTTTCTTTGTTTGAATATTTAACTAGTGCTAGTGCTATTTTTTGACACAATCCTATTTTCTATTATTAAACTGGGAGTTACAGTGTTCTTTATCATATAAAAAGAGGATTGAGAGTTTCTATCTCTTTAGAAACCCCAATTTCAGGTTCAGTTCTTAGGCAACCAAACATTTGAGTACAGCTATGAAAGAGCAACTATTCAGTTTTTAAACATCAAGGACTAATATATTCTAAAGATATACAAGCTTATAGACCACAGATGCAATTTTTCTGCAGGTCAAAGAACAAACACATTTTTCGACCCAAAAAAAAGAACAAACACATTCATGATACATTATTTCTCCCCCCCAAACTCACGAATGAGTTAGCTATTGTTGGCAGATTGCTTCTTCTCACTGAAGGCATGGAATGCGCAGAACGCCGGAGTGGCTGCCATTCTCATCGCTGATGACAGATGCGAGCAATTTTTCAACATGGACTTTCCTGAAGAACACTATCCTGGTTCTGAGTATATTCAAGAGATCGTCATCCCATCAGCATTCATCATGAAAGCTTTGGGAGATGACATGAAGAGGGAATTGTCTGATGGCCGAATGGTTAATGTGACTCTGGATTGGACCGGAGCTCTTCCACACAGTGATCTCGTACAGAACCTTGGAGAAGACATGGACGTAATTGACGAGAAAGTAAGAGTTATCTAAGTGAGGCAAAGCTAAGTTCGATGTAACTACTTCTTTATATAAGTATGGATGACGGTGAGAAATGTATCTCTTTAATCTTGAGACATTGGAAATACAATGCGTGTTTATTACAAGTTGAGGTGCGTAGGCAAGATTCATAGGAGAAGCTGTTTGGGGATTGATTTGATTGAACGAGATTCAAGATTGGAAATAATGCTTCATCTCGAGGGAAAGTTGGAAGCAGAAGGAATCAAGAAGGAAAGAGGAAGGGAGAGGAGTACGATGAGTAAGAGATCTGGAATTCAAATATTTTCAGGCCTCTATTTTTCTTCTTAATTACATATTCTTGCGCTTTAGGCTTAGAACAAAGTCCAACTTACACGTGAGTGAGAGAATTTTACCTTCATCCAACAAAGCATATGGGAAGTGACATCACAATCACACGGACTCCTCTTCTGTTGAACATGCAAAGCAACCAAGTGTTGCTTCCTGTAAAGAAAAAACGAAATTATAATCTTCAAAATGAATTCTTAATGTCTTCGATAAGCCTCGCAAGCTTCCAGTTGCACTGCCCGTCTCCATGGACGAGGTCTTTTATGGGCACAGGCTGAATCAATTTCCGCACAAACCTTCTTCCACTGCTGCTCCATTGCCAGAAGAACATCCTCCAATGCAGCCTCTTGCTTCAGTTTTTTCTGCTGACAACTTACAATCTTTTGTGTGATTCCAGTGTTTTCTTTCTTTAAAATTGATGGTTGTGACCGAGTCCTGGAACAACCAAAAAAATTCACTCCGGATCCGATAGTACCCAATGTTCACGTGAGAGTTTTGACAAACATTCACACTATAAAGTGTATGTCATTGCGAAGTCTAAAGAAAACAAAAAAGCTCAATTTAAAATTTCGTTAATTCTTGTTCTTGAATTTTTTTATATGAACTTAAACAAGCACTTGCATAAAGAGAAATACCTTTTTCTTGATGACTCCCGATTACAATAATACTAAAATTTGAAATTTATCTTTTAGCATAATCTTTTCCACCAAAATATTCATCTATGTTGCCTTGACTTTATCCATAATTATGTAAATGTAGATTACTAAAAGAGGCCCGTAGATTATGCCAATGAAAAAAATCACGATTTTTTACAAGAAAAATAGAACGAAGAAAGAGATTATTATATAATTGTTGATACATATAAGAAAAGATCTAAGAGAATATAATATTAATTGAACACTTTACCAAGACAATGACAAATATAGATTAATTTCATTAATTGATTTGCATCTTTCATATAAGCTAAAAATATTTTGTCTTAACTTCTAAGTCAATTCTGAGTACATCGAATATAGATAGTTATCATACCACATATTACTAGTTTAATCCATTTGAAACTAGCCAGACGAAAGGGAACATTTTCTATATGTGCAATAAGAAAAGAAGTACACGACCAAAAAAAATAAAAACAAGAAAAGAAGTAGACGAAATATTTGCATCTAATTAGACGAAGAAAATCCAAAACTATCTAGTTTTACACTTTATGGATGAGAAAACATGTTTTTGGTTTGAGAGATTTTGCTCTTATTTCGTTAATTTACATCTTTACCCACTGAATACCACATATAATTGCAAGTCACTTTAGATAAATTTTACCTAAAAATTTTCATGTGATTTTTTGAAGAAAAAAAAAATCTGCGTGGGATGCATGAGAGAAGCTGCTTTCATGCTATGGGCCGGTGATATGCAACATCTCATATTCTCCCGCCCCCGATTAAAAGAAAATAAATTAAAGCATTGCTCATTCATTTAATTAGCGTTACTGGTCCACACAAGTCACAGTAATAGCCCCTGTTACAATTGCAAGAAAGTGATCATGTTATATTATGTCAATTTAATTCTAAACCTTTTTTTTGCCAATTGAGTCAAAAACCTTTTGTATTTATGCCAATTTAGTCCATTCCACCAATTTTGGTAAGAAATCGTTGACATGGCTAATGGTGATGTGGATAATTTTTTATAATATTTTTTCGATTTTTTAACAATATTTTTACAATTTTTTTTGCTTCCTCTTTCCTTTTGTTTTCTTCCTTCTTCCTCTGGCTGGCAAGGGTGAGGCTCGCCCAGCCTCGCCGGCCCTCGCCTTTAGTCGGTCGTTAAGGTTTGGTGACTGGCCAAAGGAATAAGGAAGAAAAAAAAAAGAAAGAGAAAGAAAAGGAAAAAAAGAAAAAAGAAAAGAAAATAAAAAATAAATTTTCAATTCAGTGTGGTCGCATCACTTAGAACGGCCGGCGTTCATGTTGGTAATTTCCGGCAAAAAAGTAGCCGGATAAATTGAATTGACACAAACGTAAAAAGTTTATCACTCAATTATCAAAAAAAAAGATTTAAAACTGAATTGACATAATTATAATAATTTTTAATTTTTTTTTTTGGTAATTTCCCCTCTGTTGGAAGAATTTTATTAGTTCAAATTTGATGTTGCTTATTACGGATATAAGTCCAGTCAAATTTGTCCAAGTTTGATTATCTGACCAGGAAGTGGACGTGGACATCTTTTCTTCGGCTTCTCGGAGGCCGCACAAAAGAAAAACAAGTAGGGGCCCAGGGAGTCGTCAGAGAAACAGTAAACAAAAGGGTAAATATAGGGCTTCTTTTGTTCGAGTCCTAGGTTGCCGACTCTCTCATCAAGTAGCCGCCAGTGGGGTCCGTTGAACAGAAGTCGCACGGTGGCTCTTCTTCTTCGGAGAAAATATTGCATTAGGTCTGTCTCTCTGACCAGGGCGGTCAGCCAGCCACCCCTCCATTCATCGAGCGCCGCATGTCCACAATGGGGCCCGAGTTTCACCTTGATTCTCTCCCTCCGTCACTTTCTCTTCTCCGTTACTCTCTCTCTCTCTCTCTCTCTCTCTCCCTCTTCTCTGTTTTGCTGTGACCGAAGCTCATCTAGCCCCGAAGCTGGGGCTTTCCAGAATTTCTTATTGGGGGCCGAGCATCAACCCTCTTTCTCTCTTGCTCCATTTTTCGAGTTCTTTCGCACCTGCATTTTCTTCTTCGTATCTGGCCAGCATCGCACCTTCTCCATTAGCTAAAGCTTTTTCCAGATTTGCTGACTACCGAGCCAAGCCCTCTCCCTCTCTATCTCTTCTCGGTTTTGATCCCGCTAATGAGCCCATTTTCCCGACTATCTGAACCGAAGCGGCTCTCTCTGTTGCTCTCCTTCATCTTTTTTTCTCGGTTTGGAATTTTATTCATGGGGGTCTCATATTCATATCGTCAGTCTCTCTCGGGGTCCCTCTTTAATCTTCGTATACTTCGGATCCTTACTTTGTGTTCTTGGGTTCTCGGTTAGGAGAGAGAGAGATAACAGAGCAGAGAAGAGAGATTGTACCGGGGATGAGAGAGTCACAGAGGGAGAGAATAAAAGTGAAACGTGGGCCCCACTATGGACACGTGCCGCTCGATGAATGGAGTGGTGGGTGGATGACGTGGAGAGACAGGCCTATGTACCATTTCCTTGATCTTTAAAGCCGCATTCGTGGAGGTTTCTTAGAGTTACTTCGGTAGAGAGCACAAGCGTAGTGACTCTTGGCAGACGAGCCGCTCACAAAACGAACGAACAGCTTGAAGAAGACAAAGGCGCAGCTTTTTCATACGGACAACGAAGTGGGCTTGGACACCTAGTGATTTTGTGTTATGAGTTTTTTATTCAATTAAGTGATTTATTTGTGAACACTTTGAATTTGTGTATGATCTAGGTGTGAGAAACACTCGAGCGTGTGAGCGACTGTATACTTTGATTATTCGATTATAGTGAATTATGTGTTGTTGGCTTTTTTCGTGGATGTAGATATCGATGCTTGGACCGAAACACGTAAATTATTGGTGTCCTTTATTGTTTCTCGTTTATTTCTCTGGTTCTCTTTCACATCGATTTAATTGTAAGATTCTGGTTAGCTTTCGCATTATTTTACAACAAATCACAACCATTGATTTCAGAGAAAGACAATATCGGAATCATACATAATTTCAAAACGAATGGTTCATATCACATGTAAAGTACCAAGAGAATTAACTTCGAGTTTGTGTGCATGCGAGTGATGGGTCAAGATTGCAATTTTATATGAGTGTGGTGAAAATATCTATAAAGGTATTTTCTGAAATATAATGTCGGGAACATGAATGCAGAATTGAATTGGAGACAGTTAACTCCAATGTCACATTGAAGATAGTTGCGTGAAATATATATATATACTGCTCGTTCTATAAGTTTAAATTGTTACAAAAGACTTTAAAACATATTATATTACCGTATACATGCGTATATCTTTATATTGCCAACCATAGTGTAAAACGACGGAGAACATACTGCATACATAACTGAGGATGTCGAGTTCTACATTCCTCACGAGTCACGAGAACCTGAAATAACTGACTGATTTTAACAGAAAGTAGCCTATTCAAGACAGTTTTCTCTAACATCATCCATCTTATGAAGAGCCCGTTACACACAGCTAAAACATATGCACACAACTCGACATTCAGGACTTAAAATCAACAGTAGCGGCAATGCTGAACTTCACATACACGGATGGCTGCGAGATGGCAGAAGTGCTCCTCATAGGTTTCCATTGATTGAGCCACAGAAGTTTATGGTGTCAATTTTTTGGTGGGTAATCGTATTAGAGATTCGAGTTGCGACTTGCCACGAGGACCTTTTGTTCTGATGTAAGTTCTGTACTCCTCATAAGTCATAGGAGAGTAGAGGGCAGGCCGGTCCTCAGTGACGAGCTCCTTGGCGGGTTGAATCAGTAGGTCTATCTTAGGGTTGTAAAATAATGCCAGCGAGACTCGCTCTTTCGCCGAATTCACAATCACCCTATGTTCCACGCTCCTGTAAATTGCATTTGTTACCACCTGCAATGTTCACGCAGAAGCAAAGAGAGTTAGCACTTGCTGAATCCTGGTAAATATGCAAAATGTTCATAATCATATAGAGAGGGAACTGATGCACCTGCATCTGGTCACCCAGGTTGACGATGAAAGCATTAGGGATGGGCTTGACCGTGACCCAGTGTTCTCCTTGTCGCACCTGAAGACCCGCCACGTGTGGGTCGGGGAGGAGAATGGTCATGGAGCCCGGGTCGGAATGGGCAGAGAGACCGAGAGCGAGGTCGGGCTGAGGGCACTTTGGGTAGAAGTTGGCCCTCAGGCATGCCCCAAGCTCCTCCCCTCCTCCAAATGCTCTCTCCAAGTGGTCTCCTTCCAATCCCAAGCTTCTCGATAGTAGGCTCAACAACCTTTTGCACAGCTCCGTCACTTCCTTCCCATATTCTGATATCAGCTCTCTGCATAGAATCAGCCACAGTACCTATTAAATCCGTACCCATTTTGTCTTACTTCCCATAATATGTAAATATTCAATCAAAGCATTCTCTAACAATTTAAACTTTTAAAACAGTTGACTATATTGTATATACATCTCGCATGATATCAAAGCGTTGGCTATGATCCCACACAATTTTGCAAATACCGTCTTCTAATGAGAAATGACATCGATACATCATTCATCCATAGGTGACATGATATACTTAATAAGAAAGTACTTTAATAAATGAATCATACTAAAAATGTCAACAAACCCTGGTTTTTATATCCTTCGGTCCGTGCTTATCAATCTGTGTCCTCTCTGATCGGAATGGAGGTTTAATTTGTCGTATTATTATGCTGCTTAAGAAGCTAAGTCATTATATTATGTTAAACGATATTAACGAGGCCGACGACCTGCCGACAAGGAATGGGCAAATTTGATTCGAGGATATGTCGGCGCCGTTTAGATGTCTTTTAGGTGGATATGAAGTGAAGTCCACGTCCTCCGGTCGTCCCTGCCGGGGCAGACAGAGAAGTTGCGTCTTCAAGATTTTCGGGCTAAAAAATACGAGCAAGGATTGCCTGCACTCAAATCATGTGAGATCAATGCATATAAACCGTTGCCATCAGGCTGATCTTGGGGGCATCTGATAGCTTTTCAAAAAAGATATGGGCAATTTGTGACGCTTCTCCATGAAGGAGAAGAGATTCCAGTCACACCAGCGCACCGCTTTCCCTAGATAATACATGAAACTTGAAGAACATGGCCGGTTTTAAGCATTAAGTTCACAAGCAATCGTTATGGTACAGTACCAAGATTACACAATATAAGACCAGAAAGGACTTTCGGTGTCGAATTTCTTTCGATTCGATTTTCAGGTTGGATAAGAAGAACCTAAACCCAAGTTGATTGGACCGGGTGGGGTTTCAAAGAAAACCCGACCCGTCAACACTAAGTCATCTAGTCAATAATAAAAACCTATGGATGAGTATAAAAAGTGACCCAATGTTAGATAATACGTAATAGTCGACATATGATCTGTACTTTGGTTTCATTCTCATTTGAACGATAAAGTTCTTGCTCAATTACCAATTAGAAAGGGGACTATCGTTATGTATATTAAAATTTAAGAACTGTCATGTTAAAATTGATATATTATTGAATGATGTGTGATATTGTATTTCAAATTATGGTATATTGTGTTTAAACCTGTGAATGAGTTATGACCAATATCCCATAAAACTCTTACTTATCACTCAATATATTGAATTTAGCATATCAATCTTGATATACCTAGTATTGTGCACAGACTATGTAAGAAGCCAAGAGAAAATTATCAATTTATGAGAACCAAGAAAACCATGAACATAGCAAGAGGAAAACCTGCACGAGAGTGGGAGTGCAGGCCATTTGCTGGGGTTCCTAACCGAGCGAGGCAAGTAGTGAAGAAAAAAATAGTCGCACCAATCGAGCGTGGCCCCCCTCTCCACCCCAATCCGACTCCCGTACCCTTCGTACGTGCTCGGGTTGTTCGCGTACTCCTGCTTCGCCTCCACCGGCAGCCCGAAGAACTCCCTCCACACCTCCCTCGCCGCCCCCATCAGCTCAACGCTCACCCCGTGGTTCACCACCTGGAAGAACCCCCACTCCCGGCACACGTAAGAGATGCGTTCGAGGAGGAGGGTGGACCCGTCGCCGCTTGACATTATGCCGGCGAGGTCGATAACGGGTATATTTATGTTGTCATGGGTGTGGTCATGATCTCGAGGGGTGAAGTTAGGAACCGGCGAGGGCCGCTCGGAGGGCGGCTTCACGTATTGCTCGGGGATCCGCGCGATGCCACTCTCCGATAAGGCTTGGACCCGGACGATCGGCTCGGGCCAACTCTGCAAGCTGCTCGTCATCACTCTTGTCTTCGGGAGAGAGGGAGACAGAGGGAATTAGTGGCCTTTTACGAAGAAAATAGCAGTGTCAGTGTGTGGAGAAGTGGAGGGAGGTGGGTGTTGAATATATAAGAGCGGAAGTGAGTTGGCAGACAATTGTGGCGCCGTGAAGAAATTGAAGAGGTTCATGTGTTTACTCGCCACGTGGAAAACGAGGGACAAACTTTTTTTTTTTCAAATGTGCGAAAAAAAGTGCACCTGATGTTAATTTCGATCGCGATCCAAGACTAGCCCTCGTTAAACTATCGTCCACTTTATACGTTGCAGTGCTGACAATCCATCCAGCATGCACCGTGCACCTCCACGGCCTTGCTGACGTGCGCTGTTGGGCAGGAGACCACGTTCTTTTTTCCTGAACTAGAACAAATGCTTCAGGAGAGAGAAAGAGAGACGTTGCCGTTCAGACTTAGGGTTAAAAGATTAGGGGTTCTTAATTTGGGAAAGAATTAGGGTTCCTGCTTTTTCAAGAGGAGTCATTAACTATGTCATGGATCGGAAGCCACAACTAATAGAGGTGGTAAGGCATTGAGCAGCTTCCGTCGGTAGCGAGTTGAGGTGAGCATGGTTTGGATTGAGTCAATTCAGCACCTAACCCAAATAGTAACCCTCATAGTGTTGGTTCTAAATTTTTGAGATTAGGGACCAATCTTGTTAAGCTTGGGATCGAAAATCACAATTATCTAGTTAAATGGATGACTAACAGGGCAAAGTCAAGACATGATTTGACATCTGCAAATATTAAAGAAAAGAAATTCACTATCAGCTTCAAGGAAAAGCACACAAACAACATATCATCAGACGGACTATTCGAGGTTCAAAAAGCACAAAAAGCAAGATTTCTCACGAGCATTATCACCGGATGGACTTTACTCTGTAGATCAAGAAGCATTATCATCACCAAAAAAGAGGCCATCGAGCTTAAAGCCCTCAGATCAAGCACAAATTGGGAAAAAAATAAATACCAGGCACAAATCACATGAGCTTGAAGCTCTCAACTCAAGCACAAATTGGGAATTCACTAGCTAGGCTACATTTGTGGGGCGAGGGAAGAGAGGCGAGCGAGTTGCGTTTGTGAGGTAGGCTAAGAGAGGTGAGCGATGTCTCTAGCCAAGCTGTGTTCATGTGGCAAGCAAGGAGAGGTGAGAGATACAGCGAAGGGAGGCAACGGGGCTTTTATTTTAAACAGCCTAGATGCTATGCTATTTTCATCATTTATTATTTACATCCATCTTATCGAAGGGAAATCTCATCCTTAACTAAACCCCCCCCACCCCCCAAGTAAACTCCTCAGTCATCTTTACTCCTACCCAAGCCCCAAGAAAGAAAAGCACAAAGACGATATCCGTTACGAAAAACTCACGCTATTAAGTCCCTCCAATTCTTCCATACAAAGTCATCATCTTCATCACCACTATAAGTCAACAGCCCAGAAGAGGAGGGGCCTAGGGCTTAGACAAGATATATATATATATATATAGAGAGAGAGAGAGAGAGAGAGAGAGAGAGAGAGAGAGAGAGAGAGAGAGAGAGAGAGAGGTTGGTATGGGTTGGACCAATCCTCAAGCCCCAGAACCAGAGACCAACCCGCACAGTATTGGTTCCAGGGTTCCCAAGACTAAGGATCGGCTCACTCCCCTAGGAACCGGACCAGGACCAGTCGGGTTAGCCGGTCCAAGGTTGATCCAAGACCGATGCTCACCCCTAGTAGAGAGTGGAACATTTCTTGGAAGCAGGAGGACAAAGCTACTTCCCCACTTCGCCAACAGTGAATAAACCCTGCGATGAGGTTTTGCCATTGTTCATTGTGGAAGTTACTTGAAATTTGTTTTCTTATAGAATCTCGTCTCTCTTGTAGATGTAGGCATGCTTGTCGGGATCATGAAAACTATTGATATTATGCATTGGACGAAAATATTATCCTAACAATGAAGACAGAGAAACTTTTAAAACACGAATATTTATAAGTTCACTCTTAAGGTCTTCGATTTGATGGGCCCTTGATCAACATTATAAGAAAGTTTTAATTCTGCCTCCACTTTTAGTAATAACATCTATTAAATATATATCTTGAGTTTGAGCCTATAAAGAAAACTCAAATATTGAAATCATATGTTGTCCTCCCAATAGAGTAATTCCCACCAATCGAATGACGTAAACTTGGTGTTTGAATATTTTATGTTCTATTTATTTTTTGCTTTTGGCAAATACCATCTGGATTCGTGAATAACATGGTCCGGGGGGGGGGGGGGATGTTTAACATGAGGTTTGGCAAGGCTACATTAGCTCGTTTTGCCCCTCTCCATGACATTAAGTTGGCTAACATGAGGTTTGGCAAGGCTACATAGCTCGTTTTGCCCCTCTCCATGACATTATGCGATTGGCCACTGGCTCAAATTGGGCCACGATAGCGGCCACACGTGTCATTTCTCTTGCAAACCCTCGCATAGCCCTTGACGGGACATTTGCAACATGTGCCTATTGTTATTGCCTTGGGGGGAAGGAAAGAGAATGTGGTGGAATCAATGTTGGGTTGCGTCAGTTCAGTGCCGATGGTTGTGGAATGGGGTCACTCAAAACTCTCTCTTTTCTTTTTTAATGTGGGTGGGACGAGATGGCCCCATGCCGATGTAGCCACCGTCTTCCCTTCATTAGCAAAAACCAAAACACGAGGCTCGATCGAGGGCATGTCGGCTGAGCAGCTGGAAAGCTTCGTTTGTGTGATTGCCACTTGCTAGTTTGCCAGTTTTGTGGGATAAGAAGGATCGATGGGTGTATCAGTGCCGACTTGACTGGTGTCCCACTTTATGAGGGCCGCTATCTTTGTGCCTATCATTTCTATCACGTGGCCATAAACCGAGAGAAGAGACAATGAATGCTTTTTGATTTGGTGGAGTTAGGAATATGTAATTATTAGGAAATAAACCTAACTAGCTCGGAAAAAAAATACTTATTTCAATCATATTAGTAGAATTGGTTTTGTTTTGTTCTAATTAATTTACTCATATGCTGAGTCGGCATTTATTTGTAGTATACAAAAAATTTCGTCCTAACCCGTTAGAGTGTTGTTGTTAACCGGAAGAGGAGGATGACCTATACAATTTTTGGGTCACCATTAAACACAACAAAGAAGCTAACAATAACTGTAAGTCGTATCTTCTCCTCAAATTTATGGACGATTCAACTATTTCGTTTCCAAATAGAAATGGATTTTTTCTTTCTGTGCTGATAAATTCCTGAAACAGTTGATAAGTGTACAAAAAAATATTGGTAAAAAAACGTTAGCGGCCATCTCAGTTCCCAATGACCGATTATTTCTTTACTTTTTTCTTTTTTTCTTTTTTCCCTCTCCCAGCCATTGCCGAGCCTCCCTAATGCCGGAGTCAGGACCCTCACGAACCATTGATGAGGCCTAGCGATGGCCAATAGAGGGAAAAAAGAAAAAATAAAAAAAAAAGAAGAGGAAAGGAAAGGAAAAAAAAGTAAAGAAGAAAAGAAAAAACGGAAAAATAAAAAATTCAAAAACATATTATAATATATTTAAAAATTGTCAACGTCAACACCAGTCGCTGGCCAGGTCACTTAGTATGGCCAATGTTCACGTCAACGATTTCCAGCAAAATTTGTTAGATGGACTCACTTGGCAAAATATGAAAAAAGATTTATCACTTAATTGACACAATTAAAATGTGTAAGATTGAATTAACAAAAGTGCAATGGCTTTAGAACTTTTTGAAAAGTTTTGCCATAATAATATTTATGTTGTGATTGGCTTGAGTGCACAAAATACCATACTTTAAGGAATAGCTAAAAATCATATGTGAGCGTTTACATCATAAAGTCCAAGAGTTGTTCTAGTAGTATCTTTCTCTCAGGAGTACAATAATTGCATTCGACTAAATGGCATTGTATGAAAGCAAGAGGGCACTACAAATATGATAGCTTTCGTGCTGCATTTATGCTATAACTCTTAAAAACATTTATCATAAGTACACTCAAGTAATCGGTTGAAAAGTTATAATACTCTAGTAAATATTGTATGAATGTTATAGTATTGATTGAAAAGTTATCACACTCAAGTTAGCGTCAAACTAAAATTATGTTACTTGTGGTGTCATTTTTCCTCTGCATTGTGTTGTAATGGAAACACTCCACCGATTTCTCATGTACATCAATGAAATATATTTTGGCACTTATGAATTCTAGACATTTAGCAATAACTTCGACACTATAAAAATCTGAAACATGGATATCGTGTATCTCAATTAGCTATCCATAGTAATATACAGCCCCCAAAATTACAGGTAAAAAGGGAAAAAAAATCTTATAAACGATTACCCTGGAGAGCTTCTTAAGCTTTCTTAAGAGAGAATGTCGTAATTTTTAGAACGTTGATTACATATAACACTAGAAAACAATTTATTAGCAAACTCTAAGCTTTTTTTAAATGGTTTTTTAACAAGTGCCCTACGGGATGCGGGTAGTTTTTTTTTTACAAGAAAATCTAAATAAGGAATCTATGCATCAAAAGAATTAGCTAATTTAACCAAAATAAACAATGAGCATGGCATGCCGCAAAAACCGGGTCCAATTTCATTAATGCATTGGAATGTCGAAAATTCGTGTGATGAGCATAAGTTACTATTACGAGCACAAAGAATTGGTCGAGTAAATTAATACTTAGGTTGTATTTGGTCGTTTGCATTTACAGTCAAGATAGAATTGGATATGATAAGATATGAAATTTAACGATTTTGTAATATCATATCCACTGTTTAATAAATCGCAGTGATAAAGCTAGATATTTTCATACCTTATTTTGTCCATTATTTGGTGTGGATGACAGAAGAGTGAAAATGAACCTGAAAATACACAAACGGTGATTGTAAGAAATCTCTCATGATTTACTGCTAAAGAAACTATAAATGCATAAACGAAGGGAATTACCATCATTCAATCCATGATTATAGTACGATCTAAATTTTAAATAGCAAAGGAGCATATTGAAGCATCCTAGAGACTATGACAAGATATGTAAACAGATTACAACAACATCAATGAGGTAGCTCAACCATTAAATGCCAGATCTAGTAATAGAAAAAAAAACATTATCATTCACCTTCACAAGTCTTAAAAGTTTTGAGCTTCGCCTATCCTGCCACTTTCATAAACTTCCACGTGGATCACATAGCTACGGAGAAAAAGGAGCTTCAACTTTCTTGCTGCTTTTATGGACTTTTGACGTGAACCAGAGAGCTACAGAAGATAAGTAGTTTCAACTCTCTCGCTATTTTCGTGGAGTTTTGATGTGAACTTAATAATTACAAAGAGATCGTGAAGCTTCAACGTGAACCAAAGATACAGGTTTTTTTTTTTTCCAGAAATCTCATTGCCCCTCATTTTTCGAGAATTAGAAAGATCATTGTCAAGTTTGAGTTTGTTAATTTAAAATATAGGTTCTTCTACTTAGTCATTATTTACTTTATTTTTTATTTATTTTTTATTTTTCATTCCCTTCTATCATTCCTTAACAAAAATTTTAAGGTGCGTTTGTTTTGCAAAAAATGAGTGATTTGGAAAAACATTTTGTGAAAAGTAATCACTTGTATCGCTTACAGAAATAAATGAATGAAAATTTTTGCATCGTTCACAAAAATAGTTAACCATAGATTGTTATAATTGATGAGAATATTTTTCGTTGACTAATTTTTCTAAACAATATAAGCAATTTTTTTTAGTAAAATATTTTCTAAATCACTCATTTTTCGCCAAACGAACGCATCCTTATTATATAATAGACTATACCACTATAACAATATACCTAAAATATGTAATAAATTTGATACTAAATATATATACACACACATATACAAAACATAAATTATATAGTTGAAAGAAATACAATATAAAAATAAATATATAAATAAATAAAACGGAAATTTTAGTTATTTTTTACTACTTTGAATTTTATTTTTATATTAGAATTCATATATTATTTATATATAATTACTTATTAGTTTAAGAAGTTTGTTATTCGAGAAAAGTAGCTCTTGCACCATAAACATAAGAAATTCTATCCAACTTTCACCCACCTCCTCCATTGGATATTTTTATCCAGGCTATATCCCCTGATATCTGATTTATCCTATCTTGGACAAAAACTAAATACATGACAAAATTTATCCTATTATGATTTTTATCTTGGCTATCAAACATACCCTTATTAGTTTAGAGGTGATAAATTTCCAAACATTTTATAGATAGATGGAGAGGGGGGAATGAATTTATAAGAAAAAATATCTCTCTCACTCAAAGTTATTTTAGAGGTCATACATGTCATGATACTTCATTCACATAACAAAGCATGCATCCATAGAAATTACTCCAATTAAAGCTTAGTTATCTATGATAAGAACAAATTCAACCATATTCCGGCACGGTACTATTATCCATACCGAAAATAGTAACTGATGCTCTGATCAGATTAATGGATCTTCGTTTGACAAATAAATGTGCGAACATTGCACTCCATTGGTTACTTTAGTCGGCAATGTGTTGAAGTGTCCGTCTCTAGCCTGCCAAATTATTCATTTGCACCATCTTTCAACTTCAGTGTATCGGCCTCTGTGGAGTCATTCTTTCAAATCCATCATGAAGACTAAACAGAGAATCATGGAGCTGAGTCAGCCGAAATTGCATGCTCATTTGCATTATGTGTCGCTATAGTGTTAGTCAAAGTATGAAGGTGCTAGAAACCCTCAAGAAAATATTGAGTAGGGTTGTCTTGTCATGTAAACAATATACCACTCTACTCCTTGATCGCCACATGTCCATAATGGACCCACTTGTCAAATTTTTTTTCTCTTAAACTCCGTTTGTTTCGCAAAAAATGGATGGTTTGGAAAATATTTTCCTAAAAACAATAGCTTACTTCGGTGGAAATATTTTCATTGTCGACAAAAATTTATATCTCAAATTTTCGTGAATGATGAAAATATTTTTCTTTTGTTTATTTTTGTATACGATACATGCAATTGTTTTTATGAAAAAGTTTTCTGGATCACTCATTCCGCTAAACAAATGGAGCCTTAATCTTTTTTCTGCGTTACCCTCTATCTCTAACCTCACTCTTTGCGACAACAATGGCGTCTCTCCCTTTCCTTCTTTCCTCATCGCCCATCTATCCTTCTCCCTCCAACCTCTCTCCCTCACCTGCACATCCCAGAAATTCACTAAAAAGCTCTCTGCCAATTGGATCGACCTCCCCTAACTTGGCGCATACCTCCATTACATGTACAATGCCTCCAACTCCTCCTCTGCCATCATCCTAAAGCCGCCGTCGTCTCCTATTTATCCCTTTGATGGACACCATGTTCTCTGACATCAACCTTCGGTCCTTCTTGCTCAAAAAACCCATCCCATCATCCCCCTCCCTTTGAGACCAATTCCCGTTCATTCCCCACTATCACCATCGGTGGAGTCGTCCATGCTGACTGAGCCGACCAAGTCCGGTAGGACAACACCGACAACGGTCATGGATGAGTGTTGACACTAGCGAGCCGCTCATCCAGATCTGGCCTCACCCATCTCATTTTACAAATGCTGGCCATATGTGGCCGAATAATGATGACGACAGACATGGAAGAGTGTTGGTATTACCCCCGCCTGGCTCGTCCCATGGCCAATGACGCTACTATCCTTGACCTGTCGTGCAGAAGAGCACCCTAACTAGATGAGATGAAATAAGAATAATTCGAACACAGAAATTTATGTGGTTTGGCGAAAACATTCCACCTACGTCCACGGGAGAGAGACGATTTCTTATTTTGAGCATATCTGATACAAGGTACAATATTAAATAAATAGATTCTCAGATCCCTACTTCCTTAATCCCAAGAAATTTCATCCTAAAGATCTTATCAGTTTAGGAAACTAACTAATAAATCTTTAATGATTATCCTATAAATATTAAGAATATCATGACATATCCCAGTTACATTGAATTAGGACTATTTCCCATGAAATCCCATGTAGATAGAAAATATATTTGAAACGCGTAGCCTGCAAGCTCCAAGCCTTCTTAAACTTCTTGATTGACTTTTCCGAATCTCGAATCGATTGAAACTTCATAGAATTCAAGACAACATTGACAACATCAACAAATCTCTACCTTTGGCTTGAATAAACGACAAAGCCTCCGCTCAAACCAAGAAAACGTTTATATATATATATATATATATATATATATATATATATATCTCCAACATACCTTCGTAAAGGTACACCCGCACCTAGACCGGTGCGGCCTCCGTCAACTTCAATGATGGGTGAGAGAAATCAAGTCCTTGTAGGACTTGAACTTCTCTGTAGTAACCATCTTCATGAAAATATCCGCAGGATTATCTTTTGTATGGATTTTCTTCAAAGCAATGCTACCATTCTCCACAAATTCTCAAATCTTGTGGTACTAAACTTCAATGTGTTTCATTATGGAATGAAACACTTGATTCTTTGCAAGACATATTACACTTCGGCTATCGCAATATAGTGTAGCACTTTGCTGCTTTAAACCCAACTCCATGACCAAACCAATTAGCCATATTCCCTCCTTTGCAGCCTCAATTGCTGCCGTATACTCGACTTCGGTTGTAGATAATGCTACAATAGACTGAAGTTTTACCCTCCACGAAATAGCTCCTCCTCCAAGAGTAAAGATGTATCCTCTGATAGACCTTCACTTGTCCAAATCACCAGCAAAAGTCCGAATCGACATAACCTACTAAATTGATCGATTCTTCCTTTGAACTGAACATCAAACCCATTTCAGTAGTTCCAGCCAAATAACGAAAGATCCACTTAATAGCTTCCCAATGCTCCTTACTCGGATTGCTCATGTATTGGCTGATGAGACTCACTGCATGAGCCAAATCCAATTTGCTTCAAACCATAACATACATGAGGCTCCTTATTGCGTTGGCATAATGTACTCGAAACATCTTTACAACCTTCTCATGGTTTCTCGGATAATCTGAAGTGATTTGCTAAGGGTGTACACATCGGTTTAGCTTTTTCCATGTCGAACCGCACCAAGACCTTCTCAACATACTTCTTTTAATTTACTCAAAGCTTACTTACACGTCTATCTCGAAAGATTTCCATGCCAAGGATCCTTTTTGCAACACCAGGATCCATCATTTCAAATTTGTTGCTTAACTAAGACTTTAAGGAAATGATGTCTCTCATTTTTCTTGCAACAAATCAACATATCATCAACATAGAGTATCAATAGAATAAGCGACTTATCATCCAAAACTCTATAGTACACATAAGAATCATGCACACTCCTCATGTAGCCAATACGAAACATAAAAGAATCAAACCTTTTATTCCTTTGCCTCGGAGATTGCTTCAAACTGTAAAGTGATCTCTCGAGCAAGCAAACGTGATTCTATTTCCCTTCCACCTTGAAGCCTTTGGGTTGCTCCATGTTAATTTTCTCCTCCAAGCCATTATGAAGGAATGCCATCTTCACATCTAGTTGCTCGAGTTCCAAGTCATACACGACCACCATAGCTAGTAAAGCACGAATTGACGAGTGTTTTACAATCGGAGAAAATTTCTTGTTATAATCGATCCCCTCCTTCTATGCATAGCTCTTAGCAACAAGTTGGGCCTTGCATCTCTCTTGCTCTTTCTCAATTGCTAGTCACTGCTTCCTTTCTTCAAAGAACCCATTTGTAGCCAATGACTTTCCGATCCTTGGGCTTCTTCACAAGTTCCCACGTCTCATTCTTTTCTAACGACTCTATTTCCTCCATCATCACGGTCATCCACTTTTATTGTGATCACTTTTCAAAGTTTCATGATAGGAGCTTGGATTGCTGAAGCCTACGGTAAGAGCATAAGCAACCATGTCCTCAAAATCGTACCTCTCCGGTGCTTTGAGAGTGCGTAATGGTATGAGGAACTTCTACCAATTATTTAACTTCTAGAGCTTTATCGGACGACTCCCTATTCCCTACATCTTCTCTAACTTCAAGCTCTACCTTAACGATTGATTTATCAGTCTCCTCTTCAGCAGTCGTGTGTGGCATGCAGCTTGACTCAACATTGCAGATTTATCGAACACAACATCCCTGCTCGTTAGAACTTTCTTCTTATTTGGATCCCATAATTTGTAGCCTTTCACTCCTTTCCTGTAACCAAGAAATATGCAATATTTTGACTTTGGATCTAACTTCGAGTGCTTCAAACTCTGTACATGTACAAAAGCAGGACAACCGAATATTCTTAAATTAGAATAATCGACAGTTTTACCAGTCCATGCCTCTTCGGGAATTTTGCATTTAATTACAGTTGATGGAGACCGATTCACAAGATGACAAACTCCTTGCTCAGTCCCGCATGTAGCCTCATGCTCCGAGCTTTCTCTAATAAGGTCCGGTTCATTCTTTTTGCTACGCCATTCTGTTGGGTCGTATCTGGAACTGTGAACTGACATCTAATCCCTTCTTTCTTGCACAGCCCCATGAACGGTGTCGATTTGCACTCTCCTCCATTGTCCGATCTCAAGCACTTAAGCTTCTTCTCCATTGAAGTCTCAACTTCGGCTTTCCATTCTTTGAACTTGTCAAAGACCTTACTTTTGTGTCGCATGAAGTAGACCCAAACTTTCCTAGAGAAATTGTCGATGAATGTCACGAAGTATTCCTTCCCACCTTTTGACTTTACTGGTGAAGGACCCCATACATCCGTGTGTAGATACTCGAGCACGCCCTTGCTCGTATGAGTTGCAACCTTGAACCATACTTTGCATTGTTTTCCAAACATAGAGAATTTGCATAAATCTAATTTGCATGTTTTCATACCTTGGAGTGCATTCGTCTTGTGAAGCTCCATAATCCTCTCCCCCATATGCCCGAGACGCATATGCCATAGATAGGTGTTATCTATCTCCGTGCTAGCATTGTCGATACAGATGCTCCACCTTGCACTGTGATTCTTATAAGTCGATATAGGTTCTCATGCGTCTGTCCCTTTAGAACAACCAGAGCTCCCTCTATCACCTTCAAGACTCCACCTTGATCCGAGTACTTGCATCCATTGGATTCAAGTGCTCTCAATGAAATCGGATTTTTCCTTAGACCCAGTACATGACGTACATTTGCTAGGGTTTTGATCATGCAATCAAACATCTTGATTTTCACGGTTCCAACTCTCACAATCTTGCATAAAGTGTCATTTTCCATGAGAACTGAACCACCATCATATGCCTTGTACTCATCGAAGGCTTCTTGATGAGGACACACATGATAAGTACATCCGGAGTCCAAGATCCACAAATCTTCGAAGGTGTCCCTTCCCATCGATATGGACAAGACGTCCCTATCATTGGTCTCAGTGCTGTTAGCTACACTTGCTTCATTCGAGCTCTTCTTCTTTTTCTCGTTCTTATTTGGACAAAATCTCTTGGTATGCCCTTCCTCATTACACCCGTAGCATCTTCCTTAAAACTTTCCTTTGGATTTTAATCGACCCCTACGGCTCGATCCTCGATCCGTTGATCTTCCTCTTCCTTGACTGTTTTTCTCCTTCCCAAAGAGTCCCACTCTCAAAGATTTTGAACTACTTCACCCTTTTCCGGGTGTCGTTTGAAATTGGGGCAGCAGTCACCTCCCCGATCTCCAGGGTTTCCTTGCCATAAAGGAGCATAGTCACCGAGTGGTCAAATGAATCCGGCAACGACGCCAGTAGTAGAAGCTCTATATTTTCATCCTCGAACTTTACCTCTAAGCTTATAAGTTCATTAATCATCCGATTGAACACGTTGAGGTGTTCCAACAGATCCCCTCCTTCACTCTGTTGAGGAAAACTCCTACTGATTTTGAAGTTGACAAAACCTTCTGTTATAATCTGAAGTATTTCTGTTTTAGGTATATATGTGCTGAAATTCTTCAGACGCAGAAAGTCGCTGAAATTTTTCAGACGCAGAAAGTCACTGAAATTCTTCAGATGCAGAAAATCGCTGAAATTCTTCAGACGCAGACAGTCGCTGAATTCTTCAGAAGGAGACAAAGTCGCAGTAATTCTTCAGAAGCTGATTTCTTCAGAAGAAGACGAAGACGCAGTAATTCTTCGGAAGCAATATTCAGAACGAAGAATAACAGCTAGTGATCTGGCTTTGATTTCACAGAAGGAAAGTTTTGATTTGTTCAAATCCTAAATCAAATTGATTGACAATCAAATATTGACAAGTATGCATTACAACGGATAAAACTCTACTTATGGAAACCAAGATTCTGATTGTATGGGCGAACAGAATCAGCGGAATTCAGAATCTGTCTAAACGGCTACTCAATCCTTAACAAATCTGTCCAAGGTGTAGATTGGAAGATGATCCTCGGCAAGGTGTCCAACGGCTAGTGTGGATGCAGAGGAGTATTTAAGGAGTCTATGAGCAGCAGAAGAAGACACGATTCAAGAATCATCAAGTCCAAAGTCTGAGCAATCTCCGATCATTTGTCTTGTCTTCGTGAGCTAAAATATTCAGATCTTGAGGGTTACTGTAAGAGTGATTGTGTGAGATAGAGAGTCCTATCATACACAAGAGTGATATCACTCAGCTTCTGTAAATTCCTCTTGATTACATAGTGAAATCCAGCCAGTAGGCTGTCAGCGTGGAGAGTGGACGTAGGCTTACTATAAGCCGAACCACTATAAACTTGTGTGCAGATTCTCTTCTCCTTATCTCCTCCTTTACGTTCTGCACTTTATCCTGACTTGAATCTGAATCTCTTTCAGTCTCCTCTGTAACTTGTTTTATTTCCGCATAAATTTATAGAATTGTTTAGGATCACCTATTCACCCCCCTCTAGGTGACTCTTGCTAGCCACTTCAATTGGTATCAGAGCAGGTTGCTCACTTTACTGAAGTGTTTTACTTCCGAGCTAATGATCTACATGGCTAGCTATGGTGCTCCAGGACTCATTGAAGGTCAAAGCAACAACAGACCACCATATTTCGATGGCAAGGAATATAGTGTCTGGAAGAACAAGATGAAGGCATTCATTAAGTCATGTGACCATATGCAATGGGATGTCATCATAAATGGAGTCAAACCTATGTCTTCAGATTCGAAAGAAAAGGCAGATGCAAGCAAAGCAGATGCAAGCATATCAGAAGATCCTCCATTATCTCAAAATGAGATATCCAAAAGAGGAACATCAGATTCAAAAGCAATTTATTCTCTCTACTGTGCTTTATCTCCTGTTGAATATAAAAAAATTGCTGCTTGTGAATCTGCCAAAGAAATCTGGGATACTCTCTATATTACTTATGAAGGAACAGATCGAGCCAAGGAAACACAAATCAATATCTTGCTTGGTCAATATGAATTCTTCGAAATGAAGTCTGGTGAACTAATTGCTGATTTTTATGACAGGTTTACTGACATAGTAAATGGTCTTGCTTATCAAGGACAACCAGTCCCAGATGCTTTAAAAGTCAATAAACTTCTGAGAGGACTGACAGATCAGTGGGATAACATCAAAACATCTCTTCGAGAGACACAAAGAATCAAACCTCTATCAGTGAATGAATTGATTGGAACTCTTCAATCATATGAGACTGAGAAGCGGAATAAGGAGATTGAAACCAGAGGTAATAAGTCAATTGCTTTAAAAACTAACATTGATTCTGATGCAGATTCAGAAGATGAAAATGTTGATGATGAGGAACTAGCTCTCTTCATAAAGAAGTACAAAAGGATGAAAATCAGAGGAAGAAACCTCAAAGGAAAGAAACCTTTTGAAAATAGAAAGCCTATCGACGAGACAGAGATATCAAAGGAGATTATATGCTTTCACTGTAGGAGACGTGGACATATCAAGCCAAACTGTCCACTGCTGAAAAAGAAAACCAAATTTGAGAAAGCAAAGAAGGCCTTAAAAGCTGAGACTTGGAGTGATACAGAATGCGAAGATAGTGATGAAGACATCGCAAACTTCTGTCTAATGGCAAA
This sequence comes from Syzygium jambos, assembly GCA_031216235.1. Classification (NCBI taxonomy): domain Eukaryota; kingdom Viridiplantae; phylum Streptophyta; class Magnoliopsida; order Myrtales; family Myrtaceae; genus Syzygium; species Syzygium jambos. The sequence goes on from CM062230.1 coordinate 29,021,462, forward strand.
AACAGATTCAGACTCAGACTCTGATTCTGATCCCAAAGTAGAAATCGAGGTAAGACCATCTGAAATGTCCTTTGAAGTTTCAAATTATATTGATGATTTATGCTTTGAATTCAAAACTGCTCTTAAAAGAATCTCTTCTCTGAAGAAGGAAAATTCTTCACTAAGGCAACAGGATATTTCTCAAAAGGAGAAAATCGATTTCCTTCAAAAAGAATTTCATCAAATCAAGGAAAATCGAGATCTTCTTTCCAAAGAAAACTCTGTTTTGAAAAAGGAAATTTCAGAGATTACTCGCAAGTTTTCAAAAGGATCAGAAACCTTGAAGCATATCCTTTCCATTCAAATTCCTTACTACAACAAATCTGGTCTTGGATTTGAAAAGGAAAGTGACAGCTTGATTGATTTTCCTAAAGTCAAGGAGAGATTAAGACAAAGACCTCCTAGACAAGTTTATAAAAACCATTTCAAAAAGAATTTCGTAAAACCTATTGGCCGTAGTGCACTCAAGTGCTCAAAATGTGGAGATCCACAACATTTTGAGAATGAATGTCCTAAGGTCTGGAGACCTATTCGAAGAGATTTTGTTAAGACAGCCTATACTAATGTTCAAGGACCCAAACAAGTTTGGGTACCAAAGAAAACTTGAGATGTTGTATTTCTTGCAGGTTACCACAAAGAGAAAAAGGAAGTGGTACCTAGACAGTGGATGCTCCAGACACATGACAGGAGATCCAAGCATATTCGCTAATCTTCAATGTCTAGAAGGTGGAAAAGTTTCCTTTGGAGGAAACACTAAAGGAAAAATCATTGGCAAAGGAACAGTTGATATTGGAGGACTAAGAATCAATGACGTTTCACTGGTAAAAGGACTCCACTACAATTTGATTAGCATAAGCCAGCTTTGTGATACAGGTTTCAGAATCAACTTTCAAGAAGACACATGCTCAGGAACAAACAAAGATTTCTCTCAAACATTCACAGGAAGAAGACATGGCAATATTTATCTTCTGGATGTCAATCCGAACTCCAATCATTGCTTGATCTCAATCAAGGAGGATGAAGATCTTTGGCACAGAAGGATGGGACATATCAGTATGAAACAAATCTCAAAAATCTCAAGCAAGAAACTGGTTCGAGGTCTGCAAGATTTGAAATACAAAAAGACAGACTTATGCAATGCTTGCACGCTAGGAAAGCAAGTAAGAAGTTCTTTCAAATCTATACATCATGTTTCTACTGATCGAGCCTTGCAGCTTCTTCATATGGACCTGTTTGGACCAACCAGAACACAAAGTATTGGTGGTAAGAAATATTGTTTAGTCATCGTTGATGACTTCACAAGATTCTCTTGGGTATTCTTTCTTGCACATAAAAATGAAGCTTTTTCATATTTTTCAAAATTTGCAAAAAGAGTTCAAAATGAAAAGGGCTATACCATTTCCTGCATTAAAACTGATCATGGGGGAGAATTTGAAAATCAGAGTTTTTCAGAATTTTGTGAGGAAAATGGCTTTCAACATAATTTTTCTACTCCATATACACCAGAACAAAATGGTGTTGTGGAAAGGAAAAATCGTTCTTTGCAAGAAATGGCAAGAACATTGTTGATTGAAAGCAAGATTTCCTCTCATTTCTGGGCAGATGCAGTTTTTACAGCATGTTATATCATCAACAGAGTTTTTCTCAGACCCATTCTTGAGAAAACCCCCTATGAGCTTTACAAAGGTAGAAAGCCCAGCATTTCATATTTTCGTGTGTTTGGATGTAGATGCTTTATTCTTAAGAATCCAAATGATCGTCCTGGAAAGTTTGATGAGAAAGCAGATGAAGGATTCTTTCTTGGATACTCCACCACAAGCAAAGCCTATAGAGTTTTCAACAAGAATTCTTAGACTGTGGAAGAAACAATGAATGTGAAGTTTGAAGAAAATATTCAGACTCACAAAGATGAATCTGAATCACCTCCCCACATTCAAGTATCTTTAGAGAGTCATAGTGAATCTCTAAAGACCAAAGATTTCATGGAAAGAGGCAAAGAAGACAATATACAGACTCAACCAGAAAATTCAGAGTCTGCAGATATTCAAAAGGAAAGATATGACAAGAACTGGAAACACAAGTCCAGTCATCCCAAAAACCTCATCATTGGAGAAATAGACGAAGGTATCAAGACAAGATCCAAACACAAGGAGAATATCAGCAACTTAGCATTGATATCTGAAATAGAACCAAAAGATGTAGAGGAAGCTTTATCAGATGAAAGCTGGATAGAAGCAATGCAAGAGGAACTTCAGCAGTTCAGAATCAATGAAGTCTGGGAGCTTGTGCAAAGACCCAAAAACCATCCAGTAATTGGCACAAAATGGGTATTCAGAAACAAACTGGATGACAAAGGGAAAGTTACACGAAACAAGGCAAGACTGGTTGCAAAAGGCTACTCTCAAGAAGAGGGCATTGACTATGATGAAACATATGCACCAGTTGCGAGGTTAGAAGCTATTCGGCTATTATTAGCTTATGCCTGTTTCCATAACTTTAAACTTTTTCAGATGGACGTGAAAAGTGCCTTCTTGAATGGTTACATTAAAGAGGAAGTATATGTGGAACAACCACCTGGTTTTGAAGAACCAAGAAAAGCTGATAGTGTTTACAGACTCAAAAAGGCCCTTTACGGTCTAAAACAGGCACCCAGAGCCTGGTACGAAAGGTTAAGTAATTTCCTTCTGCAAAACGATTTCACAAAAGGTAAGGTAGATACAACTCTTTTTATTAAGAGAAAAGGTAATGTCTTTCTACTTGTTCAAATCTATGTAGATGATATTATCTTTGGATCTTCTAATGAATCACTTTGTAAGGAATTCTCTAAGAATATGCAGAACGAGTTCGAGATGAGCATGATGGGAGAACTTACATTCTTTCTTGGTTTACAAGTGAAACAAATGAAAAATGGTACTTTCATTTGCCAAGAGAAGTATGCCAAGGAAATAGTCAAGAAGTTCGGTCTGCAAAATTGCAAGAAGACAGACACTCCAGTGTCTCAAACATCCAAGCTAGACAAAGATGTAAATGGTAAAAAGGTTGATCAGAAGGTATATAGAAGCATGATAGGTTCTCTATTATATCTTACTGCATCTAGACCTGACATACTTTTTAGCGTCTGTATGTGTGCGAGATTCCAGTCAGATCCAAAGGAATCGCATCTCTCTGCAGTAAAGAGGATAATCAAATACATTGGAACTTATCCAATGCTAGGTCTTTGGTATTCCAAAAATTCAGATTTTACTCTTACTGGTTATTCAGATGCTGACTTAGCTGGATGTAAAGTAGACATGAAAAGTACTACAGGTACATGCCAACTGCTTGGAAACATGCTAGTTTCTTGGTATTCAAAGAAGCAGAATACAGTCGCACTATCAACAGCAGAAGCAGAATACGTAGCATTGGGAAGTTGCTGTGCACAGATTCTATGGATGAAGCAACAGTTGCGAGATTTTGCTGTTGAAGATTCAAGTGTTGCAATCAAATGTGACAACACCAGTGCAATTAATCTCACTAAGAATCCCATTCTCCATTCTCGAGCCAAGCATATTGAGATAAGACATCATTTCATTAGAGATCATGTTCAAAATGGTGATGTGAATATTCAACATATTGATTCTAAGAATCAATTAGCTGATATATTCACAAAACCCCTTGAAAAATCTTCGTTTGAATACATTAGAAGTAAACTGTGCATTACTTATCCTGTGTGAAGTGCTTGACAGACAGGAATATTTTTTCAGACTCAAGAGTCTCAGTCTGAATATTTCTCAGACTCTCAAGAAAGGTACGTACTTAGTTTAAATTTTTGGCGGGAATATTTTTGATAGGATATCTTCACATCTGACTTCTTTGGAAGTAAATCAGGTACGTATTTCAATCTATTCGGGAAATTGCATTTAGAATATTACCTTTATCTTTTTCTGATCGTTTATGCTTTAGAAAATATATTCCTTTCCTATTTTTACTCTGGCCAATTTTTTACTTTCTTAAAATAACCTTTTAAGCCGTCCTTCACCTTTATAAGCCTTTTCGACTCTCTTCAAAACCCTCGCTTTTCTACTCAAACGTTTTCGAGACTCAGAGAGCTTCTTCGTCTTCATTCCTCCGAAAGATCCGAACTTTTCATCCCACACGGAATCATCATGCCTTTCAAGAGAAGATCGACTCGCATTCTGAATCTGGGTTCACAGTCTACTGCAACACCAGAAGTCATGGACATCTCAGACACGGAAACAGAACCACTTGGAGAAACTGGTAAAGCAACTCAACCTCCTCGCTCATGGACTCCGTCGGGTAAAACGGATTTCACTTTCAGCAGCATTAAATATGTATGGAAAAATTATCAAAGGCTAAAGAGAAGTAATGCCTCCTCTTCGGCTCTTCTCAAATGTCTTAAAGTCAATCGCTTTCGGTCTGAAGAACATCTTACTATGGAGTATTCTGCGTATATTGCTGGAACAAATAAAGCCCCTGCCAGCACGACTCCACAAACGCCTCCTTCCAGAAAGGGAAAAGAGAAGGTCGGAGAATCATCTACTCTATCGGCAAAATCAGTAAGCCCTAAATCTTCGTCGAAATTTGTGGTTCCCGAAGATGATGCTAGACTCTTTGAGTTGTTTGAAATGAAAGTGGGAATAGCGTCTGGATTGCCAGGGACTGGAAAATTATTTAGAAGCAATGAACATCAGGATTGCTACAAATTGTTCCTTGCTCGAGGGGTAATGAACCACAGAATTGTGGATTTCGTTTACTTGGAGAAGATTGGACTTTCAATTCAGCACCTGTTTGAAAAGATAGACATTATTGAATTCTGCCTTCAGGGTGCTGATGTTTATGATGAACTTACTGCATATTTTTACTCAAATCTGTCTATTCTGTCACAAAACTGGCTCCAGTTTACAGTGGGTGACACGAAATATGATCTAAGGGCAAATGACTTGGCCAGGATCATTGGGACCACACACTCCCAGTTCACTCCTCTGACAGTAGGTTCTGAAGATATTGTCAAAATCGTTTCTGAAAATCCAGATTTTGATCTTAGATCAAGGCGGCACCTCTCCTACTCTGACTTATCAAGAAGATCTGTAATTCTGCACAAGGTCATCATAAACTGCCTGAAGCCTAAGGCAGCCTCTAAAACTGACCTCTCAAAATCTGAAATCAAGCTCATTTGGGCTATCTTGACAGGTCAACCCTTTTCTCTTCCTCACATCATTATATTCCATATGTACAGAGCATTACACAAGGACAAGGGGCAATTGCCATATGGTGCCTTAATAACTCGAATCTTTATGTACCTTAAGATTTCGATTCCTGATGAATTACGGCTGAGTCCTATTCCTTGTATGTATGTGGGAGAAAGAATGATTTCAAAAATGAAACAGTTTGATGATCTAAGGGAAAGATCAAAGGGAAAAGAGGCTCAGAAGCCTGAATCAAAATCTGCTGAAAAGACCAGTGTCAGAAGGGTATTTCAGAGAAAGGAAGTAGAGTCAGTGAGTAAGAAGACGGAATCTCCAGATCCTCTAAGGGTGTACAAGAAAAGAAAAACTCTTCTGCGTGATGAAAAAGAAGCAGAAGCAGAAAACCCTAATGCAGGCAATGCTGGTGCTACAGAACATGTTCCTATTTTCACAGAACACATTCCTTCAGATCATGTTTCTGAACAGCAAGCACCTGTTCAGGGGGAGAGTCCACAGGATGCAAGGGAAATTCCACAAGAGGCAACAAAGGAGTTCGATCAGCATGAACAAGAAACCGTCCAAGAACAGTCTTCCAACGATCAGAACATTCTCTCTTTTCTGCTTGAGATCAAAGCCAAACAGTCTGCGTTGGAACTAGATGTAAAAAATTTGCAGAAAATTGTTGAGGAAAACAACCACTCTCAGCAACTTAGAGCGGCAGCAGACAAAGCAGAGCTGGAGAAAGCAGTAGGGGAATGCAGTTCGAGGATTGAGGAAGCTGTCTCGATCTTGGAAAATTTTCAATTGATTCGCACTCCTTCGAAAAATTAGCCTGTTTTTATCTTTACAAAACATTTTTAGTTGGTCTGTAATTTAACTACTATTCTTGTTAGACTGGCTAAATCATTCAATATATGTTTCATTCTTCATGATATTTTTTTGCTGATGACAAAAAGGGGGAGAAATTATACATGCAGGATCATACGAAGAAAACAAAAGACACAGATACCAACAGAGTTTGCTCTTTCATTTTCTATCTGTGATTCATACTCAAAATCTATTTTAATCTATATTGATTCGATCTACAGGAAAGTTTTGTCACCATCAAAAAGGGGGAGATTGTTGAGGAAAACTCCTACTGATTTTGAAGTTGACAAAACCTTATGTTATAATCTGAAGTATTTCTGTTTCAGGTATATATGTGCTGAAATTCTTCAGACGCAGAAAGTCGCTGAAATTTTTCAGACGCAGAAAGTCACTGAAATTCTTCAGATGCAGAAAATCGCTGAAATTCTTCAGAAGCAGACAGTCGCTGAATTCTTCAGAAGGAGACAAAGTCGCAGTAATTCTTCAGAAGTTGATTTCTTCAGAAGAAGACGAAGACGCAGTAATTCTTCGGAAGCAATATTCAGAACGAAGAATAACAGCTAGTGATCTGGCTTTGATTTCACAGAAGGAAAGTTTTGATTTGTTCAAATCCTAAATCAAATTGATTGACAATCAAATATTGACAAGTATGTATTACAACGGATAAAGCTCTACTTATGGAAACCAAGATTCTGATTGTATGGGCGAACAGAATCAGCGGGATTCAGAATCTGTCTAAACGGCTACTCAATCCTTAACAAATCTGTCCAAGGTGTAGATTGGAAGATGATCCTCGGCAAGGTGTCCAACGGCTAGTGTGGATGCAGAGGAGTATTTAAGGAGTCTATGAGCAGCAGAAGAAGACACGATTCAAGAATCATTAAGTCCAAAGTCTGAGCAATCTCCGATCATTTGTCTTGTCTTCGTGAGCTAAAATATTCAGATCTTGAGGGTTACTGTAAGAGTGATTGTGTGAGATAGAGAGTCCTATCATACACAAGAGTGATATCACTCAGCTTCTGTAAATTCCTCTTGATTACATAGTGAAATCCAGCCAGTAGGCTGTCAGCGTGGAGAGTGGACGTAGGCTTACTATAAGCCGAACCACTATAAACTTGTGTGCAGATTCTCTTCTCCTTATCTCCTCCTTTACGTTCTGCACTTTATCCTGACTTGAATCTGAATCTCTTTCAGTCTCCTCTGTAACTTGTTTTATTTCCGCATAAATTTATAGAATTGTTTAGGATCACCTATTCACCCCCCCTCTAGGTGACTCTTGCTAGCCACTTCACACTCATCTGAAGCGAATACAATCTCTTCTTCAAGAACAACTTGTTCGTAAGAGATTTCGTCATGTACATGCTTTCGAGTTTGAGCCATACCTCTGGAGAGGATTCGATTCTGCCACGTATTGAAGGGCCTCATCTGATAGGTCCAATCGGACTGCGCTGCACGCCCTCTCCTCCATGTCAACCATAGTGTAAAATTATTCTTCCCAGTGAATTGTTCAGTCTCGAATCGAACAATCGAACCTTTTCTAGCCATCTAGTCAGAAGTTGCAGTATAGGAACGGAGAACCTGGAGTGCTCTGATATCAATTGTTGTGCGGAAGAGCACCCTAACTAGATGAGATGAAACAAAAATAATTCGAACACAGAAATTTACGTGGTTCGACGAAAAAATTCCTCCTACATCCACGGGAGAAAGAGACGATTTCTTATTTTGAGCATATCTGATACAAGGTACAATGTTGAATAAATAGATCCTCAGATCCCTACCTCCCTAATCCTAAGAAATTCCACTCTAAAGATCTTATCAGTTTAGGAAACTAATTAATAAATCTTTAGTGATTATCCCCTAAATATTAGGAATATCATGACATATCCCACTTACATTGAATTAGGACTATTCCCATGAAATTCCATGTAGATAGGAAATATATTTGAAACGCGTAGCCTGCAAGCTCCAAGCCTTCTTAGACTTCCCCATCGACTTTTTCGAGTCTCTAATTTATCAAAACTTCATGAAATTCAAGACGACATCAACATGACCATGATCCATTATCGTCAATGACCTCAAAAAGCAAAAAGAAAGCCCAAGAAAAGAGTGAAAGAAGAGAGTGAGAAACGAAGGAGAGAGAGAAAAAATTAAAAGTGAGCCCCATTTGAACACATGATGATTAATGTGTGAACTGATGCACTGCCTACAATGACCAAATAGGCCAACCTAATATTTTCTCATAATCCTGTCGATACTCACGTGAGTTGGGTTACACATTGCGCAACTTTAGGTGGATGGTCTGTCCCTTACTAGATCAGGTCAACTGGCCCTATTTGAATATTTTAATTTGACTTTAATCCGTATGATATTGCATGTTGAATATACTTAACCGCATTATTTTGTGATTTTGGTCATATAGTCTTATGAAGGTAAGAACTTGAGCTCGTTGGAATTTAGAAAGCTCAAATTACTCCAAAGGAAGGCCAAAAACCTAGATATTATCTACAAATTATGCTAATCAATCAGTACATGCTGCTTACTCTGACGCCGGAGTTCTTCCGTACTCATGTGCCCTTGTGAGTGAAGTTAGGCGGCGTCGTGAAAAGTGAGTGATGCAAAAAGGATGAATACATTTGGTTCATGGAAGTGTCGTCAGGGTGGTTTGTGCTAAGAGTTCTAGGTTATAATAGATATATCCTTAAGAGCTTTGAAGACGAAGTTGGCCTCCCATGTACAAACTGGTTGAGAGCTGATGTTACTCTCTTAATGAGGTCATGGCAGGCAAAAACTAATTATTGTACCTAAAGTGTTCTGCATCCTAGATGCCTGAATTTAGCTGGGCGTGGTATGATTCAATAACAAAAATGCTATTTGCCATACGGTTCTTTGAAACAACTATAGAACAAAGGTTGGCTTTGTGTTATTGACCCACTTGGCGCCACATATGCTATTCCACGGCTAAGGAACTGTCAGCCCATGATAATTGCCTCATAATAGCTATACACATGAACTACAAAAAAACATATGGATTTAGGATTACTTCTTTCCTTACATTGTTGCTCCAACTAAGAATATGTTCAAGCTCCGTACTTCCCTTTTAGGTAAAGATTTAGAATTTCGTGTTGTGTTTTTCCAGTATTGTTCACATGTGAAGATGCTTTTAGAAAGGTTTTCTTGTTAGGTGAACTTTTTAAGCATTACATATAGTCTTAGACAAAGAAAAGAAAGTGACATCTAGAAATTTGGCCCCCTTCTTTTGTTTTCTTTGCTTCCCGAGTCAAACAAAGAAAATGTTAAAGAGATTTTCCACAAAATGCGAGAGAGACACCCTATTCAATCCTCTGATATATATATCGAGGCCTAGCATAATGCACAGAGCATTGAAACCAAGATGATTGCATCCGAACATATGCATATATACACAATTACACACACTAAAAATGGGGTAAGGTTTTATATGTTCCAAAATTATTGAACAACATACAATTTGGTCCTACAATTTTACAAGTAATCATTTAGATATCTTACCATTTTAAAACAACTAATTTGAGTTTCATGAGCGCCTCGATTCGCCGGAGTCTTATGTTGCCATTTTTTAAGAATAACTTATTTGAAGTGGTCGCCGGAAAAATTTTGCTGATAAATATACAATATATACATTAATCATGGTCGTTAGCACCACATGAACATCCACTCTAGTGGTTGAGGCATTTTTCTATGTACAGTTTTAAAACGGTGTTCCACTTACTCCATCTCCTGCACAGTGTTGCCACCTCTAGAGCAAGGACCAGCCGCCGCCATCATCAAAATGGCCAGTACCACTAGCGAACGACGACCTCAAAGCAACTATCATCTATCATCTCTCTCCCTCTCTCTCTCAGTCTCTCTCTTCGCCCCTGGTCATCGTTGCAACCCACACTGGAACCCCACCCCTATCTGTCATTGCCCGCACATTGCACAGTGTCAAGCTCGCATGGAGGTCGACATTACGTGACCTTCGTCATTACGAGCGAGAGAGAGATCTGTTAGGGTTTTTTTTTTTGGATACATTAGAGACACGCGAGTGAGATTTGGCGAAAAATTGACTGATAAAAAGGGGCAGTCAATTCAGCAGCTATCTTTGATTTTTATATTTTCTGCTTCGGGAGGGAAGTTCACCCACAATTCTACTGCACAAGCGCTGATACTCCTTTATAATGTTTCGCATTTTCGGTAAGCATGAAGCCAAACATATGCGCCCAACATGGTTCGTGCTGGTTCAAGGGTTTTGATGTTCTTTTCCTGCTAACTTTTGTCATTATACGACGGAATATTCCTAAATAATCATGAGGCTAAGTAAGAACATAATGCTCCAAAAACTAGGTAGCCGGAAAGTGGCAGGCCAAATCCTATTTAAATAATATGAAAGTTATCGGCATGAGACATAGATATGAAGTCCCTCCGTATGAAACACGTGGATATACCGATGGCCGATCATTGTTGACAAAAGCGGCGCCGTCCCTCCAAGTGGAACCACCCAACAAGAAGAAAAACCCACAGCTATACATTCATATCTCTATATCATCTAGGATCTATTCATATATATCATCTAAACTCTGTTCTTTTCACTTTTCATAGCTGCTGCTTTCCTTTGGCACATTGTTTATTTAAGTGGTCTGGGAAGTATATACACAAGTGCTACACGTAACTTCCCTGGACAGTGGAGCACTATGTTCATCATTGTCTTATAAGCTATTATATTCCGAACAGCATGGATCTTTTCCCTTTGGAGCTGGGCAGCAGCTAGATGCTGCTGTGGAAAAATCCATGATGGATAAGATATACCCGACAGTGGTAGAGCTTTTATCGCCTAAATTCCCAACGTGGGACCGGATAATTTTCAAGAGCGTGATACGATTTAGGGTTTCTAAAATTCTAGTTCGCGCACTTACTTTTCATCAATACTTATCTAAGTTGGTTCCTAATTCTATGTTTCTAGTTCGGCTTAGCGATGTTTTAAAGGTTTTTTGCGCATGTAATTATGTATCTCACTCTTTTTGTAATACGATTTTGCCCTAGTCAATTGACGTTGAGAAATTTCAATTCATGTTTGCTTTATCGCAATCCCAATAGTGGAGTCATTGGCTTGAAAGCAGTTCCTGGAATTAATAGAAATAAAGAACAGCCGCTAACTTAATGTTCCTCGCGACAATTGATAAGGAATTGGTGTTTGAAGATCTGGTCCACAAGTTAATACCAAAAGCTCATATAGATGTGAGCCAATGGAGAGGAGATCGAGAAGAAATATTAAAGAAGTTGATTTAACGACCGAGGAGCTTATATCTAAGATTATTTTAATTGGAAAAAACGAGGAACCTCGACGTTTGGAGATGGAAAACGATCTTGCTTGCAGGTTTTATGTAACAAAGATAATCATGAGGAGATTATGAAGAAACTAATGATAAACCAAATGCGACAGAAAGGATGGGATTCGACCCCACAAGATGGGTGACTCCGCCCGATAGTTGTGACTAAGTAATAATGACTCCCTTTAGCTAAAAAAAAAGTAAGAATGACTCCCAAGATGACGAGTTCAGATGGGCCAACCCGCCGGATGGTGCACTAATAAAGCCTCCACTTAAACCTCGTCCTATTGGAGGAGGTAGCGGTGTTCCACGTGTCCTCAAATCAATTTGACCATCACCTGTCGTAGCTTGCTGCCTGTCTAAATTATGCCGCCGCCTGTCGATGATCACCCATTGGGTAAAGATAAGTTTGTGAGAATTTGTCGAATCATTACCGACTATTCTAAAAGGTTAAACTATTAGATAAATACGTTGTTTAATATTTAAATATTCTAATAAGTTTCGCCTATAAATATTAAATTCCATGCTCAGGATTTTAGACTCTCTTCTTCCTTTCAAAAACTCGTATCACATACTCTCCTCTATGTACTAACTTAAGCATCAGAGAGTCATTCTTGATCAAAATCCCGAGTGCCCTAACCCGTGTTCATGTGTGCAGGTCCATTTCTTGGCGAAAGCTTTAACAGATCTCGAAGGACTGGACCATGCACAAACAAAGATCAAGTAGGCAGAACCATGGACATTGATGTTGGGAAATCGAGCAAATTTGCGTGATTAATCTTACAAGTTTGATTGCAATATTTCTCAATGGAACAATTATGATATGATGTTGGAGTTTTGGTTATGAAGTTAATTATGTAATGAGGATAAAAGCGAGCAAACTTCAAAGTTCCGCACGTTAATACGCAAGGGTGATTTGTTTCCAACCATGGAGGAATCTTGTGGTTCACACACTCCTGTGAATCGTGTGCATGATGCTAAGTTTGCTTGCATAGAGGTCAATAGCCAGCCACTCGAGGAAAAATTACACGAGCTTATTCAAACCCAAAACTTAAAACACATCACTACGTGATGCGACCAAGTTTAATTGGTTGTTGAAATAAGTGGAATCATTTATCTAACGATTAGCTTATCTAAAACACATCACGTGGTAGACTAGTTCAAGTAAAATTTCCTCCTCGAGCATTATACTCTTAGTAACTATAGGTGTTACGATTTTGTGAATTCTGGCCTCGAGAAAGGTTATGCTAGGTGCAAAGCATTTTTCAGTTGGTTTTCTTCTAGCGTGATAGTACTTTCTTTTTTAATTATATGAGCAGCTGTAATATCGACGTAATTAGACGCGTCTGATTAGTAGCACATAAACTAACATATAGGACCGATTGTGTAAAAGGGAGACATCCGCTACTATGGGGACTTCACACCCACCCGAAGAAAGAGTAGAACCCATCTAGTATTTAAGTTAGCAATAACGTATTTGGCCAAGAAATGCATTAATACGTTCTTTCCATGCTTTTGTTGTTGTTGAAGCAACACATGCCAAAACAGTAATTACTTGGGCCAAGTCCAGCTCGATCCACGGGTGCCCTGAGGTGGGATTGAAGAGATGGGCATAAGCCCAGATTTCACTATGAAAGGATACCCATAATATTGGCTCACGGGCTGCAATGTTTTCAAAGCATCTTCATCTTTTTATCACGAGGCAGTGTCATCGCTTATCCATCACTAAAGCTCTCGTAATCTTTCATCGGCCTATCTCCACACAGCAGGCAGAAGGTTTGGGCAGATTCACCTTTTCCTAATTGCTTATGCAGATTGATACCCTCTTCAGTGCTTATGCAGATTGACCAACTAAACCCGCACAATTGCCTTATATGCACTTACTCGTCTCACTCATCGGTGCACTGTCTTTCTTGTATTATGTTAAGGAAGTCCGTCATTTTCGATGCACTGTTTTTCTTGTATCACGTATGATCAAGATAAAACCATTTCGATCAGTTACCAAGTACTCCTGATCATTCGTTTATAAATCCTTGTTAAATTTTTTGACGGGATTAAACAACCAAACCATTTTTGAGAGACAAACATCCCCAAATCAAGAATCAGGAAAAAATAAGAGAAAGAAAGAGTGGACACCGGATAAAGAACCATGAAACACTACAGTCCTCTCTCAGCATCTCTCTGCAGTCCCAAGATCCTGACCTTGAGCTGGAGCTGCGCGACCGCGACCAAAACTTTGATGATCTGAGCAGGGGTCAATATTAACGCCACCTTCTCTGCCGTGGTCGCCCTCAGCATGTCCGCGTTCGCCACCACCTTCTCCAACGGCTTCCTCAACCTGCCGATCACCGAGTCACCGGTGCCACCGGTCATCTTGCCGTCCTGAGCTGCCCTGCCGTACCTCCTGATCGCATTGGCCAGAGGAGGAGCGCCCACGAGCTCCTGGATCTTTGCCAGCTCGCCGTTGAGCACTTTCTCCTGCATTCTCGTCTCCGCGACCAGCCTATTTATTCTCCGACTCTGGTCCTCTGTCATCTCACTGACAGAGGACGAGACAGGGCGGAACAAGAGGTTTTGCTTGAAGCCCGCGATCCACAAGAAGGTGCGCTCGAGGCCGGTGAACCAGGGGGAAGAGAACACGACGAACACGTCCCACCTTGCAACCCTGGACTTCTCCTTGTAATACTGCTGATAATGGTAGAGGACCCGGTGGATCAGCGGGAGCCGTGTTGGTCAAGAGGAGCTCGTCCAGGTAGCGTTTTTGACGGACCAACCAAGCTTCAAGAAAGGACTCGAAGGCAAAGGCATTGGGGTTTCCATTGTTGTGGTTCCTTCTTGATCCCAAAGCGTACATAAACTTAGGGAGAGAGATCTTTTCTTCTTTCTGGGTCTTGCCTAGTTAGAGAGAAGGCCAAAGAAATGGGGTCGATCTGACAAGAGAGAGGGGCAATGGGATGATTTATGGAAGCGAGGTGGAGAAGAGGGTGAAGTGATCTTTCCTTTTCTTAGCGGGAAAGGAAGAGCTGAAATAGAAGCCTTGCAAAGTAAGGTTTATAGGGTGAGAGCCTCCTCTCACTCTGATACGCCTGGTCACAGTGGATAACGAACAGATATTTTAGACTGTGACTACACGACGACGAATTTGCGAGCAAATTCTGAGAAAGCGAGCAGGGCGAGGCGACCTTTATCGTTCTGTGGTACAATTTTGAGGTACTCTACAAGTGGAAAGAGAGCATAAATGGCGCAGAGAGAGAATTGAAGGGATAGAGAGAGGCTTCGGTGCAATTTGTCTTTCTCAAACTGTGGGTGTCCGATTGTCGTTTTGTGATTTGGAGTATCATTCATTGCTGTGATATTGAGCACGTTAGGCAGAGAAATCCTTGCGTGGAGGGTTGCTGCGGTCGAAACTGAAAGGGACGGCCAAGGCCGAAGGCTAGGTCCGATGCTTTCTCGTCAAGTCCTGGTAGGGGAGCGACACGTGGCCCGCATGCAACATGGATAGATTGATACGAGGGCGTGTGTCCTTAATCCTGATGTAACGCCATACTGATTTTCGAACTGGTGTGGTTTGCAACAGCAAAACTTAAATTTTTATAAAGCGGCCGACAAGAGCTTGGGAGATTCTTAGGCGGCAAAAGTGCTCCTTGCTTTTTTCAAATGCGATCTTACAGAGACAATTCTCGACGGGTTTCCGAGGAACGACTGATGCTCGCCTCGCACGGCCCAAGTTGTTCCTAACGGGGACGTGCGTGTTGGAACAGAGACGTACTTTGTAACTAGGTAGGATTAGGCAGAGATGTCACAGGGCAACCTCATTCAGAGACCCCCAACGATTCAACAGATCAAAGCAAACGCACTTGGCTTCTAAGGCCGCCTTGTCGACCAACGCCGCAGCCGTGCGAGAAAAAATAATCGTTCTAAGACTTTAATCTATGGAATGGTGTGATTGTCAATATATATTGAGATGCAAGTATGATGATAATGATCGAGCAAATCCTAAGTTACGGCGCTGTACAATTCCTTTAATTCGTGTAAGTCAGCGTAGAACTTACAATAGCCCGCACAAGCGAGGTCTAGAACAGAATTGTCTCCCGTTTGCTTTTACCATGGCCATTACTCCAGCAGCCACTCCGGCGCAGAGAACAGAAGTCACGAACTGCTGCGCGTTCCGTCCAGCTGTGTGCCAAGAAATAGAGATTAAGAAAACCATAGAGAAAAAAAGTGAAGATGAAGTTCTCCATGAGCTTCTCTTGACATGAAAGCGAAGACAAAAACCACAAGTACCTTGGCTCAGTGTCAAGGTTGTCACTGTCAAACCCCCGACGAGCAAAGCTGAAGCTATGGGCAGATACTACATGATCCAATCGACACGGCAAAGATCATTAGATCGCGATTGCAGAAGTCATTACTTGATTATATTAGCTACTTATCAGGTTAGTGATCGACAGCTAAGGGGTTTGACATGTTGAGAGTGGAATTAATGGGCATTGCTTTTTTTCCTGCTTTTATTTTTCGCATTTTTCATATGAAAGCTACAAATCCTGCAGCAACTAACTATTCTTCTTCATCCATATGAACGAACCAGCATTTAGTCCGCAAACGGTGGGAAAAATATAGGCCGAAAGTTAAAATGCACTTTCTTAGAAATATCAATTTCTGCGAGCATCATTTAATCAATGCTCTTTTGACTGTGAGATGCCCTTCTACTCTGTATTTCAGTGGTTAAGTTGTTAACACCAAACAATGCATCAAGAGGAAAAAATGTGATCGCTTACCGATAATGAGTCAAATCCATTAAGCTGGAAAGGAGAAAGACCGTTCCTGTTAACTGTATAGTGCCCACTTACAAGATCTATTGCATCCTGTGAAGAAGAAAATGAGCTTCCTCAAGCAAAACCCCGGACGTATTCGAAATCCAAATTAATTAAAGATGAGGAATCCATATTAACTATATAAAGTACAGAGAGAAGGAAAAGAAGGCGTGCCTGCCGGATGCCATCATGGAAATTGTTCAAGTAGTATCTCGACAGAGCACTCATCCCATCCTTGATTGTTCCAGCTAGAGTCTGTCTTCCATATCTGCATTGGAGCATTGTAGAATCAGACTGCCCAGAGAACAACTTTATGACTACAAAGTTTGTTTATGACCAAAAAAAAAACTACAAAGTTTGTCATCAACTACCTAACCAAATCCCCTTTTAGCGCATGAGTCCCTGCGTACTCGAGACTTATGTCGTCACCTTGCTCAGCCCACACTGACAAAGGCAATGGATCAGGACATATCCAACAATCAACCACATCAGCAACTCATAAGCTCATTGCAAAGTAAAAAAGAACTAAGGCCCACATGTTCTAAATTTCTGGTAGTCTTCGTTGAACATGGAAATGCACTCGCTCGAAGTGAGCACTCCAATCTGCCGCAGCTGGTGATTCAGAGACTTCTGGGCCAAAAAACTCTGTAGGGAACAGAATATGCAAGAGACTTAACACTATAGCATTGTCACTTAGATAAGCTACTGAGCAGACAGACAAATTATCTCACATACAAAAGTATTCGCATGGAAGAGATGCAGATGCCCCTATTATATTGTATTAAAAACTGTTTACTTTTTTTGTTAACCCCAAAATGGATTCGCCAAGAAGCATAGTCATTAATTTATACAGACACTGTCGGTACTATGATTTAGTGCACATCGCCAGACAAATGACCTAACCTGGGTTACGTTAGTTCGATCAAGGCAATCAATACAGTTGGATCTGACAATTCCTTTCTGCTCCTCTAGTATATTTCCTTCCGCATCAATGAGGAAATATCTGCTCAGCTGGAACAATAATAATTAAAACCAGTAGTATCTATAGCCAGCAAGCATACCGGTGCTCTGCCATATTAATCAAGAAGACTCTAGGTATGAAGATTTGCTTTTACCCTTGCTTTCCAAAGTCCTCAGAGATTTGTTCATACAGAAGTTCCAGGTTCTCAAAGTTGCAGCTGCCACAGGCCTGATGAAACTCAAAAGATAAGTATCTGCAATTGCACAGGGGGAAAAGCTTAATTGACCGGATACGAAAAAGCTCCATCTTTGCAACTCATCTTTCCCATGCAAAATATCAGAATAAGCACAGTTGAATCCAAAAAATGCTTTAGTCATTCAAGAAGTACTTGGAAAAAGAAAAGAATGTGGAGTTAACTATCAACAGATGTTCCATAGTCAGCGCAATGGATGCATGTGGCAATTAAGTTTCAGAGGTTGCTTGACCAGTGGCCTAAATTATGATCTCAATCATCTTAGCCTTAAATAGAAAACTTATCTGCATAATAACAATTACTGCAGTCGTCAGAACTATGCAAGATGACCTAAGCAGAGCACTTTGAGTTCTTCAGTGATGATTCTATATGAAGTTTCACCAAGAACTTGATGTATCAAAACAAACTTATCGTGAAAGATTACATCCAAAAGCTCATTCCCTGCTGCTAGAAGATTCTTTAGAGTTTCGATCTCCAAACTGTGAGGAACAAATTCAAGCAGCATTTCGGGTATAGTAGGAGATACACTTCCAACCTTGCTACAGGCCATCCATGAAAAATGAAACTAGAAAGAGAACATATTATGATGTGCTAAGCGCCACATTCAGAATAATTAGGTATCCAACACTTCTTCTAAGAACTCATGATATTTTTTTTCCATTTTCTTCAAAGAATAGTCATGGTGTTCTGTATTCCATAATTGAGCAAAATGTGACTATTAAAAGAAAGACTTCGTTAAATAGTGCCCTAAGGGCACTTGCTAGGCAACTAATTAAGGAAGCTTTATAGTTTCCAATGTATTATACACAGTCAGTGCCTTCAAAGTAGAATTATTGCAAATAAAGTGTACTAACAAGTGCCACCCGGGGGCACTTGTTAACAATACCCTCGAAATAATGGTACTTCCAGGTGAAAGAAGAAAAGGTAAGGCAAGGTATGGGCATGATTTTTCAGCAACCGTCAGAAGAGTTCAAATATTTCACCGACAGAGTCCATTTTAGATGGGAAATAAGGCATAAAAAGCACAGGTTAACATGCAGAGGAAGTATATATTAGGCACAAACACCTTGTGATAAAGCAGAATACATGCGACTTAGCAGCTTGGCAGAAACATAGGAATGACGAGAGTACAAAGACATAAATAGAATGTCACCTCGCATTTGGCAGCTTCTGCATTTCAGCAGCATAAGCTGCACTCAGTTGACCTTCGTCACCATGCTACATCAATGAGATAAACAGATTTAGATTACGACTATATTTCAAAGTGGTGGATAGCAGCCTTGCATGGAGATCAAAGCCTAGTAAAAATGGGTTGTGATCAAGAATTCACTTGTTGTAAAGTTTATCAAAACTAGCACTTGGCTCAGTGGAGTGAAATTTACTGGCTATGGCATTTACCAAAAATTTGACTACACCTCCTAAACCAATAGCCAATTAGGTGTAAAGTCTCATTCCTTCTATGACATCATTCATGAAATCAATCTATACTTTGTGCTCCAAACAGAGTTAAAGAGAAGAAACTACTCACCTGATCAGTCAAGTCAACTGCAATCGTCTCTCCATATCTTTGGAAAAGATCGTTAAAATGGCGCTCGACAACTTTTGACTGCATAATGTCATATAAAGATGTGAATAAGTATGTTTTATACTTGTAAATGCAGAAGATAACGGTACGGCATCATGGTCCTTTGTTCTTGTAGATATTACTCTCCTTTTTTAGGCAAAAACTTAATCCCTTTGAACGTACCGTTTGCTCGTGATCTATGAGTCTAAGCTGTGGTTTATAGCTCAAATCCACAATCTGCTCCCAAAGAAGTGGAATTGATCCTCGAACCTGTGAATGGAAACAAAATGGACATTAACTAACAACTGGATATGAAAGCTGAAAGATGAAGATGCTTTTGTCACTTCAACGTCACTCTCGACATCCAATTTAATGGATCCATAGATGGTTCAATTATGAATTTCCAGAACCTCTTTGGCAAAATACCAAAGCAAAGACAAGTACCAATGCTGGTCATATTCAACAAGCAACCAACACAACCTTAAACCCGTCAACATAGTATTCCTAAGGAGTGAAGCATTCTTTTTGCCTCTAGAATATTTATTATGTTCAGTTAAACAGAAAAGAACTGTGGTGATATCCGTGCTCAAGTTTTACTTTGAGGAGATTCTATTCGGGGGTTATGAAGTCCAGAGGATTTTCTATAGATGCATTGATTTCCATAAGGTCTATTATGCAAGAAACCTACAGAAAGACATTCACCGATATTTTTTAAATGCTAGGAAGATTTTGACAGATGTCTTCTAGTCGCATCGCAAAGTGGTATAGAGACAGAACTGCAAATGGAAAATCTTGTCATTGATGGCCGAGCGCAACTTGATAATTTCCAGTTTCATGCAAGATCAAGGTATTGGACTCTTTTTTTCCATTTAGAATCCAGCAGATCTAGAAGAATTACCTGCAATAAGGAAGACCTGAAACCCTCAATATCTAAAAGTTGCTCAGTTTCAATAAAATTAGCAACATCTCCTTCTAGATTAGCACCTCTTCTCCACATTCTTGTTCCTGAAACACCATAATTCAGTCCCTAGTCATGCATCCCACCACATATGTAAATCGCAAAAAATATAACCACATCAGACTTACCTAAACGCCTGGTACACCTTCTTGAAATTAACGATATCGTGGCAGGTGAACTTTTGAGCGTCAACTGTGCAACTTGAAAGCTTAAATCTAGTCAAATGAAAACATTATGTCTTTCAAAAAAATAACAAAATGACTGAATTTCACATTCCTATTTTCAGCTATCACCACAGTTTCTAGCTTCCGGATGAAGAGGTTTAAATCTCATCACCCATCATATGATCTCATTAACCCATCATACAAAAGGGTAGTACAACTGGCTGAAATTTACAGCCAAAACACACGTGAGCACACAATCCTCATCTCAAAGCTCATAAATATGTGGGGGAGAAAGAAGCAACAGACTGTTAAGGATATTTCCTTGAAGAAGAGGAAGAATGAACCTATCAAGCTGCACATAGAAAATTTAACTTTATCAGACTGATAAGTATAATTATAGAAATGCATTCATGGATGATCTGGAATTACGATATCCTCACTTCTTAGGGCATGGGAAAAGTGCCTTAAATGGCACAACAAATACTCAATGTCCAGCTTACCTTGTGCTCAATAAGTTCCTCCAAAAGATTCTTGTTCCATACATATTTGGGGTCAGCCTGAAATGCATCCTAAAATCAGAATCTCACATAAACCTAAACAATCTCCTATTTTCATGCATGAGTAAATCAAATTCCATGAGAACCGAAAAGGCTGGTGTACACATATGCACAGTTCGACCTAAGGGGAATTTGATACTAGGAAAGGGCTTATCACAGTAGATTCATGATAAAATTGGAGTTTGAGGACACGATGATCCAGCTGGTTTGCATGTTTCTTGAACGATGGACCGTACAGTGCTTGTGCCAGGAAATCAGGCCTTTTGAAATTGAAAATGAAAATTTGGTTTCTTAAGTTGTCAAATTATCTAAAATGAAGTGTCAAGAGTTACTTCTTCTCCTCTTTACAAATTCGCCTGAAGTATTTGTATGCAAATGCATTTACAGACTCAACATCAAGACTGGTGACAACAAAATAAAGAATGAAAAGTAGCTTAGTCCTGATAGACTGAAATATATAAAGCAAGTTGAAGTAAATATGCAAGTGAAAGCATATCGTGCAGACTAAAAGCAAAATTCTCGCAGCATGATTATCATGTTTTGACGGCAAGTGAACAGGAAACCAATATGCAAACTAACCTGTTTCCAAATTGGTTTCTTCATCCAACCATCTGCTAACTTAAATCTTCTTTGTAAGCTAACGACAATAGCAATAGGTTACACAATGTGAGCTGAAGAAATTGAATCCAAAAATGGACTGTACTTCATTCCGCAAAGCCAATGATCAAGTGCAAAGGATGGTTGGGAATTGTAGGACTTACTTCAATGTGATATCTGTTCCATATGAATAGTATAACCCTGGCGTCGATTCTACTAATTTCAGCAATGTCATGAAATAAGCCTCATCTTTTTTCTGCATGCAAATAGATTACGATTACAATACGGCGAAAATCAACGTTTAATTCACCAGGGTCCTAAGGTCGAAGACTTCACTTCTTGAAAAGTCGAAAGCTTCAAACCCTCGTTGCAGTGAAGAAATCTCATTGACATCACCCTATAAACTGGGAAACCATGAAATCTTCCAACTTCCTTTCGGGAAGTGATGACAAGCATGTATGTCCCTGCAAAAAGAATATAAGTTGCTGAAAAGAGATGCAGACAAACTAGTGACCAAGCAATTACAATTCAGAACCGGTTACTTCTAATCCTCCGAGCTAGAATTAAATTAGCTCTGAGTCTATGGCCCCCCACCCCTCCCCAAAAAAAAAACAAAAAGACTTCTTCTAACACACAGATGTTTAATCAACAACAGTGCCGTCATAAACGACCTCACGGACAAAGCCTAAGACAACAAGACTTCAACACGATGAGAAAAACTCGATGCTCATCCTTTCAACTATGCGGAGACCGATCAATTGCTTGAAAGACAAAAGCAATCTGCTCGGGAGTGCTCAAAACGCACACATGTAAAGAACACAAAAACAGAAACACATTCTTGAGTCAAAAGCAAGAGCACCTGCAAGCAATCTGATCGTCCCCACCACGCCGAAGATCGTCGAGGTCTTCGAAGGACCAGCAGAGCAATCATCTCCTGTTTCGCGGATCATCAGCAACTAAATCGATCGCAAGCACAAAAGCATCCCTACTGCCTATCAGTCATTACATTGAGCTCTAGGAATTTCCAAAGGCATAATACAACAGCGACAAAAAAAACAAACCAATGCTCAGTAAGAATCACGTCCTTCGCATCCAAACTACCGGCAATCTCATCTCGCGCTTCCGTTCCAGCCATCACAGCGAAACTAAAACTCAGAAACCATCGACCGTTCCGGAGACGACCGGAAATTGCGCCGGAAGATCCGGAAGGACGAAGGCAAAAAGAAGAAGAAAGAAACTGGAAAACCTCACCGTCGGCGAGCAAGTCGATGCTGCCGTCGCGGCGATCGATGAAGAAGCCATCGCCGGGGGACTCCCTGGGCTCGATCACGAACCTGTCGCGGAACTCCCGCAGCTCGAGCTGCTCGTGCAGCTTGAACCCGCCCGACGACGATTCCCCTTCCATCCCCGCGGGCAAATCCCGCGCCGCGAATTTCAGGAACGTTGCAGAAGGGACACGGAAAAAAAGAAAGAAAATGGGGGAAAAGGATTTTATAGATTCGGCGTCGTCGTCTGTCTCGCGGGAGACGAAGGGAAGGGAAGGGAAGGGAAGGGAGGAGGACGCCGTGCCCAGGAACGACGGAGGAGAATGGTCATAACAACTCGTCACGCCTTCAGCTGATGGGCCCAAAGATCAAATTTTTCGCGTGTTTAGGATAAGGCCCCCCCGTGTGCCAAATCTAGGCGTGCGCATCTCCCAAAAAGCCCCCACCCCAGATTTGGACTTTTCCTTTTGATCGGCAATAAATATACTAGAAGCCCTAAAACATATCGCAAAAGTGCAATCAATTCTTCGAACTTTTAAAAAGTGCAATCAAAGCCATGAAACTTGTCAAAAAGTACAATAAATGGAAGGATTTGATTGCACTTTCTGAAAGTTTTAAGATTCGGTCGCATTTTCGCGAAAAATTTTGAAATTTTCGGTACATTTATCCATTTTTTCCCTAAAGATCTCCTTGGAGCGACATTTATCTCGGACTGCCCGTCACGGTAGACCATCATGTTCCAAATGACCCTGGCCTCATGTCGATGGTGTGCCCCTTTGCTTGCCGATAGAGCAATTAAGCGACTCGACATTTTAGAGTGAGTTATCGAGTTAGGTTTTAATGGGACCAACGGTGAGATTGCACATGGTTTAAAACAAGAGAAGAGACCCATGGATTGGGACCGTACGCATCATGTTGTGCCATTAATCGTTTCGTCCTGGCGAGTTTTCCAAGATTTTCATCTCTATTTGTGTGAATTCATGCACATGAAAAGTTCTGTTTTTTGTAATTGCAAGTGGGGTTCACTATGCACCCATGACCAAGAGCACATAATAGATTTAAATTTTTAAAGCTAGATATCTATTGTTATCTTTGCAGTGATGCTCTTAGACTCAAACGACATCGTAAAGAGAGGCAATTGTAGACACCTAAATTTTAACCAAAAGTTTGACCTAATTTTGATCGCAATCCTGCCTTGTTAAAATTACAATAGGGTACAACTGGTTTAATGCTCTCCGAGAGCTTTCCAAGATGTCCAATTTAATTCGGATTGGATGATTGGATTGCTGGATATCGCGATTATTAACCGTAGTCGTCCGATCTCAATATGATAGGGAAATTTAAAATTTGCACAAATCAAGTGATGAGATCACGTAGATGTGGTCGTGAGCTTTACAATTTACCAAAATTTTGGAATTAGGGTCACCAGGCTTTCTTGATACAAAAATCACGTTGACCGAACGCCAGATAAGAGATAAATAAGCGATCAATGTAGGGTCAAAAGTAAAAGAAATGGTGGCAGTACGCCTCGACCGCCACATGTTAGTTGCAAAGTCGCAAGGGAGGCCAAGCACCATGCCAGCGCCACGCCATCGGCAGCCCAACGCTGCGCGGGGCGGGGCTAACCCTTCAAAGGGCCAGAACGGCTGCTTGTTTTTTTTTTCTTTTCTTTTTTCAGTGGCGGCATGGCTGTTTGAAGAAGCCATCTTAGACCTTTCAAATGGCTTGTTCGGATCTCTTGAAGGGTAGGTGTAGCCTTTCTCAAGGCTATTCCAACCTTTCAAAAGGTCACATCTAACTCTCTAAGGAATTCTTGTGAATTTTAATTTTTTCTTAAGATTTCATTTATTTCGTAAAAAATATTTTCTTATATCATTTACAAAAAATATATAAAGGAAAAATATTTTCACCGTCCACCAAAATATAGTCCGAGATTTAGCTAGGTCAATAAACTTTATCATATTCAAACTTATAGCAATATAGAAAAATCTCGAGGGCATGGTTCAGGTGCTCTACATAAATGTATTAATAACTTTCTTCATGGTTCAACATTTAAAAAAAAAATTTAATCTTGATCTTTTACTTTCCTTTTTTTTTATTATCTTTTTTTAGTCTTTATGGTTTTTAAGACTAGAATGAACGAACGAATAGAAATTCTGAGATGAGTTTCTAGCTTAATGCAAATACACCTTTGGAAATTGTTTTTGCCATTTTGGTGAAGTTGATCTCTTCAAGCTAGGTGTAAGAAAAAAAAAGTTTCATTTAAATCAAGGTAGGAAAATAGTGACTCATAAATAATTAATTAGCCTATAAAGGTGTCATTAGATATTAATGCATGCTTAAGAAAGTTAAAGGACAGTTTGGTCAGTTAACATAAAAAGAGTGTGGAAATAGCCACACTTTTTGAGATTTGATTTAGGCATATATGATACTTTGCCGACACCCAAAGTTTTAGGAAAATCACATTCACGCAAACCCAACCTTTTGGTGTACTTCTTATCAAGTTGCTTCAATGTGTTCATCTTAGAAATCCCACAATATCTCACTTCTAAGAGAATTTGTCACAAGGGAGAAATCATGCTCTTGATCAGGTCTCTAATAAGTAAGTTAATTAAGTGAATGATCCATCACAAAAACACGTGGTATATAGCTTCAGGTAATAGTTAGACTAATCTCTTCCTTAAACAAGCTAAAAGACGGAAAGGAGCAATAGGTGGCAACTGGTGACAACCTCCCTGGTGTTAAGTTTCATGCCTATAGAGCATCCAATTTGAGCTACAGCTAGTGTTTGTGAGGTCTACGCGCTAGACGGACACACCTTGAGCCTACACCTCAAATGGGTGAGCCCGTCACTAACTCGAGCCTATACCCCAAATGGGTGAGCTTGTCACGGCAACCTTACCAAATGCTAACGACGTAAGAACCTCTTCACCAATACCGGGTTTGCAAGGACTACTATCGTCAAAGGGTTCAAAGTCGCAACCGCCGAAGAATAGAGGGAAGAAAGATCATCGATCATTATCTACTAGACCAATCCACTGCGGTTACTAGATTCGATACGATAAACTGCAATGAAATAGCCGATGAACCCCGTGAAGTGTCATGTCCCAAAAGCAAGTATTGCGTTAGCTAATCCTCGGATCAACCATCAGGTGTACAGATCCGATGAAGAAAGGAGCCAACGGAAAAGGCAAAAACAAGATAGTCCGAGGGATTTAGCTACGGTCTTCCTCCATTGCTTGGAAGAGCTTCATGTAGAGCACTACACTTCTATACAAACTGCGCTTACAAGGTCATGGCACTTGCAAAGATCAATCAAATATATAATGAACTCTCGTCAGATAAAACATTACTCCAAGATGAAACGGCATCGTGAGTGACCCTTCCAACAGTGCAAAAAATAGCATGCTTCTAGTCTCTTAGAATCCCTCTTACATTTTGTCAGAGAATTGACTCATGGGATTAGTAGCAATATGTAGGGAGAAACCTTACCAAGATCGAGCTGAAGTAGGCAAGAGGAGAAAAATTGACCATACCTAGACAACTCACTGAGAGAGAATTTCTCTTCAATCTGCTTCAGTAATAGCTTACATTATGAGCTCTCTGAGTATTAACTTGCTATATCTCATAGACTGCCAATCCCATCCACCAAAACTGGTCCAACACGAAAGCAGTCACAAAATTCTATGCTTTACTTTTTGAACAAGCCAGAGAGCTCACCCTTGTCGTACATAGAGCTCAAGATGTCACAGCCCCCCAACAATTCGCCATCCACAAAGACCTGTGGAAATGTGGGCCAATTACTATATTTCTTCAGTGTTTCCTTCAAACCATAGTTATATTCTTCATCGAGCACATCAACACTCTCGTAATCCACCCCTTCGGTTTCAAGGATGGCGATAACCCTCTGCGAGAACCCACACATCGGAGCACTTCTTGATCCTTTGATAAAGGCCACCACCTTGTTCTCCTTGACCAGCCGATCAATCAGTTCCTCCAGAGGTACGGTTAACTGCATGTGGCAGCCAGGTGTGAGGCGAAGATCGGGCTTCTTCTTGGCCGGCTGCCGAATCCACGTGGTATTTCCTGACTCATTTCCAGGTGGCACCTTCCCGGTGGCTGTCATGTGTTCCTCCATCCATGATTTCCACGCTTGAGTGAGAGCCACTCTATCAGGTTCATCAACAACACCAACCTGAAAAGGTATATCAAAAGATTCAGAACTGACTAATATCATTCAATCAAAATAAAGAAACTCACAATCCAAATATGGAGCCAAAACGGAAGTATCCCAAACAAAAAGCTTCAACTTTTACCAAGTTTAGTTGACTAGGCTAAGTACTCTTGTTGCCAAGCTCAAACAATTTTTATGTTTCTTATTCTCTGATTCTGCTCTATTGAGCTAGAATAATGGTGTCATCCCATAAATTGTTTTTAAGATCATCTAGCAATCTCAGAGATAGGTAAGCCCATAATGCTGGAAAAGTTCATGTCCTCCCTCTCATCTCTCTGTATAGAGCTCAGTGTATTTGGATTTAATCCTATTCCCTTAAGAATTGTAAGACTATTAATTAGTGCCATGTCCCCATGCTAACACCTGAAACCACATAAAACTTGGGAGATGTAGAGAAACGGATGGAAGCCCCAACAAGAACACTAAGAATCACTGGAGATGCAGTGTTCTACACCATGTGACATGTCACCACATGTCTAGGAGTAGGCACAGACTTCTCTTGATATAATCATCAAAGTTTTTTTTTTTGTCCAATAACCATCAGAGTTGATTAGGACTATTTCTTATCATATCATGTTTTTGTATCCGATGCATGATCTCTACTCCATACACAGGATACCGACTCGGACTTGTGGCATTGTCCACCTGACACTAGTGAAATATTAACCATATCCTTCAAATGAACTATTACCAAGATCGATGTGCCCTAAAATCTATAATACACCACCTTTTCCCCCCTGATATGATCTAGCATCGAGATTAATTGTATCTCACGGCCCAAAATCCAAACAAAGTTTTAAAGGACTAATGACTAACTGATTACATCATCCGGTTAGACTATCCTAAAACCCATCTAATGCAACATAAACCTCCTAAAATTCTTTAAACCTGTAACTACATGACTTCGTCTTAGACCTGCTAGAATCAGTTCAAGTTGGTGTGCTAACTTAAGCACTGTCTAACTGCAGAAAGTCCTGTCAAGAGCAATTCACATGATCCAAAGTTCTTAAGATTTGACTCGCTTCTACCCACTTGTACATAATGCAGTCCAGTCTCTTCGCGATGGAATTTAAATAAAGGCGAAAGCTCCAAGGTTGCCGCCCAAGAAAGAACGATGTCAACCTCAAGTTTCAACATTAACTTCAGAAGCGAGAAACCAAAAAAAAATTTAAGCTTTAGTTCGAGGAGTTGATAAAAGAACAACCTCCCATCACATTCACGCCGTCAAAAATAGTCACTTCAGCACACTTCATGGTTACGATAGACAAGCAGATTCATAAATGCTTTGCCAATTGCATATCAGTTTCAATCTACCGCCAGCAAATTTCATAATTTTCTATTAAAACAGTACCTTGACGGAACAGCAGAGCTCGGGGACTGATCTCCGGTGACCGGCGATGCTGGCCGCGACGTTCCGCGAGATCCCGACGAACTGAAGCTCGCCCTCGCCGTCGTAGACGGCGTAAACGCCGGAAGCGGAGGGAAATCTCCGCGCGACCTCCCCGGAGTCGGCGGGCACCGGCGCGGGCTCGGTGTCGGAGAGGCCCGCCAGCGCGGCGGAGACGCGGGAGGGGCGAGGCCCGGCGGAGCGGCGAGGCGCCGCCGCGGGGAGCGGCGAGAGGGCGCGGGGGGGCTTAAGGTGGGAAGCGAAAGAAAGGGTAGGAGTAATTCTGGCTCGAGGAGGGTGCGATGAGCTCGAAGTGAGCGAACGGAGAGGCGAGGGTGAGAGGCTGACGGTGCTGGCGGCCATCGTCGGAGCAAGTGTTGTTGTTGCAGGGGAAGAAAGTGCAGGCCAAAAACTCTGATAGAAGAGGAAATGAAAAAGACAAAAAAAGAAAAAAGAAAAAGAAAAAGGTAACCCAGGAGAAGAAAGTTATTGAGCCCGGCCCACTTGGGATTGGGCCAAGGAAAATGTTGGTGTTGAATCGCCAATTAGAGATTTTGAATAATCTCGATGACGAAAAAATATTAAGTGGTTTATTAGTACCACGTCACGTGCCCACGTGGTGTATATTTGCTCGCGTGGATCCATTAAAAAATCGGCACGTGGCATCTGACGTGGAGAGACACGGAGAAAGAGAAAGCCCTATTATGGGAGGCTCTCTCTCCTCTGCACCCTACTCCCGCTCAATGAAGACCTGGGGAAGGCGCGAGCATTAATTGCCCTCATCTCTCCTCGTTCTTTTTCAAGTTTGAATGAAAAATCTCTCACTTTCTGAAACTCTTCTCCTTCTCTCCCGCTCCCTTCCCAGATTGTTTCTCTCCCTCCTCCTTCATCTTCTTTTTGTGTTCTTTGCTTCATTCTTCCGGCGAAAAGCGGACGGCCTGTCCCCTCGTGGCCGTCGGCTCCGCTACGTCGCCGTCGGCTCCGCCTCATGGTCGTCGGCTCCGCCTTGTGGCCGTCGCTTCCGTTTCGTGGTTGTTGGCTCCGCCTTGTGGCCGTGGCTCTGCTCATCACCATCGGCTCCGCCTCGTCACCTCCGCCACGTGGCCGTCGGCTCCGCCTCGTGGCCGTCGCTTCCGCCTTGTGGTCGTCGGCTCTACCTCGTGGCCGTGGGCTCTACTCGACTCGTTCTGCCTCGTGGCCATCGGCCTCGTGACCGTCGGCTTCGGCTCGTTGCCTCCGCCTTGTCACCTCTGCCACGTGGCCGTCGGCTTCGCTTGTTGCCGTCGACTCCACCTTGTGGCCGCCGCTTCTACCTTGTGGTCGTCGGCTCTGCCTCGTGGCCGTGGGCTCCGCTAGTCGTTGTCGCCTCTGCCCCGTCGCCTCTGCCTCGCGGCCGTGGGCTCCACCTTGTGGCCGTGGGCTCCGCTCGACTCGTTCTGCCTCGTGGCCATTGGCCTTGTGACCGTCGGCTTTGGCTCGTTGCCTCCCCCTCGTGGCGTAGGCTCCGCTCGTGGCCATGGGCTTCACCTTGTGGCCGTTGGCTCTGCCTCGTGGCGTGGACTCTACTCGTGACCGTCGGCTCCGCCTAGTTGGAGGAAGTAATGTTCCTATTGGCTGCATAACAAAGAGCCAAGACAAAAACAAAATTGGCTTGCAAAGAAGTGAGTATGTCTTTTTCTATTATGATTGAAATATGCACACTCCCGTGAATTGAGTAAGGATCGTGAGCACCGATAAGGCACAAAATTTTGTTGTTCATTAGAATAGATCAGGTATCACTCTAAGTAGTACTTTCTCATTGGAAACTACAAAGCAAATACTCAATAGTAGGATTCATCAACAACTTCTCAGCTGAGTGAATCCAAACAAGCACTGAGTAATTAAAGTTTATATAGAATAGACATATGGACAAAAGTTTAAAGTGCAGTAGCGCCCACTGTAATCAATATGAATGAAACCTGCCAAGCTATGATAATTTTGCAATCTTTTGTACTCGAAGTGAGTATGTCGTTTTCTATTATGATTGAAATATGCACACTTCGCAATCTTTTATACTCACTTACATTTGCACAAATTTTCAACAGGTTATTCTGAGTACTTCACTGCTAGCTGGATTTATTCTCAGGACAAATGGGTATAAATCATCTTTTTATAATTAAAGTTTATTTTCTCTTTATATGCCTTATTTAAATGACTAGATTTTTTTCTTTTAATAATTTGTAGAGGCTGTTGAGGATAATATCATCGTGCATAATGTTGATAAAGAATTTGAATTTAGAATTGGCATGATATTTGCTAATGAGGATGAAGCATATAAGACATACAATGCATATGCAATTTTCAAGGGATTTGGAGTGAGAAGAGGACAAAAGGCAAACACTAGTAAAGGAATATTGCGAACATGCATATTTCTTTGTAATTGTGAAGGATACTCTCCATCAATCCCACCTCATGAACAAAGAGATGTTTATAGGACAGTGAAGAGAACCGGATGTCAAGATTGCATAAAATTCAAAATTGAAAATGGAGTTTGGATAGTCGACAAGTTTAAGGATATTCATAATCATCCTTTCATTGACGATAAACAGAAACATTTGATACGATCATAACGGCATATGACAGATACTAATAAAAGTATTTTGACTTCAATGGCTGGAGCTGGTATAAGGGCTACGAAAGCGTATTCTTACCTGAGTGGTGAAGCGGGAGGACAGGAGAATATTGGTTTCACTTTACGTGATTGTCAAAATTTCTTACAATCGAAGAGAAGGGACTTGATTAGTGCGGGTGATTGTCAAAGTCTCATTAATCATTTTAATTTCTTACAATCAAATGGAAGCAATTTTTCTTATACATTTCAACTGGATGAGGATCAAAGACTAACCAACTTTTTTTGGTCTGATGGTGTATCCAAGCTGGACTATGAAAGTTTTGGAGATGTGGTGGTATTTGATACAACTTATCGTACAAATAAGTACAAATAGTTGGCTTGAATCATCATTGGAAGAATGTTTTCTTTGGTTGTGCATTTTAATTGGATGAAACTATTGCTTCTTTTGTTTGGGTATTTCAATCCTTTTTAGAGGCAATGGGTAATAAAGCACCAAAGACTATTTTCACCGATCAAGATCATGCCATGGCAAATGCCATTAAGACTGTTCTTCCAACCAGTAATCATCGTTTATGTGTATGGCATATTGCGAAAAATGCTACGCATCATATTGGGCATCTCCTTAGAAAATCAGGTTTTCGCGATAACTATTGGCATAAGCTTTTATATCATTGTGTATCCGAATTGGAAATGGAGAATGTTTGGAAAGCTATGTGTTAAGAATGGAGCTTGGGGGACCACAAATGGTTGGATAACTTGTACCGGCTGCGTCATAAATGGTGTCCTGCATTTGGCCGAGATATTTTTTCCGCGGGAATTAGATCCACACAAAGAAGTGAGAGCACAAATAATGTCTTCCAAGATATGGCATGTAAGACCATGACTTTGTCTGAATTTGTCAATCATTATGAGAAGAAAGCAGAAAAAATGCGCAACTCCGAAATTGTTGATGATTTTGAGTGTGCTCGAGGAAAGCCGCAGATTATAGTTCAAAATAGTGGAATTTTGAAACATGTTGCAAATGTATACACTCATGTCATTTATAGGAAATTCCAGGATGAGTTCTTGCATGCTTTGTCTGTGTTTATTTGTAG
Organism: Syzygium jambos; assembly: GCA_031216235.1. Lineage (NCBI taxonomy): Eukaryota > Viridiplantae > Streptophyta > Magnoliopsida > Myrtales > Myrtaceae > Syzygium > Syzygium jambos. The sequence goes on from CM062230.1 coordinate 29,053,355, forward strand.
ATCAGAAATTGATGGGCCAGTGCACACTTATGTCGTGGCAACTGAAAGTAGTGAAATGAGGCATGTTGTTTATTTTAGTCCAAGTGATTTAACCATTACATGTAGCTGTAAGTTATTTGAAATGCAAGGATGGTTGTGTAGGCATACTTTATGCATCTTGAAACATGTTGTAAATGTTACAAGCATTCCTTCACAATACATTCTGAAGAGGTGGACAAAAGCTGCAAAACAAGGGATTTATTGTGATGTTGGACAAAGCTCTCACGCTGCGGTAGAGTCAAAAACATTGCACTTGAAGAGATTGATGCAATTGGCTTTCGGTGTTATGAATGTTAGTGCAAACCATGATGTTACAGAGGAGCTTGCAACTACAACTTTGCTGCGTCTTCGCTCCCATATCACAAGCAAAATGCAATCTTTGACAGGTAATGATTGTATCAATTTCTTGGTGGAAAGTGATGAAGCTGAAGTTGAAGAAAACGGTGAAATTCAAATACTTGATCCCCTTCGAAGAAGACCAAAAGGTGTACCAAACACTCGGCTGAAGGGCGCTAGTGAAAAGCGAAAGAGAAAAATGTCTTCATGCGTTGGAGGTGCCTTACACAAGGTATGATGCTTGTTTAATTTGATAGAATGATTTTATCAATGAAATGCATGAAGTTATTCTTATACAAAGTATTTAATCAATTAAATGCATGAAGTTATTATGATACTCTTACTTTTGTGCAGGATTGACCCTTGGTTATATTGCTAGCAGCTTGACAATGTCAATTTTTGTGAATACTGAGCTTACAAGCTCAATTTTTGTGGAAATAGCTTGCAGTGATGGCACAATTTTTGTGGAAAAAGCTTGTAGTGATGGCACAAGCTTTGCACCTCTCACAATGTCAGTGTTATTTAGTTCCTTCTCTAATGGTGTTTTGAGTAAATAGCAAGAGGAGCAGTAAGAGTCACCTAAATAACGAAGGAGCAGCAAGAGGAGGTAATGTTGATACTGTCCAAGTGTTCCTAAGATTCAATGAATCAAATCAGATCATAACATGATTTTTGATGGCACATAATGGACATAATCATTGCTAGTTAAGAGAAGCTATTGAGTTGAGTAGCTAATTTAATTGGTGATGCCTCTATTAGTGTGTACGGGTTGTAATTCCCAGTATATTCCTAGTCATGGTGCAAGGGTGGCGAGCGGGTTGGGACTCTATTAATATTCTCCCTACAGAGCTTGGTTTCTTTAAGAAGTACCTAAACTACTATTGTATTTGGAAACGGCATTGTCTGTTGGCAGGATATCAATCATTTTGATACAAAATTAGAAGTTAGTTGAAACTACAACAGTGTTCCCCTTATACTTGCAACGGCATCAGAACTTACTGGGTTACTGATTGTTGCTGGTTACCTGAGAAATCCATAGCAGACACTTGAAATTGTTGTGGGGAACTAACAGACTGATTCTCCTTCAAAGTATTTCATGTCATGTTTTACTTGATTCTGGTTTACCTTCAACCGAAGGCAAGTCTGTTGGTAGGTTGGTAGCGACAATCTATTGTATTGATGAATGACAAGAATATAAATTCTATTCATGTAACCTAGTAATTGTTATTGCTCATGTGTGCTTTGTTTTCACAGCCTTATGTAAATGAGCCTCATAATCGCGGTTTGCAACTTATAGAACATGAGAGGCTTCTCAACATGACTGTGACTGTAGATAAATCCGGGCTTCAAGTAATTTCTTAACATAAGCTGCTTGAAATTGATATACTTCTCTAATGTTTGACAATTGAAAGTTTTGTTTTGTTGTTTTCAGGTTGCTATTCATGCTATTGGAGATAAAGCAAATGATTTAGTTTTGGATGTGTATCAGTCAACTGCTTCTATAAATGGAGTGAGAGATCGCAGATTCAGGGTGATGTTTTGGCCAAAGCACAGAATTAGTTGTGCTATCTCATTAGACTTTGTCACAGATTGTGGAGGGTTAAATTTTGACTTTAGTTGATGTTTTGTGAAGAAACTGATTTGTACTGAAGTATTGATTTCGACAAGTAGACTATAAGGTGTATGATGATGCATCAACGTGTAAGGCACAATAAATCCGTAAACATATGATGTGTTTTTTCCATCATTTCCAACATATGATGTGTTTTTTCCATCATTTCCAGTCATCTATTTTTTGAGGAAGACCTTCTATCAATTAAATTTTCTTGACGGAGCGTGATAAGTGCAACGGTAGTAGCATGAATAGGTATGAATGTCGGGGCTAGATGGAGTTGGAAATTACTGAATTACTCGGATAAAGCGGATTTGCCACTAAACAACGCGTTTATGTTATTTGAACGTTGATCAAGCACAGTCCATCAATTAATTTTAAACGAGTGGGATTAGGCATGTTTGCTAGTTTTTGCAGAATCACCCACCATTTCATTTATTATTTGACAAGTAAAGTACTTATAAGTAACATCATGCCATGCAACCTTTCCACTTATGTCAAGTTAGATAGAATGACAAGTTAGATAGATTTGTTGACAGGAATGCATGAAAATGGTTTGCTCTTGACTTACATCTGTATACTGTCAACCTCCTACTCCTATGAGGTAAGACATGATTTTAAAAGTTCCTAAAAAACAAAACAAGGGGATGCGTTCGAATTCTCTCCATCCAACACTAAATTGTCTGAAGCAATAGTCCTATTTGAGCCATTGTTCACTGTGCGCAAGAGCCAATCACCTAATGTACTTACCAGTCAATTTTGAACTGATTTTTACTGAAGATCAAAATTACCTTACAGTCTAATAGTAATAGGGTAATCAAATTGAGTCGACCCGACATAGTACCAATTTCGAACTCGAGTTCGATTCGATTAATTATGGAATCAAAATCGGACGAGCCAATACCGAATAATCATAAATCACCTCTACATAATCGTCTTAAGAAAGACAAATTCATTGTACTCTAAGTAAAACAAGTTCTACATAACCATCAAGATTAACTCCATAATAATTACCTACATAGTAACATAGATATCACAATTCCAAGAAGGAAAGATACAATGCCTCCATATAATATTATCATTGACATAATAAAGCCTATTTTTTTTTTTCTAATCAACTTCAAATCTCCTTTTACGATTGCCAATTCTTCATTTTCGCTTGATGCCTCTCCAGAATTGACTACGTCCACGCTTTTAGGTGAATAGATCCTGCACTCCTCAATATAATCTTCAACCCATTGCACAAAACCTCGACAATTATTTGTCTAAAAAAAATTAGTGTAAAGCAATATCAAGTATTACAAATGTCACTACATGCACAATATGGTAAATTGAAACACTTACATTACAAGTCGAAGCATAATATAACCTTCCTCGATTAATAGGATTCTTTTGCACTTTTTTTACCATGCATAATTTCCCCTGAGGACATGGACATATCTTTGATGGCAAATCAACCGACCAATTCGAAGATCCTCGAGATGTCATACTAAAGTAATAATATCATATAATCAAAATTAGATTAGATTTAATCAACAAAAAGTAATTCAGACAACAGTTTGTGAATAACAAATCAATGTAATAGATAAGTAAAAAGCTTCATAATAAAACCTATAACAACCTTTTTAGTTCATTTAACAAAATCATTTAATAAGACCACTTATCGTGTCTTTACATAGGATAAGCATGTGCTCTAAACTTCACCTCAGTGACCTACAGTGACAAAACTAACAGAGGAACAAAAAAGAAAATCAAGAATTGCTGTTGATCAACATCAAACAGAGTTTTTTGGCACTCTAATATAACATCAATTGTCGAAAATATAGTAGTGTGAAGAAACTGAAGATAGTTATACTCACTTGAGAGCCCTCCCAATTAATAATTAACAATTAGTTCTATGAGAATAGCACAGACAACACATCTATTCCTAAATCGTGGTATGTCAAAATTTCACTAATGTTGCAAACTTTAGTTTCCAATTCAATCACTAAGAACCCAGAAAAACTTGAAACTTTGGAGCCGATGGGGCTTCGAAGGCAGAGGTGATGAGCTTGAGGTAGAGCAGACAAGGCAGAGGCAGATTAAAGTTTATAGCAGGACCTGAAATGGACGCGGCAAATCATCGTGCTTTAATATGGTCTCAAATTCCATTACTTGTGGTGGATTAAAGTTCATAGAACCTAACCTGACCGGCTACGTAGGCGGAGTTGACGGCCATGAGGCAGAGCCGATGGAGAGACGGATTAAAGTTTATTGCACCTAACCTGATATGGACAAAGCGAATTACCATGGCTCTAAACAACTTTAATATGAACTATAAATTTATTACTTGTGGTGGATTAAAATTTATGGCACCTAACCTGATCGGCTCTAGAGGCGGACATGGAGGCGGAGGCGACCGCGACGAGCAAAGCCAATAGCCACGAGGCGGAGGCGATGAGGAGGAGATGACAGCCACGAGGCAGAGGCGGAGCCGATGGCCAAGAGTGGAGCCCACGCCACGAGGCGGAGGCGATGAGGCGAAGCCAACGGCCACGAGGCGAAGGTCACGAGGTCGAGGCCACGAGGCAAAGCCCACGACATGAGGTGGAGCCGATGGCGACAAGGCAAAACGAGGCGGAGGCCACGATGCGAAGCCCACAGCCACGAGCGGAGCCGACGGTCACGAGGCTGATGGCCACTAGGCAAAACGACTCGAGCGGAGGCAACGGCCACAAGGCGGAGGCGACGGCCGCGTGGCAGAGGCGACGGGGCAGAGGCAACAGCTACGAGCGAAGCCCACAACCACGAGGCAGAGCCGACGACCACAAGGCGGAAGCGACGGCCATGTGGCGGAGGTGACGAGGCGGAGCCGATGGTGATGAGCAGAGCCCACGGCCACAAGGCGGAGCCAACAACCACGAGACGGAAGCGACGGCCACAAGGCGGAGCTGACGACCATGAGGCGGAGGCGACGACGACGTAGCGGAGCCGACGGCCACGAGGGGATAGGCCGTCCGCTTTTCGCCGGAAGGATGAAGCAAAGAACACAAAAAGAAGATGAAGGAGGAGGGAGAGAAACAATCTGGGAAGGGAGCGGGAGAGAAGGAGAAGAGTTTCAGAAAGTGAGAGATTTTTCATTCAAACTTGAAAAAGAACGAGGAGAGATGAGGGCAATTAATGCTCGCGCCTTCCCCAGGTCTTCATTGAGTGGGAGTAGGGTGCAGAGGAGAGAGAGCCTCCCATAATAGGGCTTTCTCTTTCTCCGTGTCTCTCCACGTCAGATGCCACGTGCCAATTTTTCAATGGATCCACGCGAGCAAATATACACCACGTGGGCACGTGACGTGGTACTAATAAACCACTGAATATTTTCTCCTCGATGACATTTTAGTCTAATGTGTGATTTTTTTAATAAGCTTATCATGAACTATATTGATGATGTAAAGAAAAAAAAGAAAAACTCAAAAATACTAAAGTATTCTTTGAGCCACCTCTTATATTTCTTTTCGAGTTTCTGATAATTAATATTCTTTTTTCTATTTTTATGAAAAATATATAAATACCACTCGTAAGGAGTTCTTGTGGCCACCCAAACAAATATAGAATTTTCACTCCTAAAGCGAGATGAATGATCTTGATGGAGTGCAAAAAAGTCTTATTTATAGTCGGATGTAAAACTTATTAGGGTCGGGCCAATTCCACTTGGAAACGGGCCCAACTGTCCTCACTTGGCCAATTCCAAGGAGATCAGTCTAGGTTCTCAATTCCAAAAACTAGAAACTGGCCTTGATCGGTTTGATTTCCTGTTCTATTTCTTGAACTAGCTGGTTCCAAGTTAGAACTTGTGAGGCCGATTCAGGGTTAGAATTGGGAACTGAACTGATTTTAAATTGGTTTACCACTAACCCTAAGCAAGTTTTTTTACTCTTTTTTTCGACATAGAAAATATTTATTGAAATTGAATATGTTTGATATATAATCCTCAAGTAGGAAGAATTATATTAATGTTTTACTCATGCATGTTGTGTGTGTATATATTTACATGAAGATAAAAAAAAACCCGACTGGTTTCTAGGTCAGCATGGCTGGTTGTGACAATTAAAAAAAGAAAACTAGGGTTGAATTGTTACACGTATAATAATGTTTTGGACTGATTGGGTAATTTTTTTTCTAAAAAATCTATAATTTGATAGCATTTGTTAACTTGTGACAATTAGATGGATGGTCACGTGATGCTTGAACTTTCAATAGCGCCAGAGACTTTTTTGGCTTTCTATGATAGATTCTCCAACTCTATACACGTTGAGTAAAGTAACAAAGAATACACAGGGCTGTGCTTTTAGAGACACAGGCGAACGTAAGAATCAATAAGGTTTGGAGTTAAAATACGCGCTAGCAATCTTATCTCTTAATTCTTCATCCAATTGCAAGGATTGGATTGTGCCCTGGTTGGTCATTCAGTGACCAATGATGACCCCTCCTCCATTTACTGACCCCCGATATGTCGACCAGGCAAAGCTATTTCCAGACAGCCAGCCCAGGAAAGATGAGTTACCAGCAAAGGAATGAAGTGTCTTCTTGTATGTTCTTGTGCGATTGTTGGGGATTCGATTGGTAGAGGAAGTCTTTTTTAACCACGGTTTGCATAAATTTGCTCTGATCGAGATCTTTTGGAGATGATTAGTTACTATAATTCCGCAGAGGAACTTTTGGTCACCTGAGTCCTAGGTGACTACTCGCGCTGTCCTCGCTAATATTTGTTGGTATGACTTTCGTGAGCGCTCCATGTCTTCGTTCGGAGAGAGAGAGAGAGAGAGAGAGAGAGAGAGAGAGAGAGAGAGAGGCGCAGGGCAATGACAGAGTGCAGTGTGGACGTGACCAAAGACAGAGGACGGAGCTATGAATTTCATTAGTTTCCTTCCGACACTTGTTAACTTGTGATAATTATGTAATAGTCACGTGATGTTTCGATAGCGCCTAAGACTTTCTCAGCGTTATAAGATAAACTCTTATACTTTATGCACGTTGAGTAACAAGTAAAATTTAAAATACAAAGGGACGTGCTTTTGGAGATAGTGGCGAACGTAGGAATTAATTGGATTTGGAGCTAAAATCAGTTTGGGAAGGGAATGCGGTGGAAGCCTGAGCTTTAACATTAGAGATATGAGGCCACTATTCGTTAAAACTCTTTTTCATTGTTCAGTGTTGGCTTTCAACTTAGTTTTATAAACGCCATTTCCAAATTTATTCAATCCTTTCATTATTTCTTCCACGTCGGCACATCCGATTCGATCGACCTGAAGCTGATAGATGGCATCATGGCATTTTCATGAAAAAAATCTTCCACCGAAAGGACCAGCACGAACCAAAAGTAGAAATGTTTGGAGACTAAATTTGAAGACTGCATTTGCAAGGCACACCCCCCACTTTGGGTTCGACAGCGATCCCGCGAGTGCGTGAGTTGCAACGTTCAGATCAACAGGAGAACATCAGCCTTTGTGGGAATGTGCGATCAAGAGGTCTGGAATAGCTTGGAATAGCAAAATAGCAAAACCCTACATTTGGTGAGCCCCTCGGATATGATTTTCTAGTGCGATGTTCCTCGGTGCTTTCATCATTTGGTCGACTAGTTTAAGCTAATTCCTAACATCCTGGCCATGATAGATGTGTTACCAGCCAACCATTGCAAGCGTTTCTTGTGTATACGTGCGTGATTGGTTGGGGACTCCATCGGTAAAGGATGTCTTTTGTTTTTAACCAAGTAACCTGCTAATAGATATGGAGGGTCCGAACGTTTGACGTGGATATTGAGGGCGCTTTTGACAACCGGCCAAAAAATAACTATTTCTATTTTTTTGTTCCCAGAATCAGTTTTGGAACAGAAATCCGTTTGGTAAATTTTTTATTCTCGGGCGCAAATTTGCAAAAATTTGTTCCCAAAATCAGTTTTGGAACAAAATCAAGAAGCAAAAAAAAGTTGATTCTTGATTTTGGAAACAAGAATAAAAAATGAAAAATAATTTTTTTTTCCTCTTCTTCTTGGCTGGTGACCGGCCATAGGCTAGGGCCGGCGAGGGCAAGGACTAGACCCTCGTTGCCTGGGCGAGGGCTGCCCTTGCCGGATCTGGAGAGGGTGGAGGCGAGGGCGGCCCTCGCCGGCCTTGGCCTGTGGTCGGTTGCCGGTGCCAGCAACCTAGCCATGGCCAAGGAAGGCGAAGAGGGAAAAAAAAGAGAAAGAAATATTAAAAAATTCAAAATATTATTAATAAAAAGAAATTGTATGTGGTTACCAAACACATTTCTGTTCATTTTTTATTCCAAGAATAGAAATTTTGAGCAGTTATTAAATGCCTTCAAATGCTTAAAAATTGTTTCCAGGTATGAAATAAAGAAGAATTATTTCTTAGCAGAATTAGTTTCCAGAAACAGAATGGTTGTCAAACGTACCTTGACTAATCCGAAAATTGGGTTGGCTTAAAAAAGGATCAGGGTTTATAAATTTAGGGCATATTGATATTTTCAATTAATCATCTGGAAAAGATGATACACCGACGCAGGTAAAATTAGATGTCCGATATTGACTCGTTTCTTCTCTTCTTCTTTTTTTCTCTTGTTTTCTTCTTTCCTCTTTAGCCGTACGTCCTTGACCCAACAACCGGTCCACCGCCCTACTCCATCGTAGCTATTCCGCCTAAAACTTATTATACGGATGCCAATTCGATCCTAAACTTTCAAATTTTGCTAATGTAATCTTAAACCTTTGTTTGAAATTTCAATGTAATCCTTTTGATCAATTCTTGCTAGAGATTGCTAACGTGGCGTTTAGTCATCGCCAACCGTCGCATGTAACATGCGGACGTAGACAACTTGTGGGTCGCCATGTCAGCAATTTCCAAACAGTAATTGGTCGGAAGAACTACATTGGAACTTCATGCAAAAGTTTATGATTACGTTGGCAGAATTGAAAAGTTTAAGAATGAATCGGCATCTGCACAATCGATTTAGAACTGATTGGGTAATTTTCCCTCGATTAATTCACATTTGATTACATCCCAATTAAGATTTCAAAGTCATAGCATCCAATGAGAAAGAAATGGACATCGACACTTGCTCTTGTTTTGACCCTATTATAACAAGTTCTCACTTTTTTTGTGTCACAATACGATCCAGACATTTTATAAGCCTTCAATTGCTAATGCAGACAAGTCCTGCATAGTAGGCATTCATAACTTGCTCAAACCAAAGGCATTAATTTTTTTAATTGCGCATCATTCATGTGGCATTATTCTTCCCCCCCTCGCTTCTCTACTCGTTGATCAGGTGCATTATATCTTATACTTTTGTCGTTGTGGGTTCCGACCCGAACTAGGGTTTGAATTTCTTCTGAATAAGAAAAGGAATCGAAATTGTCCATGACTAGAATAAGGATGCACAACCTTCAGGAGATCAAATCTATCATTCTTATTTGAATGAACGCTTGTGGGATTAAATTTCCCTTTTGCTTGTTGGAGCGAGTGTATCGATATTTAGTTGGTTGTTGGAAAGAGGAATACGAATCATAGTAAGTTGGCATACTAAAAGACCTAGCAAGCAATAAAACGTAAAAATAGGGGCTCAAGGGCTGGTCGTTTCTGCCATATCACAAAAGGCAATCCGTAGAGGGGCAAACCGGCGACTTTTGGACCGCGATCCGACCTTTCGAGTTCGGAGGTTTGGTCCCCTCTATGTTCCTACGTCATAAATGGGTTATTGGAACATGAACGATTACACGAACGCGAGAACACAAAACTAGCAACAAGCACTAGAAGCGATATCACATATGGATCGAGGATTGAATCAATCTATGAGCCAAACAAACCCACACTCGAATTCACAAGACATAGAATAGCACCCTAGAGGACTTAAATGTGGATCGTTTATCATGGTCTCGAATCTCAAACTCGACAAAAAAAACCGAGATAATTAGAACAGAGAATTATAATAGTATATGTAAGGAGCTTCGAGCACGGTGTATGACTTCAAGTGCTCACCGTGCTCGACTTAGGGAAGCCCTCAGGACTCGAATGAAGACTCTGAAGCACCTGTTTAGACCCGAATTGCACAAAAAAAAAACAGCCAGTCACTACTAGTTGGGTAAAGCAGATTTCTAGTCTGGCTTGTCTCGAAAGCTTTGGGATTGATATAGACACGAACAATGACCAAATAGACACCATGGTGATCATCTTCTAGTCTAGTCTCCAACGGTGCATGCTCATTCGTAGATATCAAGTATATAACTCCAGTACAACCTGATTTCTGCAACCGTGTTAGGCAGATCCTTTGTTCCGCCGAACAAATCCAACTCTTTCTATTTTTGCTCTCAAATTATGAGTGACCGGTTCCCGGGTTGGGCTGATTCCATTTTATAATAGGGTAGCGGACCGGACTAGATCGGTTGGTTCCGGTCCGATTACCGGATTGGACTGGTCTGGTTTAGGGTTTTGGCAATTTCATTTTCTTTACTCTTTAAAAGAAAAGGAAAAAAAAACATATAGGTTCGATCCAGTCCATTCAGTTTGGGTAGTTCGATTCCATACCTAAAACTGAGAAATTAATCGATTGTTCCCAGTTCCAATTTGGAACTAAAAACCGCCCACAATCAACTAGTTCGATTCAGTCTGATTTCTGTGTACACCCCAATTTCCAATCGATAATTCCGGATGTTGTTTTGATCTCTCCTTTTTGCACACTCGATTTTATTGTCTTAAGATGCTCTCCTCCAAGAATCGGACGAAAATTGTCGTTTTCGTGCGACTGCATAGTCTCCTCTGTTCAACGAGATCTCTCTCTTTTCGTCTATTTGCCCCCTGTTTTTTTTTTTTTTCGAATTTTGTTTCTCTTAAGGCCAGATATGCCCCCGGCAATCCTAGATATCTCATAACAGGTAGAAATCACCTTTTTCTTGTGATCCACAAATGCTAAAAAGTACAAACAATGATTACATTTGATCAAATAGGAAAACGCGCGGGTGTTGCCAAATTCTCATGCTGGCCAAAAAATAATAAAGATTCTCTGGTGAATAGGGTTCCTATCCATTATTAGATTACCACCAATCACGACATGCTTGCTACAATTGCTGACATTTGCTCTTCTTAGCCTCCACATATCTTTTTGCTATGTTACATTTTGATGGTACATTGACTTAGTTCAAGCGTACCTCGACTGATCAAACCCCTCTTCAGACAAAGTCAAAATCAGGTAGTACATGCGGCGAAATTTTACTTGGACGAGTTCAAACGTTGAGAAAAGAAGATATCTTAGTCACATCACCCAAACATAACTGCCCAGAAAGGTTTATGCATGGCTCAAAAAGTAGTTTTTACTTAGAATTGCACAATGCGTGATCATAGCATATCTACCACAGAAAAGACCTAGTCTTCGACGGCAGAGAGAGCGAGGAGAGAGAGAGAGAGCTTCAGTTGCGTATCCACTCTTCAGAAAACTATCTCCCACCCATATTCAGTCGAATCAATTCTATAAAAGGTTGGCCATGATAGCAATGGCATGCACAGTGGTTGGGATCATCATGTAGCTTCCTTCCTCCATTTGCAAAGCGAGGGAAAGGGAGAGGGGGGGAAAAACACGGAGGAACCCCAGGATGTGATCCTTCCAACCTACTTTCCACTAACCACCATTGCCCACAATTTTCAATCCTCGACCCAACCTCCCGTCGCTTTAGCTTTACTGCTACTCCATGACCTATATATAAAATAATAACCTCCCCGCCAGAAAAGACCCAGCGCGACTCACCTGCCTTCTCTTCTCGATCACTTGATTGAAGTCTTCATCCATTCTGTTGTTTCTCTCATCATTCTCTTGTTTCTTTCTCGTCCTTGATTTCAGACTCTCTCTCTCTCTCCCTGCTGTGCCCTGAGTCCAATGGGCACCACCACAACACTCCCTCCTTTATCCACGGTGAAGCACTTATACTACAGGGGGAAGCTACCTCTTTCTATTACAACCGTCGTGATCTGCGCTCTCGCGTTCATCGGTCTCATGTACTCTGAAACAATCAGCCCCTTCACTTCCAAGCTCAAGTCATGCTCTAAAAGAGACTCCATAATTTCAAGATCCGGTAAATCTCATGGAACGGGCAATGAGGAGATCATTGTACTTTCTTCAGTTTGCGACATCCATGAAGCAACCAGAGTACCCTGATGTTGTGGTTATGATGCCTTTTTTTCTGGGCCACATTGTAGGTGAAAGGGACGGAGATAAAAGTGGTTACGACCCGGAATTGGATGACAGGTTCGAGTTTGACCCCGAGGAGTGCAGCGTGGTGAGCGGAAAATGGGTGTTCAACAGCTCGTACGAGCCTCCCTACACAGACAGAAGCTGCCCGTATCTCGACCGGCAAGTCTCATGCGTCAAGAACGGTCGGCCTGATACCGATTATCAGCGCTGGCAATGGCAGCCTGACGACTGTCTATTGCCTCTGTAAGCAATTCATCCCTACATGCATGCAACGTCCTTATACAGTGCAGTATGCACGATCTCCTGAGGTGGTAAAAATTGAGAGTTTGCAGTATGAGGTTTAATGTAATTTTTGCAGATTCAACCCAGAGAAAGCACTGAAGAAACTTCGTGGGAAGAGATTGATGTTCGTAGGAGATTCACTTCAAAGAGGGCAATGGCAATCCTTCGTGTGTTTGGTGGAGTCCATCATACCAGAAAACCAAAAGTCCATGAAACGAGGTCGGGCACATTCAGTCTTCAAGGCAAAGGTATTAAGTTGATGATTATGTTAGGTACAGTATATGAAGATTGGTCTACCTGCTTGGCATAGGCTAACTAAGAGAAAGATTGTAAGTTGGTATTTAAATAAATGGATCGCATTCGATACAAGTTTGTAAGCTAATCTCAGTATGCTGAATGTTGTTCTTAACTTGATATTCTATACTACACGGATTAAAGTCCAGACTCGTGTGAAAGTTATAGCAAGAAGGATTTTTCAAAGACATTAGTCGTACAAATCAATACGATCTATATATATAAACTCGCTTTTACCCAAGTTGGGTAGGAAGTACCGTTTCTAAAATAATAGACTAATTTGGCTTTTTATCTGTGATTTGTGAGCATGCTTTGCTCCAAAGAAATGAAGTTTTCTTCAACTATAATTTTAGGAGAGTCAGTCATGGGATTTCTTGGATGATTTTCTAAGCTTAAATGTAGCATTGCTGAAGAATAATGACATATGGATGACAATGACATTCTCCAATCTCTTCCAATAGGAATACAATGCTACAATCGAGTTCTACTGGTCGCCATTTCTGGTGGAGTCCAATTCCGATCTGCATATCGTAGGTGATCCGAAGAAGAGGATTCTGAAGGTGGACTCAATCATGAAGCACGCGAAATACTGGACCGGGGTCGACATCCTCGTCTTCAACAGCTACGTTTGGTGGATGACCGGACTCAGGATCAAGTCACTGTAATGAACTAATCCCTCTGCTTTGGACCGATCACCTTTCGAATTGACTCTTTATCCTCTGTTCAAAAAAGGCAAAAGAATGGCCTCACACGGTTCTTGTCCTTTACATGAGCTGATGCAGATGGGGTTCGTTCGCCAACGGAGAAGAAGGGTACGAAGAGCTGGACCTGCCGGTTGCTTATAGAATCGCCTTGAAAACATGGGCAAACTGGGTTGATTCCACCATGAATCCGAACGAAACCCGGGTCTTCTTCACCACTATGTCCCCGACACACATGAGGTCTCTCAGCCTCTTAGACAAGCACACATTCATTTCCAAGTTCGTTTACGATCACATCAATTGCTAACAGCACATTTCCTGGCTCGATGCAGAAGCGCGGATTGGGATCACAAGGATGGCATCAAGTGCTACAACGAAACAAAGCCGGTGATGAAGAAGAACCACTGGGGAACCGGCTCCGACAAGAGGATAATGAAGGTGGTGTCCAGCGTGGTGGAGAAAATGAAGGTCCCCGTCGCTTTCATCAACGTCACGCAGCTCTCCGAGTACAGGATCGACGCCCACTCGTCGGTCTACACCGAGACGGGAGGTAGCTTGCTGACGGACGAGCAAAAAGCCGACCCGCTCCATCACGCGGATTGCATACATTGGTGCTTGCCCGGTATCCCGGACACCTGGAATCAAATATTGTACGCGCACTTGTAAGCAAGGGTATGGGATCCATGGCCCATGTGTTCCTATGACCAGATATTGTACGAGCTCGATGGCCATAGATAGCGGTCGGAGATTGCGGGGCGGCGTCCGGTGGCAGTGCATGGTGGTGGGTGGAGGAGGGCGTTGGGCTTTGTGGTGGGTGTCGGTGGCTTTGGGAACTAGAGAGCAAGCGGATTGAGGGGCGCGAGGGTTTGAGTGCATGATTTTTTTCGAAAAGAGAGAGGGCAATTTGATCTCATTGTTTTGCAAATATGTATATTTTTTAATAAATGTTTTACAAACAAACCCTCTCCTCCAAGAGTTATTAATGACGAGCGATGCTAACATACTAACATTTCTTCCTAGATTCTATTTAAATGACTAGATAAGGATACATTGAGTTTTTCTATCAATAAGAATTAAAATAAAGGTGATCGACTTGCTCAAATCAAAGTCATCCGTTTTAAAAACAAGTCAGTTAATCGACATCTATATAATAAAATATAAAAATTGCACCGTTCCGCTATAAAAAGTTTGTTAGTTAAGTGTTTGTGTTTGAAAACCGTGGCACAATTCTTGGTGGGTGCAAAAGTATACTTTTATTTCTAAAAGAAGCTTTAAAACCGATTTAGATTCAGTTCGACCCAAAAAGCATACTGTTTGAACAGCTCCAGAGCCGGAATTGGGAACCAAACCAGTCCTAAGCTGGGTTCCAGATTCGTGGACTCCGAGACCAAAACGGTTCTCTCTAGAATCAGCCTCGGACCAGATCCGGCGCTCATCTCACCTCTTAGCCCTACGTTACCTAATCCGAAAGCATCGAAGTCTCCAACGTCTAGAAGGACCATTGCATCATCTAAAAGCACGACAGAGGCAACTGCGAATGGGCCAGTCGAGTTCGAGTAACCAAAAGCCCAAGAAGACGGGCACTCCATATCTTGGAAAGAAAAACGAAAAAGGCAAGAAGGAAGAGAATTGCGAAAAAAAAGAGAGAAAAGAACCTGCGACCCTCGCGATCAAAACCTGCAGGAAAAAATCTGGAGGTACTAGGAAATCAGCTGCCCGCCACGTATACGTCGATGATTTCTTGCCACTCTTCACTTTTTCAGTATTTACCTCTCGAGTCCTCCAAGCTCTTCCTATTTGCCACCGTGAGGACTCGGCCAGCATGCTTTTTAAAAGGTCCCCCCCCCCCGTTCATCACCCTCCGCCCGTGCCTGAAGCCTCCTCCCCCCCTTTCTTGCGCTATTTGCTGCTTCGTTCGATGTTTCTGTGGTTTCGATGCTGCTCAGGTTTTCTCTTGCTTCTTTCGACGATGCGATTGTCTATTGTCGGTTTTTTTGGTCTGGGCGTCGCGGCTTCGACTGTCTTGCCATCAGGACCTTGATCTGTCGCAGTGCCTGATCGGTTCGTGACCACGAAGCGACATGGATATCTCGCGCCTTCCGCCTTCTTTGCAGCGCGAAGCATCTGTCCACGCGCTGTCCGGAGGGAAGATCGAGAGAAATTTTGCCCCCCGCTTGGCCCCCAGCTCTTTTTCCTTCGAGAGATTTACAAAGCCTTTAGCTTTTCCATTGATCTGTTCCGTCTCCTCTTGCTTTTATTTTTCCTTCTTTTTTTTTTCCTATTTTTGATTCTATTCTTTATTTTTGTGGTTCGTGCATGGATACTGAGATTTTTTTATTTTGGTATTTTCCTTATATATCGTAATTTATGACGTTCCTGGATGTTGATGTGTGGTGATTTGACGGAGGGAATCCAGGCTCCTCCACTCCAGCAGTCGTGGTGTACCAATTCTCCACGAAATCAACGCTAACCGAACAAATCGTGGAGACTTATAAGCAAACGAGCACAAATATGAAGAGAACGTGAACGTTTGGTGGAAAATGAATTCAAGATTCGGGACAAAAATGAAATGGGTTCAAGCTAAACAGAAAGGTACTGAACGGCCGGCGGGCAGGCGGGCGGTCCACCCGGCTGCTCGGAGAATGGGAGGGGGGCTGGCGGGGCTGCTATTTCCATGCCCGATGGGCGAGCGGGTCGAGCCTTCGCGAGAGGGTCCGGGCCCGGCTCATCAATAGAATTTGTGCAATATTTTTAATATTCACACACGTATAAAGTAATGGACTATGTACAACCTATTTTCTATTAGATCCTTTTATCTTCATGCATCTAAAATATTGCATAACATCGGATATTGCCTAATACCCTTTAATAAAAATTTAAAAAAATGCGTTTTTATAAATTTTACAAACTTATTATATATTCAAGTCAAAAGTGAGATTTGTCTCGCTTCTAACTTTTCAGATTTGCCCTTCATTATCAAGGATGCTTTAAAGGACATGACTCCTTTTTGTTCTGTACTATAATTCATTCTTTCAAAGGCTAAAATTCTAAAAGCGTAAAAAACGAAGAACTACCGTCTAATTTTCTAAATTAGAAAACTATTCACTACCTTTAAAAAAAGAAGGATTGTTGTTAAGTCTATCACTAGTGTAACAATTTCTTTCAGAATTTCTTTAAACATTCATTGTCGGATATGTGACGTGTACCTTTAGAATCAGTTTCCTAACTAAATTCTTTCACATGTCAACCACAAGATGAATGTGTATATCATTGTTTACTTCGGCAGTGGACTTAATAAAAATTAGAAAAAAAAATGCTGCACAAAAATATTCAAAATGGCAGTTTTATGTCCTACTTTTCAAATGCAATTATTTTAATTATAATTTTTAGAATAAAAAATGGAATAGTTGGATATTAACTTATATAATTTAGCCATAATAATAATTTTTTTAACAGAAATAATTTTCAAAAGTATTATTAAAGATAGAGTTCACGGGTTTTAATTTGTTGCACTACAATGAATAGCATCTACATCACAATTTGAAAAGAAAAAAAATATTAACTAATGATTCAACATATGTAATCTCGACTTTTTAATATCTGTAAACGATGGATAAAGAGATATGCTCTCGATTTCTAAATAACTTTAATTGATATTGCCTATTTTAAATATAGTTTCTTACGAATTTTTCTACAAATAATATAAATATTTTACCATTCCCCTTGATGAAAATTCTTCCATGAGAAAATTTGAACTAAGTTCATTCAAGGAAATTTTTTTTTGTACGAAAAAGGGCGTCGTAAATCTACTATCCATATTTTATCACATAATAAAATATGAAGTAACTTTCTATGAGGAAATAAAAAGGATATAATATCTAAGCGCTTACCTTTCAAGATTAGCAAACCAACTTTTTTTTTTATCGAAAAGCCATTTAGCAAAGCGATTTTCTTTCAGAAAATATAAGTAATTATTTTTAGGAAAATATTTTTCAAAACCACTCATTTTCTAAGAAACAAATGCACCATAAATTAAAAATATGATCATTCAAAAACCTCACCATCTCTCTGATACCACATCTCCTACAATGAACATTATTAATGATTCAAAACTACGAATATGAATATGCTAGATAGAAAGCGTGGGCTAAGAAACTAGTTTCTAGTGCTACAAGCAAAGAATAGAGAAAGCAAACTCTCTAAAAAGCTAATAATTACGCAATATGTATTGACATTTGGATTGATAGAAACTATACAGCATGTGTACTTTTCTTTTTTAACAAATCTCATATTTATCACCGATGGTGTTGATAGTTTTATTTTTACCAAGTATTAGCTACTCATATTGACGGTGATAGATGTGAGATATGTAGAAGAAAAGGTTACATAGGCTGTGTACCCAGTATTCTCCTTGAAATTTTAATCCATATTTGTAGGCACAACATATTATAGAGAAATTATCGTTAGACCCCTAGAAAATTGTGTTACGTGGCAATTTCTATCAAATAAGTAAAAAAAAATCTCTCTTCTCTCCCTCTGCATTGCCTAGTCCCGCCACTACACACAAGTCATGCGCATTATTGCGAAAAGCAAGTAATCAAACAATAAAATCGATAGACCAAGAAAATAAATCAAACATCAGATTTATGTGATTCCTTCAGTTTGACCTACTTCACAAGGAAAGCGATACAAAATTCCACTATAAATCAAAGGACACAACAAAACTTGCAATCACAATTGACTCTCTCTCTCTCTCTCCCCGTGTGTCCCTCCTCAAGCCCTCATGACCTCAGGTCAAGCTCGATATGAGGACGTAGTGGCGCATCATTGAGGCTAGAAGCGGTAAGGAGCCGATGGTGAAAGGGGTAAGACGTCAAGGGTGGTGAAAGAAATGCTCAGATCTTATCTAAGCGAGGGAGAGGAGAGAGTTGATGAAGGCGAATGACAAGGTGGCAACAAGTGATATAGCTGTGTCATGCAAAACCGGGGTTGGTGGCAGTTTGGGATGGCATCAAGGGGTGAGCACCGGGTTCGCTTCAATTAAGAAACTGGATTGAGCCAGTCTGGACCGTTGGGTGCAAGGTTGGTTTGAGAGAGAACCGATTCTCAGTTTCATGAACCTAGGATTGGCCCAGGTTTAGTTCGGTTCCCTATTCCAAGGCCAGAACCATCAATTATATCCAAAACCGGTTCAATCAGTTTGGTTCTCGGGTTGAATCGATTCTAAATCAATATCGAAGCCTCTTTTAGAAAAAAACAAAAGACAACTTTAGCACCCATAAAAATATTGAATTATGGTATTCAACATCAACAAACAACAACATAAGCATTTGACTAACAAACGGTTTTGTAGTTAATTGGCACAATTTTTACGTTTTATTATAAGAATTTGGTTGAAAAGATAAAATGGGCTAGTGTCTCAGATGGACCGGAACCGATCGGTTCGACTTTCGATTTCAATCTTTTAGGAGTCAGAAGGTCAGTTCCTAATTCTAGGCCGGAACAAACCCACTATTGAATCGATCATCCCAAGCGGCATTGTGTAAGGATGGGGTTTTAATCTCTTTGATGAGAGAGAGAGAGAGTGTTTTACCAATGTGAAAATAATATACAAGAGAGTACTTTTTGCTCACCTTGAATTGTCCTAGTGATAAGGTATTCTCATGCTTTCAGCTCACGAATCAAGCATTCGATTTCTATCCTAGAGAATTTATATTTGAGTGGGTGCTATGACAATGGGTTATTGTGCAATTTTCACTTCAAGTAACCGACTAATTAAGGTCGTCTCATTTGATTATTAAAAAAAATTAACCCAATATTAATCCAAATTTGGTTAGGCCAACTTTTTCCCATATGTTGCATTGTCCAAATGGACACATATATGGTGCACTGTTTAAACTATCACCATATCATCTTAAATTTAGCTCGCGGGTTCAACTGAAAAGATCTTAGTAACGTAGTTTGAGGAGCAAAAGAGTAGTATTATGCACATATAGGTAGTGGCCATTGTTACTCTAAAACTCCGTTTATTTCGCGAAAAATGTATTATTTGAAAAATATTTTTCTAAAATGATATTTTATATCGCTTCAAAAATTGAATAAATGAAAAATATTTTCATCATCGGCGAAAATGTTTAGACATAAATTGTTATCATTCATGAAAACACTTTTCATTGACTAATCATTTCAAGCGACACAAACGATCGATCATTTGTAGAAAAATATTTTTCAAATCATTCATTTTCTGCGAAATAAACGGAGCTTAAAAGGAAAATATCGTGATTCAAAACACCATCCCATGGTATCCAAATGGAAAGCTTAAATGCTCGCGATCACCGATATATGAAATCACAATCATTGAAGTATCTGGTACAAAATATTAAGTACCTTAGTAGGCAAGAGATGCATTTAAATTGAAAATTTCGATGATAGACCCACTAACGAATTACATAACTTGGCAAATTACATATACGTGGTTTCTTGACGTTATCTACAAGAACCAGAAATCATCAGAACGCAAAGTGTGATGTGTGTGGTAGTCCGTAACTATTAGACCTTCCCATTCATATACATATAACTAGAATCATTAGATCAAGGACTGTAAAACCTAGCGATAATCAAATTGATCGACCGACTTATCCTCACTCGGGCGAGAAGTCCGACATAGCCATGCCTTCGGAGAGCGTGTGGAGCTTAGAATTCCTAATGGGTATACCCTCGGCCCGATCTGAGCTTTTCGGCTTCCTTGCCCCGTCGTCGATCTCACGGGCATCCACGACAGGTGGCGATGACATAGTGCGCCTCAGCTCCCTGAGCTTGCGACGGCCGTTGCTCCTCCGCCTTCTCTGCCTCGGCGGTGAGAAGTTCTCCGGTCTGGCGACCTCCCTGAGCTTCACTCTTCCCAGGGTGTTGATGAAGCCCAGGAACTCGATCACCGTCTTCTGGTGCATGTAGTACGTCGAGACAGCCACGAACGATGCGCCCGCCAGGGCTGCCATGGCCAGATGAAATCTGTATGTAGCCATGTGGAGAGTTACGCTATGTCGAGAGTGGCTTCTGCTAGGTGTTTGTGTGTGCATAAACGAAGGGTGCTCTATTTTAACTGGACAGCATAGGCTGGCCTCAGAATTTAAAGACCCAAAAGCTGAGGGTAGAATGGATTCCTCGCTTGTTGTATGCGTATGCGTACCCATTCTTTCACACGCGTGAACGCACAGATTCTTGTCCAGCCACACGTGTACTTTTGTGAATATTTCTTTTGGCCAGCATATACTCATTGGGGGGAACTTTGTTTGCCTTAATTTGATGACTTGTACATTCTTACATCGATATAGTTTCAATTCGCATTACTTGGGGAGTTAATCCCATGTCCATTGGCTTACAGGTTAAGGAGCTGACTTATGTGCGTGGACTAGATACATTACAAAAAAATTCGATATCCCACGCCACCAAGGCAAATACCATTTTTTGAGACACCCTCTTTGGTTTAACTAGCTTCTTACCTAGTTCATGAGATTAGTGTGGGTATTTCATAAGCTTCAAAATTTACCTACCTAAAAAAAAGGGAAAATTATCCTATCAATTATGAACTTATTGTACAGACGCAGATTCAGTCCTACACTTTTTATTTTTGCCAATTTAGTCTAATCCTTCGCATGAAATATCAATATAGTCATTCCGGTCAATTTTCACTAGAAATCGCTAACATGGCGGTCCAATAGTTATCCTAAATGACACATCGCAACGTCGATGATTTCCAGTGAAAATTTATTGGAAGGACTATGGTGGAATTTTATATAAAGGTTCAGGATTAAGTTAGCAAAATTGAAAAGTTTAGAATTTAATGGATATCCATATAATATGTTTAGAACTAATTGGATAATTTTTCCAATTACTTGGAAACAGAGAAGTTTTTAATTGTATAACCTAAACTTGCTTTAAGTTAAGTGAATTACATATCATTAATTAAGATGGATTCACATGATTATTATCTATTTCATTACTTTAGAATGAGACCGGAAAGCACGCATATGTTCGGATTTAGCGTCCATGATGCTGGTAAGTCAGTAGTTATGATAACTTTTCATTCATTTTCTTGTTACTTATCTTACAGGAATCCGACGCTATAAGTCTATAACTGTGAGCAAAGTCAATGCAATTTCGGAGTATATCTCATTGTCATCACCAAGATTGTATCAGAGCGTCTACTAAGGAATTTGATAGGGATGCACATTAGGGCTGTGTTTGACTAACCAGAGGCAGATATACATGCTATAACAAAACTTGGAAGAAAATTGCTAAAGAAAAGTATGAAAATTAATTTAGATCTCAAGAAAAAAAATCGGCTACCGATCGCAATTTTACTCTTTAAATAAAATCTTTAGTATACATATGACCTGCATTTATCATAACTTCACCGGCAATTATTGTTGGGAAGTGTGCAGTAGAAGTCCGATACCTTAGCAGGAGATTATTGAGGAGAGCTTGTCCACACTCAAAAGCTTAAACCAATTAATTCTGATATCATTTGTCCGAGAGGGCGCAATAAAAACCTGATACCTTCACTTGAGGATATCACTAAGGAGAGCATAAGCCTGAGCTTTTCAATATATTCAGTTGAATCCATCTTCACTGAAAATCTTGAGCCAATAAATCATGGGCCAATTAGGATGTATTAATTGCTCCACATTGCATCAATTTTTCGACGTGGGACTTTTCAACACAACTCGCACGTTGCATCCCAACAATAATTTATCAAATAAAAATATATTTAGTAACTTGGTGGACATTGGGGCCAACATCCAACTCTTTTGAGTGGTGGACAGTATCTAATTCGCTCGAAGCATATGGGCATATAACGATCACGAGAAGTAAGGAAGTTGTGAAAGAGACAACGAACAAATGGGAAAGCTCCACGTTATATTTTAAGGAAATCAATTAGTGGACGGAGCATCCGGCCAAATTCTTCTACTTGCCAAGTTCCTCTTTTATTGGACGGTGCCTAATTGTATCTCCGGTAGATTTTGTTTACGAAAATTCAACATAGAATCGCATAAACTTAGGTTCTCGTCATGTCAACTATCGACCTTTTGTTTTTGCCAACCATGTCAATAGAATTGAAACCCGAAAGATCTCGGCAAAATTAGACAATCGTTCTGAAATCTGTCGTACATAAATCAATATCATCTTAAACATTTTAATTGAATCAATGTAGCTCTATACCTTTGAGGAAAAGTGCAATCAAGTCCTTTCGGACAAGTTTCACCTGATTTATCTGATGTGGCAGTCTAGTCACCGTCGACCTACATGTGACGTGAACTAATTCTCAGTGAAACATCGCCGTTATTGCTTAGACGGTAGCGTAGTTTCTTGGTCTTGCTTAATAGCCCAAATAAGCCTCAAAATCCCCACATCCCCAAATCATTTCTCATTTTTGAACCCTAATTCCCCTGAGAATGTGCTTCTTCATTTCCATTATGCACAACAGAATTTCGCCATACCTGACTTTTTCTTGCTGCTTTTTCTGCCTGGATTACGGTGCTCTTTCAATTGCCTAAACTTAAACAACGTATTCTAAGTTGAAATTGTCGAATCCTTGCGATGATTATTCGACTAGTATATTATGATAATCTGTAATTGCTCTTGAATAATCCAACAAATCAAGTAATTGGGTTGGGAATAATACAACAATATGAGTAAAGGAACAAACTTCATAGGACATATTACGTTAATTTCTTATTGAATCTGGGGGAGCACGCTGCTAAGATCTAGTTAGATAAACATCTAAACGGATCGGCCGCTAGAATGCTTAAATGTACACCAAATCATCCAGATTCGTTCTTTCTTTATTCCAATTCTCTTCCGAAATATCAAACGGGGAAAAGGTTTTAGGGCAAGGTTAATGAGGAATATAAACCTTACAGATATGCTTTTATAGGAAAGAGAGATAGTGATATGCGAGTAATATTCTCTTAAAGATGTTGCATAGCTTAGATAAAGCATGCGACGACATCCATCTTATACGTGAGATGATAGTATCTACGTTTGGTGGCAACTTTTGTTCTCCATCGCTGTCACTAAAAGGTCTAGTTCTAAAAAGTAATTCTCAATGTTGTGCAAATACTAGGGGTGTCAATAGGTCGGGTCGGGTCAGGCTTTCTTAATACCCGACCCGACCTGGAAACTAGAGGGTCATGCTTGACCCGCCCAGATCCACCAAAGACCCTGTTCCCCGTACACCCCAAGGCCCCGGGTCGGGCCGGGTCGGGTCGGGCCGAGCTATGGTTTTTTTTTTTTTCGCAGAAGTCTCCAGAGCCTTGGGCCGGCGACTCGGCGGAGGCTGGCGAGGTGGGCAGCGGCGACGCGCGGAGGGGAGAGAGAGGGCGTCAGCGAGAGTGGTGGTGGTGGAGAGAGAGAGAGGGAGAGAGAGCTGGAAGGGTGGCGAGAGCTCAAGCCGGCGGCGACGGTCGGCACGGCGGCGTCGCAGGCGGCGGGGCTGGTTCCGGCGACGAACGGAGCTTGGTTGCGGCGGCTGGGCCAGCGGAGAGCGCTGCTCGCGCGCCGCACGGGCAAGCCGGCGACAGGCGGTCACGGCTCGGTCGAGGAGGAGCTGGGGTGGTGCGACGGCGCGAGGCGGCGGTGGCTGGGCCGGTGAGGGCAAGCCGGCGATAGGGTGATCGGCGGCGACGGGCTCGGGCGAGTAGAGGAAAACAGAAGCAGAACTCGTCGGAGAGGGGGGAAAGAAGAAGAAGGAAGAGAAAGGAAGAGAAGGGAGAAATAAAAAGAAAGAAAAGAAAAGAAAGAGAGAGAGAAAAGAGAGGAAAGAGAGTCTGACAGGGGGGTGGAAAACGCGTGCAGCTGTGCACGCGGCAGAGAGGAGAGAGGAGAGAGAGAGAGGGGGATGGGCCGGCCCAGAGTGTTAATGGGTCGGCCTGACCCTTACCCAATTATAATGAAACCTCAAATTTTAGGGTTATATTCGAAGAAAATTAAGGCCCGACCCCAAAATACCCTAAATTTTAGGGCCGGACCGGGTCGGCGCGGGTCGGGCCGGCGCGGGTCGGGCCGGGCCGGCCCGGGTCTTATTGACACCCCTAGCAAATACATATGCTGTTGAATTTTTCATTATAAAATTTAGTTAATGTAATCCGTTTCCCACAAGCTTCATTTACAATGTTTCTTAGTTGAGTGTTTTGGAAAAATTACCAAAAAAGTCATAAATATATTGCAATTGGGTCCATTAAGTCATAAACTTTTTTTTTACCAATTGAGTCATCAATCTTTTACATTTGTGCTAATTCAATCTATCTGGACAATTTTTGTCGAAAATCGCTGACATGGGCGCTAGCCATCTTACGTGGCACGGCTGGCACTGACGTGGATTTTATAAAATAATATTTTAATATTTTTTCAAATATTTTATTAAATTTTTCTTTACTCTTTCTTTTTTCCCTGAACTTTTTTTTTTGCTACGTTTAAGACTCAATTAGCAAAAAAAAAAGGTTTAAGACTGAATTGGGACAATTACAATAATTTATAACTTTTTTGGTAATTTTTCGTGAGTGTTTTCAATAGGGGTGATTGGTTCCGAAATGAGTCAATTCCCACTCCAAAATCTGGACCGGACAAAGATCGATTTTAGGTTTGTGGAACCAGCCCACATGGTCTTGGAACCGGATTGTCCGGACCGGTCTGATTCCCTAGTGGGTCCAAGAATCAATGGATTAGTTTTTTTTTTCCACTTCTATTCCCTCCAGGCCTGTAAGTGTGTCTCGCTCTGTGCAAGTTGTCATCCCCGAATTAGTTATCCTGCCTATGCAATCATTATGTTTCACATCTGTTTAGAAGAAAACCTGAGCAAAACAATTGTTAAAACATAGCATATTACCTGAAGTAAGCCTTAAAAAAGGAATTAGTTGTGCAAGCATAGCAACGTCTGGAGTTCATTTTCTATAAACTCACGGATATTCAAATAAATGTTGGTTAATAATTGTAAAAAAAAACTATTGATTTAGTCCGGGCGATTCGGCCTGCATTTGGACCGGAGAATTGGACTGATTACCACTGGTTCCAAATCATAAGAGTTGAAAATACTTCAAGACCAAAAATCACAAAATTCTAAAATTTAACAATTCTATAATGAGAAACGAAGCTTTCAAAAATTGATAAACTAAATGATCGACACCACTAAATGAGGCATCCACGTCATTAAGTAAGCAATATCTTTTTTTCCAAAAAAATCGATGGGACATTGATTAGGAGTGGGGCCATTTACCGGTCCTTTAGGAAGTGAGAAAAAGGTGGAATTGAGCCCTATTGAGTCACGTAAAGGGGCGGGCGATCAAGGAATATACGGGAATAATTCACCCTACCCTTCCTTTCCCCGGTTATAGCCTATAATGAATTAGTTACCGGGAGATATGTGTTGAATCATCTTGACAAGAAATTATCTACATAATATGATAAAAAAAAAATGTGTCACAAACACAATGGCTATAGCTCAGCTAGGTAGAGCACCTCGTTTACAAGTGTGCCAATAATTTTAAGAGGAGTCCATCACATCATGTAATCAAAAGAATTTATCTTATAGAGGATTCCATAACTGACTCCACAACATTTAGGGAACAAGACAAGAGAACAGCAGCATCACAAAAGGTTCTCAATCCTTGATCTAGTTGTTAAGACAATTAAAAAAAAGGATATTTCCTTGTTCCAAGATTTTTTTTCTTTGCTTTGAATAATTGAGTTTATAAATTGTTTCGGTGATTTTTAATCGTTTCAAAATGGTAGCATGAGAATATGATTTCTTTTGATAGAGAAGGCGCTATGCCTTTTTGTATCTCTACATTTATGATCTAACCTGTATCATTGATAGTAATAGAAACTGAATCATTATGGCAAGGAAAAGTTTGATTAGGGGGAGAAGAAGAGGCAAAAATTGGAGCAAAAATATGATTTCATTAATTGATCCTCAAAAAAAGAAATTAAAGTTCCGTTGTTGAGTGAGAAATGGAAAATTCATCGAAAGTTGCAACCCTTCCTGCGTAATGGGCACCTATTCGTCTTCATTAACATTGTCTTCCGACCGGAAGACCAAAAGCTAACTATCAAAACTTTGGGCTTTTTCGAACACATAATTCTAAAAATGGTTAATGCATGTTTGTTGCTAAGGGCGACAATATCAAATTGGTAAGGATAAAAAAAATTCCCCAATTTTATAGTCATTTCCTATGGTCATCGAACCCCTTTTACCATTATGCACAAATGTGCTATTCTATCTATACATAAATGGGAGAGGGGAGCATTCAAGCCTTTTACTTGTTTGGTTATTAGGGCCTCCTCCTTATCTTCATAGCTGGGTAAATCAACCTGGTAGCTCACAAGGCTCACAGTTTTTTAGATTTATGGACTAAATTCAATTCCGTTGGATACTTCATTCACATTTTTTTTCCACCAAGAACGTGTTGCAAAACTCTTGGATCCTTGAATTTAGAGTATCCTATTTTCACGCAATTCATAGGGTTCAACATTTAATGGTGGTTGTTACTAAAAAAATCAAATTATAATTAATTTTCTTTGGGGGTTCACAAAATTATATAGGTAACCTTCAGTCAGTAGTAAATCTAAAAAAAAGTGTCCTAAACGCTAGGATTATAATAACTACGTACATTTACCAAATGACTAAATACTATAAGAGAAATGAAGTCATTTTAGTAACTAAAATATATCAGGAAACCATCCTACCTTTTAGGGTTCTTGACAGTTTTTTATTATTTTTATTTTTTTGGGGGTTCTTGACAATTGACTACAACTTGTTCCGTTTCCTATACTCGAAACGTGAAATCCATTTAGAGCCTGTTTGGTTCAACATCTGTAAGGATTCCTTAGCCAAATGCAAATAGCGTTTGGTAATTTTTTTGGAGAATTTTGGAGAAATGCAATTGCATTTCTAAAGGCCTCTAAAAGCTTTCAACACAAGGCAGGTCGAGAGGTATTTTAGCAAGTTGTATTCTCGGAATGCAAGTTCAATGTTCACCACGCTATTCATCGCATTGTTCATCTTCCTTGATTTACCCAGAGAAGCAAGTCCGACAGCCGGTGATTGCCGCCTGAGGGGTTGTACCACCCCGGTGATTGCCACTTGGGGGTCGCGCGACCTTAGGTGTTGCCTGGGGTCTCGCGACCCAAGCGATGCAGCCTGAGGTTGGGCCCAAGTGATAGTTGCCTGGGTCGCGGGACCTTAGGCGATGTCGCCTGAGTTCACCCGACCTCAGGCGAGGCTGGCTAACAGCCAAATATGGCCATTAAGTGTTGGTCGACGATCATTTTGGCCCACCGATGGTTGAGACTTTTTTAAAAAAACAACAACAAAAGTTTTTTATAAAATATAGTTTTTACCAAACGGTATTTAGGTTAAAGTTGCTTTCAAATGTGATTTTAGAATACACTTTATCAAATAATATTTACATTTCGCAAAACCCCCTTAGCTAGAAGGCCTTTGTATTTTGCCAAAGACATTCCTTCAAAGCCGAACCAAATGGGCCCTTACATCCATTAGGATTTGCACGAAGATAATTGTCCAAAAAGTCTTTAACCTATTGTACATCAATCAATTTATTCTTAAACTTTTCAATTTGGTCAATTTAATTCTACACATTTGGATGATTGACCAATAGACTCCTTCAAGCTAAATTTGACCGAAAATCACCAACGTGAATGACTTTCGTCCCATATGTCACGACTGTAGTTGACATCAACGATTTTTGTAATTATTTTAAAATTTTTTGAATTTTTTCCCCTTTTCTTTTCTTTCCTTTTTCTTTTTTTCATTTTTTCCAATTTTCCTTCATTGTCTAGGGCCTCGGCGATGGTTGGCAAGGATGTTGTAGTCCTCACCCACCACAGCAAGGGGTCCCAGATCTCGGCCGTGGCCGGCGGAGGGACATAGAAAAAAAAGAAAAAAGAAAGGAAAAAATAAAAAAAAAAATAATTCAGAAGAAATTTAAAAAATGACACAAATCGTCTATGTGGGCGTCAGTTATGCCACGTAAGACGCCTGGCTTCCATGTTGGCAATTTCCGACCCAAGTTGGCTGGAAAGACTATATTGACAGATTGTCAAAATGTTTAGGACTAAATTGGCTAAATTAAAAAGTTTATGATTGAGTTAGCCACATTACAATAGAATTAGGATTTTTTGAACAATTTTACCCCATTTGCACAAATTGTGTGCCTGATTTGTTGCACCCTGCATCCATCTCTACTTATCGAAATCGATGATGCTATTATTTCGATTTAATATATCCTTTACTCAATTAGATGTCGTTAATATGTGCACGGATCAAAAGGCTTTGAATTTCCTATTTTGGTCGTTCGATTACATGGTTTGTTTCCAATACTCTAATTCGATGACACTAGCCTCTGAAATGACGAGTTAAAATTTATAAGACTGTCGTCCATTTCAAGTTGAAGTTTGAAGAACCAAGATTACATCATGAGCCAGGGAATTGAAAAGTCGAAGCAATTTTTACTCATGCATGCTTGATATATCCATATTACCGACCCACACTTTAGAAACATTAAGAGACCATGCACAATAAAACCACATATGGTTCTTAACTGAAGCAGCAGCGACGTCGTGCGTTGCAAACATCCGGTTCTTGAAAAGCTCGTCCATCCGGCGCTCAGTTCGATCAAAAGAATGCACTCTAATGCGATTTAGGATGCCAATATCCTCTCCCGCAAATTGTCAAGCAGGTGATACGCGGTGATCCCAGAATGCGATTCGTGATCTTTTTCTATAAATATTTCTCTACTTCTGATGGTTGGAAAGCACTTGAATGTCAAAACATAACGGAGAAAATGTGTGCTCGCCGAATGTTCGCTGAATTGTCTGAATCACTGTTGAAAGTTTTCTGTCCTTTACGAGCAATCAATGGCCTGTTTGTGTTCTTGTGCAAAACCTAAGCTGAGTGTGAGAGAGAGACTTCACGGTAGGATCACTTTGTTGCAGTTTCAGCACGATGTGTTATCTTGCGGAGAAGGACAATGTGGTAACGGTGCATGGAATAGAGGTCACCTGCATGGAGGCAGGCAATATCTGCTCGTGCATCTCACTAACCTTGTTGTACCAAGGCATTTAAGCATTTTAACAAATTAAAACTTATAAAGAACATGATTTATTTTAAGTATAGGTTTTGAAAAACAAGATTACATCTTGAGGTATCAAATTAAAAGTCAACGTAATAATCACTTATGCATGGTTTGTTATTATACGTCTTACCCATCTAAATTGTGATTTTTAAGAGACCATACACAAATTATACTACATTGATCATAGCAAATCTTTGAGTGTGTTTTGCCAAAATTGATCCCGTGACGAAATACTTTTCACCAAAAGTCGTTCTTTGATTTTTAATTAGACGAGACAAGGTCCAATAAGCTTGGAAAATATAGCCACTATAACGGAACCGAAATATTATAGGTAAATAAGGAAATCAACAACTTCACTTCAGATAGAACTTGACAAATACAAATTGTGCTGGAATTTAATAGACGAATAAGCTTGGAAAATGCAGCCACTATAACGGAACCGAACGTAAACAAATCCTGTCGGAATTTAATAGACAACAAAGCTTGAGAATGCGAAGATGTTACGTCGGAATTTAATTGACGACATAACACCCACAATAGAGATACATAGCTGAATTTAATCGACAATGCGGATATGAAAACTACAACTAAAAAACACATTTGAATTTAATCGACGGCGCGAGTCTGGAAACTAAAATTACAGTATAGGAAAGTAAAGATAATTGAAAGATTGTAGTTTTGTTTGTTTGT
Organism: Syzygium jambos; assembly: GCA_031216235.1. NCBI lineage: Eukaryota > Viridiplantae > Streptophyta > Magnoliopsida > Myrtales > Myrtaceae > Syzygium > Syzygium jambos. The sequence goes on from CM062230.1 coordinate 29,083,675, forward strand.
GCGGGGGAGTCTCCGAAAAGTACAACATGGCTTTGTAAAGCCTACAATCAACGATTATCAATGATTGTTACAAACATATGTTACAAACGGTTACATCAATAGTTATGTTGTCTCTGCTACCTTAATGGTTTTTTCGACTCCACTATTTTGACATTTGTTTTATTCTACTACGTTGACGGTTACTCCTTTGATTGCTTTATTCCACTATGTTGACAATTACTTCCTTGATTATTGCATTCGAGCTTATAAACTCCACTTTTTGTTGATTTCTTCAAGCTATTAATTCGTCAAGTTATTGATAATTCTGTCCATAAATTATCAAACTCTACTCTCATTGACTAGTCTATCACATGTTGATAATAACCAAAATTGGTCATTTTTTAGTGCAAACAAATGCCCCATTTAAAAGAATTGAATGATTCGTCGATCATTCGATTCTTTCAAATTAGATCATCTAAGAGTCATCATGTTCCCCCTTGTCATCGGCCAATTTGATTTTTTTCTTGCAAAATATTATCTTGGTCAGATTCATCATATGGCTTATATCTTTTCCACGAAAGGCATATTTTGTGTAAAGTCTTCATGTGGCCCTCTATTTATGTCCTTAAGTAATTGTTCATACTTAGACACTCTCGTTACCAATTAGAATAAATCAACAAAATTTGGGCCTTCTAATTTTTCTTTAAGATTGAATTTTAATTCACTGAAAGCCAAATCTGCGAAATCTTTCTATGAGAGTGAAGATTGGCTAACATCTATTTCCAACCTTGTTGAATTGAGCAACAAACTAATCGGCTAACTCATTATCGTATTGATAGATTCTAACCAAATCAGAATCGAGACGTTATCGTTTTGTATAATTGAGAATGAAATTGTCTTCCGTCTTAGCCCAAGTATGGATTGAATTAGAAGATAAATTCATATACCAAGTAAATGCAGTTTTTGATAAAGACATAAGGAACAACGTAAGTATTAGGAATTCATTTGTTCTTGCCTTTCACATCAGGTAATATTGTTCGATAATCGACTAGTTATCTTCGCCAGCGAAAAGAGCGAAGTCAGGAGTTTTGAATTTTTTTGGATAAGGTGCAGTGTCAACCCAATTATGATGCGACTTCCTATATATTGGCCTGATCGTTCCTCTGTCGATACCTAATTGTTGTAATCCGAGTTTAACCACTTGATTAGGATTTGCAAGTTGACATCGTTCCCGCCCCCTAGGTTCATGGTAGATAGGTTAATAGACTTGACCTTCTTGCCCCTTAGGTTTAGGGTTAATAGGATTTTCAAGCCTTTGTAAAATCCTTACTAGTGGTGGGATCACTTGGCCTAAATTGTTTCCATCGTTCAATTAACTAAGAGTTGGAGGAGCATACTCAGAAATCGCCATATTGAGTTGAATCGGTATGAATTGATTCGATGTATTGGGCCTGGAGATGACATCGTTGATTGCATTGACGACCATTGGCTTGATCACATTTGAGACTTGTCTCACTATGTGACTTGCCATCTTATTTCGTTGTTCCTTGAGTAACCTCTTCACAGTAGCCAATAATACAGGACTTAGTTCCAATTGTCTTCTTTGCTCATTGATGAGTTGTCTTAAGATGTCGACATCTCCACCTTGTTCTTGCTCTGCCATTGCTTGTGCAGTCAATGACTCAAAATGTCACGTCCTGTCATTATGAGCTGTGATGACAGATTGTTACCGCTAGCATCATTAGGTCAAGTTGATACATTGCTCTCACCATCGTGTCTCCTTCTATCAACCACATTGATCCCATCGGATGTACCAAAAAGATGTTTCATTGGAATTGATCCGACGACGAAATATGTTTCACTAAAATTGTTCTTTGGTTTTTAATTAGAGGAGACAAGGTCTTATTGCGACTTTGGACGGGAAATATCACAAGTAAATAAGAAATCCACAACTTTACTTCAGATAGAACTGTATAAACACAAACCGTGCCGAAATTAAATTGACGACAAAGCTTGGAAAATATAGCCATTACAATAGAACCATATCTAAATAAATCGTGCTGGAATTTAATTAACAACAAAACTTGAGAAAGCGAAGATGCTAAGCCAAAATTTAACCGACGACGTAACACTCATGATAGAGATACATGCAGTAATATAATCGACGACACGAGTCTAGAAACTAAAAGTAGAGTGCAAGAAAGTAAAGATAATTGAAGGATTGCATTTTTATTTGTTTATACGTGGATTCTCCGACGAGTATGATGTGGTTATTCAAAGCCTACAATCAACGGTTATCAACTAAGGTCATATATAGATGTTACAAACATATGTTACAAATGATTACATTGACGGTTACGTTATCTCTACTACCTTTATGATTTTTTTTACTACACTATCTTGATGGTTGCTTTATTCCACCACGTTGACGATTACTTCCTTGACCGTTGCATCCGAAATTGTTGACTCCATTTTTTATCGATTCCTTCACGCCGTAGATTCGTCAAGTTGTTCATTCTTCAAGTTGTGGTAATTCTGTTCATAAATGACCAAACTTTGTTTTTATTGACCAAGTCTATCACATGTCGATAATAACCAAATTTAATCATTCTTTGGTGCAAACAGAGTGTCTAAATATGCATCTTTAGAAAGTTTCTCTAAGTGGCTGGTAGGTAGGTAAGGTTTCGGAAGTTACTAAGAGGAAGGAGAAATGAGAAAGGAAATTCTTTTGAACATGAGCAGGGATGCCAAATGGCACTCAATCTAGTATATATTTAAAGTACGACATGGGAGCCAATATAGCTCAAGGACTGTTGTTAGTCAAGACTAGACAACAAACAATTGAACTTATTCATAGTTCTTTTTTTACGTCCACTTGGAGACTAACGAGTGGCCCTAGCTTAAGAGCTTAGAGAACCTATCTCTTTTCGTGGGTTTTAACTCGTCTTTTCCTACGGCTAGTGTCAAACACCTAAGTTGGACCTCAGGCCAAATCTCAACCAAGCATATGGTGGAGGCAAAGACATGAAAATATACCCTCCAATGCAAGATGATCGTTTCTTAAAAGGAAATCTTTTTAATGTAGCTACAAGTGTGTAGTTGTCGTGTGCTACCATTGATCTACAGATATCCATTTAGGCCAACTTGAGAGAAGTTGTTCTAGAATTTCACATGAAATTGTCAAATCGTTAGAAGCAGACCTTTGTTGTAGACAATGTCCTGATACGCACGTGTTGCCTTGCTATGGGGCAGAGCTAGTATTGCACACAAGTTCTATCAATGAGCGGAAAAAAGTTGAGAGCGCATGAACGGATGGGCGAAACATTCCAGCCAACGTGAAACGCGAGGGAGCATGCAAAAAATCGTCAGGTTGATAAAAGATGTGTGTAAAGCAGTACCCAAGCTGTTATAACTCACAATGACTAAGGCCCCCTCTATTTCCAAAAGCTCTCAAATGAATTATTTCCAATAAGACCTCACGACGTGGAAATCTAGGTTTAGTCGAAATCAACGGCTGGTTAATTTTCTCTGGAAGGACGATCATCTTCTTCTTCTTCTAGAGAGGCTGGACACAGCTTACACTAGCAGTCCCCATCCCAGTAACAGTGTCCTTTAACTAGGTCTTTAAAGTAGTAAATATGATTGCCACTTACGTCAAATGGAGGGCCTATTCGGAGTCCATCTTCCTCATTTTTTTGGTGGTCTCGAACATATTGGACCATAAGAAGCGTAGAGAAAATAGGGCTTGGCGCTTCATGAGGACGTGCGCCAAAAAAGTTTTGAGGGTAGATTGTAACGCCCTGCAACATTATCCTGTTGAATTCTGCCGTTGCGAAATGTGATCCAAACGCGAATATTTCAAAATAGGAAAAGCCAGAGAGGCCAAATAGAAATTTAGTAAAATGGGTCGCTTCTCATTCATATACTAAAAGCGCAATTTTTTTTTTCTCTTTTCACATGCGGGATTAGGATCGTCCAATTATTAAATTTCCTTGTATACAAGCCTTGCAACAAAAATTCAAAATGTCTTATAAGTAAAACATATCTCAATTTTAATAGAATTAATACCACAAAAAACCCTAAACTAGTACACCTATGACAAGTTTACTTCAAACTAATTTTTTAACTATCAAAAATCCCAAACTAGTACACATGTGATAAATTTACCCCTGTTAGTTTTCGTTAAATTTTACCATCGAATTGTTGAATTGGATAACATGTGATAGTTGACGGATGTACCAATTTAGAGTTTTACCCCTCAATTTGTCACAGATTTATTGGTTTGTAGTTTTTCTTGGTATTAATCCAATTTAACGGAGGGTAAATTTGTCACAAGTGTAACAATTTGTGATTTTTGATGGTCAAAAAATTCGTTTGGGATAAATTTATCACATGTGTACCGGTTTTGGAATTTCGGGAGTCAAAAAATTAGTTTGGGGTAAATTTGTCACAAATGTACCAGTTTGAGATTTTTCGTGGTATCAATCCATTTTGATAAAACCCAAATTGTGATTCTTCAGCTTGCCGATACAATAAGGATAATCGTTCACGTTTCCGAATCAAAATATTATCAGGTATAATGCCCGCTTTAAAAAACGCAGTCGCCATTCGAGCAAACGGCGTGCGCGTTTTGGTATCATTCTCTTCATAAATTCTTCCGTATCCCAAATATCCGATGGCGGGTGCGCACGTCATATGCCGGCCCGGCCGGGAGCCTAACCAAGAACATCTTCCAATTTTCGAAACTCAAAAGCCTCGATTGGCTTTTAGGGCAAGAGGGCAAAAGAAAACTTGGGCAACGAATTGGGTCGGGACGGACGCGCCCGGAAGGGGGAAAACGAGACAAAACCCTAACACACGCAAAATACTCTTTTGGCTTTGCGCGCACCCTCAGCCCCACTCCATCTCCCTCCTCTCACTATATAAACCCAGCTGATCCCTGCGCCTCTCTCCAGAGCACCCCCCATCACCGCCGAAAACCCTAATCGCGCTTCCTCCGTTTCTTTCTTCTTCTTCTTCTTCTTCTTCGCTTCCGCCGAGTCTCTCTTCCGGTGAGTCTGGCCTTCGGCTGTCGTTCTCGACCCATCTTTTTCCATTTCTTTATCTGGGCTAGGCTTATCTTGACTCGTTTCACGTGTGCTCGTGCTGCGGTTTCAGGGTGGGGGTTGGGGGGGAAAGAAGGAGGGTCCGTGCTAGCCGCGCAGCGATGTCGGACGACGAGAGGGAGGAGAAGGAGCTGGATCTCACTTCCCCTGATGTCGTCACCAAGTACAAGAGCGCCGCTGAGATCGTCAACAGTCAGTGCCTCTCATTTCGTCTTTCCATTTCGGATTGTGTTTTCCCCTGTGTGGGCGGTTATCAGCTGATGTGCCGGTGGGGTTTTGAGGACGACGATAAGAGGGCCTGCGTGTTTGTGAGGGATGTTTAGTGTGACTGATGAGGGTCAACTGTGTTTGGTTTTTCCTTTTTGTTCTCCTTGCGATGGTTACCCTTTTGTCATTCTCGTTTTTTGATACTTACCCTTTTGAAAATTATCTGCGGTACGCTCGATGCTTGCAGAGGCCTTGCAGCTAGTCGTTTCGGAATGTAAACCGAAGGCTAAGGTTGTGGACGTTTGTGAAAAGGGCGACTCCTTTATCAGAGAGTAAGTCTATTCGTTTGAGGTTTTCCCCGAATTCGCTTGTCGTGTATGTCCTTAGTTTCTTTTCACTTCCTCTGCCTCTTTTCGAAAATGGGCAAAATGGTTTCTCAATAAGTGCTCTATTCTATATGCAGGCAAACGGGAAACATGTACAAGAATGTCAAGAAAAAGATCGAAAGGGGTGTTGCGTTTCCAACTTGTATTTCTGTTAACAACACCGTCTGCCATTTTTCTCCCCTGGCGAGTGACGAGACAGTTTTTGAAGAAGGTGATATATTGAAAATGTAAGCTCTATTTACTCTTCTCGAAGCTTCGGCGTTCTAATAATTTTACATTTTTTCTGATATGTTGCTGAATCCTCGAATTGTTGAATCGAAAAGTGTGCCTGTGTTCTTAACTAATTCGTGTTGGTTTTGATGTTGGTACAGTGATATGGGGTGCCATATAGATGGTTTCATTGCTGTAGTGGCGCACACACATGTTCTTCAAGAAGGACCACTAACGGGTCGAGCAGCAGATGTAATTGCTGCGGCAAATACCGCTGCAGAAGTTGCTTTGAGGCTTGTTAGACCGGGAAAGAACGTAAGTCACCTGCTTTTCATGACATGTGTGCATGTAGTGATTCCTTGCACTTTGTTATTAAGTTTTGCTCAGGGAATGCTGAAAAATTTCTGTCTCTACTTTTGTTGTAGCGTCATTAGCCTTGTCTTTGAGTTGATGTGTTGATTCTTGGCAGCCATTTGTGTAACTGCATCCTGGTTTAGGTCAAACTTATGGTAGGCAATACATGCCTGGCATTTTATGCAACTATGCATTATTTTAACTATGTATTTTAATATATGAGTCTTATATATAGTGGAGTTTGTGCGGTGAAAATGGAGGGAAGTGGTCTGCTAATGATGTGCTATGTGATCCTTATACAGCTGTTTTACCTTAATATTTTTTGCCTCCTCTGCTAAGGGCAAGCATGTTGATTTTATGATGATTGATTGAGAGTAGGATCTTGGCTCCATATAATTTGTTTGCCTTGAAATTACAAGTTCTAAAAGATTGCCACTGACAAGTATTATGTTTAAATGACCTGGCAGCTTACAACTCTTGGCTTGGATCTTCAAACGTTGATATATTGAGTTGTTTCAATATATTAGCGTAGTTTTGTTTCCAGGCCAGGTTGAATTAAATGCAATCTTTTTGTTTGCACTTTTAGGGTTATTCATTCAGTTTTGAAACCTCCTCAATGTCTGCCCGGGCTTATTGTACTTTTTGTAAAGGAAAGTAGGCTTATGATGCCTCTTGGATGATTAAATCCTTTTAATGCAAAATATATTCTGTGATAATTCTTTGCACATTTGGTTTTCTCATATCTCGTTCTTTTATTAGAATGAATTATGATAGGATGTCAACTTTATCTTTCTTTTTCGTCAAATGCGTTGCCCCCTAAAGGATGAATCTTTGTAATAAGCTATGGACTAACACCCAAATGAAGCTGTTGTCATAGTTACACTGATAGGGGAATTTCTGTGCACCTTAAGCATGTGTCTTCTTGCTCTGGCTTAGCTAAAATGTACTTTTCATTCTTAGCGAAAGCGTATCCATTGTAAGACTGTTAAAAAATCTGTTGACAGCTTACAGGTATTTGAGGAAATTTGTATATATAGAGAGAGAGATAGATAATGTGGACTACATAACTTTGTTGATTGAATTTTATGGCAACTTTGCCGAGGTGATCAATGCTTTCTTGATTTCCTCTTTTTCCCTGTTGCCAATATTATGTGTGGCTGTAGCTGGGATATTTGAGATCGATTGGAATGATATAGATTGATCCATGCCCCTCTGGGCCAACATTTTCTCATTGATTAATTAGTTCGGGTTGAATTCGGATTTTGCATTTTTTTTTCCAGTTGGGATGATAATTAGATGTTGCCATTCTGTTCTGCTTTTTTGTGTGATCATACCTTTAACGTGGACTACATAACTCTGTTGATTGAATATTTATGGCAACTTTGCCGAGGTGATCAATGATTTCTTGGTTTCCTCTTTTCCCTGTTGCCAATATTATGTTTGGCCGTAGCTGGGATACTTGAGATTGATTGGAATGATGTAGATTGATCCATACCCCTCTGGGCCAACATTTATCATTGATTAGTTAGTTTGGGTTCCATTCGGATTTTGCATTTTTATTTCCTGTTGGGATGAGGGTTGGTGGCTGCCATTTTGTTCTCCTTTTTGGTGTGATCATACCTTTAATGGGACACATATGCCAATTTCAGCTTAGTGTCGCCGAGATTGTCTCTACTTGATGATGAGTACAATGAATCCGAAATCAAGTCCCTAGACTCCCTGCAATTCCTTGTTTTGTTGATAGTTCTTTTTTAAAGAATCGCTTGCTTTATTCTCTCATGTTTTTTGGTGTCCCAACATCGCTTTGTATATTTGGAAGCTTTAAATTTTAAATGTTGATGGACACTGACTATCGGAGCATAGCATTTTGAGCTCTCCCTGTATAGTGGATGCCATTTTCTCCCTCCTAGATTTTTGCATTTGTTATTTTCAGTTTCTGCTAACCCGTGGAGGTGTCTACTTTTTCGGGGGAAGCATGGAAAACCCTGGGTGTGCACTGTGTTGGCGGTAGCCCTGCGTGATGAATACTTTCAAAAGCTATGGACCAAATATCCACATGATGCTTTTGTCATAGTTACTCTGATGGGAAATCTGCAGCAACCGCTGAATGCCTCTCTCCCTGGCAGTTTAAATGGGGAAGGATGCAAGACAATAGTGTATATCATGCAATCCTTTAGTTGCTAGTTATTCTTGCTGGTCTGCTCTGCCGCAGCAACTTTCTTTTGTAGGGATAGTTGATTCTTAGCTGTTAGTTATAAACACTGTTCACTAGCCCGCATGTGTCTATCAGCAGATTTGTTACTTGTTCCCGATTTGTTGGGTACCTGCTCTTTATGATCCATTCCTTGACCAGCCCTTTACATACTTCTTTTTTAGGTTTTGAAGTAGTGGAACACATATTGTTGTTTCCTTTGTGAGATAATCGCTTTTAATCCTTTTGGCTTGCTTCTTGTGCTGGACTTTGAAATCCCTTGAAGGAGATAAATCTGTCAACAGTTTGATGATGATATAATTGCTAATTCTGTGTCATGGGAATATAGTGGTGAGTCATGATATATCAGTATGGGTGATAATCGTGTAGCAATATTTTCTAGAGAAGAAATTCGAAAGAAAGTCATAGTGGACATGGGATCCATGTTAAAAGCAAAGTTTGCTTTTCATGCCTCATTCAGTTCAAGTTGAGGAAATCATCTAGACGCTTTGTCCATTTAGTATGGTAGCAAATGTTTTAAAGAAACTTGTGACCCAGGCGGCAACTTTACTTTGGATACAATCTTTTGCTGGGATAGACCATTCTGTATTGGTCTCCTCCATGCATATCTCTCTTAAGGCTGCATTTCATACTGTGAAGTATGTATGTACTAATTTGACACACATTGTGGGAAGCTGTTTGCCTTTAGAATTAGCGAAGAGGCAGATGCATGAGATGTATTTTCATTAAGAGGGTTTCTAGGGATAATAGATAATGTTAGCTGGACCTTTTTTTTAATAGTTACTGTTCAAGAGCCATGATAGTTTGTTTGGAGCTGCTTCGTAGCGATGGACCTGTTTTGCATGTTCTCCAGAATGTTAATAGAGACCGAGATGGGGAAATTTTGTTGAGGGGCCTAATTATAAGCTTAGATTTTAATTTATTCAAGTGGAGATAGGTGTTATGCTGGACCATGGCTTTTATTCACTCCATCCTGGTTCTGCAGAATATTCTACCATCAGCATTGTACTTCTAGATTTGATATGAAGTACTGCTCTTACATATTCAACTTTTGTTAAACTAGAGCACCCAAAAGAAGTTGGCTTTACGTTGTTTGAATACCAGGAGCTTCATTTGTCATATTATTCTGTAGGAAGTTGCAACAGCATTTATCAAGGAACCAATCCAATATTTTGTTATTGAAGCAAAAAATTTGTTCCTGTTGTTTTTCTGTATTTTTATTTCAGTCTACATTTAGATTTGTGTTGGAATTTTTAAGTGAATTCTATTTTCTTTTTTATGGCAGAACAAAGATGTAACAGAAGCAATCAATAAAGTTGCAGCTGCATATGACTGCAAGATCGTCGAAGGTGTGCTTAGTCACCAGCTGAAGCAGTTTGTGATAGATGGCAACAAGGTTATCATAAGCGTCTCAAATCCAGACACAAAAGTTGATGAGTTTGAATTTGAGGAGAATGAAGTTTATGCAATAGATATTGTCACAAGTACAGGCGAGGGGAAGGTAAGTTTTCCATCTGCAATACAGTGGATACATGAAAGGTTGCAGTATCTAATCTTCTGCATAGTGGCTTCACCTGATTATGTGTCATGTATGCAGCCTAAACTGTTGGATGAGAAGCAGACGACTGTATATAAGAGAGCTGTGGACAAGAATTATCACTTGAAGATGAAGGCCTCTAGGTTTATTTTCAGTGAAATAAACCAGAAATTTCCCATCCTACCATTCAGTGCAAGGTTGTTTATGCTTTAGAATGCATTTTTAAATGTGCCATGGGAGTTTTGCTGGTATTATTATAATCAGTGTTGGAAGTTTTCTGGTATTATTGTAATCAGTGTTCTCGCTAATTCCTCAGGGCACTAGAAGAGAAAAGGGCCCGGCTGGGATTAGTTGAATGTGTAAATCATGAGCTCTTGCAACCTTATCCTGTACTTCATGAGAAGCCTGGTATGATATCTATATTTCCAGAGGCATTATTGGATATTTCTAGAGTTTATTTCCTAATAGCAGCTGCCAGGTTGATATAATCTCAAGAGGGAAATGCCAAGCTTATCTAATAATTTCAGTTCATTGAGAGATTGGCATAAATCTTAATGGCACATGTTGCTACCCGTTTTACATTGCTCAATTCAGAAACTAAATTGGCTGTTTTGCAGGTGATTTTGTTGCCCGTATCAAATTCACCGTCTTATTAATGCCGAATGGGTCAGATAGGATTACATCCCATTCGCTGCAGGAGCTTCAGCCGACAAAGACGATGGACGATCCCGAGATCAAGGCTTGGTTGGCTTTGGGGACCAAAACCAAGAAGAAAGGTGGAGGGAAGAAGAAGAAAGGTAAGAAAGGTACTGAATCAGCAGAGGCCGAGCCAATGGATGCGACAACAAATGGCGCCCAATCTCAAGAATGATCCCCTTTGTTTTTCGGTTGTTCCTTTTCTCCAATTTTGATACCCTAAACCATGTTAGCATGATTGTGTATTGTGACTTATCATGGCATGCAGTCGAGCTGTTTAAGGGTTGTCGAATTCAACATATTTCATATCGACACTTTTCGACTGCCATCCATCTTTATAAAGGAGGTGACGACGCCTAATGCTGTCTAGTCAGTCTTTCCCAAATCTCATGGGGCCGTTGCATTATGATGCGGTGAAGCTTTACTCTTGAGGTGAGGTTTGGATACTCGAATATTCCCTACGATAATGATGATATACCTTTTTCAATCAATGGCATTATGGCATTGTTCCCGTGTATGGAAGAAATTACAAGCTACTGAGCAACTATTAGAAGATTGCCTGCCAGGGGGTTATAATCAGCTATTCGTATAAATGTTTTTAATGAAATAATTATGCTGAATAGATTGAAAAGGGGTGGCTCATTCTTACTAACCAAACTGGATGTGAGGTAAAACTAGATTCCGCGGAATTGTGCAAGATACGTGCACAATTGTTTTTGAGGTGAGGTAACAAGCTTGTAGTTTAATAATTAAAATTGTGATTTTGGTCATTGGCAGAAGATGAGGCATGTTTTCGGAAAAAGTACCAAAAAAGTCGATAACTTTTTGCATTTGTGTCAATTTAGTCATAAATTTTTTTTTGTAAGGGTCATAAATTTTTTTTTGGTGTCAATTTAATCTTAAATCTTTTACATTTGTGTCAATTTAGTCATAAATTTTTTTTTGTGTTAATTCAGTCCTAAACTTTTTATATTTATGCTAATTCAATCCTAAACACTTTTGTCTTTGTGCTAATTTAGTCCTTCCGGCTAATTTTGGACGGATTTTACTGACATGGACGCCGGCGGTTGATTACCGGTGCTGACGTGGAGAATTTTTAATAATATTTCAATATTTTTTTTGAACATTTATTTATTTTTTTCTTTTTTTTCCTTCCCTCCGTCCTTCCTCCGGCAACCAACCTGAGGCCAGAGGTTGGACTGGTCCTTGCCTGCCATTGGCTCGACCTCACCGGCGACGGCGAAGGCAAGCCTCGCCCAACCGTCGGTGATGATGAAGGCGAGCCTCGCTATGGCTGGGCGAGGCATGACCTCGCCGGAGGTGCGCCGGCAAGGGCGAGCCTTCGATGAGGGCTCGAGCCTCGTCGGCGACTGGGCGAGGCATGACCTCGCCAGATCCGGCGAGGTCGTGCCTCACCTAGCCTTAGTGAGGGTCGCCTTCGCCGTGGCTGGCAAGGGCGAGCCGGTGAGGTCGTGCCTCACCTAGCCTTAGTGAGGGTCACCTTTGCTATCACTAGCGAAGGCGAGCCACGCTCGCCTCTGGCCTCTGGCCGGTCGCTGGTCTAGCGACCGGCTGGAGGAAGGAGGGAGGGGAGGGAAAAAAAAAGAAAAAAGAAATAGAAATTCAAAAAATATCAAAATATTATTAAAAGTTGTCCACGTCAGCGCTAGTGACCGGCTAGAGTCCATGTCAGCAAAATCCGGACAAAATTGACCGGAAAGATTGAATTGACACAAAGATAAAAAGGTTTAAGATTGAATTGGCACAAATGTAAAAAGTTTAGGACTTAATTGACATAAAAAAAGGTTTAGGATTAAATTGGTATCAATACAAACGATTTAGTACTTTTTTTGACACTTTTCTCCATGTTTTCTGGGAGTTCTTCCTTTTCCTATAATTTGAAGATAAGAGCATAGATGACCAGTTATCTGGAGGTCCACGGAATATCATGCAAACTTCAAAGACCTGCTAAAATCAACTATGCTAACAACAAATACAGAGGATTCATTCCTATTTTGACCGTACAACTGTTGTTACAAGCAAAGATAATATACAAATCTAAAAAATATAATTAAGGCAATCGATTGGCCTCCAAAAATGTTGTACCGCCGTATATGAGGTTGCAAATCAGCGTGAGGATCTTGAGAATGACATATACGCCTCTGACGCTTAAGTGCCTTTTGGAATTTTTGGGCCATGAACGGTTTGGTTTAGAACATTCTTACCCGACCATTTGGTAAGAACGGGTATTGCTATGATACTGATCGTCGTACCATACCATGCGACATTACGACGCACCCATCACAGAGAACAAAAAGTCGCACGATGCGTTTTTTCGGTTTTCCAAATACACCAGCTGACAGCAGCACAGATACCCCAAGGACTCTTCCAGGTTTCTCTAAAGCGGTGGATTCATTTGCAAGATGAGTGTGCAATTTATTCTCCAGTCGCCCCTAGCAAGTTGATGTGGCGAAGATGGTGATGATAAGAGCAACATCCGAACTTAGCAGAGTTAGTATTATGACAGTGAATCTCTCTGGCTATATAGATATAAAACCCAATTATGAACACTACAAACTCAGTTAGCATTACTAGTCGAATGCGCACCAAATTTATCTGCACTGTCGATTGTGTGAGTCGCATGGTGATGCTCACATGATGAATAGTTGATATGATGTCGATCCACATAGATTATAGACCATGAAAGAATTATTGTACTGTCTCTAAATCATGTGAACCAAATTCATTAGCACTGTCAATCGTGTGGGCTCTATAGAGAATCTACCTAATTGGTAACTTCTCAAAGCAAAACATTAATTGGTCTACATGGTCTGTGTACCACACAATAACTTCCTGGAGAAAACATTATTACATGGTCTAGTCAAGTCCATCTAATTGTCATGATTTATAGATCATGTAGCAACTTTTCAAAATAAAAAAAAAAAAATCATGTAAACCAAGTCCATCCATGCCGCTGATTATGTGAGCCCCATACCGAGATCCACACAACCAATAATTCGGATGATATTGATCCGCGTGGTAAATGCAATTTCTTCTTCCCTTCAAAGGTTAAAAACGCTGTCCCACTCATGTACTGGTTGAGCCAGTTCAGTACCATGATTACTCCGTGATCAATGGTTTGCATGTTGTCTCACCAATAATAAGACATGACCTTGACAATTCATGAATTGGGAATCATGCGTCACACCGGCATCTTTCCGCGAACGTTGGCTTTTCTAATGGTTCAAATCGCCACGCTTTTCAACAATTATAGCGTTCGATAAAGTTGCACTAGCGAAAAAAGAAAGAAGAAAGAAAAAAAGCTTTCCGGGAGGCGAGAGCGACACACGAGAGAACGAGCGTGAATGGTCGAGAGCTTTCCGAGGAGGGAAAACAAGAAAAACGACGGACGTGTCATGTTATATGAGAGAAAGGAGAGGTATGGGAGGAGGTGGATTGTGAACAGGAGGGCGAAACAGCACTTCAGTCATCAATCGTTAGTTTCAGACTACATTCTAAGTGGAAAAATGGAGATATGGCTTTCGATGGTTTCCGTGAGTTTTATTTAATTTTTAATGAGTGATTGACGATAAATAATCTTAGGGTTAATACTACGAAAAACCTTAAACTGGTATACCTATGACAAATTTATTCAAAATTAATTTTTTGATCACGAAAAATCCCAAACTGGTACACCCGTAATAAATTTTTACCCACCGTTAATTTCGGTTAAATTTTACCGTCAAATTGTCGAGTTGGATGATATGTGGCAGTTGACGGGTGTACTGGTTTGCAGTTTTATCCTCCGTTTGTCATAGGTGTATCCGTCTTGTGATATTAATCTAATTTAATGGGAGATAAATTTGTCATAAATGTACAAGTTTGGAATTTTTTGTGGCAAAAAAATTAGTTTGGGCGTATCATTTTGAGATTTTCCGTGATCAAATTATTAATTTAGGATAAATTTATCACAAATATATCGATTTAGGATTTTTCGTGATATAAACCCATAATCTTAAATGTCGAACGACTCGGCCTTTCTAAATTAAACAAACAATATGTTACTAAGATGTCCAGAGAGCAAGCTAAGCTAAATCTTTCTCAATCAAGGGATTCCTTACGTACATACGCTGTCCCATGGCAACTCCTGCTGATGGATTGGGCTTTAGTGGTTTCGCTTTTCCTTTTCTTCGGCCGACCATTCTGTCCAATTACAAGCGGACAGCCCACTCGCTCGTCGTACTAGCAAATTTCCATGACCTGATTTCGCGAGGATAACGATGGCGGGTAACTGAAGTCAGCGACTGGGACCTTCGCGGCATGTCCGTTTGCATTGCAGTGATGACGGACTTTATGAATACTTTCTTCATTTTAACGTGTTGATATCTGCACGCTTGCTCTTCTCGTCGGCAGATAGTTTTTCTTCCCTCGTCCCAAGATATATCCCCGTCTTTAACATCCTAGAGTTCAGATGAAGCCTTTTAAAGACGCGTTTAAGTCCATGGATTGTGCTTTTAGTGGTTTCACTTTTCTTTTTCTTCGGGCCGGCCATTCAGTCCAATTATAAGTGGACAACGCGCTCGCCAATCGTACTGGCAAATTTCCTTGATTTGATTTCGCAGAGATAACGATGCAATCGGATATGATTTATTCACACAACCTGTGTAGTTAGTACGAAAAACGTTTTACATAAGTTCAGATCTGTAAAACTTCCTTCGAGAGGGTAAGCTGATACAAATTAAGTCTTTCTCAATCATGGTACCCTTACGTAAACATGCATACCAGTCACTTATACAAAATTTGTCTAAAGACCTAATGAATTCCACGCTCCCTTGTGGGTTTCTCTAGAAGGATTGGGCTTCATTGGTTTCACTTTTCTTTCTTCGGCCTACGATTCTGTCCAATTATAAGCCGACAACCCACTTGCCGGCCATACTAGCAAATTTCCTTGATTTGATTTCTCGAAGATAGTGACGAGACCTGAGATAGATCCATCCACCCAATCAGTGGAGTTAGTATAATTAGAGGTAAACATGATTTGGGTAGGCAGTTTTCACCCTAAAATTGAGAACTGCCCATTAAAGATCGGTTTAGAAAAATTGGAACTGGGAATTATCCGTTAGTTCCATGGATCCACTTGAGAACTGGACCGTCGGTCCGGTTCCTGAGTGGATTCATAGAACCGATCCCACTAGTTAAGGATGGAGACAGAGATGGAGATGGAGAGTCGGAAACAGTGAAGTGAGCATCGACTAAGAAGAGAGAGAGTGAGCATGAGGCAAAAGCGAAATGAGGTATTTCTCGGCTTAATGTGAGATTGTAAATTTCGAGCAAGTTAGGTTTAGTTTAGGGATTTCGAATTTTTTTTTAAAATTAAAACTTTAATAGATATAATATATTATTATTATATTACCGATCCAGTGCGGGTGGACGGGTGGGCGGACGGTTCCACGCTTAGAACCGAGAATCAGACTAGTACCCACCGGTTCTCAAAAATTGGAACCGGGAACTGGAACGGTTTCCTTAGGAACTACCGATTTCGTGGCGGTCTGGGCAATTCCCGGTTCTTTTGCACACCCCTAAGTATAATGAAGGTTTCACATTAATTGAATTTGTAAATGGATCTCATAATACTTTTGCATTATCTATTCGCTGAATTCAAATCGAATGAAAGTTGTTGTGGACCAAGGATTGAATAGAGGAATCTAGCGTTTCAAGAGTGACTCAAGAGGTAATGACCTCGTGAATTTTTAGATATCACTGCCGTATAACTTTAACTAGAATTAAATTCGGCGACGTCTATATTTTTAACTTATCCGTCAGAGAAACGCCATTCAACGAGGAACGCAGGAAAAGCTACTCTCATTGTAGCTCCGTTTATTTAGCATAAAATATAACATTTCTAGAAACGAGTTTTCGAGAAAGTCATTTCCAGGAAATAACAATGTTTTTTTGTGTTTGGCTGAAACCTGAAAACGAATCGAAAAATATTTTTGTCGTTAATAATTAAAATATGATTTAATTTTCTTAATTAGATATAAACTATTCGGGTGCTAGTGACTTGTGTATGGGCAGTCGCGGACTCGATCTCGGGTGTGGGGTCTCGTGCTCGGTCATCGGGGTCCCGAGCTTGACCTCGATGGAACTAGGTGCAAGCATTGGGGTCACGAGCCTAGCCTCAATGGACACGGGCTCGGGCACTAGCATCGAGATCCCAGGTCCAACCTTGATGGACTTGATCCTGGGTGCAGGCTCAAGCGCTGGGGACCTGGTCGTGGGCACAGGCACCTGAGTCTAAGGCTTGGGCGCGGGGGATTTAGACATGGGCATTGGGGACTCAAGCTTGGGCGTTCGGAACCCAGGAGAACTAGGGTCCTAAGCTTGGCCTAGATAAACTCACACCCTGGCATGGCTATATAGATATACAACCCAATTATTACACTAAAAACTCAGTTAGCATCACTGCTCGAACATAATCTATAGACCACATGCACCGAATTCATCTGCACTGTCTCGATTGCGTGAGTTGCATAGTACGACCCACATGATTAATAATCAATTTGATGTCGATCTTTAGACCCATGTCCGCTTCCAAGGGCTCGGGAATGAGCATTAAGGCTCCCGTATCCAAATGCAGAGTTTTTATCCAAACGCCGATATCTAGTCATGCATTGGAAAAAGATGCATGATTTTTTAAAGAAATTATTTTTTTGAATTTATGCATAAAGCATCCGCTGACTAGGAAAATATTTTCTGTTGACTTATTTGCTTGAGCGATCCATACACCATAAAACGAGAAAAATATTTTGCGCGAAACAAACAGAGCTTGTCTTGTTATTAGGATGTTCGGTGCTTAATCAAAATCTCTAGTTATTAATGCAAGACGTAACTATTCCAACCAAATTGGTCTAAGTCCACCTTGTTCTTTTTATTTCCTCTGTAGCGAGCGTCCAATGACATGCAGTTCCCTCTTTTGTCAACGTCAATGCGCTTAGAGTAGCACTTCCATTTGCTCCATTAACTAAAACCTCGTTACGACGCTCAAAACTAGATTAGCATCATGAGTCGGACAGGGATGTTAATGAGTAGGTGCAAAGGTGAAAATTGCGATCCCCACTTCATGCAGTGATCGACTTGGTTTAGATTCAAATTAAAGAGAACACGGAGTACACATGCTGGCTCTGTCGTATGTACGAGATTTATCCTCGCTCGCACTTGTGATATTGCCCAACAAGCTTCGAGAAATTACCGCATGGATGGAGTATATGTACTAAACTGAATTTGTACCGTTGGAAGTGATGGATTCCAAGTGGGTCCAACCTTGAATCTCACTAGATCTGATGGACCAATTTTAGTCTTTACTGAATAATTTATCATCGAGTTTAGATTAAGTGTAAGGCTAGGAAGCACGGACACTCTCCGGGGGCCTCCGTGTTGTGTTGGACACGTCGGACACCGATTCTCGTCCGACACTCTTTATTTATTTATTTTTGAATTTCAATCAAATTAATTTGATTGAAATAATCATA
The DNA here is from genome assembly GCA_031216235.1 of Syzygium jambos. Classification (NCBI taxonomy): domain Eukaryota; kingdom Viridiplantae; phylum Streptophyta; class Magnoliopsida; order Myrtales; family Myrtaceae; genus Syzygium; species Syzygium jambos. Next base: position 29,101,890 of record CM062230.1, read on the forward strand.
AAAATGATAATTTATTATGTATATATAAAAATATATAATAAATATACAGCGTGTTTTAACGTGTCGGATTTCTCTATTTTATGAGAAATGACGTGTTGACGTATTGTGTCGTGTCGTGTCGCATGTCTCGTGTCTCGTGTTAGTGCTACTTAGGTGTAAGGTTGTTCATAAAATAGTTTGTCATTTGGTAGTTGGTGTTTTAAGGAGCAATTAGGGGTTAGGAATCGGTTTGGGTGGTTTGTTTTTAGGCCAATTCCTGCTTACAAGACTAGTTCGGTTCTTGATTCCCAAGGGTGAAAACGCCAACGGACTCTCAACCTCTTTTCAACCTTCCTTTATTTAAAAGAAAATTGTCCTAAACAATAATTATGGTAAAATTACCAAAAAAAGTCTTAAATCCATTGTAATTGTGCCAATTCGACCTTAAATCCTTTTTATTTAGCCAATTGAGTCTTAACATTTCGCATTTATGCTAATTCAGTCCATCTGGTCAATTTTGACTATAAATCACTAACATAGACATCGACCATCCTACATGGCGTGGTGGACACTGACGTGAACAATTTTTAATAATATTTTAATATTTTTTTCAATTTTTTTAAATTTTATTTTATTCTTTTATTCTTTTCTTTTTTTTTTCTTCTCTTTCTTCCTCTTGTTGGTCGCCGGACCTTTGTGACCGGCTAGAGGTAAGGGCAAGCCTCATCCAGCCACTGGCGAGATCGAGAAAGTGAGCAAAAATGAATGTGAGATTGAGCTGCGTAGCTTTAAGGATCATAGGCGGCAAGGGCATCGTTGCGTGCACCATCTCCTCCTCTCTCCACCTTCGCTCTAGTATGGGCCTCCCTGTTGGCAAGCACATCGGCCCCTTCAAGCTCGTAAGCGATTTCATCTCGCTCATAGAAACCCTAATCCACCATCTTCGTTCTCGTATCTGCATCTTGGAAATGACGTGCGAGTGAAATGTAGTCGATGTGATCATTTTCGACATTTCCTGAAGTCATTTTCGATTGTTGATTTGCTATTTTAGGTGCCTGTGAACGACGAGCTCGTTTGGGACAACAAGACCGTAGTTATCGAGCCCTGCATTGATCGTATCGCCGATACTATTGGAAAGGTTGGAGAGGTTTTTTTGTTCTTTTGATTGATTCATTGACGAAAGACTGTGTGACATCGTTTCTTCGAGGCTCGCCCTCAACAGTGGCCAGCGAGGTCACCTCTAGCTGATCGTCCAGGTTTAAAGACATGCTAGAGGAAGAAGGGAAGGAAAAAAAAAGAAAAAAATCGAAAAATATTAATATATAATAAAAAATTGTCCACGTCAGTGTCGGCTGCGCCACATAGGATAGCCATTGTCCATGTCAGCAATTTCTAGTCAAAATCGGTCGGATGGATTATATTGGCACAAATGTAAAAGGTTTATGATTCAATTGGCAAAAAAAATGTTTAGGATTGAATTGACACAATTATAATATATTTAAGACTTTTTGGGTAATTTTTCCCAATAAATATCCACGTGAACAATTTAACCAAAGTAGGATTTGTGTTTAATAGACATTTATTTTTATATTTTATATAAAATAAAGATTTTTAATCCTTAACAAAAAAAAGAAGAAGAAAATTCTATCATTTCCCGAAAAAAGCCTAGGACTGGCCTGGAATCACCAGTTGAGGAGTTCTCATGTTGGCTTAGGAACCTAAAACTCATAGGTGATTTATTGGGTTCTTGATTCTAGCCACGAATTAAACCACTTAAGAACTGATTATCCTAAATAATGGATATCACAATTAGGTAAATTTATGGTGAAGTCGAAGGTAACTTTAGGTTTATCGATTAAGTGCACCTATTGCATTTATTGCCCTTAGATCATATCTGAGGGGGATCAGATCATCTACCCTATTGGTGTATTCGTTTTTTTTTTTTTGGTAAGGTAAGAATATATATAACTTTTCAAAACACCAAATACAAACTAAAGCTCAAACCAAAACCTGACCCAAATAGAACATAAAGCTGTCCAAATGGGGTCAAGAAAGGTCTAGCAAAACTATACAAAAAGCCAAAAAGGCTATGAAAAGGAACTACAGGACCAAATTACAAGGGAGTCCGATCCATTTCAAAGATTGAAGGAGGGAGTCCCCACTTCCTTTGGAAAAGACGGTTCCTAGGAGTATCCTGTACACGGCCCATGGAGCAAGCTTTGTCTTTCACAACCTTGATAAGGTGCTTGCGCATACCCAGGAGGTAGACACTCTTATTCCTGAAGACAGCATTGTTCCTTTCAGTCCAGATTATATGAACTAGAGCTCCAAAGGAGAACCGGGAGAGGCAATTTGCAAAGGAAGGACCACCGCAGACTTCCATAGCCCATAGGATATGATCATGCCACGGACGGTTGCGCCAAGGGAGGTTGCATTTGGTAGCCCAGAATGAAGCTAGCCTATTCGTAGAAGGGCACGCGAAGTAGAGGTGATTGACTGAATCCGATCTGGTATCGCAGAATGCACACGTAGCAGTGTCTATTCTCTGGTTTTGAAGGAGGAAGACCTGGGTAGGCAGTCGGTTGAGAGAGACTATCCACAAAAGGAAGGCATGTCGGGGAGCAATATGATGGTCCCAAATGAAGGAGTGCCAAGGGACCGAGTGACCTCTTCTTCTGAAATGATTCCAAGCCGATGCAACCGAGAAGGAGTCCGAAGAATGTGGGGTCCAAATAAGTTTATCCGAAATATTATCCACAAAGGTAGGAGGAGGCTCCGTCCAACTTAGAACCGTGTCTAGTACGGAAGAGGGTTGCCAGGTGCCATCATAGAACTTCCGAACTGAAGTATCTCTAGGGATCCGCGACTGGTATATGTCAGCATTACTAAAGATAAGGTAGAGAGGACCTCTGTTATGCCACCAATCAAACCATAGTGAGACGGAGTGACCATTGCCTATCTTCCACCGAAATAGGCCCTGAGCTGAAGTGCGCAAATCAAGGATTTTCTTCCAGGTCCAGGAACAGAAAGTAGGCTTGGAAACCACCCAAAAATTGGACTTTAAGAATGTTGAATGAATCCATTTGCACCACATGAATTTCTTATCAGAGAAAATGATCCATATGTGTTTTAGAGTCAAAGCTCTATTATATTCAACAAGTCGCCGAATACCAAGACCTCCCTCTTTTTTTGGAAGACACACATTACTATTGGTGTATTCGTTTAGCGTCCCATCTATCAAAACCATCAGTGTAGATATCAATTAGAACGGTGAATTTTATTGCTACTCTATCATTGCTAACACTCATTGAATCACCAATAAGGGAAACAAGCAGGGTAGAGAGGATCCAAGGGCCGTAGTTTCGCAGGGTGCACTCGATCGACGCACATGAAAAGTCCTCACGACACCATCCTACTTGTACATATAGGTCGGCTCAAATTTAGATTCCCCACCATCAGGGGTGAATAGTTTGGGTTCCGTCCAAATTCCGTCTAGAATCCACAACTTACCTATTGGAATACGTTTATTATTTTTTAGAACTTAGAACCTACCCTATTATAGGTTCAGGTTACAGGATCTACTCATGTTTGCATGTATTATTAATTGAACGATTGCAATGAATTATTACATTTAATGACCATTACTTTCTGTTATAATCAACTAACCACAACTTATATTTAGACACACAAAATATAAAGCAATAACAAAGTAAAGGTCTCAATCATAAAATAGAAGCTCATATTAGTGATTCTAGATTATATATTCATCATTAGAGGCCATGAAATATCGCAGGATCACGTGAAGACATAGATCAAGAAAAACACAAACTTTTACCGTGTTCTTGGTTCTAGGTTCCACTTATCTAAAACTTGGAATTTACTCATCAAAACATGTTTCTCAAATTTTTGGAACTTGGAATCTACCCTTCATATTCTAAAATTTGAAACTTACCCATCGAAATAGGTTCCGGTTGCAGGTTTTACATGGAACTATGCTCATCCCTACCTACCATGAGTTCTTTAGTTACTACGGATCTTGTTCCTTTGAAATAGAGTCTCACATCCCTCTTACAAACTTGCGCCAAGATGGCAATGTCATCGTTAACACCGCCTTGTTTCCTCTCGATCACATCCTCGAGCCAACGCCACCGGAAAACCGCCCACCTGACTCCGAAGTTAGCAAAAATTCGTAGTGCAACAAACCTGGAGGACAATATTGGCTCGCTCGAGACGTGCAAGCCCCCATGCAATCGCGTGAGCAGCCCTCCCATTGGCGTCGCCTCCGTCATCCAGCCCTCCCACTCCACCACGGCCCTTGGCCCCTCAAAGGCCACCCTTGGCCACCATCTGGCGCGCCGGCTCGTTCAGATCGGCGTGGACGACGTGCTCTCCGTCCCTGGGGACTTCAACCTAACGCTCCTCGATCACCTCCTCGCCGAGCCGGGTCTCAACCTCATCGGCTGCTGCAACGAGCTGAACGCCGGGTACGCAGCCGATGGCTATGCGCGGTCCTGGGGTGTGGGCGCCTGTGTGGTGACGTTCACCGTCGGCGGGCTCAGCATCGTGAACGCGATAGCCGGTGCATACAGCGAGAACCTGCCGCTCATCTGCATTGTCGGTGGGCCCAACTCCAACGATTACGGCAGCAAACGGGTCCTCCATCACACCATCGGCTTGCCCGATTTCACCCAAGAACTGCGGTGTTTTCAGACTGTCACTTGCCATCAGGTTCGTTCGTAGGAATCAAGCACTTGGGCACTCACATTGCCCATGCTCTTCTTTTTCTTTCCTCGTGCTGTGTTTTCCTTACAAATCGCTGCACTCAATCTCAGATTTTAGTGGGTCCATTATCGTTTTGAGGGGTCAGGGCAGATCGCATTGTTCAGAGGGTCGTTGAATATGTTCTTCGTCAACGTGAATAATATTTAAACTTCTTTTTCTTTAACTCTATAGGCGGTGGTGAATAACCTTGAAGATGCAGATGAGCATATCGACACTGCAATCTTTACGGCTCTGAAAGAGAGCAAGCCTGTGTACATCAGCATCAGCTGCGATCCCTCACCCTACTTTCAGCCGCGATCCCTCACCCTACTTTCAGCCGCAAGCCCATCCCCTTTTCGATCCCTCCCAGGTTGAGCAATCAAACGGTTTTGGAGGCCACGGTGGAGGCGGCCGCCGAGTTCCTGAACAAGGCGTTGAAGCCCGTCATGGTCGGCGGGCCCAATCTCCGCGTTGCGAAGGCATGTGACGCCTTTGTCAAACTGGCTGATGTCCGCGGTTATGATGCCGAAACGCGATAGAAAATATGACTGAACAAGAAAGTTCGAAAGAAGAACAATTTGTCCTCCAAATATGATTATCAAATCAAAAATATTCAAAGTCTGCTCAAAGAAAACCCTAAAACAAACTTATATAGACCCAGATCTAACCCTATTAGGAAACGTGATCATCAAAACGTAAAATTACGAAACTGCCTTTATTAAATTAACCCATAAAAAAAACTAAAAAAATAGAAAAATCCATCTAAACAATCTCGAATCGCGAAAATCCATCGTTAATCACGGCCAAAGGCGGTGAGTATTGATCAGCACGCCGTTTCGCTTCAGCCCACCAAATTTGAGCTTAATCCGACATCGTTGATTTCAAGCCCGCAGATTCGTCTAGTCGCATAACGGGTCCCTTAGGTGCATCATCCTCCCCTGCTAGAGAAAGATTCGTCCTCGAATCTGCTTCGCCTTCATTGTTGTCATCAATCTCCTCATGACTTTCTTCCTCTTCAGGGTAGTAAGGTGACAAATCCGCTACATTAAAAGTTTCGGATACATTATACTTACCCGGCAATTCGATCTTGTAAGCATTGTCACTAATTCGCTCCAAAACTCTGAAGGGTCCATCAGCTCTAAGTTGAAGCTTGCCAAACCTCCCTATTGGAAATCGTTCTTTCCTAAGGTGAATCCAAACTAGATCACCTTCCTTGAAGACGACTCTTTTCCTGCGTATATCCACGCGCTGCTTATACTTCATATTCTGCCTGTTGATCTGATTATGGACCTGAGAATGCAGCTCTTTGATATGTTTTGCATGTTCTTCAGCTTCCGAACTAAATTACTTGAGAACTGGTATCGGCGTGAGATCTAATGGAGTAATTGGATTACGCCCATAAACCACTTCAAAAGGAGTCTTGCTTGTAGTTCGGTTCTCTGATCTGTTATATGCAAATTCTGCCTGAGGCAACGCCAAGTCCCATTGTCGCGGATTATCTCCAATCAAACTCCGCAGCAAATTCCCTAAGCTTCGATTGACAACTTCGGTTTGACCATCAGTCTGAGGATGATGAGATGAACTAAACTTCAAACTCGTACCCATATACCTCCAAAGAGTGCGTCAGAAGTGACTCACAAATTTCACATCACGATCTGAGGTAATGGACTTAGGAATTCCATGCAGCTTAACAACCTCCTGCAGAAATAATCGAGCAACCTGTGAAGCATCATAAGACTTGCTACACGGGATAAAGTGGGCCATTTTCGAGAATCTATCGACAACCACCATTATTGAATCCTTACTCCGCTGCGTTCTTGGCAAACCCAAGACAAAGTCAAGACTGATATCCTCCCACGGTGCAACTGGAACAGGTAGAGGCATATACAATCCTGCATTAGTACTCTTGGTCTTTGCCACATGACATACCCTGCACCTCTCTATAAAACGTGTCACGTCACGCTCCATCCGAAGCCAATAAAAATGTTCATTCAGTAAGGCCTTCGTCTTATCCACGCCAAAGTGCCCAGCTAAACCACCTGCATGTCCCTCGATAATAATAGATTCCCTCAAAGAACATTGAGGAATGCACAATCTGTTACCTTTAAATAAGTAACCTTTCACAATCTGGAATTGCTGAAAAGGTTTCGTTTTGCTCTTCCTCCAGATATCCCCAAAATAAGGGTCATCAACATATAATTCTTTAAAAATATCAAAGCCTAGAACCTTTACCTGCATCGTAGACAGCAAAGAGTGTTTTCTGCTCAATGCATCTGCCACACTATTTAGCACTCCTGCCTTATGCTTGATGGAAAAACTGAAAACTTGAAGGAACTCTACCCACTTTGCATGCCTTGCATTCAATTTGTGCTGCCCATTGATGTATTTCAAGGCTTCATGATCAGAAAATAAAATAAATTCTTTCGAGATAAGATAATGCCTCCAATGCTCCAAACTCCTCACGATAGCATAAAATTCTTTATCATAAGTTGAATATTTCCTTTTCGCCTCGTTCAACTTCTCACTAAAGAATGCCACAGGTTTACATCTTTGACTTAGGACACCCCCAATACCAACACCTGAGGCATCACAATGCACCTCAAAAATCTCATTAAAATCAGGAAGCACGAGAACAGGTGCTTCAGTCACCTTCTTCTTTAATAATTGGAAGGCAGCTTCTGCCTCCTTAGTCCACATAAACTTACTTCCTTTCAGACAATCCGTCAGAGGTGCAATAATAGTACTGAAATCCCGAATAAATCTCCGATAAAAAGACGCAAGCCCATGAAAGCTACGTACCTCGTGAATATTTTTCGGAATCTCCCAACTTGTAATAGCCTCAACCTTAGCTGGGTCCATATGAATGCCCTCCTTAGTTACTATATATCCCAAGAAGGTCACACGATCAGTCAAGAAGTGACACTTCTTAGTATTAGCATATAATTTCTGCTCCCTCAATGCCTCGAACACCCTTCTCAAATGCTGCAAGTGTTGATCAGTCGATGCACTATAAACCAATATATCATTGAAATATACGACGACAAACTGGCCAATAAAAGGACGAAACACCTGATTCATCAGTCTCATAAAGGTGCTCGGTGCGTTAGATAACCCGAAAAGCATCACCATCCACTCATACAAACCATCTCGAGTTTTAAAAGCGGTCTTCCATTCATCTCCAAGACGCACCCTAATCTGATGATATCCACTCCTCAAGTCTATCTTCGAAAAGATAGTCGCTCCATGCAGTTGATCAATTAAATCATCAAATCTCGGAATAGGAAAGCGATACCTGATCGTGATCTTGTTAACAGCTCTGCTATCCACGCACATTCTCCACGACCCGTCTTTCTTAGGAACCAATAAAGCTGGCACTGCACAAGGGCTCATGCTCTTTCGAATTGCACCTTTTTCTAATAGTTCCTGCACTTGCCTCTGCATCTCCTCATGCTCCTTAGGATTCATTCTGTAAGCTGCCTTATTAGGAATAGCAGCTCCTGGAACGAGATCTATACAATGCTGAATGTCCCTCATGGGTGGCAAACCAGGTGGTAATTCCTCTGGCACGACATCAGCAAACTCCTCAAGTATAGGCAGAACTTGAGTTGAAATTTCTGGACTATCAAGATTCTGCTCCACGACGACGACAGCAAAAAGCTCTGGGGCATTCACCGCCTCCTCCTGGAACTCTGATTTGGAAAGCAGATTACCTTTCCCTTCTTTCCTCAAATCTGTAGGACCCAGAGTAATGGTCTGGCCATCCTTCTTGAAGGTGTATGTATTTTTGAAGCCGTCATGCTGTGTTTTCCTATCAAACTGCCAAGGTCTTCCTAACAGGATATGACAAGCATCCATGGGAACTACGTCACCCCACACTTCATCAACATATTTCTTCCCAATCGAGAACTGCACTAAACATCTCTTGCTCACTTTTACCTCATTCCCCTTCCTAAGCCATGACAGCTTATATGGTTGAGGATGTTCGACAGTTTTCAACCCCAACTTTTCTACCATAGTGGTAGATATTACATTCTCGCAACTTCCCCCGTCAATTATCATCTACACACATTTCCCCCACTAGTGCACTTCGTGTGAAATATATTATGCCTCAGCCACGATTCATCATCTACCTCAGCAATATTTAAAATCCGACGCACAACTAAAGACTCACCAGAATCGGCATAAATAATGTCCTCCGGATCTGGATCCGCATCTGCTTGCTCACCATCAGATTCATCATAAGTTGGGTCTTCATCAAAAGTGGGATTATCTACAAGTGTCACAAACTGTCGGTTCGGACAATCAGCAGCAAAATGTTCGAATCCTTGACACTTAAAACATCGCTTGCCTGCAGCTCCTCCTCTGCTAGATTCTGCACTACCCTGCCCTCCTTTTGTTGCAGATTTTGTACCAGCGCCCTTAATTGCTGCCGGGGCCGAAGAACTCCCTACTTTCCCCCTGGACTCTTTATCTGACCACTTGGAACTGTTGCCTGTCCACTTAGAACCGCTGCTAGACCACTTGGATTTACTGCTCTTTCTTTTAAATTGCCCCCCCACCTTTAGGGCTAGTCTGCATACATCCTCATACGTCCAATACTGCTGTAATTGGACAACATCAGAGATCTCATACCGCAGCCCTGCCAGATATCGTGCAATTGTCTGCTCGTCTTCCTCCGCCACATCACAACGCATTCGCAAACGATCAAATTCTTCAGTAAATTCTTCAACTGTTTTATCACCCTGCTTGACGTTATGATATTCAATAAACGCCTCTTGCCTATAATGGGTAGGCAAAATTTTTTTTTGCAATAACTTTTTCATCTTCTCCCAGCGATCCACTTTCGGCTTCCCCTCTCTAGCGCGTTGCTTTTTCACGTGTTCCCACCAAATCGAAGCATGTTTTTGCAGCCTAATAGCCACTAACTTCACTTTTTGCCCCTCGGTTAGATCTTTAAGATCAAAAATCCGTTCCACCGTATGCAACCAATCAATAAACTCATCAGGATGAGCCTTACCATTAAACTCTGAAATCTCGATCTTCATTCCGAAATTTTGAGAAGAACGCTGATTTCCAGGTCGTACTCCTCGATTCCGCCCCTGGTTCAGAACCCCGAAAGGGTTTACGTCTTCTTCATCATCATCGAATGAATCCTCAGATTCCTCTCCTTCTCCTTCTTCGGATTGAACGCCCAATCTCGCCTCCGCAAGTTGTCGCTCCAAATCCTGGATTCGTATTCTCTGTTCTTCAATTTCTACGTCTTGCAGATCTCTTAGACGCGGTTGGTCGTCTGCTTCAGGAACGCCTCCACGCCCCCGGCCACCATGAGCCCGCCGTCCACGACCGCGATTCTGTTCTGCCATTGATTCAAGCAACCTGTGCTCTGATACCAATTGATGCCGAAACGCGATAGAAAATTTGACTGAACAAGAAAGTTCGAAAGAAGAACAATTCGTCCTCCAAATATGATTATCAAATCAAAAATATTCAAAGTCTGCTCAAAGAAAACCCTAAAACAAACTTATATAGACCCAAATCTAACCCTATTAGGAAACGTGATCATCAAAACGTAAAATTACGAAACTGCCCTTATTAAATTAACTCATAAAAAAAACTAAAAAAAATAGAAAAATCCATCTAAACAATTTCGAATCGCGAAAATCCATCGTTAATCACAGCCAAAGGCAGTGAGTATTGATCAGCACGTCGTTTCGCTTCAGCTCACCAAATTTGAGCTTAATCCGACATCGTTGATTTCAAGCCCGCAGATTCGTCTAGTTGCATAACGGGTCCCTTAGGTGCATCAGGTTACGCCCTCGCGGTGATGCCCTCTGCCAAAGGTCTCGTCCCTGAGCACCACCCCCACTTCATCGGGACGTACTGGGGTATGGTGAGCATCGCGTTCTGCGCGGAGATCGTGGAGTCTGCCGATGCGTACTTGTTCGCAAGGCCCATCTTCAATGACCTTCGCTCTGTTGGGCACTCTCTCCTTCTCAAGAAGGAGAAGGCGATCATAGTGCAGCCCGATCGGGTCGTGATCGCGAACGGCCCCACGTTCAGGTTTGTCCGGATGAATGATTTCCTAGGGACACTTGCGAAGCGACTTAACCGAAACACAATGGCTTACGAGAACTACAACCGAATGTACGTTCCTGAGGGGCGTCCTCCCAAACGTGAGCCTAAGGAGCCACTGAGGGTCAATGTTCTGTTCCAACATATTCAGAACATGCTGTCGAGCAAAACTACCGTGATCGCTGAGACAGGAGATCTTTGGTTCAACTGCCAGAAACTTAAATTGCCCAAGGGTTGTGGGTAAGCAAAGCAAGCATTCTTTCGCTATGATACTTCAAGTCTTCAACGTGTTATATCAGAATGTTATATTACTAGCTCAATGGCTTTCATTGCGTCTGTGTTTTGCAGTTGCGAGCACCAAATGCAGTATGCATCAATTGGTTGGTCCGTCGGAGTGACTCTTGGATACGCTGCGGGTGCGCCTAATAAGGGGGTGGTCACTTGCATTGGCGACGGGAGCTTCCAGGTATAATACCGCTTTCCTAGTCATTGTGGTGGTTGTACATGTTCAGCCAAGGTTTGAGATATCTTCTCTTCGGAAGTTATTGATAGAAAGCTTTATCTAGTTCAAATTTTGAAGACATTCTTCACATGATCATCATCTACTATAATGAATCGATACTCCTTTTGCTTTACCGTCGATCCACAGAAACCATGCAGTTAATTGGCTGATGGGGTCAGCGACCATTTGTACAACCTGCAATACCATTATTCGGTACGCTGACTTTTTCATTATTTTGATGTCGAATAGATGACTGCTCAGGATGTCTCGACGATGCTGCGATGCAGACAGAAGAGCATCATCTTCCTGATAAACAATGGCGGATTCACCACCGAGGCCGGGATTCACGATGGACCGTACAACGTAATCAAGAACTGGAACTACATCGGCTCGGTTGATGCTATCCACAACGGGGAGGGCAAGTGCTGGACAGCGAAGGTGATGGAGCTTGTTATTATACCACTCAGACTCCATTTCCCGTGCCACATCGACCTGTCGGATATCATGGAAAGAAAAGAAAGACCTCATTGCTCTTGTCTTTCAGGTCTGCTGCGAGGAGGAACTCGCGGAGGCGATCGAGACCGCGACCGGGCCCGAGAAAGATTGTTTGTGCTTCATCGAGGTGATTGTGCACAGGGACGACACGAGCAAAGAGCTGCTGCAGTTCGGCTCCAGAGTCGCAGCTGCCAATAGCCTGCGCGCACATTCCTCGCGGCACCATTTGATCTCCTTCTATGCTTGCCCTGGAAATTGCCGTATTGTTTATTAGCATGGCGTTTGCACATTTTCCAGTTAGTAATGTTATTTTCACGATGCGAGTTTGGTTCTTCAGAGTATGTTTTATCCTCTCTTGGCATTAATTTCTGAAAAATCAGAGAAAAGAGAAAAAAATAAGAGAAAATAAAATTGTTTAGACGAAAATGCCATTGACCGCCTGGAATATTTAGTTGGCAGGCAACCGGCGAGGTCAGGCTCTTATACAAAATCATTATGGCTACTTCATACCCTCATTTGAGACTAACACAACCACTTTAAGACCTTATTTGATACAAAATTCATTTCATGTTCTTATTAAGGAAAATGAGAGTAATCCAGGTTTTTATTTGAAATTTTCCCCAAAAAATGGTGTGACCCAGTAACAAAAAGCGAAAATAACAAAAGAAGTGAAGAGATGGGGAACAGTGTGAGTGGCCGGATAAAATTACCACATGAACCACTTTTTTTTCTAAGGTTAATACTATAAAAACCCATAAATTGGTACACTTGTAATAATTTTACCCTTTATTAAAATTGCTTGATTGGATGACACGTAAAAGTTGATGGACGTACTAGTTTAGGATTTTCCCCATTTGTTTGTCACAAGTTTATCAATTCATGATTTTTCGTGATATTAATCTAATTTAACGGAAGATAAATTTGTTATAAGTATTTTAATTTGGGGTTTTTTATGGTAAAAAAATTAGTTTAGAAGTAAATTTGTCACATATGTATCAATTTGAGATTTTTTGTGCTATTATTCTTTCCATGCTAGAAGATTGCCCCCGCCATGCATGAGGCAATATATGTTAAATTAAGCAACGTAGTATTAACTATTTTCATTAACAAAGAATGTCCAAAGAAGCAAAACATAAGGTACCAATACATCGAGAGAACTCGTATGGTACTTTTTCTACTTTCAAGAAGTCTTCGAAAGACTTCAATGATCTTCCAATCGAGTTGTGTTAACGGTAGTTGTGTCATGATCAGCGGAATCGGATAAATAAATTGGGCCAATGCCCTCGAGCCGAGGGCGCCGTGCCGGGAACGGCCGCTTGTTCGCGTTGGCCCCGGCATGGCCGGTGCTTAGGTGGAACACTTCTTAAAAGAATTCATGTACCGATGAGGCTATAGGCTAATAGATGCCATTTTTTTGTCTACTACAGAAAGGCAAATGCATCAGTATTCTCGCGCACAAGGATGACGAATATGAATTTAATCCCTAGACTCCTTGGTTAATTTTGTTTTCAAAATTTTTCTTGGAAAAATGTTGTGAAAAAAAAAGCCACGAATGCAATAAAATAGCTATTACAACGGGTACTCGTTGCAAATTATTTTTATTGTAACGAACAAATTAACATAATCAATCCCAGTGGCTACTCTTCCTTCCTTGGGAAGGAGGAAGTGGGTAATTCGATTCTCCACGTTTTTAAGAGGAGTTAGAGGTGGGGACGTTTATTTTCAGATACGGATTTCGATTCTCACTCTCTTTAAAAAAACATGTCAAAAATTTGAGAGTTAAACATAGTATATGAAAAAACCCACGTTAAGGAAGGGTGTGCGTTCTGGACTTTTGTGTGTCTGGTATAGAAGAATAATTCTAGATTTTATTTACGAAATATAATCAAAATCTAAAGCTTTTAATTGCAAAAAAATAATCAATTTTATTTATTTATTTAGAGATAAGTGCATTAAAAGTCTTAAAATTTGTCACGAGAGTGGAATTGAGTTCTAAAAATTTCAAAAAGTTCAATTAAGTACTAAAACTTGTCAACAGAGTGTAATCAAGTCCAGAAACTTTCAAAAAAGCACAATTGAATCTTAAAACTTATCAAATTTGTTCAATCAAGCCTTGCAGTCGATTAAACTCTTTGAAAGTTTTAAGACCCAATTGTACTCTCGTGACAAGTTTTAGGACTCGACTGTATTTCTTGAAAGTACTTTCGTAATAAGTTTTAAGACTTCGAGCGCACGTAATCCCTAATTTTTTTTATATTTATTTTCTTATATAAAATTTGGTCGATTTTCGAAAAAAGCCCCTCCTCGTTGTGTTTTGTCTACTCACCATTGTCTTTGACCTTTGGAAGGAAGGAGCTTCTTCTGGGTCTTGGGGTTAACTTCTGTCATCATCATCGTCGTACTTAAACGAGCGTGCGCTCTGTCGATAGGCCGAACCTACCCTGTTCCGTCGCTTCAGTGGCCTTTGCTTTCGCAGCAATCTTGAGTGCGACTGCTCCTTGTTCAACTCGGGAAAGACAGTCCCCAAAAGAAGAAGAAGAAGTAGAAAATTTGAACTCGCGGGGTGGATATCGAAGCGGGAATGAAGTCGGGTCGGCCTCGGAGAGAAGCGGCGGAGGTGGGTCCGGAGAAGAACAAGAACGAGGTAGATTGGGAGATGAGGCCGTGCGGCATGCTCGTGCAGAGAAGGGGGGAGGAGGACGACGCCGCTTGCAATGGGGCCGGCGGAAATGGGCCGATGATCAAGATCAACGTATCGTATGGCTCGTCCCAGCACGAGATCTTTGTGCCCTCTCGCTCCACCTTCGGTATTCATCTCTTCTCGCTTCGCGGTTTTCCCCTTTTTTTGTTTTGTTATTCTTTTGCTCTATCTGGGTGTGGTTCTTGAGACTCGAATTTCTTGATTTTTTCGGTTCTGTTCTCAAATTCTTGGCAATGCTGTAGTGATTTGCTAATGATATGTGAGTGTTAGGTTTTGGGTTATATCGGGTGTTCTGCTGTAGTGATGTTTGTCCAAATGTTTGCCTAAGTAGTCAATGCGGGAGTTCAGCTTTCATGTGCTTTTTGCTTGGTAGGTTTTGTTGTGTCTGGTGCCTGTAATCGGTTCTATATCAGAGTTCTCTCGTTCTTGCTCATTCTGTGCGTGTGTTATATAGTACATGGGCAATTTTGTATGGTTAATCCTTCCCCTTCTTTCTTGTGGCTGCGCAAATTGTGTTTTACTGGCGTAATTTGTGTGAAAATTGATAGGATGAGCTTGCCCATTAGACTGGGCCACATGTACAAGTCAGATTTTCCACCACTGGCTTATGCGTATTCTTTCTATTAAAGAAGTTGCAGTGGATTTGTTGAGAGGAACAATACAATCGCAACTGCGAGAGTGGAGAAATAAAAATAGGAGAGATTGTAATTCCAACCCGTTTATGTTGTTACAGTGATGAGCCTGGGTTATGATTGAACTTATTACCTTTACGATCCTAGGTTATTATTGATAGGCATCTTTACATGAGAAATCCCAATGCCTGTATGTCAAGTTCTTCATGGCAAGAAAAGTGAAGTCCTCTTTTCATACAGTAGATATATATATGATCTTCTTACAATAAATCTTCCTTCAACTAGTATAATAATGGCTGAACATAGGACATTGGTGTCATCCTATGTGCGCCACTATTAAAGCACTCTTACAATCATTCTCAATAGAGTAGATATGTTTAGAGCTTTATTTTAGGAAAATCATATCTGCATGATCAATTTTACAACACTTGAAATCCCAATCCCTGTATTTCAAGTTCTTTAGTATTACAAAAGTGAAGTCCTCTTTGCGTATGGTAGTCAATTTATGATAGGAAAAATTCACCTTTTCTTCCTTGTACTTTCTCGCCTATTCTAATCAAGTCCCTGTACTTTTAATTTATCTAATATAGTGCATCTACTTTCACAAATTTTCTAATCAAGTCTCTCCGACACAAAATCCGATTAAATTTAGTTGATGTGAATGTCGGACAATGCCAAAGTATGATGTGCATAAAATATGCGGATTCCCACATGGATGTGTGGAAAAATTAGCCAATGATGTGAATAAAGTTAAGTCAATATGGACACCCACATGGACACCCGCATTGAAAAAAATTTATCCATATCATATCATGACATTGTTCGACGGCCACATCAGCTGAATTTGGTTGGATTTGGTGTTGGAGGGACTTAATTTGGAAAATTAAAGGTCAAGAGACTTGATTAGAGAGAACTTGAAAGTACAAGAACAAAAGGTAGAATTTTTCCTACATGATATCTTGAACTTAATGTTCGTTCAAGTAGTATAATAATAGCTGAACATGGGACATTGGTGTCGTTCCATGTGTTCCACTGTTATAGCACTCTCATAATCCTTCTCTACTGAGTAGGTGCTGTTGGAGGTTTATCCTGGGAAAACTATATCTGCGTATCCAATTTGCAACATTCATTCGCTCCTACTTTTATGCCTCAACTTATGCTCCAGTTGGCTCTTCAATGCAGGGGAAATGAAACAAATTGTTGCTAAAAGAATTGGCTTGGACCCTGTAGAGCAGAGACTTTTGTTTAGGGGTAAAGAGCAGGAGGATGAAGAGCATTTGCACCTTGCAGGCATAAAGGAAAACTCCAAGGTTGTGGTTTTGGAGGATCCAGCTAGTAAAGAGAAGAAGCTTGAGCAATCCCAGGAGAGTGAAGAGGTCTCCATAGCATCTGAAGCTGTTGCTGGCGTCAGAGCAGAAGTTGATAAACTCTCTAAAAGGGTAACTTCTCCCACCTTTGTAATTGCTTGCTTTGTCCTTTTCTTGGTTGATTAGTCTAGCCGCTTGGCTAATTAAGTGGAAATTCAGTTGATGTTTTTGGTAATTTCAGGTAGCTGAGCTTGAAGTGCTTGTGCATGATGGCACAAAAGTAGAAGAGAAGAAATTTGTGGAGCCTACAGAGTTGCTCATGGGGCAGTTGCTGAAATTGGATGGTATTGAGGCTCAAGGAGAGGCTAGGGTGCAGAGGAAGGCTGAGGTTTGTATCAATGAATTGTTGGTTTAGGGGTTTATGTCTTTAAAATTTGCTTCTGTACCAGGATAGAGCATCGAGTTGCACGGTTGATGATAGTCTTCTGCAAGCAATACTAGTATAATCACTAAATCTGACATGCAGTGTTTTTCACATCAAGTGTGAAAACTAAATTGTGTAATAGATTACCTTGGACTGTTTAAGCATGCCTTACTTTTTTACTGCACCAAGTGATTAATATTTCTATGAGCAAATTGCAGCTGTGAAGTGGTAGAAATTACTTGGAAGCATAGGTATGCGGATGTTAGGCCCTGCTTCATGTTCAGTTCTGCTCACAGGGATAGTCACAGAGCTTTATTTGCTTGGTGTCAATCAGGGAATTAACTGCTTGTTTTGTCCATACAGGGAATTGACATGTGAAAGAGGTAGTGTTGCTAAGAAGGGCATTTAAAAACTGAAAGAAAAAGAATCAGGATATTATATAGGGGTTCAATTAAAATTCTTGCTGTTTTTTTTCATATTTTTATTTAGGAAGTCATTGTTTGTGGTGCATTTATTAGTTTACTCTTATAAGAGATAAAGTTCCAGGTAAATAGATGATATTGTGAAAAAAAGATGATATAGGGTTCTTGAGAAGGCATAGGGGCTGAAACTTACTGCTAACATATCACTTTTGGTGTATTTGATGGCCATACATGAATGTCAATGTGATAGATTTCCTTTAAGGATCATTAGTATCATTGCAATCGAAACTAAGAATTTAGTTAAATTAAAATCAGCAGTTTGATCTATGTGAATGGTGACATCAAGTGGATGTTTGAAAAAAAATATATATTTGTGCTTGGCAAGCGAGCTTATATAGTAAAAAGATCTAAGAAGTACTGAGTAAAGGGATTGAAATTTGTTTAGATGTGGCTCTGTGGGTGTTTGGTGTTGCTTTTGCCTTTTACATAAATTTTTTTTCTTAGACTTTAGAATTTCAAATCACTCTGTTATTTAATGTAAAGCACCACAATCTTTAAAAATACACAAATAACATCATTTTAAGTGACCTTAACTCTCATAATAAATTTTCTTGTACTTTCGATTAATTTTTGTTTTTGGCTGGAAATTTCTGCTTCAAGCCAAACCAAAATTTCTTGTTCGTCCTTTTGTAAAAGGTGCTAGATGTCATTTCATAATATTTCAGTTGTTGGTCAATTGGGGAGGTAATTGTTTAGCTCTATAAGCTGTCAGCGATAAACTCTTTTTCTTGGGTTTTATTTAAGAGTGGGAGAGTCAACATTTGCATATTTAACCTGAGTGGCTGTTAGAGTGCTTTTACCTGGGATTGTATGGTGGCATTAAATGAGAAGAATTGTTAAATCATTGTAATGTCTAATCAAAGTTGCTATTTCTACTTTCAGTGTAGTGATTAGGCATGGACTTGCATTGCAACTTTTAACTGAAATATCTGCCATCTGGATATCCCATTTGAATTCATTCTCCTGTTAAAAGAGCACATCACTTGGTGTCATCGCATCTGAATGAAGCATCTTCTTGAAATGTCCTTGCCGACCTTCAGAAAGCCCCTTTCCTTTTCCTCTGTTTCCTTTGCCAGAATATTATTGTCTTTTTACCTTTTTTCTTCATAGTAGAAATCATAATGAAGTGGACCTGTTACTGGTTTGCCTTGTTATAGTTTACCTCTTAATTTTATCATTTTGCATTCTCAAGCTACTGTAAAAGATGGAAAAAAAGTGGATAGCACAAGTGAGTAAAATGTTAATTGGGGTTTCCTGTTAATAAGTTTGTCTTCTCCCGGACGAGGAGGCTTGATTATCTACCTCTCTCTTTTCCCCTAGTCAATAAAAAGTAATGAGGAGACTTGAAGTAAGATGGACTTTACACCATGTAGTATTCTTAACCTAAAAAGCTTTTAAATTTCGTATTAGTAGTTTCAATGTTATCTGTGTTGCTGTGCTCACATACCTTGCTTGCTCCCCTGGGGTTCCGATGGGGTTGAGGGAGCACACATGGATGCTGGATGGTTTAAGCTGATGTGGAAATAAATGTCCTCCTTTCTTAAGCTGTGCAGGATTTTATCATGCTTCTAATAACTTAATTGCTCTTGCAGGTTGTTGTTTTGTGTAATATTCTCCCAAGTCAATTTATCTTAACAATTATGAAGTGTTTGGACGGGGAACAGCCTGAAATGTTTAGCTATTCTATAGTGATAGAGTAGAGGGGTTGCTGACTAAGGATAGAGATAAGATAGCCAAAATGCTCTATTATTCTCAATTATCTCCACCACTGTTGCTGCTGCATGTCGCCATCGATGGTGGTTGTCAACATGAGGTCACTTGTGGTGGTGTGGTCGGTTGCTAAAGGAGGGTTGGCACTTGCCAGCGAGGGGTGGCAGCAATGGTAGCTTGCCAGTGGACGGTGGAAGGTAGTCGCTGGTCATTGATGGAGGTGGGGTGGTGGTTGCAGGTGGGAGTCCCACCACCAGGTTTGGAGAGGGAGGGGTTTTCGTGAATATCATAGTTTATCTAGTATAACAGGTGCATAATTGCTCTCAAGTGGCCCCATTAGGCAATAGCTGTTACAATTTTGAATATGGCGCAATATCTGCTTCATAGTAGCTATTCTTGCAAATAAACTACTTAAATTGAGATCGACATTTACTAGATTAAACGTTATTGTGAACAAATGTGGAGTTAATGTCCTGTATTCATGCATTGTGCTTTCAAGGCTGTGCTAGCATTTGTCTGACTTGCATGCATCGTGCTTTCAATGACAATTGCCTCTTTTCTGACTTCAATTTCCTTGGACAGGTGTGTCGGGTGCAGGGTCTAGTGGATCAATTGGACAGTTTGAAGGCAAGAAATGTCAATCCATTTAGCGACAGAAGTAATGCGGTTTCCATAACAACGAATTGGGAGACATTCAAGTCAGGAGTAGGAAGCTTGAATGCCCCTCCTCCCGTGTCATCTTCAACAGAAGTTAGTTGTGATTGGGAGCAGTTCGATTAAGATATCCTTGTTGGTTAATGCAACGAAGGGGAGCAGAAGTTATACTGCGTGTACAACCATCTGAATTAGCTTTAGACTTTTAGTTTAATTACGTTTCTTTTTTGGGGTGTTTTGAGTTGCTCCTTTTGTGGTGGTGTCTTTATACTTAAAAAAGCAAACTCTCTCTGCTGGATCAATGATTGGGATCTGCACAATATGTTTGTAAATTTATGATATTTGTACTTATTTAGCGTAGTTAATAGATTATTCGTTTTTCACTATTTGTGTTACATTCCTTGCACACTGACTTTAGTATATTGCTTGCTGCGAGCGTGATCTTGTTCTATCTAGGGTTTTTGCTGCATCACTGTTTGGTGGAGGCATGGGTTGATTATCTTGGAGCTGCATTAGATTAAGCCTGATTATATATCCTTCCTCTGTCATTTTCCAGGAGCTTCAACACCCTATCGACTGAGTCAATGCTTTGACTTACCTAGTACTCCGACCTTTACGGGCTTGCAGGTGGAAGAGTACACCCCAGCTAAGTTCGTACAAGATGCCCATCATGTCACAGGTGAATTTCATGAACTGCAAAAGGAAAATATTTATTCTTAACGTTATTAACAACAATGGCCATGGGCTGGAAGGTTGAGATGTTGCTCTGGTTTATTCTTACAAGCGTGCCAGGGGAAAGCTAATGGTGTATTGACAGTTTAATGAGAGCGGCCAAGTCCTATTTTGCTCCGGAAGGGGACAAACAAGCTCCTGACGACAGCGTGAATGGTCCATCACTGCCCATACCAAGTTTCGTTGTCCTCCCCGAGTCACAGCTTCAGGTCGTCGCCTCTAATGTTTCAATGAACCACGGGAATTTACAGCTGTTATAGGTGCATATTTTCCCATTGAGACCTTAATTTACGGGTTGATGCACGGGTAACTGCATCAGCAGCATCAAGAGAACATTGGTTCTAGACGAAAGAATAGGCCGGATACTTTTGAATTGCTGTGTGCTGGATTCTCATCTCAGACCCATTCAAATGGTTCGTTCATGGAGGCTGGATCTTTGCCATCTCTGGAAGAGGATAGACTGCTTTCCATTGCTGGTATTTCTTAAGCTTTACTGAGTCATGCCATGCACTTAGGCTAGTGCGACAACTTACTGAACTGCGATGAAACACTGCTTCGGATCTTCTTTGACTGCAAGCCATAGCTAAACCTGGTTTCCCGTGCTTCAAACATGCATGTATGACTTTGGAGCATGACTGATATGCTCTAATGTATAATTTGGACAGAAAATTCAAATCTAAAGTTTTGTGTGCATGTCAGTGTGAGATGGGCAATGGTCTGTCGTTGGAAGTTCCATATTTAATTGATGGTGTTCGGACCATATCATATGAACTCAGGCGCAAAGGTGGACTATAATCGAGTGAATTGCTTACCTTTGTCGATTTGGAGGCTCGATCTAGATTCTAGAGTTTGACACAGCCGTTGTATTCGAATAGTGCCTCCGGCACTGGGGACAAGGATTTTGGGTGCGTTGGGAGAAAATTTCCAAAGTCTTTTGGGCCTCCAAAGGCCCTTGTGCCAAAATTGAGGCATTTGGTAACATAATTTCGAATACCCTTGAGCAAAAGCGTGCATTTCCATTGAATTCTAATCCAATGAAACTCCCTTTTAATATTAGCTTTTAGCATTTTCAAAATGCTACTTCAGGGGTGTGAATTTTTTTCCTTAATTTTGCTCTTACTAATATTTTCGTATTCTTGCCTTGCCATCCATTGTTCATAGTCTCTCTTTCACTAACATGGTCGCTCCGTATCTTGGTCGTCGGCCTCTGGTCGACGGTCATCCAGGGTTGGCGGTCAACGGTTGCGGCTGTCTCAAGGGAGATCTGGAGGGTTGCTGGTCTGTCTCAAGTCAAGGGTCATTGAGGGTTGCGCGAGCTAGCTAAGGGTTGCCCAACGAGGTTCAGGCCCTGTTTGCTTCAGTATTTTAAATGAGCTTTGAGGCTCTAAAGTCCCTTACGCAAATACAAATGGTGTTTGACAAATTCTTGAAAGAGTTTTGGGAAAATGCAATTGTATTTCCAAAGTGCTCTACAAGACTTCGAGCCGATGCACCTCTGGAGCAGCATTCCCATTCTAGCATTCTTGGAATGCTGAGGGGGAGTCAATGAAATTTTTCTTATTTCCCATCTGACCCTCGTTTATTAATTAGAATTCCCGTTTTACCCCTTTTGAAAACGACTCTGTAATATTGATCGGTTTCTCCTCTCGGGAAGCTTCTTCATCACCGACTTCGCTCTTCCTCATGGACATGCTCGGGTGAAGATTGCGTTTCTCCCATTTTTCCTTTCTTCTTCGATCGTCAACTTTGTCGCGCGTTGTATCTTTCCATTGGAGCAGAACTCATCGTCTTTGCTACATGTCAGAGGTAAGATTATCTCTCTCAAAAGGATGTTGAAGAGATTTTTCTTCTTTTTTTCAGCAACGGTGTTATTTTTTTGTTTGGCTTATGCTCTGTGGTAGCTTGTTCTTTTGATTTCATCAGATCCGTATAATTTTCTGATTCGTAATGCTGGCATCGAGTTGATTTTACTGTTCTTTTTTGTGGTGGAATGAAGTGTGTAATCTTTTTAGTTTAAGGGTTTTGTTTTGTGGTCGCTTATCCTTTTGTGGTAGCATTGAGTTATTCTTGTTTGGGTTTTGTTCTGTGGTAGCTTGTCCTTCGTTTTCTTCAGACTAATGTAATTTTGCTTGTGGTGGAATGAAGTGGCCACGAAATGTTTGGTTTAAGTTCCAATAGAAAGGTGATTTCACCCACTCCCCTTCTCTTTGATCCCCCATTTTCCTTTGACAATACTTACCGTTCTTCTTCGCAGCTATGTTCAATTCAGCCTTCTGTTTGTTTTCTTGGTCTCATTGCATTCCGAACTCGAGTTCCTAGGAAAAAGTCTTCCTTTTTGCCCAGTTATCTGCTTGTAATGCCTGTGTCCATATGCATCTTCTTTAATTTTCTATTTTTCCTTTATTGGGTATGATCTGTTAAGGAAAATTCCCAATAGTTTTTGAAGTTGACAAAACTGTCCATGAGTATTTTGTAAATCTGATAAATGCTTTGAAGTATTTTGATTCAGGAAGTTATTTTTGGAAGAAAAGCATATGTCAATCTTGATTTAGTTCGTATTCAGATTGTGAAAGAACTTCAAACAAAAGAGAAGTTCAGACTCAGAACAAGAAGTTCAAACTCAGAACGAGAAAGTTCAGATACAGAATTTATTCATACGCTGAAATTATTCAGACGCAGACGCTGAAATTATTCAGATGCAGACGCTGAAATTATTCAGATGCAAACGCTGAAATTATTCAAACGTTGAAATTATTCAGATGCAGACGCTGAAGTTCTTCAGACGCAGACGCTGAAGTTCTTCAGACGCAGACGCAGATGTTGAAATTATTCAGACGCAAATGCAGAACTCAGAACTCAACATAACAGCTAGTGATCTGGTATGGATTTCACAGAAGAAAAGTTTTGATTGTATCGATCTCAATCAAATGGATTGACAATCAAACATTTCGACAAGTGTGCATTATAACGGACAAAGCTCTACTTATGGAAATCAAGATTCTGATTGTATGGGCAACCAGAATCAACGGGATTCATATTTTATCAATCAACGGTTACTCAATCCATTTTATACAAATCTGTCCAAAGGTGAATATTGGAAGATGATCCTCTGAAAACTGTCCAACGGCTAGTTTGGAAGTGGAGGAGTATAAAAAGAGATCAACGGGGAGCAAAAGGTAAAGAACGAAATCAAGAATCAACAAGTCCAAAGTCTGAGCATACTCCGATTCAATCTCGTCTTTTTTTAGCTTAAACGTGTAATCATTTGAGAGGTGTAGACAGTATTATAAATGTGTGCTTAGGTGTGAGATAGTGTAATCTATCGACTTGGTATAAGCAGCACCAACTTCGAGGAGAAGTGCTTAGGTTTAAGCGACACAACTTGCTGTAACTTCTCATTGATTTGATTAGTGAAATCCAGCCATTAGGCTGTCGGCGTGGGAGAGTGGACGTAGACTTGATCTAAGCCGAATCATTATAATTGTTTGTATGCAGTTTTCTCCGTCTCTAATCTCTTATTATATTGTTTATACTGCTCACAAGAACATTTGTCACAAAATCTGATCAGAATCTGCTTGTTGTTCAGACTTTGTTCTTGATCTTTTACTTCCGCTTTAAATTGGTAAAGAATTTATTTAGATCACCTATTCACCCCCCTCTAGGTGATCCTTGCTAGCTACATCAATTGGTATCAAAGCGGGTTGCTCGTTTATTGAAGTGTTTTACTTCTGAGCTAACGATCTATATGGCTAGCATGAGTGCTCCAGGTTTCATTGAAGGACAAAGCAATTTCAGGCCACCATATTTCGATGGCAATGAATATAGCGTCTGGAAAAATAAGATGAAGGCATTCATCAAATCAATTGATCACATGCAATGGGATGTTGTCATTAGAGGAGTCAATCCAAAACATTTCGTATCTGCTTCAAAAGAGAAGCAAGATGAAAGCAAATCAGCAGATCCTCCATTATCTCAAACTAAGATAACAAAAAGAGAAGCTTTAGATTCAAAAGCGATTTATTCATTTTATTATGCTTTATCACTTGTTGAGTATAAAAAAATTGCTTCTTGTGAATCAGCTAAGGAAATCTAGGATACCCTCCACACTACTTATGAAGGAACAGATCGAGCGAAAGAAACACAGATTAATCTATTGCTTGGACAATATGAATCCTTCAGAATGAAGACAGGAGAATCAGTGGCTGATATGTCTGACAGATTTGCTGATATAGTAAACGGTCTTGCATATCAAGAACAACCAGTCTCAGATGCGATGAAAGTCAACAAACTTTTGAGAGGACTGTCAAAGCAGTGGGACAACATCAAAACCTCACTTCAAGAGACTCAAAGGATCATGTCACTATCAGTGAATGAACTGATTGGAACTCTTCAATCATATGAAGTAGAACATATACATGAAGAAGATCCAGAAGGCAAGAAGTTAATTGCCTTAAAATCGAACATTAATTCTGATGAAATAGATTTTGAAGGAGATGAAGAAGAAGACGATGAGGAGATAAAGTTGCCGATCAAAAGATTTCAATATCTTGTGAGAAAGAGAAGAAACCCCAAAGAGAAGAAGCCAACAAAGAAATCCGGAGAAAGAAAATATTTTAAGAACAGAGATGACAATGAAGAGTCTGAATCCAGCGATGATGAAATCCTTGAGCAGGGAAATCTATGCTTAATGGCGGACATTGAATCCGAAGAAGATGAGGTGATTTGTTCAGATCCTATTCTCGATGATGATGATCTTTTTGAAGAGTTATGTACGGAACATGAGAATGCGTTGAAGAAGATCTCCGAGTTGAAAAAGCAAGTCTCTAAATTGAAGCAACAAAATATTACGAATGAGAAAATGATCATTGAGCTTGAAAAGGAGAATTCCTTTGTCAAGGAAGAAAAGGGTATTTTGCAAAAAGAAGTTGATTCCTATAAGGAAAAAATTCCGAAGATTTGCAAAAAATCTGCTCTTGGCTCAAAGACATTAGAGCATGTTCTATCCATTCAAGTCCCCTATTACAACAAATTCGGCCTCGGTTTCGAAAATTAAAATAAGATCAAGAATGACTTTCCGAAGGTCAAGGAGAAATTAAAGCGCAGACCTTCAATCCAGCATTATAGAAATCATTTTCATTTGGGTACCAAGGAAAAGATGAGATTACTTTTCTTGCAGGGAATAAGAAAAGAGAATCTGGTAAGTAAAGACATATTTTTCATATTCTAAATTTGCTTTGGATACATACTTTAAATATCTATGAATTCTCTTTGGACTTAACTTTTTATCTCCATGCTATGCTTTATTTTGACTTGAAATTGCATATTTTACATCGTTGGTTGTGTTAGAAATGTCGTAATAAAAGTCAAGTTTATTTTGATGGATTTTTTAGATGAAATTTTATAAAAGAGATTGTTTGATATCTTATTGGAAATGAAATATTTTTTATGGACTCATTATGTGTTCTCCGATATTGTCATGCCTTACAAAAAAAAAGGAATTTATTTTTGCTAGATATTGTTTTATTATGCATATTTCCCTTAAATACTCTACTGAGATGAGTTGGGAAAGTATCCTTGGGCTTCTATGAAAGTTTCCTATTTTGCGTCTAACAAAAAGAAAGGATCCAAATACAAGGATACTAGAAAGAAAATGAGTTTATTGCAGACAATTATACAGAGGAAGCATGAATGCAAACCTACGCAAGTCATGATGCAATCAACGAAGGATCTCAAGTGATGAATTCTTTCTAAAGAGGAAAGGTATATTCTGAACATGCTTGTTGAGATACAAATTGGTAATATTTGTTGCCATGTGTGTAAGATATTGCATATATTTAATGCTTGAAATAGCTACATTTCTTTTGCGAAATTCATTAATGTCATATAATCTTTATGCTTATGAGATTCTCGCTTAAGGAAAATTCCTACAATCTTGAATCACTTGCTATATTCTTAGAAGATTTTTTTAATTAGCAAGTTTGATCTGTAAATCAGAGCAAGGTATATACGTGAAATTCTCTATATTTTGCAAAGATTATTATCTCTCTTACAAGTATTTGCAGGATGTAAAAGAATCTTTCCTTGTGAAGTTTGGAAAGCTTGATCCCATAATCGGGGAGATTTTGCAACATTTCCGAAGGATCGAAAATTTCTCCTTTATGCAATATTCTGACAAATTGTTGGAGTTTGAATCCGAGACGAGCTTGATGGAAGAAAACAAATTTCTTTCTTGAATTTCAAAATGCAAACAAATGTGGCGGATGTTGTTGTTACAAAGAAAATAGAGGAACAACAATTTGTTCAAAGTGCACAAGCTGCAATGAAAGTTATTTGCAAAAGCTGTCTTGATGACAGGGGGAGAAAAACAAAAAGTGGAAAAATGCAAAAGAAAGGGGGAGAATCATCTCAAAATGGCATCAAATTGAGGGGGAGCGTAAATCAAGTATGAAAGTCAATTTAATTTCTGCCCACTCTTGATTACTATGAAAGAAAAGGTAATGTATGTTAGAACTTGCTAAGTTCTACACAATCCGGGTTAGTATTTCTTACTTTTTGTCATTAACGAATCTCTTATTTATATTATTGTTTTTTTTATGACAAAAAGATTGCGAAATTTATTATGTGCATGCGTGTTCATTATATATATGATATTTGAACATGAGCTATATTTAATATATGTTATGTTTGCGAAAGATGATATTTTTGAAGGTTGTGTTTCATGCCAAATATATTTTGAAGATAGTATGTGAAGATGAGTTAAATTTATATTCTCTACGTGATATCCTTTTCATTACTATCACTTTTTGTTTATGACAAATAGGGGGAGAGAATGTAAATATGCATATGTGCTTAGTGGTTAATTCTACTTAATTGATGCATAATATTGAGTTGTGATTATACTTCCATATATTGTCATGATCATTAAGGAATTTTACGCATATATCTTTTTGTGATGCTGACAAAAAGGGGGAGAAATATGCAGATATAATATGCTTTGATGCAGATATGATATGCTTTGATATGCTCAAATATGCAGATATGATTTGGTTTGATATGCAGATTATTGGATTCAAAGAAAAGGAGACAAACTTTGATTTAGATTTTTTTTACGATTCAGATTTTGTTATACTCCTTGTCTTATTCAAAAACTGAGTATAAAAAATCCCATATCAAATTACTCTGATCATATATGATATCTTGAATATCTGCTACATTATATGCTTGATCATATTTTTCAAAAT
Organism: Syzygium jambos; assembly: GCA_031216235.1. Lineage (NCBI taxonomy): Eukaryota > Viridiplantae > Streptophyta > Magnoliopsida > Myrtales > Myrtaceae > Syzygium > Syzygium jambos. Next base: position 29,129,582 of record CM062230.1, read on the forward strand.
TATCTCAAAATCTATATATCTGCATGGAAGTTTTGTTACCATCAAAAAGGGGGAGATTGTTAAGGAAAATTTCCAATAGTTTTTGAAGTTGATAAAACTGTCCATGAGTGTTTTGTAAGTCTGATAAATGCTTTGAAGTATTTTGATTCAGGAAGTTATTTTTGGAAGAAAAGCATATGTCAATCTTGATCTAGTTCGTGTTCAGATTGTGAAAGAACTTCAAACAAAAGAGAAGTTCAGACTCAGAACAAGAAGTTCAAATTCAGAACGAGAAAGTTCAGATGCGGAATTTATTCATACGCTGAAATTATTCAGACGCAGACGCTGAAATTATTCAGATGCAGACGCAGAAGTTCTTCAGATGCAAACGCTGAAATTATTCAGATGCAGACGCTGAAGTTCTTCAGACGTAGACGCTGAAATTATTCAGACGCAGACGCAGATGCTGAAATTATTCAGACGCAGATGCAGAACTCAGAACTTAACATAATAGCTAGTGATCTGGTATGGATTTCACAGAAGAAAAGTTTTGATTGTATCGATCTCAATCAAATGGATTGACAATCAAACATTTCGACAAGTGTGCATTACAACGGACAAAGCTCTACTTATGGAAATCAAGATTCTGATTATATGGGCAACCAGAATCAACGAGATTCAGATTTTATCAATCAACGGTTACTCAATCCATTTTATACAAATCTGTCCAAAGGTGAATATTGGAAGATGATCCTCTGAAAACTGTCCAACGGCTAGTTTGGAAGTGGAGGAGTATAAAAGGAGATCAACGAGGAGCAAAAGGTAGAGAACGAAATCAAGAATTAACAAGTCCGAAGTCTGAGCATACTCCGATTCAATCTCTTGTCTTTTTTGAGCTTAAACGTGTAATCATTTGAGAGGTGTAGACAGTATTATAAGTGTGTGCTTAGGTGTGAGATAGTGTGATCTATCGACTTGGTATAAGCAGCACCAACTTCGAGGAGAAGTGCTTAGGTTTAAGCGACACAACTTGCTGTAACTTCTCATTGATTTGATTAGTGAAATCCAGCCATTAGGCTGTCGGCGTGGGAGAGTGGACGTAGACTTGATCTAAGCCGAATCACTATAATTGTTTGTATGCAGTTTTCTCCGTCTCTAATCTCTTATTATATTGTTTATACTGCTCACAAGAACATTTGTCACAAAATCTTATCAGAATCTGCTTGTTGTTCAGACTTTGTTCTTGATCTTTTACTTCCGCTTTAAATTGGTAAAGAATTTATTTAGATCACCTATTCACCCCCCTCTAGGTGATCCTTGCTAGCTACATCATGATCAAAATGCAAATTTGGTTGTGCCCATTTGGTTGATTTTTGTTTTGGCACTTGTGACATGAGAGTGTGTTTTGGAGGACTGGAAAAACGTCCAGAGATTAATTAGCTATTGCTTCCTTAGGAACTCGGATTGCCGATTACTTTTCAAGCATATGTTGCCAATACTATCTTGTGGCTAATGAGATCAAGTTATACAAATGAAAAGCCCTGTATCAGTGAACTGTGTAGTACCCATATGTCAATTACCTCTTTCGATAAGTTAATTTAAGCCACAGATTTTTTTGTCATGTGAATTCCCTGCTGTGAGCATATTGATCTCCCTCCTCTCTCTTGGATCCAGCAGAAGATTGTAGTGTGTCCTTCGAGATTTCTGTAGACATCCATGAAATTGAGAGGTTTTAATTTGGTACACCTGGTTGATGATCTCAAAGAGAGATAAATTGTACTTTCTACCAGTTCGAAATTTGTTGGATTACCATTTGCAGTCGGTTTTATTACACGATGGTTTTCCTTCAGTCATTAAGGTTTTTTTTTGTCGGAACCTTCAGTCATTAAGTTGACATGATCTTATTCTTGCCAAATCTAATTCTTGGTAAAAGGAAAAAAATTAATCCCTTAACCTGTGCATTTGTCTTCCAATTCCAATCAAGAATGACCTGGTATTTTTTTCCCTTGTGATTTAATGCTGTAGGAGATAAGAAAGTTCATAAACCACTGCAACAAAGTGAAATTAGCAGCCCCTGCTGATAAGGAAGGCGGTTAGCTAAGCACTGTCAAACCGCCACTTGAATCTACTGCCAGTGAAAAGAAATAAGTCATTGTTGGGAGATATGTATGTATCTTTTCCTGAAGGCTAAAGAAGGGAAATTCTGTAACTTAAGAGTACAAAAAATTATAGTAATGGATTGTGCCATCGCTTTAATTGCATTTTGGACATTGTTTGAGCAGGATATTTTTTGTATGTTCTATGGTAGAAGCATTGCAGTGGTTTGAGCACCATATGAAACTTGTTGCTGTCTCTGATGGAACCTTCCTGAGTCATTCTTCTTTTCTGAAGAGTTCGTTGTTAGAGAAGTTTATGAGCTAATCAATGTAATCTAGTTAACCGTATGGTCAAAGATTGGGAAATATTCAAAGCATTTCCAGATCATGGAAGAGCTCCCTGATAATTATAAAAGTCATATTTGGATCCCGATTATGGATATTCAATTGACTAAGATGCATATCCTGAAATGACACATTTATGTGATCAAATAACTATGAATTTAAGAAAAAAGTTAAGTAGGTTTGTAATAGTTAAAGATAACGTATTTCTTTCCTCGGGATATATGTGACCATACTTATTATAATGAAATTACTCTCTTTTCGTCGAGAAAGATCCACTTTGATGACACTTTTCTATTTATAAATTTGTTGATACTTCTCTTTTATATTACTCTCAACGCGAAAATAAAAGTTATATTCAATATTTTTTCCTCAATTTTAAACAAATTAAAGTTAAAAAAACTTAAATGGGCATATCAAAGGACTCTCTAAATGTATATTTACCAAACAACATTTCCCCCAAAGTTGCATCCCAAGGCACTTTTCAATTACAGTTTACCAAATAATATTTGCATTTCACCAAACCCCTTTAGGCTAAAAGCATTTGCATTTCCCCAAGAACATTCTCGCAAAGCTGAACCAAACAGGTCCTTGGTCACCGAGGGTCACTCGGTCGATGCTCATGCGAAGCTCTCTGATGCTCGCCTCTAGCCTCTAGCTTGCATGAGGCTCGCCAGATCCACATGAGTTTTGGCCTTTCTCTCTATTTTTTCTCTACTTTAAATTTGCTTAACAAAAGGTGTCACGTCCCGAACCCCAACGGGCGCGCGACACTCCTTCAACGGTCGTATTGAACGCGACGTCCCAGGACGCGTCGCCGACCCAAACGAAACACTCAACGATAAAGGCAATCGGAAGCAAATTTAAAACAACCTAGACAATAAAACATGACAGAGGGATAGCACAAAACAATAATTGCATAACATCATAAAGCAGTCACTATTACAAAACAGTAATCCAGGCTACCAACTACCAACTTAAAAGCCACAATTTTAAAAAGGGGGCGGTGGTTGACAAACTTATCTCATCTACAAAAATATACTCAAAAGACAGGGTAAATTGATCTATCCTTCAATCCTTATAGTACTCTGGCGGCATCTTCGAGTCGATCATGGTCGCGGATCTGAAAGTGGTTATATAATAATGTGAGAACAAGTCTCAATAAGCAACCCCCTAAACCCTACAAAGGCCAATGCGTACCTAGATAAGTCGTACAAATAATCTAACCAATAGCATAACGAGCTCACAACATTGTACTTACCTTTGCCATCAGAACACGTACTAACTCTGCACGTTAGTCAAAACGCGACAAGACAATAATACTAACTCAATAACATATCACAATCAATCAAACGCCAACCATACTGGCACTTAATCAATTCTACCAATTCAATCACACATCCAATCAGTCAGTCTAATCAGTTCAATCAATTCAATCACACTCAACTCGCATGCGTGGTCGAACAACTTTCCACGACCTCCCAGGTCCTTTCACACTGCCCGCGCCACTACGCCTCAGGCCCAATTTCATAGCCCGCGCTACTGCGCCTCAGGCTTAGCCCTTAGATCAAGCTGGGCTCGGTCCCGCGTAACCACGCCTCAAGACATTTTTCTCCTTCCAATGACCGGCGTAACCTACGCCTCAGGTCTGGTCATGCCTTTTTCGCTACACCCGCGTAACCACGCCTCAGGTTGGCAGCCCTCGATCAATCCGGGTTTTTTTCATGCACATGCACCACAACACAATTCGCCATTCTCACAAGTCGTACCAATCAAACTCAGGGCATGCTCACCGCAATATTCCGCCAACCCGACCTTCAAGTCGGCCATATTCGGCTATCAATTTCACTCACAAACGCCACGATAAGCCAATCATTGACTCATCAACAATAGCCACAAATATGCACCCACAATCATCCCAATTCCAATTCACAAGCTCACGATTCCGACATTCAAGTCAGCACACTCAATTAATCCAAGTCAATCACACGCGCCACGACAATTCAGTCATGTTATTCATCTCAATCAGTCACTAAATTAGCCACTAATTAAGCCCCACAATTATCACAATTTAATCCAACAAATACGCACATACGAATATTGACCCTAATCCACGTTTAACCCATAAATCGGTACTAATCACGTCCTAAATAAGTCTAAAAATATCCATAGTCCTAAATAAGAATTAGGAGGTCACTTACTAGGTTTTTGGCCTGGGAAAAATTGGCTATGGCCCGGAATGGCCCGGCCGGAACGGCGGTGTCTCGGCGCGGCTGAGGGCGCGACGGGCGCGGGGCTTGGCCATGGGCTCGGCCATGGGCAAAATTCTCGGTTACACTTGGCACGGGCACGGTGCAAGCACGGGCGAGGGCACGGCGATGGGCATAGGGGCGGGCGCGGTCACGGCGACGTGCACACCCCGAGGCAACTTGACCACGGCCAGGGCAACGGCTGGTCAGTGGCCTGGGCGCCTTGGCCGCGGCTGGGCTAGCTGGCCGACGGTGCGACGAGCAGCGGCAACGGCGATGGCGACGGCGCGGAGGAGAGAGGGAAGTCGACCGGAGTGGTGGTGGCGCGCGCGCGCGTGTGAGAGAGAGAGAGAGAGAGAGAGAGAGAGAGAGAGAGAGAGAGAGAGAGCTGGGCGTGGCGAGGCTCGGGCTAGCGGCAACGGGGCGGCATGGCGGCGACGGCGGCTGGCGACGCAGGGCCGGCCGGCAAGCGGCTGAGCAGCACCGGTGAGTTGCAGGCGCGGTCGCGAGCTGGTTGGTTGGGGCAACGGTGACCCGCGACAGCGGCGGCGAGCTGGACGGCGGAGTTGGGTTGATCTGTGAACTAAGCAGCGCCGAGTCGCGGTGAACATGGCACGAGGGGGCTGGTTGGTGGAGGGGAGGCCCGACGAGGCAGCGGTGGCAGTGCGGAGGCGGGCGGCTGGACGGTGCGTGGAGCCTAACGGTCAGACGGCGACGCGGCGGCCCGACGAAGCGGCGGCGCGCGGCGAGCCAGTCCAGTCGGCGAGCAGGTCGGGCAGCATAAGAAGAATCAGAAGCCATGGCGTCGGGGATGAGAAGGAAGAGAAGAAGAAGAAGAAAAGGAGAAAAAGGAAGAGAGAGAGAGAAGAGGAGGAGAGAGAGTCTGACAGAGGGGGGAAAAATGCGTGCACAAAAGCAACGCCGCAAAGAGAGAGAGAGAGAGAGAGAGAGAGAGAGAGAGAGAGGGGGCCATCGTGCGCGGCAGAGGGGGAGGAGAGAGAGAAAGAAAGAGAGAGAGAGAAAAAATAAATATTCATTCAAATAATTATTGCGATCCAACAGCCCACGTTTAAAATCGAAAACGATCTAGCGATCCAAATTAATCCTAGAATATAATAAGGGACAAAGGCTAAATTAATTAAATCAAACTACCTCGAGGGAGGTCTACTAGTCCAAATTTACACTTGGTCAAAAATTCACTCTTCACATATTCCGGGCAATATCGAGACTGGTAACAATAATATCGACACCGTCCAATTAAATTCGTCCCGAAACTCCGATAAATTTGACACCAAAGTTTGGGCTCTAAATAACGGCAAAATTCGATCGAATGCGATTCTAGCGAAATCTCAAATTTAAAATAATACCCGGGAGTGATCAGTTCCCGGACGAGATTTTACTATAAGTACATTGACGAATTACACGTTTTATAAATCCCAAAAATGGGCCGAAATTCGGAATGTCACAAAAGGTACATCAAAAGTCAATTATTCAACCGCTGTTTGTTTTAGACAGATACATCTTGAGTCGAAGAACTTTGGGAAAATCCCAAGAGTCCTTGTGGAAAAGTTACATGGTTTTCAAGCCTTTTCATGGTTGATTGCATCTTATCTAGGGGTGGGTGGCTCCAGGTTCCACGTGAAACCTGAAACCTACCCATGGGAATATGTTCATCATTTTTTGAAATTTGAAACTTATTCTATATATCTTGGAGCCTAGAACTTCTTCTGTCACATGTTTAAGGGTCGATTTCAAAGTCTATCTAGGTTCCACATGTATTATTAATTGAATAATTGTAGTGAATCATCACTTGCTGCTATGATCCACTGATCACAACTTATATTTAGACACACAAAGAATATGAAACATTAACAATTCATAAAATGAAAGCTCAAACTAGTAGTTTCATATTATACACTCATCATCTAACACCATGGAATACCGTAGGATCACATGAAGACATAAACCAAGAAAAAACACAAAAAAACTTGTTTAGGGTTTCAAGTTCCACCTACTTAGAACCTGGAATTTACCCATCGAAACAGATTTCTCAATTTTTGAAACCTAGAACCTACCCTACATATCTTGAAACCTAAAACCTATAGGTTTTCACTAGTCAGGTTTCAAGTTCTACCCTGAAACTATGCTCACCCCTAATCTTATCTAGATTTACATATTTCTCGAAGTTAGAAGAAACAAATTAAGAATTGCTTGATCATCTTTCACTTGAATGAATGTAGCATTACTAGCTAGACTTTTCTACTTTTCAAATCAAGTAGTTCCAAATAAATAAAAAAAAATAGTCAATCTTACATTACCAAAAAGAGTTACATGTTCTCTTTTGGATGCAACTCAATGCAGAATGGTTAATCTTGTAGGCATAAATCTTAAAACCTAAAACCAGTATTATTATTTGGAGGCCCAAGAAACATCCTGGGCCCTTTGGTTCAATTTTCCAAATGCTATTTGGGGGAATGCAAATACCTTTAGGTTAAAATTTCTTGGGGAAATGCAAGTGGCGTTTGGTAAAAAATCATTTATAAAGTTATTTTGGCCTAAGTAGTGTTTGGTATTTTTTTTTTTGCAAAAGGGCTTTGGGAATTATCTTTTTTATTAAAAAACAAAACCTATCCTACCTTTTGCCGGAGCCAGCGAAGGCTTACGGCCGCCGGTGAGCTAGATCTGACGTCGGCGGTCATCACCCGAGGTCAGGAGACCCCTGGTGAGCTAGATCTGCCACCGGCGGTAGTTGCCTAAGGCTAGGCGACCCTTGGCGAGGGTCGCGTGACCGCCCAAGCGGCCGTCGCTTAGGTCACACGACTCAAGCGGCCGGCACCTAGGTCGTGCAACCCAGGCACCGGCCGTCGCCTGGGCGATCGCGCGACCTCAGGTGGTCATCACTTGGGTTGTGCGACCTCGCTGGCCTCTCGCCGGCCCGATCCAATGTTGGCCGCCCTCGCCAGCCTCCCTCGCCAGTTGCCCTCGCGAAGAAGATGAATAGTACCAAGAGTGGGCAAAATTGGAATAAGCCAAAATAAGTGAGAGTAGTTTGGGGACAAAAAATTTGGGTTCAACATTTTGGGAAGGGGCTTTTGAGGCCGAAAGCCCCTTTCTAAAGCTAAACCAAACATGACCCCTGTCAAATCCATAAATCGGTTAATGCAGGCTTTGGGCCTATATAGGTGGCTTCGACTTAGAGTAGTTTGCATGCCGATAATCACTACAAAAAAACTGTTTTTTTCCGACAAAATTTCCAACGAAAAATTTGAAAAAATTCGTTGGAAAATAAATTTCCAACGAATTTTCCAACGAAAAAAAATTCGTTGGTAATAGGTCGTTGGAAATTTTTCCAACGAAAAATTTCAATTTTCGTTGGAAATTTGCGACGAATTTTATTTCGTTGGAAAATTCGTTAGAAAACTCGTGGCTAAATTCGTTGGAAAAATTACAAAAAAAATTTTTTTGGTCGAAAAATCGTGGAAATTTTTTTTCCAACGAAAAATTTTTCGTTGGAAAAATTACAAAAAAATTCTTTTTGGTCGAAAAATCGTGGAAATTTTTTTCCAACGAATTTTTTTTTTCGCAATTTTTTTCGATTTTTTTTTTGAATTTCTTTTTTTGAATTTTTTTTTGAATTATTTTTTTCGGAAATTTTATTTCGAAAAATCGCCCTCGCCGCCGGCGAGGGTCAGCCTCGTCGCCGGCGAGGGCCAGCATCGTCGCCGGCGAGCGCCGAGCTCGCCCAGATCTGGGCGAGCTCGAGCTCGCCGGGCATGGCGAGCTCGGCCCTCGCCATGGCCGGCGAGGGCCAGCCTCGTCGCCGGCGATGGCCGAGCTCGCCCAGATCTGGGCGAGCTCGGCCCGCGCCGGCGACGAGCTCGACCAACGAGGACAAGCCGGCGGTGGTTAGTCCGACGAGGGGCGAGGAGCGGCGGCGCTGGTTCCAACGAGGACAAGCCGGCGGTGGTCAGTCCGGCGAGGGGCTGGCCGGCGGGGAGCAGCGAAGCAGGAACCAGAAGCTAGAAGCAGAAGATGCACGGGCAGAAGCAGCAAGGGAGAAGAAGAAAGGAAGAAAGAAAAAGAAAAAGAAAAGAAAGAGGGAGAGGAGAGAGAAGGAGTTGATGGGGTCGGTGGAGCGACGAGTGGTGGCTGAGGGCGACGACGCGCGGCGGCGGGGCGCGGTTGGACAGCGCCGGGAGCGACGGCAAGCTCGAAGCCGCGGGCGAACAGGGGAGGGGAGGAGCGGCTGGACGGACGGCACGACTACACAAGGCAGGCGGCGGCGTGCAGACGGCTGGGCTGGTCGCCGGCGAGCAGGCGGTCGACGGTCGATGGTGCAGCAAGAACGGAAGCCAGAAGCAGAAGATGCACGTCCAGAAGCAGCAAGGGAGAAGAAGAAAGGAAGAAAGAAAAAGAAAAGAAAAAGAAAGAGGGAGAGGAGAGAGAAGGAGTTGGTGGGAGTGGGTGGTGAAGTCAGACACGGAAAGGGAGAGGGTGACCGGCGGGAAAAGGGGAGGGGGGAGAGAGAGAGAATGAATTTTGAAATTGAACTAGCGGGAAAATGTAATAAGGCTTTTCGTTGGAAAATTCGTTGGTAATTTCCAACGAAAATTTTCGTTGGAAATTACCAACGAATTTTCCAACGAAAATTGTACACTATGAAAAAATTGCCGGAAAATGGAAATTCGTTGGAAATTTCGTTGGAAATTTCCAACGAATTTTCCAACGAATATAAAAAATGCCGAATAAAATCAAATTGTTTTTAAATCGTTGGAAATTTCGCTGGAAATTTCCAACGAAAAATTTTTCGTTGGAAATTACCAACGAATTTTCCAACGAAAATTGTACACTATGAAAAAATTGCCGGAAAATGGAAATTCGTTGGAAATTTCTTTGGAAATTTCCAACGAATTTTCCAACGAAAATTGTACACTATGAAAAAATTGCCGGGAAATGGAAATTCGTTGGAAATTTCGTTGGAAATTTCCAACGAATTTTCCAACGAATATAAAAAATGCCAAATAAAATAAAATCGTTGGAAAATTCTTTGGAAATTTCCAACGAAAAATTTTTCGTTGGAAATTACCAACGAATTTTCCAACGAAAATTGTACACTATGAAAAAATTACCGGAAAATAGAAATTCGTTGGAAATTTCATTGAAAATTTCCAACGAATTTTCCAACGAATATAAAAAATGCCAAATAAAATAATTTTTTTTAAATAGTTGGAAATTTCGTTGGAAATTACCAACGAATTTTCCAACGAAAATTGTACACTATAAAAATATTGCCGGAAAATGGAAATTCGTTGGAAATTTCGTTGGAAATTTCCAACGAATTTTCCAACGAATATAAAAAATGCCGAATAAAATCAAATTTTTTTTAAATCGTTGGAAATTTCGTTGGTAATTTCCAACGAAAATTGTACACTATGAAAAAATTGCGGGAAAATGGAAATTCGTTGGAAATTACCAACGAATTTTCCAACGAAAATTGTACACTATGAAAAAATTACCGAAAAATGGAAATTCGTTGGAAATTTCGTTGGAAATTTCCAACGAATTTTCCAACGAATACAAAAAATCCCGAATAAAATCAAATTTTTTTTAAATCGTTGGAAATTTCGTTGGAAATTTCCAACGAAAAATTTTTCGTTGGAAAAATTACCAGCGAATTTTCCAACGAAAATTGTATACTATGAAAAAATTACCGAAAAATGGAAATTCGTTGGAAATTTCGTTGGAAATTTCCAACGAATTTTCCAACGAATATAAAAAATGCCAAATAAAATCAAATTTTTTTTAAATCGTTGGAAAATTCGTTGGAAATTTCCAACGAAAAATTTTTCGTTGGAAATTACCAACGAATTTTCCAACGAAAATTGTACACTACGAAAAAATTGCCGGAAAATCGAAATTCGTTGGTAATTTCGTTGGAAATTTCCAACGAATTTTCCAACAAATATAAAAAATCCGAATAAAATCAAATTTTTTTTAAATCGTTGGAAATTTCGTTGGAAATTACCAACGAATTTTGAGACGAAAATTTTTCGTTGGACATTTCCAACGAAATTTCCAACGAAAATATTTTCGTTGGAAATTTCCAATAAATTTTCCAACGAAAAAATTTTCGTTGGAAATTTCCAACGAATTTTGCCATTCGTTGGAAAATTTGTCGCAAATTTGCGACGAAAATTTTTCGTTGGAAAATTTTCGTGGCAAAAATCCGTTTTTTTTGTAGTGAATGAGATTTGAACGGATGACCTTCATTTCGTAAATTGAAAATTTCCCAACCCCGTTGTCAATTCCGCCAATTGGGGTTGATAAAATATTCATCAAGGAAGACTATTGTTGGGGGAAAAGGGAATATATTCTTGTCACCTCATTTCACGCAATGCTGCATGCGTACAGAGAGAAGATATAAATAGGCATGTAAGGTTTGGCTTGACAATAATATGATTTTTTTATGTTTGGTTGGCAGTGACCCTGATATCCTTTTTTGCTGTGCGGGAAAAGAAGACCACGTGACAACTTTGTCCCGACCTGCCAATAATCTCTGAAGTTTTTTTAGGGTTGAAGAAGAGTCCAGAGATGGCAAGAAGCCAAGAAGAACCCAAGGACGCCTTCAATCATCAAATTGTCATTTGGCTTTTGGACTAAAGTCAACAAAACGAAACTTCATCTTAACAGAACAATAGACGAATGCGAGATATGCGTGGCTGTGATCGACTCGATCCATGATGATTGGGTCTATCCATAACTTGTTTCTTGTAATGACAGTTTTGTTTTGTGGATGTTGGTTTGTGAAAGACAAAAACCACTTAAAAACAGGGTAAAAACATACAAACTAGAAAAGAAAATTGCTTTTCAGAGAAAACCTCCAACCAGTGGATCCACTTCTAAGTCATTCCTATTATATCATTGGCATAATGCCAGTCGCTACAGGATGCATCAGGAGGTACACACGCACATACATAGATACGTGCAAAACACACACTGCATTCTTACATAGTTGTGTGCCAAACTGTCTGATTCTCAGTGGGTGAGTCGTACTTTAATATTACATCTCTCTTGACAAATTTATCTAGGTAATAGGGTTGGGGACAGAATATTGTTTTTCAAATCTAACTATAACTTGGCTGAAAAAAAAACCCAAAAAATAAATATCACGTGGAGTGGATGAAGCCTTAGTACCTACAAATCTTCCCATCTGTTTTTGCTGTAATTAATAATCCAGTCGCTAGGTAGTGTCCAACTTCTGAATCATGGACTTGCGGTTAATTACTATGATGGTTAACTGGCATCTAAAAGCTTACTTTCGACAGATCCACAGAACCTCTTTTTTGAGCTTGTCCTTGTGCTTCTCGTGTAGCCATGGTTACCTGGAAGCTGACCGATCTGATATTTTATGTCTTAAGAGTATCCAGATTTGTCTGTTTTTTTTTTTTTTTTACAATTTGTTTTGATGCCTCTGTACATATAAATGTAAATCATCCAAAGATACACGTTCCAGGACTATATTCTTATTCATTTGGTCTTCTACTGTAGCTAACTGTTCATTTCAAGTGTTCAACCATGTGCATGAGTGTTTAATAGGGATAAGAGCGAACTTCACAGCTGAAATTTGATGCCTTTGAAGTATGTACTGTAGGTGTCTGGTTTGAAATGTTAATATTGGCTAAACCGCCTTCTGAATAATTTATGTGCATTGAACCAAGTGATTGTACTTGTTTAGAGAGCTAGTCGGGCATTTGCAGTGATCCTGCTAGATTATTCTCGCAAGACAACCCCATGAGGAAGAAACGAAAGAAAAGCAAAGAAAGAAAAGAAAAGGACAAAACAGCTGGTTTATGTAGAGGAAATCAAGAGTAAAACTATATCACCTCAAATATAGTCGCTAAAAGTACAAATTTATAGAGACAAACATGAGCTACTTCATCATTACTCCGGATAAGTACCTCGAGATCTCACTTAGAATGGTCTCATTCATAGAGTCAGATCAAGAGTACTTGCCCTTCCAATACCATGTTCTTTAATTTCATTACTTTCTTCATTCAATTTCCTATGTTTTGATGCTCTTGCAGAAAATAGAGACAAAGACAAACTACTATCAACATCGTTTGCCTCCTCTGAACTCCCATGTCCCTCGTCATGGGCATGATTCACCTGAAGAGAGAGATTTAGGTCGATGTCGCGACCGCCGACCTTCCTCTTCATTTCAGAAGTGATACTCTTGTAGAAATTTCCATTTTCTCCACCTTCGGCTCGTTGTGCGATGCACGGATGCTCAATTTGGCTCATTCTGCTTTTGATATTTTTCCAGGTTTCTTGATTGTGGGAATATATGTGTGGATACTTGACTTCTTGTTGGTTGGTCCAGTTGGGTTGGCGACTAAAGGAGGAAGCACCCAGCAAGAAATTAGACCAAATGCCATTTTTGCTGCCGAAAAATTTCTCAGCAACTCTCCCGTATAATCCAGGTCTGGTTTCGTCCCTTGAGCTCCAACCTGAGAAGGGATTGTTATGCATTTGGTATTCGCCAGCTCTCCAACAGGGATCTCCGTATCTTTTAGAAGTCCAAAACAGACACATGATAGAGAGATCAGATTAGCAGAGAGGTCTTCATACATATACACATATATAATTATCGAAGATTATATCGTTGATGTTTAGCTTAATTGAGAATAGATAATGAAGGAGCTTCATAATGTATGCAGTCAGTTGTCAAGAAATTTTCCATTAGTGGTGAAAATAGAACGATGTTATGTGCTTAAAGTATCTAATAAATAAGTATTTAAATCTTTACAATAAGATTATCCCACTGCATTACTTATTGAAAAGGAAAAACAGATATTTCGTTTAGCAAGTAGAAGAGCATTGAACCTCGACGCCTCTTTTTACTTGTCAATGAACAAGCATAACTCCACTCTAAACCCTTCCTTAACTTACTAAATCTAGAAAAGGTTAGGTTTCATTCCACTTGATATGGTTAAGCATCTAAACTTCACTAAATAAGTGATTATTTTCCCCAAAATTTCCAAAAGAATTTGTAAATGCCATTGTAAGAAAGTTACATTTTCATGAGTCTAGCGCATGCCCTTGCGTTGGTTGTTGTGCAAGGCACCCGCAATTCTAGGGGAGTTTTTCCTCAATCGGAGAGGTTCTTAAACTTGTAGGTTGAAGCACCATAATAATCGAATTAAAAATTGTTGGGGCTAAATTGATTAACAATTCCATTACCAATTTATGACAGTATTTTTCTCCCATACCAATGATCCAGGGATATAATCAGATTCAAACTTTTTTCTAACCAATATAAAATAAAAACTTCGAATACATGGATTAAACCTCGGTTTGATTTTAATAAATCTTAGATATTTAGAAGGAATGATGGTGGTAATTCCACATGAATGGAGATTGATTTGATTACCTGAAATTTGAAGTTTGGCCGCTATATCCTTGAAGCATTGGCAGTTGACTGAGTTTATAGACATTATTGTTCTCACCACATCCCACAAGATGCCTATGATCCGCCAGCACTGAACAAGAAAAGCAGAAGTCAGGATATCCCAAAGAGGAGAAACCCTAATCTCGTCCCTCGCAATGAAAAGAAAGGACCATAGGTGAAATTGGATATTACCTTGACCGTTTTCATCCATCTTTTTGTTTCTATACATCTGATCAGACATTCAAATGAGAAAGGTTAGAGAAAAATGAATTATCAAAGCAGGAATTGGAACTGAAACTGAATTGGCCAGGTAGGTAGCTGGAAAATGCACCTAAAACCTAATTGAACAAAGTTATGAGCATGTGAAGATGAAGACATTTAACTTGATGCTAAATCGAAGACCTGGGGAAAGAAAATAACCTGAAGATGACTCTTGACATGAGCAATGCTAAGGCCTTTCATGTTCATCAACTGAAGAACCAGCTTTGGTGTCGCTCCTATGAACGTAGGAAAAAATGGAAATTCAATTAGATCAATCCATTTACTAATATATGTTTCAATACGGGTACCAACGACGAGTTAAAAACATAAATCATCTTCATTTGGTAAAGGATTCGAAAGAAAAGAAAAACAAAGACAAAATTAACGATAATTTTGCCTATGATTTGTCTACGTGTTGATTTAGCCAAAAAAAAGGAAAAAAAAAAGACAGTAGTAAAAAGAAAAGAAACTCACTGTCTTGACCACCGAGCCTTTCGACAGCATGAATAAAGCGGAGGTGAAGCTCAGGTGTCCAGCGAAGCCTTGGCATCTTGGATCTGACATACGGACGCACCGACGGCTTCTTCTGATGATGACGACGACCATCATGACTCATCTCTTCCACGGTGCTGTTGCTGGAGCTCCCGCCGTTCGGGGCCTTACTTTCGTCTTCATTGTCATCGCTCTCGCCCTCCTCCTCGTGCTGGTAGGACGACTGACACTCCACCGAACACTCCATACGGCTCTCTCCCTCTATCTCCTTCATCTTTCGGTCTTTGTGTGACCCTGTTCAAAGCTTGGAGTCAATCAGATCTCGAAACTGTTTCTTGCAGCATGGGTCATCGCTGCTTGGGAGCAGAAACACAAAAAGGAAGAGAAACCCTTCAATTCAACATGGAGAATTTTGGGAGGGGCAAATATCTAGCTTCAAGAAATAACCTTGAAGATGAGCTTATTAGCTCTGTGAAGAAGAAGAAGAAGAAGAAGAAGAAGAAGAAGGGAGATGGAAACCCTAGAGTTTGTAGATCTTGACAAGGGGGAGATAGAAATGACCCTGTATCGTCTCTCCCTTCATCTCTAGGGGCGAGTAAACAACTACTGACCTAAATAATTAATCGGAGACAAGACTTGATTTAGTACATATGAATGCATGCATATCGTTCATGTGCATGGGTGCATGCCATGCCATGCCATGCATGTGATGCGCGAAAATGCACAACCAGTAGGAAGAGTCCAAAGCTTTCAAAGCTCCAACTTTAGCATATGATAAGCATTTCTTAACAAGCCCACGCTATTAATAATTGGTTTGAGAATTGTGAATCCTCAATTCCATCTATACTATTCAGAAAAAAGAAACAAAATCAACCTTAAATTTATGTACTCTAAGTAGAAAATAAAAGGATTAATACAACGAAAAACCCCCCAACTTGTACACTTGTGACAAATTTACCAAAAACTAATTTTTTTGATCACAAAAAATCCCAAACTGGTACATCCGGGACAAATTTACCCTTCGTTAGTTTCCGTTAGATTTTACCGTTAAATTTTTGAATTGGATGACACGTGACAGTTGACGGGTGTACTAGTTTGGGGTTTTACCCTTCTTTTGTCACATACATAATAGTTTGTGGTTTTTCATTGTATTAATCTAATTTAATGAAGGGTAAACTTGTCATAAATGCACCATTTTGAGGTTTTTGGTAGTCAAAAAATTAGTTTGGGGTAAATTTATCATAGATATATTGATTTTGGATTTTTGGTAATAAAAAAAATTAGTTTTGGTAAATTTGTCATAGGCGTACCATTTTAGAGTTTTTCGTGGTATTAACACAAAATAAAAACAAAAGATGTAATTTTGGGATATTCCATTGTCCACTTCCAACAATTGAGTGTGAAAGTTCAATATTTTATCCGTCATATCAGTTTGCTTTTTTTTTTTTTTATCCTTGGGTCGGACGGTGGCTTGCATTTTTAAGAACTCTTTCCTTGGGTAAGAAGATGCTTTGGAACTCTTCTGCCTCCCCTTCAGTTCCTTTCCTCATCAATTTTAAAAGGTTTCCTCAGTAGCCCTCTTATGAAGAGTTTCGGAAATCCTAATATTAACCATGTAACGACCCGGTCCGACGAGGGCGGGAAGTGGTCGCCGGGGTCCGAGGACCTGGACAAGGAGCGGCTTCTGGCAGGCTTCTAGGATGGCAAGGGGGGCATGTCTCCCGTCCCACATCGCCTAGGGAGGGAGCCTTGGGCTTGCTTATAAAGACTTGGGAAAACTTAACTTGCAAGAGGCCTTTTCTGGGGGTAGTATGGGCTGCCCTCGGAGAAACAAAACCATGAGGACTTAGTGTCCAAAGCGGACAATATCTTGCGAGTGGGACCCAGGTCGTTACAGGTGGTATCAGAGCCGACTCCCGACCGCATGTGGGGCCACAGCGAGGACGCTGTGCTCGAAGGAGGGGAGAATGTAACGACCCGGTCCGACGAGGGCGGGAAGTGGTCGCCGGGGTCCGAGGACCTGGACAAGGAGCGGCTTCTGGCAGGCTTCTAGGATGGCAAGGGGGGCATGTCTCCCGTCCCACATCGCCTAGGGAGGGAGCCTTGGGCTTGCTTATAAAGACTTGGGAAACCTTAACTTGCAAGAGGCCTTTTCTGGGGATAGTATGGGCTGCCCTCGGAGAAACAAAACCGTGAGGACTTAGTGTCCAAAGCGGACAATATCTTGCGAGTGGGACCCAGGTCGTTACAAACCATCCTCACATTTACAATTTCAACACTTTACACACTCTATTTTTGAAAGGCTAGGCTCAGCTCGCGCTTTTTCTATCTCAAATATGGCCAGAGATACCCTACCATTTTGAATGGATGACATTATCCCTTACAGGTTCCACTTTAGCATGAGGTTGGAGCTTAAAAATTTTCAATTACAATTCTAACTGCAATATAAAGGCTAAGGCTGAGGTTAAATGTAGGGTCCATTCTTGGTTCAAGCTTATTTCTTGCCTTCTATCTCTTCTTTTTAATTTGGTTTATTCATCTTTTTTTTTCCATTTGGGACAAATGTAGTGACCCTTTTTTCCTAGAAAAAAATAGTTTATTTGGCAAATATTCAACTAGTTACTATGTTACCGAGTTGTATATTTTTTGTGATTTTGTTCTAGGAAGCCGTTTTTTGTGATTTTGTTCTAGGAAGCCGTTATTCTAAAAATAATCCACAAGGGTGAAGAGAATCGTCAACAATTTTTAATAAATATAGTTGATTTAATTAGGACTTTACTATATTTCATTATGTTATAGTTCGTCTATAATTTTTAATGAATATAGTTGATTTAATTAGGACTTTACTATATTTCATTATGTTATAGTTCGTCTATTTTAACTTCTCAACTTTCATGTTATTTTGTATAGTTGATTTAATTAGGACTTTACTATATTTTATTATGTTATAGTTAGTCTATTTTAACTTGGCAACTTTCAGGTTATTTTGTGAATCCAATAGTCCAAATTTTAATAGATTTTTCACGATATCACTACACAAATTTTAATAGATATTTCACAACAAAAATTAACAACATGAAAAATTTAAGTACATTAAAAAAATCTAAATATTGATTATTATCTTGTAGATTCAAAAGAAAAGGCTCCCTAAAACATCATTCCATAGTGACTGTACTACAAAAAAATAAAATAATGAAAAATGAGTAAAATTAAAAATTTAAATGAAAATTTTTAATTGCTAAGAATTCAAAATGTTAAATTATATAGTCTTACATGCTGTTTTTAGACTTTTCCTACTCATACATGTAGTTGAAGGATCAAAGTCTCTAGATTAATAACAGTAGATATGAACTGCATGAATGGGTCGGGGTTGATCCCTAATTTTCCATACAATGACTAACTAAGCAAGTCGTCAAAATTGAATGTCAACACGTCGTAATTGATTATGTTTAGCATATCACTAATAAACATAGTCTACACAATATATTCTCCACTAGTACAAGTAAGATGGCCAAGGTCTTTGATACCCCACCGCCCTATTGGTTAGTGCAACTCAACTCATATTTGATGGGCTGAATCGTTACATGAATTAATTATATTCAGTAAATGGGTTTAGAATGGAAAATGTCAACATAATGTGGGTGTTAAATGGGTTTACCACTTACTTAGATCTAACTCACTTTTATGACTCTCTTTTCACTCTCTTTCACTTTTACTCGATCTTGCGCTTGCTCAAACCGTGCTCTTACCTCAGTTTGGATATGAGTTTTCTTAAATTTGGTCAAATACGGAAGTGTTTTAACAATATAAGTCAGGTCGGGTATGAGTTGGGTTGGGTATGGGTTACTGGATTTGTATTGCATGAAAATGAGTCAAAATAGGTCATTTTGGATTAGACCACTTTTTACCCGATCCATACGTTTACTATTTTGCAGAATAACGTTGCTCGACACGCATGCATGATGCAATGCGGTCGCCAATGTGGACCTCAGTTCGAAATGGGAAAACCAAAATCGCCTTCCCATCGAGAATCACGGGGGATGTTTCCATTAATATATTTTAGGGTTTCACGCTACGTCATCGTGAGCCACAATTCAAGACTTACAGAGAATATTCAATATCGTGAAACTTTGGTTTTGTTATTGAAAATCTTAATATTTTTAACACTATTTGTTCGTTGTATAATTCTGATGAAATCCTTGGCCAGCTTTGTTGCCCTATATATACTCCACCCAGTAAGTAAAAGATTGACTACATGTCCTCGCGTCACCATCATATCATAATATCCTAACAATGCTGTGCTAATTAAGGTTTCACTTGAACATGACCCGACTATTAATCGTTTCATAACTTTGAAAACCAATCATGATTTGTTTATTATAAGAGTTACACAACACAACATGTTTGAGTCGCTTAAAATACGAACGTATACATAAACACGCACATTTTGTTCAACCATACATGAGAATATCTAAATATGTCTAAACGTATCATGTTGACACAGATAACAGATTTTACCTATATAAGTCAGCGCATCAATATGACATTATTAAAAGGGGTTAACCTGCATTCATAAGACATTTGTTATTCGTATATAAACCGATTGACCCAATTATGATTTTCACACGATTAGCCTTGACATGAACACGTTTAGTTATGTGTCTTGTACATATTGGGTAAACGGATTGTGTCAATTTTGTGAGCCTTACTCCTCAATCCGTTTGAAGAAAATCACGCACGCTGGGACCAGAGTCGTAGAAATTACTTTTTAGGGACCCATCTGAATGGTACGATGGAAAGTTTCTTTTTTAATTTTTTTATTTAATTATCGAGGTGCATGATTATAATGAGCTGGGCACCTAGAGGGGAATTACCATAACAATTCACAGCTATGACCTCCTATTTACTTTCGAGTTTTTCAAGGTAGGAATCGAACTGACAACCATAGATTCTTGAGCCGAAAGCATGAAAAGGCCCTTACCATCCGGTCAATCCTAGGATGAGTTGAAAGTTTAATTCCAAAACGCATATTAGTTGCCGGTTAATGTGTGATTTGTATTCTTTTGAGCTCTTTCGAATTTTATAAGCGTAAATGGTACAATACTATGAACAGAACTTAAGCAACAATCTTCTTAATCACAATACATCACGGAAATCATTTTCCGATGCACTCGTTTTCTCATAAGCCCTTACTTGAAAAGAAAACCATGAATATTTCAATTTATGATCAGAGTCACAAGAGAGAAGAATTGTGCCATTCGTTATGTTGCATTGTGGTGGGATTAAGATTTTTCAAAGGCTACATGGGTTCAGTTGGGATGTTGCGTGCGCAATAATTCGATTCAATAAATTTCTCGAACAATGGCAAGGCAAAAGGAACTCTTTTTACAAGCTGTATGAGACCTGTCGCGTTCTTTGCACGTGTGGAGGCATTGGTATTTAGTGATGAACCAGAAAAGCGGCTTTACAGGATAAAAGCATCACTTAACTCGTGTTGCACCCCTTTTATCAGTCCAAGTCATTCACAGGTGTCCCGGCTAACTTCTCCTCGCTTGAACATCTCTTTTTTCCTTCTGAATTTGGGATTTTGGCAATTTGAGAACAATAAATAGGTCGACTCGATTCACGCTGTCGAGATCGTGACATTGTGCCTCACCATTTGCGGAAGCATCTGAACGTCGTTTCTCGTGTGATCCCAAACTCGTTAGCATTCTTCATCTACCACTTGGCCCAAGTTCGCCAGAAATTGCCCTCTTCTCCTCTTCTTTTATTCTCTATCCTATAAATTTCGTAGAAAGATCCATCTCCCATCGTATAAAACCGAGATGGAAAAGACAATTAATTATCACGTGTACATAGCCCGGCAGAAATTTCGTAGAACACTTCATAGTCTTTTATCTTGTCTAGACTTCCTCTCTCATGTTCCCTCATGATCATAATCTATCAACTCGGAATATCAAGATTACTTGCACATTGGAATGTTTATTACAATAATAGCCAATTCAAAGATTTAACATATTCGATGGAGAGAGATATAAGTATGAAAAACTTATTACCATAATGTATTTGAGCGAGTCGGGATATACCTTGACAGCCCTCTCATGTGCAAGTAGAAATAAAGAATGACGGGGCAAGTGACTTTTATGTAGAATAGAAAAATAGGGGATTGAGAAAAAAAAAAAGAAACCAAATTGGAAATCGATCAAACAAGGGTGTTAATGATGTGGAACTTGACTATAATAGTGTTAGAAAGTCCAAGTTAAAATTCTAAACTATCAGTACGAGGGAGTCTACATGTGTATATAAATGCAAAGCATGTCCCCTATATGTTTATATTTCTAGCTACATAAAGATGTTCTCATAACTCTTAGTTCCTCGGCAATTTGAAGTTGATCGTTTTGGTGAAAAGTACTACCTCCTCTAGATTGAAACCCTCTGTGGCCTTCGCCACTTACAATCACGATGGATAGGAATTCTTCTAGCGAAAACATAAGGGGTTTTCTCATTAGAAAATTATTATTCTCTGAAAAGATTCACTCCAGCTCTTATTGGTCTGTGAAGTCAACTCCCAACAGTGGCTGCATTCCATTTTTCTATCGCAAATGCATTGTTTATTCTGTAGTTTAATTATTTGCATGGGAAAACGTGAAGCTATTATTGAGGATCTACCATTATTTGAGAATGAGCATGTCTGTCCTTTGCGAGCGTCTGCTTGTCATAAACTATTGATAAACGTTCGTCATGCATGTTGCCGGATAGCTCTACGCATGTCATTATTGCATGCCGTGCATGTAATAACATCATGGTATCCATGCATGCCGTCTACTTAGATGCGTGATACATACGTGGAATTTCTAAGCTTGAACTTAAAAAAGAAATCTTGACTCGAGGGCAAATTGGGGTAGTTCAGGCACTTAATTTTTTCTTTATCAACCAAGGTAAGAACCACACCCACAGTTCTAGCAAGGTTTTCGCGTCTCATCTTCAGTGTTATTGTTTTCAGTCTGGTTTATAATGCTTTGACGATGATGTTTTGTTCTGGGCATAAGGTCAGAATCTATTTTCACCACATTCGCATTTGAAATTGATGTACGTGCAAAAAATTCCGGGAAAAGAGACTTATGTCTTCTGTGGAAAATTCTGGGATGTAGAAGTTTCATGGGATAATTGTCGGCCATGAAAATGGCACACCCAGGAACACCATAAACAAAAGCTGAAACACATAAATGGAAAAGTTATCGATTCACACACCTGGTTTGGAATCTATCGAACTTTAAGTGGAACTGGCGACGGCTTCTGAATACGAACTCAAGTGCTTCTCTCCTATTCCCTTCGCCGGAGCACTGACCTAATGAAATTGCCACTCAAAAGAAGAAATTCCTCTCTAGATCCGTATATGAGTCAGATTGTGCATCATCGAGTTAGAGGAGAGATTTGAGCTCTATTTATAGAGTTTTCGGCTACGGCCCTCTCATCACGGGCCGGGTCGTACTCAGCCCACACTAGCCAACCCTATATTAGACTTATTAAGAACTCATATATCTTACCTTTATTAGACCAAATTAATACGGTTAATCTCAATTAATGAAGCCTACGTTAGGAAATTCTTACAATAATTATCAAAAAATTCTTAAACCTACTGCATTTATGCCAATTCAGTTATGAATCTTTCAATTTCACAAATTAGTTATAAACCTTTTGACGATTTGCTAATGGAGTTTATCCGACCAATTTTGGCCAAAAATTCCTGACGTGGACACCGGTCGTCCTACATAGCATGGCCAGTATTGACGTGGACAATTTTTTCAATTTTTTTATTTTCTTTTTCTTTTTCTTCTCTTTTCCTTTTGTTCTTTCTTTTTTTTCACTATGCCCAATGAGGGTCGCTGAAGCTCACCGGCCACTAGGTGATTGCCAAGCTCGCGCCAACCATTGACAAGGGTTGTGGTCCTCGCCCAGATCTAGGTGAGGTGATCGTGGTTGCAAGCGAGGTTGCCTGGGCGAGGCCTCGCCCAGACCATTGTGGTGGTGAGCCTCGATTGCCTTGCTTACATTTGGACGAGGGCTGCTACCCTCACTAACAGCGAACGCGGCCCTCACCTAGTGGCCAATCCAATGGCCAATGAGCTCCACGACCTTCACCAGTCATTGTGAAAGAAAAAGGAAAAGAAGAAAAAGAGAAATAAATAAATAAAGTTCGGAAAAAGATATTAAAAATTTTAAAAATTGTTTACGTTAGCCCTAGTTGTACCACGTTATATATGACTCATGTTAGATGGTTGACGTCCACATCAGCATGTACTACATTGGAAAATTAAAAAGGTTTAGTACTAAATTATCCAAATTGAAATGTATACCAAATTTGCAAAAGCGCAATATGTTTATGACTTTTTGGTAATTTTCCCGAAGTTTCATTCACCGGGGAAAATTCTATACCAATTGCATGCGAAGCCAACTAATTTGTTCACATAATATAAAATTATTGTCGTGCGTAAGAGTTAAATTATAGTTGATAATGAATAGGTGTTTTTAGCAAACAAGCTCTCACTAGTACAACATGTCAGCCTAATTCTCTTAATTTATGGAGGCAAACTAAAGAGGACGTGAAACTTAAACTGATTAATCCATGAAGTTAAAATTTTAGTTTGGGTGGGGGAACCCACAAATAACTTCCTAAGTCCATCCATGTTTATGTCATTTTAAACTGGAGAAAACACAATTAATAATCATTTAAGGAAAACGCTAAGTTTATGAAGATTAATTGGCTTACGAATTAATTTAAGCGTCCACTCATAGTCTGCCATTTCATTAAATAAATCAATTTTGTAGATTAGTATTAACATATCTTACATTGCTCTCCTCAATTAACCGATTTACCTCTATTGATGCACAAATAAGAGAATCAAGCTTATAGTTGCATCCTACCCTACATAGGTAATGAGAAACTTGATATAGATTCGTGCACCGGGAATATGTGACCATCTAATTCAGCATGGGTCTTACTAGAGGAAAATTATGGTATGATCCAGGTGCAAGGGAGCCTGCCTCACATGCATCGTTACGACTAACGCAAGGTCCATATGATCTAACGGCGCATGTGCATTGGACTTACATGCACAAGGATCATGTAATAATGGCTCCTTACTAAGTTTAAACTTTGCTAATCTAAACTTTTTTCTTTCCTTTCTAGTAGCTCACCCCCTATTGAAAATACACTTGCATTGTCGATCGAATTCAAAATATCAATTTGAAGACCAAGTCATCACATTGACAAGCTTACCCTCTTAGTTAAATTTAAGTGACCATTAGAAGAACGATTTCCGATAGAAACTGTTTGCCTCCAATTAGGGCAATAGCTAATAAATCTATTTCATGTTCCCTGTGAAACCAACTGATGTGATTAGATTTATTTGAAGTCAAAAGTTTTTTGGCCAAAGCTGTGAAGTCAAATTTAGATGTGCAGATGTTAGGATTTCAAAGAAGTGAGGACCTATAACACTTGTCATGTAGGGGACATCGGTCAGCTATCTCCGGTCTGTTTTGGAGGCAAGTATTATTCTCTAGTTAAAATACATGTGATAAATGCAGAATTCTATCGTGTAGTGTCCAAAAACACTGGATTTTTTTCTATACCGGTTAGCTTCAAAAGTGTTTGCAAGTGGCAAAAATCTGTTGGAGAACATATTGATCTGTGACTTTTTTTCAAATAACTTGTCGGTACTTATCGACATTTTTATAAAATTAGAAACTTTTGTTAGTTTGGAAATTAGAACCTTTCATACTAACTTTTGTAAATAAAAATTGATAAACAGAAAGAAAATCCTTTTTCGGTTAAAGATAAGAGAAGTTGGTATTTTAAGAAACCGAATAAACATTAGTGAGTAACTTGAATAGGAGTTAGTAATGTATAATTAGTTGGAAACTTGGATCAAATCGTTAGCAGTCACTCTAATTGAGATTGATAATCTCTACAAGAGTTGGTGAAATTCAGAAAACTGGCAAGCAAAGCAAATAAAAGTAGTAACTCCAAAGAAAATTGTTACATTAAACAAAATTAGGTAAACTTGGTAATGAAAAACTCGAATGAGAGTTGGAAACCCGAAACTATATATTTGGTAATTTGATCTGAGAATAATGATAGTTCATACACTCACATAAAGTACGGCAATTAGAAATTATTAGGGGATAAATTTAAGAACTTGGTAAGAAATGAATAAAAATTTGAAAATGATGAGAGAAATTTTCTATCGGTGGTAAGATAATTTTCTCTTTAAATTTCATATAAAGATTGGTAATTAACTTAAATAGGAGTTAGTAATGCAAAACTTGTTGTAACTTAATCGGATAAGAGTTTGAAATAACTCCAACTAAGGCTCCGTTCGTTTGGCGGAAAATATTGTGTTTTTGGAAAATGTTTTCCCGGAAGTCATTTTCCTAGAAAATGTTTTCCCGGAACATAATTTTCCGATATTCGTTGACCAATATGAAAAAGTTTCTGAAAATATTTTTAGCCAGCGGCCGGGGCGGCGGTGGCGGTGGCGACGAGCGTCTGGCGGCGGGCGGGCGGCGGCGACTGGCGGCAACAGCGGGCAACCGGCGGCGGCCGCGACCGGCGACGAGCGGCCGGCGGCCAGAGGGGGGAAGGAGGAGTTTGGCGGAAAATGATTTATGCTTTTTGAGAAGCAGAAATCATTTTCCGCCAATTTGGTCTTGTTTTCCCTCATCGAGAAGAAAATGTTTTCCGGGGGAAAATGTTTTCCGCCCCCGAACACCGGAAAACCTGGAAAATGTTTTCCTGGAAAATATTTTCCGCCAAACGAACGAAGCCTAAGGTTGGTAATTTTTTTTATGGTGGCAATAAATTTAATGAGTTGGTAATTAAGGCAAATGAAAATTGGTAGCTCAATAGAAAAATTGGGAACTTTCTTAAAAAAAAAGTCAAATAATCATTTGGTAAACAACACAAACGACACTTGGCATACCATAACCTAGTTGGAAACCTAAGGGCAAAAAAACTGGTAAGTTTCACAAATAAAGGTTAGTAAATTCATATAAGAGTTGATACAATAAAGGGATCTGTAAGAGAGACAAATAAAAATTTGCAAAAAATAACAAAGTTTAATAAATTAAAATTGAATGAGCGCTGGTTATTAATTCAAATGAGAGCCGGTAACTTAAAATTAATGGCTATTCAATCGAAAAAAAGTTGGTAAGTCACCTATATAAAGATTGGTAAATTCATGTAGGAGTTGGTACGTTTGAGGCAATGATAAAAACGGACAAATAAAAACCAGCAAAATATAAGAACGGTTGATAATCCGTAAAATTTTGATAGAATGTCAGTAAGTTATTAATAAATTATTGAAAAATTATGTGATTGGTATTTTCTTTTGCCGACAATTATTTGGCACTTACTAATTATTTTAGAAATCTACCAGCATGTAAAAAAATTCGTATTTTTTGATATATTTTTGGGAATGAAACTGCATAATAATCTACAATGGCAGTGGGAAGAAGCTGTCGGGTTGGGCTCCTGCAAGGTCGGGTTCGATGATGGGTGCTGGGCAGTGGGTTGGAGCTTGGAGGAGATGGAGTAGGGGTGGGAGGTGAAAGGGGGATAGTGAGGGATTTGATCATATTTGGTTAGGTCTTGGAGGAAAAAAAAAATGTGTGGCGATCTCGTAATGGAGATAGGCGATCGGACTACAAATGGTTGCGGACTATCCGGATCCAGTTAGACAGAGACAAAAAAATATACAAGTTGACTCACCTTTCTATATCTTTTTAACCAGAATAGACTTAAAGAGCTGATGATGTTGATGTGAGTATAATAACATTGATGCCGTGTCATTAGTCACGAGGCTTGTTATGAAAATAAAACCCCATTCGCTCTAATTCTCGATCCGATTCGATGATGCGGTGTGGTTTTCCACTCGAACCTCATTTAGTGCCATTTTACCACAAGCTACTCAATTACATGAATGGCTTGCTTGCATCCACTCCAACATTTTCCAACCATCAAGATCAAGAAGAACATCTAAAAGTCGGATCGAATAAATATCTATCAAATTTCCGAAGGCACAAAGAATGTCCCCTCCAATTAATTGAAAATTCATGACATACCGTCATGGTTCCCTCCCTACTTGAGAAAGGGATGTGGGGAGTTCGATTTTCCATTTTTCAAAGGGCCTAAGTGGGGACGTTTAGTTTCAAATGTAGGTTTCGACTCCCACACTTTGTAAAGAGGCACGGCAAAAGTCTGAGAGCAAGTTGAGAGTTATAGTAGGATAGACTGAAAAAATAAAAAAATCATGGTTTACCCTAAAAACCAAAAGGGGGCCACTAGAGATAGCGAAATATACATATAAAAAAAGAAATTAATTTTAAATTACAAATTAAAAAAAGAAATTTTCTAAATATGTTAATTTGTCTTTCTTTAACTTGGCCTGGTCCAACTTCAGAGTCTTTAATCCCGTAGGTAATGTGTATTGTCTATCGCCGTTGGAGGGCGACCAAAGAAGAAAATTCTGCGCCAAAAAAAATAAACAATGTTCGAGCGGCAGCCTTCGTAACGTATGCGTGGCCGGAAGACAATGCTTTATTAAAATTTAAAACCCCATAATGATAATTATAAATATTCATGTCAAAGGTATAAACATGTCTCCCCTTCAGACATTGGGGGCGTGACCCCCTTGGGAAGTAGCCACTAACCGATTTGTCTCTTGCCCCAATTTTCTATGCCGAATTATTGAATGCATGTACCAATTTCACACAAGAAGTCGTGCATTGGACTTGCTTGGAAGGTTCGCAGCTCTTTCAAACACGAGCCGTTGATTACGATTAAGGGAGGATTATTAGATTGTTAGGGTTAGATGCTTTTGTTGTCTTCCATCGCATTCGCTTCTTGTAAGTTGCATGATTCGCATATCTTATGCATGTGGACTTCGTCAATCTATTGTAATCCTAATTCTTATCTTGACATGCATGCTAGGAGTGAGCATGGTTCAAGGGTAGAATCTAAAACCTAATAACTGAATTGGTGGGAATTTGTCCCGCTCTAGGTACTAGGGTATGTTTTAGGTTCCAAAAATTGAGGAACTTATTTTGACGGGTGGGTTCCAGATTCTAGTAGGTGGAACCTAGAATAAGTTTTTGTGTTTTTCTTGATTTATGTCTTTGCACAATCTCATGGTATTCCATGATGTCCGATAATGAGCGTATAATCTAGAAACACTAGTTTAAGCTTCCATTTTATGACTGAAACTTTTATTTTGATAATGTTTCATGTTTTTTGTGTGTTTAAATATAAGTTGTGATCAGTAAATTGTAACAGCAAGTGATTATTATTAAAGGTGACGATACAATCGTTTAATTAATAATACAGGTGGAACCTTGTAGACCCTGGAACTGACCCTCAAACTTGTGACAGAGTAGATTTTAGATTGTAGAGTAGGTTTCAGGTTCCAAAAATGAAGAACCTATTCCAACTGATAGGTTCCAGGTTTCGGGTGAAATTTGTACATAACTTAGAACCCATAATCGTTCACCCCTAATGCATGCCCTCGAAACTAAGGTTGATTAAAAATTTAATCTCTTATCATAATTTTGGGAAAAAGTGTCCAAGAAGTCCTAAACTTATTGTACTTTTATCAATTTAATCCTAAATCTTTTAATTGTGCCGATTGAATCCTAAACATTTCACCTTTTGTCAATCAAGTACGTCTGATCAATTTTAACGGGAAATTGCTGAAGTGGACGTTGGCTGTTCTAGGTGGTACAGTCAGCGTCGAGGATCGACAACCGGCTAGAGGAAGAAGGAAAAAGAAAAAAAGAAAGAAAATAAAAAATTAGAAAAATATTAAGATGTTATTAAAAATTATCTACGTCGATGTTGACCGTGCCACATAGAACGGCTGGTATCTATGTCAGCGACTTCTGACGAAAATTGGTATGATAGACTTAATTGGCAAATAATGACAAGGTTAGAGTTCAGTTGGTACGATACAAAGATTTAGGATTAAATCTATTCAATTGAAAACTAGAAATATAACTCTACTTACTGAATTTGTTTAAAGATTCACATGGCCTCGCGCAGCACATCAAAACATCTTCCTGACTAGTTCTCGATCACACCATGAATATATAAATATATATAAAAGAGAAGTGAAATAGAATAAGAAGTCGACAACTCAGCATGGACCAGGGTCATATAGTATAACAACATATATGTACATGGATCCTCTACAGTATAACAACATATATGTACATGGATCCTCTACAGCAAGAGAATGCATAATTAAACCTTCTTCTTGTCCCTCCTCGCGCGTTGTCATCTCTCGGTAATGCGATGGATAGATTCCATGTCTTAGCAAATGGTTCGATTTTGATTTTTTATTTTTGAATTGCGTAATGGTCATTCATATTCTATAGAAGTTGCATTGACTAGTTCACATCGTGTAAATTGATTTATGATTTCCTCGACCAATATTTTGGGTGCCGCGTCGTTCGCCCTTTCTTGCACTCTTCCTAGTCAATGTGGAAATCATGGAAAACGACGTCAGGAAGAAGGAAAAATGAAGGAAAATTGTAAGCATTGAAAGGGTCTAAAGTCGTAGCCATGCGGACACCGTTTGAGCAATGCACACACGGGTCCTGAATTCCACCTCCATTGACCTTTCACATGTTGTTTGGTAGTGTTGTTTGTTTGAAGAAAAATTGTTTTTTGAATTTCCAGTGTATAGATGCTGGAAAATTAAATCCACCCGCATGGGTGGCGCTGCTGGAGCGCGCACTCTTCCTCTCGCAAAAGGTTGAGTATTCGAATCCCGGGCGCTGCAGGGTGACTTAACCGGTGGCACGTGTGTGGTAGCTAGCACGTGTCGCCCCCAGGGTTTACTCCCCGGCTGTCGGCCGTGCGGGGGTTTCTTGGGTTATAAAAAAAAAAAAGATGATGGAAAATTAATTGATTTATGAAAAACGTTTTCATGAACGGTTTTAGCGGGCATTGCTCATTTAGTTCACACTGTTGATAATGCAACGTGCTTTGTCCGTGTCATCTAGAAGACTCTTCTCCTATCCTATATTTGGGAGGTGGAAATAAATTTATTATATAGAAATATATTGTAGTCAATGAAATTTTTTATGGCAAAACTTGATTTCTTTTATTACGGAAAATTTAATTGAAAATCACCGATTAAACATTATTTTCAATTCATTGGATGTGATTAATACTATTTCCAATTTTCTAAAGAGACCTGTTTATTTACACTTTTTTTATGGTCGAAGTTTATTTACACTTAAGTAAAAGGAAAAAGTAATTTTTAACTTTCCCCGTCAAAATACAAACTATTATTCAAGTATAGAAAAACTAATACGTTTCAACATTTGTGTGTTGTAAAAGTTTCATAAGTTTTAGATATAAAAAATGTAACTATGTACGAGACGCAAAATTTTAATTAGCACAAAAAAAAATTGAAAGTCAATCTAAATAGATTGCCCTGCAAAATTAACTTGGGTTGTAGATTTAAAAATGCTTTGGTAATTGATTTGCAAGAAATTATCTACTGGGACTATGTTAGAAGTTAGGATTTTCAAATGACAAAAGGGGTTACTTTATTGGCTCTGTTTGTTTTGCGAAAAATAATTATTTGAGAAATATTTTTTTAAATGATCACTTATATTCCTTACAAAAATAAATGAATAAAAAATATTTTTATCGTCTATGAAATTGTTTAGACATAAATTATTTTCGATAATGAAAATATTTTATTGATTAATTATTTCAAACCACACAAGCGTATATTTTTAGGAAGCTATTTTCTGAATCCATTAATTTTCCATTTTCTACTCGTGATTTATATTTTACATGAGATCGAGCCACAAAATCAAGATCAATCACGCATGAATATCGGAATGTCAAACTTCCGTGGATTCACGTCCATCAACTTATTGTGACAAAGGATTGACTTACTTCTTGTCTTGTTGGAATTTTTTCCACGAAGAAATATCTTTCAACGAGTTGTTCTTCACCTTTTAATTAAAGGAGATCAGGGTTCTGCACTGACTCTAGATAGGAAATATCTAGGTGACTAAAGGAATCGACAACTTTATACATAATGGGAATGTACGGACACAAAACGTGTCGAAATTTAATCAACGACAAGACTTGGGAGATGCAGTCTTGATGGTGTAACCAGATCTTATCACATTGTGCCGAAATTGAATCAACGACACAAACACACTATGCTATAATTTAATCGATGACATAGCACCTAAAAAGGCTAGGATAGAGATTGCACGCTGAAATTTAATCAACGACGTGAATTGAAAAGCTACAACTAAGAAGAGAAAGTGCATGTAGGAAAGTAAAGAAAAGATAGTAAATTGTTCGATTTTGTCTGAGGTTCTAATTGATGACTACTGGTGGTATTTATAATGATCTAGTGGTAAATGCTTTTAGGTGGTTTTCAATGGTTTCTTCTGCGCCTCTAAGGTCCAAAAATCTAGCGCCTGATGCAATTTATGAACAGTTATTTCTTTGCACTAGCTATTCCATGACCCCGTAACCGTCCCATCCGCTTGTCCTTAGATGATGACTTGTAATTGCTCATCGATGACTGTCTCGCGATCTTGCCGGTCCATGATCTTGTCTGCCAAATCACGTTCCATTATCTTGTTTTCAAATGGTAGTTGTTCCGTCCAAACATGCACATCCATTCCTCTTCGAATTCAACTGCTTTGTTTTGTAGTTGTGCTTCTGTACTCTTTAAGCGAATCCCTACCGGTTATCCTAATGTTTTGCAATTGCTTCATCACGAAGTGGCAACTGTACCCCTATGCTTCTCATGCTTTCAAAGAGCTCAAATGGCATTCTGTTGTTTGCCCATTACCAATATCTATGTCGATCGTTGTTGGTAGCTCGTTATCATGCATCGATAACTGAATACGTGTCACTAATGTGTACCGATACCGATCGACAAAATATTAATCTCTACGATAGTCAATAAGATGTGTGTGGTAATACTCATGTGTTACTAATGTGACTGCCCATGCTCACGTGTATGTGCTTACTCATGTCGACGATTGGATTTATTTTGGTGTAAACACGAACCCACCAACAAAATCGTTGCTATCATGATGAAACAAATCCGTAATTATGGCAAAGTTAGTTACATATTACAGGAATTGGAAAGAAAGGGGGACCGAAGCAAGGCCCAGTCCATTCTCATAGTGATATTGTAGCCCAGATGCGGGCACGACCAATCGGTTGAGAAAACCCCAAAGTATGCAGGCGATAACATCAAGCATCATGAAACTTTTTAAGGGAGGGAAAATGGAGAAGAAGTCAACGAAAAATGTGGAAATGAGCAATGCCAGCTAAAACCGGTCTATAAGATTAATGCGCAATAAATCGAAAGCGAAAAGCACGTCGTCATCTGACGCTCAACATTGCTCACTGTGACTTTGGTATCGTTGCAGGCAGGCGCACCCAAGCCCGTCACCGGCACAGCATCGTTTGCTGTAGTCATGGCTCACGCACATCGACGGGATATCGAAATGCTTGAAAACCAATCTACTCGAACGACAATCCGGACTTGGGATCACCAGCATATTGTGCATAAACCATGAAAATGGTGTGTGCTACTATTTCATTGAAAAGAAACCAGCTCCTTTAATCTCAGTAACGCACATGAGCAGATTTACATGAGGGCCTGAGTGCTTCCAGTATACTATAAGTTTTCATCTTCTTTGTTACCTCATCAACTTCAACCAAATAGACAGCTGAGGTCCCTTATCTTTTCAGCTGTTCTAGATAAGTACATAGTTGACCTACCTTTTTATGAGATGCTCTAGACGAGAGTGGGATCGAACCAGTTATTGATTCCATCGTTCAGCCTGGACTTTTCGCACAAGTCTCAAGTGAATTCTTTTGAATCAACTCAATCGGTCACCTTTTGCAACCTCTAGCATCTGCTAGCTTACTAACTACTGCCCCGCTTGGGAACTATAATTCAGAGACCCCAAACTGAGAGATGAAGAATCTGACCCGAATACCACCTGGCCGCGAACAT
The DNA here is from genome assembly GCA_031216235.1 of Syzygium jambos. Taxonomy (NCBI): domain Eukaryota; kingdom Viridiplantae; phylum Streptophyta; class Magnoliopsida; order Myrtales; family Myrtaceae; genus Syzygium; species Syzygium jambos. Next base: position 29,162,520 of record CM062230.1, read on the forward strand.
TGACGTCCGGGGAAAGATCACTGGGAAAAGCGTCGCTTCCATCTAGAATACGAGTCACTTGCCTCGTACTACGCCTGCGGCACCATTTCTGCACAAAACAGCCCGAGCTTTAGCACCAACTCCACCTCCTCGACCACATAGCATCTTCGCAGTTTTCCATCAGCAGTTTCAACTTTAGAATCATCCGACCAACACTTCTTAACCCAATCAACCAACAGGACCCGATGATTTATGATATGATTTGTATTGAGTTCGGAGAAGACGAAGCAAATGGTCATCCTATTTATTCCTTCGATAGACTTTTCATGCCAAGCCGCTCATTGACTTTCCGTCGATTAGGGTCTGAGCTTGTCTTAAAACGACATTTCTTCGAGGCCCAGTCTCGTAAGGCTTTCTTGCTTAAACAAGTATCCACTCCATCCGATAACTGAATTTTTGCTGCCTAAGAAATTTGTGAAAATAAGGTTTCATTCTTTTGCCTTTGACTTGTTACATTAGAATTGTATTTTAGTATAATAATTATCCCGTTCTCCTGGAGCAGAAGAGGAATAACTATAGTTTACCTTAATGTAAATGTACTAAAACCTTACTTTTGCGATATTAAGGCAATCACCAAAGGCGTCGATCATCTAACTTGAGTATATAAACCGATACCTTGTATATGCAAATTGTGAAAGAAAAAACTTTTTTTTTCCATGGACTTCACAAACTTCTTCTTATAATAGATAAAAAAAAATACTTTGTTTTCCAAAGTTATGATTTTTATTCAAAAAGAAAAACTAATTCAAACATAGATTCAAATCTTGATTTTGCATATCATGTTACATGGCACATGCCATTTTTACGTACCGCGTTGTTTTCCAGCATCGTTTGAATATGTCTCGGTACATGTCATGTCATCCACACATGTGATCTTTCGTATGTCATGCCATTCATGTCATGTCATTTTGCATGCAACATTATGTCTTGTCAAACCCACCATCTCATACCTCATAACCCACGTCACAAAGTATATGCATTGCATATTTTTGTAAATTGCTCTTTTACATGCCGATAGAATCCCTCCAGTTCGAAAGATGATGCAATGGTATTCATTCGATTGCAATAAATTAATAAGACGACAACTCATCTTTAGGCGAATTGGAAGGCCTAAGTTGTTGTCAATTTCTCTCTCTTTCTTTTCTTCTTTTTCCCTCTCTTTTTTCCCTTTATGCCCCTCACTCTCACTCATCGTGGCTGCCACGCCTCTGACTGAACCATGTCATCCAAGTTGTCGTCACCGTTGTCGTCCCTGGGCTGTGTCGTTCATCACCTCACTCACATACCCATAGAAATAAGTGGACACGTGCGAGTGTGTGTAGCCAAATCAGGTCACAGGAGAGGTCGTGGCCTCTAATCTAAGGCTGCCCCATATGAGGAGTCGCATGAGGTTGGCATCGCCATTTTGCATGATGATCCTAACCTCTCTTGCCATCGCCGCCATGTAAGCGAGCCGTCAACCTTCAAACCTAAATGGTCGAGGGCAAGGAAAGGGAGACTAAGAATCATCAATTAGGCGACGACGATGAGAGAGGAGGGATGGTCGCATGGTGCAACGGTAGCCAAGTGTAGTAATGGCTCAAATGTCAAGCGCGGCGGGCGTGGTGGCTGTGTGGAAAGGGCGGCATAGAGGAACTTTTTTGGGTTTTAAGCGAATTCTATTAGAATTTAGGGGTATTTTAGTCATTTTACTTCAAAGGTAATCCTTTTTATTAAGGGTAAAAGCTACCAAAAATCCAAAATTATGCCTACTATGATATATTTACCTTGAACTTTTTTTTGTAATACAAAAAATCCTAAACTTGTACCTGTGTGACATATTTATCTTTTGTCAAAATTCTGTCAATGAAAACCATTAAAAATCTGTTCACATGAACGCTAGAAAATAAACAATGTTGACATGGTGCCCATGTGACTTAAGTGAAATAAAAACGACATTATTTTGGCTGAAAATCATTTAATGAAACTTAGATAAATGATAAATGTGTTATATAGGTACAAGTTTATGATTTGTTATGTCACAATAAAAAATTTAGGGTAAATATGCATGTCACAGTGGACATAATTTGAGCTTTTTTTATGTCGCAAAAAAAGTTCAGTCACAATGAATATAATTTGAGATTTTATGTAGCTTTTTCTCTCTTGCACATCTAACATCCCCTCCCAATAAGAAAAGACCGGGAAAAGCTGTAGTCCAACGATTTATTTCACCTGCAAAATCCACCTAAAGGAATACATAGGTCAACATGTCAATGAGATAATTCTTATTTAATGACTAAGCCAGTTGCCATCCTGGCTTCAAAGCACAACAAGAACTTCATGAGATAATTAATATTTTATATTTATCGTTTGAGATGAAAATGACAGGAAGAATCGCAAAGACAAAACTAAAAACAATTGGCCAAGAAGGAGATGAACATCAGAAGACAAAAAAGATCCCATTTCGTGGCCTCCAAAGCGGGAAGAAAAATCACCAGAACCGTCAAATGCTGCAAGCATTCTTTTGATCAGCAGTAATTTGCATTTGCCGATCACGTAGCAGGAAAATATTCTTTGCCGCCGCTTACGACACCAGGAGGAGCCAAGTACATGAGTTAGAAAAGAGACGTATTTGCTTCAAACTTACAGTATTTCATGCATATGCATGGTCCCGCGAAAACATCTCTATCAGATGAGTCTCGTTCTCTTTAACCACCAAGAAGTTCCAAATCAACATTCTTCAGGCTAATTTAATAATAGTCTTTCAAGTACTTAATCTTGTTTCGTTTGACTTACAGAAAAGTTAGTCTTCACTTTTTTTTTTGGTTATTTTTATGTAAGGGTAGCTGAGACTTTTTTAGTGCCCAATTAATCTCCACAAATACAAGTCACCCATTCCATGCATATGTTGGGGTAACATTGCTATGGAATTTTGATGATTCCAAAACCATGTTTAGTACTAATGTATATTATGACTGAGTGCATGTTGTAAATTTGGCTAAAAAATTATCAATGATTCCTTGTATCAGCAAAGATGAGAAACTTTTCTTTGACAATTAGGAGAACAAGTACCAATGTGAGTGGTATCTTACGGTAGCTTGGAAGGACTAGTCGAGCTAGTGTTCTTCGAAGTCTTTGGGTACTGATAAAGGTGGAAAGATCATTGGTCCTGACATCATGTGTCATTTGGTTAGTATAATCATTGAAGATCGTCAACCAGATCACGCACAATCCACGCCAGTGATGGTATGCATTGGATCATGTGGTGATGCATTGGCTCTAATGTTCGCGAGATATGTAATGGAAGATACCGTTGATGGTACATAAATAGCCGTTAATGAACTAGACTCCATAACTGGACAACCAAGAAAAAAATCAGAAAAGCAACTGATAGTTTTCTACTTTAGGATAGTTACAACAGACTCCATTTTAGGAAATCTGTGACAGTCGAGCGGTTGCAGGATTAGTCCTGATTATATTTGAGGTCTCCAATGACTCTCAAACGGCTAGCTAGGCATCCTTGAAGGTCTCCAACGAATAGATTGATGACTTCAATATATAAGGAGCACCAAAGCTAAGAAGAGGGTTGGGCATGTTGAATATTGCAACTACAATCTAAGCTAGAAATTGTCTCTAATCTTGTTCTAAGTTTTGCTCGGCAATTTTTTAGCACTGTAATAGTTGATAGTTGAGTGTACGAGTGCAATGATTGTGTCTTGATAGTGTGATTTATCATGTGAAAGGAATAACACTAGCCAGTTGTAACTTGGTTTGCTGATTACTGATGTAATCCAACCGTTGTTAAGGTTGTTATGAGATAGTGGACATAGGCTTAGATATAAAGCTGAACCATTATATATTGCCGTGTGATTTACTTATCTCACTCTGTTTACTTGCTAGCATCACACACATCGACTTACATCTGACACTGTCTTGTGTGCTACAAAAGTTTTACAGTATCATCACACAACCTATTTAACCCCCACTTCTAGGTAGTATTGTTATCGAAAATGCACACTTTTATGCTCCTAGGGTAGTCTCGAGAGAATTTGAAAGTGTAGTAATTTGAACCTAGCTTGATTGAATGAGGAGGGTAAACATGCTTACCACTTGAGCAAACCCATGGGGTAAATCTGCTCTTCATTTTTTGATACCTTTGGACCTACTTCGAGCTGACTAGTCCCCTCACTTTGATTTGTCTCAAGCGGGAAGTCGATATCCCTCCCAATAATTCTTGGAGGGTGAAGAGTTTCCCCAAGACTCTGATCGATTCATCTTAGTTGCTTCATTTCCTGAAGTGAGAAGAGCTTTGATAGGAAAAATTGTCCAAAAAGTGATAAACCTATTGTATAATTGTCAATTCTGTCATAAACCTTTTAATTTTGCTAATTGATGAGTCCTAAACCTTTTCACGTTTCGCCAATCAAATAAATTCGGCCACTTTTGGTCATAAATTGATGATGTGGGTAGCGGTCGTCTTACGCGGCATGACCTATGTTGATGTGAATATTTTTATAATAATATTTTAGTTTTTTTAAACTTTTTTCCTTTCTTTTTCCTTTTTTTTTACACCTATAGTCGGTGACCTCGCCAGCCATAGGATAGGGCCAACGCCCTCGTTAGCTACAAGCAAGGGCGTCGGCCCCTCGCCCAAATCCAAGCGAGGGCCATGAGCCCCTTACCCATGGCTAGCGAGGTGTCGCGTCCCTTGCCAAATCCAGGCGAGGGCCACGAGCCCTTCGCTATGCTAGCCGGCAAGAGGTGTAAAAAAAAAAACAAACAAAAGAAAAAAAAAGAAAAATTATTAAAAAAATATTTACGTTAATGCCGGTCGTGTCACATAAGATAGTCGGCGTCCACGTCATCTTGGTCAGATGAACTTAATTGGCAAAACGTGAATAGATTTAGGACTCAATTGGTAAAATTAAAATATTTTTGAATAAATTGACAAAAGTATAATAAATTTACGACTTTTTTTACGATTTTCCCAGCTTTCACAGCAAATCCAATAGCAAAGGAAGGCCTAGGGGAGCATCCCAGCTTTAGCAAAAAAGGCAAGGTCGCTCTCCCAGTTGACGAGAAAGCTGTTGTACCCAACAAGGAACAAAAAAGATTCATGGCACTGAAAGAGACAAACAAAATAGAAAACACTAATCAAGATCAAACTCATGAGAAGAGAAAAAGAGGGATTTTCCTAACACACCATGTAAATAATACAGAGTGAGGATCTACCTAAGCACCTTATATGCTCTTGGCTAATCTATTTTGAAACTATAATGTGTCTTGCCGTGGGCTTCGAATGTTCTGCCGAAGGAGCGGTGGACGGTGGTCAAGAATGGAGGGTGCAAGTGATGGCGGGAGAGAGAGAGACTTTTTGGTGGGATCTTTGGTAGATATGAGGTGCAAATCCGATCGTTAATTAGGTTGGGATCGTAGATGAGTCTTTGGAAGTAGGATAGTACCCCTCATTCCATACTTTACATCTTGGTAAGCAGGTAATCCATGAAGTCATCTAATCAAAGACCATAATTCCTTTAAAACAAACCCGGGTTGTTGAATCTAAAACATAAAAACATTGTGATCGGGGTCGTAACTCGGCTTAATATGTTTTTCACTTATGTGGTATACTTAGGGTACTTTTATTCAGAAATTAATGTGGCAAAAAAGTTGTAATTGAGCGGATTTGGACAGGGATCAAAACCGCATAAACTTAATCAAGTTGGGTTAGAAACTGCCATCAAGAAACCCGACTTTGAAATTCAACTAGGCTAATCGAGTCCTTGCTTTGGATAGAATAAATCCGTTTTTAATCCTACATATGCCGGCAGAACCTGTCTGACCGCAAGATCATATAGCCATGCAAAACTAATATTTATTTTGTGGCCGCAGCTGCTTGTCCTTTCAGCGTACTAGAATAACTATTTCACGAAGACGAGGATCTCTATGTTCACGTGGAGGTTTCACTACAAAAGAAGGTCCCAGTTCGACTCTCTTTCCGCTCTTTGAAGAGTATAATATAAAGATTAATCTTTGGCCCGAAAGAGACCCGGACGGTCTTAATTACCGGTTAAAAGATAATTACCTTGAAAAGACGCGGCCGATATGGCCCCCTTAACAATTAAATAATAATTAATACATAATAATTTCCATAAAAAATTAAATAATAGTTAATTAAACATACTGCGGTATTGTAATGAACGCTTCCGCAACGTAAGAACTTCCAAGAATCTTCCAAGAAAAGGAAGAAGAACCTAGCCGGGAAACTTGCCGGAACAAAACTCTTCCTCATCTTTATCTCTATTATTATATTGCATGAACAGCATATATAAATACACTTGCCGTCTCATCGATCAAACTCCCCCCAAAAACCTTCAAAAAAAAAGAAGAAAATTCCACGGTATCTTCAACAAGATGATGCCGTCAGAATTCCATAGAGTACCTTCATGGCCTTTCTTTGAGGTCGTGAACGATCCTGTTGGTGGTGTTATGGGGTCTTGTCCCAATCCGGTTTTCTACATTGGAGGAGATGAATTTTGTTCACCCTTCACCATTACAGAGGACTCCTCTCAGTCTCTATCCTCCTCTTACTTGCCCTCTGAGTTTTCGCCGAATCTCGGTGAGATTCATAGCTCCAAGATTAGCGAATTGGAGACTCTTGAAGCTATCCTGATGGAGATCGATGGGTTCGAGCCAATCTCAAGCTGCAATGATAAGGGATGGACCGCTAGCCCCCGTATCGCTAACGATGTCTCATCAGTCCAACCGACTTTAATCCTGCCACACGAGGGAATGGAGGTCGATAATAAACTCGGCCTCCCTCATCTCCTTAAGGCATATGTAGAGGCCATGGAAAGCGAGCAGAGCGAGCTCCTCGATGTGATCTCTGGATGCATCAGCGAGAGAGCAAACCCACTTGGTAACGCGATGGATCGCCTTACCTTCTACATGTTCGACAGAAAACAAGACCTTAATTACATAAAACAAGAGGCTTTCAAGAACTTCAAGCCTGCATCAAATGCAATATACCAAATATCCCCTCATGGGAGATTTGCCCATTTTGCGGCGAATTCAACGATTCTAGAATCCATCCCCAAACACATCGAGGCTGTTCATGCCATAGACTTTGACATGGGAGACGCGTTCCAATGGTGGGCATTCATCGAGTCCATGGCAATGGAGAGGAGACGTGTAGCTTTAAGGATAACGTCAATGAAATGGGATGATGAGGACAGTTTGATCGGATTTGAGGAGGCGAAGAGGAGGCTTCAAGAGCAAGCAAAGGCTCTTGGTGTGGAGTTGGTGGTGGAAGAGATGAGGATTGATGCGTTAGTGAGTGAGATGAACAGACTAAGCACAAGAGGAGGTAATAATAATATTGGTATGAGATCACAATGGATGGTCTTCAATGTAATGCAGGGTCTTCCACACATGGGAAGGAGGAGAAGTGAGAGGCTAGTTGGCGAGTTCTTGAGATTGGCCAAAGAAGCGATTGCACATCCTGCGATCGGAGGCATAATAACTTCAGGCCAAGGAGAAACTAGCTGCGAATCTCGAAATTGCTCGGGTTTTGGCGAGTTCTTCGAAGAGAATATCAAGTATTACCATGCAATTTTGGAATCAATTGAGTCAGATTTCCCAAGCCAGCAGCTTGTAGAGGCAAGGCTGGCTGTGGAATCTCTTTTTGTCTCACCCTTTGTTTCTTGTCTTGACTGGTTCCAAACTTGGGAAGAAAAAAGGGAACGTTTGGATGTTCCGTTGGGGTCTTGTTGTGTGGATGGTTGGAGAATAAGCCTAGCAAGTCTGACGGAAGCCATGAGGTTGATCAGTGGGAAGAGGTCATATTCAGTGGCAATTGGAGAAAATGAGAACGAGATGGTGTTGGAATGGAAAGACTCCCACATGGCTCTTGTCAGATTTTCAGCTTGGGGGAATCTCTCTATGTTCAAAGCAATTGTATAGAATTTTACGTTCCAAATGCGTTCTTTTTCTTTTGGAACGCATCGAAGAGTGAGAGTAAATATTTGTGTATATGATTTTTTTTATCTGTGAAAGGAAATCTCAATTCAATCTAATACTTGTTTCTATGATTCCATTCCACGATAGAAAAATTAAAGGGACGATTTGATGATCATTGAATCCTATGCGTAGACTATGATTTCGTATAAGACGACGTGGCATCTCACCTTAGTTTTACATAATTTAGCACTAGACTGGTTAAATCTTGACCTGGTTAAATATTTACCGTATTTAGAAGGAAAACTCAAACTTGGCATAATTAAAATGTGCATAATGTCTCCGTCAGTGTTCATCTGCTCATAGAAAATCAATAATTTGATAACCATTTTCCCTTAATTCCCAACTCCTTGTGCAGGTTCGTTCTCTCTCTCTCTCTGTCTCTCTCTCTCTCTCAATGTTCGCAAAACTCCTCATGCCGATTGCCTCAATCTGAGGTCACGGCATCACGGGCTTGGAGCTGAAGGAGGCAATTAATGGTAATCAAGAGAGAGATAGAGAGAGAGATTGGTAGGATGTTCGGTAGATATGTGATGCAAATCTGACCGTAATTGGGTGGAGATAGTAGATGAGTCTTTGGAAGTGAGACAGTTCCATACTTTACGACCTAATAAGCAGGGATCACCATGAACCCTAAAATCCGTGGAGTCATCTAATCAAAGACCCCAATTTCTTCAAGATAAACCAGGTTATATACATCGTTTTATTGAATCTAAAACATACGAACATTATGATAGTGATTGCTACATGGCTTGAGATGATTTTCACATATTGTGTGTGCTAGAATACTTCTATTCAAAATTTAACGCGGAAGAAGAGTAGTAATTGACCGGATCTCAACAGTAATCAAAATCCCATTTATGCTTATTTGAGCTGGGTTTGAAACTTCCATTGAAAACCCGACTTTAAAATTCAATTAGGCTTCTCGACTTCACGCTTTGGATAGAATTCATCCATTTCAAGGCAGTCTTGCAGACATTCCCAACTTCACAGGGAGACGTAACTTCCAGATATACGGGTAGAAACTGTCTGATCTTAAGATTATTAGCCATGCAAAACTAATATTTCTTTTGTGGCGACGTCTGCTTGTGCTTTCAGCGTACTAGAATATGTGTTCCTCGGAGACGAGGATTTCTATGTACGTACTGGTTTTACTACAAAAGAGGGTCCCGCTTCAACTTTCTTTCTCCTCTTTCAAGAATATAATATAAGATCATTTTTAACCCTAATGTAATACGATGCACACGGATGATTGCAATTTGACGTTGACACCCATCGCATTCCTGTCCTTTTCTAGTTCAACTTGGGAATATTTCTGACTAATGGAAAGGTAACTATCAAGAAAAGACACGATAATGGCCCTTAACGATTAAGTAACCACTATTTAATCTTATTGTGTTATAGTAGTGAACGCTTACGCAACGTAACAACCTCCAAGATTCTACCAAGAAAGGAAGAAGACCCCAGCGAGGACACTTGCTGGAATAAAACTCTTCAATACATAATCCTCATTTATGTGTTGTATAGCATAAACCACAGACGTAAATACCCTTGACGTCTCATCGATCAAACTCCCCCGAAACCTTCGGGAAATAATGCACAACATCCTCAACAAGATGGTGCTGTCAGAACTCTATAGAGTACCTTCATGGCCATCGTGTGAGGTCACGAACAATCCTGTTGGTCATACATGTTACGGGTCTTGTCCCAATTCGGAATTCTACATTGGAGGACATGAATTTTCTGTTTGTAAGAAATGTGTTTGTAGGAAACGAAATCGGAATGTAGTCGGACTTTGAGGCTTGTAATCACTCTCTTTTATGATCAATTTGCCCTACCACGTTGCTATAGGTTACTGGTAAATTTCCTTCAAGATACAACAAAGTCACTGTGAAAATACTGGATAGCAATTCTAATAAATCTCCTAAAATTCTCTACGAAACAATTGAGAAAATGGTTATCTTGTTTTTCTCTTAAGGAAGACGAAAATGAAAGAATTTCTGTTCATCTGTTAATTGAACAGAATTGTCCAATATATATAAGCAAATAGAACACACATCTTGGTGTCTAACTGCTAATACGGACACACACATTCATGTCCAAAAAGTTGCAATTCGGACATAACCATTCGTGTGCAAAAACCGCCATTATGTCCGAAAAGTTGCAATTCGGACACAGCTTTTCAAGTATAAAAACTGTCAATTTTGGGCATACCTTTTCGTGTTCTAAAATAGATAGTTTCATTCGAACATACACAACGTTCCAAAGGTTGTAAGAGAAGCAGAAAATAAAAATTCGAAATTAAATTATTAAAATTAATCGTCACTCTATTGCGAATAGTCACACTGCTTCAATAGGACAAAACAATTATTTTATAATAATAAATTAGAAATTTAATAAATAAAAAATAAATAAAATAAAAATAGATTGTTGATTAAGACTTATTTTGGTCTGCGGCGCACTTGCGTGCTAAAGTGCGCGTTAAAATCGCGCACCCGCACGCAGGTATAGTGGGGTTTAGCACATTCACCCATTTTCTTCATTTATAATAAAGGATAATACCTTAACTTATAAATAGACCAAAACTTTCTTTTCTTTCTTACGTGGGACAAAGAAATAGCCTTTTATGTTTGTTTTACAAACAAACACCAACATTTTCCTCATTCATCCCTAAACTCGGAGATCACCAATGATGTCGGTAATAAACTCAGCCTCCCCCATCTCCTTAAGGAATATGGAGTGGCCATGGAAAACGAGCACCTCGATGTGATCTCAGGATGCATCGAGAGCGCGAACTTGCTCGGCGAATCGATGGATTGCCTCACCTTCCACATGTTCGATATAAAACAAGACCTTCAAGAACCCGAAGCCAGCATCAAGTGCAATATATGAAATATCACCCCATGAGAGGTTCGCCTATTTCGCGGCAAATTCAACAATTGTCGATTGCATGCCCGAATAGGTGGAGGCCGTGCATGTCATAGACTTCGACATGGGAGAAGTGATCCAATGGTCGGCATTGATCAAGTCCATGGCCATGGCGAGGAGATGCGTAGCTACAAGGATAACTTCGATGAAATGGGACGATGAAGAGGTTTTGATCGAATTTGAGGAGGCGAAGAGGAGGCTTCAAGGACAAGCAAAGGCTCTTGGTGTGAAATTGGTGGTGGAAGAGAAGAGGATTGATGCGTTGGTGAGTGAGATGAATACAACGCTCCATTTGTTTCGCGAAAAATATTTTTCAAGCAAATATTTTCCTTATTTTTCAGTGTTTGGATTGCTTGGAAAAATGAGCCAATAGAAAGCCTATATCTAAATTCATGAAAATGATTTTTTTAAAAAAAATTATAAATCATTTAAAAATATGACTAGATATTGGCATTTAGACCACAACTCTGTGCTTGGATATGGAAACTCTTTCTCGGACCTTAGCAATAGGCCCGAGTTGGTGTCGGTTTACTGGGGTCCACTAAGGGCAAGCCTGGGTACATCAAGGCAACGTCCAAGAGCCTAGTGCCCACGCCCGGGACCTCGACGCATGGGCCCGGGTCCATCAAGCCCGAGCCTAGGACCCCCATACCCATACTTGGGTTCCCAGCACCAGGGCCTGGATCCATGAGGCTGAGCTCAAGACACCCATATCTATGCTCTAGTCCTCAACGCTTGGGCTTGGGTCCATCGAGGTCAGGCTTGGGACCTTGACGCCTAGGATAAGGTCCTAAGCGCCTGAGCCCAAGTCCATCGTAGTCGAGCTCAAGTCTATTGAAGTCGAGCTCGAGACCCTGTTCTCGTGCTCAAGTCCCTAGCGCCCATGCCCAAGTACTCGGTGCTCAGAAAATGTGTCCATTAAGGTTAGGCCAAAGATCCCCGCACTTGAGATCGGATCCATGAGACTCGTGCTCTGGTTCTTAGGTCCCAAGACTCGTGCTCGGGTCTTCGGCGCTCGCATCCCTAGTCAATTGAGGCCAAGCCCAAGTCCCCAGCACCCACAACCGGCTCGTAAGCACTTGAACCTGAGTCTATCAACGTTGAGCCTAGGACCTCGATGCTCGTACCGAGGACTTTAGTTCTCGCGCCCAGGTTCATCAAGGTTGGGCTCGAGTCCCCGATGCCCTTGCTTGAGTTCCTAGCTCTCAAGCCTGGGTCTATCAAGGTCAGGCTAGGGTCCCCAACGCCCATGCTAAAGTCCCCGACACTTGGGCCCAAGTCTTGGTGCCCGCACCTAGGTCCATCAATGTCGGCCCTAGGTCTATCAATGCTAAGCCCGAGTCCTTGACACCTGAGCTCGGGCTCGAGACCCTAGTACCCCTGGCCAAACTGAGGCACCCAGGACCCGTGCCCCGCCTCTATGGACCACAGCTCAGGCTTAGGGACTTGGTCTCGGGCACTCGAGTTCTAAGCTAGCCTTAATAGACTTGAGTGCAAGCACTAGAGACATGGGCATCTGCACTGGGATCTCGTGCTTGGCCTTGATAGACCCAAGCACAAATGTTGGGGTTCCGAGCTCAGGTGTGCAAGACCTAAGCATTGGCACCGAGGTCTTATGCCTGGCCTCAATGGACCCAAGCACAGGCACCAGAATCCTGGTGACCCTAGTGCCCACGATTGCGGCCCCATCCTCAATGGACTTGTGCTCTAGTGTCGAGGTCCCAGGCTTGACCTCGAAGGGCCCATGCTCGGGCGCCAGGGCCTTGGCCCGGCCTCAACGAACCCATGCTCAGGTGCTAGGGTCTGGAGCTCAGCCTCGATGGACCTGAGATCAATAGCTCAAGAGCTGGGGATCCTGGCCCAGGACCCCAATACCCATACTCGATTCCTTAGCTGCCCATGCACTAGTCATGAGCGCCCGAATAATGTACATCTATTTGGAAAAATCAAATTAGATTTTCCTTACCAAATAACGGAAGATATTTTTTAGTTCATTTTCATCTTGCACTCATTGATTTCTGAAATTTGGAACCTACAACCTACTTTGCAACATTTGTCAGCAAAACACCAGTACTTTTACTTAAAATACTTGTATATACGTGATTTAAGTAAGCGTTCCGAATTTGGCGTGTTAATCGAACATACAAAAATGCTTGTTCTTTTAAAACAAACAAGTAATATACGTATAGAACACATGGCATATTATACGCGAGCAAACCTACTTTAATGTTTAAATTGTTTCATATCTTTTCATTAGCGTATTCAGGATGTAACATGTTAATTATCACTTTATTCTTCGAAGCACTTCAGGATATCATGGTCCAAAGTTCTTTTGATAGCACGGAACAGTAACAAAATTTCAATTATTAGATATGATTATCTTTACATAACTTTGTAATCCAAATGCTACTATTCTAATATGCAAGCTCTTTCAGTCGTAGCACCATCGATGTAAAGTCATGAAAACATCATTTTCAATTATGATTATAAGAACGCCAAAGTTTTTCCACGTACTTTTGCGAAAAAAATGGCGACATAAAATCTAGGAGTGTGTTATCCCGTTGATGCTAAATGGTAAGCTTTATCCTTTAGATGAGGCTAATTACATCTTCCAAATCCACGTATTCGAAAAAATAGATCCGAGACATGGTTTCGCCTAGTCATACTTCAAAATCGAGCAATCTCAATCTCGAAAGTAATTCCAAGCAACATAAAAATCGATAGCCAGACTATACGCAAGCCAGATGACATGACCATGCTCTAACAAAAATATTTGGCGACCTAAACTCGATTAACCAGTAGCCAATATATTTGTTTAGCTGAACATGCATATGCATTTTATTTAGAAACATACCACAAACTATTAGTTAACCACACACGGTTTTATTCTTCCACTCCCAGTTGATTTGGTCTACATGGACCACAAACAGGGGAGGACTAAATCAACAGACATTATACGTGCTTAAAGGATCTGCGTTTTCTTGCTTCGTCGGCACCACGGACAGCGGAATTCGCTCCTCGACGAGATGAGTTGCAAGCGAGGGGTTTTGCCAGGCCGCCCTTGTAAGCCTTGCACACATGGTGAATGAAATTCAAGAAGTCCTGCAACCACAACGTATCAGATCCAAGCTAGAGAGAGAGAGAGAGAGAGAGAGAGAGAGACTAAGTGAGAGAGGGTATTAGGATACGAACATCGTAGAGCGGTTGGTTGTTCACAGCAACCCACGGGGTGTACTCGTGAGGTGGGATAAGCTGATCGGTCTCGATTTTGTATCGTCGTTCAAGCTGCCACAGACAAGTTTATTAGTTTAGATCACAGGAAAGGCGCATCACAATAATGACTGAGGTGATGATTCTAGGAGTAATAGTTGTAGTCTCAGCTTAATTCGACGTAGGAGAGACATTCAAAATGTCGTCGTGCAAAATGCGAAACAAATTTCAAAGTGCCAAGCAAATCTAAGCAGGAGAGTGTGGGTTCTGAAACTGACCACAATATTCTCTTCCAATTCCTAGACTCAGAGCAGGTTAAAACAGAGGATTGGTGAGAGAGCGGCAAATCCATTAAAACAAGCATGGTTCGTCGAGCTGCGACACGTTTCTTCATGTATGGATCGCAAAACAGTGGTGGAATATGCTGCAAGCAAGCATCGGCTTACGATTACGAAATTGTGGTTTTACCTCTCTTCCACGTCCGCTGGTGTAGCACTTGTAAATGTCTGCTTCCTCCAATTTCTGCTCCTCAGCACAAGACTCCCAGACTTTTAAGGCTGCAACGTTTGAGGACTTTTCCTGATACACAGCAGAGACCTTCCCCGATTGCAGCCCGCCCTTGGAGATATTACGCTCCACGCAGCGAATGAAATTGAAATGCCGTTTCTGAACCGAGTGCAGTACATTAAGAGAAATAATTTAGTCAATTCGAACCAAAAGCATGAAATCTTTTGGCACATCGTGTATTGAGATTGAAAATATAGATAAGGGCCAAAGCAGCCCGAAGCCACTCTTACCTGATCAGACCAGACATCGATGGCACAAGCTTGAATGGTGTTGAGGTAGCACTCATCTTCACCATGCTGAAACAGAATTCAGAGGACTCATAAGGGGTCATCAGGCGAGAGAACTCTTTGACACGAAGAAGAAGGAAATCTGAGTTTCGATTTCGAAACTACACCTGGCATATGAACGCTCTGGTGCGATTGTCGATTTGAGCATTGCCCCAAGGGACCATTTTGAGGTTGATGATGTTTATGAGATCGGTCTCGAAGGCCTTCACGAGGTAGTCGGCTATGAAATCTGCGCTGCCAGGGCACAGGCTCTCGTAGTAGACGGACAAGTTCACCTTATCATCATCAGAAGACAACGAAGGAGATGGGGAGATGAGGAAGAGGAACAGAGTCACAAGGGTGAACGGGAATAATCTGCCACCAGAAGCCATTTTTGTGTTTGCCTTGTTAATTGCCGAGCGCAAATGCGACTTGCATGATGGCCAATTTATACGCGCTAATCCACCAGGACATACATCCGTTCACGTCACCCTAAAACGATCGCCTTTTCTAACTAGCTCATAAGTGAGATTACGATCTTCATGTTCATTAAATTCTCGACCAATGAATCCTATGTCACCGAGCACATGACCGAGGTTCATGTTCCATTTGCAGCAGGTGAATGAAATGTGACCAGACACGACACGCAGGGTCGCATCCAAATCGAATTAAACCCACGGAAAGGACCAAATCGACACGTACAAACGCAAGATCAATCTCGATTAGGTTCGGTTCTGATGCTTAAAACTTCACTGGCCAGATACAAAACCATCTCAAAACAGCTAAAAAGTTGACTCGGCAGGCTAAATCTGTAGATGTATCGCCAATGCATCAATTTGCAGAGTGCGGCCATGAACGTTTAAGTGTCATCATCCCAACCTCAATGAATGAAGTCAAACTGAATGCATCTATCCCTCGTAGAAGTAAAGAGATGGAAGGTGGTGGCCCTGGTGCAGTTGCAATTGCATCAGCTTGAGGATTCTCTTTCTTATAACTAGACCTGTCAAATGGGTGGGTCGGTTCGGATCGGGTTTGGGTTGGGTCATAAATGGTCCGACCCAAATTGACCCATTAACCCGTTTATGACCCATTTATGTGCAATGCAATTTTGTTGACCCATACCCGACCCGACCCATACCCAACCAATACCCGATTAGACCCATATTGCTAAAATACTTCCATATTTAATTAAATATAGGAAAATTCATACCCAAGCTGAAATGAGAGTGCAGAATGAGTGAGTGCAAGATTGAGTGAGGGTGAGAGAAATGCGTTGAGTTTAAATCAGTTGTAAACTCATTTATGACCCATTTGCGACCCATTTATGACCCATTTAACACTAATATAAGACTTCTACCCATTTATGACCCATTTACTAAATATAACTAACCCATTTATGACCCATTTACTAATAAATGGGTTAAGAAATTGGTTTATGACCCATTTTGACAGGTCTACTTATAACCCGTTTCAATAAGCCTAGCATTGGCAAGGACTGTTCACGAATTCGCAGACATTACATTTACGTCAACTAGATATAAAAAGAAATCATGTACTCATAATCGAGGACAACAATGATCTTGCTTTTCGAATGTCTCCAAAAAAAAAAAAAGCACATACTTTTATTTGAGGGACAAAACTGTGGCTATCTTTTCCATTCAATTGATCCTACGTGGCAGCCGACGGTGCATTCAGATAATTACTTGGTGTGCATGAGATTAGAGGTGATCGGACCGGTGCCCTTGGGAACCGCCCAGAACCAGCCGGTCCGGGCGGTTCCTTTTGCACACCCCCTCTATGAGATGTTTCGACGGCCCCCTTGTTTGGGGCAAAGGAGAGAGGAGACACGTTTCCACGGATCCATCCCCGGTTCAAAGCCCATGAGGCGATTCTTTGGGCCGATCCAGTTGGGCCTTCTACGTGGGCCTGTTGAGGCCCGTAAAGCCCAAGCTGCACGAGGAGATGGAATAAAACTGGATCTTAGGGTTTCGACAGAAGTCTCTCATTCCTCCTTCCCGTTCACCGTCACCTCTCGCTCAAAGCGGGCGACGCGAGGACTACTTCAGGGCGGACTGGTGGGGAAAGCTCCTCCACCGTTTCCGTCTGAGCCGAAGAGCAACCAAAATGGTCAGCAACCCTTCTCTTCGGATCTTCTGTCTCGTTTCTGGGTACCCTTCGGTTTTATGCTTTCGTTGTCCCCCCCCCCCCACTCGCCGCGATGTCTGGCCCTTGTCTCTGCGACCTCCTTGGATAGTTTTGGCTGCGGTAGTGCTTAGTAGATTGGAGGTCTTGCATGGCGTGTTGACACCCTTTAATGCGAAAGGTTGGATGGCTTTTTGGGGGGAGGTGGTTTTGCAAGTAGTTGCGATTGCTGGAAGATTTTGCGTGAGGGTGGTGGTGATGAGCTCTCGAGCTCGCGGCTCTGTTCCTGGCCGGTGGAGTGTTTAGACAGGATGGGGGCTCTGCAGATGCCTGACGTTTCCTTGTGAACGAGAATCAGTGACACCCGTCTCATTCTGGGGTGATTGATGGGCGCTCTGTTTTTCTTCGGTTGGGCTTTGTTAAGTCTGTTTCCTACGGATGTGTTTGCTCTGACAAGTAAACCAAAGATTGGTTGAATATGAGTTTTGGTTGAAATGATCTGAGCCCTGAAGGCCCAGAAAGTTTGTGAAACATTTTGGGATAGGGGAATTTGTTCAAATGTGAAGTCGGGCACATTATATTTTTTTATCTTTTCCCGCTATTAATTCAAGGAAGTTTGTTTTTTTTACCGTGTTTTTATCATCAATTCTAATGTTCTTTGCACATAACAGGCGCGTGGATTGAAGAAGCATTTAAAGAGGCTCAATGCTCCCAAGCATTGGATGCTTGACAAGCTAGGTGGTGCATTTGTAAGTGACCCCATCAAATCCCCTTTTCTCTTTCAGATGAATCGTTGCTTTACCTTTTTGGCGTCTTTCCTTTCTGCATTGTAATGTCATCTCTGGATGTGCAGGCGCCTAAGCCATCCTCTGGACCCCACAAATCCAGGGAATGTTTGCCTTTGATCCTCATTCTGCGTAACAGGCTGAAATATGCTCTTACGTACCGTGAGGTCATAGCCATCCTGATGCAGCGCCATGTTCTCGTTGACAGCAAAGTCAGGACAGATAAGACTTACCCTGCTGGTTTCATGGGTATGTTAATGCCTCGCTTTTCCTTTCTGAGACCTCTGTGCTCTTTTCTGATTTCAACCTTTCCACTGAAAGCAGTGGATGATATCCGGGGAGCATTTTGTGTATTATGTTTGTCTTTTGGTCCGCAAGATTGTTGTTTTGATTGCTGACATATGTTTTATCATTTACAGTAAACTGTAGAGTGAATTGTTTCTTTCTGGCAGCTATGTGAGAACATCAGCACCCAGGGTATTTGCCAATATTGTATTACTTAATAGGATAATTCATTTGTCATAAGTTGCCAGTTCCATGTTTAGTAGGAGGATATTCTTGGTTGCAGATGGCTGTTGTGAATTGCAATTTGTGTCATTCGGTTATTTACTATATATATGTTAACCTTGTCCAATATCTCACTTATCAGATGTGGTCTCAATTCCCAAGACAAATGAGAACTTCCGTCTCCTCTATGACACTAAGGGCCGATTCCGACTCCACAGCATTAGGGACGATGAGGCAAAGGTTGTTTTCCCATCTCTTTCTGTGGGCTATGTTGGTTGCATTAAATCTACTTAATGCCTGGAGATCGTGTTAAATTTTCTTATGTAGTTTCCATTCACTGTTCTTATTTTACGGAATATGTTCATTGCAGTTCAAGCTTTGCAAAGTTCGTTCAGTCCAGTTTGGGCAGAAAGGCATCCCATACCTCAACACCTATGATGGCCGTACTATCCGCTACCCAGACCCTTTGATCAAGGCTAACGATACCATCAAACTTGACCTTGAGTCCAACAAGATCACTGAGTTCATCAAATTCGATGTCGGGAATGTCGTCATGGTTACTGGAGGAAGGAACAGGGGACGTGTCGGAGTTATCAAGAACCGTGAAAAGCATAAGGGAACTTTTGAGACCATTCACATCCAAGATGCGCAGGGCCACGAGTTTGCTACTCGCTTGGGCAACGTGTTCATCATCGGAAAGGGAACAAAGCCTTGGGTCTCCCTTCCTAAGGGCAAAGGTATCAAGCTGTCCATCATTGAGGAGGCAAGGAAAAGGCTTGCAGCTCAAGCATCCGCGACCGCTTGAGTTTACTTTTGATGCATGTGTTGGATTAGCAGAGACTAGCTGTTTGTTATTTAGCTACAAGAGGATTTTGGGAAGTGGGCATTTTGTTATTTGTTCCAGTTCAATTCTGACTAATTTTGCTGTTCCGAGTTAGATTTTCCTGTCGAATTTTGTGGGCAATTTGAGGTCATAATATGTGTTACAGTGTGTTTCTTTGCATGCTTGATTTCTGTTCCTGTTTGACGTATCCTGAAGATTAAGGAGTTATTCTCGTGTAGAAGTGGAAAAGGCTTACAGGGATTGTAATTATGTTGCACTGATGATCTATTGAATCTATGCACAATTTTATCGTTTTTTGAGCCGTATTCAAATCAGTAAAACAAGGAAGTTCCGCTATAGCTTTCGACATTCCCTTGTATAAGTCAAAAAGTAGAGAATTTCTGTGCAAGAAAAGTAAAACGCGGAGATGCAGAAAAGAGGGTAAGTCGCAGGACAGTCCAGCAGACCAGCCTTGATTCATTTTATTGAGGGTATGGAAAGGGAAGATGACATGTCCTTCAATGACTTTTAAGTTCTACCCACAGACTTTCAATTCACTATACGAAATAGAACGAGGAAACGGCAGCTTGTTTGGTGAGCAGCTGAACGATCTACAAACACAAGCTCTTGAAAGAGTATCTGAAGTATCTACAGACACAAGCTCTTGAAAGCTTTCTCCTGATGATGATTTGTTCAATCTTAGAACAGGAAAAGATTCCAATTGAGCCCCCTGGTTGTGATATTACACCGCCTCGCCTTCATGGAGTAGCATCTGATCGAAATGCCAAACACCTGGGAGTCATCAAAATGGCCCGAGTTAGAACTCAATATTAAGACGGAGAGACAGGAATGCATGTAAGGTCCTATTGTGAAGCCTATTGTTGATTTGTTGAAGGCTTGAACTTGAAGCAAAAGGGTGATAGCATTTTTATTCCAATATGGAATACGAAAGAAATTAGAATGTCTTTCGGTTTCGGATTCGTACCATGGCCTTTTCCGACCATTCTCAGCTGCGTGACAAAATCCGCCGTCTTCTTGATTGCTTTGACCTAAGGACATGCCAGAACAGATTAGGGCTAGTAGATTCTTTGAAATAACAACAATCAAATCTTTGAGAGTACAGAAAAGTTTGAAATCGGCAAGCAGATGCAATCGTCCTCCTGATAATCAAAAAGTATGTTCGAGAAAGCAAGCAAGATCTCTGGTTAACCTGCTCATACAAGAACTCGCTTTCTATGAAATCGGCGAGCTGCGGGTCATTGTTTTGTTCCGCGACCTGTAAATATACAGGAGAAAATCATCCGATAACATTTTTCATTTCACTTGGAAAAGAACATACAAGAATAGATAGAGTAGGCACAGGAAGTTTTAAGAGTATTATTATTACCCCGTGCAGGCTCAGGAGCTTCTGATTTGTTAACTTCTCCAGAGATAACGCTAGTTCCATTGCTGAATCAGTGAATCACGTCAGAAGAAGATGTGAAAGAACCGATTCAATGACATCGATTTCGCAAGGAAGAAACTGCACTTGATTGAGAACTTCAAAGCTACAAAGGAAGTAGGAGAAATTAGCAAAAAGCTTACAGTAAAGGGCATCCCCTTTCTCGGCATGATCGAACTCCGAAGGCGGCATCAAGATGGAGTGCAGTTTTACTTTCCCCCCACGTTTGTTCTATGTATTAACAGAAACAAAAGCACGTAGAATCATCGGCGATTATCGCGCCTACAGCTACATGAATCAAGACCAAAATGAAGCCAATTCCATTTTCTATCTAACCTGATACTCCATCAACTTCTCAGCGTGCTCTCTTTCCTCTTCACTCGACTCCTTATAAAATCTTCGATAATCCAAAGACATTGAAACGAGATTTAGTATCAAAACAATCAGAACGGCATCTAAATGAATCCTTTCGATTGGCTTACTTGGCAAGGCCCTTGAGAGCAATGTTGTCCCGGTCGAAATATGCGTACATGGCGTGGTAAACGTATGACACAGCGTATTCCACACTAGTCACAAGACCAAGAACAAAAACAAAAACGAAAATGGTCATGTTATGCATAATCCATTCTTTTGAAAAGCTTAAGCTATCCGAAAAGATGAGCCTCCAAATGGATCTATGGGATATATCTTGACATCCACAACTACATCACACAGACAATCAGTGGGATAATAGCACAGGGAGTAAAAGACGGAACAAAAATAAGGAACAACATTAAAATTAAGGAAAAAATTACCCAAAAAGTCAAAAACCTATTACACATTTACTAATTCAGTCCTAAACCTTTTAAGTTTATCAATTGAGTCCTAAACCTTTTCACTTCTTGTCAATTGAGTTCATCCGATCAAATTTGGCCACCCAGAGCTGCGACCGGTGCCAACCAACGCTGATGTGATAATTTTTTTGAATTTTATTTTATTTTATTTTCTTTTCTTTTTTTCTAGCCTTCTTCCCTCTGGCTGGTTAGGCGATTGGCCAGAGGCGAGGGCTAGCGAGGTCAACCTCACCGCCCTCTAGCGAAGCTCACCCCCACTGGCCACTGGCGAGGGCGAGCCTTACCGATCCCCGACTGGGTGAGGTCAAAGCTCACTCAACCTTGCCATCCCGACCTAGGCAACATCGACGGTGGTGGGGTCGGCCTTGCCTTTGTTGGGCGAGGTTGAATCCTCGCCTAGCTAGTGGCCTGCGAGGGCGAGCTTCCCTTTTCGCGTCTGGCCGATCGCCGAATGGGCTAAAGGGAAGAAGGCTAGAAAAAAATAAAAATTAAAAAAAATTACAAATTCGAAAAAAAATATTAAAAAATTATTGACATTTGTCACGTCAGTGACGGTCGGACAGCGAGCGTCGGTCGGCATCCACATCAGCTCTGGACAATTAAAATTGATTGGATTGACTCAATTAATAAAAAATGAAAATGTTTACGACTCAATTGATAAACTTGAAAGGTTTAAAATTAAATTGGTAAAAGTATAATAAATTTATGACTTTTTAAACAATTTTCCCTAAAACTAAGTGATATATGCGCTCTGATATCGGGTTCCACAAACCATTAATATTTCTTAGCTCAGAGTTTATCACAAGCAAAAGGAAGGAAGAGGGAATCCATTAATATGCCCTTCTTACTTGATCTGCTCGTTGATCGCGGCTTCGCAGTCCTCGGAATGGTTTTGACGAGCGAGGGAGAGCTGAGGCGAGATTGGGACCGCGAGATCGTCTCTCTTGACCTCTTGGAAAGGCTGGAAGACGACCCCCGTGAGCGTTGGGCCATCGGCTTCGGCAGAGGCCCGCACCCTCGCCGCACGGACGTTCTTCCGTCTCGAACTTGACGGTGGGGATCTCGGAGAAGGTGCAAACGCGCCCGCCATGGACACGGGCGAAAGCTTATCGCGGGGCGATCGAGAGAAAGCCGAAACAAGGCTCAACGACATCATCTCCGGCCTCTAGATAGAGAGAGAGAGAGAGAGGGAAGGGATACACCGAACCAGATCGAGAAAGAAATGGAGATCGGAAGCGAGAAAGGCTCGACCGCAGTTGCACAACGCGACTTGAGCCTTTGACAATTTTTATAGGCCAGATGGAAAGAAGCACGGGAGGCCGAAGAGTTCCGGATGGGTGGGGGATCGTGGGAGGCCGTCGGATCAGATCCACGCGGCGCGGACCGGTGGATGAAGCTGGGCGGGGCGTGTGGCCGCCTCACGACGACCCAATGTGAAACCGGGATGTCGATGAGATATCCGATACACGTCGCCATCCCCCTTCTGTACCATAGCTGGCAGCAGACACAAGATTTTTGTCCTTTCTTGGCTAAAAGAATATTGAGGTCACGCGCCACGACTGGAAACTGGACCCGTGAGAACCGGTCCAGTTTCTAAGTGTACTGAGTAAGTTTCGTGCTCCAAATATTTAAGAACAGATTCTTGCTGAAATTTAGATCAATCCTGAAACCACTCATCCCTATCCCTATGAATAATACTCGCTTCGCCCGTTGCGGTCGGTCACTTTCACTGGCATGTCGATAGGGCTATGGTGATTAGCTCATCGATCCCGAACATTCCAATTTCGAGTAGATAAAGTTGTTACCGCTCAGATAAAACAATCCGTTACAAGTGTGGGATAATTATGGTAACATCTTCCTCATTTTTCACTTGTAACAAGAAGGTATGATTGAGTTTTGTTGAGTTGAGTCAAGACAATCTACTACTCAGGCACGATTTGAGTCGATTGTTCAAATTTGTCAATACTAGATTAACAAAATGTGAATTTCGATCTGAGCTCGTATTTAGCCGGAACTCGAATTCTAAAGCAATCTTAGACCGAAACCAAAGCATAACATTGTGAATGTGTTTCTAATCAATAACTCGATTAATTAAGCTCAAACCTCCTTGACTGGAGTAATCTTTTGTTTTAGGTCGAATCTATTGAATGTTTAAACTCAAAGCGGCTTCACCGGTAGACCTGGTCATTTTCACTTTAATAAGCGAAAACTCGCTTTATTGATTTTCCCAGCCATTTAAAAAGTTATGAAAATATTAAAAAACAAATCCTTCTATCATTAACTTTTTTGTTCGAAGAGTCTTAAGTATTTCTCGTTAAATAAAAATCCAATTGCGTTAATCTCGAGTGTTGAAAAATATTTAGAAGCAATAAGTAAGATTCGTTAATTCCAAGACTTGCATGTCACGCGAGATACAAGTGATATTTATCCACGTAACGCGAGTAAGCTTTGAAAATTCGGAAAGGAATGCTTATCTTCTCATCACACGGCTCGACTAGTTTCATATGGAGACAACAACAGCTTCGTGGAAAATGGCATAGTTGTAGGAAAACACGTGCCCATAACAATCAAGTCTTGGTATCTAGAAGCCAAGAAGAGTACGCAGCATCAATTTAAATGGAAAAATGATATAAATGGTTCATAAACTTTAGCTCAATGTGTAATATCGTTTTTAATTTTTTTTATTTATTTGATATGGTCCTAACTATTGATAAGTGTTTTAATGTAGCCATTTTGTTTGCTCAAATGATAAATTGGACGCAATTTGATGACGTGGATTATTGTATCCACAATTGGATTATTAAAAATAGTGAGGCAACATGTTCATCTTTTTATTCATTTTACTTTAAAAAAAGGAAAAAAAAAAGTAGGGCAGTGCCATCTCTGACGTTATTTGATTACGGAGATTATTATATCCCGATTTGAGATGAATATTTTATAAGGGTAATCCATTTGTAACTTTTTTTTTTAGCATCGTTCAAACTTAACAAATTGGAATCCACGTCAGCAGATTCTGTTAACTTGAATTAGCAGAAAAATGACATTAAACATTCTCATATAGTCTAGTTACTAGATTGAACATTTATCAATAATTCATGAGTCATATTGAATAAATTAATAGTCTACTAATGATATTATTGGACTAAAGTTAAAAGACTATTTGTGTTATTTTCCTTCCATATATCAACTTGAATTGGCTGAGGACTAACATCTATATAAACTCGTCAAATGGACAGGTTGGGTCGGATAAAAAATAGTCCTATCCAAATTGATCCATTTTTTTACAATACAATTGAGCGATCCATAGCCGAATGGCCCATACTAGACCCAAGTTGATTTTATTTAATAGCAATTTTTCTCCGTATATTGTTACCTTTGAAAATTGAGTGACTTCGTTAACTAGCTTGTCAAGTTAGTAAGAGAGCTCGGGTGTTCTGGTCGAGTTATAGGCTAGAACTACATGTGGCACATGAGCAATGTGAAGACCATCGCAACCCTCTCATGGTGGGACATAATCAGATATGTTACCTCGAGGAGAGTGAGTGATTACCATGTAAGAACGAACGATTCCTCTTCTAATTCATACTTAACTCGAGTTCTTCCAAATCTTACCGATCACAATTTGGTTTTGACTCGATTGATTATGAAAATTTAGTTTCTTACTTTAAGTAGTCACCATTAAACTATTGGGGGCCAAGTAAAACACGGAAGACCGTTCTACCTCTACGAACGAGACACCTTACACTTTCTTAGAGTGTAAAGTTACGGTCGCCTTACCAACACCACTGATCCCCTTAAGTTAAATACTTTAAAATTGCTACTTGTTAAATTGCTACTTGTTTTACTAGCACTGAATGTTCAAAATGCAGACATGCATTTTAAACAACCACATCTTCTTCCACTTAACTAGGGGCATATTGTAAATATCTTGTCCATATGCCCCTCTCGGTCTTCTTCCTTTGTTTTCGGTCAAAACCATACCCTGGCGCATTTAGTTTCGATCCTTCTTCTATACTTTAACCCAAATTTAGGTAATAAAAGGTTCAGAAAACCTCTATACCACCTGATGAATTGAAAAATGAGTTAAAAAGTGCGTCTACAACCCATGTTGCCACCTTTACCTATGCATCAGCATTGAGAAAATTGTTCAAAAAATCCTAAACCTATTGTACGTCGGCCAATTCAGTCCTAAACTTTTTCAATTTTGCCAATTCAGTCGTAAACCTTTTGAAAAGTTGTCAATTCAGTCCTAAACCTTTCAATCATGCCGATTTAGTCATAAACCTATTAACTATTTATCAATTTAGTCCTAAACATTTTAACAAATTGTCAATTTAGTTTTTCCGGCTAATTTTGACCGGAAATCGCTAATGTGGCGGTTCAGTCAGCGCCGACCGTCCTACGTGGCACTGATGTGGATAAATTTATATTTTTAAA
Organism: Syzygium jambos; assembly: GCA_031216235.1. Taxonomy (NCBI): domain Eukaryota; kingdom Viridiplantae; phylum Streptophyta; class Magnoliopsida; order Myrtales; family Myrtaceae; genus Syzygium; species Syzygium jambos. The sequence goes on from CM062230.1 coordinate 29,188,490, forward strand.
AAAATTGAATTTTTTTATCGATTATTTTACTTTTATTCTTTTCTTTTATTCTTTCTTTTTTTTCTCTTCTTCTTTGTTGAGCTTGCCAACCACTGGGCGATGGCTGGCAACCCCCGCTAGCCTAAGGTCGAGGGCCACGAAGCCCTTGCCGATGGCCGGGAAGGGCATCGCGGCCCTCCCTATGGCCAACATGGGCTTGGGCGAGGGCTCTCGATGTCCTTGCCGGCTGCAGCGAGGGCTCGCGAGCCCTCGCCAAATCCGGCGAGGGCTGTGAAGCCTTCGCCAGATCTGGCAAGGTGAGGGCATCGCGGCCCTCACCCAAACCCAAGCCGTTGCCGGTTACAATGAGGCGAGCGACAGCTCGCAACGTCCATGTCGACCGCAGCAAGGACTCGTAACCACTCGCTAAATCCAAAGCAACAAGGACTCACGATGTCCTGATGAAGGCATCGCGACCCTCGCCCAGGCTATCGCCGTCGCAGCGAGGGCGAGTGAGGACTGCAACGCCCACGCTATGGCCCGGGAGGGCCTGGGCGAGGGCTCGCGATGCCCTCGTTGGCCGCAGCGAGTGCTCATGAGCCCTCGCCCATAGCCGGCGAGGGCTTCGCGGCCCACGACCTGGCGGGGGTCGCCGGGCCTTGCCCAATGGTCGGCCACCTCTGCCAGCCCTCAGCCTACGAGCTCAACGAAGAAGAAGAAAGAGAAAAAAAAAAAAAAGAAAAGAAAAGAATACAAGTAATATAATCAATAAAAATCTATAAAAAAATTCAATTTTTTTTTTAAAAATAAAAAGATTATCCACATAGGACGGCCGGCACCAACTAGATTGCCACGTCAGTGATTTCCTGCAAAATTAGCTGGAAGGACTAAATTAGCAATTCGTTAAAAGGTTTAGGACTAAATTGATAAATAGTCAATAGATTTATAACTAAATTAACACAATTGAAAGGTTTATAACTGAATTGGTAAAATTGAAAGATTTAGGATTGAATTGGCTGCCGTACAATAGGTTTAAAACGTTTTAGACAATTTTCCCATCAGCATTGGATATGAGTAACGATCGCTCTATAGTTATCAGTTTGGGGACTTCTGTTTCAACCAATATAGACATATAACCTACTGATCTTTGCACATTGATTTTGACCCAAAAAAAAAGAAAAGAAAAATCTTTGCACATTGATAAAATGCTCCATCCACAGGATGACACGTGCATTCTCAATTTTACCTTTAGTAAGAGATACAATCTGAAAAATGAGAATTGATCAAGGATGACAATGAGGTCAGAAGGAGCAATCGAACTTGCTATTTCAGTCCATGGTAAACCTTTACCGTGGATTGATGAATTTTTTGTCATCCAAATGTCGAAAATCCAAAAATAATTTATCGAAAACAGTTTCCTCTGAACAAACGAACCCTAAAATTGAGCAATGTAATGATTGTATCATGCCAATCAAAGATATAGTTGGAGAAAAACACGGTCCTCATAAAATTTTTGTTCTCTCGTCCTCCATAGATTGATGCGCAGGCCGAAGGAACAGTTGGGTAGGAACTTCAAATGTGGAGCGGAATGAAACAAACTCGAGTGCTAGTAGCCAAAGGCTTCGACGGAAAAACTAAATTCGGGCCAAGCCCGATAGACAACATAAAAACTAGGGAGACTTCGAAAGCTTAAATTTCTTAATTTCTTTATTTGGGTCTCTTTTCTCTCTCGTTTTTTTGCCTATTTTGGCTTAAATCGAAGGAGGTTAGTGCATAAAGCAAAGAATCTTAAAGGCTAGTGCAAAGGAACAAAGCGTGATTTGGCTTCTATTGGTGCGAGGGGACCCCAAGAGTGCTTCACGTCAAGCCAACCCCCCTCATCTTTGTCAAGTTGTGGGAATTTTGACTATTCATCTCGTGCTCTGCCTCGATGGACCGACGTGGGAGTTTTCAATTGGGTCCTTGATTACCCAAATTTCCTGATTAATACTACTTTTTTTTTCTATAAATTGCTAAACTTGTGATTAATGGCAAAAGGACACTATAAGTGCCATAACTTGTGTACGGCGCTCACTTTGGTGACATAACTTTTTTTCGGATCACTTTGGTGTCAAGTCGGAGGAAAAACGATCACTTAAGTGTCATAACTTTTTTTGGATCACTTTAGTGCTAAAATTTTTGAAAAACGATCACTTAAGTGCTAAAATTTTTTAAAAACAATCATTTAAGTGCTAAAATTTTTGAAAAACGATCACTTAAGTGCCAATCTCCGGCGAGACTCCGGCGAGCCACGTCAGCTTCAGAAATTAATAAAAAAATGCCACGTCAGATTTCCGGCGAAAAATTGTGTACGGCACCGGAGTTGGCACTTAAGTGATCGTTTTTCAAAATTTTTAGCACTTAAGTAATCGTTTTTAAAAAATTTTAGCACTAAAGTGATCCAAAAAAAAGTTATGGCACTAAAGTGAGCGCCGTACACAAGTTATGGCACTTGTAGTGTACTTTTGCCTATGATTAATTATGGGTTCATCTTCTATTACATGAATTACTATATGTCGCGACCTAATCTTCGCGGTGCACCACCTAGGGATTCGGCTAATGGATTATTAAGTCTAAACCTAATACGGCCCTCCCAAGCCCTATCAATTCGCGACTTAGGGATTAAGCTTTTAACATGCAAATATTTTCATGTTGGAATCGCCACTAATCTATTTACCGTATGTCAATTAGAAACCTAAATAAAACATAGAGAGACACGTTCGGGGACTTAGTTACGCTAGAGCTAGTCTAATGCCCTTTCGGTACCTTTTCTTTTAAAAATAAATATTTGAGTAGGCAGTCTGGATCCATTTTATTACCTAGTTGTTAACATGTGAGGTGACCACACGAGTACACAATCCACCAATTTAACACCCAATAAGGAAAGCAATAAATAAATTACTAGCTTATAATAACAACGTACATTTTAGTAACGTAAGGATCTGCATTGTTGGCCAGAAAATCACACAGATAGTCCTAATATGATTTCTAATTAATAAGCACTTCAATCAACATATTTTATTGGGGATTTTCTCTTTACTTAAATGAAACTAACCTAAGTGCTATGACGTGCAAAATATGACATGCAATTAATTATACCTAGCATGTAAACTAAATGTCATGTGATGATATAACCTAATTCTAATGACAGGCAAATAATATATCTTGGGTATTCTTCAATGAAATTTGGAATAGTAAAACATGCCTAAATTAACATGCAATCTACACTGAAAGGCAATTTATTGATTCTAGACAACTTCTTTTTTGGCGAGGCTCGAGCCTCAACTAGCTCGCTGGATCTAGCAAGGCCCAAGTTCTGGCGAGGCCGACAGATCCAGCGAGCTAGGCGAGTCTCAAGCCTCGCTTAAGTTCGGCAGAGCCTCGCCCACATCTGGCAACCTCGAGCAAGGCAAGCCTCGCCTAGCTCGTTGAATCTAGCGAGGCCTGAGCTCACCCGACCGGCCTTGGGCAAAGCTCGTTCACGCTGGATTATGCAAATCGGAGCCTAACCACAGGCCGACGAGGGAATTTGGCGAGAACTCGAGCCTTGCCGATTTGTGGCGAGGCTCGAGTTGGTTGGTCGCCACCGTGGCTGGCGATCGGCTGAGGAAGAAGAAGGAAAAAAAAAGAAAAAGAAAATATTGAAAATAAATGGTGAAAGAAGAAGAAGAAAATGGAGGAAAATGATTTTCTCTTTTTGAAAAGAAGAAATCATTTTCCTCAAAGTAAAGGCATTTTGTCCATAGGAAGGAAAATATTTTCCATGGGAAGTTATTTTCCGTAAAATGAACATCGAAAAATCCGAAAAATGTTTTCCTCGAAGTTATTTTCCGTGAAACAAATGGTGCTTTAAGGTGCATTTGTTTCTAGGAATATGCTTAGTTTTCCTTTGTTTGGTGATACACCATGGAAATTGTTTTCTAATGTTTGGATTTCATTGGAAAATGATTTCAATGACTTTATTTCAAGCAAAAAAATTAAAATCTTTAATATTTTCTATTTTTTAAAAATTTGAATTTTAAATTATTTTTTATTTTTATTTTTTTAAAAAAATTGAATTCCTTTTTCTTTTTTCTCTTTTCTTTTACTTTTTTTCTTTTCTTTCATTTTCTTTTTCCTCATCCCTCCTCCTCCCTCCACCGTGACCGGCCAACGATGGCCACCGGCGAACTTGAGGCTTGCCCGGCAATGGCCACTGGTGAGCTCGAGCTTGCCAGCCTTGGCCGAGCCCGATCTCACCTGGATTTGTCGAGCTGCAAGCTCGCCGCCCTCAATGGAGCTCAGGCTCACGAGTTCGTAGCTCGCCGGCCTCGGTTGAGCTCGAGCTCACCTCGATCTGGCAAGCCGCGAGTTTGCCGACCTTGGCAAAGCTCTGACTTGCCTAGATTGACCAAGCCTCGAGCTCGCCGGCCTGCGTCTTGGCAGTCTCCAGGCTGTTAACCTAGGATGAGCTCGAGATCACTGCAAGCTCACCGGCCTAGGGCAAGCTCGAGGCTCACTACTAGAGGCCGCGACCTCGTTGGTCTAGGGCAAGCTCGGGGCTTGCTGCTAGTGGCCGCGAGTTCACCGTGGCCAGTGACTGGCCGTGGAAGATGAAAAAGAAAAAAAGGCAGAGAAGAAAAAAAAAAAAGAAAAAAGAGAGAAAAAAGAAAAGAATAAATAATTCTTTTTTTTTAAATAATAATAAATGATTTTTTTAAAAAATAAATAAAATTTTGAATTTTTTAAATAAATATTTTTAAGAACAAACGTTTTATTAACTAAGGACCCGAGCTTGAGCATTGAGGACCTGTGCATGGCCTTTGCGGACTCAGGCCAGAGGGTTGGGACAAGTGCTCGAGCATCGGGGACCTAAGCACGGCCTTTATGGACTCGAGTTGGGTGCCAGAGCATCGGATACGGGCTCAGCCTCGATGGACCTAGGCTAGGAACACTGAGGTCTCGAGCTCGGCTGTCGAGGCCTAATCCTAAATGTCGAGACTTGGGAGCCAACGTTGAGATTTTTGTGCCAAAGTGTAGAGTTTCGGATCTAAGTGCCAATAACTAGTCATATTTCGTAAAACGTTTTCCGGTTCTTTCAAAGGGAAAATCATTTTCCTAATTTTAAGCTTTGGCAAGGAAATACTTTCCCTTGACTAAGAAAACATTTTTCATTGATTCATTTTCCTAAGTAAATCAAACGCCAGAAAATGAGGAAAGTGTTTTTTCAGAAAATGTTTTCCGCGGTGAAAGTGTTTTCCCAGAAAGTGTTTTCCGGACTTTCATCCGTTTAGTTTTCCGAAAATAATTTGGTCAATGGAAAATACTTTTCGATCAACATAAATATCATATTTACTTTTAGGAAAGTAAATTCCCTTATCTAAGAAAGTGAAACCACTTTTCGGAATTGCTCATCTTGAATTTGTTAATTTTTTTTATCTTTATTTATTTCTTTTTTCTTTTTCTTTTCTTTCTAAGAAGGAAAACATTCATGTATTTTCTTTTCCTGATAAAAAATAATTTAAAAATATCAAATAATTTAAAATAATTTTAAAAATATAAAAAATGTTGATAATTTTTACCATCAGATTTTCCTCACCAAACAATTGAAAATACTTTCCAAGTATTTTTTAGGTTTTAGCCAAACACCGAAAAATGAACTCATTTTCCGGGAAAATGATTTCTGGGAAAGTATTTTTCAGAAATGGTACATTTTTCATGAAGGATGCGTTTATTTTCTGGAAAATGTAACGTTTTTGGAAAATTTTTTCCGGAAAATCATTTTCTAGGAAAATAGTTAATTTTCCTTTGTTTGGTGATATGTGATCGAAAACATTTTCTGGTGCTTGGAACTCATTTGGAAAATGTTTGGAAAATGATTTTTCAATCCCATGATTTTATCTCAGGAAATTTTTTTTTTGAATTTTTAAATATTTTTATTTTTAAAAATAAAAAATAAAAATAAAAAGGAAAGAAAAGAATAAAATATTAAAAAAGTAAAGGGAAGCAATTCCGGAAAGTATTTTCACCTTCTTAGATTAGGCAATTCACTTTCCTAATTTTATACATAAATGTTTTCCTTGACCGGAAAGTGTTTTCGGTTGACCAATTATTTTTGGTGAATCAAACGGGTGAAAGTCCAAAAAACGGATTCTCAGAAAATACTTTTCCTTAAACAAACGCACCCTTAGACTGAAACTAAGGCGTAACATTGTGTATGTGTGTTCTACTTCTCAAATGTATGCTTCGAAAAACAAGCAAAAAAAAAGTTCAATAACTGGATTAAGCTAAAACATATTTGACTCGAGTAATTTTTTCTTTTTTTTTTGTTAAAGAGTAATTTTTTCTTTATTAGGTCGAATCTATAGAATGTTTAAACCCAAACTTCACCCGTAGACCTGGTCATTTTCATTTTAATAAGCACAAAACTCGCTTTATTGATTGTTCCCGCCCATTTAAAAAAGTTACGAAAATTATTAAAAAAACAAACCCTTCTATCATCATTTCTATGTTTGAAGAGTCTTTAACTATTTCTCGTTATATAAAAAATCAAATTGCGCTAATCTCGAGTTTAGAACATATTTAGAAGCAATAAGTAAGATTCATTAATTCCGAGACTTGCATGTCGCACGAGATATTTATCCACGTAGTGCGAGTAAGCTTTTCAAATTCGCAAAGGAATGCTTATCTTCTCAGCTCAAGACTTGACTAGGGTCATATGGAGACACCGACAGACAACTTCATGGAAAATGGCATAGTTGCGGGAAAACGGGTGCCCGTAACAACCAAGGCTTAAGATCTAGAAGCCAAGAAGAGTACACTACATCAATTTATATGGGAAAATGGTGAAAATGGTCCATAAACTTTGGCTAAATGTATAATGTCATCTCGAGATTTTTTATTTATTTAATATAGTCTCAGTTATTGGTAAATATTTAATGTTGTCCTTCCATTTATTTGCTCAAACGATGAATTGGATGTAATTTGATGACATGGATTATTGTATCCTAAGTTGGATTATTAAAAATAGTGAGTCAACATATTCATCTTTTTATTCATTTACTTTTAAAAAAGGAAAAAAATAGCATGTTGCCATGTCCATTGTTATTTGATTACAAAGATTTTTATATCATGATTTGAAATGAATATGTTATAAGGGTAATCCATATATAACTTCTTTTTTGGTGTATCGTTCAAACTTAACAAATTGAAATTCATATCAGCAAATTCTATTAACTTGAATTAGCGAAAGGATGCATTGAACATTATCATGTAGTCTATGGACTAGATTGAACATTTACCAATAATTCAAGGATCACATTGAATAAATTAAGAGTTTACTAATGATATCGTATATTAGACTAAAATTTAGAGACTATTTGTATCGTTCTCTTTCTATATATCAACATATCAACATATCAACTTGAATTGTCTGAGGGCTAACCTCTTTATAAATTAAACTTGTCAATTGGATAGGTCCGGTCGATTGAAAATGGTCCAAACCCAATTGACCAATTTAACCCGTATTAACTAATTTTTCTACAATACGATTTGAGCAACTCATATTCGACCAAACTCATACTAGACCCCACTAGGGTCCAAATTTTAGCAACTTTTCTCCTTAAATTATAACCTCTGAAGAATAAGCGACTCCATTAACTAGCTTGCCGAGTTACTATTAGAGCTCAGGTGTTTGGGTCAAGTTACGGGGCTAGAACTTCACACAGCACAAGAGCAATGTGGAGACTATCGCAACCCTCTTGAGGTGGGACGTAATTAGATATGTTACCTCGAGGTGAGTTAACAATTACCAAGTAAGCGCGGACAATATCTCTACAAAGGTGGCGTTCACACTTGGCTCGAGTTCTCTCAAACCTTATGAATATATTGTTGAGGAAAACAACCACTGTCAACAACTTCAAGCGGCAGCAGACAAAGCAGAGCTGGAGAAAGCAGTGGGGGAATGCAGTTCGAGGATTGAGGAAGCTGTCTCGATCTTGAAAAATTTTCAATTGATTCGCACTCCTTCGAAAAATTAGCCTGATTTTTCTTGACAAACATTTCTTTCTTAGTTGGTTTGTAATATAACTATTATTTCTTGTTAGACTGGTTAATTATTAAATATATGCTTCATTCTCCATATTATTCTTTTGCTGATGACAAAAAGGGGGAGAAGTTATGCAGATTTAACATACAGGATCATACGAAGAAAACAAAGACACAGATATCAACAGAGTTTGCTCTTTCATTTTCTATCTGTGATTCATACTTTAAATATACTTCAAATCTATATTGATTCGATCTGCAGGAAAATTTTGTCACCATCAAAAAGGGGGAGATTGTTGAGGAAAACTCCTACTGATTTTGAAGTTGACAAAACCTTCTGTTATAATCTGAACTATTTTTGTTTCAGGAATATATATGTGCTGAAATTCTTCAGACGCAGACAGTCGCTGAAATTCTTCAGACGCAGACTGTCACTGAATTTTTCAGAAGAAGACAATGACGCAGTAATTCTTCAGAAGCTGAATTCTTCAGAAGAAGTCAAAGTCGCAGTAATTCTTCAGAAGCGGATTTCTTCAGAAGAAGACGAAGACGCAGTAATTCTTCAGAAGCAATATTCAGAACGAAGAATAACAGCTAGTGATCTGGCTTGGATTTCACAGAAGGAAAGTTTTGATTTGTTCAATCTTAATCAAATTGATTGACAATCAAATACTAAGACAAGAATGGTTTACAACGGACAAATCTCTACTTATGGAAACCAAGATTCTGATTGTATGGGCGACCAGAATCAGCGGGATTCAGAACTTGTCATCTAACGGCTACTTAATCCTTAACAAATCTGTCCAAGGTGTAGATTGGAAGATGATCCTCGGCAAGATGTCCAACGGCTAGTGTGGATGTAGAGGAGTATTTAAGGAGACCACGAGCAGCAGAAGAAGAAACAATTTAAGAATCATCAAGTCCAAAGTCTGAGCATATTCCGATCATTTGTCTTGTCTTTCTGAGCTAAAACATTCAGATCTTGAGGGTTACTGTAAGAGTGATTGTGTGAGATAGAGAGTCCTATCATACACAAGAGTGATATCACTCAGATTCTGTAATTTCCTCTTGATTATATAGTGAAATCCCGCCAGTAGGCTGTAAGCGTGGAGAGTGGACGTAGGCTTACTATAAGCCGAACAACTATAAACTTGTGTGCAGATTCTCTTCTCCTTATCTCCTTCTTTACATTCTGCACTTTATCCTGACTTGAATCTTAATCTTATTCAGACTCTTCTGTAACTTGTTTTATTTCTTCATAAATATATAGAATTGTTTAAGATCACCTATTCACCCCCCTCTAGGTGACTCTTGCTAGCCACTTCATATATCACAAGTTGGTTTTGACTCACTTGACTATGAAATTTTTTTTTCTTACTTTAAGTAGTTGCCATTAAACTATTGGAGGCCAAGTAAACACGGGAGATCATTCTACCTCTACAAATGAGACACCTTACACTTTCTCGGAGTGTAAAATTTCGATCGCCTTACCAACACGGCCAATCCCCTAAAGTTAAATACCTGAAAACTGCTATTTGTTTTGCTCCCACTGGATGTTTAAAATATAGACATACATTTCAAAATTAAACTCACAACAGAAAATATATATTTTTTTATTTTCATCATCAACAATAGTGGTTGGGAATTATTATTTTTTTTGGGGTACTCGGAGACTCCAGAGAAATTAGGCAACCAACCACATCTTCTTCTACTTAACTAGGGCCATATTATAAGTATTAACTCAGCATCATCCCCCACATATGTATATGTAAATAATTTAAACATGTATGTGTATATATGCGCCACTTGTGAACAACTGATTTTGCATCTGAGAAATTTACAAAGATCCAGGTCATTCGGCCCTCATGGTCTTCTTCCTTTGTTTTCGGTCAAAACCATCCCATGTCCCACTTTAGTTTCACTCCTTCTACTGAAATAGATTAGAAAATGGATCTATCTCTGACTTACTTTAACCCAAATTTGGGTCATAAAACATTCAGAAAACCTACATACCACCTGATCAATTGAAAAATGGGTTAAAAAGAGCATCTACAACCCATATTGCCACCTCTACCTCTGCATCAGCATTCAATACGAGCGTTAATCGCTCTATAGTTATCATTTGTGGGACTTCCTGTATCCACCAATCTATATATGAAAAACGTTTAACTTTCCACCATCTAAATATCGGAAAATTGAAAAATAATTTCCCGAAAACAGTTTCATTCGAACGAACGAACCCTAAAAGCGAGTGGCGTAATGATCGTATCGTGCCAATCAGAGACATGGCTGGAGAAAAACACGGTCCTCATGGATTTTTCGTTCTTTCGTCCTCCGTGAATTGATGCACAGGCCTCGAGAGCTGGGAGCCAAGGCATCGGCGGAAAAGCTAAATTTGGGCCGAGCCCGATAGACAATATAAACAGCCAGGGAGACTCCGAAATCTTAAATTTCTTAATTTCTGTATTTGGGTCTCTTTTCTTTCTCTTTTTTGCCTATTTTTTGCTTGAATCGAAGGAGGTGAACTCCAAAAGCAAAGAATCTCAGAGGCTTGTGCAAAGGAACCAAGCGTGACTTGACTCCTATTAGTGCCCGGGGACCCCAAGAGTGCTTCACGTCAAACCAATCCCCCTCCTCTTCTTTGTCGAGTTCTGGGGATTGTGACCATTCTCCATATCTTCTAAAAATGGCTAAACTTATGATTAACTATGGTTTCATCACCCATCACATAAAATTACTATCGATGCTAATATAAAGCTCATACTTAATGGCGTAACGATGTCGATATTGATGCCGACGCCGCTCATCTGAGCCGGTCGATTAATATGATGTAGTTCTACGCGAGGGTTTTTCTTAACGATCGCGATGGTAAAATGGTTTGTCATCTCACAGCCATGCAAATAAAGCTTGTGGACACCACACGATGCCACAGAAACGTGTCTCGCCGTCTAAGCTCTTATCTCTCCTTCGTTTTCGTGACGATTAATGTGACGACTCTTCTGAGAGCGATGGATGTTTTGTTTGGCATGTAATACTTATCGTTGAGATATGGTCTTGTGGATAGCACACGGCGTGCTTTGTGGAGATGAATCTCTGTCTTGTCAAGCTCAATAGAATTCAAAGGCGCGGAATTGATCTTTTAGAAGTTCCGAATTTGAATGTAACAAAATCCAAAATCTGAAGAGTAACTACTAATAGCATATGCTCTCATGAGAACACATCGTTTAGTTTTTGTCGGGAGGCGCAAAGGAAACTGGAAACCTTCACTTAGGAAGATCATCAAGGAAAAGTTCAAATTCAAATTCGTCAACATATAAAGTTATATTTAATTTCACTCAAAAATCTAAATCAATGATTTGCACAACACCCTCACACTTGTATTTTAATAAACCTCCTCCTCAAGTATGAGCCTTCTGTCCATGCATCCTTCCTCGCCAATCTCAACTTAAATCTCCACCTTGAACCGGCCAAGTTCTGATGGACACAACCTTGACTCCTCTATAATTGCCTTAGCTCAGCCAAGCTCAGTAGGAATGCAACCCATTTGCCACTTCGATAGCGAGCCACATTCGAGATTCTTTACTTTGAGATATTCGTTAAACCCCAATTCACACATGTTGGACCAGGCCCATCCAAACCATCGGTTCAAATATCACTTATTGGAGACAAAATGGAAGTCTGATACCTTTAACTAGAGAGATTCTATGTGAAAGCCCAAGTTCGAGTTCGTCAATATATTTAGTTAGATTCACCCTCATTTAAAAGCTTAAATTAATAGTTTATAAGCCAATTAAGATATATTAACTAGTACACTTACATCAGAGACTTGTTCGCAAAACTCCCTCAACATGCAGCTCAACAGTTTTAGGCTTTCCTATCCATTTAAGTCAATAGCACAAGTGCCGATTGGCTTTCTGTAGCTTCTTTTCTATGTTAGTGTTGAAATAGGTCTCAAGTTTGAGTCCATAAATGAAATCAATATAAGTAAATTTCTTAATTTGAGAAGGTTTTCTTATCTAAATAAGTTTCCTATTTTGGAATTAAATATTTTCTATATAGAAGTAAACAATTCCAAGGTGGATAGATTCCAAGTTCCATCCCTAGAACCTACCCTAGTGGGATCAACTCTCAAGTTTTGAACCATGGATCTAACCATGTTGGTCCGGTCTGGTTCTAAGGTTTACTAAAAAATCGGCCAATTTCTTCTCTCTCTTTATTTTGAGTTTCATTTTTTTTTATTTTTTGAAAGGAAAAATTTTAGTAAAACATCCCCTTATTTACAACCGAGATAAATAGCAATTACAGCAAAATGGTAAAGCAACAAAACATCAAGAATTACGGTAGGAAACAAATAGAAGACTGATGTGAGACTGATGAATGCCCTATCGAACATCGACAAGCTTGACGGTTGATGAGGTTCGCAATTTGATTTTGAGCGAGCACATCCGTTGAAGAGAATTTAATGAATCCGTGCCTGCTACTTTAGTAGGTGAAAGTAGAGGAGAACTGGTATTTGTGTTAACAAGAGTAGCGCGAACCCAAACAAGCGTATTCAACCTAAGTGCAGTCTTGAATTTAAAAAGTTAGATCATTTAACTCTAGTTAATTATGTGAACCTAGGTATTTGAGAAGATTTTAGGATTTTGGGGCACTTAAAACCAATTATACGAGTTTGCCCGACATGCTAGCGTGCCCAGAAAAATATATCTCTATACACTATATAGGAAAATATAGTGCAGTCTCTTTCCCTCCTATCCCACATCCCAAAAAATTCACATTATTGAGCAGGGAGACAAAACCCACTCTTTTTCCTCCCCGAAAGCATTCTCCACACGCCAATAATTTCCTCCCCTTTTTAAACCTCCAAGCCAGACACCCCCCACCACCACCACCACCACCTCCACCTCCACCGCTCCATGGCCGCCCCCGACGTCTCTCCCCAATACCGACCTGTACCCAAATCCCCGGACTTCATCCCCGAACTAACCGTCTCCGCCGACCGCCACGATGGCCTCTTGTTCTGGCAATATATGGTTGCCGGCTCTATTGCCGGGTCCGTCGAGCATATGGCCATGTTCCCCGTGGACACCCTCAAGACACGCATGCAGGCACTAGCCGGGTCGTGCCGGACCCAACCCGGAATCCGCCAGGCCTTCACCTCCATCCTGAAGCTCGAAGGCCCCGCCGGGCTCTATCGGGGCATTGGCGCGATGGGTCTCGGAGCCGGGCCGGCTCACGCAGTCTACTTCTCCGTCTATGAGCTCTTCAAGGAGTCCTTCTCCTCCGGTGACCCAAACAACCCTGTGGCCCATGCCGCGTCGGGGGTATGCGCGACCGTGGCGAACGATGCGGTGATCACGCCAATGGACATGGTGAAGCAGCGGCTGCAGCTGGAGAGGAGCCCGTACCGGGGGGTGGGCGACTGCGTCAGGCGGGTCCTGGTGGAGGAAGGGATTGGGGCGTTCTATGCGTCGTACCGGACGACTGTCGTGATGAACGCGCCCTTCACGGCGGTGCACTTCGCAACGTACGAGGCCGCAAAGCGGGGTCTGATGGAGGCATTCTCGGTGGAAGAGGTGAGCGACGAGAGCCTGGTGGTGCATGCGACGGCCGGGGCGGCAGCGGGGGCATTGGCGGCTGCAGTCACAACTCCGCTCGACGTGGTGAAGACACAGCTGCAATGTCAGGTAACGACAGGTGACTCAACCCAAGGAACAGTGTCTAACGGTATTGTTACCAAAGGTCTGTTTTTATGGTGTTAAATATAAGCTCTTGTTTAGAGTCTGTGTGCTAATTGCTTAAACCTCCACTCAGAGCATGATGTTATAGAGGAAGCAGGATTAAACTCACATGTATGAATGAAATCATGATATAGAAATTAAGAGTGGCCATGCTTGGTTCTCCTGATTCCTGAAGTATATGAATGGTAATCTTTTGGTCATGCCAAACAGAGGAATTGTCATCAGAGTCATAATATAACGGAGTCACAAGAGACGGGTATCTACTGAAATGTGGACATTGGCAAAATGCTGTCTCTAGACAAAGCCTGAAGATCTTTTAATTGATCTTGACTTGATGCAGTGGTCAGAAGCATGTTTAGTTGTATAGCAGACTATGTTATCTATCGATTTCGGCCCCAAACCATTGATATGCTTCTTCAAAAATTTTGGTCAGGGGAGAGTATATAGTGACTCATCCGTTGAGTATTCTCTATTGAAGTACATAATCACTTTCGCGGTATTGTTACTTGTTCCTATCTATTTGATAGTTCATTCATTGAATTTCCTCAGCTGTCTGTGCATCCTTGGTTCATATCATTTACAACCAATGTTCTCCGTTCTCTGGTTTGTTTTTATGTAGCTCCTATTACAGCTTCAGCGATATTGGTAGGTTTAGGATAATACAACGTTCGGGGACATATCTTCTGAATGAAAACTATTTTTCTTCACCATAAATGTGCAGGGAGTCTGCGGTTGCGATCGATTCTCGAGCAGTTCCATCGGTGACGTCGTTCGAGCTGTGGTGAACAAAGACGGGTATCGTGGTCTCATCAGAGGATGGATTCCGAGGATGCTCTTCCACACGCCGGCCGCTGCAATTTGTTGGTCGACCTACGAGACCTCGAAATCCTTCTTCCAACGACTCAACGACAGTAAAAGCCGAGGTTACTGATGCATGCGAAAGACCGGGAACCAAGGGAATCAAACCAATACGGGTAGCTGTATTTTGGATTTCGGAGTAAGAGCTGTATCAGCAACTTCAAGGCTGGACTGTTCTAAACCTAAAGACGAAGACCACGCTGTATCGGATCATACTGCGATTAGCGAACGAGCGGTCGAATCGGCATTTGACCTCTCTCTAGTGCAAGTTCAACGATGATGACGAAGAACCGTTGTTGTGCTATCATGGAACAATTGGAAACGAAATACTCTATCTTCACTTCACATACTAATTACAATACAATTGTCCTGAACTGTGATTTAATTATATAGGGATGGAATTAGAAACCCGAAAGCTTGATCTTATGTTTATCTTCTTTTTTCCTTTCTCTTGGCCAAGGCATGATTCTATGTTCACGCCGCTCCCTGTCATTTCTCGTTCTCTCTTTGATTAACGTCAAGAGCTTTAGATATTACTGGTCTCGAGTGGAGTGGATGGTCGCTCTCTATGCTTTGTCTACCTTGTGGCGTTAACGTAGAGAATCGTTCTAGGTGGTCTGTATTCTAGTCCAAAAATGTCTCCCTCTTCCTCAATTTATCGACAGCCTTTAGATGCTTCGACCGTGGGAAAATTTTTAGGTGCTGTCAGAGTGAATTCTTCTTGATATTCCAGGTATTGTTATCAATATCATCGCTCTATTCTCGATTCCTGTCTTACGATTCAATTCGTTAAGTTCTAATCGATACATACATGGTTAGCGGACTAGCGTAATACTTAGTCGTAAGCAAATCTCTTGACCCACAATTGAACCTAAGTCCCTCGATGAACAACTGAATCTATCGATTAAATACGTTATTCAAAAGATTTCCTTCGAGGGCCAAAGGAAATCATTTGAATAATATCAACTACATTACTTGAATCAGTTATAATTAACATATGCTAAAAAAATTTTAAATGTGTTTCACTTACTTTGATAAAGAGTTCGGGATAGATCTATTGTTTGAATTCATTTAACAGATGGAGCAAATTTATAAATTAAAAAAAAATGGTCATGCTAAATTGATTGAGAGATGGGCCCATTTATGGAATGGATATATTTCTTCTCTTTCCTGGACAGTCTCAAATCAGTAATGTAGCGAGCGAAGTTTTTATGACTTGATTTCTGAACAGAGCACAAGTTCCACATTATTCAGTAAATGTCACAGAAATCGTCACAAAATGCATGATGTTGCTTTCCAAGATGAGAAAGCAAATACTTGAATAGCAGGTTCAATCCCCAGTTTGATGTGCAAGTCTAACATTCTTTCTAGCTTTGATTCCTCAATAACCTGGCTGGCAGATGATTCTGCTCAGGATTGCAAATTCATGCACATTACCTGAGTCATATTGAATCCTGACAAGAATAGATTTTGAGATTTGGGCAACACCAACACCATGATAGAAACATTTAGAGCGGACGAAGATTACATACACTTGAAAGTTTTCGCACAAGTAGTTAACTGTGCCACATCAGTTCGAAGAATGTAAACACAGAAGCTCCGTCAGAACACTAGCGAGTAAACAAATACAAGCTTCCAGTGTTTTAGAACTTATCTACACCCACTCCATCTCTGAGAGCCTCATAAGCATCTCTGCTTCGGGTTTTCTTCATCCCAGCAGTGAAATGAAGCTTTGATCCTTCAGCTGATATCGCCGTCACCTTCACCCATATCATGACCTTTGTTTTCATCCCTTCTATTTCTGCTAGTTTCCCTTTCTCAAGATATCCGGTAACTGTGGTGAAAAAGCGTAAAACCGAAGAGTCCTTGTAGCCCACTTCGCAGATTGAGGGTATGAAGACAGTGAGCTTTCCTGTCTCTTCATTGAACTCATAGTTTGTTGCGTCACGAGGAAAGATCCCAACAGGCAGGCCATATTCCTTTAGGAGTTCTGGAAGTGGTGTTTGCATCTTCCCTGCAGAAAAAGGGCATCAATGGTAAGTCAATTATTTGCTATTAAGGACAATGTCCACAACATTACAACGGCTGAAACCTCCCACTCATGCTGCTGATCAGCTATGTAATTCAAGACAATTATAGAAGAATGGAAGAAAGACAAAGGAAATGCTTAAAACAACTCCAGTGGCAGTAAATGTTTCTCAAAAACCAGGAACTGCCCATACTGATGATACTCAATGGAATTATGATAATCGTCATCTCAACTGTGTCATGCACCCTGACCATACCAAGAAGTTCCGTGCAATTTGCCTAACCACACCGACAAGCACCAGGATGTATTTAGCCTAGCATAGTTGATGAAAACTTCATGCATTAAAGAATGCCCATGGTTCTGAGAAGTCACAAGTTTATGTCTCATAGCTACATCTTTCACAGAAAAACAGGAACAAGTTCTACTGACATCCACAATCCTTGATTTCTCTATATAAATTCTAGCTAAGGAACAGAGAACGCTAAGCGAACCATAGGTTTTTCTTTTGACCAAGGTAGACTATAACGGCACATTTTCGATTTAAAAATCTGGGCAAGTTATAGCACCAACTTGACAACCAAATGATAAGTTGCAGAGTAATTTAAAGCTCTTGCATCCATCCTGTAGAGATTACTACTGTACATGCTAGATGGAAATTCCAAAGATACAAGAAAACCTAAGCCATAGGGATAGCAGCAAGCAAATAGTGAACAACCAAAGCATGCGACAAATAAGTTGCAGATCGCAGTTTAAGCAAACCTTTTATTTTGTTAACCAACCATTTTGCTCCTCCTTCAATGCTGCTGGACAATGACTATCAGTGAATATATAGTTATGTCAGTATACCAGAAACATTATTTAATAAAAGAAGCCAAAGGGTAAAGTATAAATAGAGTCCATGACATGCCTCATTTTTACATTTGAAATGATGATTTATTAGAAGAGAAAAGGCGTCCTTAATAGATGTTCCTTGAGAAGGAAGTTGCAAGGGATCCATTCAGCCATTGAGTAGGTTTCAAATTAATATACAATTAAACCTTGAGATTTGTAGATCAAGTCTTCTGGTGATGTAATATTGAACTAAGTCTCAACTTCTAAGAAAGTTTACTGTGAAAAAGAGGAAAATCTAAAGCCGTTGTAGATCTAGTGCATCTTACTATTGAGCTGGCCCAGAAATACCAGAAATATAAGCCACATAATTCAATTTTTTTCATGCTAATCAAAAGCCATGTCCTTAATATCCTTCAAAGGATTTGGATACCTTGAATTTGGCAAATATAGTTGCAAACGCCAGACTATGAAACTACAGTGTCTAATCAAATCAAGCTGCAGGTAAAACCAAGTCATCATAATAATCCGAAGATATTAGCCTTGCACATTGCGAAGAGAATTCAACATTCAGAATGATCAATCAACATCTACCCCTTTGACAACATACCCATCTGTATATAATATGCGCACCAGAAAAATATTGAAAAGCGCCACCGCATCTGATAGTAGAAAAAGAATTTGCCAGTATGATAGGAAGGGACTGCTTGGATATGACACACAGATTAATCAACATAATAGCACTCTTATGGTTCTCACATCTGGTCTTGCTTTAGATAAATGACAGCTGTTTTTCCAGTTTCCATATCACAACCGAAAGTGATCAACGGACTCTATATCCTAACCGACCTTGATGGAGACGGCACGCCGAAATTCGCTAATATCAAGAGGACACATCACATATAGAAGTTATGTATTATATGATCACAACTTTCCCCTTATTGGCACACTCGCACTTATGGAATGATGACCACACCTCAACAGGTTTTGAGATGACGTCAGCACAGCTAAAAACAACACAATGCATTCAAAAAACTATGGTTTTTATATATATCGAGATCAAAATTGTCGCTCCGACCATCATAAAAGAGAAAGAAAAAGTCTAACCCAGCACACTAATCACCCTGAACATGGAATGTGATATCGCCCATCGTCTTGGAATTTAATGGACAACACCAATTCACAGGTTAAACAAGAACAACGCCATCCAGTCACCAATACTAGATCGACAGAAACAAAGTGGGAAAGGAAAACCCAATTCTCGAAAACGCAGAAACATGACCGGCCACCCTCTTCTAAGCATCGTTTCTCCCAATCCACACCAAATTGTCATCGCAGCTGCATCTCAAACGTTACGACCACCCAATTCAAAACCCACATCGCATCGCCCGCGCGATCAATTCAAGAACCCATCTCCCAGCATCGCATCGACCCATGACCGAACCAACCCAAATCCCGCCGCAAAAGGTAAAATTTAACACGAAATCGACCCAATGAGTAACATTTGCGAAACCGGAATCACGCACTAATTAACGTCATGTGGAGATGGAGGGGTGTGGGGGTGTGTGTGAGAGAGAGAGAGAGAGGGAGAGAGGGAGACGTACATTGATGTCATCGCCGACGGAGCTGATCTCCTTGTTGGCCTTCTTGCTGAACCAGTACGTTCCCACCTTGTTCAACACCTGATCCATCTTCACCGAATTAAAGACGGCGTTTTTCGTTTTTGTTTAATCTGAATCGTTCTTCTCTCCCTCGGATCCGTCTCTTCTCCTGCCTTCGCTAAGCACAGGACCTGCAAGAGAGAGAGAGAGAGAGCGAGAGAGACAGACAGAGAGGATACGAATTTTCTCTTTTCTCCCCCACAAATTCTGACCTCCTGTTTTGTTTTGTTTTTATTTGTTGTCTCTTTCCTTTTCTTTTTTTTTTTTAAATATGAGAGAGGGTAAAGCCGAATGCAAAAATAAAACCTCGTAAATTTACTATTGTTATTTTATCGCGCAGCGAATATTTGTTGTCCTTTAAATGAGAGCATAGAAATGTTTTCGGCACACCGCAATCAATCAGCCACTGCTATACAATTCTGATTAATTCCATTTATCGGATAATCGCCGCGTCAGAATTGGTGGCCAGTTGTTTCCAAGGCAATTAATAAGAAATTATCTCAGTGAGCCGCGTTATTTTTAATGGTTCAAACTCATATTGAAACTTACATCGCGCTGAATAATTGTTCGACAATTGGTTAGGATTAAATTAGCAAAATTGAAAAGTTTAAGACTGAATTGGCCGTTATACGATGGATTTAGAATTTTTTTGGACATTTTTTCTCGTCAAAATCACGTGAAAATGCTTATTGAGCGTGGATTTTGTGGTATGTGCATGAGAGAGATGCTTAACAAAATGCTTGCTTTATTCACTATTTATATTTTAATTTAGTCAAATTGTGGAAAGAGCACCACCCAATTCGATGGGACATAACCACAGGGGTTTGCTCCGATGACCACCCTTCCTACTTGAGAAGGAAGAGGTAAGGAGTTCGAATCTCTATCTTTTCGGGGGACTAGGGATGAGAATGTGTAGTTTCAGATGTAGATTTTGATTCCCACGCCCCGCAAGAGGCAAGAAAAAAGTCTAAGAATGAGTTGATAGTTAGAGTATAACAGATAAAAAAAAATCGATGGAGCATAAATAACTGGTGGTAATTGTATTCAACAACAAGGACTATGTTATTTTGACTCTTATTTTGACTAAAGCACTCATTTTTTAGTATCGAAATGCCTTTATCTGTTTCTCTCTCTTCAAAGTATTATTTCCTTTTTTGTCGGATTAACCAACAAAATTAAATTTATTTCTCATCTGTTCCAGAATTAAATCCTATTATCACTTTGCTTCGAGAACGTTGTTAATTTTAACTTGCAATATCATATTTTAATCGATGCTACATAGAAAATTAGAATTTCTATTTATGATGGCTTATGAACACAAAATTAATTGCCTTTCTTTATTAGATAGTTGAGCGGAACTACATTTCAAAATTGATAATTCAATTTCAATATAATTATCTAGTCGATCTACATAAAAAATGGAAAAAAATTGATCATAATATGGAGGTTAATTTGTTAGAAGCATGATCAAACGTTAAGCACTTGTATACTAAGACCATATCGAAACAAAAGATAAGGCAAAAAGGAGAAAAAAAGAGACTTTTTGATGTTCTACTTCTACCACGGAGAAAGTAATTAACATCTATTATAAATTGAATGTCATCGAAAGTGGATCAAAACTTCAAAAATATGCTTAAAATTTTCCTTCAAAATAATCTAATGTGAGTTTGAAAGTGCAAAAGGTGTAACTAGATTTTCAACCTCCATATTCCAATTCAGATAAAATTATGAAAAGTTCAAGAGAAAGCACAGAATAAGCGATATTTAACTTTAGATACCTACAAATTTATTCCGGAAAAAACACACATATGGTCAAGATTAGCTAGATAATTAGATTGAAATTTACATTTCAAATTTGAAATATAGATTCGCTCGAATTATTTAATAAAAAATAAGCAATTTATTATGTATTCATAAAGCGTCATAAATAGGAATTTATGATCTTCTATATAGTTTTTACAATTAAAATATGAGACCATAAATTAAAATTAATAACCTTCTTCAGGCAAAGTGATAAAAGATGCAGAATGAGATGATATTTTGTTGGGCGTAATGGGGCATTTATATTGTGAAACTGACGAGAGAAATCATAGAAATAAAATCAACCTGATAAAAAAGGAAACGATACACCGAAGAGAGAAGAAGGGTATTTTGGCAAGTCAACCAAAAAAAGGGACTGTCTTAACCAAATTGGGGAGAGAAATAGTGTTGTCTGACAAGAATTATGAAAAATTCATTTTTCTAATACTCTCGTGATAGTTAACAAATTTGAGTAGAGTCCTTTTTTGTTATAATTACACTGGTTATTTTAGCCATTGGATGAGTCCTAAAAATAATGTTTTCCTCCGTCCCTAGTTCTAAAATATTTTCCACAGCCATGCCTTTAAATGGTCAAGTACAAAAATGACATCAACTACTTTTACTTTCACTTGAGCTTATTTGTAAACGGTGTTTATAATTTGTAAGCCACCAATTAGAAACGCTCGGTAAAAATAAATATAACCTTCTTTTTCAAAGTGAGCCTCAACTTTGGTTTGATTTAATATTGAGGACCATTTAAAAAAAAAAAAACCTTTTGAGGCGAATTGGGCACTTTTAAACACGTTTTTATTTCTATGTTTTTCTGTTATTTTGTTTATCGGAACAAAAAAAGAATAGAAATCCATTTGCGTATGTCATTTAAATTTTTTTTTTTGGTAAAGTATGTCATTTAATTTTTATATTCCTTAATATAGAAAAGTGGTCAGGGAATAAATTTGGAGCAAAAATAAAAAGTAAAAAGAATTTACTTCTTTGTTTATGAGAACAATTTCCGAAACAATGTCATTTTCTTTGTTTTCTTTTCTTTTTTTTCCTTCCTTCTTTTTCCTTCTCTAGCTAGTTGCCTAGCCTCGACAATGGCTAGCGAGGCTAGGGGGAAGAAGAAGGAAGGAAAAATAGAAAAGAAAAAAAAAAGAAAACTTAAAAAAATTAGAAAAATCTCATAAAATCATTAAAATAACTATAAAAATTCACGTCACAAAAATTTTTTAGGATCGTACCAAACATTTTTCTATTATTTTTTTATTCTGAAAATAGAAATTTTATGCAGTTACCAAACGTGTTTTTCTACTAAGAAACTCATCAAAAAAATAGAAATTAAAAAATATATATTTTTGAAAAGAAATTGTCCCGGGAACAGAAATGTTATTATTCGCACCCTTAAATTACATTAGTTCACTTGGTTTAGAGGTTTGAATAATTTTTTTTTCTTTTCGCTCAATTCTACGCGTATTTGGGGCTCCCAATGTTGTACACAACCCATTTGCACAATACAAATATGACACAAGATATGAATTACAAAAAGAATATCCGAATATGACACGACAAGGCATGCTAACTTTATATGCTGACAAGAATTGACACATACGTTTTCATTGTAATTAAGCTATCTGTCATATAGAATCAATTAGATTAGCGCAAATTGATACGAATTACAAACACGATTTAGAAGTGCACGCAATTTGTATTAGTGCTTGAGTGTAAAACCTAGCGCAGAAAAGGTGCATATAACGATAATCCTTTCCTCTTTTATATGGATGAAGTTCATAATGGTAAAGATCTAGAAAATATAATAGGGTGTCAGGGGACAGTTCGACTCAAAGAGGTAGCGGTTTCTTGTTTTCATATTTTTATGGAAAAGAATCTCCTTCTCCCATTATATAAGAAGCGATAACCAAAGCTTTCCTTGCACGAGTAATACAATGAATCCACAGCTTTCCTTTTCAATCTTCCAAGCAGATAACATAAAATGCGCCATGAGAGAATCAAATCAGATGGCACAAGAGAATCAAATCGAATGGCACACATAGCCCAGACGGTGACCATATGGTGGGGTCTCAGGAGCATCTTCTCTTCCCTGGTGGTTCTGCTCGTCGGCACCATCATCTTCGCTGCGGTATACCCCACGCGCAACGACGAGAAGCTGCCATTGATCTTGACGGGGAGAGATAGAGAGTCGCTCTTCTCAAACCCGGCCGGCATGGCACCGTCGTCCGTGACGCTGTGCGACGTGTTCTCGGGAAGGTGGGTCTTCGACAATGCGTCGCGCCCCCTGTACAAGGAGGGAGAGTGCAAGTACATGTTGAGCCAACTGGCTTGCGGACAATTCGGGCGGAAGGACTTGAAGTACCAGCAATGGAGGTGGCAACCCCATGGTTGTGACCTTCCTAGGTACTTTCCCCGGCTAATACAATGCACACACATCTATGTCTCTCCACGATCTCTCTTTCTCCATTGCAAGCGCTGGAGCATGTTTGCGCCCGTGAGAGCGTTCTTGTGCTGCGTCGAGAGCGAAGAGTTGACCGGTTGGACATCGAATCACCGACTTTAGATGCAGCGCCTTCTAGTAAAGCTTTGTTTTTAGCGTGCGTCCGGCTGCCGCAGTACGTAACCACGTTCTGGCGTAGTTACTTTCTAGATTGTGTGTTTTCCTGTAGGCCACCTATTTGTTACTAATGAATCAGGGTCGATCACAATACACGACGCATGTCTACCAGTTTTTCTTTCGCTCGCGACAAGAATCGTTAGTTGAAGCATTTGAGCCTACATTTCAACGCATTGCGTTCTTCACCAGAGGAGATCTTGGTTAGGGTTTTTGACAGGTGTGGATGGTGACATTGCCGTAGGTTCAATGCTACGGCGCTGCTAGAGAGGCTGAGGAACAGGAGATTGATGTTCGTGGGGGACTCTCTCAACAGAAGTCAATGGGTTTCTCTCCTTTGCATGGTGCAATCGTCGATCCCTAAGAAGCGAAGATCCGTCGAGAACAGCGGCCCTTTGATCGTCTTCAATGCCCATGTGAGTCTCTTCTGAGTTCTCTGTCTTCAATTTCTCCCCGTCCCCCCTCCCTAAGGAGCAAGTTACTCACGTTTCCTTATTATACAAAACTTCGGTCGTCCCGATACATGTGAAATAGCTCTCATTGGGTACGTTTAACGAAGACGCATCTACCACGTTGTTTCAAACGAAAGTTATAAGCTTCTTGTTCTTCTCTTAATTGAAGCGCGACCTCAGTACACACACGAAAAGTGCCTATTCTAGGAAGATTCGAAAAAGATGACCGTTACACTTTTAGTCAATGAATTGACAGCAATTTCCTGATTTTTTTATTCATAGTCTTGGGGATTCGGTACTTATACTTTCCACAAAATGCGGTGTCAAACCACATTTTTAGATATATTGAACGTGGATGGAGGAAGGGAGAATATTTTAGATATACTTTGATATTCTACCTAATCGAGTTTGTGATCATTTCTTTCTAAAGATATATATTTGAAGCAAATTTTCGCTTGTGGTGACTGGTCGAGTTGTGGCGACATTTTTGCATACAAAATACCTAAAGTTCTATCATTTAGTTTGCGAAAGATAGAGCAAGGTCTAGCATAAGAAAGTAATATGAGACAATGAGCTCCAACATCGCAAAGGAGAGCTGCTTACTCGATACCAAGTTATTTGAACATCAAATTTCGGGTATTAGGCCATGTTTTCAATTGATATTCTAACAGAAGAAGTCATCAATATCAAATGGGTCTTGTTAATAAATATTTTTTGGACACTTAAATAAGGACTCTAAAAAAGTAGGAATATTCTTCGTTGCACATCAAACACTTTCTAATTGTGCAGTCTAATCCTTTTTTTTTGGCATGTTACTACAAAACACAATTTCAAAACCTAACTAGTAACCTTTATCAAGTGTATCTATGTCATTTATTGATTAAATCAGACCATGTAGGTATCAAAGGTAAAGATGGTAAATATGAGCCTGTGAAATGGTGAAGTTGGCCAACTGGGTTATCTTTTTGGGTGCATTGAAGTGATTTTTTGCGCTTGACTTTTGGATGACATTGATTAGGATTATAATGCGACAATTGAATTCTATTGGGCACCATTGCTGGTGGAATCCAACTGTGACGATCCGGTGAACCATCCGATAGACGATCGTATTGTTCGAGTTCGGGACATTGGAAAGCATGCAAGGTATTGGTCCGACGTGGACATACTAGTCTTCGATTCCTATCTTTGGTGGAGGCGAGGACCCAAGATCAAAGTTTCGTAAGTATACACATGTTGAGCATACCCAGTATAGTAAGTTTTCCTCAATATCTGCATTTCCTGCACCTTGGAAGATCTAAAGTTTGCAATTTGACCTCCAAGTTTCTATCGCTACTTTATGGAGGGAGAAAGAGAGAATCAACTCTTTAGCTCGTTCTCTATCTTAGCTTACTCGTTAAAATGGGTAATGACACCATAGGGTACTAAACTTTTGCTCAACATTTAATTGCGTCACTAATTCCTAAAGTTAGCTTAACAAAGGCCTTCGATTAAGCAGAATGCCAACTCCGTGGTGATTATGTAGAAAGAACTAATGATATATGGGGGCGACTTAGTTTCTAATTGCAACACTGAGAGAGCCAAAATGAAAATTGAAGGGCAGTTTAACAACACAATGTGCAAGTCAGATGATGCCCTTCATTTTTTTTTTTCAGTGGAAACACCACATTCGGCCAATCTTAAAGCTTCATCGTCGATGTCATTTGACGTTTAATAAAAGTCCAAGACTATTGATGTAATTATCCTCTTGTTAAATTCATATATTTGTTGTTGCAATGCTCTTAAGCACCAGAGACTTGATACTTTAGTGTGTCGTCTTGTGCGCTATAACTCCGGAAGATCATCAATGTATACATATTATATGCGGTAAAATTTGAGAAATATCATCCCATATTTTTTTTTGGATTATCTATTAACATCCTTTTTTCCTTGAATGTTGGCAACCAGATGGGGATCAGCTGCAAGTCCTGACAGAAACTATGAGATGGTGAAAATGACTCGAGCATACAAGATCGCTTTAAACACTTGGTCAGATTGGATCCAAGTTCATAGAAACAGATCGAAGACCCAGGTGTTTTTCATGGGCTTGTCTCCAACTCATGAAAGGTAGACTTAACTCATGGAAACTCAATATACGTCGATGTTAAGTTGAAAATCTAGGTTTACTGAAGTGCTGATAATCACGCCAAAAGAAACATACTACAGTTCTCTCGTGTTGAATTATTCGTGTAATACCAATTACTTAACTCGGTCATGGTAACCACACTTGTTGCCCGAATTCTATGATTTTCATTTAGCAGGGTTCAAAGGTTATCTTCCGAACTTACCAGCTCATTATCTTTCATCTTTTTGCTGCAGGGCCGAGGATTGGGGTGGGATCGCAGGTCACAACTGCTACGAAGAAACAGAACCGATCACCAAAGAAGGGCATAGGGGAAGCGGGTCGGATCGCAGGATGATGCAGATCCTCCAGAAAGCCATCGACAAGCTCCGGAAAAGAGGCCTCAATGTTCACGTGCTCAACATCACGCAGCTCTCGGAGTATCGCAAGGACGCGCACTCGTCCATCCACAAACAGCAATCCAGAAACCTCACTAGTTATCAAATTGCAAACCCCTTCACCTACGCAGATTGCTTCCATTGGTGCCTTCCTGGACTGCCGGATGTGTGGAACGAGCTCTTGTATGCCTACATTTTACATAATTAGACTCCTAAACATAGAAAATAGATCAATTATCTAACAGATCATGAAACTACAGTGAATATGCTCCCAATTGACGTTACTCGATGCGGTTGGTTGGCTCCAGTAGGCTGTATCCATGCTATTCTATCCTCGTCACACATTATATAATCAAGCAATGTTGTTTCAAATCAGAAGATTAATTTGCTTACATGTTTGTCAAGTCCTGTTGATACCTAAATTTCGGCGCATCATTTAGTGGTTAATTGCATAGAAAATTAGGGATTAAATTTTAACCCCTGAACAAAAATATTACGAATCGCATAGCATAAAGTTTAGGTTCATATAGATTAACTGCATTTCGCATCGGATCGGTGGTGGTAAGCGAGCTTAAAATTTATCATGTAAATCGAGCTCGGGCATCGAACGAGACTCGGCTCACTCGGAAAGCATGGGCCGAAAATCACACGCAAAAGGGCTTAGTTGTCTTAATTTGAGCTTAAATTAGCCCATTATGCTTAATTAAAGAAAAGCCCAAATTAATTCAGCCCACTTAGAATTAAATTAAAGCCTAAACCTAAGCCCATTAGGACTAGAAAACCCGGCTAATTGACCTAGGTTTACACTATAAATATATGTTTATGTCTTTGGAGGGAGGGGGATACACACACAGCCACAAAAGAAAAAGGGGGTCAAAAAAGAAGCAGAGAGGAGAGAACACACGTTCGGGGAGAGAGATCAGAAAAGAAGCAGAGAGGAGAGAACACACACAGCCACAAAAGAAAAAGGGGGTCAAAAAAGAAGCAGAGAGGAGAGAACACACGTTCGGGGAGAGAGATCAGAATTTTGAGGGGGGGCACATAATTTGATACACGGCCAGAAAGAGAGTCATCGGTGAGCGAAGAGAGCGAGCACATCCCGTCGAGTTTCACCCTCCGCGACAACGACCCTGCTGCCGCCCGTCGTTGCTGCTTCAAGTCCCCGCCTGTTGCCCTCGCCGTGACGAGCCTTGCTGAATCACGAAGCAGCAGCCCCGCATCTAACTTTGTTGACGTCTTTGCCAACGAAGTCGCTGGTCTGTTGCTCCACTTGCTACCCCTCGCGGCCCACACCATATCGGTTCCACCGTTTCATCAATCAGGCGACGTTGCTACAGCACACGAGATCGCCAGTGTTTCGTTGATCCAGTACAGGTTCTTCTTGTTGCCGTTCAGCAATACTCCTACGAAGCCCGACGTTCAAATTTGTCAAATCAGATATCGGGAGCTATATTTGGCGCCATTTCGGAGTTTATCGGTGGCCAAAATAGCTCGTTTGAGTGCAGTAACGCTACTGAACAAGGTAAGTACACTTGAATGTTATTCTGTAAATTCGTGTACAGAGAAACATGCATGTTTGAGATGCTAATTTCAGCTCGTTAATGTCGAAATTTTGCGAAGTGATAAACTAGAGAGTCGTAAATCATGTCTCAAGCTTCGATTTGATATATTGTATGCCTCAATCAGACTTAGTTTGCTAGGTCAAAACTCTTTCGGAAGTTAGGATCAGAATCTGGAATGTGATGTTCAAGTCTATTATGATGATTTCCTGATTGACGTTGTGCTGTTCTATGATTTTTCTGATTTTCTATGATCGTTGTTTGAAAAAAATTTCTTCATGAAAGTCGTAGAACACATCTTAATCTATTCATCATAAAATTTTCATAAAATTCCAAGCATGTTAGGATTGAACGATTTGCAACGCCATTTATGCATTTATCTGGTGACAGACTAGTTTCAGACTGACCTTCATATGTTCTTCGATTTTTATAAATTCATGTGTTCAAAATATAAAAAAGGTTTCTTCACAAAAGTTCACACTGAGATCGAGATCTTTCCAGTGATACTAATTTCATCAAAATCGGAATTCATTTGGATTTTCAAAATGAATTTTTATTGTCTAATCAGATCTGAACACAGATCTGATTTTCGTTCCTTTGGAATCCAAAAGATGTTTCTCCGAATTTGATAAAGTTAGATTCCTCCTATATGAAAACTCAAAACTACAAAGTTGTTCCTTGGGGGTCTAATTATGTTGACAGGAAATTTTGAGGGCCTAATAGCAATTTTTAGAGGGTCAATCTGCTAAAAATTTCATATGAGGTCTTCTCGGGTTAAAATTCGATTTGCAGTTGAGTCCTTTGTGAAAACCGAATTTTGATAGAATTTGAAAATCTCAAAATTTTCTGAATATATTCGAGATTTTCAAGATAGCAAAATCTTTTTAAGATGTGATCGGTTAGGAAAATTTCCTAATCCGCAACCGCACACGTGGAAATAAATCTATCTATCAGGTTTTAGATAGAATTATTTCCATAGCGGGTATTTCGAATTTTAGGATCGATCTGTCAGGCTTCAGATTGAAACTTAATTCGAAAGATTTAGCGGTTTTTTTTTACTTGATTTTAATTTCGAATTTCGATAAAAAAAAATACCAAAAATATTACTCTAGAATAGGTTAATTTCTTTAGTTTAAAATTGCATGTTTAGATAATTAGCATTTTTAATTCCGAATTTCATTAAAAAATAAAAAATAATAATAATATGCCCGTCATTAGAAATAGGTCACATCGTCGCATGACATATAGTTTGCATGTTAGGTTGCATTAATCGCATGTCAATTTTTGCACGTCATTACATATAGGTTAGCTTTCATTTAAATAAGTGAAAATAAAAAATTTCTGCACCTTTGAACTCTAAGTCAAGATTTATCAAAATTGTCAAATTGGATATTTTTCCTGAAATTGGTACCGAGAGGGCGTTAGGGAATCTAGCGTAACCAAGTCCCCGAATTCATAATTTCTGGTTCGCAGAAATAAAATAATACTCCCGCTATTTTATTTAGGTTTCTAATCAACCTACCTTAAATGATTAGTGACGACTCCCATTGAAAATATTTGCATGCTCACAATTGGACCTAAGTTGCGATTTGGTAGAGTTTGGGAGAACTCGAGCTAGGTTAGTTAATTTAATTGATCTAGTAATCCATTAGCCTAAGATCGTACAACCGATTTTTTTTAGGTCGCGACAAGTCCTAAATGAATGAATCAATGGGGTTTGCGTTCACGCAAATTAGTTTCTCAATGTTGTTAACCCGATAAGAGGGGCTAAAACTTCCAGCTTGGCGGTCATTTTTATCTCCTTTGTCGCCTAAATGCAGGCGCCCTAAACCGCTCGTGGACATCCGATTGACAAGGTCATTTAGAAGAAGAGGTTTTGCCTATATCTAAACCTATCTTTCAACTTTACCTCATTTATTAATTAGTAACGACATAGTTCACATTATACATCAGTCAAGGACGAGTTCACGGTCCAGTCAACAAAAAATTCTGGAAAATCTTCGATTGTTGGTAAATTCATGAAAATGCTGGGAAATTTCTAATCACTGCTAGAAAAAAACCCTAAGGCGACAGAAATTTTTGCCACAGGGCTTACGTTACCCAAAGACGACAAATTGTCGAGTTTGTCGTGTTAGGATCGACCAAAGGCCACAAATTCAGAGCTTCAGAGTTTCTTTGTTGCCTTAGTTCATACTATAAGACGACAAATTCAGAGTTTCGTTGCCTTAAGTTAGACTTAAGCGACAAAATTTGTTCTTTGTTGCTATTGATATTAATCAAAGTTGGGACAATTTTGAACCTACGAATTTTCATCACCTTATGTGAAACCTAAAGTGACAAAAATCATGATTTTATCACCTTCGATCAGATTAAAGCGGCAAACGGTGCATTTGGAAGTGTTTTTGGACGTTGACAAGTTATTATTTTTATATCATCATCCGACGATGGTACTCTATTCTCTCTTTGATCAAACGGATTAGATTGAAGGGGATTGGTCCCATTATTAATATTAGACAACGTAGAATTTTCCCGTTTAAATTGATTAATGTAGATATTTCATGACCTTCTCATTCAAGGCCAGATAACGTTGGTCAGATTTGGTGTAACCTAGGTCCAGCACTGACCCGGGGCATTGTCATTTTACATGGTCAAGAGGCAGGGATTGGGGCGTTCAATCTTCGGATTTGAGACTATCGCCAAAGCAATATCTTAGATTTGAGACCTGTTACATCTTAGATTTCAGATTCCAACCCTTCCATATCGCAAGAAGTTCGAGGTTCGAATCGGTTCGAAGATCTGATTGATTAATAAATGATTGACAATACAATGTGTAAGTACATATAAGTATACCTATATATTAGATGGACTCGTGAAATGACTTCTACTTTTTACATAATAGAATCAATCATGGAGAAAATAATTGCTCCAGACAAGATAGTAGACAAGGACATGAGGTGTGGGTCACCTGACCAACCCAAGAGGTCCCCCCTCGGTACATATAAGTGCAAAAAAAGATGCAGAAGATGTATATGGATAGATCGCTGAAGCGTGAAATATGGCGAACAAAGCGGAGATAACTTCAGCCACATGGGGTGTCAGGAGCAGTTTCCACTCCCTGGTCGCCTCTACCATTGTTGCCGTCCTCTCCGTCGCCCGTGACGGCTCTCGGTTACGGCCGCCACCAAACGAGGGTGCCTTGCTTCGAAGCGCGACGATGTTGTGAGATTTGTTCTCGGGGAGGTGGGTGTATGACAACGCGTCTTATCCATTGTACGAGGAGAAGCAATGCGCGTTCATATCGGACCAGGTGGCTTGCGAGAAGTTCGGATGGAAAGACTCGGAGTATCGCCATTGGAGGTGGCAACCCCATGGCTGTGACATTCCCAGGTAGATGCATCTCTCGCTGTTCTAATGCATAACAGTAATGAAAGGAATCGCTATTAGATAGCGTCACTCCTGACTCACCCCAGCAAGAATCCAGCGAGTGTGCTAAACTCGACCTTCACTATTTCGTCCGATAAGTCGCATCGAACGTAAATCCCACCAGATCTAACAATTTAAATGCAGTATAATGTATGTCATCCTATAATTTCTCTACAGGTTCAGTGCGACGTGGTTGCTGGAGAGATTGAGGAACAAGAGGCTGGTGTACGTCGGGGACTCTCTGAACAGAGGACAATGGGTGTCGATGATTTGCCTCGTGGAGTCCTCCATCCCTCCCAACCTCAAATGGATATCTCACCGCCACAATCACTCGTTAATCGCCTTCAATGCCATGGTAACTTCTCTCCTTCCTTTGTTTTTCTCTTCGAGATTATGTTGATTGTTGGTAACGCGAAAATCTTCCCTCGGATATTATTGTTCCCCTTTTTGGTTGCGTTGGTTACTTTGTAACCTCTCGTAATTTTGATGATTGGGACCTTCATCACCGAAAATTATCACATGCTTCTGGTTGTGAAATTAATGCGGAAGCTAACAGATCTCGCAATTCAATACCAAATATAGGAGAACGAAATTACCAGAGAAATCAATAATGAATGATAAATATGTCAAATATTCACGTGGTTTGACCCGAGTGTTATGAAAATGCATGTGTGAGTTGTGTTAAAAAAAGACTCATATTAGAGAATTGATGTGGTGTAAAGTAGTTAATATATCTTAACTGATGATAACTTCTTACTTTAAACTTTTAAGTGAATATGAGTCCAATAAGATATGTTGATAGGCTCGGACTTTAGCTCCCTTTTGGTGATCTCCTAAGTGAAGGTTGAATTTTTACTGCACGCTCCCAACAAAAAGTATCAAAACCAATAGTTGATTGATAGCTCACACCCAATATGTATCGGTATATGATGAATATCTTAAGAAAAGGATTTCGTGACCAAATGCGATTTCTAGGCAGTCATGATGGTAGTTGACAGCCCAAATAGTTTGGTCCGGCAAAAGAGGCTTCAGATGAAGATGGGTGTTGTGAAGTAGCTATGCGGTCTCGATGGCAACTTTGATGGCTCAGTTTGGGAAAAGAGAGGTTCAATCTAGTAAAAGAGACTAGAGATGTAGATGAGCGTTGGAGATTCAAGTTGAGACATGTTGATACAGAAAGATATCTAAATTGAAGAGAAAGGAACCTAAAACTGAGCTCACACTTAAAGGGGAGAAGTGTGAATTGTGTTCGAAGAGTTCCACGTCGAAGAATTAGTGTAACATGTAGTGGTTAATAAATTCAAGTTGGTTTATAATTTATTGATTTAAGTTTTTGAGTTAAGATGAATCCAACTAAATATATTGACGAGCCTGAACTTGAGTTCCTCTTGGCGATATCCCAAGCAAAAGTATTAGGCTCCTACTGCGTGCTCCCAGCAAGTGTTTGTACTTACTCTATGAGGAGGGATAGCCATAATGAAATCCATTATGAATCTAGAGAATTGCAACGTTTCAATCGCTCAAGTGTTTGCTACCCAAAACAAACTCATAGAGTTTCACAATTTCACATAGAAAACTTACCTAGAAAACTCATAGAGAGAAAAACTCTAACACTTTTCTTGTTTAATCTTCAATATAATCCGCGAAAAGTACCGCGACTAATATGATTTCATGCAAATCATTATTTATTCAATCTGTTATGTGGTCTCACCATGTTCTCGGCTTCAGTCATCGACAAAACTACCATCTCTCTCAGTGACCTTCCAAACTTAGTCGTTGCCACATTACCTAACCTACATCCTCTGAATATACCCCAACGACTATCATCCACAACAAAACTAAGAGGTTCCACTTCATGGCATCATTATGTACACCTGGATTAACTGTATAGATTCTCTCTATGGCACATGAAAGATTACGCTAGTATTATCCTCGGCATAACTCAAACAATCAACTGTACTAGCATGTGAAGCATGTTACAAGTAACTGACCACAAAAAAAAGCATGCAACAAGTACTCCATCCCCATCCAAGAACACCATGACAGTTTAGATAATTTTTAATATGTAGCAAGTGGGGTACTTGTAGGATTTTTTTCAACTACATGTTGAAGTATCTCGACGCGTTCTCTACGTAACTCCTCCAAATCATTTGCAACATCCCAATGGCCTTCACTCTTTGTATCTCCATACCGAAGTTGTCTCTGATGCAATTAAATCATCTATCTCGATATTTGCATACGACTATCGCTCTATCTTATCTACCTTCATAGGCTACCTCGAAGCTTCATAACTGTCACTTAGAGGAACTATCAGCTGCTAAGAATTTGATGACTCTGCAAACGCTATCACATTTGCTGCACTCTAAACAACTCTAAACTCTCCACCTGTTTTTTTAACACCGTCTAGATTTTCTATCAATCAATTTGTCACTCTTCTTTTGAAACGGAGTACACTCGTCAAAAGTTAAATATTTCTT
Source organism: Syzygium jambos (assembly GCA_031216235.1). Lineage (NCBI taxonomy): Eukaryota > Viridiplantae > Streptophyta > Magnoliopsida > Myrtales > Myrtaceae > Syzygium > Syzygium jambos. Next base: position 29,222,480 of record CM062230.1, read on the forward strand.
GAACATGGAAACCTAGACGAATCCTTCTTAAAGCACCACATGTTGTATTACTTCACCCCCGCGTGTATGGCATATGTTGGAAAATTGACTTCGAAAATGGGTAGAACAATGAAGTGAGACTTTGAGGCGTGATATCACTTTCTTTAAGGAATTATTTGCCCCACGAAGTTGCTAATGGTCACCGGCAAATTTCCTCCAGGATACAACAAAGTCTCGATGAGAATACTATATAGCAATTCTAGTATTTCTCCAGGGTCTTTCTACGAAACAATTCGAGAAGATGGCTGTGTTTTTAGGGAAGAAAATTTCAGAAAAGAAAGAAAACATTCTGTCATGCCAAAAAACCGACGAGTATATATAAAGGCATTTTACCGACCGATGGCAACCTTTCGATAAACGGTTAAAAAATCAAACACAACTTTTCGGTCGACAGTTTATAATTGAAAAGGTATGCAGCCAAAATGGTTTATGAAAAGACACGAAAATTCGGAATTAAAAAAAAAATTAAAAATAATGAATATATATTTTTTCACGAAATTTCGAATTTCATAATTTCCAAAAATTTCAAAATTAACGAAGACACCCTTTCGACTAATAACAGTCATAAAGAAACGGCATGACATAAAATAAAAATAATTAAAAAATAAAGTAGAGGATTAGGCTAAGTGCGCTTAATAATCGCGCAATTATTCGCGCCCTCGCACGCGGGTATCATGGGTCTAGCCCATGTCTCATATGTTTCTTCTGAACACACAAAAGAAGCCCGCACTTATAAACAAACCTACTTCACTCCATATTATCTATGTGGGACGTAGAAAAATCACTTTTATTTATTTTACAAACAAACTTCCAACAGCATATGAATATGTACCTTCTTATACTCAACTCTAGCGCCACGTCACACACGCAAGCATAAGCAAGGCAACCGAACAATTGCAGTTCAGTGCAATAGCAGGCTTACTCGACCACATTTCCTCTAGAGTTTTTCACTTAATTGCGCGTAGTGGTGTTTTGTTCGCTAACCAACATACAATAATCACTACTTTAGCCCACTTATCTTCATCAAGTCAAACATTTGAGAGTAAAGAGTGAGCTCTCTCCCAATGAAATACCACTCATGAGTTCTGCGACTCCATTCAACTGTGGTGAGTTGATATCGGTACGGTATTTCACTGTCTTTAATTGTGTAAAATTTGAGAATTTCAACCCTTTCTCAGTTCACAAGCACACGAAATTTCTTCCAATGTGCTATTCAATCATTGCCTTGCCCGACACGAACCAATCAACTACCTCACTCATGTACTTAAGAAGACAAACCCATTCTTTCATCAACCAAGGACAATGCATACTCACCACCACCCTTAGACAGGACATGAGAGGATTCCCATAAGTCCCAAGATGAACCTCGGTGATGCAAATGCATCTCTGGCAAGGTGGTGCTTTATGCTCTTGCACGGACTTTTCCAAACTTTATCGCAACTTGATTTTTCATATAATCAATCAAATGAGATTAGAGCCTCCACAAACCTATTATAAATCGTCTAGTAGCCGGATAAGATGGAGCAGCGCGCCTTGCTTACACCAATCGGAGATTTCAAATTCATTTTGCGTGGCCCGACTAAGCCTACCCGTAATCTTTTGTTAGGTGCATTAATTGGATTGGGAGCTTCGGACAAATCTTTCTGGGCCAGAAGTCAAGCTCGGCGCCCCCATCGATAACGTTTTTTTATGTTTTTCGCCAACATCAATGCTAGGAGATGATCCTAGGAACTAGTACTTGTCCCTTTCAAATTGTTTGCAGCCGTCGATCCATCTATTTAGGCTTTGTTTGGGAGATGCTAGGGGTAGACAATTACTAGAGAAAGTGCCACAAATTTAGAATTGGTAACAAATTGGGCACGAGCGTGTTCTGAGGGGGATGAGAAAGAAGTTGGGGGCGAGCCAATGCATGCGAACGAGTAACAATCTCTATTCTCACATTAATCAATCCCAGTGCTTTAATTTGGATCTTTGGTGATGATGTTGGGGCTAATGAATGAACTTAGGAATACAACGCGACGATTGAGTTCTACTGGGCACCGATGCTATTGGAATCCAATAGCGACCATCCATATAATCATCCTTTACCAGAGCGAATTGTTCGAGTTCAAGCCATTGAAAAGCATGCAAGGGTTTGGTCGGATGCGGACATTCTCGTATTCAATTCCTACCTCTGGTGGTTGAGACCGGAGATGAAAGTTCCGTAAGTCCCTTGTGCTCTGTGACATCTCTAAAGCATCAGTAAGTTCCAAACTTTTCATAACTTGTCTTTCTATTTGGAGTGAAACTTACTTTTAATTTTTACTTTTGTGTAAAGCAGACACCTTAAAACTTTCAAAACAATATATGAATATTGACATGTAGATAAAAATATAATTTTCCATAATATTTAAATTGAATAAAGTTTAACATTTTGCTTAAAATAGATGTTACATATGATAATAGTTCATCAAGCTCTTTATGATAATACAAATCATTATGGGAGAAGATGATGTCTAATTTTATTATAATCTAAATTATTCGACAATGTTAAATATAATATATAATTTAGGTTTACTATTCATTCTTGTTTTATTCTTTCCCTATACAAAGGGACTTGGCCTTGTAGTTAAAAAGCTTTTCAAGAACAATATCAAGAAATATACACAAAAATTCTCTCATTCCAACTTGGTATCAGAGCCGCTGTTACCTGAGGAGCGCCCATTGAGTCTGCCACACTGTGGTCGCCACGACGCCAGCCGCACCGGCCGCGCAGCCACGACGCCAGCCGCACCGACCGCGCCATCCCAGTTCTCCGTCAAGGCCGAAGTTTCTTCGTCTTTGCTCGACATACTTCCGCTGCTCATTTCGGAAAACTGAGACCACCAGCAGACTCGCCGCCCTCAGACGACCCACATCCTGAAATTTCATCATCAACGGCTGCCGGACGCCGCCGCACGCACTGCCCCGCGCCACCACGCCTTGGACCCAGGAAGCCCACCGCCGTTCACTGCTGTTCACCGGTGTTTTGAACATCTTCCGCCGTGTTTTTCCAAAGACCAACCTCAACCCTCGACTCGCCGCCCTCAGTCGAGTCCGCCAGTCAAGTTTCGCCGCATTCCGCCGCCGGACGCGCTCTCACGCGCCGCTCCAAGCTCTGCGCGTGAGATCCACGCGCTGGCACGCGCCTACGCATGCCTGAAGCGTGAGGCACGCGCCTGGCCCACGCCGGCACGCGCCTGGCCCACGCCCCAGCCACGTCACCGCCACGCCATCTTCCACGTCATCGACACGTCATCCGTTGACCTGCGTTGACCGGCGTTGACCTGCATTGACCGGCGTTGACCGGCGTCGAACAGAACGGTTTTATTGCCTTTTTTCGGCCGGTTCGACCATCTCCTGACCGGTTTTTGGTGTTTTTCAACCGGTTCTTGAGGTATTCCAACATCCTGAGCTAGTTTTTGGTGTTACTTTTCCCATATTTGCGCTCGGTATACTACATTCCGCTGATTTTATAGTGGTAAAGTGCCTTTCATTGATAGAACGGATAGAATGGAAGTCTCAATGCCAATTCAGACTATTTTGAATGGTTCCAATTATATTTTATGGTCTCAAGAGATATCAAGTTTCTTAAAAGGACGCCGGCTTTGGCGTTATGTCACTGGACAAATTAGGGAACCTACTAGAACTGTTGAAGAAACTGATGATCAATTTGTGGATCGTTTGGATGAATGGGATAGTAGAAATTATCAGATTCTCACATGGTTTCGAAACACTTCGATCCCATCTATCCGACTTCAGTTTGGCCTTTTTAATACAGCCAAGGAAGCTTGGGATCTTCTTGATCGCCGTTATTCTAGTTCAGATGTTGCCCATCAATATCGGTTGTTAGGGACTTTATATCACATGCGTCAGGAGCCAGGTCAGTCCATTAATGATTTTCTATCATCTATGCATGCTATTTGGGATCAGTTGACCTTATGTGAACCACGCTTGGAAGGGGACAGTAATATTCGCAAAGTTGCTGAACATCATGATCGTATTCGTGTTATGCAATTTTTGATGGCTCTAAATGATGAGTTTGAACCTGTAAGAGCTTCCATTCTACATAGAGATCCTTTTCCTTCTATTGAGACAGTTGTATCAGATTTACTGAATGAGGAGACTCGGCTAGCTACATTGAAAATGCAACGCCCTGCTGTGCCTATATCCATGCCTACAGATGCAGTACTTGCCGCTTCGAGTTCTTCCTCCATGCGCCGTCCATTTTGCAAACATTGTCGCCGACATGGTCATATGGCATCAAATTGTTATCGGCTACGACCTATGCAACCCACAGGATCGACCACTCAGCCTCGTAGCCGAGGTCCCTCACGAGGTCCCTCTGTTCATCCATCTGCCAATGCTACCACTGTAGAAGCGTCTTCCCATGGATCGTCTCCCACACTAGTATCTCTAGAGGATCTTCGCACCATTCTCCAAGAATCTGGTACCTTTACCCCTGCTATTCCTAGCACTTCTACTATGTCTACTACTCCAGGTATTTCTGATTCTTGGTTCTTTGATTCTGCTTGTTGCAATCACATGACATCAAACTCTGCCTTATTTCGGTCTAAATCCTCTGCTTTACATGCACCTCATATTCTTACTGCCGATAATTCACATATGAGAGTTAGTCATACAGGAAACATTTCCACACCTACATTATCTTTAACTAACACATTCCTAGTTCCTAAACTCTCACTTAACTTGATTTCTGTCGGCCAATTGTGTGAACTTGGTCTTGACATTCACTTCTCTTCTCATGGTTGTCATGTGTAGGACCCTTGGACGGGACAGACACTTGGGACAGGCCGTAAAGTGGGGCGTCTCTTTGAGCTTGTTTCCCTAAATATTCCGACCTCCTTTGCTGCTTGTGCTGCCACAGTGTCATCTGAAACTTGGCATTCTAGATTAGGTCATGCTTCCTTTTCTAGGTTAAGTTCTTTAATTTCAAGTGGTCATTTAGGCTTTGTTGATACTAAACATTTTGACTGTCTGCCTTGTAAGTTGGGAAAACATCATGCTTTACCGTTTCAGACTAGTGATTCTGTGTCTCATGCTCCTTTTGATCTCATTCATTCTTATATATGGGGACCTTCTCCCACTCCCACCATGGGTGGCTCTCGCTATTTTGTCATTTTTATGGATGACCATTCTCGATATACCTGGGTTTATCTTATGAAAAATCGTTCTGAACTTTCTCGTATTTATCGTGATTTCGTTGCTATGGTTAAAACCCAAATTTCACGTGATATTAAGATTTTTCGTACTGATAATGCTATGGAATATAGAGATACAGAATTTCTTCAAATTCTTTCTCAACATGGTACTATCATTCATCGCTCTTGCCCTGGCACCTCTCAACAAAATGGTAGAGCTGAACGTAAGCATAGGCATATCTTAGATGTCGTACGCACTTTGCTCATCTCTGCCTCTTGCCCTGAACGGTTTTGGGGGGAAGCCTGTCACACTGCTGTTTACACTATAAATCGTATTCCATCACCTATTATAGGTCACATCTCTCCTTACGAGCGTTTGTATGGTAGTATCCCAAATTACACTCTTCTACGTGTTTTTGGTAGTGCCTGTTTTGTGCACCTTCATTCACATGAGCGCACGAAATTAGAACCTCGTGCCCATGTATGTTGCTTTCTTGGATATGGCATTGAGCACAAAGGGTATAGATGTTGGGATCCCACTTCCAATCGTCTTCGTGTGTCCCGTCATGTCACTTTTTGGGAACACAAGATGTTCTCCTCTATTCATCCCTTCGACCCCTCTACTCATATTCCTTTCTTTACTAATCCTTCCGTGGACTTATTTCCGGAAGACACCACACCTCCATCCACATCTGACTCTTCCATTCCAGATGTACCTTTCCCTCATCTTGAAGCGCGGCCTTCTAGAGACCCCACTTTGACCACTTCTGACGTGTCTGCACCTTCCGCGGATTCTCCACCAGCGGTCATTCCTTCCTCCTCTGATCGTCGCCCCACCAGAGTAAGTCAACCTTCTGTTTGGCTTCGAGATTACCATTGTTATTCTACAATAGCTTCCCTTCATGAACCTCGCACATACAGAGAAGCTAGTACTAACCCTCTTTGGCAGAAGGCAATGGCAGATGAGTTACAAGCTTTAGACAAATCTCATACTTGGGATTTAGTTGCTCTGCCTCCTGGTAAGTCCGCTGTCGGTTGTAAATGGGTGTACAAAATTAAGACAAAAGCAAATGGTACTGTGGACCGCTATAAAGCTCGCCTCGTTGCAAAAGGCTTCACTCAGGAATATGGCATTGACTATGAAGAGACTTTTGCCCCTGTTGCACGTCTTACTTCTGTTCGTAGTCTTCTTGCTGTCGCCGCTGTTAAGCGTTGGCCTGCGTTTCAGATGGATGTCAAAAATGCATTCCTAAATGGTGATCTCGCCGAGGAAGTTTATATGGTACCTCCTCCTGGCTACACTCATTCATCCCACCAAGTGTGTCGATTACGTCGTGCATTATATGGATTGAAACAATCTCCTCGTGCATGGTATTCCAAGTTTAGCTCCACCATGACATCTCTTGGCTTTACATCTAGTCCCCACGACCATGCTCTTTTTGTTCGACATACTTCTCATGGATCTATTCTCCTGCTCCTATATGTCGACGATATGGTTATTACTGGAGATGATCGTCCCGGAATTTCAAAACTCAAGCATTATCTTGGTCAACAGTTCGAGATGAAGGATCTTGGACAACTTAGTTATTTTTTAGGCTTGGAGGTTACTTCAGACACATCCGGATATTATCTTTCGCAAGCCAAATATGCCACTGATCTTCTTTCTCGAGCAGGACTCACGGACACCAAGGTCGTTACGACCCCTCTTGAGATCAATGCCAAATTTGATGCCGGTGATGGGGCTCCTCTTCAAAACCCTACCCTCTATCGACAGCTAGTTGGCAGTCTTATATATCTCACTGTTACTCGCCCTGACATCGCTCATGCTGTTCATATTGTCAGCCAGTACATGACAGCGCCTCGTACAACTCACTTTGCTGCAGTTCTTCGTATTCTTCGCTATGTCAAGGGTACATTATTTCATGGCCTTCACTTTTCTGCTCATTCGACATTGGAGTTGACTGCATATTCAGATGCTGATTGGGGTGGTGACCCTCAAGATCGTCGTTCCACTACGGGTTACTGTTTTTTCTTGGGCACTTCGCTTATCTCCTGGCGTAGCAAGAAACAATCCACTATTGCTCGTTCTAGTACAGAAGCTGAATATCGAGCTCTTGCTGATACCACATCGGAGTTATTATGGTTGCGATGGCTACTGGAAGATATGGGAGTCCATCATCATAGCGAGACAATCCTTCGTTGCGACAATCGTAGTGCTATCCAAATTGCACATAATGATGTTTTCCACGAACGCACCAAACACATTGAGATAGATTGTCATTTCATCCGCTCTCATGTTCTTCGTGGCACTCTACGACTTGTATTTACTTCATCAGCTGATCAGATTGCCGATATCTTTACAAAGACACATCCACCCGGGCGCTTCCGAGATCTTCTCTCCAAACTCCAGTTGACTTGTTTCAACTCACCTTGAGTTTGCGGGGGGATGTTAAATATAATATATAATTTAGGTTTACTATTCATTCTTGTTTTATTCTTTCCCTATACAAAGGGACTTGGCCTTGTAGTTAAAAAGCTTTTCAAGAACAATATCAAGAAATATACACAAAAATTCTCTCATTCCAACTGACAACATAAGTGGATGATTAAGAATATTGCTTATAAACAAGTTGTTGCATAATGCATTAGGAACGATTGACATAGGTGAGTATAAAAGCATTTATGGAAAAAAATGTTAACCCAGACAAATTATGAAAGTTTTTTGGACCAAAAGGATGTCAGTTTGAGAAAGAGATTTTCTAGCAATTGGCCCATTTGTAGGGCTTGTGTTCCTAAAAGAGAAATCCTAGGCTTGGTTAACATATTTAAATCCATACTAGAGTTTCTACCAATCAATTAATTTATAATTATATGCCTGATGACTCCTATGTCTTAGCATGATAACATGACTTATATGCATGATGACTCCGCGTGATAACATGACACAAATACATTGCCCAATCTGAACTAAGCACTTGACCACTCAGCCAATTCTTAAAGGGAAAAGAGATGGAAATCCTTCATTTTGTCCTTACATTTTCATGCAAAAAAAAAAAGAAAATCACTTCAATTTTCAGTTTAGCTGTTGAAATATTACACTATAATTGCACTGAATTGAGAGACAATTCTTAGTGAATGATTTCATTAAAACAACATATAAGAACAAGTTAAATGTCGAAATATAGGTGGGGATCATTTGGGAGTCCTGATGGAATATACAAGATGATACAAGGGCCTCGTGCCTATGACATGGCCCTGAATACATGGTCAGATTGGTTGCAAGTTCACATAAACAAATCCAAGACCCAAGTGTCCTTCGTCAGCATGTCCTTAACCCACGACAGGTGACAGATTTTCCTACAATGTATAGCCCATTGCTTTAGCCATTACTTGTATGTGTTATGCTGCATCGATTCATTTGTATCTCTTTTATTATTGCCGAGCTGAGGATTGGGGTGGACTTGATGGTCACAATTGTTACCAAGAAACGGAACCCATCACCAGAGAAGGGTATTCCAGAAGCAGGTCGAAGCCCGAGCTGATGCGAGTTGTGGAAGCGGCGATCTGCAGACTGTGGACAAGGGGCCTCAACGTTCAAATCCTGAACATGACGCAGCTATCGGAGTATCACAAGGACGCGCACCCTTCCATTTATAAAAGGCAGCGGCATTCCCTGAGCCAAGAGCAACTAGCAAACCCGACCAGCTATGCCGATTGCTTCCACTGGTGTCTCCCGGGGGTCTCCGACGTTTGGAACGAGCTCCTCTACGCCTACATTCTCCGGAATCTGACTTCCGGGTTACAAAGTGGAGTGGGAGAGTAACAAAGTGATTGTGAACTTGTCAGTTAATTTTGGCGAACAGTTGACAGTTGAGTGGAGGAGGAATTTCCTTTTCTAGCTAAAACGTCTCGTGTTTCATCGAGTTGTAAGAGTGAACGTCGTCCATTGCATTCAAACTCGGATTGCATTATAGTTTTAGACCGCAGGTAGAAATAATAAAGAGAACGGGGCCGGCATTCAAACTCTCTCTTTTTCTCAGATTTGCTTTTCCCTAAATTTTAGGTTCTGCAATTTTATATTTTAGTCTTTCCTAACGTGATTGTAACGCCTCGTCTCACAACCCGCGATCTTATTTTTTTCTTTTCGAAAGTGGAAGTCTAAACTTTTCTTTTTTTGAAAATTCGTTGAAAGTCTATGACCTAGAGTCTTGCTTTCCTTGTTCGAGGTGAACTACAACTGATCAAACCCTTAAATCGTTCTAAGAGTTGTCACCAATCATTCAAGGTCAATGGAGACCCTAAATTAATAGGTGTTAGGGGGAGGAATCACCTAGAAGTTGATTTGGTCTAAACAAATCGGAAACTTCAGGTCCGGAAGTTCGGTTACACGTGCGGAGTGAGTTAACGACCCCATGTTGCCCTGTACCACATCACTTGGCTAAGTTCTTTCATGCAATATCATAGGATTTCCCTATTTTGATATAAATATAATTTTTTCTCAGGTTTTTGGAAGATTGAGAACTTTGTTGCCGCCCTCAGGTGAAATCGCGGCATCACAGGGCGGACAATGACTCGACTCCATCGAGTTGTGTGTGTCCCCAGTCTCTTAGAACGTGCGATTCATGAACGTGAAGCAATCAATGAGCTACATTCAAATGTTGAATAGAAGAACTAGGACAAATCCAATCCTATCAAAACAGTGTTCATGTATTCAAGGTAGTCAATCAACTGACACAGCCCACAGGTTCAAACAGTACTTTCATCCATCATTAATGACTTAATTAGCACGTAAATTCAAGGGAAAAAGCCACCAAAAACCCCAAACTTTACCCATTGTGACACATTTACCCCGAGCTTTTTTTTGTGACGCCAAAAACCCCAAACTTTTTTATTTGTGACACATTTACCCCAATGTATATTATCTATGGGCATTTTCGTTTTTTCCGCTTTTTCTTTTTTTTTTACTTTTTTTTTCAGATCCGACGAGGGGGCCTCGCCGGCGTCCGGCGGCCCTCGCCGGCGTCCGGCGGCCCTCGCCGGCGGCCGCCCGACGCCGGCGAGGGTCGCCCGACGCCGGCGAGGGCGAGCCTCGCCGGCGTCGGGCGAGGCTCGCCCTCACCTGGGCAAGCGAGGGCGAGCCTCGCCGGCGTCGGGCGAGGCTCGCCCTCACCTGGGCAAGCGAGGGCGAGCCTCGCCGGCGTCGGGCAAGCTCGCCCTCGCCTGGGCGAGCTTGCCCTTGCCGGATCTGGCGAGGGCGAGCCTCGCCGGCGAGGGCCGCCGGATGCCGGCGAGGCCCCCTCGCCAGATCTGAAAAAAAAGTAAAAAAAAAAAAGAAAAAGCGGAAAAGACGAAAATGCCCATAGATAATATACATTGGGGTAAATGTGTCACAAATAAGAAAGTTTGGGGTTTTTGGCGTCACAAAAAAAGTTCGGGGTAAATGTGTCACAATGGATAAAGTTTGGGGTTTTTTGTGACTTTTTCCCTAAATTCAAGACAATGTGCATTTCTTACTTTAATGCGAAGTTCAAATCAGCGAACGAAATTAATCATGCGAGTGGAGCAGCTTACGGATGCAACATTATCCGAATTCAACCAATTATTCAATGCAAATTAGCGTGCAAATCACACAATGTTCTTAACCAATCAACGTGGTGACACTCAATCAAAGTGCAATTCAAATTAAAGTCAAGTTTCATAGCAACGTGCTTATTCATGACAGCATACGATACAATTTTGGCATATGATTCAACATCATTACTCAATTTCAATCGGCATGCTTTTGATGTACAATAAGCCAAATTTTTATTAAAGACTGAGTTAGTTTTATCAATTCAAATTTCAATATTAGTCAAAACATGTAACGAAAATATCCACATGCACGGGCCTTGATTCAGCAACTGACAATGCTCAAGGTCTCCACCTCTCTAGTCCATTCAGATTGATATCCTCGGTATTGGATAAGAGATCGGCTTCATTAGATAGGTGTCTAAATAAAAATGCATATAATACTCCACAGAATGTCAATCTATATGTTTATCAATAAGTATGAACTTATTTCGGTAACATAGCGATGTTACTTCTATACCGAGGATTCATTCTAAAAGCATTTTGCCTCCAGCATGCAATTTTGCTAGTTTGAAGAGAGAGCGAAAGGACATGTCCCTTGTTCGAGAGATGCTTTTAACACCTGCAAAGCAAGCACCAAGACGAGAGAGTCCAAATGAGAGAGAGAGAGAGAGAGAGAGAGAGAGAGAGAGAGAGAGAGAGAGATTTTCCATATCAAGAGAGTTAAATTCAAAGTCTGGGAGCATAGATAGAATTTACCAGGACTAGAATGAGTGAGAATGAGCCCTATTTCTTATGTGATTCTGAAAGCAAAAGGGGATGCTTCTCAAGGCCACTAAAATGCAGGAAAAAGCTAATAAAATGCTTTAAAAAAAAACTTTCTTGGGATTGGTGAAAAATAGGACTGGTCCAATCCACGTTGTGTTGTCGTTGCCTGTCGGCTTATCACAGCGCCTTGATATATACCACATGACGTCCACGCGATTTTTTAAAGACTTAGATCAATCTTAAACCGTCCATCTGTGTTATCCAACGTCCAATCAAGCTCACGACTCGAACTTTCCAATAATACAATTTGATTTTCGAGAAGATGTCAGGATCGTGGATTTCCACGAATTGGACGAAACCGTGCTGAGGTAGAAAATAACGATGTCTTTCTCGAATTAACGTTGATCGAGGTGATTTCCAAGGTATTGAAAAAGTTAATCAAATCTTTATGATTTCATCACTTGATTTATGACTGTTACAATTTTCTCAACCTAGTCGAAATCGGATGACTATGACTAAAAGTCGGGTATCCAGTGATCAAAGAACCTGATTCAAGTAAAGTGGGTGTCGTCGGGAAGCTCTTGCAGAGTAATAGCCAATGGTACTAGGATCATAATTTTCGCAAAAGTTGAAGTTCGATCCCGACTTTGTCAACCTCAGTAAAAGATAAGAGTCTACAATGGCAAAGGTGAAAGAACATCATTTTGTACTGCATAAGCTCCGCCACATAGGATTAAAAAATTACAACATGTGCCACTTGGGATTTTCCATCCACTAAAAATACGTGGACTCTAGGGAAGTCATGAAATGCATAAAGCTTAAAAGTTTTAGAACTTAAATACATGAAAAAAAAAATTAGACTTAAGTCCGAACCAACACTAGTTTTAACGCCCGTGGTGTCATTAACCTAACAAATACATTTCTATATTGAGTTATTATGCCATCGATCACCGATGGAATCTTTGAATTCCACTATAGGGGCATTACAAATGGAAACTTCGGTATAGTTACAAATAAATTAAGACAAAATATCTATTACCCATATATAGAAATAATAAATTGACTCATAAAGTATGGTTAAGGAACGACTAGAATTACCGATATGAATAGACGACATGGAGACAAAAAACAAAATCATAGGAGTAAATAGATTCACAAAGCAATGATCTTTTTGTGCTATGATCGATCTTTATTCATCGATACTATCAATTTGATCAAATGGTAAGAAATCTACTTTTTCCTCATAGAGGAATATTGTCTTAATCCACATTTGATAAAACAAATCTTTTCTAATGGCATATTGGCATTGTGGAGAAAAAGATGAGCAACATATACATTTAGGCAAGTCTATAAATTTTTTTAAGTACTTCTTGAAATAAGATAGGAAATACTTATATCTCATCATATGTTAATTTATAGTTCATTAGTAGAAATCGAGACACTTGGCGAAACTTCTCTTATTTTCAGTGAAATAACAATGTGATTTTTAATTCCAATGTCTTCAAACGAGATTTTTTTGGTCGAACGAGATAAAAGTAAACTAAAAAGCACCAACTAAAAATATCCCAATAATGATTTTTGGCATTTTTATTTTCGGTCAAAAACAAGAAATTGTTTTTGTTATTCTTTTTTGTATTGATTTAGTATGCGGCGTTTTCTTTCATATAATAATAACAGATATAAAGTCAAATATTTATGCCGAGTATGTCCGGAAACTTCGCTCTCCCCCTGGATTTCTGGGTCCGTCGTCTCCCATCTAAATCTATTTAATTTCTTGGAGATGACAAAACTGGATAAGTCCTCATACTGCATGAGTTGCTTTGGTCGCATGATCGGCGACAAGAGTTTATCAGATCTCTTAGAATTTCGATAGCTTCATCGTAACTAGGAGAATTTGTCTAATCAATCCCAAATCTAATATATGAATGCTAATTTAATCCTAAATTTTTACTTGAAACTCTAATATAGTCATTCAATGTAATTTTCGTTAGAAATTACTGACGGCCAGCAATGACTGGACCATCATGTCAGTAATTTCTGATGAAAATTGATATGAAGGGTTACATAGGAATTTCGTATAAAGTTATAAGACTAAATTGACAAAACTTAAAAATTTTGGAATTGAATTGATATTTAGGACCGATCGGTAATTTTTAGGGGTGATCGGTTCCCGATTCGATCCAGATCGAGCAAGACCGGTTGGTTCTAGGACCGGACGTTGTTTCGATCCAGTCCAATGGAACCGGTCACTTAAGGTTTAGTTCACATTTTACTAATTTTTTTCAAAGCATTTATGTCAATAAAATTCACTTAGGGTTTAGTTCACATTTTACTAATTTTTTTAAAGAAATAAAAATATATATATATAGTCGGTTCGGTCCGGTCAGTCCGAGTTCCACTTTTAGGAACTGGAAATCGGACCGACACTCTCGGGAACCAGACCCAACCGACTTATTTGGTCTGATCTAGACAGCTCCTGATTTGGGCGGCCCGTTTTGCATAGTAATTCTCCTTACACACTACATTTCTCTTCCTTTAACGCTCCTTAGGACAAACTGGAGATCATCACGGGCGGGCACTGCCTGTACATATAGACAGTGCCCGTGATGATCTAGAGAATGACATTTTTTTTTGTCAATAGAATTAATTATTTTGACTACCAAGAACTTAAAAAAATTAATCTTCCGGGGAGACTAACAAAGGGTGTTAGGGACGGCAAATTATCAGATGACATCGTTAGTCCAACTTTAATATATACTTTTGAGTCTTCAAATTGAATATTTAGATGCATGCAACTAAGTAGCCTGAGATGCAGTCCATTATATTATTCTTGCCCTAATACCAAGGTTAGAATCTTTTTTTCTCCCGCTTTGAAGTTTGAAGTACCGAGGCATCAGAATCCAATCTCAGTCAATATTGCTTCCCCCCAGTTAACTACCGCAGAAGAAAGTAGGAGAAGGCTGAAGAAGAGAGAGCATCAACAAGATGGCAAACAAACCCCAGGTGGCTGTGCTCGCACCACCCACATGGGCATCTTCGGTCACCCGCAGCTTCCACTCCCTGGTGGCTCTGCTCATCGTCGCCCTAATCGTTTCCGCCGTCTACCTCTCAAGCGACTGGCCACGACTCCGGAGCCCAACACCCACGGAACGCCTCCATCGGTGCAACTTGTTCTCCGGGAGGTGGGTGTACGACAACATGTCGTACCCGTTGTACAAGGAGAAGGCATGCGCGTACGTGCCCGAGGACCTCGCGTGCGAGGCGCACGGGAGGAAGGACTTCAAGTACCAGCAATGGAGGTGGCAACCCAATGGCTGTGACCTTCCCAGGTATGATCATGGATGTGCACTCCACTCTACATTTCTCTTAATCATCTTAATCTAAAGAATGCATTGGTATGATAATGAGTTCATTGCTATCTTCTGCTTCCTGCACTGAAAATGGGATTAGGTTCAATGCCACGGCGTTGCTGGAGAAGCTAAGAAACAAGAGGATTGTGTATGTGGGTGACTCTTTGGGTAGGGGCCAATGGCATTCCATGGTTTGCATGGTCGAGTCCGCAATTACTCCCAGGCACAAGTCCATGTCGTATCACCACAACGACTCCTTAATCGTCTTCAGGGCCCATGTAAATGCTCGCCTCTCGCACTGTCATTAAATAATTCTTTTCTTCTCCTAGATCTCTCCTACTGCCATTTTGGGCGTTCAGTAGTCACAGCTGTTTATATATATATATATATATAAAACCCATCTTGCACATTTGCCAAGATGTCCTTCAAGGGAAATTGGTTTTAGAATACAATTGGGGTGCTCAACGGGAAAAAAAAAAGCGAAATTTCTTAGTGTTTAGAACAATAAGGCTATAAATTATTTTGATTAAGCGCTTGTAGAAAAAAAAGCTCTGTTCATATCAAGACATGAGACCATTACTAGGCCAAATATTACAAAAGCCAAACCGGTTAGACCTATTGAAATCACATTTTAAGAATATATGAGACTCACATAGGGTCTCACTCAAATACGCGAGTTTTCATAGAGTTCCTGTCACTAGTTTATTCAACCACTTGGATATGGATCTTCTATGTCCTGCATGGTGTTTTTATGATGTCCCCATATGTCTTAAATATTGATGCGTACCTCATTCACGTACAATATTGTAGATCAATAGTTGAGAATTGGTTGAAACACCAGTGAAAGCATCGTGTGACATGGAGGATTTAAATCCATATTAAGTAACCACCTAGGAATACAATGTCATGTGGCCTCTAGAGTTTGTTAAGACCAAAAATTGCCCATGTCCTTGACCATCGACTCGGACTAGAAGAGATCAAGTTGCGGAAGTAAAATTCACCAAGTGTTAAAGAGTTTTTAGTCAACAAATATAGACAATCGACAAAACGATTATATAGTTACCAACAGTAAAAGCTAAAGGAAATTACTAAGTCCTAAGGAATGGGTGTCCGTGAATGAATTACAGTTAATTCGACAGGAGAGTCACGACCGAAGTGATTTGAGATGAATTGTATATAAATCAGTTATTCAAGTCATGGAGCCAGCAACCTTGCAAGCACTGAAATTTCACAATATTTTTTTTTATACATATCGAAATTTGAATATCAACACAATTGTAAGACCAACACAATCATCAGATCATGGAGTCGCTAGTTTCGGAAGCCACTAACTGTAGTGGCTATGGGGAACTTGGGTCGTTGTGACCGTCGTGAAGTGAAACTGCAGTTGTACTTGTCAGTGTTGGACACAAGGTTGGAGGAGTGGGTTTGTTTAGTAATTGCTTGTAAATACATGTAAGATGTGTTTGCTTTCTTTTATGAAAGTTATTAATCGTTGGTAGGGGTGATAAGTATTAGAATCGCAATTCAAGTAAAAGCCATCAATTAATTGAATAACACCAGCTGTTCACTTTTATCTTTCAGTTTATATTTACATAGCCAGCCGCGACTACCTCTAATCTCGGTACCTTTAGTTTTCTCTTCGAAGTACTTTCATGTCCAAAAATCATTTAAGGACCCCTTGTGTCCTTTGTCAATTGGTTTATTGATCCATTCTTTCCAAGGTGTTTCGTTGATATTTTTCGACAAACTATAGTGTTTGTGCAAAGAATTTTTTTCAATGTACGATTGAAAGCTTTTTACTCTTTCTTTATTTGCTCATAATTAGAAAGGCAACATTGTGTAGCTCCTAGTGTTCATTTTCCATAAATCACACGGATCTCGAGCCGAAGAATATCAGTGTAAACAAATGAAAAGATAACGGTACCAATAATTAAATAGTGGATGCTTCTTCAAGTTAGCAGAAGCAGACGGAGCCAATTTTTTTTAATTTTATTTCAAATGCCCGTAAGAAAAAAGAATTTATAATTTTGTTTTTGGACACCGGCAGTGTAAAAAAATCATTAGGCATGCAAAGTTCTGCCGCTGATATATATGCAGTTAATTTTGGCGAATGAATTCATTTTATAATAAGTAGATGAGGGCTTTCATTTGACGACTGCTTTTGTAAAAAATATAATGCACTGCCGATGTACCTTATATAAATCATTTTTTTCTTGCTAATCAAAGAATGTATAATTTGGTGCCTAAACTTTGATGCATTTGGTTTTTGGCAATCATTGTGTTTAACGAATGTGAAGGAATATAATGCGACGATTCAGTACTACTGGGCACCATTGCTTGTGGAGTCCAACTGCGATAATGCGGAGAACCACCCGGCTGATCATCGCATTGCTCGAGTTCAGGCCATTGAAAAACATGCCAAGCGTTGGAATGATGCTGATTTCCTCGTCTTCAACTCCTATCTCTGGTGGAGGTTACCCAAGATGGAACTCCTGTGAGTATATATTATAAGAAATTATGTTTTATGAGTAGCTCAAGAGTATTTATTAAGCATATATTTAATGAGAAAAGTTTCAATTCCGAAAATATTAAATGCACGCATTATAAAAAAAGGTCATCACTATCTTGAAAACTAAAGCATTACTTTTGTTTAATTACTTAACAAGTGATTTAGAATATTTGATAACTAAATTGGGTTATAAGAAAGAAATAAACTTTTACCCCTTAAATTTTGGGTAAAAATTTATGCATCTTTTCTAATATTCTAGAGGTTTTTCCTATTGCACATTGATCCCTCCAATGTTGAGACGAGTTTCTTTTCTAAGTTAAGGGGATTGGAAATTTGAAATATCCGTTTCTACTTCTTGGTTGACTATTTTCCTCTACTTTCTTTACCCGAGGTCCGAAATGTGGCGTTTCAAATCCTATTCTCTCTCTAAATAAAAATTAAAATGGAGACATAGAGATGCTCATGGAAATGTTATACTTAAAAATATAAATTGAATTATTTGATTAAAGGATTCGGATCTCTCAATCTATGCACTTCTACTCATGGAAATGTTAAACTTAAAAATATAGATTGAATGATTTGAATTAAAAGATATGGATCCCTCTATCTATGAGTAAAATGACTGCTTCAATTCATCAAGATACAAGCGAACACATTAACATGGAGAGAGCCATATGCTTCGATAAAAAGCCAAATATCAATTGAAATTTCTTTAGGACACAAGGGTTGGAAATGCACAAGAAACTCATAAGGTCGGTGCTCAACTCACCTTAAATACTTTTCAAATGGAAGCCGATCTCTCTACTTCCATTTGTTGTTCTTTCAATAAGGTCGTGCTTTTTAACATCTCAACCAGGTGGGGATCGTTCCAAAGTGCGAATGCAATACACAAAGTGGTGAAAATGCCTCGTGCATATGAGATGGCTCTCAATACCTGGTCTGACTGGTTGGAGATGCATGTCAATAGATCAAAGACCCGATTATTCTTCGTTAGCATGTCTCCGACTCACGAGGAGTAAGTTTTCACCACATGCCTCTTTTTCTGAATCTATTGGTAGTTGCAACTTGTATGAATGAGTTGGTGATGCATTCTCCCCGAGAGTAGGACAACATTAGGCTCATGCATTTTACTGAACTTCTCGATGCCTCAGTTGTCTTAAAGCAAATTGTTAGGTTCATTGAAGCCTGCACTTCTTTTTTCCAAGAGCTCTTCGATCTACTTAATAATGAATCAACAAAGTCTAAGGTCGAAAACAACAGAAAAGGTTCGTAGGTTGGTTGCCAAAAACATATTTATGCTATGCATTTTGTTTCTTGAAATTTTGCAATTTCCTATTACATGTAATCGATCCAACTAAAAAGGTTTACAAAACTCGATGTATCAAATCATGCACTAGGCCTTTCTTGGTCATTTAAACAAGTCCAACACCTCATGTTTTAAGCCAACTTCTACAAATTTCTTATTACTTACGGCGTTGCTCTTTTTCTACATGGCAGAGCAAAGGAATGGGGCGGGGTCCCTGGCAGAAGCTGTTTAGGCGAAATTGAACCAGTTACCCGGGAAGGGTACTGGGGAACCGGATCAGTTCTCGCGATGATGCGTGTGGTAGAGAGAGTGATCGAGAAACTCAAAACAAGAGGCGTCACGATCCACGTCCTCAATATCACACAGCTCTCGGAGTATCGCAAGGAAGCACACCCCACCATCTATAGAAAGCAATGGCATCCCCTAACTAAAGAACAGCTTGCGAATCCGGTTAGCTATGCAGATTGCTTCCACTGGTGCCTTCCCGGAGTACCAGATGTGTGGAACGAACTTCTCTACACTTACATTTTCCGTTATATACACACCTAGGTTCTAAATATTGAGTTGGAGGTTCAAATAAGCAACTCCAAATATTAGTTGTGCAATTGCTTATACTTTTACCTATTTGTTTATCTATATATATACATAGTGATATATTGAGGACAAATCAATCTATAAATAGTTTTCAGGGCCTATGTAAGTGCGCTCCTCTTACACTGTCATTCGATAATTCTCTTTTTTTTTTATAGGCTCTTAATGAAAAGCTACTCATAAAATTACTGCCCTACTGTGATTTATGCATTTACTAATCACAGTTATTATTTATATTTAGATATATAAATTAAACCCATCCTGCACATTTTCCACTATTACCTTCATTCGAAATTGATTTTGAAATTGAAATAGGTTGCTTAATGGGCATGTTGACACCAAAAATAATCAGAGTTATCGATAAGCACATGCCTAGCGTGTGAGTGAGAACAAACACGTGCATGGCACACGAGTGTCATTGCACATATGCCAGCTTATCGACAAACAGAGAAATTGATGTGTTGCTCTTGATACCAATTTTCAAAATATGACGACGGATGGTTAGTAGCTGCTGATGTGAGCACTGGCGATGAATAATTTAAACTTAAAATTGGCAAGATAGTTGAGGTCAAAGGCACACATTTTTGGAGGAAACAGTTATCGCTTGAAAGCAAGACCGCGGGACAAGCATCTATTGGGATAAATGTGTTTGTAGGAAATGGAATCGGAATGTAGTCGAACTTTGAGGCGTGTAATTACTCTCTTTTAGGATCAATTTTCCCCACGAAGTTGCTATAGGTTACTAGCAAATTCCCTTCAGGATACAATAAAGTCACGATGAGAATACTAAATAGCAATTCCAGTAAATCTCCTAAAACTCTTTGCGAAACAATTGAGAAAATGGTTGTCTCGTTTTTCTCTTAAGGAAAACGAAAATGAAGGGAGTTCTGAATTTATGTCAATTAAACAGAATTGTCCAATACATATAAGCAAAATAGAACATACCTCTTGGTATCTAACTGCCAATACGGACATACTTATTCATATTCGAAAAATTGCAATTTGAACATAACATTTCATGTCTGAAAATCGCCATTCGAACACAACCGTTCATGCCCAAAAAGTTGCAATTCGAACACAACTCTTCGAGTATGACAACTGTCAATTTTGGACATATATTTTCGTGTCCTAAAAGGGACAGTTTAGTGCGCGTTAAAATCGCGCACGCGCACATGGGTATTCTAAGGTCTAGCACATTCACCCATTTTCTCCATTTACAATAGAGGATAATACATTAATTTATAAATGGACCAAAACTTTCCTTTTTTTCCTACGTGGGACAAGGAAAAAGCCTTATTTATTTGTATTGCAAACAAACATCAACACCATCATTACAAGAAAAGAAGATCCTGGAGTAGTTCACATACAGCAAGAGCAACCATTTGAGAACGTGGGTGCGAGACTTGTGGAGATATAGAAACATGGAGTTGATCGACGAAAGTTACTCAAGGGAATGCAACCACTTGAAAATGTCAAAAGGCAATTACTTCAAGACCATTATAAAGACCACCAACAGTCATCAGAAGGCCTCTCCCCAGCATACATCGAACCAATTTATCTTTATCTTTACTTTCCTGTAGTGCAATTTACTTTTCTTAGTCGTAACTATCAGATTCACGTCGTCGATTAGATTTCGGCGTGTGTCTCCATTCAAGAAATTGCGTTGTCGATTAAATTCAGACATAGTATTATCGTGTTTTCAAGTTTTACCATCAATTAAATTCTAGCAAGTTCGTCATAGTTTGGTTCGTTTGTATCGATTGCACTTTTTAAGTCTTGACGTCGATTGAATTCCGGCATGATTTGTGTTTGTATAATTCCATTGGGAGTACAGTGTTCAATTTCTGTGTTTATCTAGATATTTCTTATTTGGGATTTTCACAAAACCTAGTCTCTTTTCATTAAAAGCCGAAGAACTACTTTCGGTGAAAGATATTTTGTTACGAAAGTAATTCCGACGAAATAGGGCAAAACGTGAAATTTCTTAGTGTTTATGGACAATACCACCATCAATTATTTTGATTAGGGTGCATGAGAAAAAGCAACGTCCATGATAAAAAGCACAGTTGAATTCTAACATATCCTGTTAGATTTTTCACTCAAATGCTAAATAAGTCATTTAAGTTATAAGCCAACTAGACATGTCAACTACTTCACACTTCACCACTTACCTGACGTGCCCACAACCAAGCATAAACTCCATCCTGAATATAGCATCTCCACTCTGTCAGTCTCTCAGTTCAAGCGTCTCCAGCGTATCTCAACTCGCATTGATCTCCACCTTGGCCATAACTAGGCACTAACTCCCTCCGATAAATTTACCCAATTAGTCCTAAAATTATTGTACAAAAAATTTTGCACGAAATTTTCGCACGAAATTACTGACGTGGCGGTCCAATCATCACTAGCCGTTCTACGTGGCACACTATTGTATCAACGATTTCGGCAAAAATTAGCCAGAAGGATTACATTGAAATTTTGTGGCAAAGGTTCAGTACTAAATTGGCAAAATTAAAAATTTTGTGACTAAATTGATATATGTACAATAGGTCTAGAACTAATTGGAGAATTTCCCTAACTCCCTCCTATGAACATACAGGAGCATCAAATACTCCATTTGCGAATTGATAGTGTGGATAGGATATTTTGTTATCCTATCCAATGTTTGGCGACGTCTTTTGGATCGGATAAACCTGGATAAAATGCCAAATAATAAATCCGGGTTGGGGGGTGAAATAGACCCGGATTGGATAAATAAGTAAAAAAAAAAAATTCCTTCCAATGATGGCCGGCCACCATGCAAGGACCATCGTTACAACAGCCTATAACTCTCGACCACCATGCAATCCTCATCGTCTCTAACCAACATCGATCGTCATCCCCATCTAGCCAATTATCCCCCAACAACTGTCAAACCGAACCGGCTGTCACTGATGAATGACCTGAAATCGATGGATCGACCCAAAAAGTCATCTTTCAAAAAAAAAAGAAAAAAAAAACCAAAATGCATAAAGTTTTGGACATTCGTATGTTGATCCTGAATGATGGTCACTTGATTTTGTTGTGATGCTTTGACTTCCGACCCCATCCTCTACTCAGATCTGAGACTCTATACTGACAGATGGAAGATTTCAAAAGAGGAGGAGGAGGAGCTCCGGCGAAAACGGTGATCACTTAAAATCTTGGCTGTTCAAGATTACGTCAAGAGGATGTTTCCCTAGATTTGGAAAGTATCACCTCTATGAGCAAATGAGTTTTTCAAATATTTTGAATCCTATTATGGATTGCACAACACATGGGAAAGGATTTTTTACATTTCGGAGGATATTTGAAGGATTTCTAATCCTACTTTATCATATCTTATCCCAATCCAAATCCGGGTGACCAAAATCAGGCTAACTATCAAACAAATTGTTGACACCTATTTTTGATTTGCCCAAACTTAATTATGCAAAATTTAGGAATTAATTTTTTAGTTCCTAAAATAAAAAAATATTTCTATTTAAATGCATTGCATATAGAAATTAGGCACATTTTGCATTAATAGGGACTATTAGAGTAAAAAAATTTTCAAAAAAATTATTAATTAATTAAAAAAAAAGTCATTAGTTAATTAATTTAGAAAAAAAAAGAAGAAAGAAGAAAAAAATCGATTAGGGCCGGGACGCCCGGCCCGTTTCTCTTTTTTCCCCACGCGCGCGGGCCTCCTTCCCCCTGGCCCACTCTCCTTTCTTTTTTTCTTTTCCTCCCCGCGGGCCAAGCCCGCTCCGCCTTTTTCCTCTTCTTTTCCCGCGCGGCTGGGCCTGGCCCGGCCCAGCCCCCTTCTCCTCCTTCCTTCTTCCCCACGCGCGAGCAGTCCTTTTCTCTCCCCTGCTCTCCTCTGCTTCACGTCGTCACGCCGACGCACGGCGGCGCCGCCCCTCGTCATCGTCGTCAGCAGGCCAGAGGAGGGCCAAACAAGCACGCCGACGGGACTGGCATTAATTGCCAGTCCCGTCCTCCCCGGGATTCCCGGACCTCCCCCCCTCTCTCCTTCCTCTGCTCTGCTCCGTCTGCGCCTACCCCCTGCACCGGCCTAATGGCTGCGAGTCGCGGCCAGAGTAGGCCGGTGCAGGCCGTCGTCACCGCATACGCAACGGAGAGAGCAGCATCGTCGTCGTCGTCGCCATATAGAAACCGGAAGAGAGAGAGAGGCCCCCGGGTCGGCCATTTTCCAAAAAAAATCAGAGAGAGAGAGAGACTGAGAGAGAATAGAGAGATAGAAAGAGAGAAACAGAGAAGAGAGAGGAGTTCGGGAGAGTCTGGCAGGTCCCAGCCGGTCTCGCCGTCCCCAGCAAGCCGACCGGCAACGCCCAGAACACCCCTCGGTCGGCCAGACAGAGAGAGAGACAGAGAGTGAGAGAGAGCCGAGAACAGAGAGAGAAGGAGAGAGCCGAGAGTCCGCCGGAGCTAAAGACGAACCAGCAACGGTCGTCGACGCCGCCAGACCAGCCGGAAGCCGCCCAAACGCGCCGTCGACCGGTGAGTTCCCCCTCGGCCGAGAAGAACCTCTGTCCTCCCCTGTTTTTGCACGGAGTCCGGCCGGGGCTCGCGCCGGCCTAATCGCGCGATTCCCGGCCCATACCGTCGTCCTCCACTGTGTATACGTCTTCACCAAAGGTAAGTGGGCCGGCCGGAGTCCACCGAGTCGCCGGAACAGGTCAGATTCGGCCATTTTTGGCCACGCCCGCCAACTGTTTGATAAAATTCCCCAGAGAAGCCGACTTTGATTTGGCTCGCCGGCCGGCGAACCGACGGCCGGACGGCGAGCCAAGCGGTCGGTGACGCTGGTGGCCGCCCCAGGGGCCGTTCCAGGGGGCAGCGACGGCCTGGGTCAGCCGGCGGACGGCCAATTTTGGCTCCGCCGGTGACTCTCTCCGCGGATCTGCGAATCGGGTCGGATTCGACCAGAATCAGCAGATCCGACCCGGGTCAACTCCCGGGTCGGATCCGTTGACTCGGGTCGATTCTGACCGACCCGAATCAGTCGACCCGACCCGGTCAACGACCGGGTCGGGTCCGTTGACTCGGGTCGGTCTCGTCCGACCCGGATCAGCCGATCCGACCCGGGTCAACGATCCGGGTCGGATCCGTTGACCCGGGTCGGTTCCGACCGACCCAGATCCGACCCGACCGGTTTTTTTTTATTTTTATTTTATTTTTATTTTATTTTATTTTAAAAAATATTAAAAAAATTCAAAAAAAAATTTAAAAAAAATAAAAAAAGGTTTTTATTTTCCTTTTTATTTTCCTTTTTTAATTAAAAATAAAAAAAATAATATTTTCAGAAAATAATAATATTTTCGTTTTTTTTTCCCGAAAAAAAAAATCCGAAAAAAAAAAAATCCAAATTTTTTTTTATGTAGGACTTATCTGAATGTTTTAATTTATCATAGTATCATTATGCATATTGTTTAAATAATTGCATAAATTTCTATGTTTAAGTTAGGTAAGCCTGAGATCGCGTGGTAGTATTTTGCATGTTTTATTATTACCCTTGCATTGTTATTATGCATGTTTTTAGTACAATTGCATGAACTGCCGTGTTTTGAATGTCATCTGGCTTAGTTAGGGCTAGAACCATAGGTTGCATGACTGCTAATCATTTCTGATTATGCACTCGCTTGATCACCTCACATGTTAGGAGAAAGGTCCTAAAATCAATCCAAACTGCTTGATAAATGTTTTCAAAAAATGAACAGGGTAGAATGGTACCGAAAGGGCATTAGTTATCCAACTAATGTAACCAAGTCCCCGAATTCAGTTAATCTCTGGTTCGTAGGAATAGGGTGATTCTCCCATCACCTTATTTGGGTTTCTAATCGACCCACCTCAAATCGATTAGTGGCGACTCCTTGGTATAAACCATTTGCATGTTAAATATTTAAACCTTAAGTCGCGATATGGTATGGGCTTGGGAGAGCCCGAGTTAAGTCCTAAACCTAGACTTAGGACGTACCAGGCGAGCCCCCCTGCTTTTTGCATGTTGTCCAAAGAGGGCTCGGGAGTTCGGTCGCGACAGACTGGCGACTCCGCTGGGGACTGCATTTTTCTAAAGTGGACTTAAGCCAAAATTTTGCCCTGTTCAAAATAATTTTTGGCAGCAAGGATTCCAGGTATGAACCTGACGTTAAGGTGTTATTTGTTCTTGCAGGTTCAAATTGATTGTTTATAAATTCTTGTGTATGCTTTAATGATTTAGCACTACACTATTGCACACACAACCATGCTGCCGGACCTGGGCCGCAATAGGACATTTTAGGATGGTATTAAGAAAGATACGACCTCGAACGCGAGCCCGCGATGTAGAGGTTGCCTTTCTTTTCCCCGAAATTCATTTCTAAAGAAAATCGTAAAGAAATATCTTTAGCCGCTAATCGCGTGACTATAAGATATTCCTTTCGATTTGGCCGAGATTAAAAGGACTTGACACCAACGCGAGGCTGCGACGGTCAGGCACCCTTTAATTTCACTTTGTCAAGCCAGTCTAGATAGAAATCGAACCTCACTCCTCATGTGCATGTCGTTGTGATTGCCATGGTTCAAGGAAAGGTATATATTCTATCCCTTCTCATTTTATTATGCAGCCTATTAATTCAATTGATTTGTTATTATTAGGCCACCCGTTGATTGCATTTTATACACGATAGAAAAAACTGATGCCCAATTTGTCCCCATTCCTAAGAAAATTTCTGGCACGGTGGGACCGACGAGACGAGGGATACGTTTATTGCGGAGCTTGTCCATGAAAATAAGCAGCTCCGAAAAGACTGTAGTTTTCCCATCGTTTATAAAATGAGCTTCCGGGAAGGGCACCCTTTTTTTTTAAAAGCCCCTTTTTGTATATTTCCCTAGTAATTATGTTCAGGGGTTTTGGTTTTCTTCCTTAAAAATGTTTTTGGGTTGTACTAATGTTAATATAACTCGAGCCGTTTTTTATGCTTTAAATAAAATTTTTTGCCCCTTTGTGACACCACCGCGGCCTTCGGCCCAGTGGTATCCGGGATGTAAGCGACACGGTCCGAGGCGACCGGGGTTCGAACCCCGGGGACGCCGCTTGTAATGTTGATATTAATAAAAACCCTTTTTGCTTATTTTTTTCTTTGCAAATAAAGAAAATATGCAACAATATTATGCCTAGATCATAAAATGATTCTTTATTAGGCATTATGCTCATTCATTTCAACGTTTTCTCAGGTAGTTAAAAATGGCCGAAGAAAACGCCCGCCTCAATAACATGGAGGACGAGATGAAAATGGTCCTCAATGCGATCCAAAATCTCACGAAGCAGGTGGAATCCATTCAGGGCAAGCTCACGCCCACGCCTGCAGCAGTTGAAGTGGTGTTACCACCACCATCTACTGGAAAAGACAAAGCCTCCGCCAGCGACAGCAACATGCCTCCACTAGAGGACGATCCGCTTCCCCTTGCTATCAGGGAGCCTGAACCTGAAGCTGCACCGATAATAGAGCATGACAAACGTCTTGCAAAAGTCGAGGAGATGCTGAAACAGCTACAAGGCCCGCAGCATGCTGTCCCACTTGACCTGTCTATATACAAACGGGTCAAAGTACCAGAAAAGTTCAAGATGCCAGAATTCGAGAAATATGATGGCACCTCATGCCCCAGACATCATTTGCACATGTATCATGTGCGGATGACCCAGTATGCTGACAATGAACCCCTCATGATTCAGACCTTTCAAGCGAGTTTGACGGGTCCAGCTCTGACATGGTATATGTCGAAGGATGTGGATACTTTTAAGTCTTGGGATGATGCCGCTGATGCATTCCTTAAGCAATATCAATTCAATCTCGACGTCACTTTCACCCGTGACGATCTGGAACGCGCTGAGAAGAAGAAGAGCGAGTCCTTCAAGGAGTACGCCACCAGATGGAGAAACTTGGCCGCCCAGGTTACCCCACAACTCACTGATCAGGAACAAGTGAAGTTGTTCATAAAGTCGCTTCCGTACGAATACAGACACCGACTGGTCGGTGCCACTGCTGAATCCCTTAATCGTCTTGTTCCTGTGGGCGAACGAATTGAAATGGGATTACGTGAGGGATGGTTCACAGACCCCACCTCCACAAACAAGAAACTCGGCATGAAGAAGGAGAAAGAACCCCTGACAGATACGGATGTTGCATACACCCAAACCATTCGTCCTTCCCCAATGGTTCAGATGGGCAGAGGACAGCAACCGGCCTCAGGTCGCAAACCGCCCCAAAGGCGAAATAGCAAAAAGCAATTCACGCCACTCCCTTTGCCTATGTCTCAGATCCTGCCTGTTCTCGTGGAAAAGAGGTTGCTTGCTAAAGAGCCAAAGCGTGAAAATCCTGAGCATTTCCCCAACTACGACCCCTCCAAGGCGTGTGATTATCATTTGGGTGAAATAGGACATTCCGTCGATGACTGTGTGGTCCTGGAAAATAAGGTCCAGAAATTGTTGGATGCAAAGATGTTTTCATTCCGCAATGCACCACCCAATCAAGCAGGAGGCGCGGATGTCGTCATTGAGTAAACTGAAGGCTCAATTTTCCTCCCTTAGAATAGATGCATATTTAATAATTTGAATGCTCCTATGTGGGAACTTCTCTTGCTTTCTAAAGTCTGAGCTGTTTTCTAAGATTCCCAGTTTTCTGAATTTGTAATTATGCTTGGAATTTTAGTATTGCAATTTCCATTCCAACAAATGTAATTCACTTGAATTATTCAAAAGAATTATAAATGTTTTGTTTTGAGGGCCTGAGGAAGTACTCCAAACCGGCCCGTTGATGATATCCAGCCATGTAAAGGAAAGTGTTCTGAGGCCCGGGCTTCCTCATGCTTCCTTGTTTTTAAGCTTTTGAAAATAAAGCAAATGTTTTGTCATTTTTCAGAAGAACAAAAAGAACAGTGATAGAAAAACATGCATACTCATAACCTTGTTTGTTTTTCTAACACGCTCATTTTGTGTTTCAGAGCATATTCCTTTTTGATTTGTTATTACAAAAAGGGCATTTGGAAATGGCACAAACTGAAGAACACTGGTAATGCTAGCAAACCAAATCATTTGATAGGGGCAGTCCGAGCAAAGATCAGCCAACCTTCAAAATGAAATGTGGGGCAAATCTCATCACTTCTAGTGTGAGATATCAATTCCAGAAAGTCAGAGGGAGTGCTGAGCATTCCTTGACACCATGATAAGCGGAATATCATTTCATACAAAAGTCGGGGACAGATCAAGAAAAGATTACCCCTTTTGAAAGAAAAAGGTATGTCTTATTCCGTAACAAATTTTGGAAAATGACATTCCATCCCTTTTGCAGATAATGAAATGGGGAACATGCTAGACCCTGACGTGCTAGCAAGCCGGATGAGCACCAATGCTGGGACTTCTCAAATGAAGCATGACGAAGAAGTGCCCAATTGGAAGAGTAGACTATGGGGCATGCAATCCCCCCAGTCCATCAAAAAGGGTGTATTTCGTTCCTAAAGTTCATCCACTTTAGAATAGAAATGATACATTCTTTCCTTTTATTTAGGACAAATTTGAGTAAAGATTCTGTGCAAGCAGCTGGAAAGGACTTCGCATATGACAAGATAGAGTCAATCCTAGTCCCACCAATCATGGAAGTCTCGACGTCAGTCATGCCCACATCGGTCAAAGACCTTTAAAGTAGAGATTAGCTTTGCTGCGAAGATCCCCATGTAAGCAATTGCACATCCCCTGTGCGTGTCGGGAATCAGAGGATTTTCGAGAAATGCCTCAGCATGCCAGAATCGCGTTGGCACAGCATGCGCCAACAATAGGACTTTCCAATTGGAGGCACCCCTAACTATAGAGAATCTCATTCGAGCTTCGAGATCAAGTGTAGGGAGGAGCAGTTTGAGGCAGAGAAGGCTAAACAAAGTAAAGAGGAGAAAAGACTCTGCTAGCTTTGAAGGCAAAATGGAAGAAGGGTAATCTGTATCGTTCTCAATTTACCCTCAATCATCTCACTTCTAACATAAAGCTCATGTTTTTGCCAGAAGGGGATTATCGACATCCGAGAGAACTCTAGATGTTGTCAATCTAATCTCAAATGAAAGGAATCACGAAGGGATTGACTTCACCATTGCAGTACAGGTAAGTACCTCTGTCTCTAAAAACTTTTCTCATAAAAGTACAAAGAAGCAAAGAAAGAGGAAACATGTTAAAGCAAATGAATGCTTAACCTTTCTCCAAGTGCATTGCATGTCCTTTGAAAAGAATTTTGCATGGTAATTTTACCTGTTTAATTCACCAATCCCCTGTGAAAATTGTGACAATTCGACAAAAGGTGTTGAACTGCTCCAATGTATTGAACGAGGTGTGTCAGGATGACGAGAGGCAATCCTTAATCTATACACATTCTCAAGTACCAAACTCTTGCAAGATGAGTGAAAGAGTTTCATTTCTACGAGGTAAAGGGATTTCTCGCATAAGGTACGGTAGCCAAAATGATGAGAGGCAGTTCATTTCTCTGCCCCATACACTACCATTAATCCTTTGCTTAACCATTTTTGAGCCCACACACTCGGAGGTTCCTTTCAAATTACCCCTGTCAAGAACCACTCCACGTTGGGGCAGCTTGAGGTCCGGCGGTCCTCAACAGAGTCCTCCAAGACCAGCATACCATCGACAACTAGACAGTCGAGATTAAGAGGGCTTTGTCAAGAGAGAAGCAGCAAACTAATGCTTGTCCAAAATGTCAATATCTTATTGATAACAGTGATGCAAGACAAGAAGGATGAGGAGTTTGTAATATCTAAAATTTTCTATGATCATCAGCTGCAACAGCTCACACAAGGTGAAAAAGATGAATAGAAATTTTCTTGCTCTCACTTGCATTAATTTTTGTGTGTTTTTATTGCAGATGAACTCTCATGATAATTTAAGTACCATAGGATGATGAAGAGCAGTTCTTCTTCTATCCCATACACTTATATCCCTTGCTAGCCCAATTGAGCCGGCAATTTCATTTCGTACGAACCCAATTGGTGATCATCCCCCACACTGGGGCAAGGCAAAATTCACCACAGTTTGAGCATCACGGTCTCAAGTACCGAATGAAGATGAAGACTCCAAGAGCCTAAAAACATTGTTCTGTTCAACTTTGTTTAGGCTAGTCTTGACAACACCAAAAGAACAGCAAAAAAAGAAGCTGAAAGATAGGGGCATGAAAAAGCAGTGTGCCTGGTAAAAGCAAGGCCAATGCCCATAAATGGAGATCTATGGGCGTGATGAAAGCGCTCTCAAATATCTCAAAGACATTAAGTGGTGAAGAATAGACAACCCCAAAGGGTTGAAACTTGAGTTCTTCTTCGATGTAAATTCCTACTTTAAGAACTCTGTCTTGATAAAGATCTGCCGCATGATAAAGAAAGACGAACCTATTCTTGAGAAAGCATTTGGGACAGAGATAGAATGGTATCCAGGAAAATGCTTGACGCAAAGCCTCCTCAAGAAAAAGTTGTCAAAGAAGCTAAAACACAGGATTACCCAGAGAGTCTTCCAAAAGGATCCTGACGGCGGATAAGAAGACCGGTGACAATGCTAGATGATCACCAATTCTTACCCTCACACACATTTTTTAGCCTAACGATCATTTCGTTCCTCAACCCGTAAACCAAGCCCATGTTACATCCCTCATGAAGTCTCTTCTGACTGGGGCATTTGAATTAACACGGGATTTCAAATGTTGATAAACAACGCTCGAGGAAGTGCGAGCAAGACTATTTTCTATCTCTTTTGCAGGGTTCTTGACTTGTAAACCCGGAGATAATTGCAGAATATTTTCTTTCATGGCCTTGACTCGGACAGTCTCCTTTGTTAAGCCATTGACCAAGCCTGCATTACGACCCTGAAGAAGACCTCTCAGATTGGCAGTGTCGTACCGCTTGCGAGAAAACTCCGACCCTTGTTGATGTGATAGCGGTCAGATTGAGTGTTTTCGATGTTCCCGCATTAATGGACGGGACAAATACCCCTTTTCAATGAGAGCGAGTGGAAAGTCCTTTCTGACTGAAAGTCTCTCGTTCATCATCTCGAGAAAGTCCACCTTGCGAAAAAGTTGTCTTGATTGACCTTCGGTGGATTTTTGGTGATGCAAACATGGTAAAACCGTCATGCATGAACTTACAAATGCATACTCTGGATTAGCCCAGCTTGTCTATCCTTGATGAATACATGCATGTTTGCACTAATCGTTTTCGATGGCTCAGAATTCTAATCCCCAGTGACAGAATACAAAATTCGGGCACTGGAAAAGCCCTCATTATCATCCCAAGAGAGATACCCCGAAAAAGGTTGGTTATTCAGCAGATGATACATCAAACCTCCGGGAACGTGCCCAGGTAAGTACATTCTACCCTTACCCGGTCCCAAAATCACCAGATTTCTTTTCAAACTACCCAGAAGTTAAACCGGGTGTTCCTTTGAAAAAGAAAAGCATCTTGACTAGCTGGTCAAGATATTTCGTACAACACTCGAGAATAACCTCAGTTGCTTATTTCTCCAATGAATGTGTTTGTACAAAGAAAAACTTGTCTGACAGGAGACATGCCCTTAAGAGGCAGGAACATGTCCAGGTAAGTATGTTCTACCCATGCCTGGTTCCAAAAATTCATGTACCTATAATTGTTATGGTACCCTTTGAACATTGGACTGACCCCTCTGTTCACCCTTCTGAGCACGGAACTGACTCCCTCTGTTCACATCAAATCCTTGGGCGAGGACCCTGAGGTGCTCATCGATGAGGTGCTCATCGTTTGAGTTTCCAAGACCTGCTGCCAGAAACCTAGCAGGCAATCAAATCCTTGGGCGAGGACCCTGAGATGCTCATCGTTTGAGTTTCCAAGACCTGCTGCCAGAAACCTAGCAGGCAATCAAATCCTTGGGCGAGGACCCTGAGGTGCTCATCGATGAGGTGCTCATCGTTTGAGTTTCCAAGACCTGCTGCCAGAAACCTAGCAGGCAATCAAATCCTTGGGCGAAGACCCTGAGGTGCTCATCGATGAGGTGCTCATCGTTTGAGTTTCCAAGACCTGCTGCCAGAAACCTAGCAGGCAATCAAATCCTTGGGCGAAGACCCTGAGGTGCTCATCGATGAGGTGCTCATCGTTTGAGTTTCCAAGACCTGCTGCCAGAAACCTAGTAGGCAATCAAATCCTTGGGCGAGGACCCTGAGGTGCTCATCGATGAGGTGCTCATCGTTTGAGTTTCCAAGACCTGCTGCCAGAAACCTAGCAGGCAATCAAATCCTTGGGCGAGGACCCTGAGGTGCTCATCGATGAGGTGCTCATCGTTTGAGTTTCCAAGACCTGCTGCCAGAAGCCCAGCAGGCAGACCGTCAAACCCTTGGGCGAGAACACCCAGGTACTTTGACAAACAAAATCCAGTCAGTCAAGGCGACCGAAGAAAGGTTCGGGTCCTAGACAAGCAATCCCCAGTCAAGGCGACCGAAGAAAGGTTCGGGTCCTAGACAAACAAAATCCTCCGTCAAGGCGACCGAAGAAAGGTTCGGGTCCTAGACAAACCATTTTTCTCGTCAAGGAGACCGAAGAAAGGTTCGGGTCCTCGACACACAATATCAACTATCTGGAATTACTCTACCCTTCGGCAAGGTAAGTAGCCCCAGGTAAGCTTTTATTTGCTTTAGCATGCATCATCCTATATCGCATCATAAAAATGGGACTCCAGTCTCGCCAAAAATAACATTCATTGAACAAGCATGGACCAAATTTAGGTGTCATTTTATCTTTGAATGTAACCTCTCCAAGCTCAACCTCTGCGAGCTCACCTTCAAAGAGGGGCAGCTGTTGACACCTATTTTTGATTTGCCCAAACTTAATTATGCAAAATTTAGGAATTAATTTTTTAGTTCCTAAAATAAAAAAATATTTCTATTTAAATGCATTGCATATAGAAATTAGGCACATTTTGCATTAATAGGGACTATTAGAGTAAAAAAATTTTCAAAAAAATTATTAATTAATTAAAAAAAAGTCATTAGTTAATTAATTTAGAAAAAAAAAAGAAAAAAAAAAGAAGAAAGAAGAAAAAAATCGATTAGGGCCGGGACGCCCGGCCCGTTTCTCTTTTTTCCCCACGCGCGCGGGCCTCCTTCCCCCTGGCCCATTCTCCTTTCTTTTTTTCTTTTCCTCCCCGCGGGCCAAGCCCGCTCCGCCTTTTTCCTCTTCTTTTCCCGCGCGGCTGGGCCTGGCCCGGCCCAGCCCCCTTCTCCTCCTTCCTTCTTCCCCACGCGCGAGCAGTCCTTTTCTCTCCCCTGCTCTCCTCTGCTTCACGTCGTCACGCCGACGCACGGCGGCGCCGCCCCTCGTCATCGTCGTCAGCAGGCCAGAGGAGGGCCAAACAAGCACGCCGACGGGACTGGCATTAATTGCCAGTCCCGTCCTCCCCGGGATTCCCGGACCTCCCCCCTCTCTCCTTCCTCTGCTCTGCTCCGTCTGCGCCTACCCCCTGCACCGGCCTAATGGCTGCGAGTCGCGGCCAGAGTAGGCCGGTGCAGGCCGTCGTCACCGCATACGCAACGGAGAGAGCAGCATCGTCGTCGTCGTCGCCATATAGAAATCGGAAGAGAGAGAGAGGCCCCCGGGTCGGCCATTTTCCAAAAAAAATCAGAGAGAGAGAGAGACTGAGAGAGAATAGAGAGATAGAAAGAGAGAAACAGAGAAGAGAGAGGAGTTCGGGAGAGTCTGGCAGGTCCCAGCCGGTCTCGCCGTCCCCAGCAAGCCGACCGGCAACGCCCAGAACACCCCTCGGTCGGCCAGACAGAGAGAGAGACAGAGAGTGAGAGAGAGCCGAGAACAGAGAGAGAAGGAGAGAGCCGAGAGTCCGCCGGAGCTAAAGACGAACCAGCAACGGTCGTCGACGCCGCCAGACCAGCCGGAAGCCGCCCAAACGCGCCGTCGACCGGTGAGTTCCCCCCTCGGCCGAGAAGAACCTCTGTCCTCCCCTGTTTTTGCACGGAGTCCGGCCGGGGCTCGCGCCGGCCTAATCGCGCGATTCCCGGCCCATACCGTCGTCCTCCACTGTGCATACGTCTTCACCAAAGGTAAGTGGGCCGGCCGGAGTCCACCGAGTCGCCGGAACAGGTCAGATTCGGCCATTTTTGGCCACGCCCGCCAACTGTTTGATAAAATTCCCCAGAGAAGCCGACTTTGATTTGGCTCGCCGGCCGGCGAACCGACGGCCGGACGGCGAGCCAAGCGGTCGGTGACGCTGGTGGCCGCCCCAGGGGCCGTTCCAGGGGGCAACGACGGCCTGGGTCAGCCGGCGGACGGCCAATTTTGGCTCCGCCGGTGACTCTCTCCGCGGATCTGCGAATCGGGTCGGATTCGACCAGAATCAGCAGATCCGACCCGGGTCAACTCCCGGGTCGGATCCGTTGACTCGGGTCGATTCTGACCGATCCGAATCAGTCGACCCGACCCGGTCAACGACCGGGTCGGGTCCGTTGACTCGGGTGGGTCTCGTCCGACCCGGATCAGCCGATCCGACCCGGGTCAACGATCCGGGTCGGATCCGTTGACCCGGGTCGGTTCCGACCGACCCAGATCCGACCCGACCGGTTTTTTTTATTTTTATTTTTATTTTTATTTTTATTTTTATTTTATTTTAAAAAATATTAAAAAAATTCAAAAAAAAATTTAAAAAAAAATAAAAAAAGGTTTTTATTTTCCTTTTTATTTTCCTTTTTTAATTAAAAATAAAAAAAATAATATTTTCAGAAAATAATAATATTTTCGTTTTTTTTCCCGAAAAAAAAAATTCGAAAAAAAAAAATCCAAATTTTTTTTATGTAGGACTTATCTGAATGTTTTAATTTATCATAGTATCATTATGCATATTGTTTAAATAATTGCATAAATTTCTATGTTTAAGTTAGGTAAGCCTGAGATCGCGTGGTAGTATTTTGCATGTTTTATTATTACCCTTGCATTGTTATTATGCATGTTTTTAGTACAATTGCATGAACTGCCGTGTTTTGAATGTCATCTGGCTTAGTTAGGGCTAGAACCATAGGTTGCATGACTGCTAATCATTTCTGATTATGCACTCGCTTGATCACCTCACATGTTAGGAGAAAGGTCCTAAAATCAATCCAAACTGCTTGATAAATGTTTTCAAAAAATGAACAGGGTAGAATGGTACCGAAAGGGCATTAGTTATCCAACTAATGTAACCAAGTCCCCGAATTCAGTTAATCTCTAGTTCGTAGGAATAGGGTGATTCTCCCATCACCTTATTTGGGTTTCTAATCGACCCACCTCAAATCGATTAGTGGCGACTCCTTGGTATAAACCATTTGCATGTTAAATATTTAAACCTTAAGTCGCGATATGGTATGGGCTTGGGAGAGCCCGAGTTAAGTCCTAAACCTAGACTTAGGACGTACCAGGCGAGCCCCCCTGCTTTTTGCATGTTGTCCAAAGAGGGCTCGGGAGTTCGGTCGCGACACAAATCTAAGATTTCTTTTTGAGATTCTCTTGGACTAAATCTCATTAGGCACCACCACGCAATCATCATCTCGATACTAAGATTGAACTCGTTGCAGAAGTTTAATACCTCATCTTAGCGAGAAATATCACCAAGAGTGAGTTGAAATTTGAATCTATTAACATATCCAATTAAACCAACGTTTACAATTTAAATTATTAAGTAATGAGCTAATCGAATATTAATTTCTACTTTCGATCAATATCACTTAGTTTATACGGGATTGATCCCTAGTGAGTATTTGCATGCTCACACACGTACACCCTAACAAAATCATCTAAAACTTAAATAATAGTCAAGTACAATATAGTGAATGATATAGGGAATCTACGCTGGATATTCAACGATTAATCAAAAGATTTACATTCAAATTCAATGTCTAATGTATAGGGTTCGAAAGGAAAAACAAGTGCGTAAAAAGGTTGCAGCCAGAGAATGATACGATGAACCTAGAAAGAATAAGAAAAACGAGAAATATGCACGTTGAATTGATTTAACATCCTTAATAAGATACGCCGAGTGATTTACTGTATTTGCAGAGGTGAAGGTCGGGTTGGTGATGATGGGCAAAGCTGTTACATGAAAACATAGCCAATCACCTTTAAAGAGCAGGGTTAATTCCACGAAAAACTCCAAACTGATATACCTATAATAATTTAATCAAAACTAATTTTTTGACAACAAAAAATCCCAAACTGATACACCCGTAACAAATTTATCCTCAGTTTATTTCCGTTAAAATTTACCGTCAAATTGCTTTATTAAATGACACACGGCAGTTGTATGATGTGCCAATTTTATGTTTTACCCTCCATTTGTCACAGGTGTATCAATTTGTGATTTTTTGTGGTATAAATCTAATTTAACGGAAACTAATAGAGTAAATTTGTCGTAAATGTACCAGTTTGGGGTTATTAGAGGTCAAAATATTAATTTGAGGTAAATTTGTCACAAATGTACCGGTTTGGGAATTTTTATAATAAAAAAATTAATTTAGGGTAAAATTATCACAGGTGTATCAGTTTAGGATTTTTCGTGAGATTTAATCAAAAAAAAAAGTATTGGGAAGTGGCTCAGTTCCCGAAATGATGCGTGTGGTCGAGAATAGCATTGACAGGCTCAAAATAAGAGGCCTCCCTGTTCGCGTCCTCAACATTACACACCTCCCTGAGTACCACGAAGAAGCACACCGAGCCATTTATTAGGGGTGTCAATGGGTCGGGTCGGGTTTTCATGATACCTGACCCGACCCGAAATATTGGCCATGTGTGTTCAACCCGACCCGAAACAAGACCCGAACAAGATATCACCGCACGATCGGGCCGGGCTAGGTTGGGTCGGGCCGTGTTTCAAACAACGAATCCTAGATTCTACTTTAGTCAAGTTTCTTCAACTTTTCCCACGCGCTCGTCTTCTTGCGTCACCGAGTCCCATCCTCCTCCTCCTTCTCCCCCCTTCCTCCGCCACCATCGCCAAAAAACCATCTCTCGCGATGTCGTTCAAGGCGGTCCGCCATGCCCAGCCTCCCAGTCCTCAGAGTCACTTAATTTCGACATTCAAGGAGAATTCTACAGTTATAGCTCCATCGAACCATCTGCAATTTCATTTTAACTTCGGAACAGAGACTGAACAAACTAGGTCGACTTCGATGATCAGAAAATCACAGAGTATTATCTCAGAATCAAACCTCGCAAGCCTAAACACGACGCACACGAAAGTCATTACAAAAGCGATGACTCCGTTTTGCTCTAACTTACGCTTGTCGATCGTTTCGAACAGGTCTTCTTCCTCGTCGCCGCCGACGTCTTTTTTCTCCACGATCTGCAGCTGGCTCTGCTCCTCGGCTCTGGACATCGACGAGAGAACAACACGAGCCGAAACTCAAGAATCGTCGCCGGCGATCGCATCGCCGAAAAAGGACACGAAGAATCGAAATCTAGCAGAGGAGGTCGTGAAACTCACTTGAGAGACGAAAGCATCTTCGGCGACGGAGCGCGACGATCGACGATGAAGCTCCGTGCGTCTG
Organism: Syzygium jambos; assembly: GCA_031216235.1. Taxonomy (NCBI): domain Eukaryota; kingdom Viridiplantae; phylum Streptophyta; class Magnoliopsida; order Myrtales; family Myrtaceae; genus Syzygium; species Syzygium jambos. Next base: position 29,260,384 of record CM062230.1, read on the forward strand.
TGTGTGCTCGCGGGTTGGCTTCTTGCTCCGCGAAGAAGACGAGGACCTGCCACCATAGCCCCGCCCCCTTCCCCTGCCAACGTAACCCCCGCCCTTGTTCCCCCCGCCGGTGCGACCGCTCCCCTGCACCGCGGTGCCGCCGGGGCCGGTCATGCCGACGGCCTTGGTGCGGTTGCCGTCGGACTTGAACTGGATGGAGGTTAGAAAACGCAGAAGAGGCGAGAGAGTGAGAGAGAAAAGTGGAAGAGAGGTATTAGGGTTTCATTGTTTGGGTTATTGTTTGGGTTAGGCTCGGGTACCCAAGCCCAATAAATCTAAACAATACCCAATTATTTTTATTGTTATTCAAACAAGTTGAGACCTAACCCGACCCAATAAAAAAATTTCGTGTTCGGATCGGGTCGGTTTGTGTTTCGGTTCGGGTATTATGTTTGGTTTTGACACCCCTACCATTTATAGAAGACAATGGCATGGCCCAACCGAAGACCAGAGAGCTAATCCGAAGAAGTATGCAGATTGCGTTCACTGGTGCCTCCCCGGAGTACACGGACGTAATCCAGCACAGCCGGCCGAGCTAGGCCACTCTTGCCCAAGCGCTCGACTAGGCCCGCGCATTCAGTAGGCTAAGCTGCCATCATGGGCCCGGCGATGGTTGGACAGTCTGGATGACATGTGGTGCCACGCCACCGGCTACTGGCGAACACCACTGCAACGCTACCACAGCGCTCGGATACGTGCCACGTTGCGTCAAATATTCTAATAAAGATTGACAGTACACAGCAAGTCAAAAGCTTATAAATTTGTTAATCGGAGAATAATTGTGTCAGCGTTGCTTTCTTAAACAAGAAAATCTCTATTTTGCAAATTTCAATGTACCAACCAATCTGTGTCTAGCATTAGCTTTTAAATAACTATAGCAACTCAAATCGAAGTTAGATATCGCCTTATTAATGGAAATCAGATTTCACATCCTGTGAACGGTATAACGACTCTAAATCAATTTATCAATCACAAACGATTACATGCTCTTGGTAATATATAGCCTTTTCCCCTCTTGCCACTACCACATGTGAGCAGGGAATTTATACTTTTGAAATATCTGAAGTCCCCCTGCAAAATGTATAAACAAATTGCCGTGCTTAGTGGGGGTGCTTTGCACGTGATCATTAAATTATGTTCTTTTGTTTACTAAGAACATGAAAAAAAAAAAAAAACTAATCATCTGGGGAGACTAACTGAATTATTTTACTTTTGAGACTTCAAATTGAATAATTAGATGCGTACGCGTGGCCCGTGAAATAACTCCTTATTTCCGGGGCAGTTCAGTAGTCCATCTTTTTAAATATTTCTTCATAGCGGCAAGGGTGGACTCTTTTCCCTCTCCTCTTTGAAGTTTGAGGAACCGATGCACCGGAATCCAATCTCGGTCAACATTGCCTCCCCCAGTTAACCTACCACAGAAGAAAGTAGGAGCCTCCTCAGCAACAAGCCAAGAAGAAGGCTGAAGAAGGAAGAGAGAGAGAGGAGGAGAGCGTCGATAACATGGCAAACAGATCCCAGGTGGTTGCAATCGCACCACCCACTTGGGCGTCTTCAGTGACCGGCAGCTTCCGCTCCCTGGTGGCTCTGCTCGTCGCCATCCTTGTCATCTCCGCCGTATGCCTCTCGCACGACCGGCCTGGACTCTGGAGCCCGACACCCACGGTACCGAACCGTCAATGCGACTTGTTCTCCGGGCGGTGGGTGTACGACGACGTGTTGTACCCACTGTACAAGGAGAAGCAATGCTCGTACATGTCGGAAGAGATCGCGTGCGAGGCTCACGGGAGGAAGGACCTGAAGTACCAGAAATGGAGGTGGCAACCCCATGGCTGTAACCTTCCCAGGTATAAGCATTTGTGCGCACTCCATTCCACACTTCTCTTGGTCTTCTATTGATCGAAAGAATGCATTAGCATCACAGTGTGCTCGTTGCTATTTTTTCTGCTTCCGTCGCTGAAAATGGGGTTAGATTCGATGCGACAGCGTTGCTGGAGAAGCTGAGGATCAAGAGGTTGGTGTACGTGGGTGACTCTTTGAATCGAGGCCAATGGCACTCCTTGGTTTGCATGGTCGAGCCCGCGATCCCTCCCAGCCTCAAGTCCATGTCGGACCACAACGCCTCATTACGCATCTTCAGGGCTCATGTAAGAGCTCTCTCTTTTAAACTGTCACTAAAAATGCAAATGTCCAAATAGTTCATGTCTTCAGTCTACCACTTCATTCACAAACAAAATTTTATCCCGTTGCCATGTTTAGTGACCGTGGATGCTCTATGTCCTACATGGCACTCCCTTGATTGTCTCCATATATCGGGAAAATTACAAAAAAAGTCCTAAACATATTGCAATTATGTCAATTCAGTCCTAAACTTTTTTTTTGGCTAATTCAATCCTAAACCTTTTACAATTGTGCCAATTTAGTCCATCCGGCCACTTGTGGACGGCCGGCGCTGGTATGGCAATATTTGTTTATTTTTTTCAAATTTTTATTTTATTTTTTTCCTTGCACTTTTTTTTTTCTTTTCCTTCTTCCCCCTGGCTGATCCGGCCAAGGGGGAGGCTCGCCGGCCAGTAGGGAGGCTCGTCCTCGTTGGCACTGGCGAGGGCAAGCCTCACCCAGCTCTGGCGAGGGCCAACGAGGGCAGAGCTCGCCATGGCTGGGCGAGATCGAGCTTCGCCATGGCTGTGGGCGAGGTCGAGCTCGCCCAGCCATGGCAAGCCCCGCCCTCGCCTCACTCAGCGACGGCGAGGGCGAGCCTCCCCAGTGGCCGATGAGACCTCATCGGCCCTAGCCCCTGGCCAGTCCGGCCACAGGACCGGGGGGAAAAAGGAAAGGCCAAAACAAAATAGAGAAAGGAAAAAAATATAAAAAAAAATTTCGGCGAGGGCAAGCGTTGCCGTCGCACAACCATGGCGAGGCTGGGCGAGCTCGAGCTCGCCCAACGGCAGCGAGGGCAGAGCTCGCCATGGCTGGGAGAGGCTTGCCTCGCCGGCACTTGTTGGTGAGCCTCCCCCTAGCCGAACCGGCCAAGGGTAAGAAGGAAAGAAAAAAAAAGAGAAAGGAAAAAAAATTCGAAAAAAAAATATTAAAATATTGCCACGTCAGCCCGGCGACGCCGGCCGACCAAAAGTAGCCGGATGGATTGAATTGGCACAATTGCAAAAGGTTTAGGACTGAATTAGCAAAAAAAAAGATTTAGGACAGAATTGCCACGATTGCAATAAGTTTATGACTGTTTTGGTAATTTTCTCCCATATATCTTTACCATCTATGCTTTTCCATTTACTAGTTTGAGATTTTTTATGATAAAAAAAATCAGTTTGTGGTAAATATGACACAGGTGTGCCAGTTTTAGAGTTTTTGTAACACAATAATTAATTTGGGATAAATATAACATGAATGTACTAATTTGGGATTTTTTTATGGTATTAACCAAAGAATTTATATTTTTATTTTAGACACCAATGATATAAAAGAATCTTTTACAGAGTAAAGTTCTGATGATGTAAATATGCATCTTTTGAGTTTGACAACTGAATATATTTCGTGAATAGATGAATATTTGACACAAACGACATATCATAAATGAATTTTTTTTGGCTAGCCAAGTAATGTACAATTTGGTGCCTCGATATTGACACGTTAGACTTTTGACAATCGCATTGTTTGATAAATGTGAAGGAATATAATGCGACGATCGAGTTCTACTGGGCGCCATTGCTAGTTGAGTCAAACGGCGATGATCCTAAGAACCACTCGATTTATCATCGGATCGTTCAAGTTCAAGCCATCGAAAATCATGCCAAGCATTGGCACGATGCAGATTTCCTCATTTTCAACACCTACCTCTGGTGGAGGCTACCCGAAATGGAACTTCTGTGAGTATATGCTAAGAAATTCTGTTGAACGAGTGTCTCCAAGCATTTATTATGCATATACTCCGTGAGAAAAGTCTCAATTCCAAAAAAGTTGATTATAAATATCATAAGAAAAGCCATCCTTATCATGAAAACTACAGCATATTTATATTTGATTGCTCAACAAGTGTCCTAGAATACTTGTTAACTTAATTTTGTCACAAGAAGAAACTAACTTTTACCTCTCAAGTCTTGTGAAAATAATGCATCTTTTCTAATATAATAGAGGTTTTCCCTGTTGCATATTGATCCCTCCAATGTGGACACAAGTGTCTTTTCTAAGTTAAAGGATTGGTAATTTAAAATATCCGTTTCTCCTTCTTGCTAAGCTAATAACCTATACCTTTTATTTTTTACCCGAGTCGATAAACGTGTTGTTTCAAATCGTTTTTCCCACTATAGATTAAATGAAAATACAGACAGAGAAGTGCTCATGAAAATGTCAAACTTAAAACATAAATTGTATGATTTAATTTAAGAACTTGATTCCTCGTTCTATGATTAAATTTGACTTCTTCAATTCACCAAGATACAAGCCAACACCTTTAACTTGGAGAGGACTTTTGAACAAGAATGAAGTGGTGGATTTGTTTTCTTCATAAATGTTGACAAACTTGTCCTGATGTTTAGACTAGGGCTTGAGGGGTGGTTATAGGACTTTAGACAACGAATTGGCTATCTCCTATGGGAATAAAGAGAAGATGTGTACTCTTCATAAATTAAGATAGACATCCTTTAAATTTGGGGGATGAAGAGGACACTATCAATTTGTTGAATCTTCAGCAGCTGAGATATGTCCTCATTTTTTTTTTCTTTTCTTCTTCTTTTTCCTATTTCTCTCTCTCCTTTTTCTTCTCCCTCCTCCACCCGGACCGCACCGCCGTGACACGCCCCCACCATCATTAACGTCGCTACGCATCATCACATGGCCTTTCTGGTGCCACGCTGCAGCCGCCGCCTTTGTTGGGTTGGCAGAGAGGGACAGAGAGAGAGAGAGAGAGAGACAGAGAGAGACAGAGAGAGATGGTGGTTGGTCCTCTTAGTTTTGCAATCGAGCACCTTAGTGGGTACGATGGGCAGTCCTGACGGCGGCCCGTCGTTGTTGGTTTAGGGTTTTTGTTGATGTGACTGATTTCCTCAAAATATTGAGGCGATCTTGATAAATTCAAGGTACTCTTGGGTGATGTGGGTGAATCTAGGCCTTCAACTAAATTGTTGATGCGTTGATCAATTCAACACGATTAAATTTAAGACGTGAATTTATTCCCTATATTGATAGAAACGTAATTTCCCGGACTGAGACTTTTTTAAGCAAAGTATGTAATACAGTAAGAGAGCTAGATGCTTACAAATGAAGCCAAATATCAATTGAAGTTTCTTTTAAGACACGAGGGTAGGTTATGCATAAGAAACATAATAAGGTCAATGCTAACCTCACGTTAAGACTAATACTTTTCAGATGGAAGTTAATCTTTTCTACTTCGAATTATTTGCCTTTGAATGAAGCCGTTCTTTTAATTATCTCGACCAGGTGGGGATCGTTTGGAAGTCCCAATGCAATGCACAAAGTGGTGAAAATGCCTCTTGCGTATGAGATGGCTCTCAATACCTGGTCAGATTGGTTGGAGACGCATGTCAATAGATCAAAGACCCTATTATTCTTCGTTAGCATGTCCCCGTCTCACGAAAAGTAAGTTTTCACCATATTCCTCTCTGTCTAAAGCTAATTGTAGTTACAACTTGTAGAAATGAGTTGTGTGATGCATTTTCACTGGAAGTAAGGCAATACTTGGCTCATGCATATTCCTTAATTTCTCCACACCTTTCTTGTCTTAAAAGCACATTGTTAGGATCATTTAAGCCTCCATTTCTTTTTTCCAAATGCTCTTCAATCTACTTGCTATTGAATTAACGAAGTCTACGGAGAGGTTCCTAGGTCGATTGACTAACATATTTATGCCATGCATTTGCATATTGTTTCTAGAAGTTTTATAGTTTTCCTTACGTATAAACAATCCAACTACAACGATTTACAAAACCAAGTATACAAAATCATGCACTAGGCCTTAATTGGTCATTTAAACAAGCCCCACACCTGTGTGTTTTAAACCGAGTTTCTGAGCAAACAACTAATTTCGAGCCCGTTATTTGGCATGTCAAATTTCACGAGTTCCTTAAATATATGGCATTGCTCTTTCTGATATGGCAGCGCAAGGGACTGGGGTGGGATTCCTGGCGGAAGCTGTTATGGTGAAACCGAACCAATTATGCGAGAAGGGCATTGGGGAACCGGATCAGTTCTTGCTATGATGCGTGTGGTAGAGAGAGTGATCAAGAAACTCGAAACACGAGGCGTCACGATTCACCTCCTCAATATTACGCAGCTCTCGGAGTATCGCAAGGAAGCACACCCCACCATCCATAGAAAATATTGGCATCCCCTAACTAAAGAGCAGCTTGCAAATCCGATTAGCTATGCGGATTGCTTCCACTGGTGCCTCCCTGGACTGCCAGATGTGTGGAACGAACTTCTCTACACTTATATTTTCCATTATTTAGACACCTATGTTTAGATATTGAGTTGGAAGTGCAAAGAGGCAATTGCAAAATACTAGTTGTGCGATTGGGTATACTTTTTTTCCTTTTGATTTATATATATAGACACACCCATAGTGATAGATCCAGGACAATTCTGTCGGTCCAAAATTGGAGGGGACGGGGAAAACGAGGTTAGATTTCAACTCCGTTTGTTTCGTGAACAATGAATGATTTGAAAAAAAGATTCCTGAAAGTAATCGCTTGTATTGCTTGAAATAATTAGTTATTGAAATTCCATTATCGACAATAATTTTTATGGATCCACACATAATATTTCTTCATTGAAGAAGTATTTAGTGGGGAAATTGTCCAAAATGTCCTAGACCTATTGTACTGCGATCAATTCAATTTTAAATTTTTCAATTTGGTAAATTTATTCCTAAAATATTTGACGATTTGCCAATATAGTTCTTATGGCCAATTTTGACTAGAAATCGCTGACATAATTGTTGACCATCCCACTTGGCATGAAGGATGGCCGGCGCTAATATGGACGATTATTGCAATGTTTTAAAATTTTCTAAATCTTTTTTATTTCTTTTTCTTATCTAGCTCTTCTTCTATTTTCCACTACCTACGACCCCTGCGGCCCCTTTCCGGGAGATGAACAACGGAAAAAAGATAAAAGGAAAAGGAAAATAAAAAATTATTAAAAAATTCAGAAATTTTAAAAAAATTCCAAAAATCATGTAGGATGGCTGGTGACCACATCAACAATTTTTTGTCAATATTGACCGAAATGATTATTATTAAATCGTCAATTTAGAATTAAATTAGCCAAATTAAAAAGGTTATGACCGAATTAGCCACCGTATAACAAGTTTAGAGCTTTTTAGACAAATATCCCAACATTTGGTAATTAATACCTTGGTTAGAAAAGTAACAAGAACATAAAAGCAAAAGGAGGGTAGACCATGTTGGGAACAGGCTCTTGTTAGTGTGACAAAGTTCGCAGGCTTGAAAGGCAAAATCTGGGTTGTGCCACCCTGGCGACAGCTACTTGGGTCGTGACCTCAAGCGGTCATCGTGGCTTAGGTCGCTCGACCCAAGCCATGATGTCACCTTGGTTGCGTGACTCCAAGCAATGGCCACTTGGGTCCACGACCTCAGGCGACGATTGTTGGCACCAGATATAGCTCACCGGCAGTCGTAGCCCTTCGCCGGAGCCAGCGAAGGGTTTTCTTTTTTTTAAAAAAAAAATTCCATCCAAAGTCCTTTACAAAATAAAATTTACCACACACTACTTAAATCAAAACAGCTTCACAAAGTGTTTTTTACCAAACGCAAATTACATTTCCTCAAAGATTTTTAAGTTTTAGATATTTAAATTCCCTCAAGGCACATTTGCAAAACCAAACCAAACGGGGCCTACATTTTTTTTTTCTTACCTTATGCCAAACCAAGCTTATATGCAACGCCACTTGTGCACACCAAACGACGTGGGACTAAACCCCTGCCCAGACACCTTGCTTCTATAGATGATAAACTAGACACAGACTGAGATTTGTCTGTGAGAATCTCACAGGCTCGAGGAATTCATTGTTTTGCGAGATTGTATTAAGTTTCAAGTAAGTAATAGCTAGCGCTATTCGATAATAATGGGCACATTATCTGAGTTTATAGTCTAGCAGCTTGTTGAAGTTCACATGTTCTTGATGTGATTAGACCCTCTTTGTGCATGTAATTATATTGCTTAGCCCGTCGTTTTTCTCTTTCCAAATTGAAAGGATTGGTCGCATAAAATCTCGGTATATATATTGTTCTTCATTATTCTCATTTGATCTCTTGTCTTTTGTTATATGTTCTAATTGGTGTGGAGTGCATTTCTTTACAGATATTTTGGCTGAAATCATTGTATGATGACTTCCATCTGTATGTCATTTCTTTATATAGTCGTTTGAACAACTCTTTTGATTCATGATTACAACAGCTCATCTCATCTAGGGGACGAATCACGCAATATCAAGTTGTGACCAACATCGGAACCCGCAACTTATAGTCATGTTACTGAAGTTCCATTCTACAAGAAAAATAGACGGTAAAAGTTCTGATATTTTTCTATAGTTTCCATATATAGAGCGAATATATATTCTCAAAAATTTATCACATATTTTTAAAAGGATTCTATATGAATTGGTTAAGCTATCTCATCAGATTTTACACATATTAAATCCTCCAAAGCTCACATGCATTGCTTTGACTTGCCTAAAATCTGTAATATACCACCATCTTGTTATAAATATGGATTCTTCACATGGTGTTTCGAACTCTCGGATCTCTCTTCTCTCTTTTCTTTTTGTTTTATTTTGTTGGGGATGATTTTCCAAAATCATAAATCTATTATACGGCAGCTAAATCAATTCTAAACTTTTTAATTTGGCCAATTTAGTCTTAAATATTTTCACAAATTTCTAATGTAATCATTTCGGCCAATTTTAGCCAAATCATTGACGTGGACACTAGCCGTCCTATATGGCACGGCCGACACCAATGTAATCGATTTTTTAAATTTTCTTTTTTTCTTTCCTTTCCTTTTTCTTTTTTCTTTTTTTCTAATTTCTCTACTCTGGTTGCCAAGGCCTAAATGATGGCTGGGATGCCCTCGCCTATGGCTGGCAACCTCCACCGGCCATCGCCAAGGCCCTGGCAACCAATGAAGGGAAATAGGAAGAAAAAGGGCAGAAAAGAAACGAAAAAAATCAGAAATTTAAAAAAAATTACAATAAAATATGTCCAAATCAACGCGGTTTGTGCCATGTAGGACGGCCGACGCTAACTAGGCCGCCACGTCAGCAATTTCCTACCAAAATTGGTCAGAAGGACTATATTAGAAAATTGTCAAAAGTTTTAGGACTACTTTGGTCAAATTGAGTTTAAAACTGAATGAACCGCTGGATAATAGGTTTATAAATTTTTGGACCGTTTCCCCTACTTTGTTTCATGTGTTGAACTCTTTTTATGGAGCATACTTTTATAAACCTCAAACAATACGAATCTTCTAAAGTTATTAATGGCTATACTTATAGTATAGCCTAAGAAACCATTGTCGTTTACGCCAAAACTTAAACCCACATATTGATTTGTTTTCCTGCGATAGGCGGTAAAAAAGAGAGATAATTATTATCAACCATATTAACATTGATGATCATAATAGCTCTAAGTAACATTTATTTTAAATAAGGAGTTTGTTTAACGAGTAACAATGTACTCTTATTGAGGTAATGAGCATGTAGCATGGGACCTTTTGGGATCTCTAATATTTGGTAGACAAATCTCTACTTATCTTGATAATAGGCAATCATGTATCTTTAACAAACTGAAATTTCAACATAAAAGGTAGAAATTATGAATGAGATATCCAATATTGATTTATTTATACAAGTCCTTCCATCAACCAATATTTCATTTTTACTCGTAGAGGTGGGCTATCATATAATTCTATGTCGGTCATTGAGTTTATATGTGCATCTCTAGTCCTCTCAACCATGAAATGAATCAGAAAAAAAAACTTATAAATAGTCTAATATGCTGTAAAAAATAAATTTCAACAGAACGAATGATTTCAAAAGGTGCAATCTGAGATATTCTCTTCTATTATTAGAACGATGGATCCCAAGGTATTTAATACTCTTCATAGAATATTCATATGACCCGACATGCCCAGATTTATCTTGTATTGAGGCATAACTGGTTGACCTTCAAGTCAAAAAACTTTACAAATATTGCTTATAAAACCTCTTTCTCAAATCGACAATTAACAAGCCCAGGAGCTTTTCTTGGTGGGTCCAGCTCAACTTTTGTCATCCACAAAGACTCGTATATTCACTAATCGTATCTATATTAGTGCAAAAAATACAACAACTCGTTCATAAGTAGTATGCCCAATTCATATTTTTTAGTTGGGAGTTACTTTAGGTTATAATCTCCCATAATGATTGGTATCGTTATAATTATCTCTATGCAATATAACCTTGGACAGCTTATATGAATATAATATCCAAATATGCATGTAGCAAAGCATTGGCTTTGTAGAGTACATGACTCTTTCCATTTAGAGCAGATAATTTATGGATCCTGCTATCTTTACTCTTTAAAAATTAATAGGTGATTGCATGTGCAAGCCGCTCTAATCCCAATTAATTAAGCTGTTCGTTCGGTGTGTCTTCAGGAATTGATACTTTAAAATCCAGCTAGCGACCATAGTCATGTAAATATTTTTTAAACAAAAAAAATCAATTTATTTTAAATCAATACAAAATTTTCCCTACCTGCCGTTCACTCAGGTTAGGATTTTCTTCTTGAGGTGACTTCAAGACACCGAATCGAGACGTAGAAGTGCCAACCACTCCAAAACCCAATTCGCATTTTCTTGCTTTGACTGTATTGAAGCTTTGAAAAAGGATCAGAGAAATTGCAACGCAGCTAGATTTTGGCTCTTTCCTTATTATTCTTTGGGTTGAAATAGCTTTCTGCCCTTTGCTACATGCCGCTATTACCCCTCAACTGATCTTCCCGAGCAACTCAAGCCATCGTTGTAACTTTACATGAGGTGAAATTGCCAGAAGATTCAAGAGCATTGCATTGGAATTATTAGTTTATAAGTTCTATTTGAGGCCAAACGATGGGTAGAGCTAATTACGTGTAAATTTAGGGAAAGAAGAGGTGGGATCCGCCCCCTTTATAAGTGTGATTAGTTTAGCGCAAGGACAGTAGAACGAGTCTTGTCGATAATACCACGGGCGAAGAAGATTTGGTAGATGATGTATGCAATAAGCTTTTTGACCTTTCGAGGACCCAGCATTAGTTTAAAAAAAAAACCATAAAGCAACCAATTGAATTGGTTAGATCGGTTAGGTTGGAGAGCCTGGAAAGTGACATTTTCTTGACCATAGTTGCGTATCCAAAGTGGATAAAACCAAGGACATTATGAAGGACACATAATTTAAGAAAGAAAGAAAGAAAAATGGGTGTTTGGGGCAATTGACTTTCCGAAGTAGACAACCCTTCCCAATCAATTGCTTTCCTTAAACTACCCAAGAAAGCTGTTTCCACTTCCCCTAATTCAGGAGAAACCAAACGAAACCCGCTCAAAAAGACATCATCTCCACACTCTTGAACAACTTCAATCACAAGCGAACCACTCGCATTTAACTCCCACAGCAAGCTACCCAAGCATACACACACAAAAAGAAATTTGCTTTGCAATGGCAAACAAAGCCCAAATAGTGGCTGCCTCGTGGGGGGTCAAGACCAGCTTCCACTCCCTGGTGGCTCTCCTCGTCGCTGGCGTCGTCATCGGCGTCGTCTACCTCACCCGCGACGCGGAGCAGCCGCCGCCGCTGGATGAAGATAGAGCAGCCATCCTACGGAGCTCGGCCGAAACGGCTTCACCGGCGCCGGCGCCAGCACCGTCCACATCAATGTCAGTGCCGGAGCGGGAGTGTGACTTGTTCTCGGGGCGGTGGGTGTTCGACAACGTGTCGTACCCACTCTATAAGGAGAAAGAGTGCAAGTACATGTCGGATCAATTGGCTTGCGAGAAGTTCGGCCGGACGGACTTGAGGTATCAGCAATGGAGGTGGCAACCCCACGGATGCGACCTTCCTAGGTATATATACTTTCATCAAGTATTGATCATGACTCATTCGTTTTGTTTAAAAGAAAACTAAAGAATCCGACTCATTAATCTGAGTGTTTGCTGAGTACCACATTAGTATACCAGTTTTGTATTCAAATCTCATTATACAGAGTATCACACCATTCAAAGAATACGAAGATTGACACAGCATGTTGAGTTTTGATGTGCTTATGAAATTGATTAGGGTTTATGAGTTGAGTTTCGTGGCTGTGTCTGGTGATAACAAGGGTAGGTTCAATGCCACAGCATTGCTGGAGAGGTTGAGGAACAAGAGGCTCGCGTACGTGGGTGACTCGCTGAATCGAGGCCAGTGGGTGTCCATGGTTTGCCTGGTCGAGTCGGCCATTCCTCCGAACCTCAAATCCATGTCATTCAAGCACAACAACTCCTTGATCATCTTCAAGGCCTCTGTAAGTCAAACATCTCTTTCCTGCCAACTCAGAACTCTTTCTCATGGGAGACAGCACAATAACGTGGGCACGTGAACATTGTTTTTATCGACGACGTTGTCCTTTTCTACGAATTCACTACAGTTTTTTCAACGATTTAGGTGAGGAAAAAAGTTTTCAATGCTTTGGCTATGGGGCAGCAGAAGGAGAAATCTAGATTCTTACACATTCCTTAGCATATCTTTGAAAATGGACATGGCATTCATGCAAATCAATCGGTCTACAGGTTCTGTATATAGTAAAAACCCATTCTTAATCAAAAACCAGTTTAACGCAGTAAACTAGAACAATAAATTTTAATTTTGGCGTTGTCCTCAATTGAACTCTCCCCTAAAAAATCATAATAATGGGATTGGACGAGTTGTCGGATTGATTAATGTAAGAATGGACAAATTAAAATTAAGTTTGAATCGAGGCAATATGAGATGATAAAGTTTTATCACAAGCTAAAATCATATCTTTTATGTGTAGTTCGAGCGGCCATTTGAGAAATTGATATCAACATGATGTTTTCATTGTAATCCAAGTTTTATCTCTAAGCAATTTCAAATGATTTAAATGTCAATATCTTTTAGTCTCAAAATTTGAGTTGTCTAGCTACTTTCGGGATCGAGTTTGGGAGTTTAATGGTTATCAACAAAATTAGGAATACAATGCGACTATTGAGTACTATTGGGCACCATTGCTAGTGGAATCCAACTCCGATGACCCCGTCAACCACCGGGTGCCCGATCGGATCGTCCGGGTTCAAGCCATCGAGAAGCATGCGAGGCATTGGTCCGACGCGGACATTCTCATTTTCGATTCGTATCTTTGGTGGAGGAGACCCCAAATGAAAGTTTTGTAAGTACTCTTTCTTCATCTATAAATGTAAATTATGTCCAAATCTTTTTAAAATAAAGAGGAGTTAAGTAACTTCTAATTAGACCTCAATTTCGCGTGGCAATTATTCTTAATTTAGGTGGGGCTCGTTCGGAAGTCCGGATGGAATTTACAAAGACTTGATGATGCCACGTGCCTATGAGATGGCCCTCAACACATGGTCGGATTGGTTGGAAGTGCATGTGAATAGATCCAAGACCCAAGTCTTCTTTGTTAGCATGTCTCCAACTCACGAAAGGTATGAGCTTTTTCATAGCATCGATGCGCCCCTTTTGGTTGGAAGATTCGTTTACAAAGTAATAAAGCAAGGCAACGTTCTTCTCTGTGTCGTAGAGCCGAGGAATGGGATGGGAACGAAGGCCAAAACTGCTACGCGGAAACCGAACCGATCACCAAAGAAGAATACTGGGGAATCGGGTCGGACCGGGCAATGATGCGGGTCGTCGAGTCCGTGGTCGACCGGTTGAAGGCGAGAGGTCTCGGGGTTCAGATCCTGAACATCACTCAGCTCTCGGAGTACCGGAAGGAAGCACACCCATCCATACATAGGCGACAATGGGAACCCTTAACCAAAGAGCAAGAGGCAAAGCCAATAAGCTATGCGGATTGCTTCCATTGGTGCTTGCCCGGAGTGCCAGATGTATGGAACGAGCTTCTCTACGCCCACATTTTCCAGAATCGGACGCAAAGATTAGAGGGTGGAGTCGAAGGATTGTGACTCAGATAGCTTCTTACTTACTTTGACTTTTTCTTTACGACTTGAGGTTTGGCCACAATTAAGTGAAGTTGGGATGGATTTACCTCCCCACCACACCACAAGCGAAAAATAGTCTTGAAAGAAGAAAGAATGTACAAAGGGTGCCTGGATTGCTTTCTCTTTTTTCCTTTTTTTCCACCATTTTTTTCTTATTCTATGTGCCGTAATGTGATGCGGATTTTTGAGTTGAATAACCCTCATACACTAGCTTAGTCAAATCAACATCTGGCAACGATAACAAACAACGGGGATTATAAATCTGGTAAAGGTTCACTTTCCAGTTTGGCAACCGCACGCTTTATCGTGTAAATAAAAAAAAATGAACTAAAAATATGATTAAAAAAAGAAGTACTCGTTTCAAGTAAATATAAACAATAAGATTTCGATACTTCTTGTGGAGTGAAAAGCGAACATAAATAATACATCGCACTACTCTTGTGACCTTCAACCGCAAGCCTGCTCCTTGAGTAATAATCTCTTTTTAGTTTCATTCCAAATATCTCCACGTAGCTATAGTATATTCACAAAGATGTAGATGCTTTCCTCGATCCAACATCTAGTTATCTAAAATTATCAATGATATGACCGTAATGATTATAATGACAGTGCGAGGTTAGTATTTTCTTCATGAAGGAGCTCCATGGCTGAAGAAACTTTTTTCAAGGAAAAATAGTTGGTGTGTTCTACATTTTCACGATCATCACAAGTGCAAGAATCAGGAACTTCAAATGACACCATTGGAGAGCTTGAGCTTGACAAGTCCGAGTGAACATTCTGCAGCATCATTTGTAAATACACGTGTAATCGCACTTGTTCATCATGAAGAAACCAAAGTTCTAACAACACGAGCATAAAAAGAAAAGAAAGTTAACGGGTGACACTAGAGTGTTGTGATTGTGACAACGTTCAGAAGACTTACTTTTCTGGAAATGGTTCCATCCTCTTCAACGTGCCAACCCGCTTCTTCACAAAGAGCCTTCAGCAAGTCGTTGGAATCGGCATGTTTAGGCAGGTTATAATTTCCATGAGCTCGAAGGCCCGCAAATATCTGTCTGGCCACGGCTCGTCGCTTGCATTCCCTTCTTTTGTTATTTTGGCGTTCAATCTCCGAAGGGAATCGATATTGTGTGACAAGCCTTCCATCTTTCCCGGCTTTGTGGACTATCCAAGGGCCTGTAGTGGTCTTGATGCACCCTCTTAATTTACTTTTCTTTTGCTCGGCCATGGTAATTTGCCCTTATATTGAACTGCCTTTATGCAAGAAGCTGGTCCATTTATAGAGGTGGAAGCAGTAGCCAAAAAGTAAGGAATATGTACAACAGTCTTCAATGCTTTTTCCCTGATCCGACAATGATTTTCAGCAAATTATGTGTGAGCACAACTTGTCCTGTAGCATGGTTTCAAGCTAAAAAGAATTCCAGGATATGATCAACTTTTTTTCTGGAGAGGTTTCAATAAGAAAAAAAACAGATTTTATACCACGGTTAGGATTGTTTGTTTCACAGGCTACTTTCAGTCGATTGATCCCAAATTAAAGATAAATCAAAATGGGCAAAATTGCTCTCTTGACCATCGGTGTTGGGGCAGCTCAGGTGTGTCTCGCTGTGATAACGGGTCATAGTCCGTGCAGGTTTTGGTTTGAGGACCACGAGATTCCGACCAGGCAAAGCAGATGGGAAACGATGATTGTCATTGTCCTCCAAGGAAGGCACACACTGAGACTCCAACACCATCTGTACATGTGTCAGAATAAGTATGGAACCGAGTGTAAATAGGAGCTGTTTTTGGATTAAAAGCGTGGAATCACTCCAGAAGTGTGACCCTCCTGGGGACCATGCCTGTTTAGCGAAATCAGAGACATGGATAGGCTTGCATGTAGTGTCATCTGAAATTTTGGTATTATGGACCATGCTTGAAATTATGGAAATCATCCCGCAAACAGAAGATTTCATTCAAAGTAAGACCACCTCTTCTTTAATCAGACCAAGGTTATCAATTTGCTACGGTAGGGAAACAAAGATAGAGTAAGGGGAAGGCTCAGGACTTGGCACTTTACGCCTTTTTTTTTGTGTTTGGATCAGTGACAGTTGATCCAGATGCGCAGGGCTGGTCTTCATGGCAAATTCTTGCC